>OU824123.1:11356917-12713834 GCA_917499265.3 Mimumesa dahlbomi
CGTGACTTTTGTTTAGCATCACTGAAATTGATTCAAGTAAGCATTTTTTTATATATAAAAAGATATGGAATGAATAAAACAAGAAGTCATGTATGATATCTATATGTAAAATGTCTGATTTAATTTTTAGTCGCCCGATATGGAACTTGGTGCACTACTGAATATACTATATTCTTCGGAATATATTTTACAACGGTTTGCACACCAGTTGGAAGTGCAGTTAAACGTTTTACGAGGAAAAGGGGTGGAAGGCTTGTTGGATTTATTTGACAGTGTTGGACGTCTCATGAAACCAACTTTAGATCACTCCCTTTCTTTACCTGCTTTAAACAAAAATTCTGTTCTCGGATTATATGTAAGAAGGATTATTATCTTTTTTGAAAAATTGCCTTTTGATCAAGTTGTGTCACTCTATGAGGCATTAAAAAAATATGTTGAAAGAAGGGTTAATACTTCTGTAAGCTCTGATATTTCTACAAGTTCAAAAGCAGACGACTCTTACTCTAATGAGTGCGTATCTTTGCATTACTTATTATTAGATTTCAGCATATTCTATTTCACTTCGATAACGATCATTTTGTACTTTTAATAGATGTAAAACAACTTGGGGTGGAAGACAAGCCGAGTTACTTGTTGCACAACAAGCACATGCACTGCAGACAGATGAACATAAGGCAATGTCACCTGCTGAGCTACAGGTTCTTGTACGTGAACTTCTGAGTTCAAGTCCTTATTATGCTGAAGCTGTGAGTACAATGTGGTAAGATGGGAATATTTTTACAGCTATAATTCACAAATGTGATTATACGATTTTCCTTATTTATTGTATTTAACGGATTCATTGATTTTTTTTAGCACTATTTGAGTTACCTGAATTGTTTACGAGTGAATGAATACTGCGGAGCTATAGACAGTCTCTATCATTGTTTTGATAGAATGGCACCGTTGGAAAATCGCGTTGTTCCTGAAGACAGAACTCGTATTTTCAGATATGCAGCCCTGAATTTAGCAGTCTTACACGCGCAATTTAATCACAAGTATGAAATTGCATTATTTTTTTATACGTTAGCCTTCCAAAATTAAAGTACATCTTGTAATGTTAATGGCATTCGTTATTACATTGATAGTTTTGTTTAAAAAGGGACGTAGCACAAGCTGCTTTAAAAGAAGCTATTATGATGGCTCAGGAAGCAGGGGACAATGTATGTTTACAATTAGCACATGCTTGGATGTACCATTTAACCACTGAGCAAAAGTAAGTTTGTACAATGCCACATACATAATGTGATAAGACTTATACTTATTCAGTTTTTAATTATTCATAGGGGGCCACTTATAGAAAGATCTGTTGGTAAAGCGAGTATGTTAGGGATAACACATACAACTGGTTTAGGTTTAATTGCTTATGCCCATAATTCTGCTTTAGAAGCTAAAACTCCATCACAAGTTTTTGAGGTATACACCAATTCTCTAATACTGCATTCCTTAAATATGCCTCATACCAGTGGTTATAATTTTTACGATTTTATTGCAGACTTTAATGAAATCAGATGTCTTAAACTGTCAACACTCTATGATCGATTTAATGTCAATGACTTATGCTGAAAAATCTGCTTTATGGGCATATTATGGCAAAAGTGAAATGTCTTCGGTTTGCGCGCAGTTATTGCTTTTACATAACACAGGGGATAAAAAACAACACATGTTTAACGGACCATCTACTTGTCAATCAGTTGTGAATATTGCAAACATTTTAGTAGAACTTGGGGAATATCCCTTGGTTGATATTGTACTTACTCATGCCAAGGAAAGGTTTCCAAACGAACCTTGCAACAAAGTACGTTCATTTGTTCGGCTTCACTACTACTGCAGTTCGCCTCTATTGTTTTATGTTATACATTGAGTCATAGTGTATTACCAATAATTACAGATATGGATGCTAAGTGAACAGTTATATATATTCACGCAGTTTATGAGACATGAGAAATGGAGCGAAGCCGAAGAAGTAGCGTCGAGTATTTCCAGTTTGGATCCGTTGGAATGTAAATTCAGGTATGACCATTAAAAGTCACGTTTTAGTACGTTGAACTAATATTTAGATGTATTACTGGCGATCTTTACTCTTAGGCTAGCGGAAGTTTGCTTGGGGAAAGGTGATTATCCGAAGGGCTTGGAGTATATCGACAGCATAGAGAAAGATGAACAAATAACTCCACAAAATAAGATACGAGCCATCATTCTTTCAAGTGAAATAATGTGTGCGTCGGTTTTGCCAGGAAACGAAATCGCAGGAGTTAATTCCTTAGTACTTCTGAATACAGCTTTAGATCTGGCTGTGCGAAACCATTTATCATATTACAAGGCTTTGATCAAAATGCATCTTGCAAATATTCAGGTGAAAGTTATTCCCGTTTTAGTTTTGACATATCTCTTTACTCCGTTCATTGTGATTTATGCTATCGAATATTTGGGACAAGTATTTTAATCCAAGTTTTCTATTGATTTTTTAGTTGGTGATGGGTATGCCCACACTTGCCATGAATTTGGTAGAAGAAGTTATAACTCAAATCCTGGCACATGGTGGCTATTACAATCAAGGCAGAGCGTTTGTTTTATATGCGAAATGCTTGGTCGCCACAGCCCCGGCATGTAGCCGGGCACGAAAGGAAATAATTTTAAATGCCATAAAAGCGCTGTCTAAAGCCAGGGATTATTTCACAAAAGTTGAGGCATACGGCAAACTCAGAAGTACTTTGTGTCTCGAATCCTTGTTATGCCACGAGATTGATCTGAAGACGGAACGAAATCAATGCGCATTTGAGTTTCGACAAGTCGATGAACAGTTTCACACGAAATTAGATAAGTTATCTTTGTATTAAAAAAATAAAGCATTTGTATAAATGTTGTGTTCTTGAATCTTTAATTACTAAAAATAAAATATGGATTATGAAATAGAACTTTAGGAATATCAAACGTTGGAGCAAAAAAGTATAAGAAAGATATGAATAACAATACTCGAATAAAAATGTATTTAAAATGTAAATAAATAACAATTTTTTATCAGTACGGATTTAAATACGTGAATACGCAGATTTCATGCGCTGATATACTCGCTAATTGACATTGACGCAGTGCGATTGTTGTGATAGTTGAAAATCGTTGAAACATTGGAAACTTGACGATTCAAGGACTTACAACTTATTAGTCAAACTAGAAACCATTTTTAACTAAACTGTTGCTTTAAGAATAAAATTTTATAAAAATTGTTTGTCTGTCGATCATTTTTTACGGGATCTTTATACTCCTAACCCGGAATCACTAACGTGTACTTTTATCCGATAAGCGCATATCTGACTCAATCTTCTCTTGTAAGGTTTTATTAAGGGGAGGGTCTCATTACGACCGACCAAAAATTCGAAATTTTTTTTTCATTTTTTGATAGTAAATTATGTTTAGAATATATTCCCACAACCGTTTGGTCGGATATAATTTTTTTAAAAAGTTATGGAATAAAAACTAGAACTACTTTTTGACTGAAAAATTGAAATCGAGTGGTAGTTTGAGCGGAGGATATCTTATTCTTGGATGAATCTGCACGAACAGTATGAACTTGAGGAGGGGCTAATGTATGGCCTTGGAATCGCTGATTAGCCACAAGGGATAATATTTAGACGTTAACACAGATTCGTGGATCGAATCTTTAATCGTGTCTCCTGAAAAATCGTGTTTTTCAAACTGTTGCCCAAGATTACTCAAAAACTACTTGATAGATCGCCTTTCTGTTTGTTTTGTTTTAAAGGCGATTTGATTTATTGGAGCCCCTACTAGAATCAAGATGATATATGCATTATTTTGTTTTTTACAGTACTTTAAATAGCGAAAAAAAAGTGAAAAAACGAAAAAGAAAATTCAAATGTCCGCCATTTTTTAAATTTTCGACTTTCATTGATGATTCAGTAGGGGCTCCAACTACACTCATATATTTCATAAAAATTCTTCCATTAATCATTTTTGATAACTTTTGTAGATGCTAGAGTGGGCAACAACCGACTACCTTTTCCTGAGATCGTCATATTACAAGGCGTGTAAACAAATATTGTCACATTATTTTTCAATAAAAAAATTTTTTTTTTATACCTTTTGATTCATTAAACAAGTGACGATAAGTTAGAGTTCTTCATTTATTTCCTTCAGTGAGAAAAAAATTCGAGAAAATGACCTTTTTTTGGGGATTTCAGATGAGAACCTCCCCTTAACAAATAAGGGCACAACGTTCACTTGTATTTATACATATACATATATGTATTCGAACCGCACACTTGCCAAATCAATTAACTCTATAACGCAGATAGTAGACATAACACAGATAGTAACACATTGTTGTACGAAAATATATATCCACACATTGAAAATGTGTCAAGCGGGATGAAAGATTGGGAATGACAAAGAGACTAATCAAAACAATTATACAATAGAAACATTTATTCATAGAATCCGTCGTTGAGATACAAACGGAGTTTTTGATATTCTAGAATTTCTTACCTACTCCTTATACCGGGAGATAGGTATAATCCGTGCAGGTTGACTTCGTTCATTAGCTCGACATTCTTTTGTTCTCTATTTCGAAGATTAAACTTACACGGATTATGTAATAAGTGCACACAAGACACAGATAGGTAAACGGTGATACTCGAAAACCGACAGAGATAATCTTTTAAAATCGATCGATCGACTCCACCGATTTCCGGTAACCCGTCGGAGACGTTAGATGATGCTTTGACTGAGGAAAGTTGTGGGTGCGCATAAATGACAGATTACACCCAGTGTAACGCTTCGAGAAACACGTACGTGCATTTCAATTACTTCAGCGATATTCGATTTTCTGTGAGCAACTGACAGTTATTAGAGAGTTTTCTATTTCGCAAAGCTTTTCGTGTCTTTGTTTATTGCTGCCTGCCTTACTTTCTTTCTACATGAACTAATGTAACAGGATCCGTATTCATTGTCTTACGAGTATACTTTTTGAGCGGATATGTATTCTCTTTAAATTTCTTGACTTTCCTTGACTTGGCTTTCCGATTATATTCTGTCTTTTTTTCGAACGTAGGTGCTCACTTTAATTTTTCATACTTTAAGTCTAATGTGCACGTGTTTTCTTTGGTGCAATGAAGGGGGGGGGGAAGACATGAAGATACACAGCCAGGTTTACACACAATATTATGCTTTTGTTTCCAAAACACGAAAGTGCCACGATTTAGAAAAGGGACTCCTATATTGTCGCGATCGTCTGGGTTAATTAAGTTTCCGATGTCACTGACCTTTCACTTACCTAATTTATTCTTCTTTTTTTCAGGGGGGAAGTAACTGATAGGAAGGGCAAGGATACACGTCTTTTATAGAATTCGTTAGTTCTAACGCGATGAAGGCGCCTTAAGAAAATTACTTACGATTTCATGCGTGTCCTGCGAATCGATACGCTTAATTCTTGCTCGATGTGAAGTTTTTTAAATAGATCCGTACTACGAGAATGGACATGGTTCGTTGAAATGAACATAGCCATGAATACATAGCCATCGCAAGCGTGCTAGTAACAAAGAAGTCATACGAAAACTAAATATATCGGCTTTTCAAAATATTCATGTTTGTTTATGTTGGACTTGGCAAAGGCGCAATTCTGCGGTTAACAACAAGACGAGTCGCGTTGACTCTCGATGAAATTATTTCATGCCTCCAATTGCCACACCAGTTTCTTCCAATTTCTTTCTATCTACAACTTTCGATTACGGATTGTACGTCTTTAAGAACGTGATCCTCGAAAGTGTGCGTCGGTAATTAAAAAAATGTCATACATTGTAATTATACGAAAGCATAACGAATCGTCCTATTATCGTTCTTGCCATATTTGTTAAATGCCTGTCCGCGATTAAGTGTCGTTGAAAAATAATTTGGCCTGTTTCACGAACGGAAGAATATCTAAGGAAATCGTGGATCCCGAGCCTATTCGCATTCGCGGGATTTAAGTATATCGAGGTAGGTTTCTTTAACTTTATTCTGATTGAGCATCTGGGAGGGGTAGATTTCGCAAGCGGACAGATCGCAAGAATCAAGCAACGAGCATTTGTTCCCGGCCGGATGCTCGTTAAATTCCTTGACTCCGATGTATGTCTGATGCCGAGGACGGCAGAGAGCTCGCAAGGGAGTAATTTACACATCATCGGGGCAAAGAGGTAATCGATAGGACAAGATCAAACTTCCATGACTCTCTGAACGGAATTGATATCGAGCGCACAGCTGCCGGTCGTATCCGGAGAATCTTGAAGATACTCTTCGGATGGTGTTATCCCTGCGGTTCGCATGTCATCCCTCACGCGCTCCACCTGCAACACAACGTTTCCTGATGTTTTGTTCTGCTTTTCCCCGATACGAATTATTATATCTACCACTCGGCGAATGTGTACTACATCGTTGAATTAAGAAAAACTACTTCGTCTGACGGAAACGTGTAACCATTCTCGGGTAATAATAATGCAAAAATGTCGAACATTCATCCGACACGTTGTTACCACTGAGAGAAAGGGAAAGAGGAAAGACGATGTTGTTCTTCTTCAGGTAGAAACACAATGTCTATAGCGTAATAATGTGGTGCGCTAGTCAGCTTAGATTTTAATAAGCTCCAACCTGTCGGAGAACTCTCAGCAAATTCAGACCGGCGACTTTCTTTAAGTCGAGTACGTTCCATTTCCCACTTCGAAGAAGTTCGGCGAACAACTCTGGATACTTCGAGACGTCCTCGAGACCTCGAGGTGTTCTGCCAACAAAATCCATTATGCCTTTGTGTTAAGTTTATTGAACAACTTTTTGGACAATTCTTCAACAAAAGAGTGTTTTTAATGCGGAGATACTGCAGTCATACATCGATTCAGTTAGGTCGGGACACGATAATACCGAAAGGTAAATGTTTCCGTAACGAAAATCTTTCAGTTTTTAATTATCGGATTTCAAAGGGCAAAAATATTTAAAGCTGTGTGAGTGAATTACACTTACTTGTTGATACCGTCGAAATCTCCGCCGACACCGATGTGGTCCACGCCAATTAGATTTCTAATGTAGTAAATGTGTTCGGCGACGTCGGACACGGTTGCCTGGGGGCCACACTTCACGAAGTAATTATAAAATGTCACCATCACCAGTCCGCCGTTAGCAGCCTGAAAATGAGTGTCGGGCGTCGAAACAAGTTTCCCGTAATCGTTAAAACTAATGACATTCCAAAAAGAATCTTCCTACAAAACGAAGCGATCGATGTTAATGTGAAATTATATTCGAAATGTAAATTGAGCCAGGGAAAATAGAAGAATTACAACGGTAGACGTATCATTCCGATTATTGATGAAAAAGTGAATTAGCTTTCATCTGCCTGAAACCTCAGACGTTCACCGCATATCCTATTCACCGTGGTTTCTGACCGCAGATACTGCGGCACGTTTCTCGGCTGGAATCCACTGCAATGTTCGCACGTAACCGCATTTCGGCTGGATTCTACATCGCATTTTTCTGAAGGAATTCTCAATATCGCAAGATTTCGTTAGATTATTCATTTTCCGGTTTGTACAAGATAAACTGAAGCAAGGTTATGCGAATTTAATCGATCAACCTCATTTTTCGTATATTTATTAAACTTCGTCTATTTCAGGAATATTCTCGGAAATATAGTTTCACACTAAATCTACAGATAACTTACGAATACGTCATTCTACCAATCCAGTGAAATGACCGGAATTTAAATAAATGTTGTAACGTTTATAGTTCAGTACAGGTAATGTAGAACTTACCGAGCAATAATAAACAGAATAATTTTTAGGTAGGAAAGAAAGGAAATTTGTACATTTCTATTACTGAAAATAACGACGAAACCTATAACGTTAATTGCAGAATTTCTAATCAAATGCATAAAATGGCGCGGTACGCTTAATGTTAAATTAATATTGAAAATGTCCTGAAAGAGGTAATAAATCATGCATCTTAGGTTTTATTCCATGTAAAGTATGAAATCAATAAACAACAAAGGAGGGCTCGTCGATACCACATTCTCGTCGGATAGACTTGTTAATTTTGTGCCCTGCTAATTCGTTCCTTAACGAGTGGGAGGTGAGAGAAAGAGAAAGAAGAGAGAGAACGAGAGAGAGGGGCGCCCTAATGGGCGCAAAACTTGACAATAGAAGGGAATCGTCGGCGGTAAATGTTTCCAGCCATTGGAACCCCAGCTACCCAGATGGGATAATTATCTATCCTCCGGAGAGAAAAGGAAGGCTAGAGAAAAGGTGGGAATTGCTTTTCCTTTCAATCTAATGCTTTTTTTCCAGATGTTGCTACACAGAACACTCGAGTAGTGATGTATGTAAAATAAGGAACATTCGTTCCATGAAATTACACTTTTCCGGATAATATTTTTCTGCGGATATACCATCACAGCGTGCAATTTTTTGAAAAAGCCTTTTTAAGTCTGCACGTCGCAAGTGGTAGCGAGACCAGAAATGAACGTATGTTGTATATAATTTTCATGAAAATTAACATCATCGCGTATAACGAGATTCCTGGTGCAGCTTTTCAACGTTTACCGGAGCTCTTGGACTGCATAGATTTCCAATTCTTGTAATTTAATTAATTTTGTTTCCTGGTGTTTGTGCCTAGTTGCTAAATGGGCCTGATAATAGGAATGATTGGGATACAGCAAACGAAAAGTTTTCAGATGGAAATCAGAGGCACGCAGGAGAAAAATGTAATGCGTCAAATGGGTGTCGATTACGTACCAGCTGCTTCAGAATGTCATCGGGCACATTTCTGGAGGAATTACAAATGGCGAAGGCCGATGAGTGTGAAAAAATGAGGGGCGCTCTACTGGCCCTTAAAGCGTCCCTCATGGTGGCCCTTGCCGTGTGACTGAGGTCTATCAACATTCCCAGCCTATTCATTTCCAGAACTACTGCTTTTCCGAATGCCGTCAGGCCGCCTCCTGAAACAAATGGCCTCTCATTTGTCCTTACTCCATTTTCCATGGAAATATTTATCGTTTTACGCCATTACGAAATTAGATTCTTTGTTCTCCCGCGAACAGCCGTGCCACGAAGAACGCAATCACCAAGTTTGGGAAATAATTTCTTTGTTTTTGCAGCGTAAGAGTATCATCCTACAGCTTTCATTGCGAATCTCTATTTACGTTTGCTACCAAATAAGAATCTTCAATTTTTATCGCGCGGCTGTACCTACCGTCTTCATCCTCGTCTTCCACAGACGAACTTTTCGCCCACGGCGTGTTGCAAGTGTGTGTGAGCGTGAGATACCGTACACCCAACTGATATAGTGTTCTTAAAACAGCTAAACTACTTCCTAGGCTATGACCACCCTCCACGCCGATGAGAGAGGCTATTCTTCCTCTTCCGTGAGCTTCCAAGATTTCTGAAAACCGATTAACATTTACGACACTCTGAACGGTAGTAAAGCTTATCCTCGTACTTAAATCGAACAACCAAATATTAATGGACTAAAATAGCTGACAGGGAACGATTATTTATCAAGAGAGTTTAGATGTTGTTCCCAGACTTTCCGTTCTGTATGATTTCGACCTGCGAAAAATACCGTTAACTTTCAAAGTAGAATTATAGTGTCCACGATGAAAAAAAAAGGAAACACGGATTCCGACGAGATACATGCAACTTGTTTTTGCCTCCGGGCGAAATTTATGACTCGTGTTTAATGCGTGCTTCACGGACGCGTTTGCCACCCGCGGAAAACATTTCCGTGTCATATATCCACGGAACACTGTGGCTCGTTTCGCCTAATGGCGAAATATACTAACCCCTCGAAGATGCGGCGAACTGCATGTGTTGCGAGTACTTCTCTATCAGCCTCTTAATGAGGTCCACCTGCTCCAGAGTCAGCTGGACCGCGTTGAGATGCTGCGATTCGCAGGGCACGTAAGCGGCCCAGAACTGTAATATAAAGTAACGGTGATTGGTTTTCTAACTCGCGATGCAATTCGAATCATTAATAAAACTGTGTCGAGTTATTTCCGATAAATATCTGGCGGTTTTGTTTACCAACTTTCTGTACGAAACCATCTATGGAAATGTTTAAATTTCCGGACACACGTATTTTTAAGAGATACAAATTTCAAGAGGTCCTTTAATAACGGAAAAATATCGGGAAAATTGTCGTTCGCCCCGCTTGGTTGTTAGTTCGTTATCGCGTTTTAATGAGACCGTTGTCCATTATTGTTCTTAAATTTATGGCGCATTATTTTATCCCCGTGTAACCGTGACAAATTTCATGATCGCGGGCTACATTTATGATTTAGCACACCGCAAATATGGTATCACGTAGTGTCTATAAATAATTCTCGACACGACAAATTGTTGTAACTTATACATGGTTTGTGTACCTACGCGGACTGCCACGATGCCCGAGACCAAGAGAATTATTTTTAAACGTATTTATAATACCGGAGCGTACGTTATTTCGCTGGGCGAACGTCTCAAACGAATTTTAATACATTTTGCTCGGAGCGCAGAAAATATTTACTAAGAAAGTGTTAAAATACCTTTCTCGTTTAAAATTAAGGAAAATTACTGGCGAGTTTGCGGCCAGGGAAAGGTAGGCAAAGAAAATTTGCGTTTGTGTAGCGTAATATTAGAAGCTATTTTGCTCGTGTCTGTTCTCTTGCGGCTTGTAATTTAGGAACAACTTTCATTGTGGATGCTCAACCCGTTAACCATTGTTTTATACATGAAGATATCCTATGCTATGGCTACGGTGTGTACCTAAGAAATAACGGTCAAACGCACAACACAATGAAGGATAAAAAAGTAAAGAGAGGAGGTAAAGCTACCTACTAAATAAAAATAAATGTTGAAGTCGTATGGTGAAAACTGTTTCACACTACTATCTGGTTTGTACGCCAACATGGCGTGTATATGTATCATATTACTTGTTTATAGTTATTGTGACCAAAACAAATTTTTTTCTACAAAATATTTTGGAAATATAAAAATATTGATGATTCTCGTATATGATGTAACGTTCTTCCCAACTTATCATCTTTTCCCATGCTTTTCAGTCTTTTTTATCCCTTGTTCCAAAAAGCCACATTTTTGTTCTTTAGAGTGTTGATTACTGGATAAACTAATACCAGTAGTGTGACATTTTTTAAATTACAAATCGCAAATTTCTTTTTCAGCATCTATGTACTGCGTTTTGTACTTTATTTAAAATGAAATGTGTTTTGCCTATTTTTGTTTCTTGTAATAAACTTGGACAGTACAATTGAACAATGAACGGGAGATATACAATAGTTATGGCGTCGCAAGTTTTTTCGCGATTTGTACGTATCAGACAGGGAATAAAGATTGTTTAATTTTTATATTCATCAGTTGGTCTATGTATCATTAATCTTTTAACTGGGTGAGACCAAATATTTCGTTATACCACGAAGATAACTTCAATGGGCGTGACGACTTTTTTCGTAATGGGGATTTAAAAACTAATCCGGGTTGCGCGCTACGTTTTACGAAGTTGTTATATTAATAGGGGAACGTTATCCATTCTGTGGTGTGTATCCGAGTACTTTGCATTTAGTAATATTTCAAGGAATATCATACAGTGAAGTAATTTTAAAAAATTTTGTTTTACTCATTTTGTGTGGTTCACAAGATTTAATTAAAGTCTAAATTGAATTTAAATCAATATGATGTACTGTATAAATATGGATTTTATACATATACAGAAGTAGTAAGCTATTCTTCTTGTATTACATATAGTGTTATAACTTCTCACTGCGAGGGAAAAGCTCTCTCTTGTGGAACGAGTTATTTTTATCTGAACAAAAGTTCAACTCCCTTATTAAGTGCTCAAAATCCCGCACGAATCAAAAACTATTAATTGTAAGTACACTAATTCCACCAAGATCATAAGAATCTTCTAAAGTTGAATGTTACTTGTCTATCAGTCACATTCTTTCTTGATTCGTTCAGTGGCCAAAGCTATTAACTGCATTTTCAGAAGTCTTTTAAATTCAAGTGTCAAAATATTTGTTCAGTGTATCGCTTTTTATATAGAAGATACATTCCTCTATTAATTAGGCTTTACAGCACGAAGCGACAACAATTTTGATACCCATTGAATGATTAATTATTTCCTTTAGAAACCAGCGCGATTTAATCCCATTTTTTAGTGTAACTCGCTCAAGAAATGTATTTCAACGTTTATAAGAATTTAGGTAGGTAATTTCTGCATGGAGCAGTAACCAATAGAAAATTGCGTCACGTGCACTTTATTAATTTTCTTTAACTTTTGTTCAACATAATCGATTTGCCTATGCACAGCTCATGCATATGTACATATACAATATGTAGGGGAAAATTATTGAAGAGATTCAAAAAAATATAACTGCTTAGATTATTACCGTTACGTAACATTTTTATTTGTTTATAAAAAAAAACTTTTATTTTTATTATGATAGCGGTTGATTAACAGCTTGAGAAAAATTCGGATAATGCGTCAAGATTTCCTTTTCGAAGACAGCCTAAAAAAGGATTAATTTTATTATACGGTTTCTGCGTAAAAATTTGTTAAACAGCGTTACGTCGCGTCGCCGTGCTACCGACCAACCTAATACTACTGACGACAGCTGATCCACATCTACGAGGGTTGTTTGATAAGTTTGCTAAAAACGTAGGTAAACATTTTTTTTAACAAACCTTTATTTGTCAACATAGTCTCCTTCAAGGGCGACACACTTAACCCAGCGAAATTCTAATTTTTTTATCCCGTCAAAAAAGTATGATTTGTCAAAGTCTGCAAGTACGCATTCACGGCATCGATATTTCCTTCATTCGACGAGAATCTCTTCCCACCGAGCCATGTTTTCAAGTTGGGAAATAAAAAAATCACAGAGAGCCATATCAGGAGAGTAGGGTGGATGCGGAATCAATTCCAAGCCCAATTCGTGTATTTTTGACATTGCGATTGCGAAAGTGTGAACTGGTGCGTTGTCCTAAGAACTACTAAGTCGCTCGTTTCAAACGTCTACTAAATCTAAACGAAGTGTCCCTTTGGGCAAAACGTGGTATTTACCAGCCAAATGAATGCCACTTTGAGCTTATAAAAATCTCTCACGCATGCTATTATATGTACATTGTATTGTACATTAGTGTGTGTCGCACGGCGGCTCGAAAACATATGAAAGATGTGGATCAGCTGTCATCAGTAGCATTAGGTTCGTGCTAGCACGGCAATGTAACGGTGTTTAACAAATTTTTACGCAGAAACCGTATAATAAAATTAATTCTTTTTTTGGCTGTCGTCGAAAAGGAAGTCTTGACGCATTATCCGTATTTTCCTCAAGCTGTTAATCAACCGCTATCATAGAAAAAGTAAAGGTTTTTTTTTATAAACAAATAAAAATGATACGTAACGGTAATTGCAAATTGATAAAATTATGAGCAAGATATGAAGTTTTTTCTAATGGACTGAGTAAAATATATAAAACTATAATACGGAGGACCTTCCCATTAAAATTAAGAGCTCAGCTTTGGTGAGAGTTTTCTAGAGGTGTCTACGAACCAATTTTTCTGTGTAACTAGTAAAAAAAAAGTCGATTTTTTTACCCAGCCTAATATATACAGGGTGTAACAAAAATTCTGGGACACTTTAGGTTTATGGATAGAACGCATAAAAATAAGAAAAAAAAAGTCTTATAAGTTGTGGGCGCAACCCACTCACTATTGAGATACAACCCCTTTTGTAAATAATTTTAAAAAAAATCATATCTCCGAAATGGTACGTCGCAGAGGACCGATTTTGATTGCAATATAACCGGAAGAGACTAAAGTATACGAAAAAAATATCACTATCTACGCAAAGGCAGATTTAGTGAATGCCCTCAATTTTTCCCAAGTTGTTACAAACCTGCTACGATATAGGTAATCGACGTTGTTTGGATTAAACAAGAGTAAATGCTATTTAACAGCAGTAATCGCCGCAATTATATTTTTTTCTATTATCTTTGATCTCCTCCGGTTATATTGCAATCAAAACGGTTCTTCTACGACGTGCCATTTCGGAGATATGATTTTTTAAAAATCTTTTACAAAAAGGATTGTATCTCGATAGGGGGTGGTATTTATACAAAACTTTATAGACTTTTTATTCTTATTTTTATGCGTTCTATCCATAAACTTAAAGTGTCCCAGAATTTTTGTTACACCCTGTATATTTATACATATGTATTCGTAAAGAAGCGAGGCCGAAAGACAAAGACTTAAATATTTGTATTTGCATAAACATCCGCAGTCTAATTATTCCTTTTGTACTCGGCATTGCAATTATGTGAGCATGAGCACTCATTCATAAACCAACAACCTGATGTTCTTGCCAACCTGATATATTGTACATACATAGACATAATTTCCAATTTTCTGCATACAAAACGAGCAGGGTATCACAAATGATAAATAATCCCACACGGAATCGACATGCATGGAGGAGGTATTGAAATATTATGATTAAAAGATTGAAGCGTGGTGCGTTGGCCTGTGTGACACTTCCCAATGCTGTATGATTGCGCTAAGGGTTAGGCGCGCACACGTATCGGTAACTGCGACAGTAAACTTAGCAGAGACTCTTCGCTCCGCGATATAATGACATACCTGGCGATGCTGCGAAAGGAGAAAAAAAATACACAGCGAGAAAGAAAACTAAAGGCGGAGTGAAAAAACTAGAGAACCGGTAACGAGCTTGCGGTCGAAAGCAGGGAAGCATCAAGCGTGACCGTGTTTGTAGAACGTAATATTGGACCGCCTCCCGGCTGCATCTATTTCTCTCTTGTGTATCGTCATTGCAGCGCTCCGCGTTTCATTATACGCGCGACTGTTATTACATAGTTGCCTTGATAGAGGAAAGAATGATTTGTAGAACGTCCCCAACAATTATTCTTAATGTTACGACCACCCGGACTTCCTTCGGGTAAATAAAAATAATAAGTGTTATAGGGTTGCACAGAAATTTCATGAAGTAGTGAGTTTCTAACGGTGGCTTCGTAATGGAAATTTGCGACCTGATAGAGCTTGATTAAGACATTCCAGGCTTCGTGTATCACCGATGGTACACGTTAAACTTTCCATTCAGGCTGCGCATACTATTGGTGGAACGCGCTGAGGTGTTTAGTTAATGCGCTAAAAACATATACGCGGTGGTCTACGTAACTTGTATGCCGAAATGTGTATATGTATGTCACATTGTACGGTGGGGCACGTCATGTAGTGCGTACAGTTTGGTTTTACAGGACAACGTTACATACTGCATAGAAAAATATTAACGTTTATTACTCTTAAACCGAATAGCTAATGAATAATTGCAAGGCGTTTCCTGAAAATTTATTTAGCGTATTATGAATTTAGAGATTCAATATCACCAAAGACAGCGATTTTTATGTGATAATATTTATCAACTCTGCAGATTTGACCTCATTGCGGTCGTCAATCCCTATTCACTTTCCTTGGAGTCAGGTCAATACTTTTTACCCAGTATTTAACGTTGCTCCACTTTTTAATATTCGACACGTGGCATCCTATTGAAAAACAAAATTGACGTTTATGTCTCGAAAAAGACTTCACCTGTAAAAAGATATACACGCACTATCTGACGTGCCCCTTCCGAATCATGGAACATATCTGTATACATTTTTTTCATACAACGTATACAGTAAAAGTTATTCGAGGTGTGGAAGTTCCGTGAACCAAGCCGTATTTTGCGATAAATTAAAACTGATTGCAGCATCAAACGCACGTCGACGGTACACGATGTGATAACTCCTATACATATACAAGCTAATTACTTCTGGATTAATGATGTTATGAGATATTATGTGATAAAGTGTCAATCTTTAGTCGAAACATTAAATGGCGTGAATGAAAAGTCGACATTGCTGAATATAATCTGTGAAAGTTTAAATGGAAAACTTGAAAATAGCGGATAGATGCAATGTTCGTAATGCGCGTAAAAAACTCCACTTTTTAAACTAATTCTACTTTACAGACCTGTCTCCATTGATTTAGAAAGTCTTTCAACATGGTTTATTTTTATAGAATCTAATTCTTCTTCGACGTGTTTTCGCTCTTCCGAATTTATCCGAATTTATTCTAACACGTATCTTGTGATAGACATTGCTCTCAAACTGGTAAATTGTCCGTCAGGTTCGTACACGTCTGACTCAAATCTTCCGCATCTACTTTCCATATCCTAATCTTCTGAAGTAAACTCGATTTAGGAGCCCTCCTGACCTGACCTGACCCACCTTGACCCGCTCTACCCACCTTAGACTGGTGTAATGCCCAGGTGAGTCTAGAGGGTCGCGAAAGGTCGGCACAGATATCGTGGGGTCGATTCGGCTGAACTTAAGGCGAATAATTATTTAAACTGCCAGACCTAGGAATACAATTATTTTTTCTGCGACACAATAACGACCCCAGTGAATAAAATTCTTATCGAACTCTTTACTCTGCTCATTCGAATCGATAACACATATCATGGCAGAAATTAGTATACGTGCGATTCAAATTGAATGTCGCAAATTTCTTAAACGGCCGCGTAATATTTTCCATTTCTGCCTCGTGGCAGGGAATTATTATCAACATCAATACGTGCGATTAGGCTCGTTTTAGATAACAGCGGACATTACGCGAGACGTATTCCAATATTTCCAAGTATGATACCTAATGACAGTGTCGATTGTAACGCGAATAAACGGAGCGGGCAGGAATAAGTAGAGATAGAAGAGGAAAGTAAATTAGAAACGAAAATTAGCGGATCTGTAACGAGCTTATGGTCGAAAGCTGGCATCTGGTACGGTCGTTGCGCCCGTTCCTGTTTCTACGCTTCGCTGTCGCTGGTGTACCAGAACAGACTGCATCGCACGAGCGCCGCAGCATGCGTGTAGGTGTGCGTGTACGCACGGCTAATGTAAGCCTCCATACTTAAGTAGCCGTCTACGTTCTCTGAAAGACGCAACGAGGCCACGTATACAGGGTGTTAAAAAGTAGGTTTTAAGGCTTTGGGGGATTGTGTTTCTCCCCGGTCGAATAACAAATGTTTCATTAACGAAGGTATGGAAATCAATTCTTTTGCCAGTAAGTCTATTATGCTGGGCGTCCCAGCTAACGTGTACGTCCCTGAACCGGGTGATAGCTGAGGTAATTCTAATATAGGGAAGTGACATTCGTAATGTCGTATCTTAATTCGTGACCGAGTTATTAACGAAAAACGATAGCGAATCATAGGGCTCCGGTGGGCCCTGCGGCGCGACAGTTCCTACTAGCGCAATACCCTACTGGTGCAGACCTTCTACTGTCGCGCTGCCGGACCCAACGAAGCCCTCCGATTGGCTATCGTTTTTCGTTAATTACTCGGCCATAAATTAAGATACGGCATTACGAATGTCACTTCCCTATATTAGAATTACCTCAGCTATCACCTGGTTCAGGGACATGCACGTTAGCTGGGACACCCTGTAGAAATTTACTAGCGGACCCGACAGACGTTGTTCTGTACACACGTTTTAAATTTGAAAATTTTAAACTTTTTTGAATAAGCTGTAACAGTTTGGACCGATTCTGAAATCAATGAACTATACAAATAAATTTCCAGGTTGGAATGTTTGTTAATCAACGCGCGAGTAAATTTGATAGAAAATCATTTAAAATACTCACTTCAATACCACACTATATTTGCAAAATGTACAATTTTTTACGTATACTTCAAATACTTTTACACACTAATTACATCTACTAATCATAATGTAATATTTCAATTAGCACTTAATATTTCAATTGTGATTTATTTTAACACAATAATAAAATAAATTTTTCTTGAATATGTCGACACTGCGATCGCAGCGCTGTCTGCCGGATCCAATGTAAAAGATTCCAAGATCAACAACAATTTATAAATAAAAAATTAAATAAACATTTTCCAGTGGACTGAATTGTGAATCTAAACGATTCTCGAATCCACTGGAACACACACACACACAATTTCATCAAAATCGATTCAGCCGTTTAGGAGGAGTTCAGTCACATACACACGAACAGAAGAATTATATATATTAAGATAAGTATATCTTTCTGCAAGACATTGAATGTAAATAGAAACGTTGGATTGGAAATATATTAGTTCAGTGTTGTATGATAACAGAAGATTGTGGTTAGATAAACCGAGATTAATTAAATTTTTGAGCACGTTTTTAATTTCCCGCACACCTTCATTTTTAAATCGATCTTGAAAATATACCTTTTGTTTTTTTAATGCTTGATTGCTGCTACGTGACAGTAGATGAAGAGGCAATGTTTGTAACAATCAATTAACACTATTTCTATTAGTTTAAAAAAGAGTGGATACGGTTATAGTTATCATTTGTTTATCAGAATTTTCCCTGCTAATCTGAATGTTCAATTTTTTTAGCAAAAATACACATGCCGCATAATGAAGAAAATTCGGCAGTTATAGGTGTCATTTGCGGGAATGTGTTACCTAATGATTTACGCCAAGTTTTGGATAATGTATCGCATTGAGCGGGACTATGCGAGTAGTTTCAGCATGATAGGGCACTATGACATATATTAGACAATTTCGCGATGCGATGATCGGCTATGTAGGCTAGCAGATGTGAAAAGTCACTTCTTTTCTTATGAAACCTTGATTTTTGGTTTCGATTTATCATGTGGGTCCACATGGCGATCTTGACTATTGTGTTTATTGCAAAAGCAGAAATTGTCCCCTTAAAAATGGGCTGTAAGTTTTATTTCCGGCCATTCATTATTTTTCATTCAAATAAAATTATAAGTTGTTGTTATCTAATTTTGCAAAGTAAAGTGACTTTTAGTAAAAAAGAAAACTATTTTCTTCCAGTTTTACTTATAGTAGTTACCTTTTTAGCGGTAGGCTCTCCGTTTGAAAGCATTTTTTGTCCATCTCGAAAAGTGTTTTTTTTTAACCTTGGCATGTATATGTATACAAATAATATACATGTGTACATACGCATGTATGTACACCGATCTTACGTGGTTGTTGTTGAGCTTTCGCGATAATAATCGATGCATTAAATCCTAACAGGTTAATCCTGCCATCTTTGATGTCCCTACTGCTACGATTACCCGAATGGACGGTATGAGATTACGTTCTCGTAGAAACTGGGATAATAGTCTATTGTTCGTGTATATATAAGAGGTATTTGTTTACATTACGAGCACCGATTATACCGAGTAAAGTATTAATTAGTTAATTGCATTAACCTAAAGAGTCATTAGATGCTATTAGTCTAATTGTTTTTCTACTTTTTCTCTTTAATCCTTTGTGTATGCTGCTCGACATTTTCAAGAGATATTCTTATCTCTCTTGAGAGTCACACGCATTAACGGGGAGGTCTCGGAGCCTCGAATTAATTACATCGTTTCTCATGACGGTGCTAAATAAAGGGCTAAGTAAATTTCATAGCAGAGACCATCGTCTAGCAATTTTATTATTTTACCCTCTACGTAGGTTGCACGCAATTTCTCAACTTTCGTGAGAAATATGCCGAGCGTGCCACGGAAATATTTCTCCTTTAATTTTCTTTAATCTAGCCGGTACGTAGGTGCAAGCACGCTAGAAGATGAACGTAAATACGTATACACGATATCGTATACATATACATATACACATGCTCCGGTCGGACGTGACGAGTTTTCAAGGGTCTGCGACGATAATCGATGCATTCACCTGTCGGGGACGTGTAACCTGAAGTAACCCCTACTCGTGTCATAACCTCGATATATCTAAGGCTGCGTTCATGACTCGTAAGAAATTCCCTTATCACGTTATTGTGACATGTCGATATTACTTCCTCACGTATACGTCGCATTACAACATTTTTATCTCGATAATATTGGCAATTAAATAATAATCATCAGATATGATTAAAATCGTTTAACGGAAATTGGTCGCCTCAATTTCAAGGATAAATTTTCCTAGAAGCGTAGGTAATTATTCGCGCAATTAAGTATACAGGGTGTAACATATCATCGGGGACCCTTTTTGAGGATCGATAGTACGCACCAAAAGGTGAAAAACGGACCAAGGAAGTTAGGTCCGAAAATCACCCCCTATCGAGATACAACCCCATTTGTAAAAATTTTTTAAAAAATTATATCTCTGAAATGGTAAGTCGGAGAGGAGCGGTTTTAATTGCAAAATAAGCGGAAAAGATCAAAGTTTATTTAAAAAAATATAACTACTTCGATTATTACCGTTACGTAGCATTTTTATTTGTTTGTAAAAAAAAACTTTGAATTTTTCTATGATAGCGGTTGATTAACAACTTGAGAAAAATAAGGATAATGCGTCAAGACTCCCCTTTCGAAGACAGCCTAAAAAAAGTTTAACATTATTGCACGGTTTCGGCGTTAAAAATTGATAAATACCGTTACATTGCCGTGCTACCGACGAACCTAATGCTACTGATGACAGCTGATCCACATCTATTATAACAGTATGCGTGAAAGATTATCGATTGCCCAAGTGACTACACTGAAAAATCTCTCACGCATGTTATTATACATTGTATTGTACATTAGTGTGTGTCGCACGGCGGCTCGAAAACATATGATAGATGTGGATCAGCTGTCGTCAGTAGCATTAGGTCGGTCGGTAGTCCGGCGACTTAACGGTGTTTAACAATTTTTTACGCCAAAACTGTACAATAATGTTGAACTTTTTTTAGGCTGTCTTCGAAAAGGGAGTCTTGACGCATTGCCCTTATTTTTCTCAAGTTGTTAATCAACCGCTATCATAGAAATATTCAAAGTTTTTTTTTATAAACAAATAAAAATGCTACGTAACGGTAATAATTGAAGCAGTTATATTTTTTTTAGTAAACTTTGATCTTTTCCGCTTATTTTGCAATTAAAACCGCTCCTCTCCGACTTACCATTTCGGAGATATAATTTTTTTTTAATTTTTTACAAATGGGGTTGTATCTCGATAGGGTGTGATTTTCGGACCTAACTTCCTTGGTCCGTTTTTCACCTTTTGGTGCGTACTATCGATCCTCAAAAAGGGTCCCCGATGATATGTTACACCCTGTATAACGATCGGTAACGCTTCCTGCATTTGACATTGGTGTGCGCGTGTTAATATTTTATCGTGAGATTACCTGACCGCCCACCATTCCCTGGCGGAGTCTGACCAAGTCTGTCTGACTCCACGCGCTTTTACTCCAAGGCGCGACTTGTCGTAAATCCTTGTCGAAATCGAACTCTGCCAGCTGGTTGTGAACAAAGTTTCTGATGTTCCAGGGTAGGTCATTGTGCCCGTCGATCAAAGGCACTTCGGAAAGAACCTGTCGTATAGTTTCCAGCCTCTCCCTCGGAGATGTCAGGTGTGCAATCTCGCCATCCGCTGGTCTTGGCCCAACTTTGCCGACCCAGCTACCAATTGACAGTATGACCACGCTTGCAATCCAGACACCGCTCTGACCGCCACACTGAAACACCGTTCGATCGTTCAGATTTAAACACGAGTATGATTAGATAGATGGAAAATCGGATTGGTGAGAGGGACGCTTAGATTTATAAAGAATCGATTGGATAGACATAAAATTAATTAAAAAGTTTTGGACATCTCCATTTACTTAGATTGTAAAATTTGATCAGTCGCTTGCGAAAGTTCGTTGAGTGAAACTTTGGTTGTTTAGAAATGAATTTAACTGAAATATTTAATTAACTAAAACTTGGAGCCATTAGAAATTTCGGTATCCATAGGTAGCCAGAGAGGCAAGTACGTAACTAAAAATTTAATTACTTGAAAACTCGCATAACCGTGTGCATATCTACCTGAAAATCAGTCTAATTAACTTAGCCAGTTAAATACGACGAAGTCATTTACAATTACACGCTTCAACATCTAGTACGATGTACTTTGGCAATTATGTAACACGGTTTGCACCCGGATCCGCCAGGCATCGACATGGGCAGAGAAAATACGGTCGTTTGATGCCGCTGCATAATATACATATACGGATAGAAGATTCCTTGGTACGAGCCGGAGATAACACGTGTAGGAGATTAATCCTTGGACATCGCACACACACACACTTCTTCGTTCCATCCAAGTACATATACATATACAAGCAACTGAAAAGGACGGTAGCTTTGATGCTTCCGTCGAGAAATAATTCACTGTTACATCCTGTGAGTTGCAAATGTCCTCTCGCGATTGAATAGTTTATGATCTCTGTCAAAGGAATATCTTGGACTTCTTTTCAGCGAAGATTGTGCGCTGTAGACATTCGGTATTCAAAAGCGTGTTAGAACGAGAAGAAATCATTTTACTTCCATCTTGATTACCCGCGCTCCACTCTCTTTACCGAGCGTTTCACTTTGTTCCCGTTCTACGATCAAGGCCCTTTAAACATAAGATATGACTGATAGATGGTCTTTTTCTTTTAGGGCATCGTTAAGTTTACACGCGATCGTCGAAGCCTGTAACGAGTTCCGCCAGGGTCGTACGGTATTCAATATGACATCTCGTAGAATGATTATGTTTCTCGTTCGAAACGGTCGTTTGCTATCGCGTTAAATCGGTCGTCGCTTTCTGTGGATGCTTCTTCGTCGAACGACGAGATTATGTCACCGATGGCAATCCGTCAAGCGAATGACGAATCGTTTCTTTCTGACAAATGATTGATCGGCGGAGGGCTTGATTAAAAAAGAAAATCAGCTGTCAAACTGTTTCCACGAGGAAGACAAACTTCTCTTCTAATGCAACCGTTGAGAAAATGTGATAGATCGAATCGACGTAAGAGAAATGGCAGCTAGTGGTTGGCTATGGAAAGGCCGACGCCCAGCGTATGTTTCACACATAGACGTCCATTAGCAGATTCTTTTACGAAACTTCTAACCGTTCCCTTGATACAATGATATTTCCTTTTCGGAAGGCAGGACAAAATAAGAAAAGAGCCCGATATGATGAATTACTCTCTTGGAAGAGGTAAACGACTTAAATTGTTCTCCCTATGCGACAAAAAATAATTTTTCAATTTTTCCGAATCAGAGAATCGTTTGCGATAATTATAAAACTAGTGGTCTACTCGAATCGACGTTTTTAATTACGATTTAGTTGCTCAGGTAAAATAGTAAGATTCAGAGAAGTCAAACTAGTCGTGACTCGAATGTTTCATGTTTTTAGTCATACTACAAATCATCATGTACGAGAGTTTCGATAACTTTCCGTGAACGATGCCGTAGGAAAATTCCAAGAGATGAAAGGGATCAAGACCTCTTTCACTTTCTTGTTGGCGTACATATGGGTGTGTGTGCACCTGCATTGTGGGACGCTGAAATCAGTGTCAATGAGAGTTTTTTCTCCGATCTTTCCTACGATGTCATCGTATTAAGTGTACCTTGGAAGCCATTTGTAAATAGAGTGATATCGACTGGGAACATTGACAATGGACACTCCGTTTTAATTTCAAGCCGATATATCTGAAAAATCCATTTCTGAGATGTCATCGTCAGTGAAATAATTCGGTAAATATATGCAAACCTGTCGAGACATACAACTTGAATCACAAAAGATATGTCGATATACAAGGTGGACCACGGAACGTGGCCGACTCAATAGACCGTAAGCTCAATATAATTTTGTAAGGTTGCCTTCAGGAATTGTTCATAGATAAGCTGTAATCTTGTTCTTCTATGCTTTATAGTGTTTTTTTCAACTCGTTTCAACATTCGCTAACGAGGTGATCGTAGGCAAAAGATTTCTCTATGAAAAGCTAATGGTGTTGCGTAAAACTTATTTAAACTTATTCCATGTGCAAACCATATAATTTATATCAATCCATTTAGATCGATTCATTGTCAATGAAAATAATAAAGGCGGTCGGTTTACGCGGACCACCCTGTATAATTGGTGTATGTATGTACATGTACACATAAAGGATTAGATGGTGTTGCGTAGAAAAGAACGGGAATCACTAGAGTGCTGAACAGTGTTGTTTAGCTGAATCCACTGTCTGACCAAAGGACGACCTGCACTACTCGTTGTTCGTTGGACTGTGGTAACTTCGTATCGTCCAGCCATGCACACGATTTTCTACTTCGCTTCGACTGAAAGCTTCAGTGTAGCGGTCTTTGAATTTCCCGGGCTCTTATGGGAATAACCGTAAGACAGAAATTTTATTTTATCCTGTCTGCAACGCTCCGTACAATCTAAGAGCACGTTCCGCTATCATCGCGGACGATTATCTTGATAAACGACGGCAGCTGTTTTCCGACATGGTTATCGGCAAATAGGATAACTTAATCATTCTTTGTTATTCAAATTTCATTTAAGTCAATTTATCGAAACGAACAGGTGGCGAATGATACTAGAAAAACTTTGTAGATGATTTAGTATGTACTCGAGTGCTACCTTGTGCTTTTACAGAAATATTAAAGGATATAGCGATAAGAGTAATATGGTGATAAGTTTACTGCTTTAAAAATCCGTTGCACGCACGTCTATCAGATGCATGACGAACAGCTGACATTAAACTGAAAAAAGTGATAGACGGACGTATCTTGCAGAAAATGTGGAGCTCCGGCATAAGATTGTAGACATTTCTCAAGTTCCATTTCTCGTGCAAACTACATCTGCGTTGTCTAAATCGCATTATTGAAGGTACCCTCTGAAATGCCATAACCGATCGATATTGTCCTGTCATTCAATTTGGCTATCAGCAAACTGAATCTGTTTTTCAATACAGTGCAGGTGATGTGCTTGATAGCCTATGCGAATCAATTTCGCGAACCGATTACACGTGTCCCGGTACCCCATTATTCACCATGGAATGGTCTGAAATTGATGTTGCCAAATTATTCCCCGCGATTGTTCCAATTCCAATCTCACAGTTTCCGTCAATGAGTCCACGTTGTCTTTTGAAGACAGCTAATGATACATGCTCCGTGAATGACGCGTGAAACGACGTCGACGAATTTCTTTAATCAGCAATCAGATTCTAGCGTAATTTACACGCCACCGACTCAAGGTTTTTATTAGAACATTGCAATGATGAGTCGCTGCATCCCTGCGGCTGTCGTCGCTAATGTCTTTGATTACGCGCGGAGGTTGGCTAGGGAGGGGGCCGAGGAGAAATGGGTAGAGGGTGGAGAAGAAAAGTGGAAGGGGAACCGTACTGGCCAGCATCCAAATGTCGGTCGTAATAAAAGGTCGTATTAAAAGAATGTGTTTGAAGAAAGTCTGGGGTGGTGGCAACAAAAGCCGATCAGCCATGGCGAGTCAATCCATCGATGGTTACAACAACGGCCGAAGTCGCTAAAGACCTTGGCAGACCAGTTTTCGATCGTTTCTCGATTCACTTATCGTTACTTCGAATACACGCCGAAATTTCACGTATCCCCAAATTTATCACGGCACTGCTCCAGACAGCCACTTTGGAATCTGTCGGATATATATTTCCGGCCTAGAGTATTTTTGTTTCAACACCAGCGAGGTTTATTATCAGCGTCGGAAAGGTACGAATTAAACGATCTGAAATTAGAATGTTTCGCGGAATTAATAATAATAAACTGTAAAAAGTATTAGTCGTTATATGTATTATTAAATTAGAAACTGTATAATTCATAGTTCATTTTTATCTGTACGCATAGTTTGCGAAATATTTAACAAAGTAATGCGCTCTAGGGATATTCCATTATCGTTTAGTAGTATTTCATTGCGATCATGGAAAATAAAATTAATTGAGAAATCGCGGTATATTTAAGGTAGTAATGGTAATTTGGTACAATTAATTTTTCCAGCTGCATACATTCCGATGGGACGATCGTGGTTACCACGGGCTTTAAAGAATTTCAATGAACACCTTCATCGAATATTCGAAATTTCACCCGTACGATATTGTACCCTTCATAATTCACGATTCAATTTTACATCGATTGGGATTTAAATATTTATTTGTTAATCTCTCACCCATTCGGCGTACCCAGAATTCTTTTACGCCACTACACACTTTTCAAATTGTTTTAAAATGTAAGTGGTTGAACTCGGCTTGATATTTGCTCGCGTCGGATTGTCTTTAAAATTAAAAAACTTATAAGTGCGAAAGTTCTTTTCGCACGTTTTTTTCCCCGGCAGATATTGAGAAAGATTGAAAAGGTGAAGGGAAAACACTGCTTCGAAACACTTCGCTGCGGAACGACGGTCGTAACATTCGAAATTGCACGGCAGCAACGCAGCTACGCGAGCGTAAAAAATTCTAAAAAGTAATCTTATTTTTAAGCGACTTTTCGCTCTCCCCGAAGTCGTTCTCCGAAACTTAAGAAGTAAAAGAGAAATTACGGCAAAGCGCTCTTTCTCTCCCTTTTCCCTCTCTCTCTCTCTCGCTCTTTCTTTCTCTTGCTGTTCGTGAGGCATCGCGTTTGGAAGTGTAAAGTATAATGCATTCGGGCGCGCTTAAAAATTGTACAACGAACAGGAAGTACATAAACCCTAACAAGTTTCCATTCTCTAGTTGCTATACGTTTATTGTTTAATCTCGAATAGAGTTATGTTGGTCTCAAGTAACGTTAGTATGAAATTTACAATGCTAATATGTACCCATTTTCAATTTCTCTGCCTGCGTCGGAAAACATCGATATTGTATTTGTCAACTTTTACAGTATACGGACTGCCGCATTTCAAGGTTTCTGGCCGATTAACTACGAAATTATTAGTGGTATGGACAAAATTTCAGATTTAAATTAATGGCTAATGCGGATTGGCGTGTATCCACAGCAAGTCTGATTTCATTAGATGTTGTTTAATAAGACTATTAAAAAGAAATTAAGTACTTCAAGTTTTTCGCAACCGTCATCGTCGGATTTTCCAGACTAATCGCAATTTTGACGTCCGATAAATTAATACGGCTGGAAACGTTATTTTGTTTGGAAATTACATTTTAATGGATCAAACTAGGAAAAATGTTGTTCAAATCAAATACCGTTATACTAGATAATAAACAATCACTATATTACTATTTCAAGCTCACTGTATTACGTGTGTTATCTATCTAACACGTTCACGCCGGCGTGCATCGCCGGTGGGTCACGCTTCTAATTTAAAAATGTAATTCTTTAGTAACTAAAAAACAATTGTCATACGATCTTCTTGTGTTTCTTGCAGACCCTCTGTATTTGTGCAGAAAATGTGAATAATTGTTATTTGTGCATTCTGGTTACTTTATGCAGTATTGACAATACCGCCACGCCCCACAGAAAGAAACGTGAAAATCGGACACGGTGTGAACGTGCCGATCAATGGTTCATCTATTCGTTTACATGATGATTGCAACCGTAAGTGAAACCAAGGGTCCCAACTAAAAACGTTGATAGTCCGCTTCGCGTGGAAAAAAAATGAAGGTGATTTAGGTACGTGTCCCGTAATAATTATCCTTTCTAAATTGCCAAGCGGCGCCCGGGCTAATTGCAATTACTAATTTCATCCGTTGCATATAAGTTTAGCGCTAGCCTATATTTCCCGCAGGCTCCTAGAGAGTTACTATGTACAATTTAATCCTGATTAGTCAAAGAGACGTAATTCAAATTATCTCAAAGTGTCAAAGAGATGAAATTACTGGATTGGAGTGTCCAGATTTGATGGCCGTGTTTACAAATTTTCCTGAGAGTTCTAAAGATTATCTTGCAAAATCTGGGCCATGTCTGTAGTGGGGTTTAAATCTGTCTAGGAAACGCAAAGATATCCTGTTCTATATTTCAGCCGTTCAAAAGTGAAAGTTAGCATCTACGTAAACGTATACAATTTCAACAGTTTTAAAGCCAAACATTTGATTGGCGCTTAATTGTTCATAGTTAAAATAAATTTCCTTAATTTGTAGATTTACTGCCGGTAAACGATACCGATTGTGATTACGGTTGAATAACAAATGATTCTCTTTAGAAGACAGTGAAATTAATTCCATACCGCAGAATAAATCGTTGCAGTGATGTGATCCACACGTTCGCAAGGACTTTGCTAATTAGGTTTTTCTTGTGACGGTATGCGTTAGACACTCGACGAATTTTAAAGGCGTCGCGCGCACTTTATCAATTTTCTCTACCCCTTGTTTTGTGGAGTTCATCGATTTCACAGTAGAGCGGGTCAGTTATACTACGACTATATGTATACAGATTGTACCGCAAACGATTAAAATGGGACACCATCTATACTTCCATTGCATTCATATTATTTTTATAGATGAAAATTCTCGGTACCGATAGCTCGCATCACGATAGGTTAATATTAAAGACGCACGTACGTAACGTAAAGTATTTACGACCATGCGGTTCTCGATCTACTCCGCTTATACTTTAGTTTCGTTTAACTTTCCAGCGATATTTTCGGATTATAGAATCACGTACCATCGTCGGCTCCCCCAATAAAGTGGATGCAAGTAAGTGGAAATCTAGGGGTAAATGCTGGGGCATAAGGGAAGCGAATTGGAAATTCCTCCGGTCGCAATTCACGTTACGTGACTGACTGCAGTATTTCATGAAAATTTCACTGGGAATGAGAGGAAGGTGAAGGTGGGATCCGACGGACACGCCAATGATTCGCATGCTACCGAAACATGACAATCTATTATTTTATCAATATCAAAAATTCCAGACGAGAAAATATTTGTGTGTGTTTTTAACATCAAATCAGTGAAGAAGTTCATGCCCGTATAATGATAAATTGAAATGTCGCGTCGACAGAGAAGCCTGATAATCACGAAGGGTAGCTGAGAAATCGGGTATCGGTGACGGAGTAATTATTGCTGCGCCTTCCGAACTTCGAACCCGGTGCTTCCGATTTTGTGCGAGTTCGTCGGCCATTGTGATTCGCGACCTTTGATCTCGACTGTTAATCTCCCGCGGGGTGCAGAGGTAGCAAATGGAAACTGTCAACGGGCGAGCAGCTTGATTTCCATTTCAGACTACCTGAAACGTTCGCATTTCCTGACAGGGGCAGATGCAACGTAGAATCGCGGTGTTTTGAAATGCCCCCGAACGAGAAGGAACATGCTTTTCGATAGCCTGCATCACGCGGACAAAGTAACGGAATGAGACGAACGTTGCACAGGATCGAGTGATTTCAAATGTCACGGGTTGCGTGGATCTGCAATCGAACATCTGATATTACGGACATTCGGAATTTTGCGTTTCCATGGATTAAACACATTTTTTGTTATCTCTTTAATGGCGAGAGAATCGTAGACGTTTGTCGGAAAATTAATATTCCCAAAGAACTATTACTATATACGACGGCAATCAATTTTTGTATCATCTTCCGAAAAGTTTATTTGATTAAACTTTTATAAACGAGGTGTGGATTTTGTTAACATATCCTATACATATACTGTTCGAAGTTTTCGAACACCGAAAAACGTATACAAGCAAATGTATGGAATAAAATGTGAGCAAAGTGAGATAATTAATACTTTTTCTGAATGATAAATAGAATGCTGCGGGAAAGTGTATGTGTGTATATACATACAAACGAAAAGCTAAAACTGTTAATGTCAGATTTGATAAGCGCTGAATTATCGAGGGATCATGAAAAGGAATAAATTCTGGTTCGTCGATGAATTTATAAAACAACAATAAATCACACGATGAGACTATGAAATATTTCGGACATTGAAATATAACAAATAATAGGGAAGTCTCTAATGATATCGCGAGAATATTTTTATCGATGTCTTTGAAATTGTATTTGAAATGACGTATTGTGAATTCGATAAACGGTAAGCTTCTTCCGACGTACACAATTTTCTATTATTCCGTTTGCAGCTATTTCCGTTCATTTCCATGAAATTCAATTCATGTAATTTATATAATATACTTCCGTCGCGCATCCATATTGTTATGAAATTGTCCATTATTGTCCCTCAAATGTCCCACGTTTATTTCCCGATCGTTTCGATAAAGCGAATTTCGAACTGTTCGAAAATATTCCCATTATTTCCTGTCAATCGTATTGCAGCATTCATTTACTCTTTACGTTTCGCACGGCTGGACCAATCATATACATATGTACAAATATATCTGACGTGATAAACTAGTTTCGATCGTTTTAATCTTAAAGCTTTACAACGATCGACATTCCTATGGTTCCATTAGTCTATCCAACGTTTGAAAATCACATTTCCATTCGTTTTGACTGATTTATCAAAGCGCAAGAAACATCCTTTATTATCGCAGTTATCATGTCGTGCGAAAATAATTTGCTGGCAGAGAAGACGGATTTACGGAGATCCGTAACTGAGCTCCCCGAGACGGATTTCATCGTTTTTGCAGAGGGTTGTATCGGTTACCAAGTAGAAAAAAGGAAGCGTCGGACCGTGTTCATTTTTCGCGTTATTCCTGTCAAGCGAATTCAGTGAAAAACGGGGAGGAACAAATAGACGAGCATCGCTCGCGCAATCCGAAAAAAAGTATCGGTCGTGCTGGATCTAGTGAAACGAGATAGCATCGCGAGAAACAACGGTACAAGAGAATGGAAGGAACCGCTTGCACGGCGGGCTCCTTTCTCCCCAACTGCGATTTTTATTTGTTTCCAGCACGAGAACACGATACTCGCTTTGATTTCCATGTCGATGACGGTACGGTTCCCTCCGCAATCCGTGCCAGCGCGAACATCGTTTGCGAATTTCCCTATCAATGATCCTCGGATTTCGAACGTAACACTGGATCAAATAAAAGTCTGGCTTCTCGTTTCTCCGAGGAATTTTACCTTATGCCCGATCCGACGATGCAGCCATTTTTATAATGTGTACAATACTCCTTGCACAAAGGAGATTCGGTGAAACCATTAATTACTAACCCTTTACTCTCGGAATGCCAATTATGCTGGAATGAGCATTCATTCCGACATCTCGGAATGCCACTTGGGCTGGAATTATGTTCGCCCTTTACCGCTCGAGTAGTGTTTCAGTATTTCGTCCCATCGACTCGATAATTATAGACATAATTTCTCGCGTTAAGTTCACGACTGCTTTTATGCGAAGAATACGAAATATTAGATTTCATCGTTTATCTAAAAAATTCCGAAGACTGTATCATTTACAGTTTTCTTAAGTGTGATGTCTGTCGAAACTATTACACGCACGGAGCGAGTATTGTCTTTGACGGAACGTCCTGACAATAGAAACGTCCGCTTTTTTTTCATCAGATACTTTAGAGTCTAAAGTTTAGACTTACGCCTAACCCAGATCTAATACACGATTTTTGGGATTGTCAGACAATTTAAAAATGAAACGTTATACAAATGGTCATTTTGCATTGTCGATGTGCATGCTCGTGACAGTATAATTGACATTCCGAGTGCAAAGGTTTATAACTTTTGAATCACTAGTAAGTGGAAAGAAGTTTTCAAGTGTGTTCGATTTTACATCCACTATTACACCTCGATACCCGGAGCACATTTAAGCAAGGAAACTATGACAATGAATTTTCGAAATATCGGATTGTTGGTTGGTGAAACAAGATGATGGTTATCTTTGACCGTTTATGATTTGATTTAATTAGAAAGACACCTCCTTAAATTCAACTCGCTTCGCTCGATCTGCTCGCGATCAACTCTGAAACTCTCTTCCTTCTTTCGTAAAGCACACATCAAACATTCAAAATAAACGATTGAGACGTCAAAACTTAGAAAAATCTGTAATTAGTTTTGTTGTAACGTAAATACAGGGTGTAACATGTCATCGGGGACCCTTTTTCAGGATCGATAGTACGCACCAAAAGGTGAAAAAAGGATCCAGGAAGTTAGGTACGAAAATTACCCCCTAACGAGTTACAACCCCATTTGTAAAAAATTTTTAAAAAATCATATATCCGAAATGGTACGTCGTAGAGGACCGATTTTGATTGCAATATAACCGGAAGAGACCAAAGTTTACGAAAAAATATCACTATCTCCGCAAAGGAAGATTTAGTTAATGTTTCCCAAGTTGTTACAAACCTGCTACGATATAGGTAATCGACGTTGTTTGGATTAAACTAGAATAAATGCTATTTAACAGCAATAACCGCAGCAATTATTTTTTTTCTGTTATCTATGATCTTCTCCGGTTATATTGCAATCAAAACCACTCCTCTCCGACTTACCATTTCGGAGATATAATTTTTAAAAAATTTTTTACAAATAGGGTTGTATCTCGATAGGGGGTGATTTTCGGACCTAACTTCCTTGGTCCGTTTTCCACCTTTTGGTGCGTACTATCGATCCTGAAAAAGGATCCCCGAACCCATTAAACGCATAGGTCGACTTTGGAAATTGTTATTTATTTCTGTATAAATCGCACGAAATTTAATGGAAATGGCATTCAAAGAATCGTTGAATGATTAGCAATCCCCCTGTTATGTAAACAGACACGAAGAGTATTTTGTTAATTTATTTAGCTGATAAAACGTGCGCAGTGGCATGTATTCGAGCTATGTTTATAAATGTCTCTTTAGCTACCGCATGAAACTTAGAATTATGTATACAGGAATGATTATTTTCATCAAATATCACGGTGTAAAGCATAGCGATTCTGAACGATCTTTCATTATTTTTTTACAAGATGCGTATTTTGACGCGAACTATATCTGCAACAATAGGAAATATCTAAAATAATCCCGCTCGATATGACCCATCACCCAACAATATCAGGTGAGTGATAGTTGACATTGGAGGTCAACGAACTTATTCCAAATTTTGTTCCTCGCGACGTTCGTCTTTGCCAGTGGCTGTCGTATGTTGCAAGCTAAAGCGAAGCCCCTTAGAAAGGACGTACAGGATCCGGCGCGGATTCTGACCGGTTAACCCATAGCATCCTATGGGTTAATCGGTCAGAATCCGCGCCGGTCCTTGTACAACGCGAGAGACACATAGAATGTCGACCGTGTGTCTACAGGGTCAACTTAAACATCGGGGACCATTTTTCGAGATAGATAGTATAAATGAAAATATGACAGGGAAATGACAATCCCTTTCTGGGCAATACTTTTATAACATTATATTTCTGTAATATGTATAAATTCGTAGAGGATGGATTTTGGTTTTTATATTTTCGGAACTGATCAAAGTTTACAAAGAAACAAATATAACTGCTGCGATTGTTGCGATTAAGTAGCCCTCCTTTTTGTTTACTCGCATACATAGTATGTATACACATCGTAGTAGGTCTTTAACGACTTCAGAAAAATTAAAGGCAATAGTCAAGGGGATAGTTTTTCAACCCAAGCTTATTGTTATTCTTACATCTTTTGATGCATAACAGCTATCCTGAAGATAGCCCTTTGATTATATTCTGTATACTTTCTTACGCGGTGCGTCAAATTTCACAATATACCTTCTATTCTCTATGCACCATTTTGGCCAGTCGGGTACAACGGTTCATGCACATCCTCCCAAACATGCTGAATACGGGAGACAGTAGAATAGTAATTACCCCTATTTCTTTTTCTCCCGGCTAAGGTCATTTTGTGGACTTCACGAGTTCTTAAAACTTTTATTATATTTTACGGGCAAGGCCCCTACAGTTTAACAGGTATCGCAGTTGTTAGTATAGGATGTCCCAAATCTGTGGGGCTCTAGGGACTGCTAGTTGACGTAAGTACGTAATCAATCTACTTGCAAGTTGTTAGGAGATTGTTAGGCTGGGTGAAGAGACGGTTCCCTCTACCAACACCTTAGGCATGCCCATATCCAATAGAGACTTTGCTGATCTCCAGGTTTACACTAAGACGTCCAGTTACTTCGGGTGACATATAGCGCGACTTCGAGCCACCCCGTTTCACCTTCAGACCGGAGTCCAACGTTGAACTACCTCTCGAGCTGCCTGGCTACTTTCTACATCTGGCTGAAAGACCAAAGGCCGTAGTATTTCCGTTGGGCAAAGTCGATGGTAGAACGTTCAGGGAATTACCATCCATGAGATGGCGGGAGGCCCTGATGCGAATCACTTTGACCCTGACTGTTCTGTCTTGAGAAGTGTTCACTGAGAAGTGAACCCATCCTTCCATACTCTAATGATTCGTCTACATGGGACACTACCCTCATTAGTGTCAAAGCCATATACTTTCGGGCCTAAAATCAGTGCTTATCCTCTGACCCACACCTTTCGGAAAAAGGACAAACTAGTGAGTAGCAAGATGTTTCTAGGTATGAAACGGCCATTCACCTCAGGAACCATTTACCAAGGTTCTTTTGCTAGGCTCACAATGTGGACACAATGTGTGTGTGTGTCGTCACGTTACGTTTCTGAAACGATGTAACCATTTTTCGCCACGAATCGCCTCGCTGCTCGCTCATTGGTCCTTTTGCAATAGTAGTGGGGCAGAGGGCCAGCTCGTCTATTTTAAGTTGGAAAGTGTGTGACCTTGATACTGCTGGTCTACTTAATAAACTCTATGCGGATGTGTCCGGACGTCTAACCGTATGAGGTGTGTTTCCGAGTACTGAATCTGAGACTATTCTTATTCCCGCGACTGGGGGCTTCAGTTCTCAGTTGGGTAAGCAGAAGTAGCATGATCCAAACTGTAGTCAGAAGTGAGTGACGAATTACGGGGTAGGCCAATCGTTTTTCGCTCCCACCTCTTATTCTCTTGCAGACGAAGAAAAGTAACGAATAGTTTCTCTTTCACTTGATCGAAATAATATTAGGGCAGGGGTTGTAGTGGCTGTAAGTGCCAATCGTGATCATCGGTTACAAGTGTCATTCCCTCTATAGTAACGAAAGGAGATCAGTTATGGCCGGCATGCAGTATAGCTGTTACCTTTTCGGGGCTACTTGTCTACATTGATCCCTCATTTGATACAACGGTTGGGTGGGTCGGTATGACGTCTTTCGATGATCCTTTCGGAAGTAAAACCGAGTTGAATCGGGTGAGCTTGCACGTCCAATCAGAGTTGATGTGCTCGCAGACTCATAAGGGGCCAGTCGACACGTGCGGGGAGGCAATGTGGAAGGGGGGGGGGTGGGGTTGGTCATCCTGTTTTACATGTTCGGCTGCATACGCAGTCCAGAATCCTGGAAGGCCTCCCGTCCGATATTTGAAGTAATTCTAACATAGAACGGTAACTTCTCCAACATTCTATGTTTGTCTGACGCCGAATTACAACAGTAAAACGACAACTGATTATGGTGCTGTGTTCGGCTAGGCATCGTCACAATTCCTACTGGTACAAGTTAATATCGCAGAATTGTCACACCACCGGATCCCACGAAACCCTGTGATCGGTTGTCGGTTTGCTGTAACAGTTTGGCCACGGAGCGACACTGAAAAAGGTATGTTCTTATATTAAAATTACCTCAGGTATTATACCACAGAATCCTCACGGACATATTTGAAACATTCTATACATACATACAGGGTGTCCCAGCTAACGTGCTCGTCCCTGAACCAGGTGATAGCTGAGGTAATTCTAATATAGGGAAGTGATATTCGTAATGCCGTATCTTAATTTATGGCCGAGTTATTAACGAAAAACGATAGCCAATCGGAGGGCTTCATTGGGTCCGGCGGCGCGACAGTAGAAGGCCTGCACCAGTAGGGTACTGTGCTAGTAGGAACTGTCACGCCGCAGGGTCCAACGGAGCCCTATGATTCGCTATCGTTTTTCGTTAATAACTCTGTCACGAATTAAGATACGACATTACGAATGTCACTTCCCTATATTAGAATTATCTCAGCTATCACCTGGTTCAGGGACGTGCACGTTAGCTGGGACACCCTGTATACTGGTTCTAAATGTAGGAACTCCATTATCTAGCATGCTTCTGAAATTCATTATCAATTATTCTGTCTTGACAGCAAAGAAGTGTACGAGCATTCAAAAGGTTTGTCGCTGGCGGTCATTTTTTTCTGGAGAGATGCACGGATGTGCACGACGAACCGCGAGGCGGAAGACCATTCCGCTACCGGCGATAATAGTGTTAAGACAGTTCGTGCAACAATTGTAAGAGGCAGAAAGATCACAATTGGAATCATTGTTGATCTTTTATTGCGTAACGTTAAAGTTTCTCAAACCTCTGACATATGAATAATGAAAGAAGACGTCATCAACTGATTAGCGCAGTATTGAAAAAAAGCGATTACACCACACATTTCTTCCGATAGATCCATACTTCCAATCTCTACATTCCCTTCCGTACTGACAACTTTTACGTTGCCTTTGACATTTACGATTCCATTCACATTGTACGAATATACCATTGCTACAGAGTTGAATGAGTCTCTGTTGCGAATGCGGGTATTAAATGTGTGCCAGGTCTACAAGGGAGTCCGCAGGTGTAACACTTGATTGTAAAGTACAGAAGAAGAAGCTAGCGCGAGAAATACACCTAGATCCATGATACAAAGTATGAAAGCTACAATAACTGATGCGACTAAAATTCATCTCTACACGACGTAGTGACGTCACGGCTAACGCTGCGCTATCTGTTAGGGGCAATGAGCCGCTATCCAGAAGGTTCGCGTTTATCACTGCTTACTGACGTTAGATGGCGCAGATGCGCGAATAGCATTGTCCAAAGGGTGGGCGAAGAAATTGACCGTTCCCTCGTTACGATTTTGATGTTATTACCGGCAGCTCTGCGATAAAGGGGTTTCTAGTACCATTTACTGATCATTGGTATAATAATATCGCACGATCCTGGTTTTCCTAGTATAAATTTCACGTTATTCGAAGTATTTCGGAGAATGAAATTTCAGTTCGTCAGAAAATTGAGAATTGGTGTCGCGGTAGTAAAATAAATACGGCGGAGGAATGGTAAGTGGACATAGGGAAAGGTAGGATCGATGAAAAGAAGAAATAACAGATATCAGAAAAGAGTGTTCGTCAGAATGAGTTAACGTGAAGAAATAGAATAGCAAGAAGATTCAGAAATCATCGGTAGAGAAGTAATAAGTCAGGTGTCCTCTATTCTAGATTGACTAAAAAGATGTGTTCACTGTTCACGGATAATTTTGTGCCGCCTTAGGATGCGCCTTTTTCTTCCAAAATGCATTCCAATTAAAATTGCGTGGCTTCACCTACGTTCCCTGGTTTGTCGTGCGCTTTCAAAATATTTGACATTAAACAGGTCCCAAACTGATCGAGGCACGTCCAGGTCAGGGAAACCCGCAGAAACTTGGGGAGATATCTACAATAATAAATAGTTACGAGAACTTACGTAGAAAATAATTACGCTTCATGCCTGTGTCGATTCCAACTAGTTTTTACGATTTGAGGTAATTATAATTTTATAATTTTTCATGATGTATTACATTCATGAATGAGATCATAACCATCATCCTAAATGTTGCGGATTGTTTTGGTATTTGAAATTAAAAGAACATGTGCATATTGGTGACGTTAGTATGTATTCTTAATTTTACATATATTCGACGCAACTTTTCGTTTCTTTTGCCTATTTTACATTTTTTATTTTTTCGATGCACAAAGGGATCTAAATAAACAAATTTAAGTCTGTTCTTCCAAATCATATTTATTGTACCGACAGTGGAACGAGCCGATGACACTTAAATGTAAGTTGTATTTAGTTGTTACAGCAAACACGTCATGCCAAGTTACGCTTGTTGTATTAAATGCTATGTGGTTATACCAAATGTTATCGGTGCCCGAGCTGCAATCGCTTTCAACCGATCTCAACCTATTTCGATTCTACTCGACGCGTTTTGTTTTTAACACATTCACATCAGAGCTGCAAAGCTGCAAAATATGGCAATTCTGTTTAGTTACTAACCGAATTGAACAAAATACATGTTTCGTGGTACACCATACTGTTATTAGAAGCGCAGTTTCTTATCGGTAACTAAAAAGAGCTGCCGTTGCCACAGTCACACAACATTAGAATAAATTCATTCCAAGTTTTGCAAGTGTCGACCCCAACTATTATCAACAATGAAAAGCATTTTATATCGATCGCTAATGTCAAATTAGTTTCTCATCACGGTTATTCCAAGTGAAATGTGCAATCCGAAAGGCATAAACTAATAAATCGAGTCCGTCATGGCACGGATTCTAATTGGAATTATTTCGCAACGGTGTATAGGCAAGTGGATCGTGTCGAGATTGATACCAAAACGAGATCAGTGGGGCGCAATAGCCACGATGATCTTGATGTAGCGCTACACCGATATAGCCAACGATTTGGATGCGATTTGCATGACTTGAGATCCTGCGGATTATCTCGGAGTCGCACGGGAGCAATTCGGGTCGGCAGGATCGTTAGCTTGACGTCCGTATCGCATCGAAGAGGAGTGGAGGAACGTGGAACGGACAGGTCAGTCGTTCTGGGTCAAATTGTTGACGTATGATTGTCGCACGATATTCTTTATTATTTCTTTTCGGTACGATAAGCTCCCACTCGCCGTCGCGAGATGATCCTACGTATTCAGTATTCGATTTGTAGCATTGGAGAGCACTTTTAAAATGCTTGACATTTCGACAGAAGTAGTTTCGCATCTCTCATAATTCCGCGGATAATCCATCTGGTATGAAAAAAAGATAAATAGAAAAACACAATTAGGACGGGACATCTGTCTGAAAAAAGATCGTATATGTATTTTAGCACGGGGAATTTAATTAACGTATATGCACTTTAAACTGTTTCGCGACATAATTAGAGGACGGGTTCTCGTATGAAAGGTATTCCGGTGGTCAGGTTTAATTTTCTGTATGACCGTGTTTTTCTCCCAGTAGTACGGTTAACAAATCGGAAGGAAATACTGCGAGAAGTTCGGTCCGAACAAAACGAAGAGGATGCGTTTAATTCGCGACGGAAGAGGTTGCATCGCCGCGGCGAAAATAAAAAGAAAGGGGGAAAAAATAAAGAAAGAAACATCATCGCGCATGAACACACTGCTGCCGTTTGCGAGTTTCTACTTTCCACTCGGTTCCCAGGCCAGAGACCTTTTATTTCCGGCTGTTTTTCCGTCGTGAAACAATTCCGCGGCATTCCTTCTCATTGTTGAATCACGCGATTCCTTCTCCCCCGGAACCGTTGAACGATGGGGAAAAGGAAGAAAGAAAGCCGGGAAACAAAGAGCGAGAACGGTCGAGGAAAAAATGATAAAACTGCTACGAACTTTCGAGGCAAGCCAGGAACTTTGTTATTTCCCTGGCAGAGAAGATTCATACATAGTATAAGTACTCTCGCCTGGCCGTGCTGGTGGACGTGACGGAGGCGGCAAGATGGCTCAATGCGAGAACTTTCGGTGTGAAACTTCGAGATTGGAAATATTTCGCGTGGCTGTTTCTCCACCTTCTTCGTTCTCGGCTGGACCGAGTCGCCTATGTTCCCGCGGATCCCCGTAAATCAAACGATCGAAACTTTTTCGCTGAGTACATGCGCGGCTGCCCGGAATTCGGCTGCCGCTTTCGTTCAAGTTTTATGGAGCTGATAAGAGGGCGACGATGACGACAACGTGTCACCGATAATGATGACACACGGCGGGCAATACTTTTATCCCGTAAGAGGGGAGTTGAGAAGCGTTATAGGATCATGAGATATGTATCGAGTGAATAATTTGCATTCGACGATATACATATTTATATTTATTTGTACCTATATTGTAAATGATGGAACATTGCATCACCGGTCTTATTTCAAAGTTAGCCAGTGAAATTAATTTTTTTCACACATTTGGTGCAACGAGATATCACAAATTCTTGATGGAAAAGGCGATCGTGAACGACACTTCTTTTTGTCAATAAAAATGTTACTCGTGTGCATGTATTTTTTTTATCATATTGGAGCAATTTATTATTAAACCGAGGCGATAATTAAATTGTGTGCCAGCCACGGATGTTAGAGTTAATTAGATTAAATGTCAAATGATAAAATCGATAGTCACAAAGACCTTGACAAGCTTCGCATCACCGGCGAAGGCGGTAACGGGAGATAAACAGTAAACGATTAAAATAAGAATAATATCCTTTAATGTATACCGAGATAATTATTTTCCGGAACTAGTATGGGTACTTCGCGTCGAAAATAAATGGGTAAAAGCTTCCGCATGATCGGAGCGTTGCGTCAAAGGATCCGCTGTGGATGCAAGAGACGTATTTAAAAAAGGAAATACATAAAAATTGTACACTGGAGCAAGTTAGGTATGCGCGCAAATAACCGCGAGAATATATATGTTTTTTCGAGTGATAACTTCAATGTTTACGGGTTTCTCTGCAACAGCTAACAGTTTTTAACTAAACACAGTTGGGTATATAAATTCGCAATGAGTCTGCAAAGAGTGCGCTGTTTTCGTCGAAACAGCCCGAAGCTCTAAATTAATCTCATCTCAATTAGTCACGTACAGCATGAAGTTAAACTCGCGAAGGCATTTCGAAACCTTATACCTCTTTGAATGTTATTTATCTGTTTTTTACAAACATAAAAATTGGTGGTACGTATTACTTTTATGCAGAACGAAATATGTGTAACATTTTGAAATAGCCGTCGTTTTCAACTACAAAAACTTCGACTTCTTTTGAAGGATTCTTTTTTAAAGTATTGTGGTATTTGTATTTTTTAACGAATCAATAGCATTATATGAAAATGCGACTGCGTGAAAGAAAAGTATTTGGACTGAGTGTCAAGAGTGAGCGAGGTGTGTTTGGACCGAGTGACTGCGTGAGGTGCGAAGAAAGAGTGTTTGTATCGTGTGACAGAATATTGAACTGAATTCGGTTGCATGTTTAGAGTGGCTCTTTGTATATGGAACGTGGGAGAATACGGATGACCCTTTGTGAGAGATTGATAGCGTATGCATGTGTATTAAAAAGGGCGTCAGGGCGACGTCACGAGGTTAATTGGAGAAAGAAGCCAGTTGGAAACACATTCGAGAGGAGATTCGTTGTGAGGATTCAGTTGCGAGGAGTATTGCAAGAAGTAGCTTTGCGTGGAGTAGTGTTTTGAGGAAAAGTATTGCATGGAGAAAGATTGCGTGGAGGCTGTAGTCGGGAGTGAATAATAATAAGTATTAGTAATAAACACTTTTAATACTATTAAACAAACAACATCTTGTTTCCCACCACAAAATATCCCACAGTATAACTTTGGTACAAATATTTTCTCTTATTGTTAGACCTATAATTGTACTGTGTTTATTGACAAAGATTTGTTTCTTTTAAATAACTTCAAAGAATGTAATAAATGATTGTTCTTCGTTTTTCGACGGTATAACTTACCAGAGTTAAATGTCGCAGGAGTTCTGTGTTAGACTGCAAAATTTATAATGAAATGAAACAATTGCTGTAAAGGATAAATTAAAATATTTTAAATAATCTTCGTGGCTTCTGCCTCGCCCTCTACTTTCATCTTAACGCATAGATGCCGTAAAGTCTATTTTACTATACTTTCTATTCCGCTTCTTTTCGTCTCATACTCCACGTGTCTCAGCCGCATTCTTTCTTTTTCGGTTGCGCCGACCTCGTTCGCCAGTAGTAATTAGTTGGCTAACAAGTGTCTAGAGCTACTACTCCACTGTGTTATTTAACACATGTCCTTAATAACTTTGGCGTTGCCGAATAAAGAGACTCGTGGACCGCCGTGTAATTTTTACATTAATTACAAACTGGTTTATCACCCTATAACCTGCACTGCAGTTTGAATAAAAAAATTATACAATATCAATTTGTTGGTACCGTCGGTGCAGTTAATACTTTCACAGAACTCAGTCTAACGTAGGTTGACTCGAGCTTTTGCTTGTAGATAAATGTTACAATGTTTTAGCATCCCCCGGATTTGTGGCGGGGACGTGATTAAACCGCTACTGTTCGGTTTAACTTTCGGTACTTTTACGTTCCTTTTTTTTATCAACCAAATATTTCTCGAGTTTTAACTTCATCGCTTTCACCACTCTCAATAGCAATGACATGCCATAAATTGTTCAAGCATCCTTACGGTTCAACGGGATGCGAATAAGGATAGTACCCTTACGTCAGCTGAAACCAGCAAACCAACGACCACTTACGTCACAGGCTGCACGGAATTTCCCACCGAAGAATTCAAGTTTAAAACAGACTTTGAGTTAGGGGTTTCGTTGGTTTCCAGCACCCCTTCCATCCTCCAAACCATTGTCAGAAATCACGAGATTCGAAAACTAACATTCGCGCAGAACAATTGATATAGAAATACTGGGACAGTAACAATGGTAAGTAGAACTCAAGCAGTAACATTCGGAGGAGGACTTGAACATTTGAACACTCGCACATTCGAACAAATACTTGCATTCAGACATAAGAATTTCTTTACGTTTTGTTTGTATAATTTTAAGGTACTATATTTTCAATAAACATGTGGTTGCGCATAAGGCTGTAATAACCGAGCGTTTAAGTGTACGATAAAAAAATACAGTGCAGTTTCGAACATTCTAGAATGCTAGTTTCAATAAAAAAGAATGAAAATGCTGAAATGTGCTTGAAAATATCATGCCCGTAATTAATTATTACCTGAAATTGAAAGGAATGTAAGCGTGATTAATTCAGTCGAGGAAAATGTTAAATTTATATAAAAATGGAGAATATTAAAGTGAATCGATCACGTAAAATAAAGTCGTTCGATTTTCAGCTTGAACGTGTGGCTCGTTTTGATTGACAGGAAATTGGTTGTCTGTGAAATAGTTGCCAAAAAAATCAAAACATGTAATTCTACGTGATTGGCATGTCAGAAAATAAAGAAACGACATAGTATTCTATCAGCGGCGACCAGTGTATTAACAGTATTTCGTTCGTATCGGTTTATTCACCCGCGAATGCCTCTAAATAAATTATTGTCGGATCGTCGGCGGGTTTGAAACGCGGGCCGATAAAATCTTTTTCTCCCGGGCAAATTGGCTATGTTCGTTGCCCGTTCACCGCGTTTCCAAGTTGCACGAGTTTGAAATCGGGCTTGGCAAACCGCATCTTCGACGTACGAACCCAGCGATTTGAAGTTCTGCAAGCGGCCGCGGGCGAAGGGAACTTGATTTCCGATAAATTTGTCGAGTACAGTCTCGACGAAATATCCTGCTAACCGACAAGGCGAAAAAACCCGATAAGGTCTTTCACAGCTTTTTTTTTTATTACTCATTCGCCAGTTTCGCCCGTGTTCATTCACCGCGCTAGATCCAATATCGGTGGAAATGGGAGAACTTGTAACGTCCGATCGGCATTCGAATCTATCGCTGCGAAATATTTCATCTTGCTCTCCTCGTTAATTTCGGGATCGACGATGTCGAATACATTTGTTTGTTTACCCGGGAAACGCAATTTTCGGAACGATTGGAGTACCTAGGTATTTTAATTGAATTTGCATTGAATTATGAATTTATTCATCCTCTAGTTTACGATTTAACGGAAGCAAGCGCAAAACTTTAGCATTCCTACGAATTCAGCCGAAAAAATACAGTTCTGGAAAGCTTGAGAACCACTGTCCAAAGACCACCGGGCAAAAACTTTGAACATAAAACACTTCGCGGGGTCATACGTGTCCCCTATAAATTTATACCGTGGTTAATATTAAAACCATAATTAACTCCGTAGGTAGGAAGCTACCATTCGGCTATATTAAATTTCTTCTACTTTAATGAACAATACGCGATAATGTATCGAACATGCATCTTGCTCCGAGTCGTGTCTTTCGCCTTTGATATAATTCCAAACAAATTCGTACGGTACATGCAAATCGCGTACCTATCGAAAAATTGTTCGGGAATTTATTCCCGTATTACTTAATGTTCGAGGGCGCGCCCTGTCTTAATTACGAGAGATAAGCGGTTGAAAATTTTACTTAACGTTATCTCCCCTAAACGCGTCGTCTGTGTGCCAGTGGTGGCGGTACGCGTAAGGCCAGCCACTCGTGCCGAAGTTATGCACAGCATTTGCCCGCGAGGACATAACTCTGGGCGCAAAGTTGGCAGGGTACATCGTCGGAATCCCTTCCGCGCGGGAATAACGTGAAAGCTAGAATAACAAACCACCTACGTTACAGTCGGGACCACCCCGAAGCTGATGTTGAATTCGATTTAGTGCAAACTCGAAGAACCCGTAGAAGCAACTGTAAATATCGGTGCGTTATTACACCACTGGCCGAGTATTAATTTTATTCCAGGCTAATCCATTCCAGGCTCAACGATGTCTCGCTGGAGTTCTATGTTCGCGTGGATGCGCGGCTTGTTTCACGAGCGTTTCGTTTGATCGTGAAATGGAAAAGTTCTTCTCTACGGGAAGTCGTAGTAACGCGTCGCGGAGGATACATGGGAAATTGTTATTTACGAAGCGGTTAATAAAGACGATAATAGAATATTCTATAACTGGATTCGCGGTGTAGCGTAGTTTCTATAACATATTCCATTACTGCAACTTCCAGGGTGGAAGTTGTGGAATACCGGTTCGGAAAAATGATAATGGAATTCCGCCCGATAAAGAGTTTGGAAACTCTAACGCATACAACGGAATTGCTGACGACGGGAGTCGAACTTTTACAAAGTATCATTGTGAAACATTCCTAATGGTATGTGGATTGATCTTTAAATTGGTACACAAAACATTTTTACACGTTTTTTGCAGAATACCCACTAGAAAATAGTGACGTTGTCTTGCCGCAAAAATTTGCCAGTCGCACGAATTTAGCCGCGATATTTTTCCAAGAAACATCGTAAGTGGGACGTAATTCCGAGTGTCGCAGAAAATAGAGATTGTTCGATAAACTAATTTCCCTCGCGAAAACTTAGCCAGAGACAAAACACTCGAGCTCGAAAGTTTCTCCAAGTTCCGTCGCCTACCAAATGGAGCAAAGGTCCTGCAAACTATTCTCTTTCTTCCGCGATGTCCTCATTAGCGGGCGACTGTCAGTTCGTATTTGAAATTCCACCGAGTACTTCAGTTTCGCGGTTTTCATAATCGCGCGTGCGTAAGCCAGCTAATTTCCTCTGAAAGCAGCCGCCTCGTCGGTGACACGAAAGTTTCTCTCGTTCGTTCCACCACCACCACCAACACCACCACCAACACCATCAGCGTTTCTCCTCCCTCTCGTGACGCGACCCCTTCGTGCCGAATCTTCTGCCGGGTTCTCTCCTTGCGAGCACTCGAGCACTTAATCTAAAAGTCGGCGAGCGGTCCAGGTGAAGAGTGCCGACCGAGATTCGCGGAATACGTCACTAAGCTGCCTCCCGGCGAATCTTCTACCTCGTTACCGTGTCCGCTAACGAGAAATTTCGCCGTCGAGCGGAGGTAAGAACCTGGCCGACGAGACGATAATAATACTCGAAACTGGGCTAAGCCCGCAGGAGAAACGTTTGGCGGAAGTGGGTGAAGTAATTTAACTATCTGCAGCACTCGTCACGAGCGTGTGTGCCGCGACGTAGCGAAATCCGTGTAACGACTGGCTTGGAAAATTTAATTGCAACCCGATGAATTTTACCGTGAACGGAAGAAAGGTTCGTTGCGAGCTGCAACACGTTAACACGCCATCGTGGCATCGTGTGCTCAAATATTTTACGCGGAATGGTTTAACATGCCTCGTGTCTACGACGGGAAGTTTTAACGAATTAGTACTCCTTCCAACTAGGGTTTCTTCCAGAAATTGAGGAAATGTTTGACGACGAATTTCTCGTAGATATATCCCAGTTTATTTTCGAATTCACGTAACTATGGAGGATGGCGTATAATTCGATATTCGAGTTCTTCGGCAGGGAGTACTCCACGAGCGAAGTAGTATTTATTTTCGCCCGGAAATTCGTGGACCCGGGGTACAGCTTCCAGGACACGATTAATATGCAAAGAAACGTACTGCACACTTATCCACGACCGCGAGAACGAACATTGGATAACGATGATGTATAGTAAATTCATGTGAAATTAATGTCCGACAAGGAAACAGTGGTTACCATCATTTTCTCGACTCAGGTGAAAATGAAAAATAGTGGGTGAACGTGTTGGGAGAAGAATTCCTTCCACGTAAAGATGGAAAATCTCTTGCCGGGAGGGGCAAGGGGTGCAGCATCCTGGCAGAGGGCAAAGACTTTTCTGCATTTCCTTGATATTTCTCGCCATACAGCTCCATGGGAATAACTTTCCAATGTTTCCGAGGTAAAGTAATAATGCAATGTTACGGCATTCCGCCTGACTTGCTTTGAATATAAATTAGACAAACATACGTTTGGGTTCGATTGCATTGGTCGTACCGAAGAACACGAACTTCTTGCCCACCGACGTGGTAATCATAAATATATCTCTCCAATGCTCGAACGGCGAAAAACAAGATATTTCATCAACTGTAAATAATTCCTGAACTCTCCATGATTTCTGTTCTATCCCTTGGATCCGTTCTTCTAAATGTCTGTTCTTTCTGTTAAAACCACTCAAATCTCCACTCATGAAGCAGAACAAACGCAGGCATGTACTTTAGGCGAAGAACAAAGGACACTCCTGTGTTGGCACGGTACAGTTATAAAAGAGCCCTCGATAAAAAATACGAGTCGATCGGACGCTCATAAGAAGAAACGTGCTGCCGCATCGAGGAATTCGAATCGTATTAGGGCGGGGGTGGGAAGAAAAACATTCGTGCGCGGTGTGCGCGATGCCGAGGCATTGTGTATTCCGCCTTCGCAGCAATATTTCTCCAAGTAGAATCCTACGTGCCTTTTCCACATTCTGGACCAATGATACTGGGGCAAGAACACACAGTAGAGCCATGTACGGCAGTGGCGCACTCGAAGGTTCGGCCTCGGCGTCTTCGAATTCCGGTCACGACGGATAGATCTGACGTCGAAAGAGGTTACGTCCTACCGCTACAGGCTTTTCCAGGTATTACACGAACATTACACACATTTCGCCCGTGTGTGCCCAACTCACGATCGAGTGTATATACAGAATGTAGCAAAACATCGAGGACCTGTTTTCAGGATCGATTGGTCGATGGGGATCGAACTTGGGTCCGCAAACAACCCCCCGTCGAGATGCATTCCCATTTTGAAAAACTTTTACAAAAGTTACATCTCCGAAGTGTTAGATCATAGAAGCCCGATTATTGTTTTCATATTTTCGAAAGAAATCAAAGTTTATTAAACAAATGTAGCTATCTTCGCAAAGAAGACAATTCCAACGAATGCCTTCAATTGCTTTCATATGATTAAACACCTGCAATGATATAAGCAATCGAAGCTGTGTAGAACGTATCAAAATAAATGCTACTTAACGGTAGTAATTGTAGCAGTTAAGTACATTTTATTATAAACTATCAATTCTTCCGGAAATATTCAAGCACATCTCTGTTCTGTACAACCTAACACTTCGAAGATATAATTTTCGCAAAATTTTTGTATAATGGAAACGTGTATAAAGATTAAAGTATTTTATGTAATTGTGGTGCCATTAAAACGTTCATCTTGATTGTAATCTGCGTACTTTTACTTGCAATTTATTTGGAGTTAGTAGTGTTTTTCTGTTTATTATGTTTTTTGGAGACTCTTGAAAGCGCCTAAAAATTGAGGCGATCTGTAGGCATTTATGTACGTACATAAATTCAAATGTATAAATTCCAAAGTATCTACACCTCGTGAGACACTTTGTGTACGTATTGAATTTAAATAAATGCTGGGCAAACATTGATTCGTGTGCAGTAAACAACCGCATGTTTTGGCTCGACTAACGAATTTCATGTAAATGTGTTACCTTGTTGTTGAAATTTAACATGGTGTCTGGTAAAAGCATAAACAAACTTGTTGTAGTTGACATTTTGAACTAGATTGATACGTTCGTGATTAAACAATGGATGATTAATGTTTGCGCGGGACAGTTGTCACAAGCCAATCTTTCGGTTACAGGTTTGTAAACCCGGGTGACAGGTTTTTTTCAGGCTGAGCGATACTTGTTCGCGTTATTACGGAAATAATAAGGAACCGTTGACATTAAAAGACAGGCTCGGACCTTGTCCATGATATTTTATTAATCAGTACGGGAAATAGGCATTAAATAATTCAACATTCGATGCCATGCTGATGCAAGAGATATCTTTTAAAAAATCCCTGCCGATAGCTGTTTTGCCATATTACATTTGGTCTCGTAAACGTGTTAAGTTATGTCTGAGCATCGTCGCAGTTCCGCACCGTTGGTGACATTAGTAGATAACGAGACATTTGCAAGAACGAGTCGGGAAATACTCCAATTTAGCAAAACTTACGTGGAACCGTCTCTAATACCGGTGGTCATAGAACGAAAATGTCTGCTCCTCGGTCGTCCACTTTTGTAGCTATATCAAATGGTATTAAGTCGGATACACCGTAGCCAGTTGGCGACGGTAACAACCATTTTTAATGGCACGAACTTGTTATTCCCGTTAGCCCGGCTAAAATGCAGTCGATGCGGTAGCCAGAACGTATCCTGCGACTTACAGTTGTCGCCTTTTTATTTGCACTTGTCGCATCGTGGAAATCCACTTCACCGGTGCACTTTTATGTATTTTATGCAAATCGAAGTTTTCTATCGTACACAATGCCAAAATGCTACTGATCAGAGTAATCGCAGTACTTATTTATCATTTTTATTTAACAAATTGATCTGTCTACGATATTAAAAAGTAGTCGGTTTTATTTTCATTTCATTCACATCTTCCCTATACTTGAAACGGGCGAATTTCTAAAGAGAATCTATTTATTCTTGTATTTCCTATTTTTTATTTACCATATTCCATTTCTTTCCATTTTGATACACTCTGCATAAGTTAACCCGTCAACTACGTGTTTACTTAATGGTAATAACTGATATTCCGTGGGTTATCGCAAAGAGTTGCAAAATTATGAACGATGTTAAATGGATAGAAAATTGATCGTTTCTTCCCTTCTTTCCACCTTTCCTGTGATAATCTGTCGTAAAATACCTCAACAGGAACAACCGTCACTTATTACCAACGTTAATTAAATCATCCCGCAAAACTTTCCCGGACACTTCTAATTCGCGCTGCGCCACAGAGTGCTCGCGAAATCACACCCTTCCATCCAAAGTTATTTCACCACTCGTTGTGCAGACCGTATCGACTATTTTTCATTACGAAGAAATAACTTTGGCGAACCTTACAAGTTTCACGAAAATACTGAAAGTTCGTATCGATCGATCTTCCGGCTTGCGGCGTCCGCTCGTTCAAATTAAGCGGCGAGACTTAATTATTCAATCGCTGTGGATAATGAGAGAGACAAGCGCATACGGGGAAGGATCGCGGGGGGGGGGGGGGGAGAGAAAAACCGAGCGAACGGGGGACATACCACTGGAAGAAAGGGGATGGAAGTTGGCGGAATTGCAGAAACGAGGCGATTAACCGTTACCGTGCTAGATTTCACGGATCGGGTGTCTATGTTAATGGAAGACGATTTCCTAGTAACGAGGGTCACGTTCTTCCCGCTGTTATGAGTTCAGAAACGATTCCTGGAGGAACGAAGTGGGACGCGTTTTTCTTCCGCCCGTTAAGTGTTCTTCCCTAATTGTCGTATTCTCCTGGTAGACGAGTTTTTTCGACGCTCGAATCGGACTTCATTATCCTCTTACAAAACTTCACGTGCAACGAAGGGACTTAAATATCTCCGTTACTATGAGAATTATTCCACGTGTGCGTAAGCTTCGTTACTAGGCATTGCGGAAAAAAGTAATTCAAGGGAGACAGATATTTCGAGTGTATCGAAGAATGTTTATATGGGACGACTTGTCAGAATTTATTATTCGCGACTAAAGAACCCCGAAGTCTGGTAAAATTTTGTCGCGTAGTTTCGTAAGTGAAACTTTAAAATGAATCATACTTCTGAAACGGTGCCACTTAGCGAGACCTCTCTTTAGAGTTCTAGATAAAAATAGTATCGTAAATAAACTGTAAATTCTGTCTAATTCAGTGTATATTTCTCTTTCGTGATTACAGCTGCGAATCGATCGAAACAACTGGTGAGCGAAATTTCTTTGCCATCCCTAGCGATCTCATAGCCATTAAATATGTATGAGTGGTCAGGTTCGGTAGAAGGAAACGGAGAATTGTAAATCAGGAGCGGGACCGGCTCGTCGCTCTATAGTATTCAACTTTCGAGGAAAAGTAACCGAAAACAAATAGAGCCGAAAGCGGCCACCGCTTGTGTGTGTGAGGGAGACGAGCCTGTTTGAAGCTGTGTTTGCGTGTGTTTCCATGGGATTCGCAGTCGGAGATAGCTGTAACCGGGGCACCAACTACGACATTTCCGCGGAACTTTCTAACGAACCGACCGAGGTCTTCCACCGTCATTGATGTAAATCAGGGGCGACGTTATAATTTAATCCGATGGGACACAGGGATGTCTATCGGTATCGAAGCACGAATTTCATGCTGCGATAAACGCACTCCGCATTGCCCTCGTGTTTCTCCCAAATGCCACGTCGGAATATTTCCGGCCGTATTAACGCTGTCTCGCGCTTCACGGGTTTACGCGCGTGTTATCGGACGAGTGGAGAACCCGTTTTCGACGCATCGGCTAAGTGAACGTTAATCGTTAAATATTACCTAGTAACACTTTCCAAGTTCCATTTAGCCCGGGAGTTTCGGTGAATTAATGTAACGTTAAAGCTTCAAACATGGTGAACACGATGCCGCGGATGATCACTGTTTTATTATTTAGCAGTAGTTTAAACCAACCGGCGCGCCACCGCTTCGTCTTTTATCGTCTGGAATATCGGAATTCACGGGAATATAGGAATCCAATGGCACACTGAAATTAAATTATATTCGCATAATTCGTGGTATATACCAAAGGCATATAAAATTATACATACATGTAATTGTATGTATAATTTTACTTGGGCCACCTTCGAATTTATTGATACTTCACAGTTTTATCTAGTGTTTAAGAATTATCAAAAAAGTATCTTTTACCCACTGGCGTGCAATGTTAAGGGTTGCAATTACGTATCAAAATTGTTAAGTAAAAATTCTATCTCGGTAACTACATATAATATAATAGTTAACAATTTCTGTTCGAATAAAGTAAATTACAACATCCATCTCCAACAAATTTGTTTGCTAACATTATTGACACATCCGCTTACTGCAATATCCCCTTTTTTTATATTATCGCAAACTGCTGGAAAATCGCGAGTACCGTTAAGACGAACATTCTGTACACATATGTATAGACGTTCTATCTTATATGTGTGTATAGAACTTCTGCCTTTAGGAACATCCTGTACATGCGCGTTTTCCTTTCGAGGTTAGAATCGAAAGTTTCGAATTTATAGCCATGGTGAGACTGATATACGCGAGTGGAAACGCGGGGTCAAATATTTGATAAAGTAGTTGCCTCTTCTCTATGGTAGGGCAGGACAGGAGAAAAGCGAAAATCCTCCTTTTTCTAAGCACGGATGTATTTTTGCTGAATTCTTTTCTAAACAATTTCTAACGAGGAGGGGTTCTCTGACTCCGACCAAGTGCTTATCCTGGATTCGGTTAACCCTTTCATGTAACGAGGTCTGTGGGGAAATCCACGGAGAACTCAAGATCGACGATTTCCAGCGTTTCCCTCGCGAGGACAATTTTTCCCGGTATTTCGCATCCCCGTGGGTGCTATAAATTACCTGCAGGTGTACATTACACGTTAAATAATACACATTAAATAAATCAAAACGTGGATAGTACAGGAGCATTCCAGCTCGCTGGGAATGGTGAGTAATATGTACTAACAAATTCATCGGCGGAGTATAAATAATGGTAGAAGTAGAATTTCTATTTGACTGCGTGTGACTTCATACAATAAGTATGTAATTTCGACTTAATCCAGCGGAAAGTAGCTACTTTGCCGATACGCGACCTCGCAGCAGAAAAATAGTTATAACGGAGAGGAAACCGAGCAGGACACTGAAAGTGATTCTCCATCGACTCGTTAAGAGAACAAAAACAGCATTACAGGGTATCAGGAATCCCGTGATAGTCATTCATGCGAAACAATGGGGAACAGAAAGAGGTTGTTTAAATATTGAAGCACGCCGAAGGGTCGAGGGTTATTGAAGTTCCTGCGGTTGTTCCTCTACCGTGGAAAAGGGAGTTTTCTTACGATATCCCGACCAGGGTGGCATTCGAGAACGACTTCCACGAACGAGACCTCGTAACCCCCTTAAAACTTTTCAAGCTCGCGGATTTCTCCTCCCCCGTTTCGCTCCCCTTTTTTTCTGTATCCCCGTCACGAGTTCCTAACTTTCATAAAACGCTCTACCTTTCTATTTCGCTGCTTCCTTTCCTTCTTTTTCCATAAACCGGGGAACCCTCACGATTTGTAATTGGAATTGCTCCGACCCGAGGAGATTCTCGAGTGGAAAAATGTTATGAAGCTCGATCAAAGTAATTCCGCTCCGACACTGCCACTGTGACAACACGCTCTGAATAACATCGCTTGTATTTCAACAAAGAGCCACGGTATGATAATTATTTTCTTTCTTAGGAATGGAAATCACGATATGGCCAAATATCTTGGACGGTACCATTACCACCGCGCAAATCTTCGGATGTTGTCGAATCACTTTAAGTGTAATTTTTAAAAGGAAACGGCTCGCGACGAGAATCGACGGGCTCTTACCTTTGTAATAAATAACTAGTGAGTTTGCAATCCGCCGTCGCCGGAACGTGGACCATCTTTTCCGGAAGTCTCCGGTAGGCACTTAGGTTGCTTGTATTTTATATTCGTTCGAACGTGAGAGTCGAGAGACTAGACCTCTCGTTTCGATGGGTTCCGCATCTTCAATTCGTAATCAAGCTGGATTTGTCCTCCGTTCCCTCTACCGGGGTCTCCGACGACTCCAGCAAAGGCACCACGCTCTCTTATAAATAAGGCAGAACAACCGAGCAAAGACTTCCTGAGTTTCCGTGGGTTAAACTTCAACCAGATACGATTCTCAGTGCAGGGAGACAGGATACGTTGAGCCGAAAGAGAACGTTTCGGTGAATTTTTCAAAACTAATCACCGACTACGGCTGGCATATGTTAGTCATGTATCTACACGAGGGATAGCTGTTCTACTTTGCATTAAATCTATAAAATAGTATGCCTGTCCACATCGAATGTTTGTACATGTTCCTGCAAACTTGCTTAACTTTTCATTGATCTGAAATAAATTTTGCGGTAGTTTCTTTCTAGGACGTTGCGGGAAATATTTATAGGTCACTGGGAAACGTGAATACAAAGCTACCTCCCTTGATTTCACTCCTTGACACTTTCTGGTAATTTCCGCTTGTTAGTTCGTTGTAGTAATGGATTTAGGTCTGTAATAGGTCTGTAGTAGCAAAATAATGTGATACGTTGAATGAATTTTGAAATAAATTACTTGGAACTAATTGCAATATGATAATGTTTAAACTTTAGTCAGATTGTTGTAACCTATAAATAATTTGCCGCCAAACTAGTTCGAAATATGTTAACATTAGAACTGTCGATCGGTTTCTTTTATGCATTTCGGTACACGAAATTAGAGCAATGGATGAAACATAAATTATGTAAATAAATAATCGTTTCCACTCAATAAAAGTGATATAAATTCCAACAAAAGCGTATTTGGGATCTTCGTACGTGTAGAACTAGAAATTTGAAATGCGTTTGTTTGACGGGTTCGGTTGTTTTAGGGCTAAACGACGGTATCAGCGTTTCCGGGAGTCCGTCGTTATTATGTAAGAAATAATATTTCGTTGGTGACACTATTTTTTGTATTGAAATTTAATTTTCTTCTAAACTACTTCGTCCACTGTGAACTTCTAGTCTCTTTGTGTCATTACGTTTGTCGATCGAGTTTTAATTCTTGGCACGTTACAATCTAAAGAAATAGGACAAAACATCCATATCGCATAACTTTTACGAATGCAGAAAATCGCTCTGTACAACAGTTCGAACATCGAAGCAATCTCTTTCTCAAACCGATTTTAGTTATTTTCCCATTTGTGGCTTTATACATATATTCGTTAGTTCGAATTTATTATTCAGATACATTCAAAGTTATATCAGATTTCTCGTTGCTCTGCAAACTATATGTATAAATTACTCGGCCTCTGGCTTCCGTTACGGATTTGCGCCAGGTATTAGGACGGTTAAGTTTCATTGGGACATTAATTTTTCGACACAAGTCGGAAGATATTCACGAAAATTCTTCCGCCATAATTTATCGCTTGCATGAGAGAAACTATCCGAGAACGTCAGGAACAATAGGAAGAACCGGGAACAAATTGCGGATGTAACTCTTACAACTTAAAAAATTCGGTCCCGAGGTACTTTTGGTGCTCGGCGGCAAGTTTTCCCTTGTAAGGTAAGTATATCACCCCAGCCAGAGTATCGTTTATCAAGAGAAGGATGTCGATTCGAGTGGCTTAACGGCGCAGTTTTGTATGGTGCTCTTTTAAGGGAGAGAAGGTAATCCTTTTTAGCGCGTTTGTCAAGGATCTTTCCGGCACGATATCGAGGTCCTTTAAAAGGAAGTACCCTCTTCCTAGATACGCCACCTGCAAAGGTAATTCTCTTAAGGACCTCCTACGTTCATAAATCTTACCATACACTCTCGCGCGTTGCTGTGGGTACGTTTGCATCAAGGGGATGGTTACGGAGGTTGAAAGAAGATCGAATATCCTCGTGAATAATACACGGAGGACGCTGGTTTTACATATTAAATTCACAATATACGAACAAAAATGTTTCCACCGAATCTCTTTCTATTAATTTCAATCGTTTTTTAAGCATTTTATAATTTCACAGGAAATGGGATTGTCGTCATACATGGAACAGTTTCGACGAGACAACGTCGGGACTAGACTAGACTAGACTAATTGGTTTATTTGTCCTAGGGAAGTACCCTATAAGGACAGGCTTAAATAAGTACATGTGTAGAAATAAAAATAAAACAAAAGTAACAATAAAATACAGAAATAATGCTAGGAACAAAAAAACAAGAACAAGAGTAAGTTACACTAAATAGCTAAGACTAGGTGAGGTAATAATAGTAAGTGAATACTAAATACAAATAAGAAACGGCAAAGGAGGAAGTACAGTTATTATGTAGTACTTAAACTAAAACTTAAAAACTTAAAAACTTAAAAGTTTACAAGGCAAGGGCCAGAAGGTGTTCAAAAAGAAGGCTCTTAAAGACCACCCGCGAAGAACAGTTTCGAAGGTGAGCAGGAAGAGAATTCCATAATCTCACTCCCGAAACTGCCACAGAATTACTCAAAGTGGCCGTACGATGCCTAGGCAAAGCGAGCAGGCCCGACTCAAGGCGCGAAGAGCATCTGGTCCCAGCATCTCCGATAGATCTGAACATTCCTGAGAAGGGATCAGAAACACCCTCCCCGATCGAGTGCAGACGATCATAGACAAAGCAGCCGAGAAAATAATTTCTGCGAGCTGCCGGCCTCAACCACCGAAGACGCAAATAGTAAGGGGAGATGTGAGCATCCAGAGGGATGCCAAAGACGAACCTCAAGGCCGTATTAAGCGCACGCGTCAGACGAATATCATCTATCACACCGACATCACAATAAACCAGAGCGCAATAATCAAGGTGCGGCAGAATAAGGGACCTGACCAATTCCGCCTTGGTTTTAAGCGGGAGGCCAGAACCGTTCCGACGAAGCTGGAAAATCGTACGCCTAATCCGACCACAGATCCCAACAACATGCTCACGCCAATCAAGCGTCGAGCTGAGCGTCACACCTAGGGACTTAATGGAGCGAGAAAAGGGTACGGAGACATGACCAACCATGATAGGAGGAGGAGGAGAGGAGTAGATAGTATTGACGAAACGAGAGGACCCAAAGATGATAGACTGTGTCTTCGCAGGATTAAGTGTGAGTGAATTACGCGCACACCATCCCACCAAGCGCTCAATATTCCTATTTAGGAGCTCAATAGTCGCCGGGAGATCCGTGGGCAAGCAATGCACGTACACTTGTAAGTCATCCGCGTACTTGACTATCTTAACATTACTGAGCACAGTATCAATATCAGACAAATACACAGAGAAAAGGAGTGGACCAAGGACAGAACCTTGAGGGACACCAGATGTCACAGAGACCCAAGGAGAGGTTACACCATTGGAGAACACAGCCTGTCTTCGACCCGATAGATAAGAGCGGATCCACTCAAGAACAGGTCTCGAAAAGTCGAGGCCAGCCAGTTTTGATAAAAGGATCGCATGATCAACAGTGTCGAAAGCTTTCGAGAAGTCAAAACAGACGAGCACCGTGACCATGCGATCATCAACAGCCGAGCGAACGTCTTCCAGAATGCGTAGAAGAGCACACTGAGTGGAGCAAACGAGGGACGTGTGTTCGGCAAAATTTGTGTAAAAGCGGTACATGTGCGCGATTTTATCAGTGTACCAGCGCATTCCGGAAGCTTGGAAATTTTGATTGGAAAGCATGCACGAAGTCTACCGAAGAAAATTCTGTATCGAATGCCCCCTCCCCCTACTCTCCCGCCCCCGCCCCCTCCCCTTCCCCGGTGTACCCAGTAGATCCGGTTTTCCGGATTCAGTTTATTTCTAGAAGATTACACTGTTGTATGTTTTCAATGGAATGTCGTCCACTATCCGTTGTGCAAGCCGCTTAAGATAAGCTCGAAATTGAATGGGTTAAGATAAAAACAGAGAAGACATTTTTCCACCAGATCAAGGAAATGTTAAATATTATCTCCTACGTAAAACGTTCTACGCATATATAGAGATTTTTCAAGAACATTTTTGTCAGAGATTCACAGCGATCCAAGGAACCACGTATCCATCATTGGAAGCATTTATAGCATCGATACAAATAAAAACCTGTCGCTTCAGTGGTGTTGATAAATCTGGTTTGAAACTTTATGATAGAAACAATAATTTCAAAATGATGCCAGTGTTTCACATTTTCTTCGATTGTTACAACTTTTAACAAAGAATTTATCAACGACATTGATACATAGATCGTTTATTTCCATACACGCATACTACAGTATATGGTACATAATATAACAGACTGCCAAGGTACGATTGGAGTACTCCGCGTATTCTTTGAACAGGGCTATTTACTCGGAACAATTCCGCCGTACATACCAACCGCGATTAGACCAAACAAAGAAAAAGTGTACATTTCGCGTTTTCCTTAATTCAATTCGCAACGGGAATCGCAATTCGAAAGATCCAGTATGTTCAATTGAATTTCGGCCGGCTGCCGTAGCGGCAGGAATTCACATATATCCGAGAACATTAATTAGAAGGTCGGCTGCTGGAAGGAAGCAAAAGATTGGGATCGTACGAAGCATGCGGTTAGTTTCAACGAACCACATCCGGGAGTGCTGGCCATCTTTAATTCAATTGACGATCAAACACGGTCCGCCTCCTTCGTACCGCTGGTTCCGGCTCTTTGATACTTCTGTGTTGATTTGCTCGTGGCTTTCAAACTCGGCTAGACGAAAAGAAAGGGCTAGGCGACCGATGCGGGCTTCCGCTTCTTACCTTGCGAATTCCGTTCCAATAAAATCGACCAAATTCTCCAGATATCGATCTATAAATAATTACTTTTCACGATAGAAAGTAAAATCGATGGACGCGGATGATATTTACAGATTATCGTTTAGCAATAATCGCATTGGATTTAACGTTTGATTAACATTATTAATAAACCCGCGAGATTTTAACGGTAAGCGGATATTTTTGCGGTGGTCAACATGTACGAATCGTTTTCCACGCAATTTGTAACGGACAGATAAATTCTGCCCGTTACGGGAGATCAATTTTGCATCTAGATAATGTGTAATATAGAATATTTACGAGATTGTGTAATTGGTAGCGTTAGAACTAACTGCCCTACTATTTTATCGGATTTGAATAAATTTCTAAATCTCCGTGTTGTACGACGCTCCCGGTTAATTTATTGCAAATTTCCATAATTGTTTCTACGGTGCCCGATGTATATCATTCTTAATTAAAGTCAGTCTAGGTTCGAATTTCGTTTGATCAAAGTTTCGACTAAATTTCTATCACACCGCTATCGATTAATTTTTCACCGACGATTCCGCAGACGCCTGGTTTTCTCTACGCCATGAATACGGAATTCGCCTCGGTCTCTTCGTTACTCCGTCGTCGTAAATTCCGTTCGACGTACGGATCGACGGTTTTCGAATATCTCTGACGCGATCTTAGGATAGGTACGATAATTCAATTTGCCGCTGGGCGGGCTAAGGTTCGTTAATCCAGAAATCGGGCTTACGCCGTAGTTTGCATTCCAGGGGCCGGATACGTATGCATAGCGCGCATACAAAGATACAAACGGAACTGCAGTTTGCGTGGGGTCAGTTGTACCGCGCCGTTACGCGATAATGGAATGCACGCCGGGTGTATATCGGCTAACTGGAGTCGACCAATCGAAAACCACCTATGTATAGCTCAATATTTAAGCTCTTGTACTAGATCGCCGGCCAGCAACGAACGATGGAACATCCGGCTGTACGAACCCTGTGCCAAGAACTATCGTCTTAACCGGATCGCAGAAGCGACGGCTTGCCACGTCCGATCCAACTTCTAGAAGGGCGAAATCAATTTTATATTTCAAACAACGCCGGCGCTCGTAATGCACGAATATCGGCGTGGCGAACGAATAACGCGAGACTCCTATAGCAGATGGTGTTTTCGAATTTTTATCTAGCGAGAATTGTTTCTACAGAGAATTGTTGACGTATTGCTTTGAAGAGAAATTATTGTCTTTACTTTAATGTTCGGGGATATGCAGTCGTATGGCGAATTAGGGAAAGTGGGGAAATTAGGCTGACCATTAAAAATTTGTTCGTTTCGAGAACAAATGTTCGGAAGCGAACGGACCGAAAGTAATAGAACTAGCTAAAGGTATGACCTGATCTCGTAACCTCGGATTTCCATCTGTGCCAATCGGAGCACAAAACTCTCTTGATGGTCATGCCTTTGATTCTTCGTGGTCCTATAACATGCACTTGTCATGATTGTTTTCCCAAAGACGGGGGAACTTCTCTGAGGATCGATTTATGCAATTGCCAGCCAGATCGTACAAGGATGTAAATCAAATCGATCAACGCGTTGTTAAACGACTTGGTGGTAGTCGATTTAATTTGTGGTCAATATCGTTTAGGAAGGAGGCTTTCATCAAGAGCAATCGAAGTCGTTGATTATTCGGATACCCGTGAAAAAAGCGTAGCTCGTTTTTAAAGCGAACAAGCGGAACGAGTGGGATCGTAGCGCTGTAATGTTATATTCGCATAACTGCGGTCACGATATTGGTATTAAATTTTGGTGTAACGGGACGCGAGGCATTACTCGCAATTAAATCGGTACGTTATACGGCCACCAGGCGATGCAATCCACAGTTTGTAACTTTGACCAAGTCGTTGGAAGTGCTATCGTCTGCGCCGTGGTTTCGGTTTTCACTATATGTATGTATGTATGTATGTATATGTGGGAGAAACGCTACGGTGTTTGCGCGTAAACCTGTACGTAAACTCGTCGGTCCCCGATGACTGAAATCAAGCCGTGTCTGGCAAGTTACCGATTCTAAACTCCAGACTGCGCGACTTCGTTTTGTTTGACTTACGATTTGCCGTTTACTCTGGGTAACGTGGTCATCTTTATATTATCGCGTGCCACACCTGCGTCAGGATAATTTCAACGTATTGTATCGTGTATCGTTTACGGTGGATTAAAGGTATACATATGTATATGCGTACGCTAGGATGAAATTCATTTGATGTTCTTTAATCGCCCTTTAAAAGTATATGTTAACGAATTGCGAAAAGTCCCATGTCGTAAGCGTTCTACGGTTTGAAGTTTCCAGATGGTGTTATTCGTACAATAGATGCCTTTGCCGATATACATATGTACATATAGATTTGTATGTACAATTGAATATTTCAAAGTTCAGAAATTTTTGCGCTGAAATTTTCATTACGATGAATATTTATCAGCCCTGAATTTTCCACGCTTTTGGCTTTCTATTTTTCAACAAGTTAATATTCCTACGAGACGGTACGTGTATCACTTACCATTGAGCGAAATTTCAAATTTCTGTGCCCCAATATTCCAACACCCTAAATACTTCAAAACTCCGAAACTTTCGTGTCTTCTAATTTAAAGTCGCAGCTGTCTTGAAACTTAATAAACTCGCTTGCATTATGCATAAGTAAATTCTCTCGATATATGAACATTCTAGAAGCCAGTCTGATTGATTTCATAACAAAAATTGTTAGCGCTTCGGTTTTCGGGAAGATGGGCATTGCCGATGTATACCAAAAGTAGGGAATTTTGAAAAGGTGGAGTTTATAAGATTGGCTCACATCGTCAATCGAGCGACACAATTAATTGAATTGAATGCGATAGTAGCGTACGAAAACTTTGTGATCAACTGTACGCACATTTTCTTCACATTAATTCAGAGCCATTTACGCCGATGAAATAATTAATTTACGTAAACGATTACTCTAATTTAAAACTCTTTCAATTATATCGTTTCCATTTTTACATTTGCATTCTCGAATAAAAATAAATATATCGTACAAATAAACGGTGGAAAAATTGTAATATAAAGGGCGGCATTTGCACGGATTTTTATTTTACTCCTGCCACTCGATGTGTCATTTTAACGTCGGGCTCGACGTGACTACGGTATACAAACTGACTAATCACTCGCGTAAAATACACATCGGTGTGTTTCTTGCACAATGGATGACGAGTACGCATAATAAATCGCAGATCCACACCCAACAGGGAAAACTCGCCTATGAGCATTAATATTTCAGCGTATTTATCTGAAAATTGTGAACGCAAAGTTTATTCCACGGTCGTCAAATACGTTGGCAAAATTAATATTGTAACGGACGTGGCGGGATTTGTTTCGTTGCCTTGACGTTCGCCGTCACGCGGTTCTCTAATTAATTTTTTCAACACTTGAAACTGTTATCCAAACGGCAACTCAGCTTTGCCGTTTCGCGTTTAAGCCTTGGATTTCTGAATTTCACGTATTTTAAGGCCACAGAACAATGCTGCTCGCCAATAACAGTCCAACTGGAAATTTACAGGAGCGGCGTAAAACCGGATTTCCACCTACTTCACTTGTCCGAGACGTTTTGTAAGCTAATTAATTAATTCCAGGGAACAGCGTCGCGCGTGGATAGAAACGATTACGGAAATTAATGCAAATCTCGACGGCAAACGTGTCATTTACATGCTTGATTACGGCCGCGCGACCCTCGATCACGCAGCCTTTGCCACATTCAAAGCTACACAGAGAAATGGGACCAGACACTAGTTTACAGATTTCACAGAAGTATGCTTTTAACTTGCCGCTCACGCTATAACGTGTCACACCATTCCTTAATATGTATATTTCACTTGTGTTTTAACTGATATCGCAGGTTTTGTCTTTTAATGTTACAGGTATGTACTCCGACGCCGCAACGTAAATGTAATGGATGGAGTGGTTTTCCATACAAACGTTTACTACGTACGAACTTTTTATTTTCTGCTTTCAAAGTACCAAGAAAATACCGTGTTTACCGCGAGTTAAGTCTTCATCGTCCAGTTTATCTTCAGTGTTCGCAACGTTTCACTTACGACTATTGTTTCGTTTGGTTTGTTATTCTCCTCCCAATTATACGAGCCTGTGTTATGCATATTAAAGTAACTGTAAACATATTGTGCAAATTCGGCATTAATTAAACAACGAGCTCTTTCCTCTGAATTATTTATATCTGCCGCTTCTCTTTTAAGTGATTTACGTCTTTTTTTTACACCAGATAAGGTAAACTGAAAAATTTGGGTATCATTCGTTACATATTTTAATTGAACCCTAAAAGTAACATAGTACGTGTAAAAGTTAAATTGTTTAGAAAGAGTTTATACGATTTGAATAAAAAAGGCGTGCAATTCGCTTTCCAGCGAACCTTTCGTTGCTTTCGCCGTGTCGGCGCTGCATAATAATGACTTGTTATTAACATTGAAATATCACCAAGAAGACAATAGGCTGCAGCAATAATGCCTTTTCGCTGATCAAACGTGACAGCACGTGCTACCAGTGCGTTTCCGTATTAACTCTGTCGCCGCGATTCTGAAAATGCTTGCGTCATGGATTTACAGAGTTCACGCTTTAGTAAAATTTCGTGGCGCACCGCAAACAAACGTAGTCGCGGCCGCACCGGTGTCCTACGTGTCCTGCGAGAGAGAAATAGAGACGGCGGAGTCTCGTGGTGAACGGACGAAGACAGGAATTCGGAACGGCAGGGTGGAAAAGGGACGTGGACTAATGGCCACGCAAAATGGAGGAAAGAGATGAAAGGAGCGGGAAACGAAAATTACGTGAACAAACGCACGGGCGAAGAAAAAGTTCGAAAAGGTATGAAAGTCCGAGTGGAGGGAAAAAAAGAAACGGGGGAATGAAGTTTCAGAAAAATGAAGAGGGAGAATTATACACGAAGGGGAAAAAAATCAAAAGCACGGAATGAATGTGGGTAAAGTGTCTTTTGATATTCCATATGAATTAAAACCGCGTACGAAACCGTTAATATTGCGGCGAAAGGAATATTCTCGGAGAATAATAATTGTAGCCTAGCTGACCACCGTAGGTCTGTTAAATTTGCTTTCTTAATTAACGTCCTGTCTATTTAATCACGCTCGTATGTTGGCTGCATTTCGCCCGGTCAATGAAATTCCGCAAAGTATTTCAATAATATTCACCTAGGTATGGCAGGAAATTATGCAAAATCGTTACTTTAAAGAATTGATTGCGTATTAATGAAACACGAATAATTTCGGCGTAATTATTACTTTTTCATCGGCGGTTGAAGCGGCGGCAATTTGGTCGTGTAGTAATTTAACGGCTTATAATTAAATTATACAGACGAGGGAGTTGGTAGCAGCGGCAACGTGTGTCGCTCGTATGCCCTAGGATCCTTGAGTTTCGAACGAGCCAGCATATATCGAGTCTATCTTACGAATTCATACTTGTCAATGAAGTTCCAGGGTTCTTTCGCGTGTGCGACATTTATTAAACGGTGTCGTGAAATACGGAAAAAATGTGTCATCGAAGACCACAGGCCACTCTAACCAATTTTTAGTTTCTGTTACGAATACAAGAATTACAATTCAATCTTGGAGCTAATTTGATACGGGAAGTTCATAAAAAATGTGGATACTTTTCGACTTTTAATGGTCGGTAACACTGCTAGCACTATATCACTGCTGTATTTATTCTCAGCGTATGGAAATAAATGGAGAAGGATAAAAATTATTATGCGACATGTTTGTTATCAGAGTCATTAATTAATCACATCAAACACTTCTTACGCAGCACTTTCTGCAAAATCCCCTTGAATGTTTAAACTCGCGCTAATGCATTCTCTTGCAATTAAAAAATTTAAATACAGACCTATCTTTTCATCTCAAAGACTAACTGTAAGTCATAATGCGCATTTCCTAGCCAGTCGAAAAAGGGATCGTTTCAAATGAATTCGAATCGAACGGTGCCTCAACGTCGTATTTTCGGAATGTCCAATAATCAAGTTTTACCCGCGAGATCGGGGAAACCGTGAAAACCTATGAAACTAATAGGCGAAAATTTCGTTACAAAACCGCTGGTCGATTTTCATTAAAACCCGATCGGAACACGCGCATAACAAATCCCGAACAGCTGAGGGGGGACGCGTAAAGCTCTCGCGGCGCGTTAACATCATCGGTTCGCTCGTTATTCATCCGAAAGCGATTAATATCAGGGAAAAAATTTCATTTCGAGAAAAATACGATAACTCTCGACGAAGATAGAGAAAGGAGAAGCAAACGTGAAAGAGAGACGGAGATAGACAGGGAGACGAAGAGAAAGAGTGAACACCGCCTTGGGAGGGACATTTTTTGATTAATTTTACGGGGACGAGCGGATCCCGCTCGTACGCAGCGGCATCCCTCGGGGGACTTTCAACGTAGGATCTAATAAATATTTTCCGAGGAAATTTAGAACGGGTCGACACCCGGCTGAGAGATCGATCCGGGCGTAGCAGGTGCGCCCGATAATCGGCCACGTCACACTTCACGGATCCAAGGGGCCTTAGGTTCGTACCTTAAGTGCTCCCAGTCAATTGCTCAGGTGCAATTTTGTTCGCTGCTCTGCCCCCCTCCAACCTTCCCCTCCCTCACTTACTCGCTCTCTCTCCCTCTCTCTCTCCGGTCCGCTTGCTTACCGACAACGCCACGGGATGCCCTCCGTCTCGTTTCAAGTTTCCACTTTGTAGCCCGCTTGTATATGTAGTGTGCCGACTAAAACTTGGATTAGTTTGCTTTCAGCTTGAAATGTCATTTAAACCGGCTACTCACGGGCCAATGCCGTGGCCCCTCCGTATTTTGTTCCCCGTTAAGGTGCCCCCTTCCGCCTAATGTTTACGACCACTGGTTCAACCGGCACGGGTTATCGCGCGTAACCCGGATGCTGGCTCGCTTTCAAATTTTTCCTACCGTCTCGCGACTCCATGGTACTTTTCGGCCTGTTTACGGGGCCGTTTAGGTCGCTAGACGTATGAAATTTGTTAAATTTCCCGCGGGTTTTCTTTTTACGTTTATTACTCGAGCTTTCGGATGATACTCGTGTACCTTTTCGCGATTTTTTTTTCTTGCCCTTTTGTCAGCGTTCCAATTCTTCGGATTTTCAGAAAAATCATCGATGAGAGTGTCGAGTGCGACTGGCGGAATACAGTGAAATTTATTACTGCTTTTCAACGTTTTTAATTAATAATTCATTAGTTTTATTCCGATTTATGAAATATCAACTAATAGTACTACAATGTACGCAAATTTTTGGTATCCAAAATTGTTATATTTTGAAAATTCTCTGTTCGAAATGGATGATTGTAATTTTTAGTATCTTTCGTGATAATATGGCTAGATGAAAAGTTTGTCAAAACAATCACACTTTACATTCGAAGATCAGAGAACAAAATGACAAGTTCATTTTCGACGACTTTCCTGTTAAAAGCATACGTATAAAAAGACGTGCTTTGATAGGATATATCGTAGTAGGATAGGATTAATTTATCTACAACTAATGCAACGATATTTACGCGTTTTCAAAAATATATATCTACATGGAAATAACGTGGAAACGTCGACTTTAACTCATTCGAGACCGGAGTTATTTTGAAACTAGGTTCCCATTGTTCTGTTTACATTGAAAATATAGAAAACTGAAAATGTTTTGACAGTGAGAAATTAACATTGCCTCTTCGAAATATTTTTATTAGAATGAACCAATGACACGCTACAGATATGTTGCGTGAAAATTTAAAAAAAAACAATATAAGTTAACATTGATTCAGGCCTGTACCTAATTTTTATTTTATTTAACAGCGAACTGATGACCACGCTTAGATCCTCTCTACCGGTGCCACGTAATTGTACTCGGATCGGTTAAAACCGGTCTCTGTAAAAAGCAGAGTCTGTGACTTGTCACGTATTTCGCAGTATTATTCACATTTTTTCCTGGCAAAGTGCTCTATTTAAAAGTGAAACGTTTGAGCTGCTTCATCCGCATCTACTTCAAAGCATACATGTATAATATGACAATCGCCTGCGTCACTTAGAGTGTTCTCCATACAAGTCGTCGAGATCACTAGCACCTCGAGTCGATCGTCTCGCAGCTAACTTGCTTAGGTCGGGAATTCTCTGCTTCCATTTCGTCCATAACAAAGGTCTTTGATTCAATTGGTCTCCTCGATAGGCCACCACGGAGCACGCTCGCAGAATTTCCCTTGACAAAGGAGTTTGATTCGTCAGGTACACTTATCTAGCTGCGACACGTTCGTCGCGTTTACATTGACGCGTTTTGGATCATTCGAGGGAAGTTTCGGTTTCCATCCTTTGTAAAGAGCTTAGGTTGTTAGCTTTGCCACTATTATCTTTCGTCGATGATAAATAACATTTGAAATTTATACGCTATCTCAGGTAATTACTCGCAGACCGCATGAATTCAGTTTATTAATTTTCGTCGTTAGATAAGATTATTAGAATAACATGTCTGTTATTTTCAAATTCGCAAGGTCTTTATATGTCGCGAGTGTTTTAAATAAGTCCGATAGTTCCGGCCACTGCTGACCGCTGCGGTAGTCGATGTATTAATAAAATAGTATAGTTTATCGAGTGACATTCGTGTAGACCATCGATAGAGTATTAATAATTAATGTTCGTTCCCATTAAAGTGATGACGTCAGGTACTTTTATTAGATCCACACCGTCTAGACTTTTAACTAAAACGGTTCGTTATATTATGTAACGAGCGCGCAACAAAATTGTCAACTACTTTTTACGCCGAGTTTCATGAACCACGTGAAGTCCTCGTCACGATAGTTTGAAAAGGCAACGTCGAGGACTTTTTATATTTACGTTAAATTATGGACTGACTAGTACGCTTATCGTTAATTAAATAGTAATTACGCGCCCGGCGCATGGAGTATTCGAGGACACACCGCAGCATCCTGTTCTATGCATTCTCCGACGGCTTGGTTTTCAAGTTTGACCCGTGAACCTTCTCAGATTGTTCGTCATAATTATTATAGACGTTCGGCGCCTGATTCTTCGTCGGTGTGCAAGCTGCAATTAAAGGAGATAAACGTTAAAGCACTGCCTCTCACAAAAGCTATCGTGCTTTGTCTCCCATCGGCAAGTTGCACCCTTTCAGTTTTCTGTTCGTTGGCAAGTCCTACAGCACTTCCCTGCGAGAAAATGGAGCCCATCTTCTGTTCCATCGCGTTCCCCTTCCGTTCTGAAAATTATCATCTTTTCCCGCAAACGTAGACACTCTCGGAAAACGATGTCGATTCATCCTCTTCAACGTATGTATGTACATAGATACATACATATATGTATGTATATACTGGGTGTTTCGCAATTCAGGCACCATCCTTCGTGAGAAAATTAAACGAAATACAGGTCTTTGCAACCGCGGGTGTATCGTTTGTCAGAAATTTCAGTTTGGACATATCTCGAGCATATCCCGGTTTGACGATTAACAGTAAGCTCGACGGATCTCCTTAATTACTTCCGGTTACAAATTCCGCGAAAGTGTTGACCGTTGATTCGTACGCAAACCTGTGTCCATCGTATTAAATTAATACGAAGGCTTTCTGGGGTGCTATGTGATATTAATTGATCGATTGTTATCGTAATTTTGTTTCAATCCAGGTTCGTTAAGTTCGAGGCTAATCTAGAGCAAATGTATCCGATTGATTCATGATTGTACTACGATTTATGGGACACTGTCTGTACACAGACATACAGTCAAAGCTACATTATTTTCATTGTCGGAAGGTGATCACGAATTTGCATCGACTAGTGCGCGTAAAACAATCAAGCTAAGTACGTCTGGGGACAGCATTTATTAAAACTACACGCGGTTCCGGCTTCGCTCCATCGCCGCGTCAAAGAAGCGTCAAAGAAGCGTCATCGACGAGCCACAGACATTTTCATTATCGAACATTGGATGCTAAGACTTGGTGGAACGGGCGGGAATGGCGTTGCGAAAAAAAATATCGAGAAAGCAAAGGAAAAAAGTGCGCAAACTTTCTCGTACAGCTGCGAATATTACAGAGGAGTGCATCCCTCTTCCGTTTCCTGTGTACGTGCAATTAAAAAGCTCTCAACGTAGAACATTGTCCCGTACAAAAAGTTCTCCTCCACTTTGTCTTCCATCGCCAAATTGCACCCTTTTACTTTCGAGCGTCGTCCGCGTCGGGGTCTACGTCGCGCTTTTTCTGCGCGAAAGTGAAAAAAATCCTCCTCCTTTTTTCGCACCTCTTCCGACCTCTTCCGACCTCTTCCGACCTCTTCCGACCTCCTCTGACCTCCTCTCTGCCTCCTGTATTTCCCTGTCGTTGACGTATTCCACTACCGAGGGGGAAATGCGTGGAAACGAGGCGAATTTATGGCGCCGCCGCGTCGGATCGAACGAACGAAGCCGGCCGTTTAAAAAATCGCCAGGAAATTCGGTCGGAGCCGTTCGCAAATCCGCCGGCGCGGCTTCATTTATTTAATCTCCACGGAAATTTCAACGGTATGCAGGTCTCGAATTTTTTCCGTCGCCCTTCGATGGATTTCCCGGCGATAATTTCGCTTCGTGCATCCAGCTCCCCTGTATTTGCACTTTAATTAACGCCTCACAGTTCGGTTTACGACCAAGTATTTTGTAACTTCCCTACGTTGCCAGTTTCCAATTGCTGTAATGGTAAACATTCATATGTTACCATATTTCTTTCCGGTAATGTCCTTGAAATCGATTTTCGCTTCTTCAAAAATTCTAGTCACTCGAGATATTTTCGTACGTATCGCCATATGTACGTACATGTATATCACATTTCGAACGAAAGCGTAGAATTTCGTACGTTCACGATGAAATCCCTGTCTTCAACGGCTGCGAGGGAGGAAACGGCAATTTTTTTCGCCACGTGCGACTCCCTCGTATATGTATTTATGTACACGTGCTTACAAGCCAAGCGGGGAAGAACTAACGCGGTTATCATTCGGCAAACCGATTCGTGATATAACCTTCATCGATTTTTCGTCGTTCCGGTGTTTCGATACCATTTCGCCTTGTCGCACTTTGTGCTTGGTATCAATTTCATACATTTCTTTTATGAACCCCGAATTCTTTTCACGTCCGATCTTGGATTAACGTTACATCGTACCTATGTACTACATATGTATTACACATGTCTGTAAGCATATCTGTAATACATAAATCCATTTCAAAGATAAACCATTCCCGTCGAAATGATATGTCCTTTTGAAACGACTGATTGTGAGTTCAGCATGTTGTTAAAGGAAGTGGAAAAAATGAGTATTACCATGAGATTTGGGACCTTTGAAACAATAAGAATCCGTAACTAATTTTTTGTAACACAATTATTAAACAAATGGAGAGCGAAGAACTGTATAAACAGTATGTGCAGTCGCGATATAGAAAACAAGGTTCCCTATGGAAAATATTGCTTACATCATTAATTGTTGTAATTTCTATAACAATCATTTCAGAGACACTTATATTTATTTATGCAGATACGATGTACATACAGCACTGTCTGCTATGATTTTTCATCAATTGGCAGTGCTTTGGAAAGTCTCTTTTTTTTACGATAATACATCACTTTATCGAATTCGCATTAAGCACCCCAATTAAACAGTTTCGTGCTTCTGATTGTTTAAAACGTGTCACTAATTTCATTCGAACGAATATTTAATGACTCGCATAATTATTAATAATAAGCCAGAACAAAGCGGAATGAAGTGTCCAGCGTTTTACGTAGCGGAGTTTCAAGTTCCTCTACATGAATGTGTGCGGACCGTGTTGACTTCACAGTGCCGGGCTTAATTAGCAGTGTTAATTACGATTTACGTTATTACCGGCTAGTAACATGTGCATTGTCTCCCGCCGTCAGACCATCCAACCGCGTAATAGGATGAACATTAATTCACGTTCTTCTAGTCACTTTAATCCTTAAGGCCGTGGTTTTCTATAAGGTGAGCAGTCGCATGGTGTTAATTTTACTTCCATCATCTTTCCTATATTTTCTTGCATTTCAAAAGCCTTTTCACCGTTATACGAGTATCATATTAAAGATACAATGTCTGGGGATATTTATAAATTACTTATCACATCATGTTTAATTTATCATGTTTTTAAGGAATTTTCTTCTCCGTTTATATTCGCCCTATTTTATGGCGACTATAAAAGAGTTATATGTACCTTCTAAAATGTATTTTAATCGTAAATATATGGCTCTTGGATTTATTTTCTCAGGCATGATTGCTGATCGTTCAATTTTTTAATGCGTAAATATTTCATCTTTTATCGCAGGCCAACGTCATCATGTATCATTTAAGTTTATTGTTTTGTCAATAAAACTGTACGGCTATGGAAAAAAAGACCAAAATGAAAATGTGTTGAAAATTATATCGCAGAAATATCTCATACATAAAAAAACAATAAATAAATACTACATATGCATGTAACTCTTCGTAATTATTCATTTTTTTCAAAGTATATTTCAGTAGGGCCGAATTTAATCGGAAGAAGTAGATATTGGAGCACTATCGCAAATCTGCGTAAAGTCTCGAAACCACAAACAGGATATCGAAACATTCGGAATGTAGGACGTCGGAAATTCAACGGGTGCCGAAACCGTGTCGTTTTTATGAAACCGATCAGCAGGGCTACTCAAGCGTTAATAGGACGGCATTGCCATTGATAAAGCACTTAATGATCGTGAAAAGATATCGCTTGCAACGGTGTTCCACTACTTTTCTGATCATTTGCGACCAAGCTTTATAACCTAGGTGTCCCATCGCGCGATCGAAACCGAACGTACGATTCGTGCTTTTGTCCGTGAAAAGTTAAATATCGGGGTCGGGTTCGGGTCAGCGAAAACACTGATCTCTACAGTGAAACAGGGTAATTAATAACTTAGCGCCGATGCTCGTTACACTGCGGTGGTGTTATTAGCCATGAAGAAGGTAATTATTATTGCACATGTAATCGTCGATCATTATACAATTGTAATCAGTATAGTCAATTATCGACGAGAGAAATTGGGACGTTCGAATAGAAAGGATTTATTATTCGTTTACGTAATATCCTGACGAATAGTATTTATGGTATGTAATTTCATGGAATATAGCTGAATATAATTTAATTAGGTTGCTTCGGTGATATTTAATTCGTATAACATGATACGGTAATTAATAATACTTGATTGAGTGATTTTCACGTTTTTAGTATAATTAGTATGTCCAAATTGAGAATATACGTTTCATTCAATTATCTATTCGACGGGGTCACGGAAACAAATATAATTTTGTGCTTTTATTCGTGAAAATGGCTCGGAGCCCGAGGGAAGCGTTTGTCGAACGGAAAACCTATGGCATGAAAATTCAAGTTTTCTTGGGTGTCTGGCTATATTAAGACCAAGAACGATAAGAATATCGTTCAAGGCAGAACAGGTACCGCTTTAAGTTTCTCGACCTGATTAAAATATTTTAATGAAAGTTTTGCTTGTCAAGCATTTCTACGAAAATTTCCTTCTTTGACCTTTCGTTCCGGCGCAATTAAGACATGAAAGTCGTTGACAGTCTGACGCCCTGAGGAACAATCAAGGTAAAAGCCTGGTTCAGGAGAGACAGGACAACGATTGAGTTCAAAGACAAAACAATTAGACGAGTGTACTCTCGCCTGGCAGACGTGCAATTTGAAATTGAACGTGCAGCTGAAAATGAATACATATGGGTATCTGTATAAAATCAAAGAACACGAAAAATTCCTATTCCCTGAAACGAAATCTAACTCACATTACTTTTCTGCAAAACATATTTCGCTTTACAGGACACCCCGTATACACTGCCTTTTAACTAACCGGAAGTTCAAGGTATCGATACATTTTAGTGACGTCTTGTCACACGACGATAACCTGATTCGAAGAATCCTTTTCACAAAATTCTCCCAGTGACACAATTTCCATCATGCCAATCAAGCGACCAAATTTCAGCCAAAGTAAAGAAAAAAATGTCTATAAGTATATACGAATAAAAAAGAAGAAGGAGGTCGGTATCTCGTGGAAAGAGAGTGGAAAAAAAATCGCACTTCGACGTAGAGATCCCACAAAACTGGGACCACTTCTTCCGCCGTTTATGCAAAGGAAATCGCGAGAACGTGTTTCCGGCGAGGACAGCGTTTCAGAAATATCAAACAAAGTCGCCGATACCCGTGCGACTAGCGAGATACGTTTGTCTGGTAAAACAGATATTACTTCGCTCGAGGACAAGCCTCCAGACTTTACTTCCCCGTGCAGACATACGTCGAGCACTTCTACTACGCACGATGATTCTAATTTCGCCCAAAATATCGCAGAAGAATCGCACGTCCCGTGTTACGACGAGTGCGCGACGAACGTTCTGAAGTGCGACGAATTGCCCTCCCGGAAGACAAGTGAGTGTACGATTCGATCGAACAGTTCCGAAACGAAATCGATTGACAGCAGCACTTTTTGTCAGTTTCTCTATTTCACTAGCTGCGCGCGTTTGCTGCACAATGTAGATTTCAGACAGAAAAGAATTAATTCTATGTATATGTTATGGATAAAAGGATAACGGAATTTTGCGAGCAGCACTTTTAAAAGCTGTTACTACAACTTAAACAATAATTTTAGAGAATATTTGTATGCATTTAAGAACTTCCAAAAGTAATAGATAAACTTATTTAGGAAGATACGTGCGTATGTATATGTATATATGTATGTACGTACATGTCAAATTTTGGGAGCAAAAGCGTAAGGAAAAGATTGTTAGCTTTCCTCTTGTAAATGACATGAAATATTAATAGAAATTTAGAATCATTCTATGATTTCAAATAATGTGTCTTCAATTAACATTTGATTTTAGTGAACGTTGTTATAAATTTACACATGGTAAATGATAAATTGTAGTGGAAAACATTGCAAGACCCCCTATTTACTTGAATTTTTTATTTGTAGAAATCGATAAAGTTGTAAAGATTTTCACGTTGTCTTTCTTGAATTCAAGAAAAGATTGAATTGGTACTGAAAGTCATAATATTCTTTCACGTAAGAAAAATTTCATGTTAGCATTTAAGAAAATTAAGTTCACGCTGATATATTTTCACAACGGGATTATCTGAATACTTTTACCACTACAATTTTTATTTTGGACAAAGAATTGCCGATTTTCCGTACGTTACAATTATTTGTCAAATTATTGGAGTTGTTTGAAAAACTGTAGTGCGTTAACGATACGATGCGCACTCCTTCTACAAAATAAATGTACAGTGCGTCTCACCATAGGTACATAGGTGTTAAAAACCGAAATTTATGAAATGTTTTATAAAATTCTGCACGTATACAAATTTATAACATTTTCAATTGTTTATATTAGAATTTCAATTTTGGCATAGAAAATAATATTCACCTTTTTGTTGACATTTGTCGAAAATTATGAATTTCTCAAAATTAAATTAAAATACTATGACTATTCGAAACATGATAGGTTTAAATAATTATGTTCCAAAATTAAAATTTCTGCACAAACCATTTATAGTTTTACATAACTTTCGATAAAAATTGTGTAAATTTTATCTACCGCAAGATATTCAGTTCAATAATGTCTGTGCGACTATAGTATATGTATTTATAATAGGAGTAATTTTTTTCTTTTCACATTCAGCAAAAATTTTATTTCAGGAATCATCCCGTCCTTCCGAATAGGTTGATAAACATTACGTATGTAAAAACACAGTGTACTTATGTATTTACATGTGTTACGTAAGAGTGAAAGTACAGCAGTTTCATTTTGTAAGATCTCTTCAGTTTACTGTCTGAAAAATCTCGGCTTCCTACCGAAAAATACTGCGTGACAGGGTAATTCTAGAATTAAAGAGCTTTCCGATTTTTTCCCTGACCGGCACATCATCAATCGTCATTCGAAAACGTGACTCGGCATCGATCACGTTTGACATGATTTTTGGAAAGCGAACGCGCTTGGCTTCCACGTAATCCCGCCGGAATTCGATGCCCTCAAACGTTCGGTGGAACGTGTGGCTGCACTGATGTGCATGATGCGTGTGCATCGATCCGTAAATTGTGTTCCTATCAATAGTTGCCGGACTGGCATTTCGACGGCCGGTTGGATTTTTCGCCGATATTAACTCTCTAACCGTTTCATTTTTTTTTCGCGCGTATTCCTATACCTTCCATAGAAACGGAATTCCGGACCGTGTCAATCTTTCAATGTTGTCGTTCGATTCAATTTTTATTTATTATTTATCGGCGATGAATTTATTCTGTTTCTCCAATATGTATCTTTCTGCTTGACCTATGGCTTGGAGACGAACAAACAGCAATTGTTACGAACGTTTGGTGTGTTACTATTCTTTTATTTTATTATCGATTATTCCCTTGTCATTTCCTGCAATGGCATCTTTTTCTATTTTTTTCATTTACCTGGCCGCCACTCGTGGTTATGTAAATCGAATTGGAGAATCGAAGCTTCGCTCGTTCCTTTTTTCCATTCGTGTTTTTACCACTGAAATTAATTGCCCGCGGATAAACGGAAACTTGGTCTCGATTGCGTATCTGACTTGCGAACCGCTTTATTATTATCGATCGATGGCCATCAGCGCAACCTTTCGTTTTTATCTTTCATAGATGTCAATCACTCGGACATTTTCCGGTTTCCCTTATCCTTATTTTATATTCTCCCGACTTTTTATCCATTTGCGTGATATAACACCGGCAGAACTGTAGAACGAGTTGTCACTTTCCCGGCGTTCGATAATACTAACGGACCTCCAAATTGATTTCATTTAATTCATTGTGTTGGAGATTTCGTTTTTATTTTACGGAGTCTATCGTCGCTATGTGTTACACCGGCGATAGAAATTATCCATTCCGCAGTTCAAAAACAAGCCGGTCATTTGTTCCATTTTTTTACGACTTACCCTTCGATTTTGTGTCACCGAAATTTACCGACTGGAAGCCAATGGAGCTTGATTTGAATTGTTTATATCGCATTGAGGCGCGGCAAACCAGGTGCATCGTGTTCCGTGTATTTTTTCCTCTCCCCCGTTCGAACGAGAGAGAACGGCTTATACAGCATGCCATCCGATCCCTGTATGCATACGGCTTTCATTTCCGCTTTCAGGGAGCTTTGCGGAGATCGCCGACGGTGAACCGTACGACAGTTTTCAACTCCGCGATGCGGATTATCAGGAGTGCGAGGAGCTCGAGGTGGAAGAGGACTTTGATACGGACGAAATAGACCGTCATTGGACCACGAAAAAGATCGAGCTATCACCCTGTGGAAGTTTTCTATCGATGATCGAGGACGAAAAGGAAGAGGACCATGCGAATACCACAGACCCGTATTTGTCTCATCAACTGTAAGCACTGAAATTGATGCACTATTGATTTAACTGGCTTGAAAACCGAGTTTGGAGTTCTTTTCTACCTGTCGATTAAACCTATAGGTTCTCTGTTAGACATATTTGTATGAGCCCCTTATTTGCAAAATCGATTAACAAACTCTGTTAAACACAGAGTAGAGGAAATTGGTAAAGTGTGACGTAATTGAAGTCAACAATTCTCTAATATACAGCGTTGTAGGAGAAATTTAACGCTAAACCTACCAACAATTTAAAAAAGGTGTAACTAAACATCAGAGACCTTCTTTTGGGGTCGATAGGGTACGCATCCAAAGATGAAAAAACGAGTAAACCAAGATCCGTAAACCATCCCCGATCAAAGTATTCCCCTCTGGCGTAAAGAATTTAAAGTCGCCTTAACTGCATACACATAACTATACCACTCTTCTGGTAATATTTAAGTTCAGCTTTGAAAATTTGTAAAAATGCTAAAATTTTAGTTAACACCTTTTCTCTGCGAACGACTCAAATGCGTTTACTGAAAATTTGTTAAAACTGAATTTCAATTGAGACCGATTATGTATTCGCATTAACGCGTCGACTGTCGCGGACGTAGTATTACGTCTCTTTATAATCCTAGGTATGCAGATGACACCACATCGCGCCTGTAATAATTTACGTTTCACATTAATCCAAATGTCCAACGAATTAAAAATTATAACTTGCCAATGAATCTGACAACGAGTGTTTTAAGAGTTCCTCGAATTGTTATACCTTGACTATTTATAAATTTGGTACTGCTTTTGTTTGAGGAAATAGTTGCAGGTATATGTTAAAGCAAGTACCATCACTTTGTTTTTTCTTCAAACGAAATAATCCGTTGAGACACACTATAAAGTACATAACAATGTATATTCGAATGTAACGCATACATATTGAAACCCGTATTGTATTGTAAGTATTGGGCAAGTTATTGGTCGAGAGCTGTTTTCTGGAAATACGACGGGTGATGTTTTACGGATACGTCGCAGAATATTTTATGTTCTGCACAGACGCCGTATATTCCCGCGTCTCCAACGAGTCCATAATTCTCGGCTACTTTATTGTACGGCAGCCGTATTTTTTTGGTGGGAGGACCACTGCAAAAATATGGCACCGCGTTGAATTAGGAAGAACGGACGGCAAATTTAATTCGACTGTTAGTACGACCCTGGCAAAGTATCACGGAAACGGTGGAATTGAAGTTTACGATATTCACCGTGGTTTGTGTTTTCTTCACGTGTGGGTGAAAATGAACGAGGTTACAACCTTTTCGGACCATCGAATAGTTCGGGCGAACGAAGCCATTATAGTTACTCTTCCAGCAATTTCCGTCCAATCACCACCTACCAAAAAAAGCCCAGCAAACTGGAGAAAAGGTAAAGCTACGGTGTCTCTGTACGGTCAGCGACCGTAATTGAGCGAAACCATTGCAGGTACATTTCCCGCAATTTCCGTCTAGTCGTCGCCTACGAAAAAGTTCAACAAACTGCAGAAGATAGACCCATAACCTTTTCGAATAGCTGGCTAGTGTAAATGACCGAACCCATTGTCGTTTACGTTTCTAGTAATTCTCAGTTAGCAATGGCGCCTTGTATTTGAGGATTTCGTGCCGCCATGCTGGTGCATTCGTTTAATACGCGTATTTAACAATGAATTTTAAGCTGGTCTGTCGTTGGGAAAAGCGGCAGGTTTCAGTATTTCAGTATAACCGGTGAATTGCTAAACCTTTGGAAATTTTATCACCGCGATTAGCAATGCTAATTAAACGGATCCAACGGCTAAACATTTAGGATTGTATGATTTCATTGATAAAAGTATAATTATGCTGCGGAATTTCATTCCAGGATAGTTTAAATCCATTCTTTAGGTTTACTGTGTTATTTTGTGATACACGAACATTTACCGATGTAAATAATTTAAAAATACGCCCGCACATAGTAAATAAACAATTCAACATTCCCAAATTTGTTACTTATGCCACTTTCAGAATTCGTACAAAATGTTTAGTATTGTGTAATCCATAAATAGAAGTGGTAAAGCTTTTAACCGTCTATGCTTAATGTTTCTTTTGGCATAAAATTTGAATTCTGCATCAAAGATAACCAATTATGTTTTTGGCGGGTATATGTATACTTTATACTATTTTGAACCATTAAAATTACTCTAACCGGTTTTCACTAAAACTACTTATTTAATATACTTAGTTAGTAACTTTACCAACATTAGAAATATTGTTCATTTTTTTCTGTAATATACACCCTCCCCCCCGTACAAAAGTATCCGGACACTTTTACGCATTTGCCAAATTCGCCTAAATATTTCTTAAATTTAGTTTCTTTTATAGATTTTTTATGTTGTCTTTTAATCTTGATGTTGTTCTTGGGTAAGACTAGCAATATTTATTATTTAATACTGTCGATAAAGTTATTATAAAGCAAAGTAAGCGAAACATATTGGACATGTAGAAGTGATATGAGGTTATACAGTTTTAGACGATTTTAGCCCCAATTCGTTCGTTTCTCACATTCTATTTGGTGTATATTTTAGCATTTATCTATTTAGTATACTCCTTGTACAAATTCGTATGCGTTTTCATACCATGCAGTGGATATTGGCCAATTGAGATTGAAAAACACGAGAGCAGCGCCACGCAGACGTTCGGAATACAGTAAACCCCCGCTTAACGCGGTAGGTCCGTTCCGCGTTATAGGAAAACGCGTTGTATGAGTATTCTCGTATAACGCGCTTTATGACCCCGTATAACGCGTTATGTACAAATGATTCAAGTAAATCGAATATTAAGGAAAAACTAAATATGGGCATTTTATTAAAATCAAACTAAGAATATTTTAAATAAAAAACTCATACATATGTAACTAAAAACAGTTAATTTCAAAAAAATTACATAATTCCAAAAATAGTTATGTTACATGTTTATTCGCTAAAAATTTAACATTATTTAACTGTTTTGTAATTTTTAATTTCTTAAAAATCTGCATTGTCACAAATTTTATAAGAACGCCATTGACACAATGTGCAAACGTACGCGAAATTGATTATAAATTTCACAGTACAGAAATATAACCTAACCTAATCCCCGCGTTATATGGGGGAAAACACGTGTTATACGAGGGACATGAAATCGCGTTATATGAAAACGCGTTGTAACAGTACCGCGTTAAGCGGGGGTTTACTGTACTTTAGTTTAAGTTTGAGAGTTCCAATGATCTTCTATCACTTCTAGTGATAGGCCGCTATTGCATTTCTAACTAGTGAAGGCTATTCTATTAGAAAAATAGCTGCAAACACGAAGATTTCGAAGTCTGCGGTCCGCGATACTGTAGCGATGTATCGTGATACGGAGGATTTGTCTTAAAGAAAAAGATCAGACAGGCTTCAAAAGACCACCGAAGCAGAAGATGGATACATTGAAGTCTTGAGCAAACGAAATAAACAAATGCTTGCTGAAGAAATTACAGCAAAAGTTAATGAAAGTAGAGTAGACCGATTTGCAGGTACCACGGTAAAGGGGCGATTATTAAAAGCAGGCTTATGAAGATGTGTCGCATTAAAAAAACCCTTTTAAAGCTATAAAATCAGAAAAAGGCTGGAATGAACCAAAAAAATTCGAACTGGACCATTTTCAAACGGGAAAAAGTTCTTTGGACAGACGAATCTTAATTTGAAATATTTGGTTATAAGCGGCGCACTTTCGCTCGTCGAAAAGTCAATGAAAAATATCTTCCAGGCAGTGTTGCACCTACAGTTAAACATGGTGGTGATGCAGAGATGATTTGGGGTTGTTTTGGGGCTAATAATGTGGGCGACATAGTGAAAATGGATGGAATAATTGCGAAAAGAACAATCTTTGAATATTCCGAAAGACAGTACGGTGCCGTCAGGGAAAAGATTTGTGAGGAACAATTTTGTATTTATGTAGGATAATGATCTAAAACATTGTGCAAAAGTATGTAAAAACTATTTAACAGATCTAGAAGAAAGGTTTGAAGCGAAAAATATGCAGCGGCCCCCACAGCCGCCGAATCTTAATCCTATCGAGAAGTGATGGGACAAATTACATGGAAAAATGAGATAGAAGTGCCCAAAAAGTAAAAAAAAAACAGTTATGCACAATGTCAAAAACAATTTGGAGAGAAATTAAAAACGATACACTACAAAAATTGGTCGCAAACCTACCGCGAGTCGTAGAAGCGGTTACTTCGTAACGGGGAGGACATACGAATGAAAAGGAAATTTAGTCATTTTTATGTCATTTTGTAAGAAGAATTGTGCAAACTATGCTCTTTGTATACTCTACTATAACTAAATGCTTCATAAAAATTAATTTCATTGAGAAATGGGTACATTATTGTAGCATAAATACACTATTTACATGAATTTCATAGGTGTCCGGATACTTTTGTACGGGAGTGTACATTCCCTAATAATTAAATTAATGCCCACTTGTTACATTTTATTCGAATAATATTTCGGGGCAACATGGTCGCTTATCTTGTAACATTCCAACCTTCAAAGAATTAAAGTTGCAATTACTTGCTAATAAGAATCAGGATACACAGTAAAGATGGGTGTGAAGTATTTTGTACGGGTTCCAAGTTTGAAAATTTGAAAAGATTTCCATTCCTGGAGATTTCTTACATTTCGTGGCACCGATGGTTTTCATCCTTTATTTACTTCTTGATTTTCTGCTTGAAAACTCTATAGGTACATACCGTATAGCAGTATGCCGAAGCCAAGATTCTTTAGCGCTTCTGGCAAGGACGTCGAATACGTTTCCTCGTACTTACCAAGTAGATCCCGATCGCCCGTCAGGTTTGTAATCTTCCAGCCAATATGCACGGTTCCAAATGGGACAAAAAATCATATTCTGCATCGCGAGTATTCTGTAATATCCGGTGTAATTCATAAATCAAATATATTTCAATGAACCGTAATAAAAAGTTTCTCGTATTCAAACTATAATTTCGGAGCATATCAGGAACCAGGGCGGAACGAGGAATCTAGTGTTTAACCTAATCTAGGAGGGTTAAATGATACAAAAAGTTGAAAATTACCTTAAAAATAACTGTATGATTTATCTATTGGACGGTGAATGCCGTGTCGCTGTTCATCCAACCGTTAGAAAAGACAAAGTTATACGTCCGAGTAATTTATTCATATTACAAAGATGTTTTTTTATTTTATTACAGTGAAATTTGCATACAGACCGTGCTCGTTACCGATGACCGACGATACGAATTTAGTTCTCTTCTATTGAAAATTGGAAAAGAAAATAGTAGCTAAGTAAATTTTATTTGATTGACGTTAATGATACAATATTTATATTAATGTAAAAGCAATTTTAGCGGGTTTTATTGAAACTGTTATTTTGTTTGCCCCTCTTGCAAGGGTGTCGTAATTTTATTACTCAAATCTCTGTTAACACAACGTCCGAACATTTACATTTATCGCTCAAATTGATATTATCGGGCGGCGCAAATGATAAGTTAAACAAATTGAGCTGGGCACTTATCGTGTTAATCACATAGTCAAGTCAGTTTAATCATATTTTAGTCACGTGCGCGTGCGAAAAAAATTGTATTATTAGGGTACATCGAAACTAGCATCCGTGGGAGAATTCAGTACATTAATCTACTATACAACATTGCTGTCATATTGTATATGCATACACTGACAGAAACTATGTTCGAAGCAGAAAAAGAAAGTACATAAAATTATCGTTATTACTGTGCGATAATAAACCGTATCAATCTGGTAAATTTTAACAATTTTTCGACAGATCAAACTTTAAGCAAAGAATTTAGTACGTATAACCCTGTTATCCCGATAACTCGTCCCACAACTGGTTCCTCTGCGATTCTTAAATAAACGTTGAGAAAAAGTTTCCATCGACGGTGGGTTTTTTTATTTTTTATCGTGTCCCAGGAAAATTTTATCTGGAAAGTTTGACCTGGAAACTGCTTTGAGAGATCGGAAGAAGAGAGAGGAGATGATCGAAGTGGACGAGTATTTAAGGGAATCGATAAATCGCATTTCACAGTCGTTGCGGCAGTTGTCCAAGGATAACCCTGACGAAGAGACACTAATCAGTTTCGTGGTTCTTCAAGCGGTCTGCGAACAAGTGACGTTGACAATGACCCATACGAAACTCGATATTGACGTTCATACTTTTGTTCCCACCGCCGTCGTCTGGGCGCTCAGGGATCTACAGCTGTTCAATGGCAATACGTTGAAGGAAGAGCACTTCGGAATATTAAAAGACTTTGGTATAATAGGACCAAAAAGTATGTTCACCGCACGGATATGAAATTGAAGGAACAGGGAAAAAAGATCGCCGACTATATTTTTTTTTGATTTTCTGCTTTCTTCCCGCGCTATCCGTAAATGTTCGATGAGCCTTATGCGCCATAGGAATTAACGTGGAAACAAAATATTAGAAAATTTACTACAGTGTTACCTGAAAATGGGTTAACAATGTGTGTGACTTTTTGTGGATTATGTACCGAACATGCCAGGGTTGATTTTGGCACTTGTTACGTAGAGGCATAGTCTTACCTAAAACTTATTTTGATCATTTCTGTATAAGTAATTGCATAAAATAAACCTTGAGCGATTTTTTTCCTCTGAACGTTCAATCTTTTAACCGTTTGGGGCTTGGCGAAATAGACTGTTGAGCAACTTTGATATTCATTTTTTTGGAGCTTGGGGACTTTGTTTGTCCAAATAAAATTTCTAATTTGATGATGTAGGAATACGTATATCACGCATACTCTCCGAATTCCTGCTAACGAAAAGTCAGAAAACGATTATGAACAAAGCATGAATTAAAAAAATACTTTCCGAACACGAGTCTTGACATTAAAATGGAAAAGTGAATTAATTTTCGAGTTCCATGTTATTTGAATTCATTTTTACTCTCCACTTTCATCCGTCGCGTTCAACGTACTTTTGTGGCAAACGTATACTTTTTAAGTATCTCATTTTATATGCATTTAAAGACGCGTAAACAATTTTGAATAAAAGAACAATGGAAAAAGCAAGGAAAATATTTTTCATGCACAATGCCGAATACGAACATGAAATAAACGTCAAGTGTATGCATTCAAATTTACAAATACAACAATGTTTATTCGAGGGAAATGATATAATACAATCGTAGTGACAATTAATCTATTCTGTGCAGGCAAATTTGACATTATTGGTAAAGCTGACGGATTGGGAATGCGTCGAGCTCTGTCGGACGTTTACCGTATACCTTTCGGCCATAACGCGTATGCATTCATACACCGTCGTTTGCCATGGCCCTATGTCGCCCCTGCACACGAAAGGGGTCATATGAAATTATACCCCAACATTAGGGAGCGAATCGACGATAAAATCCCGGAAGCCAAGGGACAAGTTAGTACGGCCTACGTCCCTGACCTCGTGTGCTACCATTTCAAAGACGTTTTCGAGAAAACCTATATGGCCTACAAGAGACGATCGAAATACCTATCTACTCCGAGTAAATGGAAAACTCAACATGCAAAAAATTTCTACATACAACTAGTCAGTTTCACGTAGAAATTGAAGATCTACAGTAGTTTAAAAACGAAGGGAGATTCTTTAACGAGACTATTAGTACCGACGTACCATAGAACTGGTTTCACGATTATGAATAAATTGACTTGAAGTTACTGTACAACAAGTCAGAAAAACTTAAACAATTAACAAACGATCCTGCCCTTTAACTGTATTAAAAGAAAACCCTGCGCTTCAAATGTAATAAACATTTCTCTCCAACCTATAGAGTTTCATTATTTTCACACGCCGTACTAAAATTCCTTTTATATTTTCATACCTTCTTGTGAAATTCTTTGTAGAGAGGATCAGTCTATATACACATTTTCGCAGAACTGGTTCACCGTTGCCGCGAGAATGAGGCACGAACATCACACATCACATTCACATGCAGCTAGTTTCCAACGGTATTCAGTACATTCGTTAGAATGTAATATTAAAACAACCACGTTTCACCCGTAGAATTATATGTCGTGTTTGCGTGAAAATACGACAACGTTATTATCACGGAAGCTGAAGAGCGGCTGATTTATCCGACGCGCGATCTTATTGTCTGTCGCAGTCGGATTGGAAGCCAATAAACATATTTTGTGGATTTTAAAACTGGCTAGGACACTTTTAATCACGTGTAATTAATTCACATAATTTGTCCATGACTTAAGACTCTTTTTACAATACACTACAAATGCTAAAAGTCAAAATTTGGTTCGTTGGGATTACAAAATTATGGAATATGAAATAGAAACGCATCCAAATGTTTTGTACATTACTATTACCTAGTTACAATCGGGTATTGTACTAAAAGTGTGTCATAGGGTATTATCGTTCTCTTATCGAATTTTCCGATTAAACAAAATTTTCACAATTTTAACACTTGCAGCGCTTTCGACATTGTGTCTTCAACTAGGTACCTAACGGTAAAATTCAACGAAATTTTCAATGCTTTTATTTTTATTGGTTCCTTTACGATGGTTTTCAATAAGTCACTGAAGGATGTATGAATATACTTTTTATTATTGTATGTGTACATATTATGGCGTAAAAGTTTGTGTACAATTAACTTTTTCTTTTCCTTTCTTCTTTCAATATCTCGCTTTTAATCAAGCAAGAAGAAAAGGAATTAAATTATGAAGCGTTATGCGTTTAATCAACAAAATGAAAATGTATCGTTTCATTTAGAAAAATATTGGGGTGTTATTGAAACTCATAGGAATGCCCGTTGGTTTTCTGTAGGATTACTTGAAGGAGAAAGTTTATATAGGTAAGCTTGAAACTTTTCCTTCAACCTGAAACTATAAAGAGTATATCGAAAGAGAAATATTGGGAGTACCGATAGAAATATTGAAAAAAGCAATTGTAAATGTTTGAAAAATAGCAGAAATTTTTGACCGCACAATTGGCAATCCATTAATCTCTATTATTATTACGAATTAAATTAGGAAGAATTTCATAAAACACGATTAATTATAATATCATAAATTTTGTTGTATTTCTATCGTATCGCTTCGTTCGATTTAAGAAAATCTGTAACCGCACCCTTTGCACCACCTGTTATTTCCACGCTTCGAAATAAATTTAATTTTCAAATTTCTATGCATCGAAATTTTGATACTCCGTATAATACACCGAAATATCAATGTGGTAAAAATTTTACACGGTGATATTTCTACGTTAGTGGAAACCTTACGCTTTATTTCTACGTTCCGAAATCTCGCAGGTGTTTATGATATATTTTCTGCTAAAATTGTCACCGGCGTAAATAGTGTTTCGGTGGGAATTCCGTCTCTTGATCGCTGTTTCTTTTCATCAGAACACGCAGTGTTAGAAATCATTGGTGGAATCTTGGAAGACATTTCGCGTCGAGTAACTATCGGTTGATCGATCAGTCTTCCTATCGCCTGGAAGATTCAACCGTTCATTGTTTTTGGCTTCTTCCACTTCCCGATCTTTCATTTTCCGGGCATTGCTTCGGGGGGGGGGGGGGGGGACGAAGCTACGTTTGTTGATCGTGAAAATAACATAGCGCTGGATAAAGAAAAGCTGTGCCGCGTCGACGGGAACTGATTTCAAAAGAAATTTTTTGACATGCGAATCAAAAGCTCGGGAAAACTCGCTGGCACGCTGCAATCCGCGGCACGAATTTCCTGAATCGGTGTAACCGGTTTTAAAGAAAATTATGACGTTAATTTCCAGTAAAGAAACGGCCGGATTGTGTTGTCTGTCGGAGAATATCCGAGAAATCACGAATGGACTGAAAATTGAAAAACGGAAGGACAAATGGACAAATAAATGGACACGGAAATAGACAGGCTGAATGAAAATAGAAAAAAAACAACCGGAGGAAGATGACTGCCAGGGTTTCGAAAAACTGTTTGTCAATCAGTCTGCCCATTGATCATGAACAGTGTCAGCCGGGTGTCTGGCACACACTGGTATGCTTTTTTCGGACAATCAACTGTATCTGTGTCACTTATTTCTCGTTGCATGTCTCGGCCGTGTCCTCGGTATAAAAAGGAGATCGAATTGCTGGCGTTCGGTAAAAAATTCGCGAAACTAAAAAGAATATACTTGCCGCGCCTGTCGTGACCCATTCGTTCTATATCCGCGAGAATTTCAAGACAGATATCACCGTTTCTCGTAAATCGTTTAGGTTCCCAGCACGTGACATTTTTCCCTAGAAACGGACGTCTAAAATTCGTCGTAGCTTTCGCAGAAGATCCTTTACAGATCCTAGTGAATTTCGTCCGCCCGATAAACGGAATACGAAGGATAATATAAACAGACGAAACTAGTTAACGAAGAGAAACGATAGATGACTGTGACACCTCTGAATGTCTTTTGCAGCGATAGAAGCTGACGTAATTTTACCGCTGAATCAGCAACTACTGCAAGTGAGCGGTTCGTGAAGTGGAAAGTCCATTAACCGACGTCCTGTAGCCTCATTTTTTTCTTTCGTCTTTTTCGCCATCTACAACCTCCATTACGATAATACCAGGTCCTTCTACTCCGACACCGTACCGAAGAAGATCAAGAGTCACACTTACGGGTTGTAAAATCGATGACGCGCGAGCTTTTACATGGACCTTGCACAAACGACGGTAATAATTTCACACTGAAATTTCGGCATTAATCAACGAATATTTCATATCGTGAAACTTGGACGGTATTATCATCAAATATCTTTTTCACCTACATACGGGTCTAAATATGGAACTGCAAACTATGTCCAAAAACGATAATTGGAACGGAGTACATACTATTTAATGTAGAAATACATTTTTATCAGAGTTTCTTAGAGAATTCAAGGGCGCCCCAAATTTTTATTTGTTTCTGCTGTACATACTGTGGTGTGCGAGAAATCGAGCGATCGGCATTTGTCAACTTGGCATTTGTTTTTCGGGGACGAGCCGTTTCGTCGCTTTAACGGACGCGGGCAGTCGAGGGCCAGCGTGAAACAGAAACGGACTACGACGGGGACGGGGAGAGAAAGAGCTCAGGCTGTGTGCGAGCTGTATCCGTCGCGTCTATGTCCGAGATATGGTTTATTTTAATTTTACCGTTTAATTAATAAATATATCTTTGTTTTTGTATTCGTGTTGTGTTCTCTGACCCTACAATACTTTGTATACATTGTATAGATAACTTTTCTCGAAATATATCATTTCCATTTAAGAAAATCTGGAACGATATGTTTTTCCACGCTATGTCAGCCTTACCATTCTTTTAAATAAAAAAAGTTAATATTTATATATCTATTGATGCGTATTTTACAGATGTCTAATGCTCTCCTTTGTCATAATACAATCCTGGTAACTTTTCTAGGAACGAATTTATCGAAGATATTGTTGTAAGTACTACGCCACCCAAAGTGACCGAAATATACCACGTGTCAATGGTACAACGTAGTATGTCTTGGGCTTTCAGCGGTACTTACTATAAACTGAATATTTATACTTACCATCGCGTTTGTTATTTCTACGCAAATAAATATTTATTTATGAAACAAGCGAGACATACCAACAAGCTTACACCTTGTCGACAGTTATGTTCATCAGACGTGGAAATAAATTATTTCTGATTTTTCGACAACATAAATATTTGAATTAAACAAAATTTTAATTTGGTTATCGAAGTGTATGGTATACCGTCATTTTCCATGACTTTCCGCCACTTTCACGGTAAATTACAAATCGGTAAATTGTCGTCAGATTTTCTCGCAACAAATGATCGTAGCAAATGACTCGAATTCGGAAATGTGTCGTTGTTCGAGGTAGCGGGCAGAATTATCACTTTCGCACGGGATTCGCAAGATCTCCCGAGGCGGGATAAACTATAAGTGGGGGTGATTAGATCCGCTTCAAGTACCTGGACAATGACAAAGTTGCTACTATTATTCTGCACTCTGAGCCAACCGAGCAGTTCATCGATCACGTACACGTGTAGAATCGATGCCACGAAATGTTCCAGACTAACAAGTATCTGTGTAATTGTAAGTAAAGAAGTTTCGGAGGGCGGACCGGTGTTCAAGGTCAAGTAAATGAATTTCTTTTTCACGGTACACGAAGAGACACCGAGTCGGCAAGGGAGAGTCCGATGGTCCGTTCGGTGTCGTAAATTTTTCAATTTGCCGGAATTGCATTTCCAACGCTTTCGATGGTCCTTTTTAAAAGGCTTCCATTAACCGTTTAAAAGCCTCCGGGGCATCGGGTCCAGTTAAGAACTGAAATACGGTTATCAAGTAATAATTAATGGCCCGCCGCGCGGCTCAATGAATTATTCACGTACGTTGAGCAGCAAATAACTCTAAACTCGATTATAGTTAATAACGACGGTGTTCCATGGTGATTCTACGCGTTCGTGTTCCGAATGAAACGCACTGTTGGGATTCGGGACATTCCCGTCCGAAATAGATTTCACGGGGCGACCAAACGTCGAGGGAACCTGCGAACGAATTAATTCGTTGTTATCCGGAATTTGTAAACGCCGAGAATATTATTTACCTAATTGCTCTATCTGCTTTCGCGTCGTTTCGATTGCCCGATTAAAAACGAAGAAAGGAAAGGAAAGGAAAACTCTGACGCGCCGTAACGATCTGTAGAAAAGGGAGAAACACGGAGAAGAAACGAACTTTGCGAGATTTCTTCTTATCCCCGTGCAGAGTAAGTCCTAGAAGAATCTGTAAAACTTCTTACTTCCAACTAAAGTTCCAATCGGTTCATACCGAAACTTACCAAAGCACACAAAAAGTAACGACACCGTTTATCCGCATATTCCGCAGAGCGACTGACGAATCCTCTCAATAATTCATGGATCAAAGTATCCCGAAGAACTTAATTCCCCGTGAAACAATTATCACCCTCCGTTTCCCCAAACAATGCGTAATCCCGACATCTTTTACCGCTTATTCTTGTCACGCTGATAACCCCTCGTACAACGCTGAATTCGTCCGAGTAATGGCGTTTATCCATCAGGAACATATCTCCGAGAATCCTGTAGGCTGATAAATATTCATGGTTCACCGTTACCACAATTTCGTTGTTGTAAAAGGACAAGGGTAAACTTTAACGGCAGCTAACCCCTTTGCCGGTAATCACGTTGCCGATAGTAGGTCACTTAACCCTTGAACTACCGAAAGCTGATCAAACTGACGTGGCAGTCGCCGTTGAGACTGGTAACCACAAATTTTCCACGGCAAATATTTCGCTCTTCGTCGTAGAAACGAAAGACGCGGGAAAAATTATTAATTACGGAAAGAAGCTCCTGATAATTTTTAGAAATTTTATTGGTATGCTCTATTGTCGCTAGAGATCTGACGATTCTCTAAGTGGAAGAATGTTTCTGAGATTATTGTATTTGAGAAAATAGCAGTGATTTAGGACGAATATCCTGTAAGATGAAGCTGAAGAATTCGCCCCGACTGATAAATCATCCCGCAATTATTTACGCATCTACGCAGGAGCACATATATCGCTGAGAACTATTATGATTAAAGAGTGGTTTAGAATGTCATTCGAGTAATAAATTACAGGGAAGAATCCTTGGAAAATATCTTTACTTGTTTCCGACAAAAAGTTGGGGGTAATCACTACTTCCGCCATATAATGAACATTCGAGGTACTCGAAAACCGTGACAAATCAGCGTGAAACTGCGTTCATCTGTTGCATTTCACGTGAAAGATCGGCAAATGCCCGGTTGGAGGAAATTTGAAATTCTCGCGGAAATTCTTTCACGTTCCGCAACGTGGATTTTGCATCCGATAATTAGATTCCAAATTAGGTTTAGCCGCGGTCGGAGCGAACATTTAAACACAGAGTAAATCGTGTAGTAATGGTCGGCCGGGCCCGTAGTGGCGGCAACGGGATCCCGTCTATGTATGCTTTCACAGTAACGTGTTACATTTTAATCCGGTATTACGACGCAGACTGTACATCATAATCTCGGATCGGCTGGCCAAGGCTAAATGCATTGCACGTGTAGCGACGGTGACTTCCTGGCTCGTCGGCTATCGGGCCGTAACTGGAACTAACGATTGCGAGCCAAGGCTAAAGGCTGAATCCGCATAGCGGCACCATTGGCACGATTTCGGTCAAGCAGGATCGAAGTTTAAATTGATGCCCTTTGAGCTTTAATATATTACAAACGTCTGCTGGCAACTATTTCGGCACCGACACCGTACAGAAGAGGAGATGAGAAACCCTCTACCGGAGGTTTCGCGATTTTAAATCAAACTTCGATGGGATGCACGATACTTGAACGACGCGGGCTACGAAAATTTAACAAGGAATGTACGGAACGTTGACGGAGATCAAGCTTACACGAGTGCCTTGGTGAGGGTTGAATCGAACGTAACAAATACGATTTTATGACTTCTAGGAAAATCAAGATATTTGATCGAATAAGAAGTAAATATAATGTGATACATTCTTGTAGAATTTGGTGTGGCGGATTCTTTTCCTTCGTTGTAAAGATTGGTCCTCGATCGCCTCTTTTTATTTGCAATCCGTAGAACAGCAGGGTATTTCAATTAGGAAATAATAATTTATTCAGCACCAATTGTCACTCACCAACCACGGTAAGATAAAAGTGTTTTATATAGTTTCACAGCTGCCACGAATATGTAGAAACATATTTTTAATGAAACCTCTCTGAAAAGGGCCTACGTCGAGATTCGGGACGTCGAATGTCGGAAGTAGAAAACGTGTTGTTTACAAATGATTCAGATGTCTGTGGGCAAAGAAAAAACATGCTTCATATTGAACATAACCGATTTCAGATACTTGCTCTTTTTATTCTGTTACATTAACTCTTTGTACCTACCACATCACCTCCACTGCGCTATACATTTATTGCAACGATAAAACAAGTTTTAAAAGCCGCCGCGAAGGAATTGATCATTTTCTGCCTTCGGCTACTTCCACACAGTCCTTTCTAAGATTTCAATTCGGTTTCAACCAATTCCAGCTTTATTATCTTTACAGGATGTATGTACATAAAATCTGGGCCCTATATCCAGGGTCGAAGGTACACATTAAAAGATGAAGACCAAACAATAAACTTGTGGAAAATCTATCGAGTTACACGCTCCATTTTGAAAAAAGTTTTAAAAAGTGATATTTTCGAAATGATAGCTTGCAGAGGACCAATTATGGTTCCAATATTTCCAGGAGAGTTCAAACTTTATGAAAAATTATACTTATCTTCGGAAAAAAGGTCTTAACGAATGAACTTTGTCTCAAGTTGATGAAATCGTGCTATGATATATGCAATCAAAGTTGTTTAGAGTAATGAAAAATAAAATGCTACTGTAAAGTCCCCGCGTCAAAGCGCCCATTGTCAGTGCGACGCCAGAACGACACGTGAAAAACTTGTAAATTCCTTCAAGAAAAGAAACTGCGACCGTCTCGGTCGAGACTAGCAAATGGTGTTGAAGTAAACATATAAATCTAATCAAGCCGTCGTGAATGTAAACTCTAAAACTCTTAAGATTGGAAAGTTCTAGATATCATATTGCATCAGATACAATGGAGACCTTGTCTACGAGAAAATGTAAATCTGGCACCAGACCCGGTCCAGTTCCAGAGACACTTGAAAGGGAAAGTTAGTCAGATCCATTTTCAAGTGCATTCGCGTTAAGGGTGTTTGGATACTGGGTCAGTTCATTGTTTTTCCGAAAACCGTTACAAACCGATATAGTGAGAGGGCCAAAAATCCTGTATATACATATACTGGTGCCCTCCGCCGAGAGGTTAAGTTAGTCCTCAGTGTTAGAGTGCAGTTGGTTAGTTTTCAGTTCAGAAACGTGCAGTTAGTTGAGTTGAGTTAGAGTTAGAAAAGTCAGTCAGCGAAGAGCCGATGTTAGTTAGTTTAAAAGTCTTTACTCCAAAAGCCTTATCCAGAAAAATTCCAAATAACCTACCACCTGAACCTTACGCTGAGTCGAAGTCAAATCTGGTCAAGTGAGTATAGTTTGGACGCGTGTAAGCGTTCAACAAGATCTGTTGCACCAGAAAGTAACTAAGATTTGCGAGAATCCCTTCAACTTGTAATCCGGATCGGAACGAAAAGGTCCATATAGAAAGTAATCAAGGGCGAGACAGCGCTTGGTGAATCTTGTAAGGACTCAAGTAGGGAAGATGAGGGGAAACTTATCATATTTTCCTTAACTCCAGTGACTAAGAGAACTCACAGACCTTCCTATTGAAATGTTAAATGTGTTAAAGACGTTCCGGGTGTAACTTCCAAAACCGAAGAATCGGTGTAACAAAACTGTGCAACATGTCAGTGTCAGTGACCTTAAATACAAAATTGAAGAAGATTCTAATCAGTGTCAACTATTAATTAGCCAGACCTCATCACTACCACAACCTCACACCTTCATCATCACCTTTCGACCGTAGTACGACTCAGTCCCATCCCGAGTAAAGTGGTGTTGCCATTAACTCATAAGGGGGCAAAACACAGACTTTGTTGAAACAAATCGAAGCCGCATCGTAACCGTAAACTCGAGGCGTAACGCTTAGTCTTGACGTAATAGTGTGTTAAAGACATTTCGGGACTAACTTCCAAAGCCGAAGAATCAGTGTAACCAATCCGTGCAACATGTTAGCGTCAGTGATCTTAAATGCAAAATTAAAGAAAATTATAATCAATGTCAACTATCAATTAGCCTGACCTCATCATTACCACGACCTCACACCTTCATCATCACCATTTTGACAGTAGTACAACTAGCCCCATCCGGAATAAAGGTCGGCATCCCACGACTTACCGTTTAGGCGGTATAATCTTCGTTCAAGTTTTTCAAAAGCTGGGTGTATCTTGACGGAAAGTAATTTGCGGGCTCAAGTTTTTAGTTATATTCTGTATATCTCTATATTTGTAGTACAGATCAATCTTGTTCCAAGCTTATCAATGACTTTTATATTTACATCGTTTTAAGGAAAACACTTTTTCTTACGCCTGCTGCAAGATTCCTATGTTTTTCATAAAGGGCATCATTTTACTGCATTCGTGGGATACTGCTTTTTGTGTCTTATCTGGTAAGGTTTGCTAATAAGTAAAGGTTTTATGCATGCGGAACGGTGGCTTTCTTATATTTCGGATAACTTATTAATGTACGGCCAATGGAGAATTACAATTTTCCCGTTTCTTCGAGACTCCTTGATGGATCAAACTTCTTTAGAGTCCTCTGACCGACTCTCAGTCTATCGAGAGAATACGAATTGTTTCTACAAATTTTTCCGTGATGCCAAAGATAACGTAAATTCTGTCCCGGAAGCATATTTGTTGTAACATATGTAATTCTGACTGCGAAATGTATCAAACGGAATCTGAAAGGCTCATGGATCATAAACGACGACTCGAAAGTTCCACCCTGGAGTAAAGTGCAGCTCGATACACATGCAGTTGGGTAAGCTGGGAAATTTTTCCATGTCCGCAATGACGTGAAATGTGAGGTCGGCATGGCTGACACGTGTAGAAGGTGGATGATGTTGGTTCACCAGCACAGCAATACGTGAGGTAACAAATTGCCAGTAATGAGCCTAAATACGTTGAAACATTTATCATCCGTCCGACAGGTGTTGCTGGCATTGCGGATCTCCCCCCCTAATAGCAATCGTTCGATTGTGTCTGGAATACCATACCACCGTCGCCAGAAATCCATTGAGAATGCGATGATCAAGGAAATCAGAAAAGACGATTGTTCATTGTTTCAAATGCCATTGGATTTCTACTGCAACTTCGAGTAATTTCCTGGTGCATTTAAATACCAAATGTTCATACTAACCGCATAATACTGCGGTGTAATTGTATATTAGATGATTCATAAGTTATTCATAGAACACCGTGTAACGTTACAAAGCACAATGTCAGTTTCGGTTGGTACGCCGTAAATTAGCTGAACGTTTAGTAATCATGAATACAATTCTGACGGACTAATCAGACGTCTTTATTCTACCGATCTACCGTCCCCTGGCAGTGTATTTAACGCTTCGGTGAAAATTATTGGGAACCGTGCGTCGACGTTTCTCATTACCCATTCTATAGTCCGTTGATTCAAGTATTCGGTTTACATATAGATAGATCTTCGAAAACCCAATCGATTAGGTAGATCATGCTCCTGTCAATCTATGTTGTGGTATTCGGAGCATAATAGCAATACGTCGACGTAGCGTACTCTATTATCCCAAAAGCAATTCGAGCCTAGATAAATACGTTTCCGATTTGTAAGGCGGTTCTCTGAACATTTTACGCGCGAGCGCGGTATTATTCGGCCCTCCGTACGGATGTGACAAGCAGTTGGAACGTGTTGTATCGTAACTAGATAGCGAGCGTGTGAAAACAATTGAATAATTGCATTTATCCATCGTTCCGATGCTTCGGCGAGGCGTCGCGTCGCGCCGTACGGTGTAACGTAAACAAAAGATTTCCATACGGAGGCGGAGAATATTAGTAAAAATGTTCTTTTGGTTGACGGTGGTATGCGACGGACACATCGAATCGAACGTAACGTTTGCCATCCCGATGGCGTTCCGAATACCAGAAAAATATTCTAAGTAGCAGAAGTATTCCGAGAGAAGCAAGGAAAAATTCAATATCTGGGATTTTCGCGTTAGTTTCGCAAAGGCATCGGCGAGAATCACGTACAAAAGGATGCCTGTATTCGTATCAGCGGTCGCTGAAAATATAAGCAACACACTCTATGAAAGTGCCAGTAATGCCTGCGAGAACGGCAAGATTGTCCTGGATATTACTTTTCACACGGCGAGCTATCAGCGTCGTAATTGACATTCTCAAGGGCCGCTACGGTGGAGCATTTTGAAGCGGAACGCTACGATAAGAGGCAGGGAAACGAACAAGGAAATTTCCTTTTGCCATTGCAGCAAAGTGGAAGATGCGCGGGCAAAATGCTGCCGCGAAGGACGAAAAAGAGGCGAAAAGGAGCAATGATCGCAAGTAGGCCAGGTGACACGAAAGCCACGGAATTACGCGGGTCGCTTTTCGTTCGCTTCGTCATATCATGTGTTCTTTCTCTAACCTAATATTACTTTCGTTGGGTTTTATCAAAATATGTAGGTGGTTGTGTAAGAATAACCATTTAATTCGCAAATATAACTTAAATTTATATTATCTATATAAATCTGTAAGAAACTGATTTAAGATAATTACCCAATAGCTTCTATTGTAATACGCATGGGTAATTTTTTCCAGATCTTTTCTACACATACATGAGACGATCGTTAAAGTTACGATCGTTAAAGTTTTGAATTCTATATACATGAGAAGTATGATAAAGTGTCTGTAAACGGGAGATGAGAAATTCATAGCTCTGAAATTACAACTGGTGTTAATGAAAGTTAATTGGTTTATTGTTAGATAGAAATATTTATTGATTACCTGATTTTTCTTTCACACCGTCAGATGAGATATGAATTGTTCAAAAAATATTGGATTAATGAGTTCTCTGATAATGGTACATTTATCAACACTATATTCTTTCCTATCGCACTTGTTAGCCAGGGTTGTGTATAAGGTGACTTCCACGATAAGTAATTAATGTTTTTGCAACTGCGACACGGATTTTGATAAGTTTCATATATTCTTTAATATATTTCATGGAATTTTGAAAATGCTGAACATTTTTTAGTTACGGGCATTCAAAGTTCACTGAATTGTTTTGTTTTAAAATTAATAGCTCCGAGACCACAGTAGATACAGAAATAAAAGAAAAATGGTTTGATTCGGAAAATCTTCTAGTTTCATAACAAGACTTTTGAATTTAACTCAATTTGTTATTAAATTGTAACAACGTGCTGTTATTTTTTATTACGTTGACGTCGGCGTGCATCACCGGTGGGTCACACATGTCTCTCTAGTGAGGCAGCGTGCGTCACGGTGGGTCAGACTTGTAGTTCACAAAATAAGTAGTACAAAGTAGGTTCATGATATTTTTCCTGGACGTTATAAACAAACATTCAATTCACGAAGCATACCGTGCATTCGGAAGCCGCCTCACAGAGAAAACCTTGAATATCCGCGCCGGTGTCAGCGTGTTAGACTGTAAGGCGATGCAATGTGAATCTTTAAATTTTGTTTGACTGTTTTAAACAACGGCATAATGTCTTCCAAACGTCTATTCTAGTGGCATGGTTGATCAAAGAACACAGGCTTCAAGTTATGAATTTTTTTACCGCGAATTTCGTCCATTGTGACAAGTATACATGCTGTTCCGTACCAAAAAATCTTTGTTAAATACTCTATCTAACAAGGGGGGGGGGGCGGATTGCTAGTGCGATCAGCGCTTTTTGGATCAAACTGGTGTCAAATGATAGGGGTGACGAGTATAAAGTTTTCATTTTTATAAGAAATTGACTTGTAAGTCTAATTTTTCATGTACATAAGTATGTATATGCCCAAAAACGTACCCCGATCATAATTAACCATTATTAAAAGAATCTCAGTTCGTACTAGTTACGACTATGCGAATACGATCAGATCACAAATTCGTAGAAGTTATACGCATTGGCAAAACACCATTTCAATAACGTTTTATGCGGATATTGCACAAACTACGGTAACAATGATTAGAATATGCAGTAGTCGGTACAATATGCAAAAGCAGTTCCTGATACTCAGAAAATTGTATGCAGTAATACCTCTCAAGGAAAATGTAGTTGCCGTAAGCCGCATTCTTTCTTAAATACAGGGTGTAACATATCATCGGGGACCTTTTTTCAGAATCGATAGTATTCACCAAAAGGTGTAAAAAGGACCGAGAAAGTTAGGTCCGAAAATCATCCCCTAACGAGTTACAACCCCATTTGTAAAAATTTTTTAAAAAATCATATTTCCGAAATGGTACGTCGCACAGTGGGGTATTCGACCCGAAAAGCTGGAAAAAAGTCAATTTCAAAAGTTTACGTAATCCGCAAACTTTTTACTGTCTGGGATTGTTAAATATATCTAGAACAATGTACTAAATTGATTTTAATCATTCGTGCATTTATAAATTAGTAATCTTAATCGAAAGTCGAAAGATTGTATGACATGTGTTGTCTGTTCAAGCATGGTGCATTTAGTAGTGGATTTTATATATTTCAAAGAAGTTAAGTAACTTTTTGCATTTTTTATACATTTTAAGAAAGTATGAGCTACTCTTCCATACAATATTTATAGTTTTATCACATTTATTTATTTAGTATTAATAATTCTAGATGATCAATAGTTCAGTAATTTTTCTCACCAGTATAAGATTTCATGAACGATTTTGTTATAGTATTCCGTTGAATTCCGTGCTCATTCTGGTCCCATTAGATTCAGTAAAGATCTGTGATTATAAGCCAATAAAATTTGGTTCCGATTCTGTCCGATCTTAAGTTTTTCAGCCATTTTTGTACTAAGCGTTTTAATGTATTTTCTGAGTTGAAATTAATGGTAATAAATTAAACATCTGCCTAAAATATATACTACGCACTTAAAAGTTCTGTAATCCTCCTATTTTGAATAAAATAATATCATATTTCATGTCAATATAATTTACGTGCAAAACTAATTCTGTCTAGCTTTTCGGTTCAACTATTCCACTATTGACGCGATTTTTCATGGGTTCTCGATAATCTGAGGAAAAAATGTTTCGTACAAAAAAGAAACAGTATTCAGACGTCTACAAAATCCAATATATAAAAGTTTAAAAACAATTGTTTTTTTTATAAAAAGTGAATGTCACTTTGATTTTTTGAAAGCTAAAATGCATTTTTTATTTGTCAATATTATAGCTGACGTTAAGACGAATCCAACGACCTATTATATTATGACCTTGAGACCGTTAATAATGCTAAAATAGTTTTTTCCAGCTTTTCGGGCCAAATACCCCACTGTGCGTCGTTGAAGACCCGTTTTGATTGCAATATAACCGGAGAAGATCAAAGATAATAGTAAAAAATATAATTGCTGCGGTTATTGCTGTTAAATAGCATTTATTTTTGTTTAATCCAAACAACGTCGATTACCTATATCGTAGCGGGTTTGTAACAACTTGGAAAACATTAAGGGCATTCACTAAATCTTCCTTTGCGTAGATAGCGATATTTTTTCGTAAACTTTGATCTCTTCCGGTTATATTGCAATCAAAATCGGTCCTCTACGACATACCATTTCGGCGATGATTTTTTTAAAAATGTTTACAAAAGGGGTTGTATCTCGATAGGGGGTGGTTTTTAGACAAAACTTTATAGACTTTTTTTTCATCTTTTGGTGCGTACTATCGATTCTGAAAAAAGGTCCCCGATGATATGTTACACCCTGTATAAATAGAATCGCTATTATTCGAATTCGGCGCTCATCAATTTTGGACTCGAATTTTCTACATATATATATGTATCTTGTGTAACGTACAAGAAGCATATTAAATATACAGACTTTAAATATTTGATCTTTCCTGGTAACATTAAAAAAAGAGATCAATTTCCGTTAATGAACCTTTCGGAGGATATAATTTAAAAATAAATTATTTTTCGACGGGGTGTTGATTACATTATTTTGTTCCTTCCCTTGGTCTGTATGTACAATTGATCGTCGCACACGTACTACATATACATATACGTATACATATACAGATACATTTCCGCTTGACTCTGTCGCAAAAACTCGCGTTAACTACTCGCTCGCAACAATTTTAAACACGTTGCCCCCGGATTACACCGTGCACTTCTCTGGAACACGCGCTTTTTACTTTCTCGCCCACGCACACACTTGCATAATAGGGCAAAAGTTTACGCAGCGCGTAAAGGGCGATTGATCTTTCTTTACGCAAAACACATCCGTCTATTAGCCATGGAACGTTTGCAGTTTCAGATCAAGGGCGACTGAAATATAGCACGCAATTATGATTTTAATAAAGCTGATGTTCATTATGCTGAATTTAGATGTAAATTTCTTACTGTTGAAAACTCGCGGGGTCCAGATATTTCTGTGCCTTGAAACTTATGGCGCAGGGCAATTCTACGGATATGAAACTTGTGATGACCCGAAACTTCTACGCTTTAAAACTTCCGCAATTGAACCGGACTTTTTGAAATTTCTACGTTTCTATTTCCAGTGCGTTGGATCTTCTGGCGCCCTAACATTCGCACGCGTGAAAATTCTGAATCTTCGAATGCCACAAATTTCCACAACTTCAAACCTATGAAGCATACAAATTTCAATTACGACTGATGATCGAGAAAACCATGGAGAGAAAATCAAGGGGTCGTTTGTATTACATACCTAACATATTACATACGAGTGACGGTTTTCCACTAGAAAAATCATTTCACCCAGGTGACCATCAAATCTGTAGTACCCCATTGTGCGTACACAATTCGCATAACAACGTTGGAAAACAAATTAACAAACTTTTCTTGTATGGGTGGAATTATCAAAGTCACACGCGAATCGTTTGTTTTCTCCGTTCGCTGACATCCCTTTCAATCCCTCAGCCACGGTTGACATTTCAACTTCCCCTTGCTTGGACGTGCATACGAAATAACAGAGGTGAACACGTCGCATATATCCGGCTGTGATATTTCGAATACGCGAGCGAGGAAGAAAAGAACAATGTCCTTTTTCTCGTTAGGAAGCCGTTTCCAGAGATGTGCGAATACTGCCGGGCTTGCGGACGCAGAAGGAGAGAGATAGAGAGGGAAAGAGAGGGAGAGAGAGGGAGAGAGAGAGAGAGAGAGAGAGAGGGCGGGGCGGGTGGTCTGCGTCTGCTGCATTTTTCTCATTACTTCCGAGTCTCCGTCGTGCACCTCGGATCTGCAATACCGGGGGTCGCTTTGCATGTGATACTAGTACGACGACTCCTATACAACATTCGCGGATAGCACCGGCAGTCGTATCGATTTTCATATTCCCCACCCCCTCCCTTTGGTCCCCCGCACGGGTAAGACGCGTATGCTAATGCGAAAGTAAAAATGAATCGACGCGGAAGCGGTGAAGTGTCTGTAATAAACGGGTTTCCGTTCCCCGGATACGCGTCCGGCGAAGGCTTTATGCTCGATGTACTTTATAACGCGTAAATGATGTCATGTGTGTACTCGTGATAGGTGGATCGATCATGTCGCCTCGTCTACGAGAGTGTCGGTTGCTTGTACGGTCTATGAGAACCTGTTACGAAACATTCGGCAGTTTTCTATAACGGAAAGGGGTGGCGCTGCAATTTATCTTTAGAATCAACCGCGAAAGAGTTCACTACGGTGCACTGAATTCGAAGGAGTTTTCATTCGCTTATCCCCTTTAAGGTTATAAGTTTTAGCTTCTATCTATTATTATACGTTTGAGAAACACCACGAACTTGAGTTACCAGAATATATGAAACGTACAATATGGATGTTTTTTTAAATAAAGGATCGTTTATTACAGATGACACCTTAAATTAATGATTTTTTGTCAAATGTGTAATAATAAATAGAAACTTTAATTGAAATAACAACAAACAATTAGATGGCAACTTAAATCGGTGATCATTTTCAAATGAAAAAGGGAAACATATAATATATCCGTAAAATGCTTGAAATATTTCGAGATAAAGTCGTATAACGGTGACAGAAGCGCTGAGCCGCAGGACTTTAGATTTTAAAGGATTTTCAAGTATTTTCGTTAGGATACTGGAATTTGTTTCCGTCGTATCGTAGTATTCGAATTGACAAAGTCGCTTAACGTTATATCCGCGAGCGAATCGCTGAAAAATCACTGGAACGATAAAAGTCGTAAATAAAAGAATTTTCAATCTGTTCCGATCCCCCTATCGCAGTTTCTACTTTTCTATCTGATTTTTTCCTTCCCTTCCGGCAGGACGCGCCGCGAGATTCATGATACTTTTTGAGCAACTTTTACGAGCTTCGATGAAACGAATGGGCGATAATATTTTCCACGGTTGTTTCGTCTTTTACGGTCAGGACCGTGCAACTCTCCGGCGACGACGGAACGCAAGAAATACGGTAAAAGATAATCGACGGACAAGAAATACCTCGGCAGCGCGTAGATACGCGAGCGTAGTAAAAACGAAGGGCGCGTAAGCGTTTTATCGACGTTCTTACGGATTCCTTTTCTATTGATAACGCGTACTTTTACGAATTTACGTATTTGTACTTTACATTACTATCTACCTCGACCGAATTCTAGTAATTTGTAAACACTTTGTACATTATTCTTAACACCGATCGAATAAATTTTAGGCGACAATTTGTATTTTGCCTGAATTATGATTTGTTTAATTTATTTTCAAATACCGAGCCCAAATATGGTTAACCAACAAAATACTTGATACTTTTTCACGACCCAAAGCAACGAATGTATACATACATTCACGATTTAAAAATTCTTAGCAAGGATTTAGAGACAATTCGTTTTCTGTCGTTGTTTACTGGATTACGGAAACTAGAGCTATCGTAACCTTTGATTGCAATGGTTACGAGCTTGAGTTCCATCGCAAGAGTAGCTACGGTTAATTGTTTGTTGACGAGGGTAACGGGTGAAAATCTGTAACGTCAAAGATATCGTAACGAAAATTATATTCTAACCGCGATACACGGCGTAATGCATAAAAGATAAACAAATCACTAACAATGCCAGGCAGCTTTCGAGAATGTAGGAAAGTACGGAAAATAGTTTGATCTCTTTCATCGATGTTACAGAATTTGTCGGCGGAATGGACGTATTCGGAAACCGTCGACGTCACGGTAAAAAATGGATGTTCCCGTGAATTATACGATGCGTTCAATTTCGTCCGCATTACTCGAAGAGAATGCGTCTTTTTCTTTATTTACGTCGGCGACTATGAAATATTACTTCCATCCCGACGGCGAAAGAATATCTATGTGAAACTCGGAATAAAAACGGGACATGACGGGAACGGGGACGCGATACTCTTGAAAAGTGTCGTAAGAATTTTTTCCCCGTGTTCCGAAGATCTCATGGAAACCAGGGACAATGTCAGATCGCGAGGGTCGTCTGGCGACGGCCCTGGAAAGGGCGCCGCGTCGTTCGTCCAGTGAATATTGCAGCGGCCATTAAGGACCCCTTTTTTCGTGTTTGTTAATTTTTTAGAAGCTTCGCCAGTGAAGACCCTTCGCACATTTACTAGGAGACACCAGTAGAGCTCAATGGCTCGTGTTTCGGGCACCTTTCGTTGTCCCTCGTTTTCCTACGAACGAAAATGCCGTCACGTATGTTTGCCGTGCTCGTCACATTAGTAATTCGTCTCTTTCCTTCTCACACAAATTTTAATACGAACGGTAACTTAATCATTTAGATATGTCACGACGGGAGATAGCTGAATATTATTAAGTAGATTGTTTCCGTTCCAAAAATTTGCGACATAAACTTTCATCTCGTAACGGACTGTAACGACGTAAGTTCGGAAAAAGCGAAATTTTCTCATGCTCCACGCTCGTCGAAGGAGGCATGTTTAGTTTCAGCACTTGAGACTGTCGCGAACCTCCCCTACGATCATCGACGATGCTTTCCTGGTTCGAGTAGACTTTTCGAAGACGAGCATTAGCAGAAAAAGGCATTCTTGCTTGAACTTCCTCGATACAACGACCTTCTATCCAGTTTCGCTCACAAAACTATAGACGATACCAAAGATACACTAATTATACATATGTATATGTATGTGTACATACATACATAGATATAGAGTCGACGTTTATGGCACAACGCAACGTGCCGAATACGTCGAGTATGCGTATGTACGAATTTAAGTTTCGAACGAGTTTGAAAATTCGACGTCTAAATCTCGCGCACCCTCGACGCCGGGCTGCGGGGAAGGTAACGGAAGATAAACGAGTACCGTCGGGAAGTTTCTCAAACAAACACTTTCATCGGGTCGAAGGCAAACAAAGCATAAAATAAAGATAAAATGGCGAACGTGTTGGAAAGGGACACCTCAAGATCTCCGTTAGAAATCATGAGCTGTGCCAAGGAAATGAATTACAGACAGTAACGGAGGGCAAACGAACGGAAACGACTCCCTAGGGGAATCCAAAGGGAAGTTTGTCCTTCCCCTCGGACTCTGTGATCCCGTGGCTGTGCTGTGCAACAGGAGATTATACCCGAGAAATTCTGGGGAAAGTATACTTTGCGCATATTTCCTCCGACTCCTGTTACAGGGATGACGGTTCGGCTGATGTTATAGGACTTCACCGTGTATGCGAGAAAATAAAATAAAACCTGGCAGCCTTACGTGAGCTACGTTACGATAAAACGTGTTTAGACTTGTACTTTTCCTTCCTCCGAGATCCCTTTTTCTTTTTTAAATAAAGTATACTATACGCTCGTAGCGGAATATACAAGCACGTTGCTTCTGGGAAATGCAGGACGGCTACGTTCGACCGAAGATTTCAAAGTTTCTTACGTCCAGATATTTTGCAAAAATGTTGAGAAACATTGCCTAATGTGGTGAAGCTGGAAGGAATACAAGGAATGCAAATTCCGGTTTCAATGATTCGATAACGACGTAACGACTATGGTGGCGTTACCACGGCGTTTTCAGTGCTAATAGATGTAGCAGGTTACCGTCGGTGTTTGTAATATACAATATACCTACGTCGTGGAATAATAGAACGGATATCGTTAAAACTTTCGTTGCCCGCGAGGGAGGATAATTTCACCTCCGGACATTTTCCGAACTTTTCTCCCATGCTCCTCAATATTTTATTCCGCGGGAGATAACCCTGTGTCCAGAGAAATTGACGGAGAATTTTCCGAATATGAAATATGGATTTTCGTGGCCGCGATGTTTCGCTTTCTCCTTTTTCATTTGTTATTCTTTTGTTCTTTTTACACGGAACGGAGGATGGAATCGGTACGTTCTCGCATATGGTCGGATAAGCGACGCCGGTGTAATAACGTCTAGACTCGAGACGATCGCGCGAACTTTTGGCACGGGAGCAAGCATAAAAATTAATTCGTCTGTTTACTCCCCGAAATACTATCTGGAGCATACGATCAACCCACGCAACGAAATCGTAAAAATCTTTCAGCAATAACACCGGCGAACAGAGTTCCACAAGTTTCCACGATAACGTACCATCTACAACACACTGACAACCAACTTGCGACGACCTTACCAACTACATTAACGCTACCGTGCCGAAAGGAAGGCGTTATTGGAAATGGATAGTAGTCCGCATGCTAATCTGCAAAAGTTTACCAAATTTCACTAACCTAAGACAGATAGAATAAAAACCGAGACGCGGTCGAAGCGTTGTTTATATGTATGTGATTACGCGGGATCTTTCTCATCAGACACGACGTATGAATTAGAACAAACAAACTGAGATATATTCGTCATTAATCTGCAAGACCTTACGCATCTGAGTCTTTATACAGTTTGATTGTTATATTTATACCAATTTTATGCTCGATATTTTGTTGATTACACGATAAGTCACTTTTTCTCCTTAAAAACGGTGTGTATCTTTTAGCATTTTACGTACAGTGTGTTACGTAACACGGACTAATAATTAAATGGTGTATTGCTCTACATCTAGATGAATGAGTAAAGTTTTGTTCCGAAAACTATTTATATGAACTAGTAATAAAAGCTAATTACGGAAAATATGTAAATTCACTGTGCCAAAAAGTCCAGTTTCTTACGATTCAAGCATTGACATTCCAAAGATTACTCTGTTTCTTAAGCAATATCTTTCCCTAGCGTATTTGGTTTTGCAGCAAGTTATATTACATCAATAAAGTGACTCGCAAGTATCAGTTCCAAGATCGGCATTTAAAATGTAAATTCGCGCAGATTAAACCGATCTCCCTTGTGGAAACGTGAAGAGCAACAACTAGCGGGAGATCGGGACAAAAGTACGTTTCCGCGTACGGTCAGATAAGCCACGTCGACATAATAGCGTCGGGACGCTCGCGCTAAGTCCTCGGTACGGAGCCCGCCGAGTTTGGGTATACATCACCGAGGAATAACATGGATATCGTTGAATCTAGTATCCGGGCTCCGAGCGTTTCGTGCTCTTCAAGCTCGTAAAGGACCTTCGGATTAGCTACAGACACTTTCCGATTGCTAATTTCGCGGCTCTAACAATTCCCGCCGGCGACAATGCTTTTTGCCTCATCGTCTCCGCGATAACTATGTCTGCGTCGCAGTCGCAAATGATACGCAGACAAAATCGTTTTTCTCTGACGAGATACGACGCGAGAGATTTGTTGTTTTGTTCTCGGATTACGGTATACGCATAAATAGGGTCTCGTATCGATGGAAAAATATAAAGTGTCGCTGCAGGTTATCGTGGGGCCGGTTAGAAATTTCTGCTACTGCTGTTAATAATTTATTAGTAATAGGAATTCATTTTGTACAGTGGCAAACAGTTGAGGAGGGCGATGGAATGGTTCGGGTCTGTGAAACGTGTTACTAGAATGCAATTTACAATGTTTTGATGCGACTTGTTTCTTTGCAGACGTTTCTGCCGCGTGCTGTTGTAATCGACGATGTTGAATTAAATGTTCGAAAATGTAATGAAGGTCAAGTAATGACCGTTTACGAAACATGAAAGGCAAATTGACAAAATATATATGTACAAGTCAAGCCCAACACTGTTCACGAAAAGTATTTTACTATTAATGACTTTTAGTAAATAATATACTATGTTAAATTAAGTAGATGGTGTGCATTTGAAAAAATATTGATCTTGGGTGGAAAATATATGTATACGTCAGTGCAATCTCCAATTGTGTTATAAGTCTGAACACACAGACGTTTATACAAAAGAGAATACATATTTAGATGATTTTGAAGATAAGTTACAACTTACTGCCTTATATCATCAAATTTAGGCTAAATATTTAAGCAGTTTTAATCGAGTTTCTCTTCAGTACATACCAAGAGGTGGATAAAAAACAATAAAATTATGTCCGAAAACCACACCCTATTAGAAAAATTATATCCTCGATATGGTAAGTCGGAGAGGAACGATTTTAAGTGCAATATAACCGGAAGAAATCAAAGTTTATAAAAAAAATATAACTGCTTCGATTGTTACCGTTATGTAGCATTTTTGTTTGTTCATGAAAAAAACTTTGAACTTTTTCTATGTTAGCGGTTGATTAACAACTTGAGAAAAATGCTGATAATGCGTCAGGACTTGCTTTTCGAAGACAGCCTAAAAAAAGGATTAACATTATTGTACGGTTTCGGCGTGAAAATTACTTAAACACCGTTACGTCGCGTCGCCGTTCTACCCACCAACCTAATACTACTGACGACAGCTGATCCACATCTTTCATATGTTTTCGAGCCACCGTACGACACACACTAATGTACAATATGTACTACGTATAATAGAATGGGTGAGACATTTTTCAGTGTAGTAACTTGAACAATCGATAATCTTTCACGCACACTCGTATAATAGATGTGGATCAGCTGTCGTCAGTAGTATTAGGTTGGTCGGTAGCACGGTGACGTAACGGCGTTTTTCAAATTTTTACGCCGAAACCGTACAATAAAATTAATGTATGATATGTTACACTCTGTATAAACTCTGCAGCTGTATGATTTGTTAAGTGTGAATCAACACGATAACTTCAAAATCTTTGAAAAACGTTGACTCACTTCATCCGCCAAATTAATATTAGATGAATAATTGCGAGATTAAATACGACACGGTTTGTTGTATGTTGGATGGTATAAATGTGTATTTATTACTAACTCCAATTGTGGGGTTTTAGAAATATGCCGAATGATGTTTCGAGTGCGTGAGCATGTGTTTACCGAATGTTGTAAGGGAAAGAGAAAGTTTGCGAGGAAAGTGGTTGAAGAGCGACCACCATGGGTGTCTTCGTGGGAAAACCCGGTCGACTCTTCGGCGACGGTTTGCAGGCCCTTGAAAGAATAAGGGATGCGTGCAAGTGAGAGAGAGAGAGAGTGAGGAATGCGAGTGAGATAGAATGAAGTGCGACTGCAAGCGAATGAAGTGCGAGAGAGAAAGAATGCGTGGTATAAGGAAGCGAATGATGGGAAAAAAAGCAGAATGTTTTGTGAGAGCGAAGTGAATGTTTGTTGAGCGCGAGGAGAGTATAGCGAAGTAGCGAGGTAGCGAAGTAGCGTTGTGGCGTAGTCTAGTTTTACTAGTTTAGCTTATTGTTTTTTAATACAGCAATTTTAATTTATCATCATGAACTTTTCACTTTACCATCAAATAGTATCCCACACAATTGGTTTGTGAAATAATTTAGAAGTGAATTAAGGGCGCGTGCGAGGTTACTTGTCGTAATGATTGTCGGAGACTATCCGCTTGGTACAAGGTTTACTTTTTGACTGATTCTCTCAAGACAGTCCGCCACTCTCTCGGTTTAAGGGTTGTTCCGTGGAGGGGGTGCGACGATGCCAATTTTCTGATCAGTACCTTGAGTGACCCGACAACACAGGGGGTTTTTCCCGAGGTACTGACTTCGAATCATGAAGCCACGCGGTGGTGCCCCCGAGGACGCGTTCCTACGCGCGTACGTACCTGGAAGTAACGGTCACGGTTGAATCTAAGGGATGACGGTTTATGACGGTTGACTTTTTGAACGGCTAAGAATTTGAAAGTACGAATTGAATGTGAATTTACTTGGCCATGTGCTGCCATAAGGAGGTAAAATCCTTCAAATTGTTAGCCTTCCAAGTACAAGGTTTTAAATATGGTACGAAGAATGTATAAGCTAAAGAATTAGTGTACCGTTACGTCCATTCAAAATACATATGGTTCGACTGGTTCTATTTGCGCAGCAACATGATTAATTGAGACATACATACTACGTAGTGGTGCGCACATTTTACGTTTCAAGATATTGTAACTAATAACCTTGCTCGTGAGATGACGAATCATATACGTAGAATCGAATTTATATGAATGTAAGGTATCGTAAAGACAGACAGACACGGGCCACACTTTATTTTCGTTAATTTTTGTAAGGTGCGAAACATTGAACACTTTGCGTAACACAATTTAATAGAACTCTCCCTGTCGATACCTTTAGAAAAAGACTTTAGAAAAAGAATTACGAAAAAAAGACGACGTGCTTTTGATATATCGAGATCTAAACCATGCATTTGCACTTACGTTTTTATATTCATGCAAATAGATTCACGTAAAGTAATCTTTAATAATTATTTACCCCGAATGTGACCATTTTTTTTTGGAATCGAAATCGATAATGAATTCTAAGAATTTATATTAATTAATAAACATAGTACTCTATTTATACAATCGTATATCGCTATTGAAGGCGAATTATCTTTTGTACTGCAACTCATATTTATTAAAATGTAAGAAGATCACAGAGGAGAGAATATAATAAGGACTCGGAGCTGAAGGAAAACAACGAAGAGCATAGAGCGAGAAAGAGATGGTAATAAATGGAAGCGGATGATTTGAGAAAGTTCTCTTCGACGCGATGCGACGCACGGTGCGGTGGTTTATCTTGGCCGATCATGCGCGGGGTTTTACTACTGAAACCTCAGACTACATCGTTGCGTATGCACGTACGCATAAATTACATAACTTGCATCCATCAACGTACGTTCGTTTCAAGTGAATTGAATTATCCAGGGTAGCTATATAATTTTCTCGTGTATTACGTCACAGTGAAAATAATAACAATTTTACAACCCGTGATTATCTTTACTGGATTGGGCTACAAAATAAAATTCATCCCCAACCTTTCTTTCCCTGTTATTTGGCCCGATATCGCCAGACGTAGTTACTTACGCAAATTTAACGCAATCGTAGTTTATTACCTCGACATTTTTGGCTGCTCCCATTATTTAAATTAACTGTCATTAAAAGAATAAAAATTTGCTTACGTTATTATGATTTTGTGGAGCACAGAGTTCTAGAGGTTTGCGGTATGTGTATAAATTATTGGCGTATATTTGCTTGTAAATGTGGCGCATCACGTTTTATTGTTTTCCTGTTACTGCAACGTTGCTTGTGATAAAATTTAAATAGGAAACGCCGTATCACTTCTGGCGTAATACCAAGTCCGAGGGGATTATTCGCGACAGCGGGATAGCTACTAAACAGTAAAAATTGTAGGAAACGTTTAGCCGCACTGCTACACAAGCCTTATTATGCAGCCGCGTATGAGATACACGCGTGGCTGCCTACGAAACTTCGCATAAATTAGATTACCGAGGAAATGAAGATAACTTCGCGACGTCTTAAGCCTCGAAGACGAAGGACGAAGGAGGCTCTGTGAGCGGTGTAACTTTCCAGTGAAACTTTAAAGTCTTGGTTCAGTAAACAATGAACTTCCAAAGGCGTGGAAACTTCGAACATCCTCACGTGAGCAGAAAATTATGAACAAGCGCTGTTAGTATAATAGAGTAATTATTATACTTGTTCGTGTAAACATTTTCAGCGGAACTAATTGGACTTTATGTACCCGTCTTTCACGTATCTTATGGTCGATACGGAACGAAATAAAGATGTAAGATGACCACAAATTTCATTTTCCTCTGCGAGTGATGTATAAATTTTAAGAAAATTATTAGTGCTAAGAAAAGATACGTATCCATCGTTTAATTAGCGTTTAATACAATATAATTTTCGAAAATTGTATAATATTATTCAGCGTTCAGGACGACATATTTAAATGAGAACACCTGAATGTAATGGAAAAATTCTTCGAGGTAAAGTTTCAGTGGTTGGATAAGGCGATTACAGCGACAGTAAAAAAAATTCCTCTCAAGATCATCTTTATAAGACTTCGAGATTATCCACGTTTTTCTACAGAAAATTAAGTAAATTTTTGTCTTCCTTTTTTTGCAGTATGAAAGAGAATCCAAAGCTGCAAAATTACAGTTTGAAACGTCAGGCACGCGCAAAGAGATCTAACTGAAGTCTTGTACTTTCTTGTGTTATTCCTGCATTTGTTCAATCAAAAGTGGACGTATTTTTATGCCTCCATAGGTAAAGGAAGTATTCGGGTGTTTCTACATTATATGTACGTACTTAAACGTCGGGACAATTGAAATCTAACAGAGTTGACGTTTAGATACTTCTTTCTAACTAAAAAAGTAATTAACAACGATTTCTATATTAATTATTATTTAAATGCAACAAATTTCTATTTAAACACCGCGTCTAATATACTGTGCTACTGTCGTTCCATTCTACGAAGAAACGATATTATGAATCGTTATATAAAAGATAGAGAAAATGTAATAGCCGCTAATTTTCGAGAAGCGGCATCGCCACCTACGGACCTCAAAGAATTACTTCGACACCACCGAACAAGTAACCTTTAGTTATTCGACCAACGCGACGCTTAGTCCCGTCTGGAACAAATCCAGACTAGTTTCCAGGGTTCCACAACTTTATAAAATAATATTGATGTAACATTGTAACCGTGCATTATGGAGGGCGCTTTCCTCGTAAGATAAACAGATTCCGTGATGTTGAAACCGGAGATAATACTCGAATGTTTCATGGTAGTACTCTCGAGTCAAGGGTTCCTCTTTCTCTCGCCCTCTTCCTCATTCTGCTCTTCTAGTTTGACCCTCACAATTCCGTTCTACCCCTATTATTATTACAATATTAATGACTTGTAAAGCGCTGTAACTTTCGTGGCGTAACGAACAGTTTCGCGCTCCTTGGAGCGTGAGGAGTGGCTCCGTATACTACGGCGAGTTAATTTCAATCAAAATTAGGGATTTCAAAGCTCCGGTATCCCTTGTCCCTCGTGTACATTTTACTCTTCTTTTTTGGCAAAACGACTCGGTGTCGCTGAGAGTTGAAAATACTTTATATTCATGGAATATCAGCGACGGATATTTCTAGGGGGAAAAAGATCGGAAAATAGTTCTTTTCGACTACTTTATAGTTGTATCGATCATGTGTACACACGAGAGAGTAACTAGATGTGACGTTTCATTAAATATCGCGTTTCACGTGCGAAACCAATGGACGTGTATACGAAAACTTTATTAGCGGCATCAACGAATGTGCAATTAACGAGCTTCTAACATTTCGCTCCGTAAATTTACATTTACAGCCTCCATAGAATCGCAAACACAGTGGTATCTCCAACACGAATTTTTTTATCCAACAAATACAAATTGTAATCAAGTTACGTATAATACCTGTTCGTTGAATACGAATTGGTTAGCATAATTATTGTCGAAATACAGTTATAGCGTTTCACACTCGTTTAATGCGCAGCTGATAATATGTGCAATCAGTAAAATTTTTGACGATAATTTCGTTCTCGCTTCGGACAGTCTGATAGGTATTCGTATTTATGGCTGGTATTTAATACACTCGGGAGGCTCGGGTAACTCGACGTAATATCGTTACACACAGTCGGTGTGCGTACAACCGTGTGATTCTATATGGAATTTAATACTGCTTCGATGCAACACCAATGTTTGCAGACTTATCTTTCGGACCGTTGTATAGCCTATGTTTTTTAATTAAAGGCATCTCTAATCGTACTCGAATAAAACTGTTTTCCGCCACGTTTCCGTTTCCGTCACCGTGGATCCTAGAAAGAATTTAGGAAACAAATGAAATGTCGGCATAATGCAAACTCGTGATGAATCTATAAAAAATTACTATATTCGTTTGTTTTGCGATTTTCAGGCGTAGTAATACTAAAATCTAATTCGAAAATATTTTGGTTATGCGACGTTCACGTACTTAGTCTACGCGACTTTTATTGTTCGATATTCTAAAATAAACTAAATGTATTAATTTAGGAAATATCGCGGGTTGATTTGCGTAGGAGGTCTTCATTTCAAATTTTATGCGCGCACTACGCAGATATAAAAATATGCAAATGCTACGAGTGGCTCGTAAGGTTTTAATTTCATTCGTAAAAACACGCACGACAGTTTTAATGCGCCCTGTCATTTTAACAGTTCACTGTTTTTTTAATAGCGATTCCATATACGCGTTACGTTTCGATGGGTCGGATTTAATATACTCCGTAGAACAAGAACAAGATGCTTCGATGTAAAATGACAACATACACCTGCAGTGTGCATTTGTACTGTACACGTGCGTATGTGGATAATGCTTATGATGTACTCAGAAATATTCCTGTCATATCATAACGCAACATTAAAGCTTTTTATAGATTCACCTGTCTCTGATTCTTTACTGTTTCAATCAGGATTCCATGGTAAACTCTCGACAATTTTCCGAACAAGCTGCCGTATAGGTGCAGAAAATTTTTCTAATTGAAAATTACCGAAAGGTAAGGACACTCGGCAACCGGGTATCGGGACAGCGGGCTTTTATAATTATGGTTTCTGGAGAAAGTTATCGAGGGTCTACTTATGTTAAAATTATAATATCCTAGTTGATATATTGCACGCTTTAGCAAATCAATTATGGTACATTATTCATTTTTCATTTATTATACAGATAGAGGTGTTTTACATTTACTTTCTGTCTATTACTTATTCGTCACACCTTGATTCATTCGTGTATTCCTGATTCACGAAGTCTATTGTTACTTTTTTACTTTTGGAGCTAATTTTATGCGCGCTTCGCTTCGAAGTCCGTATTTGTAGATCACACTTAATTCACCTGGGAGATTTCGGGTGGTGTCGTAATTTCGCGATATACACTCGAGATATCTGCGACCATGCGAGACTGCATGTAATTTAATATGGTATCAATGGAAAGCGGACCGAGAACACTGTCGTATCGACTTTATATCGATGCATACAAATACGTCTGTGGCTTTTCGCAACATTGGCGCAAATATCGTTAATCCACCAACTCCCGGAATATTGACCGATCCAGACTTAGATCGAACGCACACTAATGTAGCGCATGATAGAATCATGTAAATTGCACGCAAGAAGAAGCAATTATTACATACTGCGAAACTGCGTCGAATGAACGAGGTTTGAGGTACATACAAATACCAAATCTCGCGTTTCATGATTTAATTATCCACATTTTAACAAGTCGAACAAATTTTAATCTGTATTATAAATAATCGACATAGTTAAAGCATATTAAGGGCAAAATTTCTAAAATCAATTTTTAAAACGCGTGAAAAAGCATAAACTAAGCAGTCATGTTTGGGGTCGCCCAGTGCCAATAAATTGAATGTTTTTTCACTTATTTTAATCTTATAATGATAACTTTAACGATCGCAAAATATACATATAATTATAAGTAAAAAAGTGATGATGTGTTACCGATAAGAGGGACCATACCACCTTTCTCCGACTAAATTTAACATCCACAATGAGTAAGTCAATTTTTGGTTAATTATTATGTTCATTAATTGTACATCGATTTTGATTTTCGTTTTCAACAGTGATTCATTTCGTATTAATAATTACGGTCTTTATTTTTAAGAAAGAAAATGATTTAGTTTTTGTTTCAATTTTTGTTCCCGATATAATGTTTTTATTTACCATTAACGGAACATGGTTTGAGAATTAGTCCCTGAAGAGGGTCCCACAAAGGACCGAAACGTAGGACGTTTAATATTTCGATAAAATAACTATTTTTTCACATCGTCCATGGGTGAGTATTTTTACATTTAATTTAATTTTATCTTAATTTGAGTTTTTTGATCGCTGTTGTAGGCCAAAGTAACTATTTTACTTATTATTATGTTAATCTTATTATGTGCTGTATTCTTTTTTCCATGAACTATATATGGATAATTAGGAGTGTATACGTATACAGGTGAGGCGAGCGTCGAGGGAAGCGAAATTTCGCGTAATTTCATTATGGTCCAGAGTAACTACCACCCACCTGCCAGTATTGGGTCACGGTTTATATTGATCCGTGATTATTGCAAACTGTGTGTCCACGATATTTTCACCGATTCTGCGTGGAAAATTAACAAAATGTTCAGAATCAGATTGTTTTGTGCCGTGTAAACTTGAAAAATCTTTGCAGGCAGTGCTTGTTCACCGAATCTGAATAAATAAAATAATGTAAGTTTTGTGGTGTGCGAGAAATCGAGCGATCGGTATTTGTTCAATTCGACTTTCGTTCGATTCGGCTACGAGCCGTTTCGTCGCATTAGCGGATGTGGGCAGTCGAGGGGCAGCGCGAAACACAGACGGACTACGACGGGGATGGAGAGAGAGAGAGAGAGAGAGAGAGAGCTCGGGCTGTATCTGTCGCGTCCATGTCTCAGATAGGCGTTATTTTAATTTTCTCGTTCAATTAATAAATATATCTGTTGTTTTTGTATTCGTGTTGTGCTTTCCGACCGTACAGTTTTATGTGATGATTAAAGAAATATTTATAAAAATGTTTCAATGCGTCCCATCGCACAAGTTTTGCCAGTTAAGTAAATGCACAAGATAAATTTCATATTTTTCTGTTTAACAAGCGTTCTGTCTATTATTGCCCTAATGTCAATTGCAATAAAATTCATTTTGATTATAGAAATAAACTGCATTTTCTAAAATTGACTTATTAGTTTGACGCGTTGTCAGCTACGTTTTTTTCACTTTCGTGTTCGCCGTTTGTTCAATCATTGAGCATAGAATTTTTCATGTCCCCATTCGCGGGTTACCATTGTTTCTTTCAAATTGCTTTAACAGTGTACTGAAGTTGAATATGTGTACAATGTCTAGGTCAATAAATTTTAAGAACGACATGGGTCTAATTGACCTCACCTGACTATTTAAAATCAGGAGTTTTTAGGAGTTTTTCGAAGTATCTAAATAATGCAACTTAGTCAACGTGAAAGAAGTTGTCAATATCCCAGAAAGAAACAATATCGAAATAAAGATTAGAGACTGTCAGCCACATATTTTACTGAAAATATTAATAACTATTTCTTTCAAAATACAAACATGTTTTAAGTCGAACTGAATCTGCCATTCTACTGCATCAGCACTTCTATCCCCATCATTTTTATCAATTCTAACCACTATCATTAAACGCACTTGGGAAGTCCAACATTATGATGAAAAAAGTTTATTGTATTTCTCGCGTAGACGACTCACATTAAACGTTATAAAAACAAGTCTTTGTTTTGACATAACATAAGTCTTATTTACAGGTTTACTGGGTGACACCTATACGCAGTCTGCTTTTCTACCACGTCAATTGTTGAAGTACAAGACTCCATCATCAACATTCCCCACTGCAATGTTTTGATCGCACATATGTATTATGTATGTATGTATGTGTATTCGGAAAACCCCGAATTTAGTTGCTGCTTGAAATCATTCATTTTCCAACTGTAGAAAGTAAATTTTCGCGATAGCTACGAGTAGTTCGAATAAATCTTATCGTTTTACTAAATCGTAAACTGCTTCTATACCTTGGAAAATAACAGAATCCAAAGCCACTAGGTAATCGCAATACAATTTATCTATGATCCTGCCAACGTTCTCAAATTCTGTATTTTCACCATGATCAACAAGCTCTTATTTTGGACCTGACTTCTTCCCGAAATGTTTTGGAAATTGGGGCCGTATTATATAAGGCATAACAATATTTTGAAACTAACGAAAAACATCGATTCCCCAGCAATGATAATTAATGTCGTCGTTAATGCTCGTTGCTGCTTTAGCAAGCTGATTTCTTCCGGGGAAATTTTACACTTTTCACAAGTATTACACAGAAGTGTTTCACTCCTTCTATGACACACTATGCAAACAAGTTTTTGCGTGATTCGGCTAACTCAAAATTGGGATGTTTAGATTAATATTGTGCAAGAACGGTTGCCAATGAGCAGATTGCATTTTATATGATTTACATACTTGCCGGCACCGGTCGTTGAGCCCTAGTCGCGTACAGTTTTACTTTGTAACTTCGTTTAGGAAAAGACATCCGTCGCGTCGCTGTACCGAGTAAGTTAAATTACAAGGTATATCCGGTTTGGGATCGGTATTTTTTAGCTGCACCCATACGGATTTCTCCTGTAACCAACGTTATAGGTAACCACTACGATTTATGCTAAAAGAATTTCGAAGGATCTGACCTGGTTCCAAAAAGAAATCCAAGTTTACAATTTTACAGTGTTTACAAAACCACTCTGAATGATCGTTGGGCTTGACCGTATCGTTTTTTTCAGTGTCGGGTCGGTATGCCGAATGTTTCCTATTGTATATGTATGTATACCCATACGTATAGGTTTACCTGGACACTTTCGGGTTTCTACCTGAATCGACTCGAGAATTGGGAAAACCACACACCTTATCAAATAATCTAAAAGCTTCATCAGGGCCTGTGCTACACGTAACATAAAACGTCTCGAAATGGATCCGTTAGTTTTTATGGTAAGGTAATAGACGAACAGCTGTTTACGTAGGGAGGACAAGAAGATGAATCGAAACATAAAAGCTGCTATGTCAGCGTCGCCTAGCATTCACAATGATCAAGGTGTAAGATGCAAGTTTGTTTGAAGAGTGGGTTATGTGCTGTCGATTGGAACACTGTTTAATTAAAAATAATGATACCTTACGGTTGAAATAAGTACATACATATTATGAAACGCCTTAATTACCACGGAAACGGTGGAACGGTGAAATTCAAAGAAGTTGTAACAAGAACGAGATTCTTTTCTTGTAAAGGTTATTCTGAAGACTTGCATGATAAACAAGTGGTTGGCGCGAATCTAAAGTGCAAAGACTGAATATGCCACACTCGATCATCACCGAGCGTGAGAATCTTTCTACGAATGTGGAAATCTGTCTTTACAGGAACACAACGCATTCAGCTTCTGCCACGAGCTCTCACTTTTCAGGTAGCACACCAATATTGGCCAGATATTGATTGCATCGTTGAACACTGGCCAAAGATTGGCAACAGCTAACCAGTATGCGGGTAACATTTGTATGATAATGCGTCGATTTGAACCCAACATTCTCAATGTTAATTCGCTTATTTTACGTCATTCGTGAGTCACCATAGGGCCAATAACATTGCTTAACAAGTATTATGTGCCATTGTTTAGTCAAGATTAGGCCAATATTAGCGAGTATCGTGTTACCCACGATTGGAGTAGTTAGACAAAAGGTTTACATGACGTCGTTGGGCCAGTATTTGGCAACAATATCGGATCAATATTGTCGTACTACCAGTGTTGATTTAAGAAATGAACAAGTCTCCGCGTTTCCCTGCAATGGATTGATCAATAAATTCTAATAGTTTCAATTTCAAATAGCTGCTAGTAAATGCAACGTGCATACGGTACTTTGGTGTGCGGCAGGTCTTAAAGGAGCTGTCGAGGCTCACTTTTCATTCCAAACGGTGTCGGAACTTTTATTAAAGAAGACTGGTGCCGGGGTTCGCTTCCTTCTTTTTAGCTGCTTTCGCTGTATTTAAAGAGCGAAATAAGGAAGGAGCGACGATCAAAGGGTCCATTGACGGATGCTAAACGAGTTCTGAATTTCAAAGTCTGACGCTTTCCTTACCATTACCTTGCCAACCTGGAGACAGGCTTGAATCAAAGTGATATTACGCATTTCTATTTAATACAATTCGGATTATATTTCGTGCATTTATTTCTCATTATCTATTCGTTGCAGATAAACAAGAAATAACATGGCTGTAACTGCACGACAATTACAGAGCCCACCAAAATTCACGAAGCGGTATTATAAAGTGTAGAAATTATCGATTTATTGCAATATTCTTCTCTCAGGACATATGTCCCATGCTAAATAAAACATTCCCGGTAATTTTCATTACCAAGTAATTAACAAAAACAAAAAAAAACAAAAACGGAAATAGAAGAATTTTTAAATATCGAACGTTTCTTCCATCGCTGTGCCAACGCTTTAGCAACTTTTTGAAAATTTGAATTTCAGTAAATTTTTCTCCGACCCAGTGCAACGGTTGGATTTCGAACCATAAGGTATGAGACGGGTGTTCGTGCGCTTGATCGTTATACAGGCGACTACAATATTCTGTAAAACGCATGCGTGGAGCGTAATTCAACGTAAACCTTTTCCGAAATTCGCGTCGCGTTTCCATTACCGTGAAGCGTTCGAAGCCTGCACGCCCCTACGATCCTCTCCTGTCTGCCACCCACGAGCACCCAATGCTGAATGCTGCGGTTGCAGAGGGTTCGTTCACCCCCAAAACATTCGTGTAAATACGTAAACGTACGAATTAAATAGATTCACTTTCATTCCTTCGTTCGTTTCCACGGGTCTATTTTCCCCCGATTTAGCTGTACGTTCACCAGTGAATGGTAGTACACATTATTTCGTAAATCGATACGAATTACGGCAGAAAGAAGAAGAACGGAATACCAAATTACTTATGCTAGTTATATTTTAATTATATGCTGATCTGAAAAAAGAGAATAAATGATTCGCGCTTCTGTCCGCGTACGAGTCGCACCACGGTTACATTTCAATTATTCCCGCGGAGACGATTACCGCCGGTCGTAAGCGGTATTAATTAATTTATAATTCGTTATACAGACTTGCAGTTTATTCCGCTTGCTTTATAATTAAATACGGGTAATTCTTCGCCGAAGATACTCGTGTTTATGTTCACAGGCATCTGCTGACGACAATGGTGGTCTTTCTTTCTCGGTCGTTGCAGCGTAAACTGTGATTACTCCGGGTAAAGAATTTTTTCATTACCCCCAAGCAGCATACTTTCTCGGGTAAACCAAACCCCTACCCCACCGTTCCGCGTCGTACCGGATAAAAAGTAAATAACCAGCCAACCAAGCTTTTGTACGACTCATAAAGAAGGGCACTAACTATTTAATTTCATTCTTTTGGGGGCCTGTGAAATTTTCATACGTCGATGTCACGTACGGGAGGCTTCGTAAGCCCCGTAAACGAGCTTCATAAAGGAAGAGTCTCGGCAAAATTGCGAAACATTACGCAGTCTCTTTTGGCGGCTCGAACGGGCGTGGATTTTTTCTCACTCAATTCTTTTCGAAAAAGAACTGCCAACCGACCTAAAAATAGTTTCCAGAACTTCAAACGGAATGCCCGAGCATCGTATATACTGCTTCTAAAACTGTATTCGATTTTATGCATCGTCGAAGCTTACCGTGTATTCGTGCCCTTAATTAATGCCCATTGCCCATATTGTTAGCGAGCTCCGTTATGTTTTTTTGTGGTTTCGCTTTAATGGTAAATTTTCTGTTTCTCCTACAACGCGTTAGCAAGTCGATACGTAAATGTGCGATACGAATGTGTTATGAAACGTTCGACGCCTTTTCCGGTGGTTTGTAATATTTCCGATACATTTTCTCGCTATCTGAATAAATAGATAAATAAATCCAAAATGTGAAACGTGTTAAGTTTCACTGTAGTGCCATGAAAGAAGGACAATTATTAAACGAATGGTTGGCTATCAAGCTAAATTTCGCGACAATATTTTGCAGCGGCACATATATCCCCAACAAAATTTTCATTAAACTTCGATCTTAAAATACTCAGTCGAACCGAAATGCCATTCGTCCCAATCAAAATTTCAAATTACATTACTTGCTGTGATGAAATCTATGTATCTACCGAGTACGAAGTATATTATGCGAAATGTTTTTTAATGTAATTAAATCTCCGTGATTTCTGTGCCGACATTATTACGCGACAATCGGATCAACAACGATGCAGATGAAACATTGTTATTCTATTTCCTTTGTTTACGGAGTCAATGTCTACGTTAGCTGTCGTGGATGTTTTTGTACCCTGCGTAATTATGTTCCATGAAATTCATAGCATGAATCTCTGAAACCGTATCGTTCCGTGGCAATATGACTGAAGAAGTTCTCGTCACCGTGGAAAATAAAGGGCGAGGAAGGGTATTTGAGGCTAACACTCGTGTACGCCATTGAAAGCTTTCGTTCCAACTTTCTGATCGCAGTCGGTGCTACCAGTATCGTTACGTCACTAGAAACACCGAGGTATAATATTTTCTTATCCGAAGTGTTTGTACAATGTTATTATCCCCTCAGCTCGTTCGTTTCCCGTTGTGAGGTTGAAATGATACACGAATCGCACGGTTGTCACGGAGGGAAGTCTCGTAAAATACACGATTATTCGACACAAGAAACCATATCAGTTCCTCGTTCTTCGTAGCTGTGGTGCAAATAAACGTGCTACTATATTAAATTGTTGTACAGCGGCTGCAGATTAATATTAGCGTCGGTAATAATGATAATAATAGAAATCTCGAGGTTCAACCTGCTGCCTTTCAGGCACGATACGTAGTAGAGTGCTAGGCCAGGGTTTTTGTTTTCCTTATAATTGCGCGCACCGACAAAGAGTGGTGGCAATAAGCCCCGAGGAGTTCCTTTTCACTAAGGAAATCCGTGGAACTGGAACGGTCGTCTATCGCGTGGTATTCATTTCCTCCACGCCCCATTCAATTGTCAAAAATCTTCTGTCTTTCTTACGATGGTGCGTTTTCCTAGGCCTTCGCAAATAGTAAATAGCCTGTAAGGAAGGTGTTTTTCCAGATTAAGTCCGCACCAAACAGGAATTGCAGCTTTCACAATATAATTTTCGTTTTAATTAGGACGTTTCGTTTTGTTGGCATTTGGTAATAACAATCGTTGCACTTTCCGTTAATATGTAATTTCCGAAAGTTGCGTTCTTTATTCTTTGTTCATTGTTCTTGTTCCTGTTCCTCGGCAACTATGTCAGCCACGGCGCTGAAACTTTTACGTAGCAGCTGCCGTAAGTACGCTTTGTAACTTTTGTCACATGGATTTGAAAAAGTCTTATTTGTTCCTGAACGGAACAATTAAAAATAATTAAGACATAAAAACTATTTCTTATCGACACAAAAACATTTGGAAAAACTGGTAAGAACGAAATTAATGCCAAAACTGCATTGTATTTTTTTCTTTAATTTATACTGGATTATGCGTTGAGTTATGAATAGTAAAAATATCTGATATGCAAAAAATGTATACACACATTTCTATATATAGAGATTTAATGTTATGCAATAATCTTGCGTATAGCATATTAACACAGTAACAGCCGCTAATGCAATATTATGGCTTTTATAAGCCATAGGTCACAGTCTCTGACGTGTTATTACATTTATAGTATAAACTTTATCCATTAAGAGGGACACGCGTGCCATAAAATAATATTTTCATAATCTTAAAAGCTGTCTGGCAATAAAATGATTTCGAATTTATTAAAATGTCCGTTGAACGGAGTAAAAATTGTTTCAAAGTGCCAATAAAACAAATGTGTTAACTGTGGATTACATTTTAATATTCCACGTGGTTATAAATTTTCTAATCTTTCTGTTTAGAATGATAGTAAATATTTTGATGCTGTCTTAACTGTCTAATATCTATACAATATAATTTAGATATACATATAATTATAATTTATAAATATAGTTCTAATATAAACAAATAAAATTTCATTATAGCCACTTGTCTCATCAGTAGAAATGAATTATATGGAAAAACACGCCATTAAGCGGAATCGGATTATACGACCAGATTAGTGACCAATGATCACTACGTGATACGTGCCACAGACTATCGGTTGCCTTACGACTTACACCAATAATGGAATAAATATATGTATGTGAACGTAGGTGCCAGAAGAAACGTCTATTCCTCTGTTTCGATCTGCAAGATATAATTTCCCCAATTTATAATAACAGGGAATTACAGGCACCGTATTTTAATATAACTTTTGTAATTTTCATTCTTCTTGAAATTATAACTTTTGTGGGAGTGAACTTTGGCCCGGGTGCTAGTGTTGTTGACTGTGAAAATATCAAGTCTCATCGCGTACTAATTGTCGTTAATACCACATCGTATTGTACGGCGAATTCACTTGTATACATGTCTTGTGAGAGATTTCAGCGAATTCCGGTTTTCCTCGTTCGTCTCTGCGGTTGCTCGCGCTATTTCGGCAATCCCATCGATAGGGTTCCGTTCGCACAAGTCATTCGTACAAGTGGCCCTGACTTGATCGGATTACTCTAGGTCACGTGAATCGTCCGCGTCCGATTTTGTCGCAACCGCATCAATCAGGGTTACAATGAAGTACGATTCGGTCCCACGTGGACGTGTCGAGGGTTGTGCACGCGGTGAGAACTTGCGTCTGGTCGTGAACGTCGAAAGGTACTGTCATCAAAACGCAAATATACGCACGCGGAGAAACATCAGGCTCCAGGTAGCGTTGACTACGTAGATATTTATTAAAGAATGTGGGGTGTAAAAATAACTAGAGCACAAGTATCGTGTGAAACCGAGTGTTTTGAATAAATGAACGAGTGACTATCGAATGTTAGTTTTAAGAACATAGCGAGTAGGATAGACTTATGGCAGGCGAGCGAAAGCGGTTGAACAGCAACCACCATAGGTCTTTTCCGTGGGAAAACCCGGTCGACTCTTCGATGATGGGCTGTAGACCTGCATGTAGATATAAGGGGTGAGGGAGAGTGGGAGGGTGAAAAATGCGAGTAGGATAGAACGAAGTGTGAATGAGTGTGTAAAGCGAATGATGGCCGATCGCAAGGCGGAAGAGTGTGACGTCGTGAAGCAGAATAATACGTGACATCGTAAACAGAATAGCTTGACTTTTTGAAAGAAAATAACGTGACGTGTGAGTCTTGTATATACTGGACTGAGTGTCCGTTTTGCGAGTTGTTTTAGTATTTCCCTAATATATGTGTGTATATGTACACCCTCGTACAAAAGTATCTGGACACCTATGAAATTCATGTAAATAGTGTATTTATGCTACAATAATGTACCCATTTCTCAATGAAATTAATTTTTATGAAGCATTTAGTTATAGTAGAGTATACAGAGAGCATAGTTTACACAATTCTTCTCACAAAATGACATAAAAATGACTAAATTTCCTTTTCATTCGTATGTCCTCCCCGTTACGAAGTAACCGCTTCTACGACTCGCGGTAGGTTTCCGACCAATTTTTGTAGTGTATTGTTTTTAATTTCTCACCAAATTGTTTTCAACATTGTCCATAACTGTTTTTTACTTTTTAGGCACTTCTCTCTTACTTTTCTATGTAATTTGTCCCATCACTTCTCGATAAGATTAAGCTCCGGCAGATGTGGGGGCCGCTGCATAATTTTCGTTTCAAACCTTTCTTCTAGATCCTTTAAATAGTGTTTACATACTTTTGCACAGTGTTTTGGATCATTATCCTGCATAAACACAAAACTGTTCCCCATAAATCTTTTCCCTGAGGGCACCGTACTGACTCTTAGAATATTCAAATATTGTTCTTTTCGCAATTATTCCATCCATTTGCACTATATCGCCCACATTATTAGCCCCGAAACAACCCCAAATCATCCCTGCATCACCACCATGTTTAACTGTAGGTGCAACCCTGCCTGGAAGATATTTTTCATTGACTTTTCGACGGGCGAAAGTGCGCCGTTTGTTACCAAATAGTTCAAATTAAGATTCGTCTGTCCAAAGAACTTTTTCCCGTTTGAAAATGGTCCAGTGCGAATGTTTTTTGGTTCATTCCAGTCTTTTTTCTAATTTTGTAGCTTTAAAAGAGTTTTTTTTAATGGGACACATCTTCATAAGCTTGCTTTTAATAATCGCCCATTTACCGTGGTACCTCCAGTACGGTCTACTCAACTTTCTTTAACTTTTGCTGTAATTTCTTCAGCAGACATTTGTTTATTTCGTTTGCTCAAGACTTCAATGTATCCATCTTCTGCTTCGGTGGTCTTGCGAAGCCTGTCTGATCTTTTACTTTAAGACAAATCCTCCGTATCACGATACTTCGCTACAGTATCGCGGACCACAGACTTCGAAATCTTCGTTTTTGCAGCTATTTTTCTAATAGAATAGCCTTCATTAGTTAGAAATACAATAACGGCCTATCACTAGAGGTGATAGAAGATCATTGGAACTCTTAAACTTAAACTAAACTATTCCGAACGTCTGTGTGACGCTGCACTCGTGTTTTTCAATCTCAATTGGCCAATATCCACTGCATGGTATAAAAACGCATACGAATTTATACAAGGAGTATACTAAATAGATAAATGCCAAAAAAATATACCAAATAGAATGTGAAGAACGAACGGATTGACCACATATCGCTTCTATATGTATGTTTCGCTTACTTTGCTTTATAATAACTTTATCGACAGTATTAATTAATAAATATTGCTGGTCTTACCCAAGAACAACATCAAGATTAAAGGACAACATAAAAAATCTATAAAAGAAACTAAATTTAAGAAATATTTAGGCGAATTTGGCAAATGCGTAAGTGTCCGGATACTTTTGTACGCGGGTGTATATTCGGTAGACACCCTGCTTTGTTAAAACAAAACGACGTTTACCTTTCAAAACCACGCCTCAATTTCCCAGAATAATGACTCCGGATGTAGACATTTTAGAACGCACCAATATTGCCCGATAGAAATCTCAAAATGCAGAACTTTTAATACGTAGAAATATTAGGGCGCAGTAGTTTCCGGGCGTGAAAATTGCAACGCAAGTGCGAAATTCTTACACAGTTGAATTGTAATTGCGCACCGAACGCATTGGAGTCATTGCTTTATATTGTAACCGGATTTCGTCCATAAAGAATTCGTTATTATCAGTTACGAAATGTAAGTTAATATAGGTAAGAAAAATATAAGTTACAAAATATAGAAACTTTATTTCTTTAATACAATTAAATGTTAAAACCAATTCCATAACGTTCTTGCTTGGAAATTCTTGGATTCTAAAAATTCTATAGCATTCCACCATAAACTACAGAACTCCCCAAACAGTCGATCAATGTTGCGCCCGGCAAACCGTTAATCAACATAGAACTCTACAAACCGTCAATCAGTCCGGAATTTCCAGGAATCATCAATTAAAATACAACGACAAAACCTGTCAACACTTAGAATCGTCCAACCGGTTAATTAAATCATAAGCATTGCAAACTCAAGTCTTTGTTCTATAAGGCTTAATCGTTATGAATATACGTACAGGATTGTTCAGCAAACGTGATGCAAGTCGATATCTAGGAGTCTGTTAATGACATCGGGATAATTCAAGAGAAATCCAATCCCACTCCAAGCGCGAGGAACGGAAGATAACTTCAATATTTTAAATGGAACGTAGGATAAACGTTTATATGTATGTACGATAGTTCTTATCAAAGTGAACTTATACGTGTTACATTTCATTTGGTGACCTTCCCTGCTTAGTGACATTTCTGATGAACTGCGAATTTATTAAACTAAATAAAACTATTACAACTATTAGAATATGGTATGTAAATACAATCAACTATGCTACAAAATTGGAATTCTAGTGTAGACTTTTCAGAGCGTTATAACAAAACGTACTAATTATTGCAACGCGTTTCCAATAGAAAATGCTCAGTTTACTAAAAATTATGTGAAAATATACAAGTCTTCTAGCGTATACTATTGTCAAAATTAAATTTACACTTTGTTTTCCATCCATGATATAAAATTGAATTCGTTGATTTACATAGTATAACACACTCCAACAAGCGATGAAATTTTTAAAAATCATCTCGAAATCATTAATATGTCTGTAGACACACACTGCGCAACTTGTATCATGTATGGTAAAACAACCTACGAATTATTTATCAAATTATCTTGTAATTGAAGCAATTAGTAATGTCTACCCGACATTTGATCTCCATGCTACAACCAGCACTTTAATTCATTAATTTTGGGTAGAATAGACAAACAATGTCGCAAAAAATAATCTGCATAAAATAATCCACAAATTCATATTTATTGATTTTTATTGGTTGGCAACCTTTATATCTTACAGAATCCAATATGTATAATGAATCAATCGATGTAGAATCAACTGACGTCACTGGTAACCTTTGTTCACTAATAACATGATGTCACTAATAATTGTAAATAAGAATAAAATACATTTCAGTGAACCAAAATGTGACTCTAAGATAATAATCGCGTATAATTGTCTCCGCGTTGAAATAGCAATTCATGGAAACTTCACCCTGCGCCTACACTAGGGTGTGGAAATTCCTAAGCACAGTTTTACTTGTCCAGACAGGAGAGAACAGTATTAGAACGGATTTCTGCAAAAGAAGAATCGGTTGGTCGAGATAATTCGTATCACAGTTATACGCCAACGTTCAGAGTCTACGGGGTTACTTCAAATACCCCAGTGGTTCTAATGAAAGGGTTCGAGAGAGTCGAGCTGGTCGCGTAACACCCAGACTTTCCAGAATGAACCGAGTTATCCTGGACGGTTGAAATGATCCTGCAATCTTAATGCATATACATATATATTAGGGTGGGTCAAAAAAATCGACTATTTTTTTTTTAAATTACACGGAAAAATTGGTTCGTAGACACCTCTAGAAAACTCTCAGCAAAGCTGAGATATTTGACGAGGAATATCTCTTAAAATCAAATATTCGTCGTCAAATATCTCCTAAACGCTTAATTTTATCAACTAAGCATATCAGAACTTTTTTGTAGACTCTACAATGTAGAGCATTAAATTTCCACGTTAAGTTTGCACGTTTCATAATTCATATTGGTTCGCGAGTTATTACATTCATAAGCAAAAATCAAATTTGTCTAAAAATCATCAAACTTCAATCCTCAATATCTTCTAAATGGTGAGATTGACTGTAAAAATATAAGAGTTCTTTTTTATAGAGCGTTCAATTTCCTACAAAATTATATATTTACTTTTGCAAATCAGTAAAGTTATGAGCACGATATGAATTTTTTTCTAAAGGACTGCGTAAAAAATATAAAACTATAATGCGGAGGACTTTCCCATTAAAATTAAGAGCTCAGCTTTGCTGAGAGTTTTCTAGAGGTGTCCACGAACCAATTTTTCTGTGTAATTTAAAAAAAAAATAGTCGATTTTTTTTACCCACCCTAATATACATACATACATATATGTACATAAAGTCCGAATCTGAAATGATTTGAACGGATATACAAACTGATCCAAATTACAATGAAAACTTAATTTCGTATTTCACATGCCACGTACACCGGGAAATCACATTTTTACCGGACATTAGATACCGGTAATTCTTTTTCTTGTTTTCACCTTCGTTGCTGATATAAATATCCCGCCAGCGTTCTGCGAAAGTGGACGTTTCATTTTTCACGCGGACGTTATTATTGTAACTGAATATATTCTGTTACCGGCGCGAGTCGGTGTCGACCATTAATAACTTTGCACGACGAATAACCGGATGCCGAAAGTAGAGGCGTCCCGGAAGTGGTTCACGACTCCCCGCGCGCCGGTCGCTCGAACAAAATCTCTCATTGTTGTGCGATTTAATTAATTATTTTCGATTTTCAAACTTGTGTCGTAGCGTTTCCGTATTTAGATGAAATCGTGGTCGCGGTTTACGCTGCCCGATTTTTTGTTTATACATATTTACAGGAAGATCGCAGCGGCCGTTTCATATCAGTCTCAGGCGATCATTCGTATATTCTGTAAAAGTGCTTTGGAAAGTTAAGTAGACACTTCTATTGAATACGATGTATTGATTATAATTAATATGATACTTCGATCGTTGATTTTATAAAACTGTACGACGATATTTCGAAAAATAATTATTAGATGCTGAATTTTTGTGGATGTGAAATTCTTTTTAACAGTGAAATATCTATCCGATGTGTGGTTGAAAGGCTTTGCTCTGTTTAATAACCAGTGGCCGATATATCGGCTTTTGGAACTTTGACAAAAATTCTTCGGGCCCATATATCGGCTATTCGCAGACTATGAGTAATTAGTTTAAAAAAGCATATATCAGCCTACATAGTTTTAACTATAACATTCAGATACGAAAAATATATCCACAGATTTTTTCTACCTTGTTTCATTTTGGACTTGTCATTTTTCCTCATTCAACGATCAAACGTATGTACTTAATACATGATATTTTTGATGAGACAAATTGTGCAATTTATTGCCAATTAAAAAAAGTATTTACTTATATCGTGAATTATTATAAATGTAAAAATTTCACGTCGTAAGACATTTCAAATATTCATAACATTTCATTTATTTACAAATAATTTACTTACTTGCATGTAATTTACCAATAAACGTGCAAATAAAAAACAATTATACATTTATAATTCTTTTAAAGTTATAAATGATTTCCTATTCCTTTATAAAGTATGCGAATTACTCGTGTGTTTCTGTCTCCTTGTATACATTTCAGTTTGGTAACAAGGGGCCTCACCACCAGGAGCATTGCAAGGGTTTAGCAGCTCATGCATCATATCGTACGCATTTTTCATTCGATTCTAATAAACTTGGGGTCATTTTAAAGATAAAGGATGAATGCACGAGATAATAGAACCGTTTTTCGAAAAACGGTTTCTTTCTATGCGAAAAAATGTATTGAAAATCAGTAATTTTCTCGGTTGATTTTCACTGATAATGAAACCGTTTTTCGAAAAACTGTTCTAGCATCTCGTGCATTCAGCCTTTATCTTTAAAATAATCCGAAGTTTATTAAAATCGGATGAAATATGCGTACGATACGATGCATGAGCTAAACCCTTGCAATGCTCCGGGTGGTGAAAGTAAGGCAGAAATTCGACAAATTCATTCAGGGGTGACCGGATACCGTGAAAGGGTTTGCTATGTATTCTTCGCAGGAAATAGGTTCCCGGTAATAATTGACGTATCATAAACTACCTTGACCGCACCGATCTAGTCATCGATAACTACCGATGATGTATACGGTCCAGGAAAAAAGTTTTTGGCAAATAATGTCAATAGCTTGCGAATTGCTGCTATCCAGTACTGTTTCTGAATACTTTTTGATGATAAAAAATATTATATAACAATCCATATATTCTGCATATATGTTTACAGAACATACTATACAGAAATCAGCACTGAAATAATTTGAATCAGTTTTTTTATATTATTTTAAGAGGGCGAGGTTGAACAACAATATTGTTTACAATATTTATGTCCACAACTTTTATAATTATTTTTATTATTTTTATTGGTATCATGTTTTAAAATTAAATGTGTCAAATTTTGTAACACCATAAGTTAAAAAGTGATGACAATTTTGAGGATTCGGTGCGTCGCATATTTAGCGCGCCGCAGCTATCATTGCAATCCCCGAATTAAGCCTTAACCCTTTCGCTACGGAGTCCTTTCGACAAAATGTGATCCCTGTGTACGGAGCGCATTACTGAGTAGTTGATACTGAAGTACGGAATACTACGAAGTAATTAATTGTTCTCTAAATTTTACAATAAAAAAACAAAATATCGTCTTGTCGATAGTGTTTTCTGCATGATAGTGAATTGTTTAAGGAATCGTATAAGGTGTATGTACGCTTTTCGTACCTGAGCGCACACTTTTCCAGAGCGTACCTATATATACGCTCTTCGTATGTGAGTGTACACTTTTCGAGGGCTTATATATACGGCCGTCGTAGCGAAAGGGTTAAGGGGCCTCACCACCTCGAGCTCAAGTCGTGTGTGACTCCAGCGACGGGAACGGAAAAAATATGAACTACAGGGACTGTAGGGGAAGACGGCCCCCACACCGTACCTAGACATAGTTCTGTGTATCCGTGTAGTCGGGCTATTCCCCTCTCACGGTCAGTCGGGACTTGAGGGATCGAGATCTAACCTTTTTCACGTTTCGTACGGTTCGTCGTGTCAAAAGTAATTCGGGGGTTGCAATGTTAGCTGCGGCGCGTCAAATGTGAGACGCACCGAATTTTCAAGATTGTCATAACCTTTTGACTTATGGAGTTACAAAATTTGACACATTTAATTTTGAAACATGATACCAATAAAAATAATAAAGATAATTATAAAAGTTGTGAACATAAATATTGTAAATAATATTGTTGTTCAATCTTGCCCTCCTAAAATTATATAAAAAACTGATTCAAATTATGTCAGTGCTGATTTTTGTATAGGCTTATACTATAAGGGATGAGTGAGAGTGAGAGAGTGAAGAATGCCAGTGAGATGGAATGAAGTGCGAGTGAAAGCGAATTAAATGTGAGAGAGAAAAAATACGTGTATAAGGAAGCGAATGGCGGGAAAGCGAAGAGAATAATAGTTGAAAGCGAGGAAGAAGGGTGTGGCGTTTTGCGAGTTGTATTGAGAGTTTTGTTAGTTTTGTGAGTGAAGAACCGAGTGTCCTATTTTTCGAGTAATAGCGAGCATAGTTTAAGAGTATATTTAAATATAGTATTTATCAGTAGTGTATCGAGTCTTGTGAGTTATCTGTGAACAAACCCTAAACGCAATCATCATTTTCCTACAAACTTGAGGCTTATCCAGAATTTCGAAGAACGATCATCCATATATCATTTTTTTCCCTACATCTTTTTATGTATGTATACGTATACAAACACGCCGATAAGACACATACACACATTCTAATAAGCGGTGACTCAAACCGATCAAGTAGGTGTATTTCGAATGAAACTGCTATTGATTGCATTCAACTATCGTTTGAAATTTCTAAACCGTGAAAAAACATTTTGGCGATAGAAATGTAACGTTTTGAAATATCTATGCGATGAAACTCTCACATTTTTGTTCGGCCTGACGATTGGAAATTCGGCTCGTTCGAATTTCCGATGGATGGAATGTCGGAGTTTAAATTTCCGCACGGGAAAAAGAATGAAACGATATTTAAAGTCTCACTTAAATTTCTTACAAGACAATTATGCACAACAAATCGCATTTTTATTCGAGCGTCAGTTTTTATTACAATATTTTAATGCTAACCGTTTTCCTGTGATAATCGACTCAGCTCCAATGTCATGACACGTGCGCGTCGGCATAGGTACATCAGGTAGACACATGCAGATTCGTAGCTAGAGGAATAGATATTTTTATAGAACTGTAAAATATACGCGTATTTGTCGTATGTCCACCATAAATCCAGCTCGGAACCAGCATCAGATTGTTACATGCCCGGTCGATGACGTTTTTTAACATAGCAAGAGAAAAATTGTATAAAATACGACCATCACGTTACACGTCACAATGGATAGGTACGTTCTACGCGAGTGTCATACATACGTGTATTTGCTGAAATAATGTTGGTTTAAGCTGTGGATTTCGCGCTCGAATACTCGGTTATTCAAATAAGAGAACTTTTGTGTTTCCATGAAATCGAGTATTTTATATCGTATCGTTAATCCAGCACTGACGTGCTTCAATTATTTACCTTGAATTAAACGCTCGGACCGGTACATCGCCTATTTTTAGAGTTACACCATGCGAGTACGTTAAAACGTGGGATTGTATCATACCGACGTGCAATAATAATCCATGAGGAAATACCTAACCTGTATCGTATTATTCGCACGTGACTGGGGCACATACACATAGATACGCGCTACACTCTGCTTCCTTATTTTATAGAGATTTCACGTTAACCATATCACCCCCCCCCCCTATCATCCCGTTAAACATAACGGCAAACTTTATTGACGTAAGGTATTAAAAATATTCTTCGGTAAACACAGAAGGCGCAGGATATTTTTTTCCTCCATCGGCTTTTATAATTGGACCCGTCTCCGAAGAATTGAACTTTATATCGAGAAGGAAAGACTGTTTTTAGTTAAAGGTCGTTTGGTGTCCTCGGGAAGATAGGTATTTTTTTCACGGGACAAGAGAAATGGGGCGAGAAAAGTTTACCGAGCGCCGTGACGGTTTCCATGAAATTCGCATTTTTACGATCTGACAAAAGTTCGCTGTATTTTGCGCGACGTTCATCGTCCTCCATCTCCATTATGATTGATTTTCTATGCAAAAACGCTGGCGAGAAAACAGAAAGGATATTCGAGGCACTCGGATCGCTAGCGCCGGCATTAAACAGCGGCCCTCCCTCAATTAGTCGAAGCCAAATAATCGGATGAATTCGTGCGCAGGATAAATGAGACGGTTTACGGTGATAAAAATAAAGCCGATCGATCGGGCGGGTTCAAAATGCGGCTGTTAAAGATCATCCCAAAAATACAGCTTTCGCGCAAATCTGAAAGCTTTTAGTCCGCATTAAATGGTTATTAAAGTAAAATACTTGGCGCGAATTTTGTTTCCTCACTCCGAGTTGCCGAAGAATCGAATCCGGAACAGACGTTAAGAGTAAAGTTCTAAAAAGATTACGCGAAAGTTATTCGAATACCCGCCCCCTTGCCTTATTTCTCGATACCGTGTCAGAAATAATATATTAGCAAAAGGACTGCTAAGGTGCGGGATAGATTTAATCGGTCACCTTCGGAGAAAACTCGGTCGCGCGATAAATTTCGTTTAGCACCAGCTGTACTTTTCAATCCAGCGAAATGTGGGCCAGAGAAGCCAGGGTCGAGGACAATTCGAATCACGTTGATTTGCTTGAAAGGGCTATCGGCCCTGTCCTTGGGAATCCCGCGATCCCGTGAGGCAAGGTGCTTTATCGATCTTACGCGAGTACCACCATGGGGTTCGTTCAGGGTTTATTATACGGTTCATCGCTGCCGGGCCGGTAGTTCCAGTTATATTAGGTCGTCGCAGACTTTTCCGAAAACATCTACCCCCGCGTAGATGTCCTACCGATAATCCTTTTACCTTACTATTCTTGGTGGATTCAACGATACCGAACGGCGGCCCGCCATTCTTTAGCCATGGCTACAAGACGGGGTTTTCAATAAGCTCGCTGCTCCGTGAATAAAACTCGAGCAGCGTGTTCATTGCGGTGTAAAGGGCCTTAAAGCGATCCCGAGGTACGCGTTTGCTCTGCAAGGTCTCTTTGGTTACAGCCCTTTAATCTCGAACCAAAGGATTTTCGGCAATCGCGAAAATTCTCTTTATCGTTGGACGAGAAAATTTCCATTTTAATCAATTACGATCCACGTGTCACTGAACGGTGGATTAAATTTATCGCCATCTCAGTACATTCTAATCCGGACTTGGTGTAAGTTTAATCGAACGTGGAAATATCGGGACGGAAGTAGCTTGCGATATATTTAAATTCCGACGGTACGGGCCGATTTAAAGAATCGTTCCAGTTTAGCCGTTTGGAAGCAATTATTAGTCGCGTGCCGTATTATCGGCTTTCGAACTGAATTTATCGATCGACGTTCCCGATCGGACCGTTCGAGCCACGGGTTTACGACACTTTCGACACCTGCTACCCTGCATCCCCTCACCTTCACCCTAGGGTGGATGAGCGAAGAGAGAAAGAGAGAGGCAGGGAGGACGTACCTGTGCGACTCTCTGGAACTTGAATCGTTAAACTTTATGGCATATCTCGCGTATTTACGATCGAAAGGTTTCTTCATCGTCGTGGAAATCTTCCTTCGGGAACTCGGCGACGGGATGCAAAATCCCGGGACGCTTTGCGGCAATGCAGGTGACGCATCGCGGCGAAACTGCGGCCCCGGAAACGCAACGCGAGACTCGCAAAGTTCCGTCAGCGATTACGAGTCTGGTGCCTTCGATTTTTTCTCCAATTATTTACGAAGGAACGTTCGGCGAAACTTTTTGCTCCCGTTGACGAGCGAATTATGTAGATACACTTGATAGACCGACGCTTCTGTTCATACAAATTTCAAATTTATGCAAAGTTCGCATTGGCCGCGGTAGGTACTCGTACATCACGGACTAATTATTTAAATATATCCTCGGGTACGGTAATTCGAGTCGTCAACCGATTCGTTCAACTCCGACGAAAAGTAAGTAGACTTTCCACTTTTCTATCATTAGCGATAATTACCCGAATCCATTTAATCTGATTCTCTTTCGATACGGACATTTTCTGATTAATATCGAATTGTATTAGCACCGACCAGATAATTATAAGATATTTCGATATAATACCAACAGATCCGATTTAAAAAATGTCCCGATAGAAAGTAATTAATTCCTATAATTGAATATCATTTTCGAATACTACGCTGCGTTTACCTAATCGTAGAATTTATATTTCCGCCGTATTCGTTTCAGCTGTAATTATGAGACTCGTTCGCCGATAAACTTCGGCTATCGTATAAACCATGTTCTTCGCCGACAGGTGCGCTCTCCTCTTAAATGCTGGCATTAGCAGCGATTCGTCGAAACAGATTAAACACCGTGCACCGTGAAGAGTGTTCGGAATACCGGAAACTCGGCCGTGCTGGATTATAGCATTCCGTTTCATACGAGCAAGGATCATTCACCGTGTCGGATTATTCGTGCATGCGGGGTGCCCGAGATTGAAAATGAAAAACGTCAGCGATAAATCGTTACAACGTGTCGAATGGTGATCGATTATCGCAACAACCAGCGATTAATTGGCGGAAAAAATCGATCCGGACCGTGCTATCGTTGACACGATTCTAACGTTATTGCGAGCCGTGCAACTAACATGTAGATTCACTGCCGTCATCTGCATATACATACATAACATATAAATTAGAGTGGTCGTTAAAAATTAAATCTTTTGCGACGCCCCCCAAAAAGCTTCCTTATGATGCAACAACACTGGGGAATTTTTTTTTTAAATTAAAAACAACGCGTGAATCGAGACGATTTAAGTTAATTTTTGGTATAATCAAGTTTTTCGGAATTTTTGTGAGAATACGATTTTATTCGAAATATAAACAATTATAGAACTCAAATCAATAAAAAAAACATTAGTTAAGCCTTGGAGTGAAGAAATCTATATATTAAAATTACGTTTGTACTAATTTAGTTTTAAAATAAAAATAACAATTTGAATATCTTTCATTTTTTTTATTTAATAGACCAAATCAATTGGGAAAAATGTTTAATTAAATTTTTTTTTATTGTTATTTTGAATAACTGTTTTTTTATTGATTTGGGTTCGATAATTGTTTATATTTCGAATAAAATTGTATTTTTCATGAAAATTCCCAAAAAACATGATTATACCAAAAAATTCACTTAGATCGTCTTGAGGCACGTGTTGTTTTTAATTAAAAAAACAAAAATTCACAGTTTCTTTTCTTCAAAAGGAAGCTTTTTAGGGGGCGTCGCAAAAGATTTAATTTTTATCGACCACCCTAATATACATACATATAGTTCTACCATATGTTTACCTAACCTCGGATAACTGTAAAATAATAATATCGGGTCCTCTAGCGTATAATAAATTATTGTATTTGCCATCTATACGTTCCATTCTACCACAGATAGAATAGTTGACGAGTCCCATAAGAAGCACATCGATCTGGTAACGCGCTATGTCGTTCTATGTATTCGATTAAAGGCAATAACGTTTGCACAGTACGGACAAATTTGCCCTGTGCACGGTGTGCTTGCCTTCTCCAGTAACAGTGAATTAATGGCATTTGTGTATGGTAATCTCTGGAAATACATACGGTTAGGTAAAATATTTGCCTAGACTTAAAGGTTGGGTTATCGCGCGCAATTTTCCTTCCGAGTCTACCGCACAACAAGCCGGTAAGGAAACGTAAACGGGGAAAACGGACAAAATATTAAAACTGCCGTCGTTGTGGCCGAGTATCGCGTGTGCTCGCAATTTCTGCGAGCTGCGACGATGGTAATTGTTCGGTCCCTCCGGGGAATCCATGGAACGTCGGGTAATCGGAACTTCATACGTCGGAGAATTCATTTTGCAATTTCACTCGGCACGTAGGCGGATACGCGGCGATGTTTATCGCACCGAAAATTTCGCCTGCACGGTTTTTGGTTCGACTACGAGATTCCGTACTAACGGTAACACATCCCGCCCGACTTCCGGTTTGTAAATGCTTGGCTGAAGTACTTTGCCGGCAAGTTTTTTGCACACTCGTCCTGGTTAATTTCTCGGTAATCTCGACGACGATGTTTCTTTCGTAGGATACCATCGAAATCGAAAATTAGATTGTTTCGCGAGTATTCTTTTCTGTGAAGAGTTTGTTTGAGATCGCACCTGCTTTGAAATAAATCGCGAGCTAGTTCTTGTTGGCCTTTTTAATGATATTATGTATCATCGTACCAACCGCATAGCGGACTATTAACGACGTCAGTTGATTCCGTATACCGTTCGATGTCCGAAGTTGTTAGTTTATTTCGACGAAGTGAACTTCTGCTCGGTCTACGTTCGGACGAGAGTCATGAACGCTGTTTAATTAAACATATAAAGTGCGGAACTTGTTTAAGACTTAGCGACGACTCAACTGACTTTCTTCTGACATTTTATTTACAGCAACTAAACTCAAACAACACTTTGAATTAGAAATAACAAGCTGCAATAAAATATGATTTAGTCGGGTACTGTATACGTTGAATTTAGGAGACTTTGAATCAGAATAGCCAGTTTCATAATAATTGTTTCTTAAATTATTGGGTAATAGATATAGATATAGCTGGCATATATGTATGTATACATGTACATTAGGGTGGTAGTTAAAAATTAAATTTTTTGCGACGCCCCCTAAAAAGCTTCCTTTTGAAGAAAAAAAAAATGTGAATTTTTGTATTTTTAATTAAAAACAACACGTGCCTCAAGACGATCTAAGTTAATTTTTTGGTATAATCATGTTTTTTGGGAATTTTCATGAAAAATACAATTTTATTCGAAATATAAACAATTATCGAACCCAAATCAATTAAAAAAACAGTTAATCAAAATAACAATAAAAAAAATTTTCAAAATTTTTCCCAATTGATTTGGTCTATTAAATAAAAAAAATGAAAGATATTCAAATTGATATTTTTATTTTAAATCTAAATTAGTACAAACGTAATTTTAATATATAGATTTCTTCACTCCAAGGTTTAAGTAAACTTTCCTTCGTATTAACTTATTGTTAGATCGTCTTGAGGCACGTGTTGTTTTTAATTGAAAAAAAAACAAAAATTCCCGGTGTTCTTTCATCAAAAGGAAGCTTTTTAGGGGGCGTCGCAAAAAAATTTAATTTTTAACATCCACCCTAATGTATACAGGATGTCCCAACTAACGTGCACGTCCTTGAACCAGGTGATAGCTGAGGTAATTCTAATATAGGGAAGTGACATTCGTAATGCCGTATCTTAATTTATGGCCGAGTTATTAACGAAAAACGATAGCCAATCGGAGGGCTTCGTTGGGTCCGGCGGTGCAGCAGTAGAAGGTCTGCACCAGTAGGGTACTGCGCTAGTAGAAAATGTCGCGCCGCCGGGCCCAACGGAGCCCTATGATTCGCTATCGTTTTTCGTTAATAACTCGGTCACGAATTAAGATACGACATTACGAATGTCACTTCCCTATATTAGAATTACCTCAGCTGTCACCCGGTTCAAGAACGTGCACGTTAGCTGGGACACCCTGTACGTATTGTGTTTTGAGTGGGAGATGACGAGAGGTGATGGAGTTGTGGGATATTCCGTGGTGGTAAACAGGATGTTGGTTGTTTAATAGTGTAAAAAGTGTTTATTAACTATTTAATTAATATCTAACTCCCGAAAACACTCTGCTCGCAATAAAACTATTCGCAACAATACTACACACAATACTCCTCGCAATACTCCTCGCAACTCAATTTCGACTTCGATTAACTAACTCGACTAACTCGCGACATCGCCCTGACGCCCTTTTTCATACACATGCATACTTTTCCATTGTTTCCCTGATAGACTCACGCATTCTCACACTCGTAACATGCACCGTCTTCGACCACGGGCCACCCACATTCTTTCTAGATCCACGCACAAAGAGCCACTCGAAACATCCAATCGAAAAACTGTCAGACGATATGAAACATTCCTCGCTCGCTCTTGACACTCGTCTAAATACTTTTCTCTCGCACTCCGCAATCACGCAATCCAATTTTCATAAAATATCATTTGTTCAAAAATACAAATACCACAGAGTTGGTGGAAATCGAGGAGTGGGTGTTCCATGTAGCAGTAACGGTGGAGCTAGCTACCGGCTCGACCATGTTAAGATTATTTTCATGGGTGTTTCATAATCGTGTCTGCCAAAATTAATTTCCTAGGCTCATGTTTCCTAGGACCATGTGACTCGCTTGGTCGCTAAGGCCTTTATGGTGTTTGTTGACAGAATTTAAAATGTTCGTAATCGGGCTTATCGATCCATGTTTGTATACACATGGTGCGTTTCACATCAAGTGATCAGGATTTTTGCAGCCATGTCCCGGATTTCGATAAAATTTTGAAAATTTATAACTCGGAAACCATAATACATATAGAAATTAGCAAAATAGCCGTTGATTCGGTAAGCCTCGATGTTTTGGAAAGAAAATATAAATTTAATGTGTCTACGACTGACCATTTCGGAGAGATGGCTTTTTAAAAATTGTTTAGAAAGAAGGTTGTATCTGGATTGGGTGTACGTTTCGAACAAAACCTTTAAGAGTTTCTTTCTTATTTTCGTGCGTTCGTCTGATTCAGAAAAACAGTCCCTGACGTTCTGTTATACCCTGTATACATACATACCGCTGTGTGATATATCAATTTCACCTTTTAGTTCGAAATAGAAGTAAGTACAGCCTGTAGTTCAGCCTGATTCTCTGCAGTGTCAACCATATCATTCCTTCCGATTCCTTCGTGGTTCTTGTTTATTATTATTCGCTCGAATGGCCCCATTTCACGTAAGACGAAATCTTTGTGTGGTTAATTAATTTCGACGAATACTTGACTACAGTTCGATGCGAAATACGCAGTCGGAGATAACGGTGCTCGTTTTAGAAAGGTTACGGGCAGTAAAATGAAATAAGACGTGAAAGTCGTATGTATTGTATGTACATATGTACGTACATACATACTGTATACATACATGCATACATACATACGTGTATACGTGTATACGGTTGTAGGATAATTGTTACCTCGATAGGAATACCACTCGTACATGTTCGTTTTTAGTGCCGCAATTCTACAGGATGAGCTTTTCTGATATTATACGTGCCCGGGCATATTCCCTTGACAACTTTCACGTTTCGAAATGCTCGCCTAAATTACTTGCATAATTCGCCTCTCGCGAGGCGATCCATTAATTCTTCTTTTTTAACCATGGGTTAATATTTTCCAGGAAAAATACTGCCTACACTGTGAGATCTATTAACCTTTTGGGTACGAAGCGCCACTATAGTGGCTTTTGCGAATGTCATCTCTCTGAACGACATGCCACTATAGTGGTTCATTCTAGTGGCGCAACATTTGATTTAAATCATCATTTTCATATGTATTGTTTCACACTGTTTTTTTGACAGACAGAATATACAGTCTTTGTTTTTGCTACGAAATTGTATCTTACGTTCAAGGAACGATATAACACGAAGATAGCGTAATCGCGTTGAACTTTGCCGTACAGAGAAACAGCCCCGCGCAAAATTCAGCCGTACCTAAAAGGTTAATTCTTCATATTAATTCGTATTACTCGATTAATGCTTTTTAGGAATAATTTTGTAACCACGGTACGATCGGCGCATGCACTTTTTCACACTGGGTTCAACCTTTCGAAAACCATTGGCCGATATACGTTGGTTTTTGCACATTTGTTGGAAATACCTTCTGAGAATATGTCGAGTTGTTGAAAAATCATTAATAATTGTATAAAAATAATATTTTCGAAACGAGACTCGTTAAAAGAATGTTGGATACACAGCCTAATCTCGGTAGCAAACAGCGAGCCATCGAGTGACTCCCTATTTAGCATTAGTCACTTGTTTTGTACATTCGGGGGTTGGTTGAAGAACCCTTAGACCTTCGAAGTCACTGACCAAAGAGCAGTTTTCTACCACCTCCCTGCTGCCAATATCGTTATATATAAGATCAGTTTAAGCAGAATGTACAGATTCAGAACAAATTCAGAACACACTCGTTACCTATAATATCGTTCTCTTATTTTAAAAGTATTTTAAAGGCAAAGTCAAGTCTCGTTAAGTGAGCCAAAGTTAGACTTCAAAATATATTGTATTTCAAGGGCGACTTCGTGTAATTCTTTGGATAATAAATTATTATTTTATTTATCTAAATCCAAGTCGTTTCCCACCCGGAATACAACAAGAAATTCGTATAGTTTAGTTTATAAGTCTGCCTTTTTTTAAGCAAAATAATGCTGAAAGAGATATTTATGAACGTTGAGTTATTGTTTTACAAATTTCCCACTGATCCTATGAAGATTAGCTGACTATTCAAGAAGCCACTATTTTACATAAAAATAATAATTTTTAAAATCGTATAGTTACATTTTTCTTTTTACGTATTGTCCCCGACAACCGTTTAATGTGTTTGTCAAACAATCGGAACGCTCGATCAATAAAATTCTTTGAAGAAAGATTCGAAAGTGAAACGCTTACCGACGGTATTTTAATCGCTCGTCGATTATTGTGATCAACGCCGGTTAAAGTAATGGATGGAATTAGTTTCGTTGATTTTTGTAAGGCTATTTTGCGGCGCTAACGAACCGTGTATTCCATGTGCGCGTTACAAAGCTGTTTATGAACTGCAAACAAGCGGTATACGCGGTTGCACTTCAAAATAGTTCTCTAAACAGATGCATATTCATCTGATTAATTTCACCGCAGTCGAGCACAATATATTTCGTGTGTGATCGAGATTGATGTAACGGGTGGTGCATTTCTAGTCGAACTTACGACTTGTTAGTTAAATTAATTTACGTATCGATCGTTCGAACAGGATTGAATCGGTAATATTTGGGTAGAAACGATAAACACCGAGGGAATAGAAGAACGTACAATCCACTAGGAAAACTAAGCAATTTAATATTAACATAGATACTGTGACATTTCGAGATATACATATGTACATCCCTGAATAAACGAGGTTGCGATAAGCGATAAAAATGATAAAAATCGGCCAGAAGAGTTGCCATATACTACAATTTTCATATTATTTGTCTCGCGTTTTCAACGCATGTTTATTTTCCTATATTTTCACGTTCCCGTAAAATTATCTCGTTAAATTTCATACGATATTAATAAAACAACGTGCTTTATCGCGAACGGCGAAATTCATTTTCGACGATACGTGGAAGCGTCAACTTTTCGAGAAGTATTTCGTTACTTTCAGCAGAGAGCTTCCGTTATTTATGTTTACAGCCATTTTGGCAAAGGAACGATCCTTTGTGAAACGCGAGGTTGTCGTAGACAAGACGGAAACAATCCGAAGCCCTGTCGCAAAGTCAAGTTTTAAACGGATACTCGAGAAGGTTGCTGGTCGCGACAGGATCAAAAGGCCATTTCCTTAGATATCCCGATACTTCCGATCATCTCCGTCGTCGTTCCAAGTATGTATGTATATGTATCATCAACCGGCGTACTGCGCTTTACGCGTGACAATGTCCTGATGGGTGCTTAAGGCTTCTTCACGGGAAAAGGACACTTGCAACTTGGGACTTTCCCCTTTTTACGTCTGCGTTTGATCGAGCGTTCGAAGCTTAACTACTATCTCAAACTTCCGCAGTTCATCGATGCTTTGACTAAAGATGACCCCATCGAGGTAAGAGCAACGCGGGTCTCAAGTACCGGAACGCGAAATCGTGGCACACTCTCTACGTACGAGTGGAACGTCGGTCAATAATAATCTATCGTTATTTCGATGATATCGACCCTCTTTATACTGAAGAAAATTCGACCGCCCACGAAGAGCCGAGCACGTATTTGGCTACGTCACAGAATCTACGCGATACCGAAGAAAGTTCAAAGCGGGAATCTGGCAGCCGGCTCTCGAACTACACATAGGTACCCATAGGTGGTGGAGCACACATACACATACGCGCACCGACGTGCGACCATCCGAATGACCTCCATGATTCTTTCCCAGAACTCATTTCAGAAAGTACGAGGGCAGCTTGTTTGCGACTTCGCGGCGCCCCCGTTCTAATTTCTCAAAAATCATGGAACGCCGCGTCCGATCCGCGGTAACCGCGGTAAAAGTGTATGCCGTTGGATCGATTTCGAAAAGTATGTACCCGGCGTCGGGCGAGTCGGTTCGGCGCCAACCTCGAAAAACCGACTTACGACGACGCGACGGGGGGTTGTAACGATCCCCGCGGCCTCCATGGCAAAGAGAGACGTGCGGACCAACGTCGGGGTCATTCGCATGTCCTGCACGTTTCACCGCATTACATATGTATGACGTACATTTTACCCTGCCGTCCTGCCGTAATGTCCGCCCTGTATACGCGTACACGGGTGTCGGTGAGAGGGCTTACGTATGCGTGTATGCGTAATGTCGCAGGATCGAATATTCGATGGCGGGATCGGGATGAGAAAATATTCGCGGCAACGAATAATCGTTCCGGGGCGAAGATCGTTGATTTATAGGGAATCGCGGCGGAATCCTTCATCCATGCTCGGGTGCCTCGAGCTTTCCTTCCTTTCTATTTACTGCCTTTTTCTTCCTATTACGGACACACGGAAGTTTTATAAGGTGCGAAGTTACGCTTAATGGTATTCCGCGAGGTCGGAGATTCACTCGGTGACGCGGTCTCGGGATTCGCCTTGGGGGTGTATGAATAATTTCTATGTGAGAGCCGCAAATATGATACGGATCGATACGCGGCGACTTGAAATAATGTTTGGCAGATTATTTCCGATCGGCACCGGGGAGAGTGCATTTCAAATAAGATAGGCATCGTTCGACGGCTGATTTAAATCCACTTATCGGATTTTACAGGTATGCAGACCACGTTAGGTATAACTGACAAGCTCGACGTTTCTCAGTGAACGATTTATCCGTGTAATCGAGTGAAGAAGTTAGATTGGGTTTCATCATGTTTGTTTTTTTTTCCTCTTTCGTCGTAAATCCGTCTTAAATCGGCGAGCGCTGGTTTTCCTAGATAAACGCCGAGAGAAGTTACAAGAACGTGAAACTATATTATCTGAGAAAAGGGCTTCGTTCCCGTGAAACCTTCGTTCCATATAATTCCGCAATCGATGGTCCAGATAAATAGAATTTTCAATACAAGACATCTCTGCCGCGTTTATATTTAAGGCAAACCGCGTAACTCTGCCCGTTGTAAAGCAGACGTAGATGCATCATATCTCCAATATCCATCGAGACATCGTTAACTTTAAAGTGTCCAACAGAACAAATACTTAAATCTACCGATATGTAACACAGCAATGGAAGAGCGTCCTAGGCCAAATAAGTTTTAAATATTTGTATCTCGTGTTGTCGCAGTTTCTGAATAAATTAAATGTTCTATAAGATAAACAGAACAATAATTATTTATTCTTTACTGAGGTATACCTAATTTACTTTGTTTTCTAGAAACAGATTTTCATCATTTTTCTATCAATCAGGTACGAGATCGCCGTTACGCTTTGACTAACTGAAATTAGCCAAATGTTTTGCGCACGTACTGTGGGCCAAAACATACCTGTACTGCCTTTGCGCCACGCCGCGACAGACGAATCGCGCGAGGCAAAATCAATCCCCTCACCGCACTTCCTGCTGAGATAGTTCAGGATCCGTTAGGCGACGTTTACGCGTAGATATTTGTATCATATTTAAAAGATATTCTTCTTTTGTCATTCTTCACATTTTAACACAGTTAGACTCACGGAAAGTATAAAAGTATAAATCGCACTAGTCAAATTCGAGTCCTTTCAGGATAATTTCTTTTTAGTTTTGAAGCGTAATTTGTATCAATGTCATTTATTAATCAATACTTTAATTAAACCATATATGGACCGTTTATTTTAAAAGTGGTGTAAGTTCAATTTTTTTTAAAAATGGGATACATATCACGTCAATTATACTACATTCAGCGTAAACTTGTTATTCATAAAGAGTTTGTATTTAATTTCTTAAAAATGCCCATGCTTTGTCCAATTTAAAATTGACCGGTAGAAGACATTGCGTAACCATGGATTATGAAAGTGGTGTAAGTCCAATTTCCATAGACAGATGGAAGGATCAGTAGCCTGTTGTTTTACAATTATGTGTTCCAATCGCATATTATAAACGAAATATTGATGTTTTAAACGAATTTCACAATTTCTACGACAATAAAGTTATGTATGTGTGGGACGAAACTACTGGTACCAGGGGATCGCAAGAAGTACTTAGCTTCTTGCTGTTTGAGGCAGTTACAAAATGTAACGACTCAATGTCATGTAATTACATATAGTGATACGTGTTCAGTCGTTGGAAAATACCATTGCGATAATTGAGCACAAATTTTTTCTCCGGGCATTCATACATTCCAAACCATGCAGATGTTGGTACCACGATGACAGACCTACTATTTACGAAAAATTTGAGAATATGGAACAGTTATTACCCTATACATTCTGTTATTATTCTGTGTATTATGAATGTTTAAGAATATTGCCACATGAAAAGCGTAAGCAGTACTACCAATATCTTATGTTAATTTCCACATTATAATTAACGTTTAAAATTAAAAATGCTACTTCTACTATTTTATGTCTTGTTATTATTTGTAAACAAAATTACATTAATATCCAATATATTTTAAGTGATAATTGATTTTTCAAAATTGAAATTAAACGGTTTTTACAACTGACTAACTTTGAAAGTGGTGTAAGTCCATTTGTAGCCTATAAATATACGTACATTATTTTAGTTGAATTCGTCCAAAACAAATTTGTCTAATCAAATTGCATGTTAATAAAGCACTAGAAACATTGTCAGATTTGATATAATTACCCTATATTTTTAAATTAACAGATATGCTAACCTTTAATTTTCTCGAAACAAGAGAAATTGGACTTGCATCACTTTCGAAATAAACGTTCCATATAATTGGTAAAACATTTTTCATTATACATATGCATATAGATATGCAATTTGCCGAGTAGTTTCGGGCCGCAATTAGACGGATAATTTTTACTCGCTGCTTTATACATCCTCATTAATTTATGGACATTTATTAATTCTATGAATTTAGGTAATTATGACTCATTCCAAATAAACGTATAACCGTAATTTACGAGAAACCACTTGGAATCACTTTAAACTTAGTACCACGACTAGTCACCCTTAATTTCAATTTCATGTTTAACCCTTAAAACATAAGCGAACTTATTTAAGTTACATCCGATACGCGTTAAATTTTTAAATCACCAGCGTTCCCCCGCTAAGGAAATGATTGCCGATTACACGTGAATACAAATTATCCAGAACGAGCTGGTCCACCGTCGCCAGTAGAAAATAATCTGTCTCACCGAACGATACGGAACTTTGGACGAGGGATGCCCATGGGATACGGGAATGCCCGTAGACGTCCTACACGTGTAACGCAGGGAAATATCACGCGTGGGAATTCGCACGTTCTTACATTGTGTCTGGTATTGGTGGCGTCCGTAAAGAACCCTTCATGGTGTAATCCCGAGGGTCGCCGGCCACCCTCTTGTATCTCCACCAGGAAACTATAACTCAACTCTGTCCGAACGAGCAGTTTTCTCTTGTTTCGTCGCTTGTTTCGCGCCCCGATCTCTTCTCGCGAACCACGGCCGTGAAGGTGCTTGACAAATAGGAGAAACGAGCATCTCACTTTGACAGATAGGGCGAACTTTACAATTAATTAAGTAGAATTAACAGTTTCCGCGTGACATCTTGGGAAAATACTTAGAGGACCGAAAGAAGACCAGACGGTCAGCTTTAACCTGTTTTCAAGAGGTCAGATATGTCTTCAACTTTTATGATTGGGATATTTTATTCATCCCCCCCTAGGGAACTTGATGTCGCCTGTTCGTAGGGTCGAGAGTACTTTGAAATCAGTCCCGTGAAAAAATCCCTCGGAGGGTACGATGATTCGTAAGGTTACTTAAAAGTTAAAATTGACATTTTAATATTACAACGAGTCATCGGACTGGCAGACAAACAGTTCGAAACGAAGCCATTTCTCGAGGGGCCACAGACAAAAGTATAGTCTGACGGCTTGACTTATCCGAATTTTTGTGTGAAACAAAACTAATACGAATCTTTGTGAAGCAGTCCAACGAACTTTTAATAAAATGTAATAAAATTTCTCGTTACGAAACTCGTAATAATTTTAATTTCAAACCGCTCATCGTCGAAGGTGATGTATTACAGGAGACAGGTATTATTCGCGGAACCAATCGACATTTCGTCTTTCATGGGGAAACCGACAATGGATCGTAAATGTGAGGGGACGCGATTTCATTTTAAGGAACACTTTCGTCGGGGATGAAGATTTGCTACACGCTCGAAAGGGCAGTTTTCTAACGGTTGACGGTGTTATGGGCCCCGTTGATGCCCGAGTGAATTTTCCGCTCAAGTTCGTCTCAGTGGCTATACGGGCTCGTTGTAACAATCACCGATAACGTTTCTTTACGTTGTAACGTTTAGGAATCCAGTTAAATTAAATTTTGCGATTTCGAAAGCTCTTGCAAAATTGCGATGGACCTTTGCCCGTGATTCTCGTCGAATTATCGTGGATGTAAAGCGCCAATCATGTTTTAAACCTATCAATTTATTATATCATTTTTAATCGAACAAAAAGTGGTGATTCACTTTTTAGGGTCGTCACTTACATATCATATATGTATTTATACGAATACTACTGTTGCGCCATAAAATTTATACCAAAAATCGTGGTATCGAAGCCGACTGTGAATAATCCCACCCTTTGGCATGGGTTTCGCAAAACTCAAAAATCCGTTATTTTGTTCGGAAAAAATAAAATCGTGCCGTGAAAACATATAAATCCGTATAGAAATTTTTTGGACAATACATACCTGTTACTGCATCTCTGCGTAAATGGAGAATCCATGTTCTTTCGCGTTCAACAATGTTACTAAATTATGCTAGCACTGCGCAGAGTAGCAGGTACCAACGTATGTATGCAGTATTGTATTCCGGGTGGGAAACGACTCGGATTTAGATAAATAAAATAATAGTTTATTATCCAAAGAATTACTGGCTCACTTAACGAGACTTGACTTTGCCTTGATCCGCATCTCTCATATGTTCGAGCCACCGTGCGACACACACTAATGTATGTACAATACAATGTATAATTGCATGCGTGAGAGATTTTTCAGTGTGTCACTTGGCCACTCGATAATCTTTCACGCACACTGTTATAATAGATGTGGATCAGCTGACGTCAGTATTATTAGGTTCGTCGGTAGCACGGCAATGTAACGGTGTTTAACAATGTTTTACGCCGAGACCGTGCAATAATGTTAAACTTTTTTTAGGCTGTCTTCGAAAAGCAAGTCTTGACACATTGTCCGAATTTTTCTCAAGTTGTTAATGAACCGCTATTATAGAAAAAAACAAAGTTTTTTTTATAAACAAATAAAAATGCTACGTAACGGTAATAATCGAAGCAGTTATATCTTTTTTAGTAAACTTTGATCTTTTCCGCTTATTTTCCAATTAAAACCGCTCCTCTCCGACTTACCATTTCGGAGATATAATTTTTTTTTAATTTTTTACAAATGGGGTTGTATCTCGATAGGGGGTGATTTTCGGACCTAACTTTATTGGTTTTTTCACTTTTTGGTGTGTACTATCAATTCTGGAAAAAGGTCCCCGATGATATGTTACACCCTATATAACGATATTGGCAGCAGGGAGGTGGTAGAAAACTGCCCTTTGGTCAATGACTTCGAAGGTCTAAGGGTTCTTCGACTAACGCCCGAATGTTCCAAATAAGTGACTAATTCTAAAATATAGGGAGTCACTCGATGACTCGCTGTTTGCTACCGAGATTGGGCTGAGTATCCAACAGCAGTCCGCCGAAGTCTAATCGAAGAATTTAGATGTAGAATTTACAAATCTGTATTTTATATATCTCCTCGCTTGCTTCATTTAATTTTCATTGATCTCTTATTACGACTAACATTTTTGACGCAGTGGGAATAATAATTGACAAAGTCATTATACCCATCCAGATCAGTTATATCGAAACGCGGTCACGTTTGTGTCCAAATATTCAATAAAATGCTTAGTTTCTTATCTAACAATTTTCATTGTCTTATGTTTTTCGGGATGAAAGTCTGAAACGCATCGCGCTCCATGGATAGGAAATTTCGCTGTTGTCGGGCAAGTAAACACACCCGAGTTTGGAAACGATAGTATGAAAACTGTCGTAGAATTTCCGCTAGAGTTAAAAGTTTCCCAAGTCGCGATTCGTGAGTTCCTTCGAAACTTTACGACAGAGACGCACGTGGTTCGAGCCAATTTGGATGTACCCAATCATACTTCCTCATCCACTCCACTTCCTGTAAATTATCGCGATGCGGTTGCAAAATGGCTGGATTTCGCGCGGAACCTCGGGCGATGTTTACGGTTTCCTGAAGCATAATCATAATGCTCATGGCAATAACATATTCACAACATTGGCGTACGTTTAATCGTTGACGACAGACGGCTCACCGTTGCGATGATATCTGAACAGAAATAATCACGAATTTTCTCTTCGATGTGAAAACACAGCAATTGGAAACGTACCGAGGAATGCTCGATAATTAAACAGAGTTAGAAAATTTTTGTAACTGAACAAAGGATTTTCAACGCACTTGGTCGAAGTTTGCACATTCAACCGTTTTATAATATCGGCAATTTACAGTCGTTAATCCTTAATACCAGCGGAACGATTTTTGCCGGTGCACACTGATTAAAGTGCTACTAAATAATCCGGTCTAACCGAGGCGATAGATCCACGCCATTGGGTTTGCGCGATCCATCAGGGCCCCGGATACAGGTTTTCGCGGATACCTGGTTACGGAACAAATTAATGACCATCGAATTTGCAGTACACCGACGTACGTGTTACGAATACGCACACGTGCGCGTTACGGAATGCTTCGTGCTTATACAGGGCGGCCAAAAGGACGATTTACCACTCTCGTTATGTGAGTCACAAGGGTAGAAAGAAATTAATCTACTCATATTCTCTTGAGAAATTTTGAAATTAATTTCAAAGTCCTTCATCCAAAACTTTTTATCGAAAAAATCCGGAAATTTATCAGAATATTAAGTAATGTATTTCAATAAGTTTACGTGTCATTTGAATTTTAATATAGACAATGAATGTTGGCGCGATTCGAATCTAGTAAAATTGTTTGTGTTGTTTTAAAGTGACTAAATCGCAGCTAATCTGCGATAGGATACGCACGTATACAAAAACCTCCACGTTGCTATTCAATGGTAAACTAGGTGATTTTAGGCAATAATCACCACTTTACCCTGCGTTGATTCAGTTTTGTTTCGGCCGCTTTTCGACATTACGGATTATTATTTTGTTTGATTAGCCATATTCACGGAAGCGTGCTACGATAATGTGTGTGCACCGGTGCGGACACCCCACTGGTGCAAGTACAATAATAAACGATCAGGAGGGTAGCGAAAATAACCGACGATAATTAATTTATGTTCATTGCCACTGATTTCCACGTCTATTTCACAATCCAACAAATCCTTATAATCCTGCTCGGGCGTTACGCAATACATTAATTTCGTTCAATTTCCACGTTGTATTGTTCTTCTACGCCTTCTATTCTTTTTCTTTAACCCTTTATTTCATACAGTTCAAAATATCCGGCCCTGGAACTATTCGTTTTAACCGTTTTGTTCGAGTAGGAGCGAAATGTTCGTGATGTATGTACACGTAAGTACAGACAAATGATCAGCGTACCGATGTTTTTGTAATAGCGGTGGCGAACTTTTTTATCTCCGTAAAATTATTTTATTACAATCACAGGGTCGTGACAGTTTTGTTAAGCGAGATTATTTTTAATCGCAATATTTTGTAAATCGTGAAATGATGCGTTAATTCAAATTACCTATGTTTTCATTTAAATCTTTTACCGTATATTTCGTCACACCGTATCCCGCGTGGTAATGGCCGCCGTTTCTGCAAATATCGTCATTTACGATTGCTTTTGCAACGCCAACGCGAAGCGCGACCCGACGCGACCCGGCGCGGCGTCGCGACGCATCGGTGCACACGTGCAGCGCAACAGTGCGGTCGGGTGTATTGTGCGGCTGCAATTACGCGTGGCTCGTGATGACACGCGCGCTGAAAACTATTGATGCCCGCTGTAAATTATCTCGTGATACATCCACTTGCCGACACTGCTTGAGCATCGTTTTACGTGAAAAACATCGCTGTAACGTCAAAACAGAATGCCGTTTTGATGAATGACGGTTTAAAAAGGAATAGCAAAATATATGTATATGCATTTCATCGAGAAGAGTTCTTTGCAGTGATATTTACGGGAAACGATTTTACGTTCAAGCGTTCGCTGTTATTTTTTAATGTTACCGTGTTACTTTTTTCTCGTTGCCTATGCTACTTTGTTTTTTTCGAAATATAAATTTACTTACACTTCGTATCAAGTTGATTCCTTTGCTTAGCTACATCTGGGATTACATTGAGAATCATGCACGTGAAATGTATACTTTCGAATGAACCTATAGGTCGAATAACGTCTTTAAAAGTTATAAATTGCAGAAGTTACAACGACGCAATCTTTCAATTTCCATGAATGAGTATTATATTAAGCAAAAATCGTAACTTACAGTTACTAGCGGCAAGGACGTATTCAATGTATACATACAATACATATGTACATATGTAATTATATATCTTTAATTATTATTAGGCGAGTATAATAATTATTATTAATCATACGAGAAATGTATGCAGAAACAGTCCGTGTATCCAATCGATTAAAACTGCGGAGAACATGCAATGAAATTACGTGCAATTACATTTAATCGCATTTGTGACCTTATCAGCGTTCAGCAACACGTTGCTCGGTATCATGTTTTCACGGTAGGTCATGTGTGCCGTACTAAACACATACAGTGGCACAGGTACGCAGCGTCGGACGAACCCTTACGAGAAATTAAGCTGTTTTAAACGGAGAGAGCGACGGTCCACGTACCGTGAAAAGTAACTACAAATGGAATCCACTCTCGAGTACCCTCAACTGGCAATTTGCTAATCACCGGTAAAGTCTATAGACTGGATAGAATTGAAGATGAACCGTGGAAATTGCATAAAACTGTGCTAGTTTAACCGAAAGATCATTACCCCGAACGAATTATAAACTGCGAGAGAAACAGAAAATACCACCAAGACACTCTATTCGTAGACTTTTCTTCCGATTTTTTAGGCAACGGATAATTTCTTCAGGACGCGGAGATTTCCTCGAACAGTTTAATATGGAAATTGTCGAAATTGTGGAACAAACGTGGCGTCCGCGTTTCGGCCAATCGCGTTTCGAGTAATTTACCGGGGCGAGATAAATCGCTTTAGGTCGGCTGTGGTTTTTAGGAAACTGCATAAACCATCGTGCGGAATCGCGTATGCTCCTGTCTGAAAGTTTTTCTGGAGGAAACCACGCTCGGGTTCCTTGAGAGCTCTTCTCCCGACCGTTTGATATTCCAAGGTATTTTCGTGAGAGCGGAATTTCGTGTAAAACGTTGATCGCGGCCGATATACATCCGCTTTGCATGCTGCTTTCCGAAAAAAAAACAAAGAAACGAAGCGTCGCGCCGAGGGGCTGAAATCGCGTTACATCGACCCATTGTTTAGTCAGTCAGCGAGGGTTTCGTATCCTGCCGTACCACAAATTGCGGGATTCCAAGCGAATTCCGGATGATCTCGGGAAAAACTTTCCCTCTGTGTCCGGCTTTTGAATATTCCAGTGTACCTGTCGTAACTATCACGCTACGGTCCATGGAATTTTCCGGAAAAGTACCTTTCGCAGGTATTGTCGGCCCAATAGCGAGGTAGACTTCGAAACTTCTTCGTTTCCACATAACGCGATAAAGGAGTTTTCGTTCTCGCGTGATGCAAACCTTAACCGCGTTTTGTTCTTTTTTGAAGATCTTTACCGGAAATACAATCGCCCCCGTTTATTACTTCCAAACGTGAAGTTAACCCTCGATAGTATGGTCAGGTCAATTTCAAATTATTTGTATCCAACAACTCCATACATATATTTTAAGCCCGATTTGTTTACCATGTCATTGGAATTTTTATAGAAAATTGTTGCCAGAAAAAAGTTTGTTCGTTAGAATCGACAACTTTTATTTCGCAAACGAAAGGTGTTTTTTTATAATAGAATATTTGTAAATTGAAATTCAAGGATTAATTTATATCCCACGACAAATGTTCGCCGTCTTGATGTTTGGCCATTTTTTGTGTAACTAGTGTAATTTGGTTATAAGAAATTAACAGTATATAGTACCTCGTAAAGTTTTGTCAGAAATAGCAACGGCGCAGTCGACGATGAACTTAATACGGCGTTCTACAGTATCTACCGGTCATATACATCGTTTTTTTATCGATTCCTGTCTTTCGATTGTTTTTATACTGCGCGCTCGCAGCTTGGTCGCGCGTTCGCGCGTGAATCATGCTGCTGGCGTGTATGTACATTTCGCTAAAGTTAAATAACAATACTTTTACACATATACAGTCGCGTCGGAAAGTAAGTTAACGATCAACGTCTCGTACCAAAATTGAAGAAATTGATAAGATAATAATATCTAATGGGTCCATTTTGTTATACATATAGTTAATAGTGATATCATGAACAGGTGAGTGTAAAAAAACAATATAATACTTCACTAGTAAAGAACAGAATAACCAAATACACAATAAAACTAAAATAGAAGCGTCGGAAAGTAAGTTAACGCATCCTACTTTTTGTAATATTTTCATATTAAATTATAATTTAATATTTCGTGTGATATCCTTTTACTAGTATAACAGCTCGTAGACGGTTTGGTATACTTTGGATTACATTTTTTATTACTTCTGGACTGATATTGTTCCATTGTTTGCATAAAGCTTGAATAAACATTCCCTTACTTTTCCTCTCGTTTACTTTTATACTTCTTTTTAAATGATCCCACAAATGTTCGATGGGATTCTGATCCGGACTTTGTGGGGACCATACCAACATGTTTATATTGTTGTTCTCTAAAAATTTCATAGTTAATTTTGCTTTATGCCTCGGATCGTTGTCCTGTTGAAGCACGTATTGATTTTCTAATCCCATTTTTCGGGCGGAAATTAATAAATACTTTCTTAACATTTCAATGTATTTAACTGCTGTTAATTTGCTGTAAATGGTGACCAGGTTTCCATCACCGTGTATACTGAAACACCCCAGGTCAGAATGGAGCCACCGCCGTGTTGACCAGTCGCGGCGGTAAGCAAGTGAACGCCTTGCGTTAAGACTTTAATCATGTAAGAAATAGTGGAAGCTATCTATTGGTTATCTATTGGAATCAGTAATTTGGAGTGACGAATCGAAATTTGAACTTTTTAATAATAATAGACGGCAGTATGATTGGAGGAAGAGCGGTGAAAGTTTTAAATGGGACACGTGAAAAGTGTCGTTAAACACGGCGGTAGCTCTATCAAGACCTGGGGTGTTTCAGTATACACGGTGATGGAAACCTGGTCACCATTTACAGCAAATTAACAGCAGTTAAATACATTGAAATGTTAAGAAAGTATTTATTAATTTCCGCCCGAAAAATGGGATTAGAAAATCAATACGTGCTTCAACAGGACAACGATCCGAGGCATAAAGCAAAATTAACTATGAAATTTTTAGAGAACAACAATATAAACATGTTGGTATGGTCCCCACAAAGTCCGGATCTGAATCCCATCGAACATTTGTGGGATCATTTAAAAAGAAGTATAAAAGTAAACGAGAGGAAAAGTAAGGGAATGCTTATTCAAGCTTTATGCAAAGAATGGAACAATATCAGTCCAGAAGTAATAAAAAATGTAGTCCAAAGTATACCAAACCGTCTACGAGCTGTTATACTAGTAAAAGGATATCACACGAAATATTAAATTATAATTTAATATGAAAATATTACAAAAAGTAGGATGCGTTAACTTACTTTCCGACGCTTCTATTTTAGTTTTATTGTGTATTTGGTTATTCTGTTCTTTACTAGTGAAGTATTATATTGTTTTTTTACACTCACCTGTTCATGATATCACTGTTAACTATATGTATAACAAAATGGACCCATTAGATATTATTATCTTATCAATTTCTTCAATTTTGGTACGAGACGTTGATCGTTAACTTACTTTCCGACGCGACTGTATATTGGGTCGTTCGGAAAGTAATTTCGTTTTTTTCCAACACAAGATTCAATGTATTTTTTTCACAGCTAACTTTACACTTAGGCCTCATTGTTATTATATATTTTTTATAGCTAAAGTAACAAGGATTGTTCGTGAAAAAGTTTGTTTGGTTCTGTCCAATAGTTTTTATTTGCTGCCCTATGAATCATGGAAAGTCGAAAGCAGCATTTTTGACATATTTTACTTTTTTACTATAAAAAAGGTAAAAATACTGTTTAAGCGGGAAAAAATTAGATAAAACTGATCTGCAAAATTTCGTTTTGGCAATTTTGATGTTGAAGATCCACCATGTTCTGGAAGACCAATTCAAACTGATGAAAGCAAAATAAAGACATTGATTAATGGAAACCGCCGAATAACAACACCTGAGATTGCTGACAGATTAAATTAATCGAATTCGACCCTTCATGATTACCTGAAACGTCTTGGTTTAATTTTAAAACTCGACATACGGGTTGCGCATGATCCTACAGAAAGAACCTTGTTCCGTCACATTGAAGTCTGTGATATGTTTCTCAAACATCAGGAAAATGAAGCATTTTTAAAGCGAATTATCACTGGGGAAGAGAAATGGGTTGTCTACAACGATATTAAATGGAAAAAATCATTGATTTAAAAAGATAAACTGGCTCAAAACACTTCGAAAGCCGATATTCACCAAAAAATGGTGATGCTGTCTATTTGGTAGGATTTTAAGGGAATCGTTCTTTTTGAGCTGTACCGGATAATTGCAGGATCCATTCTGAAGTGTATTGTTGTCAATTGGACAAATTCACTCAAATTGATAAGTCCGCAATTGGTCAATAGAAAAGGTGAAGTGTTGCACGAAGCTAATGCGCGACCTCATACAAGTTTGTAAATTTTCCAAAAGCTTTTACAGCTTGGATAGGATGTAAAATTACACCCAACATATTCTTCGGATTTTGCACCTCCGGATTATTATTTTTCCGGTCTCTAAAAAATTTTTTCGACAGCAAAACCTTTACTGCAAATCAGAACGTCAAAAATGACTTGGATCATTATATTGCCAAAGAAGGTCAGAAATTTTATGAGCTTGGAATCATGCTTCTGCCAAAAAAATGGCAAAAGGTATTGGCCCAAAATGGAGAATATATAATTTTGAAAAAATATGTAAACACTATAAGAAAATCGTCTGTCATTTTCACCACGAAGAACGAAGTTACTTTCCGAACGACCCAATATATACACTTCGTCGATCACCATAAACACACGTCTCTTCATTTACACATACTTCCTAACAGGATTCATAAAAGTGTGATACATTTTGAATAATTTTTTGGATTGTTTTTAGACTGAAACAGAATAGAGCTCGATGCTCTTTGTGTAAATCTAACTCCATGGATGTACTGGCAAAAGAGCAAGTGGTCTCCCCCGTAATTTCTCCGGCGATAATGAAATTTTGAAACTTCCTAACCATAAGATTCAATAGAAGACCGAATGTATGGCTTTTTAAGATTCGCTGGGTGTACTAGCAGCCCTTACCGCGATAAAGTTTTACGTTAATTAAATTTTTTCCTTACCTCACGGAATAAATGCGGTGTTCCCGAAATTATGTGCGAGCTTTTTAACGAACCAACTGGCATTTCTCGCTGAAATTTTACTAAAGTTGTGAAATTAACTTCAAATATTTATTATAATTTTTTTTAGAATGCTGTAATATACATTCATTTCCATAACATGAGATACAACGTGGTGATATTCCTACTGTCCTCCATAAAACCCTCCAACAATTTTGAAACGATGCATTGGATATAAATGTTCGTAAATGATATTCCGATTTTAACATAATACAATGCTTTCGACAAACGGTAGTGCTTTTGGATAGTATCAAACTGCAAGTATAATACGTTACAGAAACTTTGTGCACCAATTACATCCGATGTTGCGGAACCCCTCTAAACGAACAGTTCGGAAATAAAATACCCTCACGTAGTGAAATATAAGTCCTACCGTATAAAGTTAGGTGCCGTTAACACGAGCCGTGTATCATGCTATGTTTAGCAACAAGAATATCAATGTATCATGATGCACTTAGAAACAAGGTCACTACTAACACCATTCGGGGGGGTGGGGGGGGGGCGGAAGAGGGTGGTTAAAGCTCGGTCGTTCGCAGCTAATATCGAACCTCGTGAAATACAAAGTCGTGCGAGAATCCCGTGTTAAGTATCAATGATAGCCATAATCAGGCGACCTCCCCTCCCCCTCTTCGCCCCGTGACTTCTCATTTGGCCGGCGACTCTGTACTAATGGGACCCATGGAAATCCGCATATATTTCGTCACGTGTCGTCGGTGGTCGCAACGTCTCTACATGCTTTCTCCATCGGTTTATCGGTAATTTAATTATCGTCGTATAGCGACCGCAGTACCGACAGTATCACACAGCGCCATAATTACGATCTCGTCCCTAATAATGCCGTATAATGCCCGCCACTGACTCCACGACACGTACAAGTTACTCTGTAAATTAGTGACGTCCTTTCGGCTCACCTCGTATTCCTGATTTATCGTACGTGCTCCTGCTGTTATCTTCCGCCGTACACTCCTATGGTGTCGGTCTCGTCTCAAGAAATTGCAATTAAAATCAGCCGCCGCGAGAATACCCGACGAGAATCCCTTTACACCGGTTTGTACTTCTCGAAAAAATTCTAACGCTATTATGATTGACGTAACTCCACTGCGCTCGGAATGTTTTCCGTGGATTTTATTCCTGCAATTCGGTGGGGTGTAAATTACATTTTATCGGAGATTTAGAGATTTTTATACGTTGTTCGAGGAACGATTTAAGGGTAACTTATACAGATTTTATATTATGGGATGAAAGGCGAAATCTTGTAGCGAACAAATTTGTTTCCAATGATTAAGTATCGGGGCGAAATTCACTTTTATGTCTGTCCAAGGTGTTACTGGTCAGCCCGTTTCATTAGATGGGAGATTTTAATTTTCGATAGAAATTTATCAAGTTTTAAGAACATAATCCCGCGGAAAGTTTCTAGAAATAATGGTTGCCCGTAATTGGCTCGTAAGAGGATTAAATGAAATCATCTCATCGATAAATGCATTACTGATATTTTTCACTCCGTGGACCACAGAGCGTTAATAAAAAATAATTTTCAGCCATTCCGTTAAGCGAACATAGAGTGTTGCTCTTTTAAAGAGAATCTTGATTTTTCCCCCGTGAAACTCAAATAATTAATCAAAATTTGTCCCGTGTGAAACGTTTAAAGTATCTGGAGAATCAAAAGTCTAATTAGTTTCGCGTCTACGCCTACAGGCGAATCAAAGTAGTTTTGTCTGTAAAAATTCATTTTTAGAAGTCATGCTCTTTTCACCTGCATCCACGCGAAAGGCGGAAAAAATGTTTTCCCTTTCAAACCCTTCATGTATGACCTTTGCAGTTTTTCCATCATTTCTCATTACGTCAGGAAACTTTTGCTCGTTAACTCGACCGTGTTGCAGACTTTTCCATCAGTGTTGAATCGATAACCACACGAAATTTCCATTAAATCTTGTTAACAGAGGCAGCAGCACCTAGTTCTACGTGCTATAACAAAGTATCGCCAATGGATATTAAATAAACAAAAACCCGTTATCTACGTATATTTTAAAGCGGAAAATTCAATAAATATTTGTTAGATTAATTAATTTCTACGTTAAAGAATCGGCAAAGTTATTATCGTACTTAACGATCGATATTACTTCGACAAAGTTGTTTTTTATTCCAGGTTTGAAAAGTGCGACCAACGGGAAACTCTGTTTATGTAGGTTAAAAGGTTGTGCGGCCGGTTGACATTATTGTCAGGTCTGCATATATAATCTTCAAATAACTTCTGTCAGAAACAATCGGTAAAATAGAAATTAATCGAAGTGGAAAAACGATCAGATTCCATTCCTTGCCGTTTTCTGTATCTTTGGCGAGACATATGTATTTCAACAGTATACATGCATGCATGAACACTACTATATGTATGTATGTACGTATGTATGTGTCTGGCGTGTTTTAGTCTTTCATATCAAGTGTAACCTTTGTTTTAGTGTTTGAGTGCATTTTGTATGTTATTTTGTAAAATCACTGAAAATTGGCCACGGTCGTTTTTTTCGCTGACACTTCGATTGCAACGATCGACAGCATTTCTTTTTTCTATCCTCTAAGAGCACTTTAGCCCCTTTAAAGGCGACCGGAGAGATTGATCGGAGAGCACAAAAACTCTCGAGAAATTTAGATACTTTTCTAGAGCAAACGAAATCCACTGTAATTGAGAAGTATTAAATTTCAAATTGATTTAAAAATATTTAACACGGCTTGCGTTCATGTTGAATTTCTAGTACATACATACTATTGAATCTATTGCCAACATATAGGGATTGCAGTAAATAAATAAAGTAGAAATTGAATAAACGAAAACGTTGATTGACGCGATGGAGATGTGTTACAAAGTAAATTCTTTTATACAATAATTATAAAATTAATCGTGGTTGTTAAGACAATAAATTAGAACACAGAATCGAGATACCTGGTGGAAAGCAGATGTTCAGAAAAATCGTACCATCTACCGTTAGGGCTCTGGTCAGGCATAAATTCAGCGTTTTCGCATGCCCGCGAAGGGATTATGCCATAAAACGTGCCTGCCAGAGACCCTAACGAAAATTAGCAAAATTGTCGAACGGCGACAACATACATCTGCCGACCACCAGGTCACAGAAAATCACTCCCTCTCTTGGTCTGTAGGCGGGGTGGAGACATTTTCATTAACCAATAGTTGAATATTCCAAAGTCTCCTACCCTGTCTACAGAAAACTGGATTTTCCAAAAAAACCACCAAGGGAGGGGAGCTCCTCGGTTTCGGAGGAGTTCACAGGAAATATTAACTTCAGACACTTTTTAGAATCAGTACGAGACACATTTTAGTAAGCCAAGAGAGCACAACCCAAGATACAATTAGAATCCGTAGTGGAACACATAAAAACACCTAGTATATCTTGTACAACTTGTTAAGTTTTAGTTGTAAGTTTTTTGTTGTAAATACATCTTCTTGTTGATTATTGAACCAGTTTCTACATTTCGTGTCCCTTTTCACGATCATTAAAAAAGGGTGGTCCTTCGAATATCACTTAGATAGGCACGTCATCTTTGTGCGATACACAAGTTGGCCTTTGAAAATTTGTTCAAACGGTGCAACTAAACAGTGGTTTTGAAAAGGATTATACATCGACTTGCGATATTTTTGCAAAGTTTGCAGAAACGAAAATCCGCCCTCGGATTCTAAACGGGTTAAAAGACAGTACAAACGAGAAACAACAAAGTAAGTAATACCTGGGCTTTGTATTTTTCTCAACGAAAGGAAGCCGCGATAATGAAACTAATTTCTTCGTAAACAATTTCGTTCATTCAATTCCAGACTTTTAGCGCCGTTGAAATTCGCGAACTACGAAATGCCAATCCTCTCCCGGTTTTCTTACCTGGCGATAATTTTCCCTGGCTTTTACGTGTCTCGTTCTTCTCGACCTCTGATTGGCCGGGCGCCTGTAAATTTTACAGTCCGCATTCGTTGCTAGTTAAAGAAATTTCCCTCTGGTGCGGCGGTCCGATTCTACCCGCCGCGGCCGGATAAGTTACGGTAGAAAAAAAAGGAGAAGTAAGAAGCCGAAATAAATAAACAGCAAAGACAGAGAGCGTACGAAATTAACGATTAATCTCACTTAACGAGGCAAAAAGAAGAAACGCGACAGAGATAGAAAACTAGCTTTTTGCGGTATTGCTGGTTCGGTTGTATTAACACCGAGAAGATTCTTTCATCCAGTCGTGTCATAATTAGCGGCCACCATAAAATCACTTTAAATACAAAATCAATAACTCACTTCGGAGCTGCAAAATTGACAGAATCACGAACAAAATGCCTACCTTCAAAATCCTCCTCACTCTTTTATGCATGTACGTGTGTACATACATACACGCGTAAGTACATACATACTTACATACATGCATATAACACAAATTGTATTCTCTATAAACTCGTTCGCTATATTTTAAATAATATTAATTAATCGCAAGCTTGGAATATTTTCGAACATATTCATCGGGCTCATCGAAATACCATCGACGTAAGCAGAATGATAATATTCGGTACAATTAACCGAAGTAGAGAGAAAAAATAAAAATTGCACAGTTCGAGTTAATGAACGGTAGAGCACCAACGAGGATCTAACTCGAATACAGTTGGATATTTAAGGGACGTGAAGAATGTGGCCGCCGGAGCTTTTTTCCTTTTCATTTTTTACGCGCGAATCGTCCTTAATTGCGGTGGACCGCTCGAGAAAAAGCGGCGAGTGGTACGCAGGTCACTTTCGCTTCTTCAGGAGTCGCGAACGAACCTCTTATCACGCAAAAGCACCGCCACACAGTTGTCAAATTAACCCGCCGCACTCGACACACATTTACCGTGGATAATGGTGTACATACCTGTGTAAACGAATTAGGATAAGCAGTTTGTACAGATACATTGTTGTCAATGTCTTTCACTTATAGTAATAAACGCATTTATTCTGGTTGGAAGAGCTCCGATTAACTTACGTCTACATATAGCGAGAAAAATGTACTTCGCAAGATGATCGAATTTTTGCGTTTTCAATTGCATGTTTCAAAATTACTATAATGTATACCACCTTGAAATTGTTTGCAACTTTGCACATAGGAAGTTAAGGATTTTATTATTTGCTTCCAGAAACAAACAGTATTCTTTGTAAAAATAAACGCCGGTGAAAAATACTATTAAAAAGGAAAGTTGGTTCGCGTTATTGCGACGAAAAAGATAACCACCAACGTAAAAAGTAATTTAGCTCAGTATTCTTTACATATCCTGTAAAAAAACGAAGGTGAGAATAACCTTTTTAACATACGTAACAAATTGCATTTCGTCAATTGATATTGGTTCTCCAGGATTAAAACTTCCCTTCCATCGGAGTGACAATTCCCGATACTTGCGCGAAAGTTTCCGCAACGCATTTAATGCATTTTCTTTAGCGGTTGACATATGGCGAGCCAACCATTACGGAGACTTTACTAACTCTGTATGCTTTCACGCAAAGGTTCATGGAGTGAAAGTTTTTTTGCGCAGTCATGCATAAGGGAAACTCTTGTATCCCTGCGCGAAAACTTCAACGTTGCATTTACTCGGTGGCAGGTGGCGCACGTTAGGGAAAATTCTCACGAAAATTTCACGGAATCATCTCACCTTCGTTAACCGCAACGACAGGTAACAGAAATGACTCCGTCGAGAATAATCGAGTTTCTTTCACGCGATAGAATCACGTCTCACTTGCACGGATTTCATGCAGTTTTATTCTGGGATTGAATTTTTATCCAATTTCTCGATTTCGGATCGGGTTACCGGAGAAAATTATATTACAACGTCCCTGCGAATTATTTCCCGCAACGCCTACAAGCTACGAAACCACCATTCGATTCGTATACGTATTCTTCCCGGCTCCAATTACCGTGGCACTCGAGTACCACCGAATTCCTCTGAGACTCTCCGCAGAAAGAAATGTGATTACGCTTTTTCCAATTCGCGAGTGCATATGTACGTACTCAGCAAAAGCGTAGAAGACGTTTCGACAACATTTCCACCAAGTTTTCCGAGGCGAATTCGGGATGTCTCCTCTTACTTCCACGACTTAGTTCCGTGAAATTAGTGCGACTGCCGTTCTCGCGTTTTTCGAACGGCAAGATGTAAGGACGCACCGTCTTTTGAACGCATTCGTCAAACAACTTCGTTTGTTCGGTGTCTCATTGAGGTATGTACGCGCGCGTCGCGTAATCGCTGCAATTAGTTTCAACCGTAAAGATTTCAGTTTTAAAAAAGGTTTCAGATTCTCCTGCGTACGCCCAATTAATTGTCGCGCAACTTTTCAGGCACTAATTCTGCCGGCCACGTAATATGCAAGTACATTGCCCCTCGCGATGTGCGACGTGAAAGAGGAATGAAATCTAGGGAAAAAGATTCTTTGTCCGTTTATTAGCATATTTAACAGGCTAATAAAAACGGTTATACATCGGGCTAATTTCAAATTCGTGGAATTTTTCGGCATGTTTTAACGGAACGATACACTCCACGTTTATGCATGTGCAAAGAAACTCAGATCGCAGATGAAAATGTTTAATGCTCCGCTGACGGGATTCCCATTTAATTAAACGAGTTGCGATGGTAGGAAAATTGGAGGTAATTTCGACAGAATTTAATTCATCGAGTTGCCGTATCAAAGACATCTGCCCATCCACATTCGTTTGTCCATCGCCTACTTTAACAATAAAAATATATTAACCTTTTGCGTACTAACTATCAATCCAACTGGCATAACGAATAAATACGAGCTGCTCTAATTATGAGCAATCAACATATTATCTTTTTTTTCTATTAAGCAGTAAAATGAAATGTATAGGTCTGTATGAAAAGTTAACAAAATTAACACGAGCCTGGAATTGTTTTAAACGCTCCGATACGATCAAACTTGTTCCTCACTTTGCGTGTTTTGGTACGTTAAGACTTACATTTTTTAAGTAGTAAAGTCTCTAAAGAAAATGAATGCATCCGATATTTGTTGGACATCAGAGGGATTTCCATTGGTTCACATTCAAATGGTAATTTTTATTAAAATAATATTTATTAGTTGGAATATCGTTCAACAGATAACACGTCTTAATTGTCTTCCCGTGAAATATGAGTAAATTTCCTATGATGTTGATCAGTAGATTTCAATAAATTCTAGATTTTATATATTTTCAGAAATATTTCTTGACGACCTTATTCGCTGTTCTTATTATAAAAGTATGTCAAAATACAAATAGACGTAGAACGTGTCTCTTTTATTTTCATGATACAAAATCCAAGTAAATTCTTCGCATAATTTCTGTTTTTCCGAATTGATTGGTTGAAGAACTGCTGCAGATTTTTTATTTAAATGTCGCGAATCACCAAATTTATCTATACATACCTGACGCCGGAGTACACTACGTACAGACGTAACAAATATTCGAAGCGTAAAGAGTTAATAAAACAAAACGTGTAGAGAAATCGAGCGAGAAACACCGTATTGTTATTCGTCATGGAAAATCACGTATAAAATTCACGTTCGCCGGTCTCCGCTGTCCTTTTGAAATATTATAGGCGATAAAATATGATACAACACGGGGCGTAGTGAAGTTTGAATTTTCCTCGACGACCACGGAATGCCAAAGTGTTCCCAGGTCGCTTGATACCCCGTGACCGCGATATCCCCGTAATTGCACGGAATTTCAATGACGCGGAAAAAGAAGAAACGTCGAGCGGTGTAATCTCGCTCGTTTCAAAGACGAAAGGGATCTACGCCGTGGCTGAGAACGATTCTGTCGTTTCCGAGGCCGCGGAAAAGTGGCGAGGGATAGAAAAAAAGGTGGAAAAATAACACGGTCGACACACGAGCGTGTGCCTTTTGCGTCGGTCGAATAAGGAAGGCCTGGAGATTTGTCGTGGGTTTCGGCCGAATGCTTGCGAGTATACGAAAAATAGAGGCGGGGGGAATTCTCATATCGCATGGCTTTCCCGTGAAATGAAAAAGCGGGAATTAAATCGTCAGACTTTTTCCGCGATGTCTGGCTTTTCGGTCTGCAGCATCGAGTTTCACTTTGACGGCCGTAATATCGCTATTTGATACATTCCTTTCCGCTGTTAGATATTATTTAATTAGCACGTGTAATTTAATGAGTCTCATCGCGGTGTACTCCGCTTGATTGTATCTCGTCACGTTACACAAGTTAGTCGAGTTTACAGTTTTGATAACAGCGAAGCCGTTTACGGCGCATAGTTCGGTGTGTTTTAAATTGTTAGATGAATTTAATTTCGTCTAGGTACGTTGTCGACAGTTTAATTACGTTTAAACGTTGTAACGGCAAAGTGTGTGTATTGTGAAACGATTTATTATTAGAAGTTATTAACGTGTGTTCAACGGGCGAGTGCGTAAAGGTGTTTAAAATGGTACGTGGTTTCATTTTAAATTCCGCCTAAAATATTCGGAAATTTTCCCTCGGATAACGTACCTCGAATTAACCACTCAAATTTCCCCGCGGAGTCCCTGCAATATTGTCAATAAAATTGTTGTCGAAATTATTCTCTAGACCTCGTTTAAATAATTTTGCAAAACGAAACGTTGAGCGCCGGTTATTTCGAGTCGGTTCCTAATTAACCGTGAAATTTATTTGTCAACGTACGCTCGAGGAATATTTTCATCCGCGCCTCTTTCCTAAAAACGTATAAATTTCCTTGGTGATATGAATCAAGCACCAGAGTTACAAATCAAATTGTATACCTGTGTATGCGTATTATACACACTCGGAACGGCCGTTCCGACGTAACTTGCGGGGGATGAGCGTCATTATGCCGGTTACGCTGATAAATTATATCTCTGTTTATTATGCAACCACGTTTAAACGGATATCGTGCGCGTTCTTTGAGCACGTGGCTATATGTATGCATATGTATTTAAATGAGGTTAGTGTTTCGGAGTTACGTAATAAACAGGCGTAATGCAGTGTTCCGACTAGCACAATGCCGTTTGAGGAACATCGTATAGACATCCCGGACGTTTCGACGGACAATGGAGCATCTCGTGGACATTCTGTAAACGTTTGGGACACTTAGCCGAACAATGGAACGCCTAGAGCGCTTCCTGAAGATCTTCGCGAACCCACAGAGGCTTGGGATCCACCAGAAGAATCCGGTTAAAGCAAATAGTTTGCTAACTGCCACGATCCAACGGATCATAAATAAATTCTTTTTCATAAGTTATACTGCTCGAATGTCAATTTCAGCGTCCGCTACTCTTTCCTTCTAGTACCCTTGGTTCCATACAACAGTTGTTAATGTAGGGAAAATTATAATAAATTTCTCCTACGTATGTGGTGGAACAGAATAGAGGTGATACGGCTTATTGTTAAGACAATTTGAATAACAACAAAACACACAATATTTATTAATTAACTAAGCCTAAACTTCACTCTTTACCACTTTACAACTTTGAATACAACTTTACTACTTTAACAACTTTACAACTTTTCTGCTTCTTTCGTACAACCTTCTTCCACGCGTTCAACTCTCAATCTCTCTCGTTTTCCCGTCATTCACTCTTCTATATACGCACGCTTTTCTCTCTCTTACTCTTCATTCGCCTTTACTTGCACTTCATTCTGTCTCCCTCACTTTCTTTACTCTCTCACTCACACTCATCCCTTATGCCTAGGACAAGGGCCTACGGACCGCCGTCGAAGAGTCGACCGGGTTTTCCCATGAAAACGCCCATGGTGGTCGCTCTTCGACCGCTGCCCTTGTCCACCATAAACTTTCACTTTCTTACACGACATTTTCCAGACACACGCTCATGCACTCGAAAACACTCGGATTCTCACGACATTCATTCCGCTTGTTTTCTAAAATCCCACACTCAGCCATTCTGAAAAACATATGCCCTTGGATGCACTCTCAATAAAAATCTTTAAAATCTTTCATACCCTACATTAATAACTGCAACAAAGGGCTGTATCGATTGTTTAGATTCAGTACAGAAATTTGTAGCGTTAAAAGAAGATTCATGTTCAGAAGTAAGTATGTGTATATGTAGTAGGAAATTCTTCTCTTCTAGAATAGTCCGATCGGTGAGATTGATTTGTATGGAATCGTTGGTGCGATAAAAGGTGAAATTATCAGATTTTAATATTTTATACCCTGACAACACTCCGTTTAATACTTGTCTAATATTCAGGAGAGATGAGAAATACGCATGAATGCGTACAACAGAAAGTTTCTTTATAATTTGAATTAAACATTTCTTTTCCACTTTTAGTAATACATTCCATGATGACCAATGCGTTGTAAGCGAATCAACGTTGCAGTAATGCGTAAAATGCAAATGGGATAACAATTCGAAGCCTGATTTCAGCTTTATTCCCCCTCAAATTTGCGGATAATTTTTATGCACAAATGTGATATGCATATACGAATACGTATACATATGTCTGTGCCACGTATTTACGAATTTTAGTTGATAAATCCTAGTAATGGAAATATTACTTTGTGATTGTCCGAAAAACCGAGATAAGTACTTCTAGCGAGATTCGAAAAGTCGATATATCGGCCCAGAGTATTATAACGGTTGACGAACGATAAGCTTGACTTTTGCTAGATGGCGAGTGGAAAAGTATTTTACTTTTGCGAGTGGAATTATCATAAATTTTGCATACTTTGATACGAATCGGTCCCAGTGACCCGCAACGTTCAGAGAATTTTCGAGCGTGTAATACATTTAGGGAATAAATAGAAGTCGTCAAAACATTCATAATACAATGGTACTTCGGATTCGTTCGGCTGCATCGGAAATTTCTAAGGAGGAAGGAATCCCTCAGGAGAGGACGAATGTCCTCGTACACGGAGCATTTATATCCCTGCGCATCGCTCAAGTTATCGGGAAGCACGGTAAATATTCTCGTGCATTTAATTTTGATCTACCTATGGAAATCGATTTATCGGACGATTCGGATGTCAGATATCGGTGAAACACCTGTTTCTTCTGAAGTAACCGATTTCTCCAACCCGATTTTCTGCCGTCTTATTTATTTTTATTCTTCCCTCGTAACATTTCACTTGTATTCCTTTCACGTATTCCGAATCAATTGGATAAAACTCAAAGCTCCCGTTTTTACATGTATCCTCTATATCCGAGGCAATAGTTGTAGCTTTTGTAATCGTCAATTTACTCTGAACTATACTCTTTGGACTTTCCAACAATAAGTGTCGCCCTAAATCTGTGCTTAAAAATACCCTGAATAAAAATCTCTTCCATCGCCAATAAATATCGAATATATTTTCCTTTTAAGGAGACTCTACCTTTTATAACAAAATTTAATACTAACTCACTGACTCACTGACAACTTGTACAATTTATGCTCACTTAATTAAAATATATTAATTAATTTATACTTATTTTATTGTAGATACTTACGTATTTCTATTGAAACGGTTTTATATGGAAATTCAAATTGTTTAGAATCCATTACAGGTAAACGAAAATTTAATGCGAGTAATAGTAATCAAAATACTTTCTTAACATCCATAAGACAATTTTATCTATTACGTTATAACTAATGAAAATAACATTGAAAATTGTAACATTATCTACCCAGACTACTTAATCGGACGTAACCAGACCGGCCCTGATGAACTTGAGGCTAACCCTTTGTCGTCCTATGTTTACTGCATCTGCACATTGTGATCGTGTTATGTAAATATGATAGACATTTGTAACAATAAATTGTAACTTTTTACAGAGGATTTCTATCGGTTTAATTTTTGCCGGAAAACACTTTGAAAATCATAAAAGATGGAAGACGATTACTTCTATAAAGTACAATATTTTCTACCCATTGGATTTTCACTAATAACCATATTCATTCGATTTTTTAAGTTTTGATTTCAAACGTTGCGAAACAATTCGTAATTGATACCTTGAGATTACCATTTATGTATATCGTTTAAAAATTATTAACGATTGTGCTGCGGTTCGCATATTATTCGATATTTTCTAGTCTCGAACGGTTTTCGTCAAGACTGTATTTAGGGTTCTATGTATACTCCCTCGAGTGTTACCCTTCGGTTGGATAATAAATTACAACGGATGGTTGCAGCGGCATTAGAAACATCATATATTAATCTATTTTAGCAAATGATTAATTGATAGGCTGACAAATGACTTCGACCCTATGGACACTACCTTGCCATTTCACTAACAAAGAATAATTAATGACCACCGTAATATACGGAATGAATTCCACTGTCTACATACGTAGGTATGTATATGCAAAATTAAAAAATTCAAAAACAACGCCGTAGTAGCCCCGCGACATGTTTGGTTTTCCAAAAGTTATATTTTATTCGATCATTATTTTACTGAATCTAATAACAAATAGACACGGGTACATGGCGATCGATACGATTAAGATCGAGGAAATGGCGGAAAAAAGACTAAACAGATTTGCATTATTACAAAGTGTCTTAATTGCCATTTAATAAATTTTAAACACTGTATCTATGTCCTTCACCGCCATATTTCGCATGAAATATCGGTTCGAAAGCTTATCTTAAATTTGCTACATTCGCATCGGCGATAATTCCAAACTTGGGATACGATGATAATTTTAAACTATTCTTAAACACGACATTTTTCATAAATTACGTAATGATCGGATCAACGGGAACGTCAGAACTGCGAATACACACTTTTTGCTATTGTAATTTCACAAGACAGACCGAGGCGAACGTAATACCGCAGCGGAACCCGTTTAAACAAAATGTCGTAACGTTACGTCAGTGTCTACCAATGTGTCAGCGTGAAATGTCACCGTGACGAAAACAAATCCGACAGACTCCGACGTCGTCAGGTAGGGGTTGGAGCACGAGTATAGGCGGGTCAACGAATTTCTCAAGCGTCGCACCATAATAGACAGAACGTTGTCGATGGTACGAGAAGAAAATTCGTGATGCCGAACTTTCCGAGATTTAAAGTGGTCGGGCAGTAGGATTTACAGACTGTTCGATAAGATTGCCAGAGCTGATCTCGGATCTTAGGCGCTCCAGGGGATTATAAATCGGGCCTCGATAATGATCCGTAATGGATGGTTTCCCGCCTTCGGCTCTGGCCAACATAAAGTCGGCACCGCGAAGGACCCTGACATAACGATTATTCATGCTTACCGCCTTTTCGAGCGTTTCGCGAATTAAGCCCTTCAACGTGACGCGAATCTTGATGGGGTCTGGGTTAGAACTCGTCGGGCTTGCGCCGTTCATCTCGTCGTTTCGACTTTCTTTCGGGAAACAGGTTCCAAAGTACGTGCTGGTCGATACTTTCGTTCCGAATGTTGATCGAGCATGGCACAAGAATACGTAACGTTAGGATTAACGATAATTAATGTACACCCAATTCTGCTTTTACATGATGCATACGTTTCGTGGAAAGAAAATTTGTGTAAAATCGGGATTTCCCGTACACCTATATCTACTAGAAAGATCCGAATGATTGGTTATTCAAACATTTCATGTTTCTTCAGTTTCATATACATATCCGATAAACATCATATACTTATACGAGGAATATTTTATAATATTATACACACTTACACTACGGAGAAAAGAGATGTTTTAAAGAATAAGATTGTAAGTATTAAGCATAGGATTAAAAGGAGGACGGAGTGCAGTGGCACATTGCAAACGTAAGACGGACTGTGAAATAAATAATAAGCAAATATAGATAAAGTACACTACGGAGAAAGAAACGTTTTTTATCCCTAAAAATCATATATGTTTTATTAGTGATCACAGATCTTGCAAGTATGTATATGTATACAGGGATATGTATGTATAGGGATAGGAACCTTCTCGCATGTTCAACATAGGTTTTCAGCAAAAATATTTCTCGCATCCAGCGCGAGTATTATTTCTTTCATGATATCTCCAATACCCGATTTGATACCATTTATGTTAATTCGCTTTTTGTGTCATATTTGTTGACATTATATCGAACTTTCGTTCTGCTTGTAATTCTATACTATACTATTCAGCGAGTTGAAACAAAAACTTTATTAGTGACATATATAGTATTACGCTATTATTTCTTTAAATCGCTCCTAGGTATTTGTATTAACAAAGTCCAATAGTATTATAAAAAACATTTAGAGTCTATCTATGAATTCCATTCTTTATCAAGAGACAAGGTCTTGCCGATTGAACGCCCACGCCTTTTTTTAAATACTAACGATGACACCGAGATAAATAAATGAATAAAAAGTAAATTTCGCTAAATATTGAGTCAGGGGATATACATAACTCGAAATGAATGAATAAGAAACATCTACTTAATTATTATTCCATTTATATTTAATTAAAATTCAGCGACACTATGGGATCAGACATTGGGCATAAGTGTTAAATGCCCGTAAAAAAATAATTAGAAAAATATTTCGAATAAAATGAAAGAGTCGCAGCGGCCGGCAAAGACACACCGTCGCACTTGCTCTCGGCGATCGTAGTGCGAGCACTGCGAGCGCAACAGACAGAACGAAGAAAAGAAAGGCCCTAATGCGAGACGAATTCGGACGATGATGAATTCCGCATTGATACCTTCCTCGTCGTCAAACGTGCTATCACACATACTTGCGAGGCCACGTCGCGTCGTTGGTTTGGCTAGTGCGAACGCGACGGAGCGACGGAAAGATAGAGACAAAGTATGCAGTCGAATGTATTGTTGTTGATATCCCGAGCCATAGTACGCCACAAAGAGAACGAATTAAAGAGAGGGAAAGAAAGACACCTTCGTGATGCACGCATTAATACGTAATTCAGAAAATATCAAACTGTTATCAATAATTTATACATTTAATAGAATGGTTGCTTAAATTGTTATAAACAGGTATTTAGTTTCTAGAACTTCGATACATGTCAAAGCGTCTCTTCAAATTTCTACAAACTTTTTTTAGTACATAATCAATTTGTTCTGTAAACCGGTCTTCCATAATAAAGTCAGCAAATTTTGCTGAGTCTGTCCGAAACGTGTAGTTATCGGTACTGTTAACAAATTTTTTTTACATGTTTTGCATTGAAACTTTACTATCTCGGATATCGAATCTCTAAATTGTTCCGTATCTGTTTATAACAGTGTTATGATATTACCTACACATCTTTACAATGAAATTAGAATATTGTTCTGCAGGTATACTGTAAAATTAGATGATAAGATGCCACGGTAATAAAAAAATTCATGATTTCAAAAAAACTATTTTTCTTCAAATAGATTGTTGAAGTATAGGTGCGTTTAGAAGACACGATGACGTTGTTGTATGTAAATTGAAATACATTTTCAAGGATACATAGGACCATATTGAAGTTCTGAAAGTTCTAGAAATCAAAAACATTCTTCAACAATTCATACAAACAATTATTTGAAATTTAGACACTTTTAATAAGATGGCTTTTGTGTAATTAAACCGTTTTAGACCACTTCTATGTTTATTATAATTTTCGAATTAAGAATTAAAAAACCAAACGTATACAAATCCTGCACTAATTCCTTCAAATGTGTTTTTTTCAATATTACCCACAATGTATGCAAGTTTTTAAACAATCTTTAACTTACTGCGAGAACCTTGTATACATGATCCGAAACGCACCTAGACTGAAAGTTTACTGTCTCCGGAAGAGTCTCTGATTTTTTGTATTCACTTCTCCATAAAACTTTTTGAAATTTTATAAATACAAAATTCTTATTATACTAAATTTTTTAAAAAAGAAATAACGTATAAAGGAAAATTTGTTATATTCCTTCGCGTAATCATATATAATTGTCGTATCACTATATTATGTAAGATCTGTTTATTCCTTCATTCCTGTATTCCCTTATTTATTCCGTCGTACCTGCATTCCCTAATTCTTTAATAACAAGTATTTTAATTAGAGGCCATAGATTGGAGAAACAGGAAAGTTAAGGATGGCCAAAGTAAGGATTGTTGTTAAGGGAAAAGGAAATAATAAGAAATGAATACAAGTATTGTCAGCAGGATCTCGGATAGTGGAGTAAAAGAATGACTTCGACGATTAAGGGCGTTGGCTACGATTCGTTCGAGGCATGTGTGACTTCAGCGAAGGGTGCGGAGAAAATACGAATCCACAAAAAGCATCGAAAATGCAAAGCTATGGGCCAAGTACAAGAGAATGTTACATTGGAATAGGTTGCTCATTAACATAAACTGCATTTTACACAGGATTTGAAATCAATCAAATGTGAGCAAGTACAAATTATTGTAGAGCAACGACACAATACTATCGCTAAGTAAATATATACAATTAACTAAATTTCCCAAAATATGGTGTCTTCTCATTTAATGACTAAATCTGTTTACTGCTCTATTAAATGTACTTGGTGGCCCGCTTTTTACGAAGCTTGATGTCAAAAACGTAACGTAACAAACATTTCTAATTTAATACGTTAACAATCTGGATGTGTGTGAGAGGAAATTACATATACATATTGTAGTGTATTTCAACAATTGATGTTAAAATAAATTAAAATGGAACGATGTGAGATATTTAAAGGACTTTCATTCTAAACAGTAAGAAGCCCACTTTATATTGTGTTTTAGCAACTCTCTTTTAATGTCGCACATTTCCAACTATTTAAGCTTAGGGGAGTTGATACTACAGGTATTTTTTACCATCGAACCTTCGTAAAAAGCGGGCCACCAAGTACATTTAATAGAGCAGTAAACAGATTTAGTCATTAAATGAGAAGACACCATATTTTGGGAAATTTAGTTAATTGTATATATTTACTTAGCGATAGTATTGTGTCGTTGCTCTACAATAATTTGTACTTGCTCACATTTGATTGATTTCAAATCCTGTGTAAAATGCAGTTTATGTTAATGAGCAACCTATTCCAATGTAACATTCTCTTGTACTTGGCCCATAGCTTTGCATTTTCGATGCTTTTTGTGGATTTCACTCGATTCGTAGAATTATGTAAAGTACAGTATGTCTTTTATTGAAATACTTGTTATTAAAGAAGTAAGGAAATAAAGAAATCAGGGAATGCAGGAAAATAAAGGAATATACAGATCTCATTATTATAATAATTTTGCAATCATGATGTGGCAAAATGTAAAAAATTATCCTTTAAATGTTATTTATGTTTAAAAAATATAGTAACCAGAACTATGTGTTTTCAAATTTTAAAAAATTCTTTAAGGATGTGAATAAAAAAATCAGAGACTCTTCCGGAGACGGTAAACATTATACACAGTAATATTGAAAAAGAAAACACATTTTAAGGAATTAACAAAATAATAAACATTTAATTACTGCAAGACAGTGACAATTTTGTACCTTTGGTTTTTAAATTCTGAATTCGAAAATTATAATAAACATAAAAGTGGCCAAAATGGTTGTATGAAAACGGGGTAAATTTAAAATAATGGTTAGTGTGAATTGCTGAAAAATGTTTTTAACTTTAGAACTTTAATTTGGTCAAATGTATATCCTTGTATAATGTATATTCTGACTAACGCCCGAATGTACAAAACAAATGACTAACTCTAAACAGGGAGTCACTCGATGACTCGCTGTTTGTTACCAAGATTAGGCTGAGTATCCAACAATATTTCAACGACGGGTTTGAACAAAAAATAGTTTTTAAGTAATATCATAACACTGTTACAAATAGATAAAAAACAATTTGGAGATTCAATAGCCGAGATGGTAAAGTGTCGATAGGAAGCATGTAACAAAGATTATTTAACAGTGCCGGATAACCCGATAAAAAAAATTTGCCTACTTTTTCTTGGAAGACCTGTTTACAGAACAATTTGATTATGTACTAAAGAAGAGCTTGTAGAAATTTTAAGATGCGCTTCGACATGTATCGAAGTTCTAAAAATGAAACACATTAATTATTGATAACACTTTGAAAATTTCCGAATGACGTACTAATGCGTGCATCACGAAGGTGTCTACCTTTCCCTCTTTTTCATAATAATTCCTTCTCGATGTGGCGTACTATGTCTCCGGATATAAACAACTGACACCGACTTCTTTGTCTCTATCTTTCCGTCACTCCGTCGCGCTCGCACTAGCCAAACAAACGACGCGACGCGACTTGGCCACGCAAGCATGTGTGAGAGCGCGGCTGACGACAAAGCAATGCGGAATTTAACATGATTCGAATTTTTCTAGCATAAGGTCCTGTCTTTCTTTACTTCTGTCTGTCACGCTCGCACTCCGAGCGCAGCCGTAGCGACAGCCGAGAGCAATATTTCGGTGCGTCTTCGCCAATCGTGGTCATTCATTAATTTTCTTCTAAACATTTTTAATTACTTTATCGGGCATTTAAGTAATATCTGTTTTTAATATTTTTAAATTTATTTTTTATTCATTTGAAAAAAAGTCGGCGTTTAATCTGTTTTAAGCGTATTGTTGCGATATATTGTTAAGCCTAAGTTTCAAAAATCAAATACATTTCTTCTACAATTTAAGAAACCATTATGTTAAATTTATAAATTATTGATAACCCTTGAAGATTTTCTAAATACCAATAAGCGACACTTGTATTTGGTTCGAGACAAAACTTTGTCTCTTGATTTTTTTCCGGCATGTCTCAGATTACATAGAAAAATCTACGTTATCGGCAGGAAAATTATCTCGCATGGTATGAAACATATGTTAGGGTTTGACACCGGGCTGCGTGACAGGCTGGAGATGAAAATGACGATGGAGATGGAGAAGGAGGAGAGGAAGAAGACGACGTTTCTTACAAAAACCTCGACTTTTTAGATCAAAATATCTCGCGATTGGCTTGATGGATCTTCTCGTAGTTAGGCTTAAATTACTCGGGTGGACGTCCCCTACAAGAATATCACCATAGTTTGGGGGAAATATGCGGATTTAATGCCGTTTGAATACCCCGAAATCCTCGATCTAATTCTTCCGGAAAAGAGTAGTTCAGGTCTACCAGTCGGGAACTCTTGTACTTGGCCCGAGTCAAGACCTTAACTCTTGATTACAGGGGCAGTAGGGGACTCACTGTCCCCACCATCTATCCCGTCTATCGATGTGTCTATGAGTCTGTAGCTCGGCTATTCCCCTCTCAAGGTCATTGCGGGGATCGGGGGACTGAGCGGGAATAGAAAACTCGACTATCGATGGTTGATCATTGTTGGCCCGCTCGATGCCTATACGCATTTTGGTGAAGCGCCTGTTAGTATCAGAAAACACAATGTTTCTGAAGCATGAAAACTTTTTAGTACGGCTAACCGAAGACCAATGCAACATTTGATTAACAAAATTCATATCTCTCAATTGAAGGGTAAACAAAAGAATTTTAATATGGAAATATAAAAGTATGTATAAAAAAAAATCAATTATTGCAACGTTTTTGCAAGTGCATAAAATGCAAAAAATTAAATCATCCTTCAAAGACATTCAATTGTCAAAAATAAAATATGTTGCGTTTACAAAACCGTTGCAATAGATTAATAAAGTCATGTTCGTCCGTATCCGTCAAGAATTACGGACGAGAACATTTTTTGGCGCGTATCCTTGTAGTACACGGCACGGTCTACATGTGGTGATCACCGCTCAATGTATTTATGTGCAAGGGGTTACGCTATACAGGGTGTCCCAGGAATTTGGACGCACCCGGAACCAGGTGATAGCTGAGGTAATTCTAATATAGGGATGTAACATTCTCAATGTCCTATCTCAATCCGTGGACGAGTTATTAAAGAAAAACGACAGCCACTTAGAGAGATCCGTTAGGCCCGGCCGCGCGATAGTAGAAGTTCTACACCAGTAGGGTACCGTACTAGTAGAAACTGTAGAAACAGATTCTGAAAAAAGGTCCCCGATGATATGTTACACCCTGTATTTCACGAAATCGGCAAGAATCAGTCGAGAACACGGTTTGCGCCATACGTTTTTTAGGCTGAAATTCTAGGCCGATATTAACGAATGAGGTCTTATTGTAAAGATAAAGGTTCAAGACACGAGCGTAGATTTTCCGATTTTTAAATAAGCTACATTTTCGTTTAAAAAATCGTATCTAAGAAAAGGATATTTTGCAAAGGTGTATTCTGAATAAACCAAAACTTTTTTCAAAAATCCTCGTGTCTTGAACCTTTATCTTTACAATAATACCTGAATCATACAAATGGATCAACAATTACGACCAGCAAAACGATTGGCGTAAACCCTTGCAAAACTTTTGGGTACCCAACGCCCTTGAGGGAAAAAAAATATGTATTCGTTAAGAAAGGTAAAAATGTGCTGCCCTAAGATCCGCAGCATATCTCCTTACATGAACACTCCCTCACTCGAAAGCGCGTGACTTTGTCAGGGTGGTCTGGTTTGTCACGCGCTTTCCAAATTCTTAAATCTAAACACTTTCCAACCACTCGAGCTATCTCGAGCTGGGGAAAAACAGCAAGAGTCGTAAGAAACGACTATAAAATAAAAAGAATACTATACTTAATGTTATTCTGCAAATGAAGTGAAATCGTCAAATAAGCATAAAAAATGCAAAGGTATAGGCCAAGTACAAGAGAATGTGACTTTGGTATAGCTTGCTCGTTAACATAAACTTCATTATACGAAGTATTTGAAATCAAACGAATGTGAATAAGTACAAACTATTGTACAGTATAGACACAATACTATCCCTAAGTAAATATATGAAGTTAACTGAATTTCCCAAAAACTGATTTCTCGTTATTTAATGAATCAATCTGTTTACTGCTCGATTGAATGTACTTGGTGGCCCGCTTTTTATGAAGGTTCGATGGTGAAAAATACCTGTAATATTAACTCACCTAAGCTTAAATAGTTTGGGATATTCGACATTAAAAAAAGAGTTGTTAAAACACAGTATAAAGTGGGCTTCTTATTGTACAGAATGAAAATCCTCTAAATATCTCACGTCGTTTCTTTTTAATGTATGTTATTATCAATCGTTGAAACACATGGCAATATGTATGTATGTATGTGTAATTTCCACTCTTTCCACAGATGCATCCGGATTGTTAATTTGTTCATTCAGAAATGAGTAAAAATATCTGTTACGTTACATGTGTACGTTACGTTACAAGTACATTTAATCGAGCAGTAAACAGGTTTATTAATTAAACGAGGAGAAATCAGTTTTTGGGAAATTCAGTTCCTGAATGTTGAAAGTTTACTGTTAGGGCCTCACATGGGCGCCTGCTTGTATGTGTGCTCCTTTCTCAAGGACTGCGGTTTAAATGTTTAGTTTCTACGTTTTTTTATTGTATTATGTTATAATGTTGTTTTACTTTATTATTATGTATCCATTGTCGCCTCACAGACTTTATGTCTGACAGGCTTGAATAAATAAAAAAAAAAGAAACTGCATATATTTACTTAGGGATAGTATTGTGTCGCTACTGTACAATAATTTGTACTTGTTCACATTTGTTTAATTTCAAATACTTCGTATAATGAAGTTTATGTTAACGAGCAAGCTATATCAAAGTCACATTCTCTTGTATTTGGACTATATCGTTGCATTTTTATGCTTTTTTGACGATAGTATATTCCTTTGCCGGTGGTCTGTAATAACTACACGATATTATAATATCGAACATCTTTCGGGACCAATTTATCATTTTCATTATATTTGACGGTATACAGAGTTGGAGATTCTCTAGAGGTACGAATTACGTAAATAGTACTGGAAAACATATCTCCTTACTTAGGCACTACACCAGTAAAAGTCGCTGGTTACGGTATATCTAAGTATAGTATGTGTTAATGTAGAATAATAGTTTTAAAAGTGATGGAGAGAGGAGAAATAAAATTGAAAAATTTAATGCATTGCATGTTACAATAAAAGTCATGAAAAATTTCTATAATCCGAGGTCATAAATTTGAGTAAATTTAAATTCAATACTTAAACCCAGGTCCTACAACTGTAGTATTAACAGACAGGCAACGATTCGAGTAATTTATCTTGTGTTACGTAAGGTTGGTATGTCAGAACAGAAGGATCCAATGTCATTTCATTGTCAATGAATATTTACATTATGCATTAATACATCGAATAATTTTCAAGGACTATTTAAAAAGATGAGATAACCTCTCGAGCACTTTCCGCCATTGGTCCTCCGCCGCCATATACATTTTCACTAACACTAATTTCATTGATACTTCATATAGTCTAACGCTACGCACGCAATAAAGGAAAGCTCGCGACATGTTTCCATTCGCAGAAATACTCCATTCCACAACCTCGTGACCGGAAACTTATCGAGAATGTAGCCTAATTTTTAAGGGACTGCAGCCTGACTCGAAGGGAAAAACGGAATATTTTAATTCACGGTTGAAATGTTTGTCATATTCATTTGAAAATTCGTCGGTACGCATGCAACGGGAAACTTGCTTGCGACGTAACGAAAATACAATTTTCTTCTGTATTCGGTATGCGGCACGATCCGTGAGTAAATAAGAAACAGCGTTTGAAACGATTTGACCCGAAGGTACGTAACCTCTGCTGTTTACCGAACGCAGGAGGATTCCGGAAACTCAGTGATTACGTCGACGCATTGTTTCGCGAGAGGTATTGCAGGCCTTTTTCATTCTTCGACCTCCTCTCGCCGGAACGCAGATCCAGCGAATCTCGATCCACTTTTTTTCTCCCTTCGCCCCGCTGCGAGGTGTCACGAAGACAACGCGTTTCATGTGACGCCTTCGATGAATGTCGCAGTCCGCTCGCATAATTTATGGCAGTGACACGCTTTCACGTGTGCCGTTACCAAGTTGGATGAGATCGATGGAACGATTCGTGGTTGAAATTGGGCTGTAATAATCAGTTTGAGCTTTACTCGGTACCACGGTAATATTAAAAAATACGCCATTCAATTGGAATGGAACGTATAACGGAATTCAATGTAAAGTATTACCGGAGCGTTTGTAATAATCCGATCTGAATTTTCCTATTCCCCTGTTTTCTAATTTTGTACAGTTCAATCTGGTTCTATTTGGTGACGAAGACGTTCCAGTTAGGACTAATAACGAAGACTTTAAATATGCGAGACACGGCGGAAATGGAGCGAAATGCGCGGTAGTAGAAGTTTTTTGAAGTGACATACGTGTGAGTGGAAGGAGTTCTCGTGTCCTCGAAACTTCTATATTTGTATAGTGTGCAAACATTCGAGGTGCTGTTTTTATTTTTATTTATCTGTACGTTTACTTTATTTTTACCATTCCCTCTTCCAGAACTCCGACCAATCTCCGTCCGCAGTACGGCATGCATTTTTGCGTGACATTTCTTCCGCTTCACTGGGCGGCCTTTTCGTTAACGAGCTCGACAGGATTTCATACGCTAAACTTCCTCGACTCCGCGGGTATTCGTCAGTTGTTTCAAATTTTACTCCGAATCGAATAGTCTTTTTACGATTCTAAATTTTGGATGGTGGTTCTATTAAATATTTTCACACTGGACCTTTTAATCTATTGGCGTACTACATCGAGCGGTATTAATCCTTCATTTACTATGTAAATATCCATCTGTTTTATACGGGGCGAATGTAGGTATACCTTTTTCGATATCGATAAAAACCTCGCAAACACGACGCCGTAAATTATCCGGTTTAGTGGAATTACGACGGATTTTTTCGAAAATTGTACCGTAGACGTTTCACGGTATCGCGTCATCTATTTCGCAAAGAATTTCAAATTCGGTCGTTGAAATTGACGTTGCCTAAAAGCATCAACATCCTACGATGTACGATTTAAAATCGACTTCGATTTTCGTTTCGAATAGAAATAAGACAAGTTTGCAATAGGGTCATATTTATTAAACTTTCTCCTTTCTTCCGACTTGTGTACATACGTATACATACGTAAGTACGTATACCATCGATTCGTGTAAACACTACCGATATTTAAATAGATGCTACAAAATAATAGAAAGTAACCGTACCACAAGCCTGTTTCTCGTATTTATTAAAACAAATCGCTTCGTTCGGTAATGGTTTTCTCTGATACACTTCGAAACCCTACAGATATCAGTATTATTCACTGCATGGCGGTGTCCCTTGCCGTGTATTTATTATCTCGTTTTCTGTTAAAAACCGCGTGACTGCCGCTCTCTCATTACTCTTCGTTATTTTTCGCTCAAGCAAACCACACTCGAATCGCGTCCGTGAGACTTTTCAATTGAACCTCTCTGCCGTAAAATTAAAAATGAAATTCCACGTTGGATATTATATTTTCCCATTCGGTGTCTCTCATTAATTTCTTCTTTGCGCCTTCCGTTCGCTCCTTTCGTCGGTCCTTCCCGCGCGCGAATATTTCCGGCCGTGTAACCGCGTGCAATTAAATCGCTTACTCGTTTAAATACGGAGGAAGAGTTACGGGTAAAATATAAACGCTCCTCCTTGAAAATGATGCTTCATCGACATTCCCTTTGTTCGTGAGCTCGTCACGAATACGTCCTTATCTTGCGCTATGATTGTGAAAGAATAAATTTCTCATATTTTACAATCTATCGAGTGTAGCAATGCTTCGTTACTAATATTTTTATTTCACTGAATATTAATACGTGTTGACGGGGTACTCGAATCGATGTTATTCAATTTCAAAACATGGAAAATGGGAGGCACCAATTCATGAATCGCGTAGCTCACCGTAAAAGAACATATTTGTATTATTAGCATTCGAAAACGCTAGTAGGATTATCATTAATTGTACTCATTAATTTTTTGTCCGAACGTATTTGACAACATTTACAATGCTTCGAATAGGCGCGCGCATAATAATTCACACGTACGTACCTCCAAAATGTGACCGAAATCTATTGATTTTCAGATTGATACGTCGATAATATTCTAACTAATAATATGTACAACACTCGTTAAACGTGTTTTTGTGAAAATATCCACGTTTTATATTCGACTTGGTATGACATTTTATAACGTGGCCATGGATTTTTGGACACCACGGAAAGAGAACCCAAGAAATTTGCCAATGATTTTATCGTAAGCTCCGCTGGTTAAGTTTTATTTCATATTCAAATTCGGCCAGGAAAACTGATCTATTTTAGCAATTCTTGAACTCGCAACCAAAGCGACGATTATTCGCAGGCATTCCAGCGTCCGCATTCCTCCTTATTTCCTTCACGTTCCGCAAGATAACTATCCGGGAGCCGAGGTCACGTTGAACTTTTCAATCGGATCTGATTGCCATGAATTTAAATGTTCCCCCTTCCAGTCAACGTGCCATCGCAACAACGAACACCGTGAAAACTTTTCGGCCAGTGCACCACCGTCGGAATATTCGCGCCTATTATAGAGCGCTTACCAGCCCTTGGAATAGTGGGTGTCCCTTAAGAACCTTTTTTACTCTCCTTCTTTAACTTCCTTACGTATTCCGTTCTTTTCAGTAACGGAACTTTTTCATCGATTAGCATGATTGCATTAAACATGCAAACCTAATACAGCGGACGCGTAACTTTCCTTCCAATAATTACGTCGCTCCGCCTCACCCTTTCGGAATAATGCCATTGGTCCATCGAAATTTTCAAAGGGAAACTTCACCAGGTATTGGCAGTTTATTATAGCGATCGGTCGGTGGTTCTAAATTTCTTTTCACTCTCATAGCGCGTTATGACACGAATAAAGAACAAAGTCCAAAGCTTGTCTATTATGTCGCGGTTCGGCAGAGCTGTTATTTCCGGAGTCGTCTACATGCAAATGCGGCAAGCACGAAGTTGTGTTTTAACCAAATCGATCGTTCGATATATGTACAAAGAACCGTAATTCCCGATTACGAAGCGTGCTGGATAAAACGGAATTAATTACATCAAATTCGTAATGCATTAGTTTTCTGCATTATTTATACATATGTGACGTGATGTATGTACTCGTATCCGTTATAAATGTAATACTTTATCTTAGATAAGTCAAAGGGATGAATAAGAGACAAAGTTTCGGCAACTATAACAAGTATCAATTACGTTATGAATTTTATATTGGCAGGTGTTTCCTACGGGTTGGAAATGACGAAAGGATACCTGAATCGATCAATTATTTTTTACTAACCAGAACATTTTAAGAGTCATCTAACGTTGAAAAGCAATTGATTTTGGTTTTGTCTCTCTGTTCGTCGTTTACATAAGAATTCGAAGTCTGATAATAATTCGTGTAGAGCGCGAGTTATTGCATGCCAGATCCGTAAAAGAATGCAATCCTCATGGATTATTATTAAAATTTAGATACGTTACATAGTCGACTACAACAAGTCACGTGGGCACTAAGTAGTGGTATCATTATGTTTCGCCAATGAACTGAATGATGTACAGGCGAATGTCGTAAAGCTGTTTATCTTCAAAACTATATAAGTATGTACATTGTGCATGCTAGGAAAATTAGAATATTATTTTATATTTATCATGCAGGTGAAGGAGCATACTTGTCGATCAAGTTTGGTTTATATCTATAATAATCGTGAAATTTCGATTGATGCACCGGTGTTTCAACAACGCACTACTTGATTAACGTTAAAAGCAATTATTCATAGTTTGAAGAATAACCTCAATTTTCTACATAATAATCTTCCGTACGACTCGTCTCCCAGCGCAACGATTTCTAATGTAAATTTTCGACTTCTTGGGCGCTATGAACTTGCCGCGAGCACGTAACGTGAATGCGAAAAATAATTTCCATGGAATATAACACCGTATTTGTGCGCAGACCGAGTACGATAAAAAGTTTGCGCTTACTATATTCAGTAAGACTGGTAATTTTCATTATTACATTTTAATTCTGGATAAAAAAACACAGTTGGAATATTTTTAGGATCATTGTCGGATTTACGATCACAGCTTTAGGGGCATACCGTTTTGCCCGAATTTATTTCAAATTCACCATCACCGCGTTTCTGTGATATGTTCGCAGATAGACAACCGTGGATGCAACAATGTATAATTTCCGTCGACCTAGTTAACCGAAAGTGTAAGAGGATTATGAAAACGTGCCGCGTGAATTTCGACCATTATTTTAGTGGGAGGCGTAACGATGAACGGGATCCCAAATATATTAGTGATGTGTTAGTTTCTAACCGCGGTTATTGCTTCTACATAGTTTATATGAGCGTTCACCTGACCGGAAGTTGTCCAACTGCCCAGAAGGAAACCGGAGGATCTATGAATTATTTAACCCGTCACATAGAACGTGTCGATGTATATGTAACGGAATTGTTCATACTGAAACATTAAACGTTTATATTGAACAAAAAATCGGTGACCGTTTCATAGGTCACAGAGCTGTGTTATTAAACGTATCGCTGGAAGCTCTCTGACGTACAACGAGGACTTCCAACTCGTTAAATTTAGTCCCGATCCAAGATTACACAAGTCCTAAACTTTTCGAATCATTAAATAAATTACTATGTTTTAATCATTAGTTTCTGAATTCGCATAACTGTACCGTGTGCAAAGTACAAACGTACGATAATCGACAGTGAACTGGCATGGCAATATCGTTTCAATTATTTGCTATAAATTGAATAGTAGGGAGCATAGATAAATATCATCAATAGTTTAATGTTATTTTAAGCATTGTACTGTATAAAACCACAGTTGGACTCATCCCAAATAAATCGGATGATTAAACTAAAGGATCCAAAAAAAATGTTAATAATAATAAATATTCAGCTATATGTTCTAAATTCCCAATCGTCCGATTCGATAATACGCTCTTCGATAATCAGAGAATATTTAACCCAAGTGTCTTAAAAATGCATTGAAAAATAATCAAACCTTTTCATCCAAGGGGAATCCGTTCGGACGAAGTTAGACACACGAACACCGAATTCACCGATGATGAATATCGCTCTTAACGAAACAGAAACAATCAAGCGTACGAAAAATATGTAAAAATATTCGCACGGGTGTATCGAGACATCTCCGTATAAAATTATAATTTCTATGGTTTCGCGTATCATTAACGATTCCCTTTACTCGTGTGTCCCCGCCGGACTGTGAATAAAAAGTTCTCCGTACTGTTCCACGGCATTTTTCTCGAACCGTATTCCGCTCGTTATTTTACCGTTTTTACATTTTCCGCGTCGAATTCGGTACTTTCCCCGCGTTCCTTGACTTCTGCATATACCATACACGCGACATTTATGCCATCGTTCACCGCACACAACGTGGAATTTATGGTACGAATCAGTGTGATATCACAATCGGTTCAAGGTGCACCGTGAATGCACAAGGTGCGTGCACCAATATTGAACCGATTCGATCGAACGGAAGACTGGTTACTAATCAACGAGGGCATGGATAATTAGAAACGAGCGTCATTAATTATCGTGCCAATTGATTATCGTCCTGACTTCGACACGCGGGTAACAACTGTATACGATTGCTTATGCTGAACGTAGGTTGAAAAAAGGCAAGAATCGAACATTTTTACCATAAGATGCAAAGACTTAAGGGGGGGGGGGGGTAAGGGTTTGCGTTATCGGAAAATCGATTTTTTTTGCTTTTTCTTATAGTTCAATATTTCGAGTGTATTGTCCCAAAATTTGAAGATAATCGGAGAAAAACTCTCGAAGTTATTGACCAGTTAGTCGTTATATTTTCGGTCGGGCGTTTGCCGCTCACATCAATGATTTTATAATAGTAATGTGGGATACGAAAATCTGAAATACGGGATTGTAAAGTGTAAATGAAAAGCGTTTAGACTGAGTGGCGAAGCGACGAAAAAATTAAGGAAAAAACGGAGAAGTAAAATACTCGGCGGAAAAGGAATTTATCTTCACTTTTGTACAGTTAAATCTTTAAACGCGGTTTTCTCGAAACCATGTTTTCAAAGTCCGTGATCACTGCCATTTAAAACATACTTCACCGATTCTTTTCAAACTTGATACATACCTTTTATATATAAAATACCTCCCCCCAACGATTAGTATGATATTTTTTTTTGACCTTAAGGGGTTTTTCCAGTAGCAAAATGACGGAAACTCTAGTGAAAAATCGCAATTTCTACTTCAAACGTCCACCAAAAGTTTTAAAATGAAAAAAATAACAATTAGCGATCGTTGGGGGGAGGATTTACTCATTTTCTAACTAAAATTTATTGTTATTTTGATTTCTGATACTTTTCGGCTGAGATACAGTGATCACCGCAAAACATGTTTTTCGAAAGGCGCTCTCGGAAAAGCTCCGTCACCGGCTTATTTGTTGATATTTTGCAACCAAAAAATTACAAAATGTTGTTGAAATAATAGTATATAATGTGCAAAAGGTTCGAACAAATTTGCTTTATTCGTTCGTCTAAAAAAAAATCGCAAAGAAAGTGTTTTTTTTTGCCCTGAAACCCTTACCCCCCCCCCCCCCCTTAACGTTTTCCATGTGGCAGTGTTTTATCCAATTTCCAAGCTACCATTCGTCTTATTTTAGTAGAATTCGATATGCAAATTCTGATTAAATGAGAAACCGATGTGATCTTTTTTAAAGAAATCCGCTGTTTTCAGAGTGTTCACTGGTTTTCAAATTACCCTGTTGCACGAATATTAAATGAAATCGATGAAACGGAAAACATGGACACTCATCAGCAAGGGAGTGCATAATTAGAAACAGTTTTTATTAATTACCGTTACGATCGACTATTGTTCCTGTTAAATATTTCGTTTCGCTGTACTCCGACGGAGAAGGTTATGAATGAAACTTTCCTCAATTGAATAACGAAGAGAAAAACCTATGGACATTGATGTAACCCTCGAATGCATTTCCTGACCATGCAGTTTTTCTGCTATTATCTATCGGAAATGAAATTTTACATGGCGGTTAATTAGTGAATGCAAAAACAAGGGGGATTTGTATTGGAACGACGCGAATAGCAGTCCAATTGCATGTACATATATTCTTGCCAGTGGAATTTATCAAAATAAAATTATATTATTTTTATATAGTATTTAGGTAGGGTCCGAAAAATGTATAGAAACTCGAAACGCTTGTCGACAAATCTACTTAGTTCCATACTGAAAAATGTCAACGAATAAAGTTATCGTTAGAACTACGATTCATTGAAATGAAGTTTCGGATAATAACATTTACCTAACGTTGAATATTATTTCGCGAAACGTTACGAACATTTCAAACGACCCGGTACATTAACGTCTCTAATGGACACGAATTATTGTTTAAACGAGCTAATGAATGCAATTCTAACGAACTCGATGTTTCTTTAGCGTATCCCATGCGGGTAACCATTACCTACTGGTAACAATAGATCGAACCACGTACAAAACGACGTAAAGGGCTACGGTTCTCTCCAATTTTATTCACGTCCAAAGGCACTGTGCGGTCCGCGCGACGTAAACGTCAAAGGAGAGCGACACAAAGAGAAACGGGACACAATTTTCATTTCATCGAACAAAATACAGTCGCTCCGAGAATTTCTGTACGGTATTTTCGTTACCCCGAAGTTTCGTATATCCTAACCTATGATGGTCGGTTAAGAAAAAAAGTACCTACCGGAAATGAATTGCAAGCGACAAAAATGGAAAAAAGTTGTCAATTTATTTTCACTGAAAGTAGCGAAATAAGTGGATCCTGCTTATTCGCGATAATTGCTAAAAGATGTATCGGGGAGGATAGAATTTCTCGCGTATTCCGCGCATCCCGATACCGACCTACAGATTCAATGAAACTCCTGGATTAATTGTCAGACTAATCGTCCAGCGTTTTTCCTGGTGTCCCGAATATTTACGATTGCGCGCAAGAGAATTCTATAAAACGACTTGCACGCGATCCGTTGAACTCGGGTAGTTTGCGGAACGAGAAATTACGCGGTTGTCATGGTGGAATTTCTTGGTCCTTCTCAGGGCCGTTAGCATCGTATTGCCGTACTACGCTTCCTTATCCGTGGCACTGTTAATTGTTGGAATTGTTAGTGTTTCTTAAAGATTTATCTGGTCTTCGCCTCTTTTACCAATCTGGGGATTCCTTTAGAAACTGTCTGATCACGATTGCGTTCCGTTTCATCGAAAGCTGCGTCTTACGTACGTATTTCGGCGTCTTAGGGTTGACGCGTGGAAAAATTTTTCCGAAATTGTCCGGCGACGCATGAAATTATACGGCCCAGGTCTCGGGTGAATGCGCAACGAACGATAGACGGGTATATTGCGTTTTCGGATGCGCCGGTAACATGACCTTTCTGCTAGAACAGTAGCTAATCGCTTTGAGTTAATCAATAACAAGCATTTACCTCGCACACAAGGTGCCTGTGTGTACCGATTCGGTGAAAATTAGAAGACAGTAGCCGGACCAAACCATGCGTATCGTAATTCGGTAGAACTAGTTCCGCGAGGTTCGATAAATTACCAGCAAATCGTGAAAATATCGCACTCGTGAGGATTCTCCTTACGTACGAACGGGGCGAGTAATTTTATAATTGCTTTTCAGGTAGTCACGCTTTGATGCAGATGATTTTAATACTGAAACGACCAAGGCAGTCAAAATGACTGGTTCCGAAATTCTTATAAGAACCGCTTAAATTTAAAACATTGCGATTTCCAAAATTCTTCATAACCATATTTCTATATGTAAATACTTAAACTGATCAATTTACTATCCGTCTTTATTTCTTTGTTTCAAATATATTTATCCAATGTTTTTAAATACACCGAATTAATCCTCGGTAGGTCTAGCGTTAAGTATAAGTAATTAGACAGAGATAGACGCAGGATGGATTTCAATTCCGTCCATAGTAGCTACGTTCCTTGAGCATATCGCGAGGGAAAATTCCAATTTTTCAGTTACATACGCGCGCGAACACGAAACTCGCGTACACAGTCGCGTACTCACGAGCACTTAATTTCGCCCGTTGAATTTCCGGCGGAAGTCGGGTGAAAATAATTATGCCACAAAGCGGCGTTGCTCGTTCCGCGCGTCACAAATCAGCGTAGGCAATGAGGGTGTTTAAACAGTGACGGGATGGAAACAAAAAAATACGCGATCATCGGGATATTACAGGTTGAAATTTCCCCGAGTTTCGTACGTCGAACCGCGTACGTTACGGTCCGACCGTGCCTCTATTTACATTCTATTTAACCCAGAGTACGTTTTACGATAGCGTATACGCTTCATCCCGCCACAGTGGAGAGCCCTTCTTAAGCCCACCCCGCGTAAAAGCTTTCACCACCCATGTTCCACCTTGGCGCGGAAAGAAAAAAGGCCATAACAACACTCACCCTCATGGTCGAAGCCTCACATGGTTCCCCCGTTGTTGAAAAACACCTTCAAACCGTCGCGGATCACGGAACTCGTATCCGTCACCCATTCACCATAACCCCAGTCCCCGCGAACAAGAAACAACAACGAAAACAAAATAAACAAAATTCAACGATCAACGTTCTATTGTAACTTCCCCTTTACATCGATCCCAAACCTTCACTAACACCCTTCACCCGCGGCCATAATATAAACGTGTCCGACGAAATGAGATTGTTACAAATATTCCGTAGCCAGAACAACCGAACGAAATTCTAAACTACCCCCGTAAAGTAGCGATTAAACAGTGACGCGAATCGAGGCGAAAACGTGATACACCAACACCCCGGAGGGCGAGCCGGGTCAGATGCGAGGTCGTGGCCCGGCAGCCGGCAACTGGCTGCTCGAAAGCTCGCAAGCTCGAGCCAGTCGGCCTGGCTAGGCGCAAGCTCCCTACTCGGCCTCCAAGCTCTCCCATGCCATCCTCCCGTCGCCCGTGAATTTCTTCGACGTGTTACTGCGAAAAACGCTGCGCGATCCCTTCGCGTCCCGACACTCACTGACGTTAATCTGTTATCGTATCGAGCTAACCTTTATCGGGCAAAACTTCCAAGACAATTGGCGGTCAGTTACTACAGACGCCGGGGATGATTCTGTTTAGGGTGGAACAGTTGTTTACATCCTGGCTGACACGGTCGAATTGCAATGGAACTTGACGTATCTTTAGCTAAAACGATTTACTGTATGTTTAGAATTATTAATCATCTTAGTGTCATAACACGCTGACGCTTACCTTACTGTACGTAAAGAAAGTAAATTTTAGATGAACTATTAACATTTAAACATTAAAAACTATTAACATCGACATAACCGTCGATATTCGATTCTTTCACAAGGTTCGCAATCTTAACATTAAACATCGAATGAGGACATGTACGAAATGCCAAATTTTGGTTGGTTCGAAGAATTTAACGTTGCATCATCTAGTAATGGTAATTAGCGAAGTTACCATGGCGAAGGTATCAAACTTTAACGAGTGAACACTAACGCTACGGTTAAGCTGGGTGGGACGCACGATTATTATTCGATGTTATCTGTTTTTCTTAAAGTCTGGTCATTTCATCGCTTCTTTACAAGTTGGTATATGTATGTATTCAGAGCGTAACTAAATATCGGGGACCTTCTTTTACGATCGACAGTATGCACGAGGAAGTAGAAATAAACTTAGGTCTGCAAACCACTCACTGTCAAGATGCACCCCTTCTTGAAAATATTTTTAAAAGATTACATCCCTGAAATGGGAAGTTGTAGAAGACCGATTTTGGTTTTAATATTTCTGGGACATGTCAAAGTTCATAAATAAGATAAAACAAAACTATCTCCCAAAAGGAAGTCTGAACAAATGTCCCCATTTTATTTCTCAACTTGTTAAACGTCTGCTATGATACAAGCAATCGAAACTGTTTAGAACGAACAAAAATGAATGCTACTAAATTGTTGAATAATAAATGACTTTTTCAGAAACTAGTAAGATTAATTGTATACTTTAAAGTAAATGGTTACAATAACGCAATTAATTCTTTCGGTTCACTTCTCATCGTCTTATCATTTTTCTGTATACTTTCGTTGGTAAACTTAACCAAAGGCAAATGAACGGTTTGTACAATGAGGGTGTATAGGTGCTCAACTAATTGAGTTATGTCTTTAGATAAAATCTAGAAGATTCAATATGAATTTTTATTTTCAGAGATTGTCCGGTATTGGTACAAAGCTTGTCGGTGTTTACGGTCTATTTGATTAAAAGGTCACGAAACATCGGAACAATCTTACTAATTAGAGTTGTAGATGATAACGATCTTTCGAACTCTTCTAGAGAAAGATCATTAAGTATTATGATGCCAATATGAGCGTTTGGCTATTGTTATCAGTAATAGTAGCACAAGATTCACATCACTGTAATGTTAACTATTCCGGGTCTATTGCTCTAGTTTACGTCAGTGTGGTGAAACATTAGTAACGGAGCATTTGGGCAACATTTATTATACATATACATATGTAAGTGATGGAGTTATGGAAACTTCTCCGTATATATGTAAACAATTGCCAATTTTTTAAAATCGAATAAGAAAGGATGCTACTGAGGAAGATGTGGTTTCATTGAATGATTTAAGGGTGGGAGATCAAATAAACGCCGCGTAACTGCACAATCTTCTTTTTAAAAATTCAATTCATGACCATTTTCCTCATCTTCATTACAGTTTGAATTATAAAAAGCAATGTTTTTTTTGTAAATCCATTTTATTTTACGGAAAGTAAAGCGAATCTTTTTGTTTCTCAACTTACACCATTACGCGTTTCGCCTCCTTATTTCCTGTGTACATTAGGGTGGTCGTTAAAAATTAAATCCTTTGCGACGCCCCCCAAAAAGCTTCCTTATGATGCAAAAACACTGGGGAATTTTTTTTTAATTGAAAACAACACGTGCCTCAAGACGATCTAAGTTAATTTTTTGGTATAATCATGTTTTTGGGAATTTTTATGAAAAATACAATTTTATTCGGAATATAAACAATTATCGAGCCCAAATCAATAAAAAAACCCCAGTTAATCAAAGTAACAATAAAAAAAAATTTAATTCAAAATTTTGCCCAGTTGATTTGGTCTATTAAATAAAAAAATGAAAGATATTCAAATTAATATTTTTATTTTAAAACTAAATTAGTATAAATGTAATTTTAATATCTACATTTCTTTACTCCAAGGTTTAAGTAAAGTTTTTTCGTATTAACTTAGATCGTCTTGAGGCTCGTGTTGATTTTAATTTAAAAAAAAATTACCTAGTGTTCTTTCATCAAAAGGAAGCTTTTTGGGGGGCGTTGCAAAAGATTTAATTTTTAACGACCACCCTAGTGTACATACATATGTATTGTATACGAAAACCACTGGAGAGAAATACAGGGTGTAACATATCATCGGGGACCTTTTTCAGAATCGATAGTACACACCAAAAGGTGAAAAAAAAACAATAAAGTTAGGTCCGAAAATCACCCTCTATCGAGATACAACCCCATTTGTAAAAAATTGTTTAAAAATTATATCTCCGACATGCTAAGTCGGAGAGGAGCGGTTTTAATTGCAAAATAAGCGGAAAAGATCAAAGTTTACTAAAAAAAATATAACTGCTTCGATTATTACCGTTACATAGCATTTTTTTTACCGTTACACAACTTTGTTTTTTTCTATAATAGCGGTTGATTAACAACTTGAAAAAAATTCGGACAATACGTCAAGACTTGCTTTTCGAAGACAGCCTAAAAAAAGTTTAACATTATTCCACGGTTTCGGCGTAAAAAATTGTTAAACACCGTTACATTGCCGTGATACCGACGAACCTAATACTACTGACGTCAGCTGATCCGCATCTCTCATATGTTTCGACCGCCGTGCGACACACACGAATGTACACAATACAATGTATAATAGCATGCGTGAGAGATTTTTCAGTGTCTCACTTGGTCACTCGACAACCTTTCACGCACACTGTTATAATAGATGTGGATCTGTTGATAATTTTAAAACCTTGGTTCTTTATTTCTTAATAGAGTTCATATATTAGAATTTACGTATATACATTTATACAGGGTGTCCCAGCTAACGTGCACGTCCCTGAACCAGGTGATAACTGAGGTAATTCTAATATAGGGAAGTGACATTCGTAATGTCGTATATTAATTCGTGACTGAGTTATTAACGAAAAACGATAGCGAATCATAGAGCTCCGTTGGGCCCAGCGGCGCGACAGTTCCTACTAGCGCAGTACCCTACTGGTGCAGACCTTCTACTGTCGCGCCGCTGGACCCAACGAAGCCCTCCGATTGGCTATCGTTTTTCGTTAATAACTCGGCCATAAATTAAGATACGGCATTACGAATGTCATTTCCCTATATTAGAATTACCTTAGCTATCACCTGGTTCAGGGACGTGCACGTTAGCTGGGACACCCTGTACATGTATACATATACTCAGAGTACTCAACACGATCTGCCAACTGCCGCGGCGCCGTCTCAAAATTATAGAATTTACTTGCGTATTCAATATCACCTCGTTCCAAAGAGATATAAGCGCCTACTTTAGGAACACGTAGTACGTGTGCAAAACTTTTGCAGCACGATGATATTACGAAACTTTCGAATCTTTTCGCAGACTGAAATTTCATATTGCCCAGAAATTTACTAATTACGCTTAATGCCGTACCCATAAATTCTATTACATTTCGCTTCTGTCATATTCCATGACACAACATCGAGGTGCTTAATATTTAATCTTCTAACATTTGATTTAGGTTCTAACTTTGTGCCGGCTGTGAAGTTGGCCAGTGAAAATTAAATACCGGTCACTAGGAACCAAATTTTGTTTAGTATATTTAATCTTCTATTCGTAAATGATTTTCCAAGGATATAAGTAATTAAAGCAGCGATTAGCTGTAGCGAGAGTTCAACTTTTTGAAGAGTAATTTTGTTGAATAAATATTCGTCACCCTGGATTTCCAAATACAACGAAACCCTGTGGTTTTGCGCAACGAATATATTCTTCTTCGATATGAAATGATCCGCGGCTCTCGAACACGAAGATTACACCCACCGCGTGTTAATTATTACTACTTCAGTGGGGTGCCTTCGCTTGAAATTCTCATTAAGTTATACATTATAGAGCCTCAAGTATACACGCGGGGTTCCTACCCACCAGAATTCCACGTAATTATAAAACATGGTTACTTATGCCACTTATGCTACGAGTGATACTTAATACAGGTTACAACGTAATTCAATAATAATTAATAATAACGATAACCGCAAATAAGTTGCAGTATAACTGCATAATCTGTATTAGAATATTTATTCAGCTTAGTTAGTCAGCTTCCTTTCAATTCTGAGCGGAAGCATAGAAAGTTGAATAACTTTGTTTCGTACTATGCCATAGTCAAATTGCTTGAAAGTTCATCCCAACAGTTTTAAAAAGTAATTTTAAAATAAATTATCGTTAACCCCTTAGTTACTGTACGCCGCTGTAGTAGCTCTCACGTTAACATTATCTCGTTATGTTTGTATAAACTCTTTACACCAAAATGTATAAGAAACTTACAATTTATTCATCTATAACTCTAGGCTAATGTAATTGCACATAGGAAAGCACCATCGGACACAAATCACACTGCTACACTGCTACATTGTTTACGCGCAGTCCGTATCAAACATTACCGTATAGAGGTTTCCGCTCCGTGGAAAGTACAGCCTTGGTTAAAAGGTTAAGTTTTAAATGTTTCACGTTCTTGTTAACATATACCATCAGAATATGACGAGGGTTTTTATAAATAATCAATAAGTCTCGTTCAGTATCAAAAATCTGAACAAATTAACCAGATTATAATAAAAATGACCCATTCGACGTGTCCTTTCAGAAAAAAATCAATTTACTTTGTGTTCACCGATCTATATTTGCACTGGCAGTAATAAGGTTCGTGCTTTGGACGTGTCGATTGGTAAAGCTTGCGGACAGGCACACGAATCTGCAAGCTACTGCGTGTCGGTTCACCTATGTTTGCAATATTCACGACTACGCTTGAATTATTGTAGCCACTGTTTCATTCGGCATTTACGACAACTATATATATAAAGCTTTACGAGCGGTTGCTGCGTTCGAAGGAGTTGAGCTAGATGAACTTAACGCGGCACTTGGAATGTTACGAAATTTTCATTAATTATTCTTGATGTGCGATGAAATTTTCACGCGTGTCTTTTCCATGGGATTCCTACGAGGCTCGAAGCATTCTGCTTGCGACATGGTCAAGCAGAATTCCGTCGCTGTGGGGCCGCAAAGAGCTTTGATGGTGCGCGATAACACGAACCGTAGGAAGAGAGCTTTCGTGCCACGACCAATTTGCGTGTTCCCTAATTAGTTTCGGTTCGTATACGAATTTTGCGTCCTTGGCTCTCACACCGAGACTAACCGCGTCGATGAATGATTGACTCCGGTTCTGCGTTCTCGGAGAATCTTGATTGGGGGATAATTTAACGCGTCTTTAAGAAGCACCTCGATGCATTTCACCCGTGCTTCTAACCACTGTTTAAAATTACAGACTTACATACGTTGCGACGTTCTGTCATATAAAATTACGTGAATGTTGCGTCCTTTGTTCTCGAGTCCCGAGTTGGGAATCTATTGTTTTATTAACCACTAGGGAAACCAGGGCGGAAAGCAGAGACTAACGTTTAAAATGGAAGAGGAAAGCGGAAAAGGGACGATACTACGAAAAATATCTTGGTAATCTTGTTTGATATCTTTAGAATATAGCACGATGAGAAAGAGTGGTATATGTATTTACACGCGTAAGAATGGTGCACACACTCCTCACATCCTAAACAGGAAATCTAACCGTCCTTCAAAGTCCACGAGTTTGAAACACTAGCTTTTTTAAAGCCATCTTTCGGAATAATTCGCTAACAAATGTACTTTCGTCTTCTGTTTTCAGTTTTTCTACCAACAGTTTCCACAATGCATTGTATAAACGACCATTGCACCGGCTATTAAATTTATTAATTTCATTCCGTCTCTCGAGACAGTTTTGCATACATACTGTTGTAAAATTTTATGATTTTAACTCGTCACTGCACTATTCACGTTGCACGTAATATACTTAACATAGTAATGTAATTTAAATTCTAATTTAATTGTAGTTTAAATCAGGGTAGTGTTAGTACTCGATACAAATATCTGAAATTATACCTCAGATGGAATCATTATACGGGAAGTATCAGTATTAACTTTGGATGATTTACCACAAGCATTATATTTTTAAAAGTTTATGAGAGCTCTAATATTAAACAGCCATTCTAAGAGTGTCCTACTAAATTGTGGCATTGGATTTCATTCAGTTTCTCTATACATTCAATAAAGTTTAGTTAACTGTCTCCGAGTATGTTATTAATCCGGAATCAAAAATCACTAAGAAATTCAGCGTTTCCTATTTTTATTTTTTATTTTGATCTATGAAATATTAGAAGACAGAGAAATTTTATTTAAAATGTTTGTAAATGTTGTATCGTATTTTTTCGTCTGTTGATACCAACGTTCCAAAAATTTGTCAGTTTTTCAATTTAATAAACCACAATAGACGTACTTATTTTAACTTATAAAGACAATCAAATATACATAACGTCTTTATAAAACTGTTTGTATGTACCATATGCTAAACCTACAAATAAACACACATGTTGTGCAACACCTATATGTATAGTTCAATATTTTGTAAATTCGGCGAGGTAAACTGTCAACGCATCAATCCAACAAATTAGTTTTTTTTATACTTCTTAATATTCAAATTGTTATTAATCAGACACATTCATGGTATATCGTCTTTCACTTAGGTTAACCACTTTTTAACCTCTTCACGCCCTTGGCCACATATGTGGACTTGTAGTAATTTCTTATAAAGTGAAAATCCCATTACCAGTGCAGACATACCAAAAAAAATTACTTCTCTTATTGGGGGATTCTATAGTGAATAATCTTTAGTGATAATTTCAGTCTGTTTATCATTGACAGTAACAATAATAATAATAACAAAACTAAACGTCCACATCTGTCAAAGGGCGTGAAGATGTCAAAAGAAAAGTTTAATTCCTTTTCATAAAACATGCCACTTTATTTCAAAATCATCATATTGTTAGAACCAGAATTTTATCAAATGGTATACATTATATAAATATTAGAAAACCAAATATTCTTTTTCCATTTATGGTACTTTTATGGTTAGAAATAGGTCAGAATAGTTGGAAATGTTTAATATGATGAATATATCCTTTACATATTTAGAAGTTACGATTTTCCGTGCAAAGTCCCCTTAACGACTAAAAATACTCGTAAATTACTTGTTATACTAAAACATAATTCGTGTTTTGCTAACCCAACTTTTTTAACGAGGGGCAGAGAACACATTCAATTTTTTACAATGCAATGATCAACATTTTTATTCAAATTTTAATAGGAGTAAAGTAATAACATTGCATACTGTTGTGCGGACGACGTACGAAAATAATATGTTCTTCGCGTCCGGTGTATGTGCGAATGTTCGTTTCTTCTCCGTTCGGACGTTAGTCGTGAACGGAGTAATACTAGGGTATACAAAAATGGATCCTGACAGAGGGGAGAAGAAGGGATGAGGGCGTTAACGAAGGATTGACTATAGGATGATTGGTTCCAGGTAACATAACGATGGTGAACGGTGAAGTTTTTGACCCCGTCAAGAAGTATTGTATAAAATATAAATATTGTAATTAGAAGAAATGACTTTCCCTGATTCCTTGGCGATGTGGCCGGACCGACCGTTGGGGTCTCTTATTGTCTCCTTATAGGCAGGCTGGTCAAAAATATAATAAATGCGCTTGGGCTTCAACAATCATATTAAATTAGGTGCAGAGTTACTAACAATTTGTAAGTTACTTGAATAATGAGGAGATCATCAGATGTTGCTACTATAATACATTATTTGAAACTGATATACCTACGATACAGATATATAATAATCCAAAAAAGACAAATAAAGAATATAATTTTTATCGCAACTTAGCTCAAGCATAAATAACTAAATTTTCGTGTTGAATCGTTTGTTGTTAAAATTTTTAAAAAATCTGAAAAGCATTTTTTTAATATCATTGCGAAGACAACGTATAAAGCTAGGGTACGAAAGGTATTAAAAATTTGAATCCTTGTGATGTGAAAAAAGTGACTGTGCGTGCGTGTTAGTGCATAAGAATTTCATGGACTTTTTCGGAGAAAGACCAAGCGCGTGAACCTTCCGTATACACGTGAAAGTCAAGAAAGGGCAGGAGGCTACACCTGAAGCTCGTTTTGCACGATATTTTTTTAACTCGATTCAGTTTTACACGTTTTCTTCAACAGGTGTTGCTAACTTTTATATGGTTTATTTAACATGTTTTTTCAGAGTTATGACATTTTTAACATATTTTATTTGAAAAACAATATTCTTTTCACTTTCCTCACCGCTCTGACGTACCTTTATTATGTTTACTGAATCGAATTTGTAATCGAATGCTGTATTATATTCTAAATTGCTTTCTCTACTGTTTGCTTTAATTTAATATAAATTATATTTTTTGTCACAAATAAATTATTTTACGAAATTTTTTACACGGTACATATGCATTCACCGTGTAAAGACTGACCCAGGTGTATGTATGTATGTATGTATGTACATACATACGTTGTTGCATGAGGTGAACACACGAGAATAAACTACATACTTTCAATCAATTTACTCCAACGCGCATTCGCGCTGTCACATTCATATTCTTTTCGATTTGTCGCAATAACACGTCGATCATCATTTTTATATGTATCGATTATTGCATTACACCTGTTTCCATGTTGCTACAATTCTCTTATCGTGAAAATGGGTCAGAGTGTAGCGACCGAGGGTCAGTATCAGTTTGAATATCCAAAGTATGTAATGACGTCAAACGCGAATGTGCTTCGAGTATCGAGAGAAGCATTCTCTCTCTAAAAATTAAATCTTTTGCGACGCCACCCCCCCCCCCCCCCAAAAGCTTCCTTATGATGCAAAAACACTGGGGATTTTTTTTTTTTTAAATTAAGAACAACACGTGCCTCAAGACGATTTAAGTTAATTTTTGGTATAATCATGTTTTTGGGAATTTTTATGAGAATACGATTTTATTCGAAATATAAACAATTATAGAACCCAAATCAATAAAAAAAACATTAGTTAATTAAAATAACAATAAACAAAAATTTAAATTTAAATTTTTTCCCAGTTGATTTGATCTATTAAATAAAAAAATTAAAGATATTCAAATTGATATTTTTATTTTAAAACTAAATTAGTACAAACGTAACTTTAATATCTAGATTTCTTCACTTCAAGGTTTAACCTTTTAGGTACGCCGCGCCACTATAGCGGCTTTCGTGTATGTCAGCTCTCTGAACGAGGAGCCACTATAGTGGCTTTAGTGGATGTCATCTTTGAACACTTTGTCAACTTTGAAATGGTGCAAGACATTTTATTTCCATCTACTTGACGTGGCAATATGGAATGCGTATTGCCTATATAAGTTACGAAAGCAAAGCGTAACAATGCGAGTGTTCCATCTTACAATACCTACTCAAAGAAATTTCAAGAAAATACGGGGATATGAACAATAACGTTAGCTGTAGTAAATATACCGTATAGACTGACCGAAAAACATTTTCCATCCTATTGCAAATCTAAAAATTGTAAAAAAGCGTTTCGAAATGGTATAGTGTGTTCGAAAAACGATACAAGGCGAAGATCTCGTTATGAATATGAAAGTTGTGACGTAGGTTTATGTGTTGTACCATGTTTTAAAATATATCATACTCAATTATATTATTAATTATTAAAGGGAATTGTTCAAGTTAAAGTATGTGTAGTATATATATCTTTTAAAATATTATTTTATCATCAAATACTTCATTTGAATATCTTCGTGCACAAAATGACATTGCTCATCACACTTTGCAGTGCTGTATCGTTTTTACACCGTTCACGTCAGACTCTGCCGTCCAGGGAAATAGCCACGCGCAAAGTTCTGCCGTACCTAAAAGGTTAACTAATGTTTTTTTTATTGATTTGGGTTCTATAATTGTTTATGTTTCGAATAAAATCGTATTCTCATAAAAATTCCGAAAAAAATGATTATACCAAAAATTAACTTAAATGGTCTTGAGGTACGTGTTGTTTTCAATTTAAAAAAAAAATCCCGAGTGTTTTTGCATCATAAGGAAGCTTTTTGGGGGGCGTCGCAAAAGACTTAATTTTTAACGACCACCCTAATGTACATACATATAAGAGAATTCAGTTAAGGAAACTTAAGGAAAGCGCTTCAAGCGTAGGGTGGTAAAGAATTGTTATCATGTTTCATTATATTCGGAATTCCATATTCCGATGATAACTTATTGTTAGTAGCGAACTATTTAGGGCGTTGGGTACGATTCGTTCGAGACATTTGTGACTTCAGCGACGTGTGCGGACAAAAAACGAATTACAGGGGCAGTAGGGGACTCACTGTCTCCACCATCTGTCTTGTCTATCGGTGTGTGCATGTTTCGCAAGGGGTTACGCCATATACATATTTTGTTGGCCGTAATTCTTGGCCGAATTTGTCGAACAAGGTGTCATTTTGAAGATAAAAGTTCAATCCACGAGCCTACAATTTCGGATTTTCAAATAATCCCGTTTTCGCTGAAAAAGTCGTCTAAAACAATATTATAATTATTGACGCGCAGTATACATATCACTAAAAACTTTTTTTGATAATCCGAAAATATAGCGCTCGTACCTTGATCCTTTCTCTTTCAAATGACACTTTGTTCGACAGAATCGGCCAAGAATTACGACCAAGAAAATGTATTGCGTAACCCCTTGCGACTCCACGGGGTGGAGCACGTGTTTAAAGTCTCGCTGTGCGGCCACAGCAGTTTCTTGCGTTTTAAATGAATTGGGATTTCGGCTAGAATCCTGAGCGAGCGTAGGCTTACGCTTCTAGGAATCCAGACACACACCAACCCATGCGTGTACATATGTGGGACCTTGTGGTGGGAGGAATGAACTTCGCCTCTTCCGCCATAACGTTCGACGGGCGCCTTTGTGCTACAGTTACATTTCAAGAAATCGGCAAGAATCAGTCGAAAACACGGTTTACGCTATACGTTTTCTAGGCTGCAATTCTAGGCTAATCTTAACGAATGAGGTCTTATTGTAAAGATAAAGGTTCAAGACACGAGCGTTGATTTTCGGATTTTTAAAAAAACAACATTTTCGTTTAAAAAATCGTATCTAAAAAAAGATTATTTTTCAAAGCTGTATTCTAAATAAACAAAATCTTTTTTAAAAAGGTCGAAAATCTACGCCCGTGTCTTGAACGGACATTATCTTTATAAAATGACCAGAATCATACAAATCGATCAACAATTACGACCAGCAAAACGAATGGCGTAAACCCTTGCAAAACGCTTGAGCGCCCAACGCCCTTAAGCGAATTCACTGTCTGCCAAATCTACGAGCCGTGTGATCGTTACCTTTTGCCGTTCCGTTGAAATCGCTGGGATTGTTAAATAGAAACAAATACACTGAGCTACGACATTGTTAGACTTTCGATATTCATGCGTTTCATTTCCACTTCGACGCAAAGCACTCTCGGGACCGTCGATTGAGATCTCAGGGAACAAAGGACATACATTTACATTTGGAAATACACCGACGGTGGTTTGTACGAAGAAATTTGTTGCTTGAGTTTCGGCCGAACACCCCTACGACGATATCGGGGAATCGGATGCGCATGATTCCAATCGATAACCGCATAACGGTGCTAGACTAGTTGATAACAAGTGCTATTAACTTTTTCGGATTTCCTTTCCCTACACCGTGCTAGTTGCTAGTAGGGATTCGAAATCCCTACGCGTGCTTCAATACTTTACCCCATGCGTGTACGTGGATCGATATCGAATTAAATCGTGAATGTATTACTTTGATCGTTAGTCCCACTGTTATACCCCCGTTTTTAATTTACTCTCGCGAGTACTGTGTTGACGTCGGACAATCGTACGTATTTGGGCAAAGCACGTTTCATTTTCCCTTCGCGTGAAAGGCGATTGCAAGTGATTTCCTTCCCTTTCAGTTTTCGTGCCTATCACGCGTCTCCAAGTAAAAAGATTAATTTCACGTCTTGTAAAATTGCCGCTCATTCGTCGAGAATTTGATATTTTCTAGGTTTTAACGCCAACTAATCGTTCATCGCGTGACCAACAATTTTGAGCTTCATTCGCGGAAAGTGGCGTATCGGAATCGCATCAATTACTTTAATTGGCCTCCGATTTTCCAACTAATTAAGAGGTCCCGATTAATCACCGTAACAAGTTTCAAGAAATCTGACGGAGGGTTACAAGCTTATCGTTGCTCTCCCTGCTCCCAATACCGATTAATCTGTGGGTTTGGATGGATTCCAGTTCTTCCGCAAGGTGACTCTTAACGATCCCCTCGATCACCGTGTGAAGTATCTTTGAGTGGCACGGAATAACGAGCACCAGTGTAATATTTTATCTCTAGCGCCTTGCAGGAGATATTCCGTCGGTGTACGTTAAAAACATTAACAGACATATGCTGTAACTCACGTCGCTCTGAGAATACGACGGGATCAAGAATGAGGAATTTCGTATTCACAAAAGTCCTCGGCGATAAATCCGAAACATGCAGTAAAAAGCTGGGATACTTGTATAGAAGAAAGATTTAAATTCAAGTTGAACCGCGTCCCGTCAGGGAACACGAATTCATTCCGGATTTATCTGTAATCCGTTTCCGCGTCCACGATTCCACCGTTTATTACTCGTACGGTGTAACGTCCCTCTTCAAAGGAAAGGTTCTGGTACTCTTTACCCAACGCGGATATGCGGGCGTTGATGAGCCATGGGACCAACGGTAACACGATGCCCGGTCGAATAAACGAGGATATCGTCGTCAAAGAAAATCACGGGCGAAATCCTGACTTTGGACCCCGTGGTTTAAATCTACGAACATGGCCGTACAGACATACGAATATCGGGCTGTAAAGCAAGAGAAGTGTCCTTCATCACGAGAGACTGTCCACATCAAAATTCTCTAACGATAAATGGATGTGCTATACAGAGAGACGTCCAATTTCGTCCCTCTTGTATTCCGGCCGCGGAGTTTCGCAAACCCCATTCTCTTTAGTGCGTCCTGTAACCCAGCAGAGCTGTCGTGCGATCCAGCGGGATGAAGGACTCGTATATATGATCGAGGATCTTCACGGAAGATTCCCTCGGTCTTTGATCCCCATCATTCGTCCGTCTATTCGGGTGAGCGTGAAAGAATACCGGAACTCGAGTGAACGGTCAGTTGCACATTTCATCCTCCTTTTACAAATGAATTGCAATCAACAAATGTCTCGAGCGACGTGAAACGCTAGTTTAAACGTAGCCATGACGAATTATTATTGTAGAAGAATATTGTTGGATGTTGGTTGGGATTGGTTTCTTCTACCAGTGGTACTTCAGGAAATTTATCGTGTTGGATTGTTTCTTTATTATATAGTTTCACTAAACTAATCCTTAATATTAATTAGTTGTAAAGCCACTCACGCACGTGGGCTTTCAACTAAACACAACTCACAATTAAAACTCTATGTTTCTTCACTCAGAAGATCTTATTTGATTTCACTCAGAAATCTCTCGCAGCAAAACTCTCTCTTTAAAAATCACGCGACAAATCCTTTCTCTCAAAACTCTCAACGATGAATCCTCGCGGCGCCGCTCTTGCGCTCTTTTTCATTCGCATTCACACTTTTCCATTTTCTCACTGATTCTCACGCGTACACACACACTCTTGCCACGTGCCGACTTTCGATCACGAGTTACCATGCATTCTTTCTCTACGCATGCATTCCTAGAAACCATTCATTCTTATCGTTCACGGAACTCATTCACGCGCAACTGTCACTCGGTCCAAACACTTGTCTTTCGCATCTCGCGCAGTCACTCGATCCAAACAGTCTTCACACACTCTTGACACTCAGTCCAAATCATATTCTTTATTCAAACCTTTTGATCACGCATTCTTAGAATTTCATATCCCACACTCAACCCCCCTTTAGTGGACATTCGCCCTCGTATGTCCTCATCACAATCATTCTTACATTCACGCAATTAAGAATTTCACATCCCACATTATTTTCTTCCACCGAGAAGAATGTTTGTATTATTGTAAACTCGAACGGAATCTCTGTATCGCCGTGGTTCATCGCTTCGTGGTCTTGAATATACAGGGTGTAACAAAAAGGCGGGGACACATTTTCAGCATCGATAGTACGCACCAAAAGATGAAAAAAAAGTCTCAAACATTTTGTCAAAAAATCACCCTCTATCAAGATACAACCCCTTTTGTAAAGAATTTTTTAAAAATCATATCTCTGAAATGGTACGTCGTAGAGGACCAATTTTGATTGCAATATAACCGGAGAAGATCAAAGATAATAAAGAAACATATACTTACTGCGATTATTGCTGTTAAATAGCATTTATTCTTGTTTAATGCAAACAACTTCGATTTCCTATACCGTAGCAGGTTTGTAACAACTATGGAAAAATTAAGGCCACTCACTAAGACTTCCTTTCCGTAGATAGTGATATTTTTTCGTAAATTTTATTCTCTCCCGGTAATATTAAAATGAAAATCGGTTCTCTACGACGTACCATTTCAGAGATATGATTTTACTTAATTCCTTACAAAACGGGCTGTATCTCGATAGGGAGTGGTTTTTAGACAAAACTGTAGAGACTTGTTTCATCTTGTGGTGCGTACTATCGATACTGAAAAAGTTTCCCCATATTTTTGTTGCACCCTGTATTATATTTTTTAATATAGGTCGATAAATTAGAAAAACGGGCATACATGTATGTTGTTACAAAAATACTTAAGTATTCATCAATGTATTTCGTTGCTATTGTTAGAGAATTTGTTAGACCAAATGGATATTTTTGGTAAAAAATGTTCTTCTTTCCGAATATCTCTCATGAGCTCTATGCAGACCAGCCATTGTAAATGAAGCGATTGCAACCCTGGCGGCATATAATATTGGGCAGTTATTGGTTCATTCCCCACAATTAGATTCGTTAACTTTGTAATGTAACCATTTTTTTTTCATTGGTCCAATATTCTACGGCACAGTCAAGCCTGAATTGATAGGTTTTTATCAGTGTCTCTTTATTCGTTAATTAGATTATGTAGATAGATGGCACTTGCAAAGACGGGACCGCAACATATGTAACTCTTTCCAATCGTTAGTTTTTCGCGAAATTTTTGTTAACTTTTTTTAAAAATATAACATTAATGATCCCATTTGCATGTATGTTATTCGAATCTATCTGGCATATCTTCAAACATTGTATATTTCGTTCATTATAACAAACCCACGCAGCATGAATAGGTAAAGCGATTTAAAAACTGTTTAAAGTATCTGTTACACATATTTTACATTATATTGGGAAGAATATTTTCAACTCTATAACAATTTTTCTAATAACAAATGGGTAAGGAATTCGAATTAATTTCGAGGTCTGGATTATTAGTTTTATCAAGTTTATTTTCCCTTATACCTTGTGGACCTGTGGAACGAGAAACGTCGATGATCGAGAACTGAAGAGTGTTTGTGTTTGAAACTGCGCACGAAAGATCACACATTACGCGTTTCTTTCCTCTTTGCTTCTGTTTCGATGAAATATGAGTCTGTGCGACCACGTTGAATTTCTACACAACGGTAAGTCCGAGAGATGCATGTATATGTATGTAAATTCTGAGTCGTCATTCTGCCTCGAATGCCCTTCGAACAGTTCTGTTTTCTTGTCATGGTATTATGAGAATCGATTTGTCTTTTTATCGAAGTCCCTTGTCCATTCTATCATTTATCATTAGATTCATATACCTGAATAATATCATGTTGATATAGTACAACACGACGTATCGTTTAATGCACTTACGATAGACGTAAAGCGTTAGTACGGTTTTATTGGAATTGAAACTGAGAAATTGTTACATTTTGCACTCTTTACTTTATTATTAAGTCAAATTTTCTACTGAAAATTCCTTTCTTTTGCGACAGGAACATAATTTTTAAATTTTAAAAAGTTATTCTTGTAATTAGTTATTATAACTTGTACAGCGGCGACCTGTATTTTACCAAATTCTATTTGTTTCACGCAGAGAGTAAATTGAAGTTACACAGATACTGTAAAGACATCCTTCAACTCTTACAATTATAGTCCCACGTTCCATCATTATTTGTTTCCTCAACTACCTAAACCATTATAAAAGATAACTTGAACCTGCATCGGATAGCAGTTCGTAATTCCCAAATAGTTTGTGTATTTTTTTGCCTATTTATCTGAAGCAGTGGGGACAGTTCTAATTACACATTAGAAAAATGACGAATCTTTTCTTATACGATTGAAAATCTTTTCGGGCATATTTATTGCCCAGGCATTACGATATATTAAGAAAAGATTAAAAAGAGAGGTTAAAAATTACGCACTCCGCGTTATATTCATCATGCGACGGCAGTGGTAAAGGTTAACGAGTGTTTAAAGCACGAAAATGATAATGATTTTCATGCCTTGGACCCGTCTAACACGTGAGTAATAGTTTCATCGTAAGTCCGGACGAAATCAGCTAGTTTCCCGTCTACACGCGGTGTTGTCTGGTAAGACCGAAATTGATTTATCTTCATTTCTCTTCCGTTTCCACGTGATTTCTTCGTGCATTTTACGATCGAGATCAGGTACGCGATGGTTGTGTGCGCGATCGGGAAAGTTCACAGGACGGAAAATTAGGAAGATTCACGAGCACTCGGGTTCCCGGTCATTCGTTTATCTGTCCGGGAGCGTAGAAAAGACGCTCGTAGAAGAAGGGACGCGGAAAAGATTCGAACGAGATTCGAAGGGCGTTCCCTACCCCGTGCATTCTTCCTTCTTTTCGCGTTTGCCGGACCGGAAGGACATTTTAAAACTGACACGGCCTATTTGTCTGCGCCGACCTCGATGGTGTCGTGACATCGCGCCGCAGCTCCTGACTCCATCCAGTTTTTTCATATTTTTCAGGATCTTCCTGTCTCTCCTTCTCTCTCTACCAACCCTTCTCCCCGCCACCGTCAGTTTTTCCGTTCTCGGCAAGTAAAAGCGAGTCCTCGTGTCCTTTCAGCCTTTTTTCGCGGTGCGATTAATGACGCTCGTTTTCTCTTTGGATGGCCGGAGAAAGCGAAAAGGAAAATCCAAGCTTTCCGTGGTTATTCCTCTTTCTCTCGCGCCGGCTTTGTCCTAATGGACTCGTGGTATAAAGAACTTCGTCTAGGATTTCCTCGTACATAAATTCTTCCTAGGGGTTGTGCTATTGCGTCGTGTAATATGAAATGTCGGACTTGTGATCGTTCGGAGACTGATGCAACTAGCCGAACGCAGAAGTGATTCTGTGTTCTTTTTTTCACGACGACTTAAACTTTGTGCGATTCTCCGAAAGTTACCATCATTGTTATTAATGATTCGAATTTCATACGATGGTTCCGAAAGCTTAAGGAAATGATAGTCAGGTGATTTTTTTGAGAGGTCTAATATCAATACACTGTTTATACCATGAGTGTAAACAGTAAATTAATTACATGCACGAACAATTTGCGAACGAGTAGAAGTTCGACGTTTCATGTTAACGCAACCTACCAATCGCAGGCTCTAACAATAGATGTAACATCGGTTCAACGAATGGTAGCTCGTAATCGAATAGGACATAATCCCTCGATAGATATTATAGAATTCTTTTGAAATGTTCGAGAGGAATGTGAAGGACGCCTTGTTAGGGTAATTACATTTACCTGGTCTTATAACTCGCATCGTTATCACGCCTAAACGAGATTCAAATGAAATTGCTCGGCCAAGCAATCGAATCGATTTCCAAGTATATCATACGTGTATTATCCAAAGTTGTTAGAAGGAGCGCGTTTTCTTGAAAGAATCCGATTTAATAGAAACGACAATTACCAAGGAGACTCGATATGTTCTACGACACGCGATTTTCTCCTTCGAGCACATTTCCTCGGATCTTCGAGGAGAAAAGTATTCCGAGATAATGGCGCGTGGCGCAGAATCGGGATCCTTTTATTCGTGCAATCTCAGGATACCAAGTAGGAAAAGTGGTACGAGAGACGAAGCAGAGAAAAAGGATAGGAAAGGAGAACGATGGCTCTTACGGCTTTTGACCTTCTACAGCGATCGTCAATTCTCATCGATTACTCTTATTTTGTGTGCCAGAAAACCCCATAAACATCCCCATCCATCAAGCACACCGGCGCGTGATATCACAACTTTGTACACGGTGGGTCGGATGTTCGGTATTTAAAGCGTTCCTCGCCATGAATTCGTTTAATCAACTTTCATGATCGATATCCGAAATTTCGATAAATCGACAGTTTGTTTGTGTTTACGACGAGAGATATTCTTGAAGAAATTTGTAGCAATAACGGATGTATAATTGGAGGTGCTAACGGTAGTGAGATCTATCAATGTTATCATCAGAAAACCCAACGTTTCGAAACATTCCTTGGATTTGCTAACTGCAGCAGTTTCTATTGAAAAACCGAGAGTATCGTGAATGCATTCTTCTCGAATCACCCTGTGTACAGCTGCCGGTGTCTGTGTCGGTGCATTTATTCAGGTATCCGTGTTTATGCTCGCATTTGTGTACGAGTCCGGCCCCACTCTGGCCCATACTGGACTGATCGGTGAACTTAAAGCTCTTCGATCGCGTTTCGTTCCACCGCATCGATGAGGATGAATCCTCGAGCATACCGGCTGTGATTTAAAGTACAAAATCGAGGCGTACAAGAGGATAAACTCGATTTGGATCAATATATGTTGCGAATGAAAATTTGATATCTTGTTAGCGAAAACGTATCGCGACATTTCTGGTTCTATAAATATAATCCAGTATTTATTTTCGGCGAGTGATTTCAACGGTATTCGACAGAAAAAATATTCTAAATAATACCAAACATTGTAGCGGGTTGGTCTATTTATTTGTTGAACGGGAGGTTAAAGTTATCGATTGACCGAGATCATATAATATATCTCCGATGAAACTCAAGTGTTGGGTGCACCGCAACTTCCCGATACTTTTTCTATTTCTTTGTAAATAGCGTCGTTTACTTGATACTTGAAACGACGAAATTTACAAGTAGAACTTACGGTGTACGGACATGGAAGATCTTTCCAAGTAGTTCGTCGAAAGTTCCATATTAAATCCGTCGCGTAATATCTCGTGAATCTTTAATTTTCTCAGGAAACGTACATCAAACGGTAGATAAGAGTCCTTGAAGATTGTAGGATTATTTGAAGCTTTTAAAATAAGTATCAAGCACACACCGCATCATAAGATTTTTCTAGAATACTAGTAATGGGTTTCCTCGACACATATTGTACAGATCAAGATGTTCAATGGTAAACGTTTTATTTCAATAATTTTAGAACGTAGCTTTCAATACAATTCGTTAATTTGACGTAGCTAAGTTAAGAGGCTGAGTTACGTGGAAAACGTAATTATTTGTTATCATTTAAACAAAAAAATAATTATTTACCGCTGATGGCCTGATAATATGACCAAGGACTATACTTTTATTGTGTATTTTATTTTACAATTTAACTATCAATACTAGTCACAGGAAATATATACATATACAATACATGGTTTACATTGCAGGTCACTCAAACTCATCGAGTGTTTGGATACCGAATCGAAACCGTCGTTTACCATATAATAATTTAAATTTAAAAATTATCACGATTCCATTGAAATGTCGGCGTTTAATACTTCTACGCTTTGAAACTTTAACCTTCAAAGTTTCATATTGAAACTCGGTGTCTCCACGAAAAAAATGTAGCGATATTACTTAAATATCTAATTTACATTGATCTCAAGAATGTGGTGCATTGAAAATTACTGTTTGTGAAATCCATTATAGAATTAAAATGTCATTTGTCTTCGTACGTGGCCTATGACTTGTGGATAGCGAATGTAAACTTTCCATAGTAGCGCCATGCTAAAGCTATAACACTTGGTTCGATTGCGTTTTAAAGTCACGCAATGGTGACCACAGGTTAAGATTAGTCAATGCTAACTGTTACTACACAAGTAGATTATACTCTAACTTTCGGACATAACGGTACACTAATCATTCTATTTAGTAAAACATAAAGCACCACATTTTGGCAACCGTCCGTACTTGGAAAATTAAAAGGTTGATAGATTTGATTTGATTATACCAGCACATGGCCAAGTAAATTCTTATTCATTTTCATTTTCTTTCAAACTGTTAGTCTCCCAAAACTGATAAACTATAAATCATGAACATTAAACGTGACTGTTACGTTCAGGTACATCCGCATGCAGGAACAAGTCGCGATCACATGCACTACTGCGTGAGTTCGAAAATCCGGCGAACGGTACATACCTCGCGTAAAACCCCAGCGTTGTCAGTATACCCTAAGTATTTCCTGGAAAATCGGCATCGCCCCCTCCCTCAACCAAGAAACGTCTCTAAACTCTAAAGGTGGCGGACACTTTGACTTGGGGCAAAGATTAGATCACCCTGGGCATCGATAAGAAAAACACGCTAAATCACGAAGCAGATCACGAACGGCACTCGATAGAATAAAATACATCGCGCGCTATACATTACGACTTTCACTATAAGTCTACATTCAAACAATATAAACCAAAACAGAGAATTTATCTGGCAATAAACGATCGATATAAATAGCTCATAAACAAAATACAATATTCTAAAAAAGGAAATTTTCATTACTTGCATCATCCACAATAAGGCAAACAAAGCTTATTCGTAACCATACTCCGATGTTTCGGCCCTATTTATTGGACCCTATTCAGGGATAAATTATAATTTAATTACCATTAATAACCACAAATTAATGTTACTAATCGAATAAGGGAGAACAAAAAAGAGAATCATTTATTTTATTCAATTGAACAAAAAAATTCTTGGACAAATTCTAACATAATTAATTAGAACATTGAAATGTACTCACTTATTGTGGATGAAACATAATTCTTTCCCTCTAGGAAACAGGAGATAATTTTAACTACATGCTTATGGAATGCGAGACTAATACGTACTGAGAACCGTTACAACGTATGTGGTACACACATGAGGCAAGATGTCGGATTTATTATCTCATCGAGAGATGATAATTGGCGCGAGGATTTGAAATCGAACCGGTGAATAAATCGACCATATCACAGAAGTCTCGACATACAGAGAATCAAGTGTAGGGTATGAAAGATTTCAACGTGACAAAGCGTAGAGTGCAAGGAACGGATGTTTGTATCAAGTGACAATGTAAGGTGTGAGAGACAAGTGTTTGGACCGAGTGACAGTTGCGTGCGAGTGAGTTCCGTGAACGATAAGAATGAATGGTTTCTAGGAATGCACGTGTAGAGAAAGAATGCATGGTGACCCGTGACCGGAAGTCGGCACGTGGCAAGAGTGTGTGTGTACGTGTGAGAATCAGTGAGAAAATGGAAAAGTGTGACTGCGAATGAATAGGGGCGCAAGAGCGGCGCCGCGAGGATTCGTGCTGCAGAGTTTTTTGAGAGAGGATTTGACGCGTGAGAGTTTTGCTGTGAAAGATTTCTGAGTGAAATCAAGTAAGAACTTCTGAGTGAAGAAACATAGAGTTTTAATTGTGAGTTGTGTTTAGTTGAAAGCCCACGTGCGTGAGTGGCTTTACAACTAATTAATATTAAGGACTAGTTTAGTAAAGTCATATAACAAAGAATCAATTTAACACAACGAATGTTCTGAAATACCACTGGTAGAAGACCAATCCCAACGAACGCCAATAATCTTCTACACAAGGCAACTGTGACAGAGCGGTCAAGCATATTTAACAGTAATTAAATGATATCCAAGGATGAGATAACCATAACCATATGTGACAACAAACTAAAATACATTTTTAAAAGTTAACTTCGACGTTTAGATATTCATTGTTGATACTATATACTACTAATAAATTTATTGAACTAGAGTTAGAGATCACAGAATTATTAAAGATATTAACGACTAAGTTTCATATTGGATTGTCCAAAAGTTATTGACAATGTTAAACATTTTGTTAGATGTTAGACTCAATTGTTAGACTTAATTGTGGATGATTATTAACCTTTTAGATACGGCAGAACTTTACGCGTGGCTATTTCCCTGGACGGCAGAGTCTGACGTGAACAGTGTAAAAACGTTACAGCACTGCAAAGTGTAATGAGCAATGCCATTTTGTGCAAGAATATATTCAAATGAAGTATTTGTTGATAAAATAATAATTTTAAAAAAATATATAGGCAATACGTATTCCATATTGCCACGTCAAGTAGATGGATAAAATTTCTTGTACCATTTCAAAGTTGACAAAGTGTTCAAATATGACATCCGCGAAAGCCACTATAGTGGCTCCTCGTCCAGAGAGGTGACATACACGAAAGCCACTATAGTGGTGCGTCGTCCTGAAAGATGGTATCCGCCAAAGCCATTATAGTAGTATCTAAAAGGTTAAGCTAATATCATAGAATTATTAGTTTAATGTTACAATACGCAATAACAACTTTTTACATATGATAGCCTCTCTGTTCTGGTTAACAATTGAGTTGAATTCCTATCCAACTGCGACTTTATTTCATTAAGTTGGGGTAAAGTGTGGAGCTAGGGAAGAGTTCTAAGCTTGTTCCGACTCTACTTCACGAAGCTGCGAACTCCACGTTTTCACATCGTATACTACCCGTAGTATGTATGTGAATGACATTAGAGGTAAGAAGCTCATCTTGTCAACACACGCTGCAATAGACAATTGCGAAAATAATCATGTACGTATCTCAAAAAATCGTCTCCCTTTCTCCGCTACCGTGAAATAGCTACTGCCATCAATAAAGCTGATATTTGGATGAAAAGAAGAAAGGACAAAACAGTAAAAATAAAATATGTGCTGAAAACTGGGTCTTGCGAAAACTTACACATATGTACAAGGACCTGCGCGGATTCTGACCGATTAACCCATAGGATGCTATGGGTTAACCGGTCAGAATCCGCGCCGGATCCTGTACATACATACGTACATGGTCTGTCCGGAAAGTAATAGGACTGAGTCGATTAAAAAAAAACTATTGAGCCAATGGTTATAATTCTTGAAAAACTTTCAAAAAAGGCTCTTCCTGCGTCGATACAGCGCTGCCAGGGCGATTTCCAAGCATCGAAGGCGTCATGGTAAGCATTCTCCGGAATGGCGTTTAGAGCCGCGGTACAAGCTGCTTTGATCCCCTCTTTTCAAAATGATTCGTTTCAAAATGATTTCCTTTCATCGGTATTTTCCGGCGAGGAAACAAAAAGAAGTCCGGGGTGGCCAAATCTGGAATGTAGGGTGGCTGGGGAAGCGTTGGGATACCTGCCTGGGTCATTTAGCTGGTCACAAGAAAGGAGGTGTGAGCCGCTGCATTGTCGTGGTGCCCCGTCACAATGTCATGAACCACAGTTTTTGGGAAATTTAACATTTAGGCAATTAAACGAGTACTCAGTAGACAGTCGGAGTTCAAAACTTCGAGCACACGAGTCACATTGTCGGTGTTTGCCGAAGTCGAAGGTCTTCCAGCGCGGGCTTCATCGGCGACCTCTTCCCGGCCCTCCGAAAGGGCCTTGTGCCACCGAAACACACTACTTCTTACTAAAGTATTATCTGGATAAGCCTGCTTGATCATATCAAATGTCTCTGTCGCAGATTTACCGCGTTTCACACAGAATTGATTAAATTTTGGCGATTGACAACCTCTGCTCTAACGAACGCTGCATTTTCTGCTTGTACCGCGGACAAAAACACGTCGCGGGAAAAAGGCTGTCCTGACTCTCCAGATGCTCGGAGACAATTGACCAACCCCTTCTTCATTAGCTAAGGACCTCCTCTACCGAATCCAGTCGGTACTCGAGAGCTCCGAAGTACAGCCGCGGCGGAAAAAAATCAGTCCTATTACTTTCCGGACAGACCATGTATAGTGCATATCAAGAGTTAAGGTCTTGACTCGGGCCAAGTACAAGAGTTCCCGACTGGTAGACCTGAACTACTCTTTTCCGGAAGAATTAGATCGAGGTTTTCGGGGTATTCAAACGGCATTAAATCCGCATATTTCCCCCAAACTATGATGATATTCTTGTAGGGGACGTCCGCCCGAGTAATTTAAGCCTAACTACGAGAAGATCCATCAAGCCAATCGCGAGATATTTTGATCTAAAAAGTCGACGTTTTTGTAAGAAACGTCGTCTTCTTCCTCTCCTCCTTCTCCATCTCCATCTCCTAGTTCAGCCTGTCACGCAGCCCGGTGTCAAACCCTAACATATGTTTCATACCATGCGAGATAATTTTTCTGCCGATAACGTAGATTTTTCTATGTAATCTGAGACATGCCGGAAAAAAATCAAGAGACAAAGTTTTGTCTCGGACCAAATACAAGAGTCGCTTATTGGTATTCAGAAAATCTTCAAGGGTTATCAATAATTTATAAATTTAACATAACGGTTTCTTAAATTGTAGAAGAAATGTATTTGATTCTTGAAACTTAGGCTTAACAATATATCGCAACAATACGCTTAAAACAGATTAAACGCCGACTTTTTTTCAAATGAATAAAAAATAAATTAAAAAATATTGAAAATAAATATTACTTAAATGCCCGATAAAATAATTAGAAATGTTTAGAATAAAATTAATGAGTGACCACGATTGACGAAGACGCACCGTTGCTCTCGGCTGTCGCTACGGCTGTGCTAGGAGTGCGAGCGTGACAGACAGAAGTAAAGAAAGAGAGGCCCTTATGCTAAAAAAATTCGGATCATGTTAAATTCCGTATTGCTTTGTCGTCAAACGCACTCTCACACATGCTCGCGTGACCCACGTCGCATCGTTTGTTTGGCTAGTGCGAGCGCGACGGAGCGACGGAAAGATTCAGACAAAGCGAAGTCTTTGTCAGTTGTGTATATCCGGAAACATAGTACGCCACATCGAGAAGGAATTATTACGAAAAAGAGGGAAAGGTAGACACCTTCGTGATGCACGCATTAGTACGCCATTCGGAAATTTTCAAAGTGTTATCAATAATTAATTTGTTTCATTTTTAGAACTTCGATACATATCAAAGTGTATCTTAAAACTTCTACAAGCTCTTCTTTAGTACATAATCAAATTGTTCTGTAAACAGGTGTTGTGATCCCAATAATGGCGAGGAAGAAACTCGGAATAGTTCGAATAATAATTTATTTAAACTACAATAATCGCGAAGTTTCCTTCACTCGGAGGAACTTTACAACAAGTACGGACCCGCGGAACTCTTTCGTAGAAATGGCTTCGTACGTGAAGAATATTCGTAGACGTGTACAGTATCAAATCTGACTCTAGAAAGCTCTCTTTTAGGTCTAACGCAGTATACTTATAGTCTTAGGGGTGAAAAGAAATTAGGAAAGGAGTGGGGTTGTTTTCGGGTTGTTTTGAATACTAGGAGTCAGAGTTTACTTATGACTAAGGGTGACAATGTCCAGTGGCGTCGGTCAGTGATGACGTACGGTGAGTAATTAGTGGAGAAAGCGTCAAAAAATAGATGAGTCATACAACACAGGTCTTCCAAGAAAATGTAGGCAAATTTTTTTTTATCGGGTTATCCGGCACTGTTAAATAATTTTTGTTACGTGCTTCGTATCGACACTTTACCATCTCGGCTTTTGAATCTCCAAATTGTTTTTTATCTATTTGTAACAGTGTTATGATATTACTTAAAAGCTATTTTTTGTTCAAACCCGTCGTTGAAATATACGTAAGATTAACGAACATGATGACGCTGTTACACGTAAATCGAAAAATGTTTACAAGGATATACATTTGACCAAATTAAAGTTCTAAAAGTAAAAAACATTTTTCAACAATTCACACTAACCATTACTTTAAATTTACCCCGTTCTCATAAAACCATTTTTGTCCACTTCTATGTTTATTATAATTTTCGAATTAAGAGTTTAAAAACCAAACGTACAAATCCGTCACTGTCTTGCAATAGTTAAATGTTTATTATTTTGCTAATTCCTTAAAGTGTGTTTTCTTTTTCAATATTACTGACAATACAGTATATGTAAGTCTTTCAACAATCTCTAACATGCTGCGAGAACCTTGTACACATGACCAGAAACGTACCTAGATTAAATGTTTACTGTCTCCGGAAGAGTCTCTGACTTTTTTATTCACGTTTTCCAAGAATTTTTAAAAATTTTAAAATACATAATTCTGGTTACTATATTTTTTAAACATAAATAACATTTAATGGATTAATTTTTACATTTTGCCACATCATGATTGCAAAATTATTATAATAATGAGATCTGTATATTCCTTTATTTTCCTGCATTCCCTGATTTGTTTATTTCCTTATTTCTTTAATAACAAGTATTTCAATAAAAAACATACTGTACTTTACATAATTCTACGAATGAAGTGAAATCCACAAAAAGCATCGAAAATGCAAAGCAATGGGCCAAGTACAAGAGAATGTTACATTGGAATAGGTTGCTCATTAACATAAACTGCATTTTACACAGGATTTGAAATCAATCAAATGTGAGCAAGTACAAATTATTGTAGAGCAACGACACAATACTATCGTTAAGTAAATATATTCAATTAACTAAATTTCTCAAAATATGGTGTCTTCTCATTTAATGAGTAAATCTATTTACTGCTCTATTAAATGTACTTGGTGGCCCGCTTTTTACGAAGGTTCGATGGTAAAAAATACCTGTAGTATCAACGCCCCTAAGCTTAAATAGTTGAGAATGTCCGACATTAAAAGAGAGTTGCTAACAAGACACAGTATAAAGTCGGCTTCTTACTGTACAGAATGAAAGTCCTTTAAATATCTCACGTCGTTTCTTTTTAATTTATTTTAACATCAATTGTTGAAATACACTACAATATGTATATGTAATTTCCTCTCACACACATCCAGATTGTTAACATAATAAATTAGAAATGTTTGTTACGTTACGTTTTTGACATCAAGCTTTGTAAAAAGCGGGCCACCAAGTACATTTAATAGAGCAGTAAATAGATTTACTCATTAAATGAGAAGACACCATATTTTGAGAAATTTAGTTAATTGAATATATTTACTTAACGATAGTATTGTGTCGTTGCTCTACAATAATTTGTACTTGCTCACATTTGATTGATTTCAAATCCTGTGTAAAATGCAGTTTATGTTAATGAGCAACCTATTCCAATGTAACATTCTCTTGTACTTGGCCCATTGCTTTGCATTTTCGATGCTTTTTGTGGATCTACATACATTCCGCGACAAAACTATAAGACACCTGCGATTTGTGCTAATATTTTATTAATGATAATTTTTTCGTAAAAGTTTTCGTTATTAATTCAAAGAATCAAATAAAATACATATATTTCCATAGCGGCAATGTTGTTAAATTTGTTACGAGCCGGGCTGGTTTCTAGAACGTGGCCGGCGAGCGTTATGGAATAGACGCAACGAGACGTTGGTTTCGTCACTTCCTTGACCTAACTGTAGCAGGGGGTATCGTACGTCAACAGTAGTGGGAGCTACAAATCGACGTAGGATCTAGGAAATGATATTTAATTCAACCCAGATGAGCCTACGGCATAAACCGTAGGGCGCTGGCCTTAAATTGAGGTAGGGAGAGATACAACCCAGATGAGCCTACGGCATAAACCGTAGGGCGCTGGCCTTGTATTGGAATGAGTGAAATCCAGACCCAGATGAACCTACGGCATAAACCGTAGGGCGCTGGCCTCCAGAGCGGTTAGAGTTGAGGGTGAATGAATCCAGATGAGCCTACAGCATGAACTGTAGGGCGCTGGCATTCATTCAGGTGCGAAAGGATTTCAGGAATGACACAATCCAGATGAGCCTACGGCATAAACCGTAGGGCGCTGGTCTTGTATCGGTTAAAAGGAATCTGAACCCAGATGAGCCTACGGCATAAACCGTAGGGCGCTGGCCTTCAGAGTGGTTAAGATCGAGGAAGAATGAATCCAGATGAGCCTACAGCATGAACTGTAGGGCGCTGGCATTCACTCAGGTGTGCAAGGATCTTAGGAGTGATACAAGCCAGATGAACCTACAGCATAAACTGTAGGGCGCTGGACGTGAATCGGTGTTGAAAGGAATCTAGACCCAGATGAGCCTACGGCATAAACCGTAGGGCGCTGGCCTCTAGAGTGGTTAATTAGATTTTAAGGTAAGGTGATACCCCGTGGTAGATGTACTTACAGGTGGACTGCAAGGTGCTACTCTCTGGTTAATAACGATGCACTTGCTAGGACGGCAAGTGGTCGCACAGGCACGGAAAGTAAGCCGAAAGGCACACACAGTCCGATACCCGTTGTTCGTGATTTTGACCTGCTACGGTAAGGTCGTAAAATAATAAACTCTCGTAACTTTTGTTTCACTCCGAGCGGTTAGAGTGAAATAATTTGTGGGTACGTTACTCGATTATGTTTTAAATTCGTTTCGAGAGGAAAGGTTTTAATTTCTAGAAATAATTCTTTACTCGAATTTTATGTTTCTAGTAAAATGTTACAAGTATATTCTTTCAATCGAATATATATACATGTATGTTAAGTGTTTGGTGTATGAATTTAAGAAAGTAGTGTAATTATTGAAAAGCTCTAAGTGTTTACCCTTGGGCAGTGACGGTTGACGAGACTTCACAATAAGATGACTCCGAACTAGTTCGCGAGTGACTCTAACGTGAGTTGAACGGGGGAACTCCGACCAAGAGTTGAATTGCCAATGGACAGACTAATCTTCCGAAGGTTAAAGAAAAACTCGAAAAGGAACTGGGTCTAATCTTGTAGTGTAATGCTCAAGAGTCGTACTGTGAGTAACCCGAAGATACGCATTTTCGTGGCCCTTATATAGGTCGAAAAAGTAGTGGGGAATTGAAAATTCTAGAAAATCTATCCTATAGTGGGAGTAAAAAATGCTGTATGAAAGACAGTTGGAAACGGCTGGAATTACGTGGCAAGCAAGACCCTCGCTTTCGAGTTTTCCTTATTACATGGGGTCGAAAGTGTAGCTATCCGCGGGCCCTAGACCAGAGGCCAAGGGCTGTATGTATATCGTATCCTGTTTACCTTTGAAAAAGGGGACTAAGCGTCTGGGTGTCGCCAAGAGAAAATTCAACGTTGAGAATTTTTCATGAGAATCATACGATTCATACGTAACAAATTAAATTGAAAAAAGTTTCATTAAAATTTTTAATTTTTGATAAAATAAGGTGCGACAAAACTATAAGACAGTGTATATTTTAAGCAAGAAAAAGTGGGTGGAAGTTAATGAAAACAATTTTTTTCTATTTATTAGTAATGTGTTGCGTCACCTTTATTTGTATAGTTTCAACTAATCGCCGTGGTAACGATTCATTTCAATTTTTAGAGTTTTCAACTCTTCCATCGATATAAACTGTTTCTCGTCTCTATGCACAGCACGGGCTAACATTCCCCAAATGCTTTCTATATGTATTTAAATTTGTAGACCTCGCAGGCTATGGTGAAATTTGTATACTACTGTCTCCAAAGTATTTTTTTACACGTTTCGTTGTATGCACAGCGGCGTTATCATGTTGAAAAATATAATTTTCACCTGCAAAGTACTGGCATATCGCGTTAATTGTTCTTCTAATATTTCGCCCATATGCTTCTTTGATAAATACAATTGTTCCTTCCACAAATCATGAAAATAATATTAAAGACTATGCGGTCCATCTAAATTAAAACGTTTTTCATCTGAAAAGATAATTGTTCTCCACTTTTTTTCCCACTGGAAATGTCTTTCCGCAAATTCTTCCCTGGCAACTTTGTATCGATTTGTAAGTGGCGGTTTTCTCTGCAATTTTTGTCTTTTTAACTGCTTGGCTCGTTTAATTATCCATTGCACATTACGAGTATTGGTGTGAACATTAGCTTCTGCTGCAATTTGCCGTGCTGTCACGCTAGAATTTGACGCTACACTCAGAATGGTTCGTCGTTATCGCTCAGTTGTCCCTCTGTTATCGCTTTTGGATGACCACCAGGATGTTTGTTTCCATAATTCTCCCTACTTTTTAAATAATTAAGTACGGCACATCGACTGCGCCCAATCAATCTTGATGTCCAAAATGTAACGTTACACATATTTGTACTCATTTCTAAATTAACAACCTGGATGCATCTGAGTTGAAAAATTTAACAAGTTAACAATCTGGATGTGTCTGAGAGAAAATTATACGTGCATATTGCCGTGTGTTTCAACGATTGATGATAACATAAAAGGAAACGTAATGAGATATTTAGAGGATTTTCATTCAACATAATAAGAAGGCCGCTTTATACTGTGTTTTAACAACTCTCTTTTAATGTCGAACATCCCGAACTATTTAAGCTTATTTTTCACCATCGAACCTTCGTAAAAAGCGGGCCACCAAGTACATTTAGTCGAGCACTAAACAGATTTATTAATTAAATGAGGAGACATCATTTTTTGGGAAATTTAGTTAATTTAATATATTTACTTAGCGATAGCATCGCGTGGATGCTGTACAATGATTTGCACTTGCTCGCATTTGTTCGATTTCAAATACACCGTATAATCAAGTTTATGTTAACGAGAAAGCTATTCCAAAGTCACATCCTCTTGTACTTGGCCTATACCTTTGCATTTTCGATGCTTTTTACTGATAGATAATACGTGTCAAAAGATGGAAGCTTTTAATTTTAGTGCGCAAACCACCCCTACTAAGATTCACCCCGTTTCTGAAAAATGTTTTGAAAAATTATATCCCCCGGAAAATTATATCCTTCCGGAAAGAAGTCCTGGCGAACGACCTTCATTTTGTTTCAAGTTGTTAGAAATCTACTAGGATATATACATGTAAGCATCGAGGGCCTTTGGAACAAGCAAAAGTAAATGCTACTTAACGGCAGTAATCGCAGTAGTCATATTGGTTTCATAAATTTTGATTTCTCCCGGTAATATGAAAACAAATCGGTCCCCACCAATTTATCACTTCGGGATTGGAATTATTTAAATCATATTTTAAAAAAGTTCTGTTCTCGATTGGGGGTGTCTTGCAAACCTAAGTCTATTGGTTGTTTTGTCATATTTTGATGAGTATTATCGATCCTGAAAAAGGTCCCCGACGATTGTTACAGCTTGTACATTTAACAATAAAATATAGTGTTGGGTCGATTATTTTCGATATGTATATATCTCATTCTTTGTGTACATGCATATACGAGTATTTACAGCAAATTTATTTCCAGTGCTACAAATAAACTGAGATAAACTAAAATAAATAAAATAATTCAAAATAAGGGCGCACTATATTCGGCATCATTTAAATAAAATAGTATTAAAAAGTTTATCGCAATCAATAAATTACTATATTTGCACGCTTGTACGCAGGATTTTGAATGAAACAGAGCATTCAATATTTAAAATGTTATTTTATCGAAATCGGCGTTATTCCGTAAATTACGTTATATGGAAAAAACGATGTGACTTGCACAAAATACCTATCCGCGATTCGAACACTCTACATACTTGACCCGGACTATCGATAACTATTGAAATTGATGTATATAAATTTACAATAAATTAATACTTGTATTAAATCCAGGAGCAATTGCATCCATGTCGCATTTGTCGTGTTCCGATGATTCCCTATTCCACACGAACCGCGTGATAGTGACAAGCGCGGTGATAGAATCTACGCATTGTCTTAGCCTGTTAACACCACCAGAGAGTGTTTGACCCCTATCTGGATGTTGAAGTGACCACAAAACGTTCAAAGCGCCAGCTCCCATTCGTCCGTGCAAATTGCTTTGTTGGGGATGTTCTTACCAACCCTTCAGGATCGACCGAACCAAATTCGAATTGTTCGTATCAGTTGGCAAAACTTTGGTCTTGCTCCATTTTACTCGAATTCTCATTTGTCTGTTTCCAAACCGAACTACGAGATTTATAGCAGCCGGCCGCTCGATTAATTAAGGGAACACGGTAAGGACTTTGTTATCTATCTGTACAGACTGATAAACTGTCGCGTTAAAATATCTTATTTTACCAAACGGAACTTTAGAATCGTGATACGCATTGCAACCAAAGGAAAACTTCATTTACGGTAGGAAAAAGTGATGCCAGTCAGCGATTAGTAATCGAGATCCTGGAATTTTAGATCTGGATTGTTACAAGATCATGTTATACCTTTTTCTCCTACAAATTGGATGTTATGGTACAGTGGGCATCTATTTTTAACCCGTAAGCTGATACAGATTTCCGTTTATCAATTATTTCAAATATTATGAATACAATTTAATGTTTTATGGTAATTCGATTCTGTAGAAAACCCTGTACGAACCCTCAAATAATTTTCAAATTTTTTGTAGTATATAATCTACAGAGACCTTGATACAGAATCAGTAGCATCTCAAGCGGAATGTCAGTCACCGGCGATTGGTGTTGTAAAATTTTAAAAATTATATTTTTGTATCCAAGATTATGCAGTTTGAAGACTAAAAAATTGTGTATGTACATATTTCTTCATACCATAAAAATTATTTTAATGAATATTGTATATGTATATAACGTATGAAGATACATGCCGACCGACGCGTCGCGACGGCATGGCTTTTCACGGCGTTTACTGAAAGGTAAACAAAGTAGGTTGAGCGTGTTAATAGAACGTTATGAAACTGCTCGAGCAAGTATTCAAACAATTTGATTAAATTTACCCTTTTTATGGGATATACACGGTGATCCATTATAATTTATCCACGCGATTATCTGTCGAGTTTTTCGTTATTCAAAAAAGTGTTTTTAGTAAAATTTGCTCTGTTCCGCAGGGACAAAATTGTTATCCCTTCAAGTGTCTCTGAGGTTTCAACCTGTGACCCTAGATTTCTTAAGTGAAACACAAATCTCCTTTGAGTCAGGCTCGTAGCCCTGGGAATATATTGATTTCACAAGGTCGTTGAAGGATGTTTGCAATAGTTTAAAAACTGCCTTCGTTAAACGGACACAAGACTTTCCTTACCGGGATAATTTGTCAATTCGAAATGTCAGATGTAAAAACGACAGCAACTCACATTTGCTTGTAGAGCTTCCTAAAAAATAAAATTTAACGAGGTTAGCCATCCGTCGCCGATTATATGGAAGCACAAATCATCACGAGTACCTGCCGAAAACTTATCTCGACAATCTTCGAGGAGGTGGAACTGCCAGGGACAGAATACTTCAACGTATTGATTGATTGATTCCGTTCCTGAATTTGAATGAGCATAGGAACTTAACATATCATAGATCATTTTAACTCGTTTCAAAGTGAGTTATAAGCATAACAAGTAAGAAAACAGGTATCGCGCCAATTAAAAATGCAAAGGTCATCTCGAAATACCAGAGACACCACTATCTAGAAAAATGTGTTGCTAGGAAGCAAGGTCACTTTTAGCCGAAACATTTTAACGAGCATCGAATAATTTGACAAATAAGCCATTCACGGTCCGAAGCGATGAACTCAACATTTAGAATTTTCTAAAGCTTTACTGCCAAAGCACGTGATCGGTACTTAGCTTTTTATATTTGAAATAAATTCCATTGATAACTAGATTTAACAGTACACAGCGTAAGAGATTCGTACGGTTGTTGAAAAATAAATAAAGAAGATCACTGAAACCATGCAGTTCGAACGCTTACTTTGTCGTAGAATTAATAATTATGTGGGAGGAATATAATGGGTCACCCCGTACGTATGCCGTCAGAAACGGAGGGTTATATCAGCCGCGTACCAAATTTGGCCCCATCAGCTTATTTGTGGAACCATGTGAATCGCTCTAATCTAACTCCATTCTACCCAGGCATCTTCCGCGTCGTGCGAATTTACCTAATTTAGATCGCCTCTTGAACCATTCCCTAATCGTACGAGTTAATCCGCCGGTAACACTTCTCTGAAAATGCGCAAAAGTGAAACTTTCCACCGGCGTGTTGCTAATTCGAGAAGCGATTAGACTATTCACACTCGACTATGTTTATTTCATTTGAAGTAAATAGGCAAGTGAAAGTGTTACTTCTGCAAGTCTTAAATCTTCCGTTGGGGAAATCGTTGCTGAACTTTCACTAGCTTTCCCGGGAACTCGATGACGTTTGCGTTAAAGGAAAATGCTGCTTCATCTGCTTATGTCACCGTATACATGGAATCACATCCTGAGCGTGTAATGCTAATAAACGACCGATCGGATGAATTAGCACAGTAATAACAGGAACGACCGCGACGTAACAAAGCGTGCTGGCATAACGAAATGTCACCGTATGAATGCACAGGAGTCATTAATTAATCAGTCGCCGGTTCGTGCAATAGGTTGCTTGAAATAATGGCTGAGCTATGGTTTCATCTCGCCGTAGATGATAAATATCACTGCACTATGCGTTATTCACATAACAATATGTATATGTATGTACGCACGTGTGATGTCGTATTAACAGATAATAGAGTACCAATTGCAACGAATTCCGGGCAATTATTTCCGATAAATGTATATTTCTAGCGATACTTGACCCAAACTTTGCAAGAAATTTCTGTTCACTGTGTGAATTTAATTATCCGCCGGTACGAAAAGAAATAAGTATATGTATACATTAATTATTAAATATTATTAATTATATACAAGTAACGCATTATACTTTCTAATGCTAGCCTATATGTTAGATAAAGATATTCTTCGTCCAATTTAGCGAGTTCATCCTTGGTCTTGTAATTAAAAGAAAATTATATCGTTCTGTAATAATTCTCGAAATACGAGGTCGGATGAAGCCACTCCAGCCCTTTTATTCCTTTCCGCCTTAAAAATCTTGGACAATAGTAAAAGAGCTCATTCTTCGAGTACTTAATTAATTGGATAACACGGAACGAGCAAGGTACCGAACTATATATGTCAGTCGCAAAATTTCCACGCATTCTCTCGTGGAACTATAATGGCAAGAGATTGTACAAGGGAACGGTTTCAGGAGTTTCTAGGGCAGTGGATAACCGCCGACAGATTTCCATGAAAAGTCGTTTTAATATCACCAGAGGAGAGCTCCTCAGATCTCACGGGCTTCCACGGAAATTTCATGTTTCTTGTAATTTCTCCGCGGACCTAACCCCACGGACAAAGAAACGAATAAAGATCCTTCGGTTCTTGCTCGATGTTTAGTCGAGTCGTATTAAGATGATCACTCACTATAAGAAAGATTCTTGGATTTTCCATCGTTCCTTTAATTTTCGGAACCTTATCGTTCTAAACCATTCAAGTCGAAATGCACATAGTGTGCAATGATTGTGAATTTCTAAACATGGTGATAAGATCGTTTTTAAATAAAGTTTAATGTGTGCGTATTATAATAGTAACATTTGAAAAAACTACGGAAATTACTACGAACGTTGAAATCGATGATTTTTGGCACTAACATAAGAATTGGAAGTAGTATAATGAAGCAGTATTTAGGACACCTCTAAGTATAATAAGAGCTAGTCCTAGAACCTACAGCTAGTCCTAGAACATCTAAACCGATTCTAGGACATCTTGGCCAGGGGGGGTTTGGGCAAGGGGGGGTCCCGCTGACACTTTACCTTCACCCATATTATCATTCAGAAGTATGACCTCAAATGATGTATAGTTTTCTTATCAATCTGACAGCAATTTGTCAGTTTTCCTATAAGTCACAACAACAACAACTTCCTTATCTTCATCCACATTCTTTCTTTCGTTTTTGCATAGCAGAAGTATGACCTCAAAGTATGACCTAAGTTATTTTCTTATCACGGACGGTGATAAAGTTTAATAGTTGCCATGCATCAAAACATTTCACTACAGGTGGGTTTGATAAAAAAAACTTGTAATAAACGATAAAACATTGTTAATTTGATATATCTTTTTATTTACAGTATAATTAACCAATACAAGGTTAAACAGCGCACAGTATATGGTTGATTTTAAACTTAGGTTTCAAAAGGAAAGAAATATTTTAGACGTTCGAATGAGGTGATCATTGATAATTTGATCTCATACAATCTGTAACGAAAAAAACATAATAAATTAGTAATAAATTAGTAATAAATCATTAATTCTATATATCTTACCTAATTCACCAAACTACCTCAATAATCATAGGATATCCGATATATCCAAATAATTCTGGAAGATATAACGATTCGTCTCCCTCCCAAATTTGATATAACTTGGTTTCATATTCGAATTTACTCCACTCTCTATCTCTCCACTCTATCTCTCCACTCACTCCATCTCTCTTTTTTTTTCTTCTATATTAATGTATCCTTTTATTTGATGAAACTAAAAACCAAAAATTTAAAATCGCACGTATTGTTGGTGGTATTAAAAAAGTGTCACATCCTGCATGTAATGGTTGAAATTTATTACAATTCACTATAAGATGTAATATTTGATTTAATGCCCATCCGCTATCACGTTCTTGAAACTCCTCTAACGATAAAAGAATCAGTTTAACGATGTTCTCAGAATACCAGCTACGTAAATTCGTGGAATCATAAATTTCATAATTGCACGTGTTGAATGCTTTCACCAAAGTTTTGTCATGTAGTACAAATTCTGCTTCCAAAATCATATTCACTTTAATGCATGCATGTAGATTTTTTATAACACTCTTCACATGATCGATAACCATTCGTTGCGCATCTTTAAGAAAATTTCGTGGATCGATGTGCTTCATGTTGATCACTGCACAAGTCATAACACGATTTTTAAACGCTGATTCAATATCTCGCCATACAATAGATGGTGATGATGATGTTGTTCTTGAACGTAAACCATAACCGGAATATACAAATCGATTTTGCATGATTGCATCAAGATTCGACAAATTAATACGGATAGATGTCTTTTCTCACCCACTGATGAATAATTACGTTGATTATGTAAACAATCCTTAATAATTTTTAATCTGTCCTTTAACTGTCGTCTCCACACTTCATATTCGTTCGAAGTTTTAATAAATTTAGCTTGTGTTTTTAAATTTCTATATATTGCATCCATGTTGGGCAAGTATTTTTTAAAAAATTTTTGCAGGACGCACAACTCTCTCGTAATACCGTGGATATAACGCGTACAGTTGACTTCGTTCTATGATAATTTGAAATATTTTATTTGGAGATAAAGCTACTGGCCAATCGCTTATAAACTCGCAATCTGTCTTCGAATGAAACACTCACACACTGCTGTTACAATCTGTTTGCATCAATAGTTCAACCATTCGTTTACGGCTGGTATCTAATGTTGCGTTTACATATTGATTTATAACTATAGGCCAAACTAAATTCTGCAACGAATACACTTTCATTGAAAGAATGGAGATGAAGATAAGGAAGTTGTTGTTAAGGTGATAAGGGATAAAACTGTAGGAAATGAACAAATTATGATATATATAAATGTATCTATCTGGCTAACAGGAAAATCTATAAATTGCTGACCGGTTGATAAGAAAACTGCACATCATTTGAGGTCATACTTCTGAATGATAATATGGGTGAAGGTAAAGAAGTGAACTACACGTTAAACCCTATCACCGTCTGTGATAAGGAAATAACTTAGGTCATACTTTGAGGTCATACTTCTGCTATGCAAAAAAACGAAAGAAAGAATATGGATGAAGATAAGGAAGTTGTTGTTGTTGTGACTTATAGGAAAACTGACAAATTGCTGTCAGATTGATAAGAAAACTGTACGTCATTTGAGGTCATACTTCTGAATGATAATATGGCTGAAGGTAAAGGGTCAGCGCCCCCCCCCTTGCCCCCCCCCCCCTCGCCAAGATGTCCTAGAATCGGTTTAGATGTTCTAGGACTAGCTCTTATTATACTTAGAGGTGTCCTAAAGGCCGCATTATTATACTACTATTGGAAGGGTGTCATTTTGTGCGAAGATGAACAAATTTCGTTTGTGATGATTATATGTGAATCCAAACGATTTGGTACACGTGCGCATTTCCGAAATCATAGTTTCACCCAATTTTACGGATGTCATTTTGCGCTAAAACGGCACCATTCCTGCACAGCCACACAAGCAATTTCGGAACTTGGCACGCTCGCGCAATACTGCAAAGTCACATGTTGCCTAACTGTACCACTTTTTATTAAGAGAACCTTCATACTACTACCTGTCGACAGTTTACGCAGTAACTTACCCTAAACACTTCGGCATCTGCTTTCCCCTCGCATCCAACGCTTTCGAGAGGAACGTTATCTATCACTACCTGTTTTTTCCACAAAACCAACCCTCTCTCTTCAAATACAACTTTGGACAAAGTCAGACAAAAAAGACTTCAGGAGCTTAGTGCGTAACATGGCACCCGGCACTCCGCGCAAAATCATCCCGCATTGGTACCACTCGTGATATCGGACATGACGTAATGGGTTGTTTCTTTGATTTTTCGCAATACCGTGTCGACCAGCCCAGCGTTGGGCCCAGGCGAATGGCGAATTATCGTTCCGAGGGACCCGAGAAAAGGAGCTGGTACCGACCCTGCGCCTGAAGACCGGCAACCGACCACCAAGAGTCTCACACCACTCCGGCAAACCCCAAGGCAACGGATGCGTTGCACGTCAAGTAATCAGGCTGTTTGCAGTCATGGCACGGATTTTGATAAAAAACCACGGTATAGGTCACGTCGCAAAAAATATCCATTTAATAGAATTTTCAGAATATTACAAATTTTTTAAGGTACAGATAGTCAAAGTTTTGTGCATGGTTCCTTTAAAAAATAAAAGTTAAAATAACTAACTCTAACTAGGAGAGGCCACGACTCATCACAACGCTTTTTGGATGAAATTGGGTGGAAATGGTAGAGGGTGATGAGTATAAAGATCCTGTAAAGTAATACAAATATCTACCGATTCATTTTTACAAAAAATCGACTTAAAGTTGAAACTATGATGGGGCTGCATGTAAGGAAGAAAAAATCCTTATGACATATTGTTCCTAAAGTAATAGTTTAACTAAAAAAAATTATATTTGTAATTTCGCCTGGTCGTCGACTTGTCAGGGCTAAATATTGAAGGGATTCTCAACCACCACGGTAGCCGTGCGAGTGTTCGAATGTTATAGTTCCGTGTTTCACGTGTTTAAGTCCATGCAATTTGGTAGGTATTTTCATCCCTAATACTGTTGCGAATGAACAAAAATTTATAAAGGGACGACACCATCTTATACCATAATTGCTGCAATTCATTTCATCCTCATTAGTGCAGCATCCTTAGTTTCGCATCAAGAACTTCATCCCTCACAGCTGGTGAGGTTAGTCTGTATATTCTTACGGTGACAGCGTTATTAACGGGTCGTAGTGACCCCTTTGCTTATTTTTTGGGCGTGTCTTTAACCTGGACGTTTACTTGACTGTACTTAGGTGGGTGATGCTATACTCTGGTATAGCATCTCTGGTATCGTATGAATTATTGGCGAGGTACCTGCCATAGTAGGTAATTCAATCGTTTACCCGTGGGCTTGTCTTTCACCTGCTTGCAGTCCGCAATAGCAGCAACAGAACTGATATTAAGATATATTCCTGCAGTTATGTGCGGTCAAGCCCACCACTCGCCTGCTGGTGATATCTTTAGCGAAGAACGCTACGTGCCTAACTATTTCAATGTGAATGTAACGATTGTCACGTGATATTTTACGGTTGGAGTAAGTATTTCTCTTTTTGAAAAATGTATCGATCTACCATAAAATTATAATGGAATACGAAGGTCAATAACTACGTATCATATCACCCTAAAATATTTTTGAAATGTATCTAAAAGTTCACTTCGCCCATTCACGTTTTAGGTGATTATAATCTTATTTACTTTTAATATGTGCAACATTCGAAGTCTCGAGCCGACTTGAGGACTTGGTCATTTCAAGAACAGTTGGAAAACAATCGAGACGAACGAAAGAGTGATGGAAAAAGAAGAAAGAGGTTGTAGGGTATACAGGACGGAAAAGGTGCAATGAAATGAAACGTCTGCCAGGGAAATTAAATTGCCAAGCGGCTGTGAAATTACGGGCATCGCTTGCTTATGTATTTATTCCGTTATAAAACCCCGCGAAATTCCGTCGCGCGGTTGAAGATGCAGCTGCGTAAGTGATCTATGTTACTGCGAATCTGCGTGTGGATAAAGGTAGAGCGAGATAGTTCACGAATTCCTTACACACTATTTAATATTGCACAAATGCTTTATGACTACCAAAATGTATGCGTATAATTTAAAACTACTAGAGTTAACGAAGACGATCCTTCACTGGGGGAGTTCAAGCGCGAATGTGTTGTTTCTCCAGATGCTTATCTTTGAACGATTTCTTTACCAAAGAAGTTTAAAACTTTAAACTTTACCAAACTTTCCTTTTAACAACTACGTCGTTGCATGTGTTTCCCCTAACATTGGCTCGGAAACTTTGCATCTTCACGATTAAAAAAGAGACAAGGTATGTCATATCATGCTTACAAAATAAATTCTTTTTCAATTGTAGGATATGAAAATCGGATCGAGTGATAGCGATGGTGTGTAAGAAGAGTGTTTCAATCGAGCAATAGAGTATTAGGATGAGTTCCGGTCAATGTTCAGGATAAATTTTAGAAGATCGCATGTGAGAGAATGCAGGTGACCCGTGACCAAAGTCGGCAGGTGTTACGAGTGTGTGAATGCGTGAATCAAGCCATGAGAGTTGTGAGTCAAAGAGTCATAAGAGTCATGAAGAGTAAAATTAGTAAGAATGCGAGTATTTTAATATTAGTTATTAGACAGGTATCATTTAATAAACGCTTTCAAATCCTTTGATATTAAAAAGCCCATTAATTTCGATCACTTATCCCGAAACACCATACCAAGCCTGGTTTTCTACGCAACTTTATTAATATTTCGTCTCGTTTCATTAATCTAGCTTTTAAAATTTGTAATACTGGGATATTTCCATTGTTTTCGTTGTACATACACCTCGTTACAATTTGTTTTTAACATATTATAATCGAGAAAAATCACAGGAACGTCATCCGTACAAAGCCAGAGTATTACGTTTTTCCGACACAAAAGTAACAGGACAATGTGTGTCCGACAATAGGGCGAAGAAAAATTAAAAGTCATACATTCGCCGCTGTTTCCGCAGCACAAAGGGTTAATGAACAGTCAAGACTATGATTGAGGAGGCAACGTTGCCAGAAAATCCGTAAAAGGACATTTTTCGTAGAAGAATGAATTCTTCCTGTTGAATGTTTCTTGCTGGTACGTTCCCGCGTGCAAGCTCATTTCTTTTGTGTCTGTTACGTGTCACCAGACGTGACGCATCGTTTTTAAATCTTTCTTACCGCGCGACCTCGTTACGCTATTTGTGTCCTCCCTTACATACGAAGTATCTGGACGTTCAACATCCTTTTCATTAATTTTTATATGTCAAATATTCTGTGGAGGACTGTCATTTGGTATATTTTCTTGCCGACACTATTATTACAATTTGATGAATAATATGCGATTTATTTACTTGCAATGAAAACAGTTTCCATTTAATGAACGTATGGGAATTTGAATTACTATAATAGTCAGGCTGAAAGTACAGAGTTTGAGAATATGTATTGTTATTTCGAGTTATTAGTGCTTCAGTATGGTAATTTAATATCCACTGCAACGAAATATGTGTTACAAATGTATAGATATGTGGGATATTCCGTGGTGGTAAACAAGATGGTATTTGTTTAATCGTGAAAAAAGTGTTTATTCACTATTTAATTAATAATTATAACTCCCGAAAACACTCTCCTCGCAAATAAAACTACATACGACTCCTCTCAATACTCCTCACGATACTCCTCGCAATACTTCTCGTTACCAAATCTCGACTTCGACTGCTGCTTTCATTCTGTCACGGGTCACCATGCATTCTTTCTAGATCCACGCACAAAGAGTCACTCGATACGTTCAACGGAAAAACTGTCACTCGGTCCAAACACTCTTTTCTCGCACCTTACGTAATCACTCGATCCAAACATTCCTCGCTCGCTCATAACAGTTGTCTAAATACTTTTCATTCACACTTCGCAATCACGCAATCCGACTTTCATATAATATTATTGATTCATTCATACAAATACCACAGATATGGAATGGCCTGATTACACCTATTATTTTCCGTATCACCGGTTGTTGGAGATTGAGATCAGTGATGAACCGCCTGTTGTTCGCCAATTATTAACCGGCGGTTTCTCAAAGCTGTTTGCGCGATCGATTTGAATTAAAAAATAAAACATTCCAGCGAATGAATTAACAATTTCTATATTAATGATTTGGGTTTGTTAAAACCGTAGCTGTGGGTTTTTAGTTTTCGCTCACTGCCAATGTATTTTGATCCCCAGTATTCTACATTGGAGACCTGTTCCCATTCTAGTGTTATTAGCAACGTTACTCTTCTGAATTTGAATTACGGATGAAAGTAGGTTAATAGTGGATCCTCAAAAAACATAAAAAATACATGGTGTGGGGCAAACACAAAAGTTTGTCACGTTGAAATCGGCTGCTCAATAACATAACACTCATTATACGAAGTATTTGAAATCAAACTAATGGGTACAAGTAAAAATTATTGTGCAGCTTCGGCACAATGTTATCGCAAAATATAAGTACAAGTATTCAATTCCAAAATTCCCCCAAAAATGAGCTCTTTTCATTTAACCCTTTCGCGCCGAGCGCCGCATATATGCGGCATCCACTTGACGACCTGTGGGTACGGGCGCCGCATATGCGCGGCATCCATACCACGACTTCTGGGTACGAGCGCCGCATATATGCGGCATTGAAATGATCTGTACAAGTGCCATCTATAGTCGATAGCAACATTTTTCGTTACCGGCAGAGCATTTTCCGTTGATTTTATTGACAAATTGGATTAATCATTCCTTAAAACTTTTTAAAACTGCTCTTTGTTGAAACCACATCCAAACGTATTACAGAATAAACTACAAACATCAAGGCGATCGTTTACTGTTTTATACCGAATATTCTATCGAATCCATTAGGCAGTAAACGATTTTACACATTTGGTTTTTACAGGAATTAGGAATAGATCAGCTTAAGGTATAATCCTTAACTCTTAAAAATTAGACTTTTGAGGTTAGGCTTTTGTTTTAAAATGTATTTACAAAAATATTTTAGGCCCTTTCAAAATGAGTACAAAGCATAAGAATAGTATTATGGTTGAAACTACTGAAGTAACCGATTCTGAAAATGAAAATAATGTCCACCGGTGTAAAAGACGACGGAGAAATGATATACGCAGCACTTCAGAATCCAAAGCAGAGTTAATTGATGATAATACAAAGGACACCCTGTGCAACACAACATGGACGTCGAAAAATTTCGTACCAAGGATTCATAAATTCTCCGCAAAAAATTCAGGACTGAAGAAGCAAATAGGAAGATCGTCAAAAATTATCGATTACTTCGAACTATTTTTTTATCAAGAGCTCGTAGAATATATTGTAGATGAGACCAATTATTACTCGGCTCAAAAGAGTAATAACAACATGGGCACTCAAAAAAACACAACACTAGAGGAAATGTATTGTTTCTTTGCGTTGTCAATACTCATGACACGTAATAAAAAACTAACGTTACACGAGTATTGGAGTACGGATAAATTTATACAGAGTAGTATTTTTGGTGAAGTAATGACCAGAAATCGGTACCTTTGGATACTACAGATGATACATTTTACCCGTCAACAAGAGCCCGCTGATAATCGTCTATATAAAATAAGTGACGTAATAAACATGCTACGAAAATCGTTCTGCGACACATTTTATTCTTATGAAAAGCTTTGCATTGATGAGAGCTTGATGTTATACAAAGGTCGGCTGTCCTTCAAACAGTATATTCCCTCGAAAAGGAATCGATTTGGAATAAAATCATACATACTCTGTGATTGTAAAACAGGCTATGTCCAAGATCTTATAGTTTACGAAGGAAAGTCAACTGTTACAGAAAGTGACACCAGCGGAATTGGCAAATCAGGTGCAATTGTTTTATCGCTCTTGCAACCATGTTTGGGCCAAGGTCACACACTATACACTGATAACTTTTACTCAAGCCCAGCATTATATAACTTTTTACACGATAACTGTACGAATGCATGTGGCACTGTCAAGAAAAGCCGTCAAGGAATGCCGAAGATGGAAGAGAGATTGGAAAAAGGAGAAGCATGTTTTCGTGCAGCAAAAAACGTGCTAGCGATGAAGTGGATGGATAAAAAAGAAGTTTATATGATTTCCACTATACAGGGTGTCCCATTAACTTGGACGCACCCGGAACCAGGTGATAGCTGAGGTAATTCTAATACAGGGATGTAACATTCTCAGCGTCCCATTCCAATCCGTGGCCCAGTTATTAACGAAAAACGGCAGCCAATCAGAGGGCTTCGTTAGGCCCGGCCGCGCGACAGTTCCCACTGGTACGGTACCCTACTGGTGCAGAACTTCTACTGTCGCGCGGCCAGGCCTAACGGAGCCCTCTGAGTGGCTATCGTTTTTCTTTAATAACTCGACTACGAATTGAGATAGGACATTGAGAATGTTACATCCCTATATCAAGAGTTAAGGTCTTGACTCGGGCCAAGTACAAGAGTTCCCGACTGGTAGACCTGAACTACTCTTTTCCGGAAGAATTAGATCGAGGTTTTCGGGGTATTCAAACGGCATTAAATCCGCATATTTCCCCCAAACTATGGTGATATTCTTGTAGGGGGCGTCCACCCGGTTAATTTAAGCCTAACTACGAGAAGATCCATCAAGCCAATTGCGAGATATTTTGATCTAAAAAGTCGACGTTTTTGTAAGAAACGTCGTCTTCTTCCTCTCCTCCTTCTCCATCGCCATGTTCAGCCTGTCACGCAGCCCGGTGTCAAACCCTAACATATGTTTCATACCATGCGAGATAATTTTTCTGCCGATAACGTAGATTTTTCTGTGTAATCTAAGATATTATGCCGGAAAAAAATCAAGAGACAAGGTTTTGTCTCGGACCAAATATTGGTATTCAGAAAATCTTCAAGAGTTATCAATAATTTATAAATTTAACATAATGGTTTCTTAAATTGTAGAAGAAATGTATTTGATTTTTGAAACTTAGGCTTAACAATATATCGCAACAATACGCTTAAAACAGATTAAACGCCGACTTTTTTTCAAATGAATAAAAAATAAATTTTAAAATATTGAAAACAAATTTTACTTAAATGCCCGATAAAATAATTAGAAATGTTTAGAAGAAAATTAATGAGTGACCACGATTGGCGAAGACGCACCGAAATATTGCTCTCGGCTGTCGCTACGGCTGCGCTCGGAGTGCGAGCGTGACAGACAGAAGTAAAGAAAGAGAGGCCCTTATGCTAGAAAAATTCGAATCATGTTAAATTCCGCATTGCTTTGTCGTCAGCCGCGCTCTCACACATGCTTGCGTGGCCAAGTCGCGTCGCGTCGTTTGTTTGGCTAGTGCGAGCGCGACGGAGTGACGGAAAGATAGAGACAAAGAAGTCGGTGTCAGTTGTTTATATCTGGAGACATAGTACGCCACAGAGAGAAGGAGCTGTACGAAAAAGAGGGAAAGATAAGACACCTTCGTACTGCAAGCATTAGTACGTCATTCGGAAATTTTCAAAGTGTTATCAATAATTAATGTGTTTCACTTTTAGAACTCCGATACATGTCAAAGCGTATCTTAAAATTTCTACAAGCTCGTCTTTAGTACATAATCAAATTGTTCTATAAACAGGTCTTCCAAGAAAAAGTAGGCAAATTATTTTTATCGGGTTATCCAGCACTGTTAAATAATCTTTCTTACATGCTTCGTATCGACACTTTACCATCTCGGCTATTGAATCTCCAAATTGTTTTTTATCTATTTGTAACAGTGTTATGATATTACTTAAAAACTATTTTTTGTTCAAACCCGTCGTTGAAATATACGTAAGATTAACGGACATGATGACGTTGTTATACGTAAATCGAAAAATGTTTATAAGGATATACATTTGACCAATAAAGTTCTAAAGTTAAAAACATTTTTCAGCAATTCACACTAACCATTATTTTAAATTTACCCCGTTTTCATAAAACCATTTTGGCCACTTCTATGTTTATTATAATTTTCGAATTATGAATTTAAAAACCAAAGGTACAAAATCGTCACTGTCTTGCAATAAGTAAATGTTTATTATTTTGTTAATTCCTTAAAATGTGTTTTCTTTTTCAATATTACTGACAATATATGCAAGTCCTAGTACCTAGACTAAATGTTTACTGTCTCCGGAAAAGTCTCTGATTTTTTTATTCACGTCTTCAAAGAATTTTAAAAAATTTTAAAATAGATAATTCTGGTTACTATATTTTTTAAACATAAATAACATTTAAAGGATAATTTTTTACATTTTGCCACATCATGATTGCAAAATTATTATAATAATGAGATCTGTATATTCCTTTATTTTCCTGCATTCCCTGATTTCTTGATTTCCTTATTTCTTTAATAACAAGTATTTCAATAAAAAATATACTGTACTTTACATAATTCTACGAATGGAGTGAAATCCACAAAAAGCATTGAAAATGCATAGCTCTGGGCCAAGTACAAGAGAATGTTACATTGGAATAGGTTGCTCATTAACATAAACTGCATTTTACACAGGATTTGAAATCAATCAAACGTGAGTAAGTACAAATTATTGTAGAGCAACGACGCAATACTATCGCTAAGTAAATATATTCAATTAACTAAATTTCCCAAAATATGGTGTCTTCTCATTTAATGAGTAAATCTGTTTACTGCTCTATTAAATGTACTTGGTGGCCCGCTTTTTACGAAGGTTCGATGGTAAAAAATACCTGTAGTATCAACCCCCCTAAGCTTAAATAGTTGGGAATGTGCGACATTAAAAGGGAATTGCTAAAACACAGTATAAAGTGGGCTTCTTACTGTTTAGAATGAAAGTCCTTTAAATATCTCCCGTCGTTCCTTTTTAATTTATTATAACATCAATTGTTGAAATACACTACAATATGTATATGTAATTTCCTCTCACACACATCCAGATTGTTAACGTATTAAATTAGAAATGTTTGTTACGTTACGTTTTTACCATCGAACCTTCGTAAAAAGCGGGCCACCAAGTACATTTAATAGAGCAGTAAACAGATTTACTCATTAAATGAGAAGACACCATATTTTGGGAAATTTAGTTAATTGAATATATTTACTTAGCGATAGTATTGCGTCGTTGCTCTACAATAATTTGTACTTGCTCACGTTTGATTGATTTCAAATCCTGTGTAAAATGCAGTTTATGTTAATGAGCAACCTATTCCAATGTAACATTCTCTTGTACTTGGCCCAGAGCTTTGCGTTTTCAATGCTTTTTGTGGATTAGAATTACCTCAGCTATCACCAAGTTCCGGGTGCGTCCAAGGGAATGGGACACCCTGTACATACTGTAAATTTTGAAGCAGTATTGAGGTATGGAGGGAAAAAGAGTGTCCAGAAGCCTATTTGTAGCATAGATTATAATAAGTCAATGGGAATTGTAGTCAAGGTGGAAATGGTACTAAGTACCGTAAATTCAACGTGGAAATCACTAAAATGGTATCGGAAATTTTTCTTCCACCTCATGGACATCTGTGTGTGGAACGCATATCAAGAGACAAGGTCTTGTCTTGGGCCAAGTACGAGAGAAGACTCTTGACTCTATTCTGGAAAGATTAGATCGGGGTTTTCGGGGTATTCAAACGACATGAAAGCGGCAAATTTCCCCAAAAGTGCGATGATATTCTTAGAGGCAGCGTCGAGACGAGTCGATTGAGACTAATTACAAAAACATTGGTCCACCCAGTAACGAGATATTTGATGTCAAAAGTACGTCTTTTTTATGTAATAAGTCGTCTGCTTCGTTTTTTCCAGTGTCACACTTTCGACTATGCGAGTTCTGTCGGTGTCAAACCGAACTAACAGATTTTCATACCATGCGACGTTAATTTTTCTGTCGATAATGTAGATTCTTATATGTAATCTGTTGGAGACATGCGGGAAAAATCAAGAGACAAGATCTTGTCTCTGGCTAAGTACAATCAACAGCATAAATGCGGTTTCACTGCGGGGTACGCGGGTATCCACAACACTAATGCTTGCTTTACCTAGGTGATTTTCGTGCCCGCTCTTTCTAATAATTCGTTTCTCTCTCTGACGTGTGTCGCAGCATAATAACAAATGATAACAACTACTTCATCTCTTTCTTTTCGTCGCTCCACCGCACTCATTCTGTCGAGGCACACGGACTTAGGCCGGACAGGCACGTGTGAGAGCGCGATCGTCGATCGAGGAAGGCATCAAACACGGTTTTCGCTATGGTTCGAATTTTTCTCACATAAGAGCCTCTCTTTCCTTCCTTCCGTCTGTCGCGCTCGCACTCTTATCGCGGTTCACAGACGATGGCCGAGCATAGGTGTGTTGGTGCGCCTTGGTCGTACTCGATCGTTCATTCGCATTCTTTTGGACATTTCGAATTATTTTATCGGACATTTAATATTTCTTGATAATTTTCAATCCGTATGATAGGATTTTCAATAAATTGGTATAGTATCACAATTATATGTATTTCAATTATTTATTTAAAGTTACAATATTGTCTCGGTAAATAAGGAATAAATTTCGCGAAATATTGAATTCTGGAGATTAATATAATGCGAAATGAATCAATAAGAAACATCTAATTATAATTCCATTTCTATTTAATTAAAATTCAGCGACACAGTAGGATCAAATATTGGACATAAGTGTTAAATGCCCGATAAAATGATAAGAACAATGTTTCGAATAAAATGAAAGAGTCGCCGCGGCCGGCAAAGACAAACCGTCGCACTTGCTCTCGGCGATCGTAGTGCGAGCACTGCGAGCGCGACAGACAGAACGAAGAAAAGATAGGCTCTTATGCAAGACAAATTCGGACGATGATGAATTCCGCATTGATACCTTCCTCGTCGTCAAACGTGCTATTACACATGCTTGCTCGGCCCACGTTCGTGTGTTTGTCTAGCGCGAGCGCGACGGAGCGACAGAAAGATAGAGACAAAGTATGCAGTCGAATGTATTGTTGTTGATATCCCGAGCCATAGTACGCCACAATTAGAACGAATTATTTATTATACGAAAGATAGAGAAAGAAAGACACCTTCGTGATGCACGCATTAGTACGTAATTCAGAAAATATCAAACTGTTATCAATAATAATTTAATATAATGGTTGCTTAAATTCTTATAAAAAGGTATTTAGTTTCTAGAACTTCGATGCATGTCAAAGCGACTCTTCAAATTTCTACAAACTTTTTTTTAGTACGTAATCAAATTGTTCTGTAAACCGATCTTCCATGATAAAGTCAGCAAATTTTGCTGGGTCTGTCCGAAACGTGTAGTTATCGGTACTGTTAACAAATTTTTGTTACATGTTTTGTATTGAAACTTTACTATCTTGGATATGGAATTTCTAAATTGTTCCGTATCTGTTTGTAACAGTGTTATGATATTATCTACACATCTTAACAATGAAATTAGTATATTTTTCTTCAGGTATACTGTAAAATTAGATCGGAAGATGCCACGGTGATAAAAAAATTCATGATTTCAAAAAACTATTTTTTCTTCAAATAGATTGTTGAAGTATAGGTATGTTTAGAGGACACGATGACGTTGTTGCATGTAAATTGAAAAACATTTTCAACGATATACATAGGACCATATTGAAGTTCTAAAATTTCTAGAAATCAAAAGCATTTTTCAACAATTCATACAAATAATTATTTGCAATTTAGATATTTTTAATAAGATGGTCTTTGTATAATTAAACCGTTTTTTTACACTTATATGTTTATTATAATTTTCGAATTGAGAATTTAAAAACCAAACTTATACACATCTTGCACTATCTTGCAATAATTAAATGTTTAATATTTTGGTAATTCCTTCAAATGTATTTTCTTTTTCAGTAGTACCCACAATATATGCAAGTTTTTAAACAATGTCTAGCATTCTGCGAGAACCTTGTATACTTGACCTGAAACGTACCTATAGATTGAAATTTTCCTGGCTCCGGAAGAGTCTCTGATTTTTTTGTATCACTTCTTCAAAAAACTCTTTGAAATTTTATAAATACATAATTCTTATTACTATATTTCTTAAAAGGAAATAACGTTTAAAGGTAAATTTGGTATATTCCTTCACATCATCGTATATCATCATCATATCACCATATTAATCAGATCCGTTTATTCCTTGATTTTCCTACATTCTTTTATTCCTTCATTCCTGTATTCCCTTATTTATTCCTTGATACCTGCATTCCCGTATTCTTTAAAAACAAGTATTTTAATAAAACCATTACTATACTTAACAATATTCTACGAATGAAGTGAAATCAGTAAAAAGCATCGAAAAGCATCAAGCTTGATGTCCAAAATGTAACGTTACAGATATTTGTACTCATTTCTAAATTAACAATCTGGATGTGCTGAGAGAAAATTATACATGCATATTGCCGTGTGTTTCAACGATTCATGATAATATAAAAGGAAACGTAATAAGATATTTAGAGGATTTTCATTCAACACAATAAGAAGGCCGCTTTATACTATGCTTTAACAACTCTCTTTTAATGTCGAACATCCCGAACTATTTAAGCTTATTTTTCACCATCGAACCTTCGTAAAAAGCGGGCCACCAAGTACATTTAGTCGAGCACTAAACAGATTTATTAATTAAATGAGGAGACATCATTTTTTGGGAAATTTAGTTAATTTAATATATTTACTTAGCGATAGCATCGTATGGATGCTGTACAATGATTTGTACTTGCTCGCATTTGTTCGATTTCAAATACATCGTATAATCAAGTTTATGTTAACGAGAAAGCTATTCCAAAGTCACGTCCTCTTGTACTTGGCCTATACCTTTGCATTTTCGATGCTTTTTACTGATGAAATTATTATAAAGAATGTATACTTTCGCACACTTGTTCCATTTGTCCAGCGAAAGAGATAGATTCTTCACCCACGAGAAAGTTATAAGTGCCATTCGTAATGTCGCATCTTAATTCGTGACCGAGTTATTAACGAAAAACGATAGCGAATCATAGGGCGCCGTTGGGCCCAGCGGCGCGACAGTTCCAACTAGCGCAGTACCCTATTGGTGTAGACCTTCTACTGTCGCGCCGCCGGACGCAACGAAGCCCTCCGATTGGCTGTCGTTTTTCGTTAATAACTCGGCCATAAATTAAGATACGGCATTACGAATGTCACTTCCCTATATTAGAATTACCTCAGCTATCACCTACTTCAGGGACGTGCACATACACACACACACACACGCGCGCGCGCGCGCACGCACACGCACACGGAGACAGACCCAGTACCGCACAGTGAAGCCATTTTTACGGTTCCTTATACATAGGTGCATTTCAGGTCTAGTGATCGGTTCTCGAAGTATGTATGTCACAGATTCTTTAAAAATTTGCACAAATTGTGGTTATTGTTGTAAGAAAACGCATTTGAAGGAATAACCAAAGTATTAAACATTTTTTCTTGAAAAGCAGTAGATAATAAAGTTTTTGTGTACGTTTGCCTTTTAAATTCTTTATACGAAAATTATAATAAACATAGAAATGGACAAAAGCAGTATAATTTAAGAAAATAGTCTCATTAAAAATATTATATATAAATTAAATATAATCATTAAGTAGTCCTTTAACCATATATTATAATATACCATCCTCAATTTTTCATTGTTAATGAGTTTACAGAATATCATCACACTTATAAACAGATAAAGAAAAGCTCGGGGATTCATATCTGAGATAGTAAAGTTTTAAGATACATACATATAGCATGTAATAAAGATTTCTTAATAGTAGCGACAATTACGTGTTTCGCCCTCAACAAGGATGTACTTCGAGAAAGGATCTGACAAATCTCCGCGATATTGCCCATCGTATCTCTTCCCTTTCAAGTGGACCTTACACAGGACGGGATCTGGTGCCAGATTTTCGTTTACTAATGGACAAGGTCTTCATCGGCCCAACCACCCGTGGCATTGCAAGGGTTTGGCTCCTAAGCTGTCACGTGCGTATCTTTCATCCGATTTTAATGAACTTGGACTTATTTGACAAATACAGGATGAATGCGGTTTCTTTCTCGGAGAAAATAACTCGAGAAAATCACTAATATTTGAGAATTTTTTCCCATATAGCCAGAAGCACTTTTACACAAATCAAAATTTGTCATCTCGTGTATTCAGCCCTTATTATTCAAATAAGCTGAGGTTCATGAAGATCAGATGAAAAATTCGCATGTGAGAGCTTAGAAAGTAAACCCTTGCAATGCCCCGGGTGTTAACACCCGTCAAAAGTAAAGCAAATTACAAGAATGTGGTAATGTTTACAGTTTCGGGAGCAATGTACTTGACAAATAATACGTATATCTGTATTTGGAAATGACATACAGGTCGCTATGCTCTGACCATTTGTTGCTGGCATATGATAATACTAAAAACACTACTATGTACTTGTAGAAAATTCGATTACCTATTTTACTAGTGACCTACAGTCAGGAAAATTAGTTAGATAGTACAATTTATAAAAGAATAGGAAAGAAAATTAAATAATGATGTTTTCGATACCATTTGAAAGTGAAGATATCCCTATATTGGTAAAATAAATATGCCTGGCCCATGGATATCTGGAACTTCCTCGCCGAGGAGGTTCAGAATTGAATGGGCTGGGGTACATTGCTGTGAGAAACATTGGCAGTAAGAAAGTAGTACAATATTGAATTGCAGCGTTGGCAATAGTCAATTAAAATATCCCGGGGTTTGCAGCAGTTAATTATTAGAAAAGGAAGGTCGCCGGGGCTTCAGAGTGATTTCAAGTGGAGAAACTCAAAAAGTTATCACATTTGCGAAGATTTGGTGCCTCGCGCATATTTGGCGTGCTGCAGCGGAAATTGAAACCGTCGAATTACTTTTGACTCAACGAACCGTGCGAAATGAGGAAAAGGTTACATCCCGATCCCTCAAGCTCCAACTGCTCGTGAGGGGGGAATAGCCTGACTACATGGATACACACAACTCCGTCTAGGTCCAGCGTGGGGGCTGCCTTCCCCTACAGCCTCTGTTGTTCATACGTTTTCCGTTCCCGTCGCCGAACTCACACACGACTTGAGTTCCAGAAAGTCAGGCCTCTTTAATATCTGATCTATATGCCCATTTATAGCAATTCTATAGCTTGTTTTTGCAGGTCAGCTTTGTGCCGTTGTATAACGTAATGAAATCTTCCCTCTTCGTGTTCCGCATGATATTTTACATTTATAGTACCGTATAGATTTAAGTATAGGAAATTATTTATTTCGGTACGAAAGCTACATTTCGAAAAATTCAACTTTCTCGCAATTTCCTTTCGCACCTTGCATTTTTGAATGAAATTTTCACAATATTTGACATGTCGATCGGAATGTTTCACAAGCGACGTGTACATAGAACTCTGCATCAAAACCGTAGTCATTTAGCTTTTTTATGTGAAAAATTGTGAACGTGGCCGGCCCAATATGAAAGCACCAAAAAATCCTGATCTGCAAATTCTGCAAAAAATATGAGTCATAAAAATAAACAAATATGTATGGTTCGTACTCAAATTTCTAAGCAAAACTCGAGCAAAAGATGATTAAGGAACATCAAAATTAGTCAGTTTTCGGACACGATTTATATGTACAATATGTATAACTAAATTGTTATCGATACGCGACACAATTGAATTTGACATTAGATTTCACGTCAATGTCCTGTATTCTGTATTTTCGATACCAGCCTCTTTGTTTGTACAGTTACAGAGCTCTGCTGTAACACCATTAAATACTGTGGTGGAAATTCGACTAAAATACCTAACTCCCGTAAATCTCGTACGCAGGAGGATTCAAAAAATTCAAAATCGAAGCCAATTCGTTCGTTGTCATTTGTTTCAGAGCGTTACACTACGCGAGGAATATTCTACGTTTTTCCAAATCATAATCTACTAACTATGTATTGTTACGTCCACGCGTACTACCCTTTGTCAGATCAACGTCAGGACGACGCATCTTAAAAAGTTGTCAATTTGTTTGAAAAACATCACGTTGCCATCGTCTTAGTTAAAACTGGCAACCGGTTTCGAAATAAACTTATAATTTAATTAAGTCATTGCGAACATAAACACGTGAACACTTGAAATTATAAAGTTACAGACATTGAGCTCCTTCAATTACAACGGAGATTTTGTCCATGCGGAAATATAACTCTGGCATCAGACCCCGGCCTGTTCAAGGGACGCTCGAAAAGGATGAGATACTGTAGAAGAAGATGTTAGGATGGGATGGTTTCTTCTACCAGTGGTATTCAGAAAACATTCATTGTATTGAATTGATTCTTCTTTACTATGGTTTTATTATATTAAATTTACACCTAATTAGAATTAAACCCGCTCACGCATGTGGATTTTAATCTAACAACTCACAATTAAACTTCGCTCAGAAGAATTCTCTACTGATTTCACTCAGAAATCTTCTCAACACTGAATCCAAAACTCTAACAACAAAAACCTCTCTCGACGAAAATCTCAACGTGAATCCTCGCGGCGTCGTCCTTACGCCCTTATTCATACTCATTCGCACTTTTCCATTTTCACCCTTAATCATACTCATTCACACTTTTCCATTTTCAGATTGATGAACTCACGCATTCACACACTCATGACACGCACCGCTTTCAGTCACGGGTCACACGCATTCTTTAACGTTCTCAGTCTAAACAGTCACTCTAAACATTCAACGGAAAAACTGTCACACGATCCAAACACTTTTCTTTCACACCTTGCGCGGTCACTCGATCCAAACAGCCTTCGCTCACTCTTGATACTCGATCCAAATACTTTTCATTCACATCTCTCGATCACTCAATCTTAGAATTTCATATCCCACAATTCGGATTTGCCAGATTCTTTTCCGAAGTGCATACCTGCCAAGGGTGTTTGGTGGTCAGATGAGGTCTGATCGTTGTTAGTCCTGAAAATCGTTACAAACTGACGAAGTGCGAAGGCCTAAAAACTGGTACAAATATACATATACCTGTGGCTTTCGCAGCCGGAGTTATTTATATTTCAGATTTAAATCGCGCCAAATGCATTTTGGCGCTCTTATTTCTGATCCAAATCATGTCAGACAAATTTTCACACTTATATTTCCAACGTTCAACGTGGTTGCGACTCAATTCTTTAGGACCTAAAGTTTAGGTTATTCCATCACACATGCTGCTATCCCAAATCTACCTCCAACGAAAGCGGAAGAGGGAAGTAGGAGAAAATCTTGTGATTCCCAACGAAATCTGTATATTCTGCAAGTATTGTAGTACCGAACCATGGTATTAATCCATTCAATAACCATCGACCTCCAAGACCGAACAATCGGAATTGCCCAACCGGGAATCATAGGTTCCAGGTGAGATTTTACTACGATTGTAGCAGTTATGAACCGATAAACATTATAACCTATTTCCTATCCAAAATGCCTAAAGACCAAATACCCAGTCCGAACGAATAGTAACAAGGTAGACACGACTAATCTGTACTTGTAAAATAAACACGCGCAATGCGTCCCCGTATTATCGAAGTTAAATACAAAATTAAAGACGTGTATAACCAGTGTCAAACATCAATAAACCCGACCACCCACCTTCACTACCTTCGATAGTAGGACGACTGAGCTACGTCCTGAGTAAATTGGTCTAATCATTGTGTCACAAAGGCGTAAAGCAGTGACAATCGCGAATGAAACCGAAGATGTACCATTTCTAAAACCTGGAGGTAGAGCACAGAGTCGGGATGTAAAACATGCGTACATACAAAAAGGGAGACGATCGTAAACAAGTAAATTAAGTTTGATTTCAGAGTACAACTTCTAGTAATGCACACTGCGAATGCAATTATATTCGATTTACAACTATACCTCTGCGGTCTCTCGATAACTTTACTTTACGTGTATTGAAATAATTATCGTCTAATTAAATCTTGATTTTGCATTTAACACGTTTCGTGCCAAACCGTTTTTGCCCGAATTGTTGTTCAGTATATTTGATGTTTTGACTAAAGATGAATATATTATCATACAATATTTTATTATACCATCATCCCATAAATAATAATTAGTTTGTTTAAAGTAGGTATCACATCATAAACTATTTATGGTACATTCTACGCTGCAATCAGTTCAAGAAAGTTCGTCGGTTCGAAATTTTTCGATTACTAAAAGAACTGTTATATTCGAATTTGTTAAGAAAAAATGAGGGCACTGAAGTACTTAATGAAAGTGAGGATGTATGTACGTATGTATACGATTATACGTACATACATACATACATATATATCCTAAAAACCCGGACCAGTTAGTGAGTTAGAGCAAGTCTGTCAGTGAGCCTGTCAGTCTCAAGTTCAGCTGTCAGTCAGTCATAGAACTTTCGAGTAATTATTCTCTGCAATTTTCGAGTGTTTTAGTCAGTTATCACGTGAGCCAGAGTAGGAAATTATTCGTTGTCCGAGTTTAAGATTATAATATGTAGTTCGCTTAAATAGTTAGAACATCAATAAATATAGTTGAATTGCTCTTAACCTTCGAACTTTTTGAACCCGCAGTACAACAACACGTCCTCTTGTACGTGCTCTATATTTTGTAATTTCTGATGTTTTTTGTAGACAGTTAAATCGACCAATTGTAGGACTACGTACTCCGTTACTTGTTTGCCCGTATGGGAATTATGAAGAGTGTGTGTGTGTGTGTAAAGTCATTTATGGTTTCTCCTATATTTTCGTCATTGAAACACTGATTGGCAACATAGGAAACGATTTATTTGCCGTGTGCTTACGAATATTCGGTATTGCGTTTCGTCATGTGTATCGTAACAGATTGGTAAATTTATTTTATTGGCATCTTCGGAATTGACAAATAGTTGATGTCCATAGCTTAATACGTGGAATAGTACTGAAACATGTACACCGGCTTTGAGAACCGATATTCTTCTCATTATTCGAGCACCTTTTTTTTATTAATAAGCTTTCCATACATTCATGAGGTATTGTCAGTGACACATTCGATAATATTATTCTCTGATTGTGATATCAATCGACTTACGGTTTGTGACCTAGTTTTATATTCTTTATAAGAATCGTTTTATATTATTATTCGTTTCTGAGATTGCATGCAATTTCTTTACACTCAACCTACAGACATACTCGTCCGTTAGATATTCGGAAAATGAATTTCACTTTCGTCGGTCTTATTGCCCTGGTAAGATAACTCGTTTTTTCTCGAGAAAATATTGACGGTGGCAAATTTTTAGGATCGAGTATGTTTCGTTATTTTTTCTTTCTTTTTGCCGGTACGTGGTTCTCTTCAGTCAGGATTCTAGGTGTGGCTCGTGTAATCCGAGACTTCAGAATTAGGACTTAAATAAATCAAACTAATTTCTCATAAAATAAATCATGTCAGCTACACGTTTACAGTGCAACGGTCGTTATTTATGTATATATGTATATGTAGTGAATGATAGCAAAACACTCACTCTTGAATGATTGCAAAAGAAAAAACATATCTATTCCGCGACTACCGAACAGCGTCAGATTGTAGGATCGTTGATTGGCGACACAAGATATTGATTATCTTTGATGGTTCACGATTCTATTTGACCAGAAAGGTTTATCAAGAGTTAAGGTCTTGACTCGGGCCAAGTACCAGAGTTCCCGACTGGTAGACCTGAACTACTCTTTTCCGGAGAAATTAGATTTAGGTTTTCGGGGTATTCAAACGGCATTAAATCCACATATTTCCCCCAAAGTATAATGATATTCGTGTAGGAGGCGTCCACCCGGGTAATTTAAGCCTCACCACGAGAAGATTAATCAAACCAGTTGCGAGATATTTTGATTTAAAAAGTCGATATTTTTGTAAGAAACGTCGTCTTCTTCCTCTCCTCCTCAATCTCCAGCCTGTCACGCAGCCCCTCGTAGTCATACGTCGGTACCAGGCCCTAACTAACATAGTTTCACATCATGTGACGATAAGTTTTCTGCCGGTAACGTAGGTTTTTATACATATGTAATCTGTTGGAGACATGCCGCTAAAAATCAAGAGACAAGGCCTTGTCGCGGACCAAATACAAGAGTCCTTTATTGGTATTCAGAAAATCTTCAAGGGTTATCAATAATTTATTAATTTAATATAATGGTTTCTTAAATTGTGGAAAAGATGTGTGGGATATGAAATTCTAAGAATACGTGATCGAAAGGTGTGAATAAAAAGTATGATTTGGACTGAGTGTCAAGAGTGAGCGAAGACTGTTTCGATCGAGTGACTGCGCGAGGTGCGAAAAACAAGTGTTTGGACCGAGTGACAGTTGCGTGCGAGTGAGTTCCGTGACCGATAAGAATGAATGGTTTCTAGGAATGCACGCGTCGAGAAAGAATGCATGGTGACCCGTGACCGAAAGTCGGCACGTGGCAAGAGTGTGTGTGTACGTGTGAGAATCAGTGAGAAAATGATAAGGTGTGAATGTGAATGAATAAGGGCGCAACGGCGCCGCGAGGATTCGTGTGATAGAATTTTGAGAGAGAGGATTCGTGTGGTAGAGTTTTGAGAGAAAGGATTCGCCGTTGAGAGTTTTGTGATTTTATCGAGAGAGAGTATTCATTGTTGTAGAGTATTGTTGTGAGATCTTCTGAGTGAAGAATATTGAGTTTTATTAAGTTGAGTTTAGTTGAAAGCCCACGTGCGTGAGCGGCTTTGCAACTAATTAATTAAGCATTATTAAGCATTAGTTTAGTGAAAACTATATAATAAAGAATCAATCCAACACAATCAATGTTCTGAAATACCACTGGTAGAAAAAACCAATCCCAACCAACATCAAAAATCTTCTACAGATGTATTTGATTTTTTCAAACTTAGGCTTAAAAATAAATCGCAACAATACGCTCAAAACAGATTAATCGCTGACGTTACTTTCAAATGAATAAAAACTAATTTTGAAAAAATTGATAGTAAATATTAAATGCCCGATAAAATAATTAGAAATGCTTGGAATAAAATTCATGAGTGACCACGATAGACGAAGACGCACCGTTGCTCTCGGCTGTCACTACGGCTGCGCTAGGAGTGCGAGCGTGATAGACCAGAAGTAAAGAAAGAGAGGCCCTTATACTAGAAAAATTCGAATCGTCTTAAATTCCGCATTGCTTTGTCGTCAATCGCACTCTCATACATGCTTTTGTGGCCACGTCGCGTCGTTTGTTTGGCTAGTGCAAGCGCGATGGAGCGACGGAAAGATAGAGACAAAGCGAAGTCTTTGTCAGTTGTTGATATCCGGAGACATAGTACGCCACAGAGAGAAGGAGCTGTACGAAAAAGAGGGAAAGATAAGACACCTTCGTACTGCAAGCATTAGTACGTCATTCGGAAAATTTCAAAGTGTTATCAATAATTAATGTGTTTCATTTTTAGAACTTTGATACATGTCAAAGCGTATCTTCAAATTTCTACAAGCTCTTCTTTAGTACATAATCAAATTGTTCTGTAAACATGTCTTCCAATACAATGTAAGCAAATTCTTTTTTATCGGGTTGTCCGATGAGCAGCGAGTTGGGTTTGTGGCGTAACGCGTACTTAGTTATCGGTACTGTGAAATAATCTTTGTTACATGCTTTGTATCGAAACTTTACTATCTCGGCTATTGTATCTCCAAATTGTTCTTTATCTATTTGTAACAGTCTTATGATTATTACTTAAAAACATTTTTTTCTTCAAACCTGTCGTTGAAATATAGGTAAGATTAGAGGACATGATGATGTTGTTATATGTAAATTGAAAGATATTTGCAAGGATATACATTGGACCATATTAAAGTTAGAAAAATTAAAAACATTTTTCAGTAATTCACACTAACCATTATTTTAAATTTGGACACTTTTCATAAGACCATATTTGTCCACTCTTATGATTATTATAATTTTCGAATTAAGAATTTAAATACCTAACGTCTTGCGTAAATTAAATGTTTAATATTTTGCTAATTCTTTGAAATGTGTTTTCTTTTTCAACATTATCAATAACATATGCAAGTCTTTAAACAATCTCAGACATACAGCGAGAACTTTGGTCACTTGACCTGAAACGTACCTATATTGACATTTCAGTGTCTCTGAAAGAGTTTCTGATTTTTTTAGTCACTTATTCAAAGAATTTTTCAAAAATTTCAAAATACATAAATCTTATTACTACATTTTTTAATAATAAATAACATTTAAAGGATAATCCACAAAAAGCATCGAAAATGCAAAGCTATGGGCCAAGTAGAAGAGGATGTTACATTGGAATAGATTACTCATTAACATAAACTTCATTTTACACAGGGTTTGAAATCCAACAAATGTGAGCAAGTACAAATTACTGTACAGCAACGACACAATACTATCGCTAAGTAAATATATTCAATTAAGTAAATTTCCAAAAAAAGGGTGTCTTCTCACTTAATGAATAAATCTGTTTACTGTTTTATTAAATGTACTTGGTGGCCCGCTTTTTACGAAGTTTCATGTCTAAAACGTAACGTAACAAACATTTCTAATTTAATATGTTAACAATCTGGATGTGCGTGAGAGGAAATTACATATACATATTGCAGTGTATTTCAACGATTGATGTTAGCATAAATTAAAAAGGAACGACATGAGATATTTAAGGAACTTTCATTCTATACAGTAAGAAGCCCACTTTATACAGTGTTTTAATAACTCTCTTTTAATGTCGCAAATCCCCAACTATTTATTCTTAGGGGAGTCGATACTACAGGTATTTTTTATCATCGAACCTTCGTAAAAAGCGGGCCAAGAACATTTAATAGAGCAGTAAACAGATTTAGTCATTAAGTGAGAAGGCACCATTTTTTGGGAAATTTAGTTAATTTAATATATTTACTTAGCGATAACATCGTGTCGATGCTGTACAATAATTTGTACTTGCTCGCATTTGTTCGATTTCAAATACTTTGTATAATGAAGTTTATGTTAACGAGAAAACTATTCCAAAGTCACATCCTCTTGTACTTGGCCTATACCTTTGCATTTTCGATGCTTTTTGCTGATTTCACTTCATTCGTAGAATATTGTTAAGTGTAGTATTGCTTTTATTAAAATACTTGCTTTTAAAGAAATAAGGGAATAAAGAAATCGGGGGAATAAATAAGGGAATACAGGAATGAAGGAATAAAAGAATGTTGGAAAATAATGGAATAAACGGATCTGATTAATATGGTGACATGATGATGATATACGATGATATGAAGGAATATACCAAATTTTCCTTTAAACGTTATTTCCTTTAAAGAAATATAGTAATAAGAATTGTGTATTTATAAAATTTCAAAATGTTTTTTGAAGAAGTGATACCAAAAAATCAGAGACTCTTCCGGAGCCAGAAAAATTTCAATGTACAGGTGCGTTTCAGATCAATTGTACAAGGTTCTCGCAGCATGTTAGACATTGTTTAATAACTTGCATATATTGGGGGTAATATTGAAAAAGGAAATACATTTGAAGGAATTACAGAAATATTAAACATTTAACTATTGCAAGATAGTGCAGGATTTTTATACGTTTGGTTTTTAAATTCTTAATTAAAAAATTATTATAAACATACAAGTGTACAAAAACGGTTTAATTACACAAAAACCATCTTAGTAAAAATATCTAAATTTTAAATAATTGTTTGCATGAATTGTTGAAGAATGCTTTTGGTTTCTAGAACTTTTAGAACTTCAATATAGTCCCATGTATATCCTTGAAAATGTTTTTCAATTTACGTACAACGTCGTCATCGTGTCTTCTAAACGTACCTATACTTCAACAATCTATTTGAAGAAAAAATAGTTTTTTTGAAATCATGAACTTTTTTATTACCGTGGCATCTTCTGATCTAATTTTACAGTATACATGTAGAAAAATATTCTAATTTCATTTTTAAAATGTGTAGGTAATATCATAACGCTGTTATAAACAGTGTTACGTATGAATCGTATGATTCCTACAAAAAATTCTCATCGTGGAATTTTCTCTTGGCGACACCCAGACGCTTAGTCCCCTTTTTCAAACGTAAACAGGATACGATATACATACAGCCCTTGGCCTCTGGTCTAAGACCCGCGGATAGCTACACTTTCGACCCCATGTAATAAGGAAAACTCGAAAGCGAGGGTCTTGCTTGCCACGTAATTCCAGCCGTTTCCAACTGTCTTTTCATACAGCATTTTTACTCCCACTATAGAATAGATTTTTCTAGAATTTTCAATTCCCCACTACTTTTTCGACCTATATAAGGGCCACGAAAATGCGTATCTTCGGGTTACTCACAGTACGACGCTTGAGCATTACACTACGAGATTAGGCCCAGTTCCTTTTCGAGTTTTCTTTAACCTTCGGAAGATTAGTCTGTCCATTGGCAATTCAACTCTTGGTCGGAGTTCCCCCGTTCAACTCACGTTAGAGTCACTCGCGAACTAGTTCGGAGTCATCTTATTGTGAAGTCTCGTCAACCGTCACTGCCCAAGGGTAAACACTTAGAGCTTTTCAATAATTATACTACTTTCTTAAATTCATACACAAAACACTTAACATACATGTATATATATTCGATTGAAAGAATATACTTGTAACATTTTACTAGAAACATAAAATTCGAGTAAAGAATTATTTCTAGAAATTAAAACCTTTCCTCTCGAAACGAATTTAAAACATAATCGAGTAACGTACCCACAAATTATTTCACTCTAACCGCTCGGAGTGAAACAAAAGTTACGAGAGTTTATTATTTTACGACCTTACCGTAGCAGGTCAAAACCACGAACAACGGGTATCGGACTGTGTGTGCCTTTCGGCTTACTTTCCGTGCCTGTGCGACCACTTGCCGTCCTAGCAAGTGCATCGTTATTAACCAGAGAGTAGCACCTTGCAGTCCACCTGTAAGTACATCTACCTCGGGGTTTCACCTTACCTTAACATATTTTACCACTCTGAAGACCAACACCCTATGGCTCTGTTCATAGGCTCATCTGGCTTCAGATTCCTTTAATTACGACACGGGACCAGCACCCTATAGCTCTGTTTATAGGCTCATCTGGCTCGAGTCTTTCCTGAGATCCTCCCACACCTGAGTGAATACCAGCACCCTATAGCTCTGTTTATAGGCTCATCTGGCTCTAGTTTTATTCCCTATCTATACCAATGCGAGACCAGCACCCTATGGCTCTGTTCATAGGCTCATCTGACTTCAATTAAATATCATTCCTTAGATCATACGTCGATTAGTAGCTCCCACTACTATTGACGTACGATACCCCCTGCTACAGTTAGGTCAAGGAAGTGACGAAACCAACGTCTCGTCGCGTTTATTCCATAACGCTCGCCGGCCACGTTTTAGAAACCCGCCCGGCTTGTAACAACAGATACGGAACAATTTAGAGATTTGATATCCGAGATAGTAAAGTTTCAGTGCAAAACATGTAACAAAGATTTGTTAACAGTACCGATAACTACACGTTTCGGACAGACCCAAAAATTTGCTTACTTTATCGTGGAAGACCTGTTTACAGAACAATTTGATTATGTACTAAAAATAAGGTTGTAGAAATTTGAAGAGACGCTTTGACATGTATCGAAGTTCTAGAAACTAAATACCTTTGTACAACAATGTATGCAACCATTATATTAAATTTATAAATTATTGATAACAGTTTGATATTTTCTGAACTACGTACTAATGTGTGCATCAGGAACGTGTCTTTCTTTCCCTCTCTTTCGTATAATAATTATAGTCTATAATTCGTTCTCTTTGTGGCGTACTATGGCTCGGGATATCAACAACACTGCATTCGATTGCATACTTTGTCTCTATCTTGCTGTCGCTCCGTCGCGCTCGCGCTAGCAAAACACACAAACATGGGCGGGCAAGCATGTGTGATAGCACGTTTGACGATCGAGGAAGATATCAATGCGGAATTCATCATCGTCTGAATTTGGCTTGCATAAGAGCCTATCTTTTTTTTTGTTCTGTCTGTCGCGCTCGCGGTGCTCGCACTACGAGCGCCGAGAGTAAGTGCGACGGTGTGTCTTTGCCGGCCGCGGCGACTCTTTCATTTTATTCGAAACATTTTTCTAATCATTTTATCGGGCATTTAACACTTAAGTTCAATATTTGATCCCATAGTGTCGCTGAATTTTAATTAAATATAAATGGAATAATAATTAGATGTTTCTTATTCATTCATTTCGTGTTATTCCTTATTTACTATACCAATTTAAGGGCTGTAACCCCAAGGGGATCGGCGGAACCAAATATACTATACCAATTTATTGAAAATCTATGTTGGGATAAAAAATTAGCAAGAAATGTTAAATGCCCTATAAAATAATGCGAAATGTCCCAAAGAATATGAATGAACGATTGCGTTCAACGAAGGCGCACCAACACACCTATGCTCGGCCATCGTCTGTGAACCGCGATAAGAGTGCGAGCGCGACAGACGGAAGGAAGGAAAGAGAGGCTCTTATGTGAGAAAAATTCGAACCATAGCGAAAACCGTGTTTGATGCCTTCCTCGATCGACGATCGCGCTCTCACACGTGCCTGTCCGGCCTAAGTCCGTGTGCCTCGACAGAATGAGTGCGGTGGAGCGACGAAAAGAAAGAGATGAAGTAGTTGTTATCATTTGTTACTATGCTGCGACACACGTCAGAGAGAGAAACGAATTATTAGAAAGAGCGGGCACGAAAATCACCTAGGTAAAGCAAGCATTAGTGTTGTGGATACCCGCGTACCCCGCAGTGAAACCGCATTTATGCTGTTGATTGTACTTGGCCAGAGACAAGACCTTGTCTCTTGATTTTTCCCGCATGTCTCCAACAGATTACATATAAGAATCTACATTACCGACAGAAAAATTAACGTCGCATGGTATGAAAATCTGTTAGTTCGGTTTGACACCGACAGAACTCGCATAGTCGAAAGTGTGACACTGGAAAAAACGAAGCAGACGACTTATTACATAAAAAAGACGTACTTTTGACATCAAATATCTCGTTAGTGGGTGGACCAATGTTTTTGTAATTAGTCTCAATCGACTCGTCTCGACGCTGCCTCTAAGAATATCATCGCACTTTTGGGGAAATTTGCCGCTTTCATGTCGTTTGAATACCCCGAAAACCCCGATCTAATCTTTCCGGAATAGAGTCAAGAGTCTTCTCTCGTACTTGGCCCGAGACAAGACCTTGTCTCTTGATATGCGTTCCACACACAGAATGCAGGAAAATAAAGGGAATACGGATCTCATTATTATAGTAATTTTGCAATGATGATGTGGCAAAATGTAAAAATTTATCCTTTAAATGTTATTTATTTTTAAAAAATGTAGGAATAACAATTACCTATATATTTTAAATATTTCAAAAAATTCTTTAAAAAAATGAATAAAAAAATCAGAGACTCTTTTAGAGACACTGAAATGTCAATGTAGGTGCGTTTCAGGTCAAGTGATCAGGGTCCTTGCAGTATGTCAGAAATTGTTTAAAGACTTGCATATATTATTGATAATGTTGAAAAGGAAAACACATTTCAAAGAATTAGCAAAATATTAAAATTTAATTATTGCCAGACGTTAGGTTTTTGAATTAAGAATCCCGTGATTCTTACGAAAATTCTCAACGTGGAATTTTTCTTGACGACACCCAGGCGCCTTAGTCTCCTTTTCAGAACGAAAACAGGATACATTAAGTGCGATTCGCACGTAACCCTTAGCCTCTCGTCTAGGGCCCACGGATAGCTACACTCCGAACCCCAAGCGATAAGGAAAACTCGAACGGAAGGGTCTACCTCCCCCGAAATTCCAGAGTTTCCAACCGTCTTTTCGTGCAGTATCTTTACTCCCAACATAGGCTAGATTTCCTAAAATTTTCAATCCCCATTGCTTTTTCGACCTATATAAGGGCCAAGAAAATGCATCTCTATGGGTTATTCTCAGTACGACGCTTGAGCAATATACTACAAGACTAGGCCCAGTTCCTACTCGAGTTTTCTTTAATCTTCGGAAGATCAATCTGTCCACTGGCATTATTCAACTCTTGGTCGGAGTTCCCCCGTTTCAATTCACGTCAGAATCACTCGCGAACTAGTTCGGAGTCAACTTAATTGTGAAGTCTCGTCAACCGTCACTGCCTAAGGGTAAACATTTAGAGCTTTTCAATTACATTACTTACTTTCATTAAATTCTTACACAAGACACTAAACATACTTGTATACAGGGTGTCCCAGCTGACTTGCACGTCCCTGAACCAGGTGATAGCTGAGATAATTCTAATATAGGGAAGTAACATTCGTAATATCGTATCTTAATTTATGGCCGAGTTATTAACGAAAAACGATAGCCAATCGGAGGGCTTCATTGGGTCCGGCGGCGCGACAGTAGAAGGTCTGCACTAGTAGGGTACTGCGCTAGTAGGAACTGTCGCGCCGATAGGCCTAACGGAGCCCTATGATTCGCCATCGTTTTTCGTTAATAACTCGGTCACGAATTAAGATACGACATTACGAATGTCACTTCCCTATATTAAAATTATCTCAGCTATCACCTGGTTCAGGGACGTGCACGTTAGCTATGACACCCTGTATATATTCGGTTGAAAGAATATACTTGTAATATTTTACTAGAAACATAAAATTCAAGTGAAGAATTTTTTTCTAGAAATTGAAACCTTTCCTCGCGAAGTAAATCTAAAGCATAATCGAATAACGTACCCACAAATTATTCACTCTAACCGCTCGGAGTGAAACAAAAAGTTACGAGAGTTATTACTTTACGACCTTACCGTAGCAGGTCAAAACCACAAACAGCGGGTGTCGGACTGCGCGTGCCCTTAGGCTTGCTTTCCGTGCCTGTGCGATCATTTGTAGTTCTAACAAGTGCGTCGTTATTAACCAGAGAGTAGCACCTTGCAGTTCGTCTGCAAATACAGCTTCCTCAGGGTCACACCTTACCTAACATATACAACCACTCTGGGCACCAGCACCCTATAGCATCTACTATAGGCTTATCTGGTTCTAGATTCCTTTAATTCCGACACGTCCACCAGCACCCTACGGTTTATGCTGTAGGCTCATCTGGTTCGCATCACTCCTGAGTTCCTCTCGCACCTGAATGAACGCCAGCACCCTTCAGTTTATGCTGTAGGCTCATCTGGATTCATCTTCCTCGACTCAACCACTCTAGGCACCAGCACCCTATAGCATCTACTATAGACTCATCTGGCTCTAGATTTCCATTAACACGTTGAGCGCGGCGCCGATTTTCCTGTCCTTTCCGTTCAGCCGGCAGCGAGCGACCACTTCACGGTGGGCGCTCAAGTATTTTTTTGTGGGGAGAATGAGTAGATTATTACTTTGTATCAAATTTGTCTTCTGGGCTGAAAAAATTCAGACAATGCACTTGTATACGCATTCTAAAAAGGCGAAGACGCGATCAGTTAGGAAAAAGCCACGGAAGTATAAAGACGATTTGAGAATAGAAAATTTGACCAAAAAAGTCGTAACTTTTTGCAATACATGTAAATCTGAGCCATATTTTTGTTTAGAGTGTTTTAATAAATAAATATCATTGAAATTACTACATTTATTTTTAAAAAATGATACTGTCGGTCCCAGGGACCGTCGCCGGCCAAACGGAAAGTTTAGTGACGGTCCCCAGGGACCGTCGCCGGCCAAACGGAAAGTTCAGTGACGGTCCCCAGGGACCGTCGCCGCACTCAACGTGTTAATTCTGATTCAACGCCAGCACCCTATAGCATCTACTATAGGCTCATCTGGATTGAATTAACGTCATTTCCTAAATCATACGTTGATTCGTAGCTCCCACTACTTACTACGTACGATACCTCCTGCTACACAAAAGTTGAATAAGAGACGAGGTCAAGTCTCATTACATATGTACCATAATGCTCGCCGGCCACGTTCTGGAAACCCGCCCGGCTCGTAACAAATTCGAAAATTATAGTAATCATAAAATTGGACAAAAATGGTCTTATGAAAAATGTCTAAATTTAAAATAATCGTTAGTGTGAATTACTGAAAAATGTTTGTAACTTTTCGAACTTTAATATGGTCCAATGTATATCCTTGCAAATATCTTTCAATTCACGTATAACAACGTCATCATGTCCTCTAAAGTTGACCTATATTGCAACGACAGGTTTGAAGAAAAAATGGTTTTTAAGTAATAATCATAAGACTGTTACAAATAGGTAAAGAACAATTTGGAGATTCAATAGCCGAGATAGTAAAGTTTCGATACAAAGCATGTAACAAAGATTATTTCACAGTACCGATAACTAAGTACGCGTTTCGCCACAAACCCAATCACTCGCTGCTCATCGGACAAACCGATAAAAAAGAATTTGCTTACATTGTATTGGAAGACATGTTTACAGAACAATTTGATTATGTACTAAAGAAGAGCTTGTAGAAATTTGAAGATACGCTTTGACATGTATCAAAGTTCTAAAAATGAAACACATTAATTATTGATAACACTTTGAAATTTCCCGACTGACGTACTAATGCGTGCATTACGAAGGTGTCTACCTTTCCCTCTTTTTCGTAATAATTCCTTCTCGATGTGGCGTACTATGTCTCCGGATATAAACAACTGACACCGACTTCTTTGTCTCTATCTATTCGTCCTTCCATCGCGCTCGCACTAGCCAAACAAACGACGTGGGCCACCCAAGCACGTGTGAGAGCGCGTTTGACGACAAAGAAATGCGCAATTTAATACGATTCGAATTTTTCTGGTATAAGGGCCTCTCTTTGTTTACTTCTGTCTGTCACGCTCGCACTCCGAGCGCAGACGTAGCGACAGCCGAGAGCAAGTATTTCGGTGCCAATCATGGTCACTCATTAGTTTTATTCTAAACATTTCTAATTCTTTTATCGGGCCTTTAATATTTCTTTTCAATTTTTAAAAATTTATTTTTTATTTATTTAAATAAACGTCGGCGTTTAATCTGTTTTAAGCGTACTGTTGCGATTTATTGTTAACACATTGCGTACGGGAGACGAGAATTCTCGTCTTTAGCAAACCGAACGTTGAGGCCGGGAGACGAGAATCTCGTCTTCAGTTTTTTCGACTCAATCGACGATTTAAGGAACTAAAAATAGACTTTCTTGTTACGTTACCAGGGTAACGAAGTCTTGCGTATCCCCTTAACAAATGATGAGCAAAAAAATGAATGTCAACTTTCTGAGAGCGTCAAAATTATAACGATTACATATAGGACTAAAAATGCGCGGGCCCTGGGAGCGCGTCGCGCGAACAGAGCGCCGTACGCAATGTGTTAAGCCCAAGTTTCAAAAATCAAATACATTTTTTCTACAATTTAAGAAACCATTATATTAAATTAATAAATTTTCCGAATACCAATAAGGGACTCTTGTATTTGGTCCGAGATATAGACCTTGTCTCTTGATTTTTTCCGGCATGTCTCCAATAGATTACATAGAAAAATCTACGTTACCGACAGAAAAATTACCGTCACATGATGTGAAAATATGTTACTTAGGGTTTGGCACCGGCGCGATGGCTACGAGGGGCTGCGTGACAAGCTGGCGGAGAGGAAGAAGACGACGCTTCTTATAAAAACCTAGACTTTTTAGATCAAAATATCGCGCAATTGGCTTGCTAGATCTTCTCGTAGTTAGGCTTAATTTACCCGGGTAGACGCCCCCTACACGAATATCATCATACTTTGGGGGAAATATGCGGATTAATGCCGTTTGTATACCCCGGAAACCTCGATCTAATTCTTCCGGAAAAGAGTTGTTTAGGTCTGCTAGTATTTTTCAAGCTTATTGATGATGGCAATGGTCAATTTCACCGTACCTTTACTTTTCCCGCCTAAGCCCTGGTTTTTCCGCCTAAGGTTGGCGACAGTCAGTGCCTGACTAACCATGCCTCCCTTAATCATCGATGAGCGTGAGAAACTTTTTCTTTATAAAAATGCGTCGCTACAGAATGTTTGTCCTCCGAACTACGACGCTTCGAGAGCTGCCATTTTAAAACTATTTTAGATACAACTTTAAAACTTTAGGATGTCATTCAAGACATAATGAGCTATCAAAAAATGAAAAAAAATCGATGTAAACAAATTTTCACACTAGGATAGCCCCTTAACTCTCTCTTTCTCTCCTCACTAACGAAATATATGTATATCGGGTCTGTCTCAACAATCCCAAACGTTATTCACCCAATTATGCCGCATTCATTGCACTGTTATAAATATTTACCTATATGTATGACACACTCTTGCACACAGAACATTTGCATTTCCCTAAACTATTACCCATACACTCCACGCATCACGTTGCAGGTTACTATGCAGTCGCGCACTAGTCGGAAGGTGTCGATTGCGTGCTCGAAACGAAACACTCGACAAAAATGCGAAAACGTTTTTGGTGGATCAACAAGGTTCCACTTCCACTCCAACATGTCGTCGAGGATCTTCTGTCCTAAAAACACATTCTAGCAAGTGTCCGAGGCAGATAGAAAACAAGAGGTACTGTGTATCGGGTTGCATTTTGGCTCACGTGTGAACGGACCCCGAGGACTGGGCAGGCGATCTCGACGGTTTCACTTTTCGTACCAAGTACCTACTATAAATATTTTCAAACACTATGGTATCAAATGTTTCTTCCACAATTTCAACATCTGTATTTCTTTTCGCATTTTGGGCCTGATTTTCACTAAAAACAATATTCCAATACCACAGCATGTAATAAGAGACCCTCAAACCTTGTGGATCTTCTTGCAGCAAGTTCTTCGGCACTCGTTATGAATATTGAATGACGTCCTATTGCAAACGGATGCTTTTCAAATCGTTAACTGGTTTATAATTTCCCCGCGCTTAATCCACTAAACAATTTCAATTATGTGGAAATTAAAGGTACTAAACAGAGGATCAGGTATAAAGAAAATAAAAGGTGCACCTTACCGGTAGTTTTGCGATATTTTCTCTCCCTTCATCACATATACAATAACTCTGATTTATTGTTACATGACTATTAAAAGCGGAGGCCATTTTAACCGAAATTTCTGCAGCAATTCTTAGTGGTGCTAACGTTCGAATTCATAGTGGCATGAAAAATGCGGTATTGGAAAAGTTCAATACACGATTTCGATGCAAAATATTCTACAGAACGCGATGAAAAAGGTCTTCTAACGATAAAAATAAGCTCTGGAGTTGCTTGGGTTTACCTGTTTCTTTACCTCGATTAATGCAATATTTTACGAAGAATTGAGCTGCATGAAGAGTTCGCAATGCAACCGCTGAATATGTGTATGTTGTACGTGCACGACGCATTCCATGAAGACTAAAACACGGAATTTTGTAATAATTTAGCAGACATTTTGATCTGCATACCAGTGACGCAACTTATTTTTTGGGGAGTGACAAATCTATACATATAGACAATTACCAATAGACCGCCCCCCCCCCCCCGGCCAATTTGGGTCCAAATCTTTTTCGGTATAGAGCGTGTAACTAAACTTTGCGTACCGTTTTTCAGGATCGAGTGTGCGCATAAAAATGAGAAGAAATACAAAAAATAAATATATCTTCAACAAGGAGGTTTTGCCGAACACCAGTAATTTTTCTCACATTAGTAAATTTCTGCTATAGTATAAGGCTTATATTATAAATAATCGAAGTTTGAATGAGGTTTAACATACAAACAGATGCACAACTTAAGTTTGTGCCCGTTTCTGCTGTATCGTTTAGCGTCATATGTATGTTCAATGTACCTTCAAATGTTATGATAAATGTGTAACCTTCCTCTCATTTCACGAACTCTTATCTTCTTGTCCGCAAAGATATTCTGTCATAACTACACAATTTCTGCGGTTTTACGTTAAACTACTTTAGGATTAATTCTAGAACTCTCAAATAATTACGTTCCTGATGTAATTAAGAAATGATATGTATGCACATTGAAATAAATACTAAAATCTACTTTCTATGTGACTCACAAAATTGCACTCACAATCAGTGCAATAATCGCAACGCGGTATGTACTCTCAATTCTGACTCTCTGACGATACTGACTACTATAATACAATGACACACTCTCTTACAATGTAGCTAACACATCACTCAGCCTTTTATCCATTATTTATCCGCTCAGTTTGCTACGTTTCGAAACTCAATACACTTAAGTATAATAAAAAAAATAAAAGGGTATCAAATCTACCTTCCTTTGTTTATTCACGTTTGAAATTACATTGGTTTTGTAGTATGTTAATTATAGGATATATGTATTCTCAGGTACTCAAACCTTGGTAACTGTGGCCAGTAAACGTTAATAATATTTATACAGAGTGTAACATAACTAGTGGGACCTTTTTCAGGGCCGGTAGTACGCATCAAAAGATGAAAAAAACACAAAAAAGATAGGACCGAAAACCCCCTCCTATTGAGATGGTGTAAACAATTGTTAAAAATCATATTTTGATTGCAATATAATCGTAAAACATCAAAATTTATACAGAAATACTACTGATGCGATTATCGCCGTTAAGTAGCATTTATTCTTGTTTACTCCGAACAACTTCGATTACCTATATCATAGCAGATTTTTAACGACTTGAAAAAATAAGGACATTGACGAAGACTTCCTTTCCGTAGATAGTGATATTGTTTCGTAAACTTTGATCTTTTCCGGTAATATTGCAATCAATATCGGTCACCTACGATTCACCATTTCGGAGATAGAATTTTTGAAATATTTGTTTACAAATGAAATTATATCTCAATAGGTGATGGTTTTCATACATCAATTTATTTTTCTTTACCTTTTGGTGCATACTATTGGCCTTGAAAATGGCCAACGAAACGTTATCTCGGTTCGAGAGTGCACGAAACTCTGACTCGCGGACCGATTGCAGCCGTGATGCGGCTGAATTATGCAGATGACGCCTTTTGCCTATTACAGCTTAAACCTATGGTCAGCGTCCGTTCCAATTCGCACTTTACCCCACTTCACTCCCATTCTCACTCATCCCTTATACTACAAGGCTTATAGTATAAGGTTAGAAAATACATAGAATAAGGTTAGAGAAAGCTTAACTATAAGGCTTATACCGACGAGGAGGTCTGCGAAGTGTCACCGAAGAGCCGATCGGGTTTTCCCACAAACAACACCCATGATGGCCGCTCTTTGGCCGCTTTCACTCACCTACCGTAAATCGATCCTACTCGCTGTCTCCTTAAAATTAACACTCGGCGAATGCTTGCCCACTCGATCAAAGCACTCAGATTCAAACGACACTTTCAATATAGTTATTCTTGTACTCCACAAAACTTTTCAAGATGATTTTTCATGGAGTTCATACGATAAAATTTGTTGTGTGCTAAAACTTGTGCAGCAACCGATACAACTAATAATCCGATGAAACAATGCCCGGAAAATGTCGTGGATGTGGTAAAACTTCCCAACCCAATTCACATAATTTTGTTTGCACACCTTCTGCAACAGGAGGACGTGCGCTCATGACGATTCTGCATTGTATGTATGTATAATAGGGTGGTCGTTAAAAACTAAATCTTTTGCGACGCCCCCCAAATAGCTTCCTTATGATGCAAAAACACTGGGGATTTTTTTTTAAATTAAAAACAACACGTGCCCCAAGACGATTTAAGTTAATTTTTGGTATAATCATGTTTTTCGGAATTTTGATGAGAATACGATTTTATTCGAAATATAAACAATTATAGAACCCAAATCAATAAAAAAAACATTAATTAAACCTTGGAGTGAAGAAATCTAGATATTAAAATTACGTTTGTACTAATTTAGTTTTAAAATAAAATTATTAATTTGAATATCTTTCATTTTTTTATTTAATAGACCAAATCAACTGGGAAAAATTTTGAATTAAATTTTTTTTTATTGTTATTTTGATTAATTGGGGTTTTTTATTGATTTGGGTTCGATAATTGTTTATATTTAAAATAAAATCGTATTCTCATAAAAATTTCCAAAAACATGATTATACCAAAAATTAACTTAAATCGTCTTGAGGCACGTGTTGTTTTTACTTAAAAAAAAATCCCCAGTGTTTTTGCATCATAAGGAAGCTGTTTGGGGGGCGTCGCAAAAGATTTAATTTTTAACGACCACCCTAATGTATATGTTCCTATGTTTTTGGCAATTATCGAATTGTTTTTAGTATTGACTTGTATTATTATGAATTATTGTTTAGCAACGTTATTTGTCGATAAACAGTGATATTATTTACTTAATATTTATACAGCTGAAGGGAACTGCTGGGAATTTGATCAGGTTTGTTATTCAATATGGTTCACCCGTTTTATTCGATAGGATAAGATTATAAGAATGTCCCCTTCTATGAGTTTTGCGGCGTCCATCAATGTCTGGAAGCTGTTACTGTAGACCTCCAATTGTTGTGGATCGTGCATAGAAAGATTTTGAGAGCTTTCAGTCTTTTCTCCCTATTTCATACGAAATAACGAAGTGACGTCACCCATACCTTTCCTCCTAGCTGATTTGGACGTATGTTTTAAAAGTAGTACTTTTACCTTATCATTCTCGATGGGGAGGTTATGTGTGAAGAATGTAAACCTTTGTATTACACAGTAACGATATTTTCAGTAACAAATTTGTCTGTCACTATTGAACTTTTATTTCCACTTACTGTTGCTCGAACTATGGGGCACACTTGATCCGTTACATTCATGAATACGCAGGGCCAGCTTTGCCGTAACAAAAAGATTAATGTTTCTTGTAGCCCTCTCGTTGGACTATTACAAAAAAATCGAAAGAAAACTATAGCTTACCTTAAATAACAGTAAACGATGGAGTCGTTAATATGCCAGGATATTCCAATACTTTTTAGTACAACAACTCTACGACTATATCATAAATGTTTGACAATTGGAGGAACAGATTTCAGAATATTAGTAGCAACCACTAGATTTACTATGGGAGACAAATAACAGTCTTTCTTAGCAATCGGGTTGCTATTATTTGATATCAATTATGCCACAATCATAATAAGAATGACATTCATGAAAATTTCGAATTCGACAGAAAAATTTGCTTTTTGCCAGTGAAAATGATTATCCACAAAAAGCATCGAAAATGCAAAGCTATGGACCAAGTACAAGAGAATGTTACATTGGAATAGGTTGCTCATTAACACAAACTGCATTTTACACAGGATTTGAAATCAATCAAATGTGAGCAAGTACAAATTATTGTAGAGCAACGACACAATACTATCGCTAAGTAAATATATACAATTAACTCAATTTCCCAAAATATGGTGTCTTCTCATTTAATGACTAAATCTGTTTACTGCTCTATTAAATGTACTTGGTGGCCCGCTTTTTACGAAGCTTGATGTCAAAAACGTAACGTAACAAACATTTCTAATTTAATATGTTAACAATCTGGATGTGTGTGAGAGGAAATTACATATACATATTGTAGTGTATTTCAACAATTTATGTTAAAATAAATTAAACAGGAACGACGTGAGATATTTAAAGGACTTTCATTCTAAACAGTAAGAAGCCCACTTTATACTGAGGTTCAGCAACTCTCTTTTAATGTCGCACATTCCCAAATATTTAATCTTAGGGGAGTTGATACTACAGGTATTTTTTACCATCGAACCTTCGTAAAAAGCGGGCCACCAAGTACATTTAATAGAGCAGTAAACAGATTTACTCATTAAATGAGAAGACACCATATTTTGGGAAATTTAGTTAATTGTATATATTTACTTACCGATAGTATTGTGTCGTTGCTCTACAATAATTTGTACTTGCTCACATTTGATTGATTTCAAATCCTGTGTAAAATGCAGTTTGTGTTAATGAGCAACCTATTCCAATGTAACATTCTCTTGTACTTGGCCCATAGCTTTGCATTTTCGATGCTTTTTGTGGATTTCACTCCATTCATAGAATTATGTAAAGTACAGTATGTTTTTTATTGAAATACTTGTTATTAAAGAAATAAGGAAATAAAGAAATCAGGGAATGCAGGAAAATAAAGGAATATACAGATCTCATTATTATAATAATTTTGCAATCATGATGTGGCAAAATGTAAAAAATTATCCTTTAAATGTTATTTATGTTTAAAAAATATAGTAACCAGAATTATGTATTTTAAAATTTTTTTAAATTCTTTGAAGACGTGAATAAAAAAATCAGAGACTCTTCCGGAGACAGTAAACATTTAGTCTAGGTACTAGGACTTGCATATGTATATTGTCAGTAATATTGAAAAAGAAAACACATTTTAAGGAATTAACAAAATAATAAACATTTAATTATTGCAAGACAGTGACGATTTTGTACCTTTGGTTTTTAAATTCTTAATTCGATAATTATAATAAACATAGAAGTGGCCAAAATGGTTTTATGAAAACGGAGTAAATTTAAAATAATGGTTAGTGTGAATTGCTGAAAAATGTTTTTAACTTTAGAACTTTAATATGGTAAAATGTATATCCTTGTAAACATTTTTCGATTTATGTATAACAACGTCATCATGTCCGTTAATCTTACGTATATTTCAACGACGGGTTTGAACAAAAAATAGTTTTGTAATATCATAACACTGTTACAAATAAATAAAAAACAATTTGGAGATTCAATAGCCGAGATGTTAAAGTGTCGATACGAAGCATGTAACAAAGATTATTTAACAGTGCTGGATAACCCGATAAAAATAATTTGCCTACTTTTTCTCGGAAGACCTGTTTATAGAACAATTTGATTATGTACTAAAGAAGAGCTTGTAGAAATTTGAAGATAGGCTTCGACATGTATCGAAGTTCTAAAAATGAAACACATTGATTATTGATAACACTTTGAAAATTTCCGAATGACGTACTAATGCTTGCAGTACGAAGGTGTCTTATCTTTCCCTCTTTTTCGTACTCTCTGTGGCGTACTACGTCTCCAGATATAAACAACTGACACCGACTTCTTTGTCTCTATCTTTCCGTCACTCCGTCGCGCTCGCACTAGCCAAACAAACGACGCGACGCGACTTGGCCACGCAAGCATGTGTGAGAGCGCGGCTGACGCAAAGCAATGCGGAATTTAACATGATTCGAATTTTTCTAGCATAAGGGCCTCTCTTTCTTTATATCTGTCTGTCACGCTCGCACTCCGAGCGCAGCCGTAGCCACAGCCGTGAGCAAGTATTTCGGTGCGTCTTCGCCAATCGTGGTCACTCATTAATTTTATTCTAAACATTTCTAATTATTTTATCGGGCATTTAAGTAATATTTGTTTTTAATATTTTAAAATTTATTTTTTATTTATTTGAAAAAAGTCGGCGTTTAATCTGTTTTAAGCGTATTGTTGCGATATATTGTTAAGCCTAAGTTTCAAAAATCAAATACATTTCTTCTACAATTTAAGAAACCATTATGTTAAATTTATAAATTATTGATAACCCTTGAAGATTTTCTGAATACCAATAAGCGACACTTGTATTTGGTCCGAGACAAAACCTTGTCTCTTGATTTTTTTCCGGCATGTCTCAGATTACATAGAAAAATCTACGTTATCGGCAGAAAAATTATCTCGCATGGTATGAAACATATGTTAGGGTTTGACACCGGGCTGCGTGACAGGCTGAACTAGGAGATGGCGATGGAGAAGGAGGAGAGGAAGAAGACGACGTTTCTTACAAAAACGTCGACTTTTTAGATCACAATATATCTCGCAATTGGCTTGATGGATCTTCTCGTAGTTAGGCTTAAATTACTCGGGTGGACGTCCCCTACAAGAATATCATCACAGTTTGGGGGAAATATGCGAATTTAATGCCGTTTGAATACCCCGAAAACCTCGATCTAATTCTTCCGGAAAAGAGTAGTTCAGGTCTACCAGTCGGGAACTCTTGTACTTGGCCCGAGTCAAGACCTTAACTCTTGAAAAACAATAAAAGTAAATTCATTCTATCACTAGTAGCACATTTTCGTCGTGAAGTGTTACATCGTGATTGCATCGACAATGAAAAAATATTTTACACAAACATAATATATAAATAGCATGTCCAAACAATAAAATCATGCGGAAATAGATATACATACATTGCGATAATGGGTAAGCACAAGATAAAGAAACACTTTGACATGCATTAAATGTTCAAACTGTTTGTAGAAATTTGAATTACTTCCTAATCATTCTCAGCAGAGAATAGTTGCACAGTGTGTTAGTTAATTTTCATGTAACAGACAGCTTTAACGATGACAAACTCATTTCAATTAAGTTACCGGTAAGGCAACTTATATATAAAAAATATTTCAATTAACAATCTCATAACTTTAATCCCCTAAAATTCTGTGTCACCAGAGTGTGCATCGTATGGATCGCGTTCATTTCTGCATATATGCGCATCTCTGGTTCAACTGCTTCCGTATGCACGACACAACAGTGTCAAAAACTGGGTAAGATTTGTTTTCTTATTTCGTATAAAATTAGAAACATCGGAAATCTGCAAACTAAATCGTCAAATTGTTAGGTAACATTTATAGAAAAAACATGAACGAACAAGCAAAACCATGCACTAATTTCTATGATTATGTGTGCCATGGATGGAAGAACCAGAATCCTAGACCAAAATACGAAGGATTATGGGATGTAGAACGAAGCATAGAGTACAGAATAATGGAAAAGATGAAGCGTGAGCAAAAATCTTATTACTTCGTTCATTTTATCACCACAACATTGTTCTCACGTATGAGCACGCACATATTGTATTTCAGAACTCTTGGAGAGTAAGGAAACAAACAACGTAAGAGATAGTGGGCATGCAAAGAAATTATTTGCAGCGTGCATGAAGTTGCGTGAGTGAAAATTAACATTATTACAGCACATTTAAGAATATTTATTTTAACGTTTGCCCATTGCAGCAAGTTTTCCGAGACACGTACCAGCAGATCTTCGGAAGATTATAAGCGCAGTTGGTAATTGGCCAATGCTATTTCCAACAAATAAAGAACTCCCGACAGACCTTCATTGGTGGGAAATTGATAATCAATATATTAGATTGGCGGGCGAATCATCTTTGTTTCATTTGTACGTATCAACTGATTTGTCGAGAATCGATCGAATTGTAACAGAGGTAAGCCTTACGATCAATCTTGTTTTATTAAAATTCACAACTACGCAATTAATTAATTATCGTCCCTGCCATACTAACAAATACATTTGTATTTACGATACATAGATTACTTAATTTAAATGTACGTCGTTCCCAGATCTTGCGACCACAATCACCTTACGGTATGTTGATACGTACAATGGCCTGGACAGGTACAAAAGACAAAGAGCACTACAAACAATTTCTAATTCAAGTAATTCAAAGCATGGCGTCACATTCGCTTGCAATTTCTAAAGCTCAAATTAATAAAGATTTGCGCGACGTCTTTACGTTCCGTGAAAAGCTAAGAGAAGTACTTATACTATACATATACATACAAGATAAATATCTTTCTTGTTTAAAAAGCAATTTGTAATTTGAATATTGCTGTGTAGATGGCAGTAGCCAGCAAGAATGATGATGTATTCGAACAGACGTCAATCAGGAAGTTTCAATTACTGTACAACAAACACGCAGGTTCACAAGAGACTGCAAAGGTGTTTGCATATTTACTGTAATTAATATTTGCACTGGCTCATTCTGTATTAAGTCGATTACTTATTCGAGCTGTATTTTCGATGTACTTTTTCAAAGTCACATATTTTACGATCTTTAAGTTCCCATGAATAGAACCAGTCTTGTTCATTTGCAATGTTGACATTTAAAAAATTCGCGGTTTCAAGAACAGTCCGCTATTGAAAATTTTTCTTTTAGAAAATACAGATCAACATACACATATTGAGTTTCTGCCAAATCTTAACAAATCACGGCGATATTGAAGACAATGGCATTTAATTTTCTATAGGAATTTGTAGTACTCACCAAGCAATGGTTTACTAAAGAAGTACAAGTATGTTTTAGATAAATTGGCTGGAAGTGGTGCGTTCTGTATACCCAGATGCAAAAGATCCACATGGCTACCCTATTCAAAACTCGACGTCCATCATTACGCAAACAAATTATATTATTAAACTTGCCCGCATATTGGATAAAACACCAAAACGAGTAATTGGTAATAAACGAATAGTTACAATCATTCGGAATTGAATAATAGCGAATTCTTCGGAATAATGGAGTTTTGTACAAATTTAACTAAATAATCTTTCATTAGTCAATCACGTGCACCTTTACTTTGTCGAAAGACATATCCTGTTAAATCTTCAAATGCAATCGGAGCTAGAGCAGAGTATCGTCGACGATTCCCTTGCACCTGGAAAAATTAGATACGATGTTCCCAGGTTTTGTATTATATATTAGGTAGTTAGACTTTTGCAGTGATGAAAAAATACAATTTCGTGAGAAAAATGAAAAATTTCTAGGTGGATAACGTGTATCGTTAACAATGTGAATACAGTTTTGGGAGCAATGTATGTCGCATCAGCATTTCCAGAAAACTACAGAACCGAAGTACGGATTATTATTTACATATTAGAATTCCTTTAAGTTCAATACACTTATTAATGTTAATATGGTTTTACTTTGTATTTCTGTAACAACTGACTACTTTCAGGTAAAGCACTTGGTTCTAGAAGCGAAGAGGTTACTCAGACAGCAAATTTTAGAATCCGATTGGGTTGACGAGAACACGAAATTATTATGGGCGGAGAAACTTGACCGTATGGAAAGTATGATCGGTTATCCCGATTGGTATAAAAACCCATCCGCACCGTAAGTTAGCTATATGCAACATGTGATCTCAATTAATTCACATTACCTAATTTACTTTTTAACCATTATCAAGACACACCGATCTTGATATAAACCCTTTAAAGGCAGACGCGTATTACTCTACGAAGCATAATAAGCTGTGTAAGTATTACTCTTAGATTACTTTTACTTACACGTTTGAAATGTTTACCAATTACTTATGATTATATCAAACAGACGTTAGTGGTGGGTATTTGCAGTGGCCAATCTTCACTCCGAACATGCCGTAGTACGTGTAGGATTTTACGTTACTTAAAGAAATCTCTACAATATAATCCTTATATTCGTAATCGTGCGTTACCACAATTCTAAAAATAATATTTTTTAGCGTAATCAGCTATGGTTCCACTGTCGCTATGTTAGGCCATGAATTACAACATGCCTTCGATGATTCGGGTAGGTTTTTTTACAATTATTATTAAATAACAACACATTGGTTTCAAGTATAATTCAGAAAAAATTGTCAAAAAAATGAAACTTTTATTTATGGGAAGAATGCATTTCAGGTTTGTTGTCTGACATGGTACAGAATAGGACTTGGTGGTCACGTGCCATGTACCAACAATTTACTAGAAAGTCAGTATGTTTTAATGAATATTACCAGCAACAGAAAACCGAACAATTTCAGAAATTACGCTTACCGCTTCCGGTTAGTGTGACCCGTCTATTGTCGAATGTTTTATGGTGCACAAACAACACAGTAAATCAACTGATTTATAGAGTAAAATGACGTCAACCGTGTCTGAAGATATAGCGGACGTAATGGGTTTGAAACTCGCCTATAAGGGTTACAAACAGAAATTTGCTGAAGAAAATGGATCTTGCAAAGTTCTACCGGGCTTTGAAAAATTCAGTTGCGACAAATTGTTTTTTATCGCTTTCGCGAATGTAAGTAAAAAGTAATTAATTGATTAATTAATGTATATAATCAAATTCAGACGGCCAATGAGAAGGTTCTTTCCAATGCTTTGATTGATTTCCAGACGTTCTGCTCAGATTTCGCGCCCGTCACAAAGAATGACCAAGTACTTGTCGGTCGTCATAGTATTCCTGAAATAAGGGTCAACGGTGCTGTAGGAAATATGAAGGAATTCAGTACCGTTTTCGGATGCACAGAAAAAGACCCCCTGCATTTGAAGAAGAGATGCGACATTTGGAAGAATTAATTCTTAAGATAATTCGCGTAATATCAATACTTAGGTACTGATACAATTCATTTTCCAGAACTATAGATATACATATACCTATAATAGCACTCTTTTAATCACTGTCCCGTACTACTGCAATATGCAAATACTTAATGTTTTAGTTCGTGACAAATCAAGATGAATAATAAATTGTTTTCGGACGTAAACACACATGTAAACCCGTTGTTGAGCACCGTGCAAACACATAAAAATTGGTATGCGTCATTCACGAGTCAAACGTGCTTTAAGTATCCATGAAATATTAGGTTATCACAAAAATGCGTGCCGGTTTCCGCTTTACTATTTAGAATCGTATATCGAACTTGTCACCCACTCAGTTCGTAAAATCTTCTCTTTGTTGTAATACCTTATGGAATTATTTTTTATGGTATTAATATCATGCAACTTGTTGACCGCTAAAACCGGTAGGTGATTATCCAATGGAACGATGTCGGGAGAATTCGGAAGACTTTTTTTACACACTTTTCGCCACACGAGGTTTCGCGCTGAAGATTTCGCTCCATAATTTGGTGTGGTAACCATACTTTCAGAATTGGCGCCATATCCATCTTATTTAAATGTCTGTGGACCGTGGATTTTGGCATGTGATATATCTTGTGCCGTAAAACTTCTTGTTTCGTTCATCAGATTGCGAAATCTAGCTTCGCCAACTTCAAGTGGATGCCCGCTGTGAGGATGATAGTCTACGTTACAATTTTCTTCACAATATCGATCCAATCACATCCAGCACGTAAGAGACAACCGCACACATTCTCCGCAAACCGCACAATTATTGTTCCCAGTAATTCTTGCTATTTTTCTTATTGTTTCGAAATTCATATAACATAAAACGCCTAACATGATTGTATTCTTACAAGTCAGCGAATCTAATATACTGATATTCTTCCGATCTCTTGCTCTAAAATACATACCTTCATTAGAATGAACAGAACTATGCAAATTGAATCGCTGGCAGCGGTCATTGCACTATGTTTATAAAACACGATGCGAAACAAAACAACAATTATCAAAAACAAATGCTATTAAACGGTAATAATAGCTTTGTCGTGCTTAAAATAAACAGCGGTTTTCCACATTCTACCACTTCGGATATACAATGCATCAGAAAGCTTTTCAAAAGGTCGGTGTAACCCAGTAGGGGGTGGTTTACTGACCTAAGTTTATTGACATTTTATTATCTTTTCATGCGTCTAGCAATCCAATAAAACGTCCCCAATGTTTCGTGGTACACTATACATATACATACATACTCGTATATATCCCCCCACAAATATCAACAGTATTTCGTAATTATTATTTTATCTGAGTGTAATATTCGGATCATCCATTAACCTATATTGAAAAAAAGATTCCTTCTTTCGATTAAACATTGCACTCTACAAAATATGAATTACTTGTTACAAATAGAAATAGTTATATATTTGACACGTTCTTATATGTCATTTCACTCTTGTTAACCAATAAATAAATTTACATTTGTTATGGGTCCCTGTACGACCCCTGACCCGAAATTTTTTAGGGACATCTGTAATTCTTTCTTCCGGAGATTTGTGTCACTTCTGCATACAAAACAAAACACACCTTCTGAAAGCATTATCTAGTTAAACATTTTTTTTAATTACAAATTAAACATTTTTTAAGTTACAAATTAAGAATTAAACATTTTTTAATTTACAAATATTCGGAATACGAAGCAGCGGTTACTTGGGAAAATTGTGACGTAAGAATAATTGACACTGCAGAACAAAAATTTTTACAGAAAAAGATGGAAATATATATCGCGTTAACTATAAATGTTTTAACTGCTTTAAAAAGGCATCAAGATCGGATTGTATATTTGTCATTTTTACCTTACAGGATCACTGACATGTTTCCCAAACTGCACGTAAGTTTCACAATCTTTTCTCCTCACGCTTTTCAAGTACCAATTTTTATTTACGACCATGCTGTGGCTATCTACACGTGTGTATGTATGTATGTATGTATGTGCATTTAAGTGGAATCCGAAACTAGAATGCTATTACATACTCAAAAGCTGTTACAACACAGCTACTCAAGCTTGATGAAGATAGTTACAGAGCCCATTATACGTTACGCATACAAACTTACAAATTGCTTAAAATTCGCCCACATCATACCAACTTAATACCAGCAGATTTAAGAGGAAGCGAATTTTAATTATTTACGGGAAGATATAATGTATTTGGCAACAATAATTACTATCATATACATATGTATACGCACACGTGCATACATAACAGAATATACACACATATAATAAAGCAATGAAAATACAATACTAAAAGTATAATTTAATTGAAAACACTCATTCACACGCGAACGTAGAATATGTGAGCAAATAAATAGATTTTTTTAAGTCGATGAATCGATTTACACATCCTTCACGCACACAACGACGGCAGGGTTAAAAATAAAGAAAATATCTGAACGAAACGATCCGAAACACCCGTAATGTTAATTGAGTTTCGCAGCCGTGGCTGTGAAATTAGATTCGGAGAAGCAGAGATTAATTCCCGTGTAGCTGAACAAGTTAAACATAGAACGGAATCCGTTGTTTCAGACCGCGCGGTGATCGAACGAAATATTTCAGCACGAAGCCGCGCAAAAAGCAGACTAAAATCACTTTGCCGTTTCGCTGAAGCGAATAACAGCCACGACGCGTGTATTCTGTTATCCTCTGCGAGGAGGCCCTGTAAAATCGTTCCACTGTTTGCGGGTTACGCGACTGGTATACGAAATTTCATCTCCTTCTCGCGGACGAAGAAAATCGAAACGAATTCGGTTGCATTGCATACCATTGAAACAAAGGAGATTTCAATGAAATCGGTATGTGCAGGTGGATTTAATGGAAAATTCAGTTATAATTTGATTATTATAAAGCTTCGAGTACAATTGCCTATTTGTTTAACGCTTGTCGTGTTTTATAATGGTAATATTTTGTCACTCTTTTGCATTTTTATACCTTAATGCATGGCATGTGTAAGTGTTGATAGTTAGTTAAAGATCAATATGAAAATTATTTAGTAATTAAAATTTAGAAGAATATTTATAGATACGCTCCAAAAACATAACGCTCGTTGTTGATCTTGTTTGCAAAATAGTCGAACACACTGGAGTATTAACATTTTCAACATCCGTGAGTCGATATGTTGGTCTTTCCAAAATTCTTAGAAATATTTGGAACCGATGAATTGGCATTTGAGAAAATCATTAATTATCAGAAAAAGATGGTATACTAATTTCACTTGATATTTCTAAAAATGATGTCAATTTGCTCTTTCTCCAGAATTTAGTTAGAAGAAATATTCATAAAGTTCGACACTTTATTCGAAATTACAAATTTCGTTTGTTTATTAATTTTTCCTTTATAATGTCGCAGCAGTTTCCTTCATTTGATCGTCTTTCGTACGCACTCGTAGTATACATGAGAAAATAAATGCAGTCTATTAAAAATGAATAAAAATATTCATATTGTGTACGTAAATGTAAATTCAACAAATGACCATTTATAAACCATTTCCACAATATTATTCAAATTTTTGTTTTCTTTTTAGATTTATAATTCAGTAGTACGTATAGAGTTTGGTGAAAGCCATGCAACAAGAATCAATTATAATTCTTAAATATTTATACATTCTGATCTATTGCTGTTTACTGCTCTACTTACGCATCTACATCTCTTTCTATGACTGTTAGTTGGATATTAAACAAATATTATAACGTGCGCACATATTAATAAGAAAGGTGCAACACTAATTACACTGTTCAACAAATTCATACTTATTTTTAAACGTATGCACAATATCCAGTAGATTATCCTTATAGATATTTTCGTCCAAAGACACGTATTTGTAAGCGAAATTGCTCTGCCACCCTCAGATTTTAAAAATCACAAAGTTAAAGAAATCGGATGTTTTTAGCAAAAATGAAGAATTCCGCGTAAACTGGAAACGCTAAAAAGTTCAATCTGCTTTTGATAAAAGAGAGTACTGAAGGTGATAGTGCATTACTGTTTTCGGATTCGAACTCTACAATACATGCCTGCTGTGTGTCGAGTTGCACCGTTTATATTAGTGTTTAACGGCCAACTTGTGTATCGCACAGTTTTCTTCGTGCCTAATAATGTGTTCTTCTCGAAGGACCACCCTTTTATTGGTCGTGAAAAGGGACACAAAATGCACGTTATAGTGAACAACAACTGTATTTACAAAACTTAACAACTTGACTAATTTTAAAATAATAAATATTACAAGTGTGATAATGCGGAAACGAGGTCTGCCTAATGGTTTGTGCTTAAGCGTGATTTGATGTGTGTTTCTTTTGCTTACTAAAATGTGTCTGACTAGTTCTGACTTTTCAAACTCCTTCGAATCTGAGGAGCTTCCCCTCCCTTGGTCGTTTTTACGGAAAATCCTATTTTCTGTAGACAGGGAAGGAGACTTTGGAAAATTCGCCACCATAGGCTAATTAGAAAATGTCTCCACCCCGTCTACAGACCAAGAGAGGGAGTGATTTTACGTGACCTGATGGTCGGCAGATGTATTGTTGCCGCCGATCGGCAGTTCGACTGGTTTTTATTAGGATCTCTGGTAAACACATTTTTTATGGCATAATCCTTCGTGGAAATGCATAAACACCGAAAATGTGCTTGTCCAGAGCCCTAACGGTACATGATATGATTTCTGCGACCATCTGCCTCCCACCAGGTATTTCAGTTTTCTGTGTACTTGATTGCTTTAACATGTGTGTCATATACGTGATACACAATTGGTGTGTAGTAGTGTTATTAGTTATAATCACGAACGAGTGAAAGCCGACTTTAGTATTCTACACATTCACACTTTTTACTCAAAGGCGGGCACAACAAGATAAATATTTTTCTATATTATTTCCAAATATTGTAATACTAACTATATTTGACTGTAAGATCAATTTAAGCCAAATTAATTAAGAATCGACGTTCAAGCAAAAAAGTGTAAGCATTTTCCTTTTATTTGCACTTTATTAAGAACTTTGAATACTAGAATGTTTTCTTCGTGAACGTAAAACGGAAACCATAATAAGCAAGTACGATTAGACGAGAAATTCGTGTATATTTGTTCGTAGAAACGAATCCGGTCATGAAGCTTTTTAAACGAGCATTTCCAATGTGGAGTTAAATTTTAAGTTAATGCTTGTGCAGTCCTTTCAAGTCTTACAATGCGCAGCTTGATGAAATATTCCTGTTATCTACAGGGTGTCCCAGTAACTTGGATGCGCCCGGAACCATTCGACAGCTCAGGTAATTCTAATATAGGGATGTAACATTCTCAACGTCCCATCACAATCCGTGGCCGAGTTATTAACGAAAAACAACAGCCAATCAGAGGGCTCCGTTGGGCGCGGCAGCGCGACAGTTCCTACTGGTACAAGTTAATGTCTTGTAGTAGCGGGAGTGTTTATGCCGCCTCATCAACGGGCCTCTTGAAAGGGATACAGAGCGAGCACTAACAGACTACCGTTGAGAATGTTACATCCCTATACATATTAGAATTACCTGAGCTGTCGAATGGTTCCGGGCGCGTCCAAGTTACTGGGACATCCTGTATAGAACCAATCGCACAGACGTTATCCCGTGCTACTCTGTTATTTCACCGGTTATTCGTCCGTAACAGCATATCCAAGAATTCGTGTTCTTAGACTGTACAAGATAAAAAAGTGTATTTCTCCGAGGTCGATTAATAGTAGAAAGTATCCGATTGGAAATCAGTTTTTCGAGTGTTTAATCTGCTCGGGTCGTTTCTCGTAACAATCTAAGAGTTTTCAGAGAGCGACGCTATTTATTGATTTCCGAAGTCGACCGCAACTCTTATTATTCGAGACAGAACCGCTGGTAAACTCGCAAGGCGGGTGTTAACACCGAATTCTCCCGGTTCTCAATTACCGTCGCTTTGCCGAAGTTCTCGTCAGTATATCTCAGGCCAACACCGCCCCTTCCCTCTTGTCACTCAGTAAAACTTCGGGAAATTATTTAAATGCTTAGCATTCTGTTGGGTTTCCATATGAATTTTCGAATGTACGTAAACGTGATCGGTAATCTTACCTTCTCATTGCCGCGAATTTCATGCTACTCGCTAGCTTCGGATATTAAGTTCATTGATTATGGGAAGAATAATTTGATCGCCATCTGACAAAATATTACTTAATAATCGCATCATATTAGAGTGAACAGTTATTCATCGATATATTGATATATCTGCCAAATCTAATGTAACGATGCCTGCGTCGCGTATTGAATTTGCTTCTCTCTATTTATCTCAATAAGATATACAACAGATTTCTGATTTTTCTTCAGATTTCTTCAGACTTCAGATTTTTTTCTATAGTATGTGTCGTATCACGAAACTTATTTGTCATTTTTAACTAACAAATATACATACGATACTTTAAATAAAATTATTTGTTTATTCAGTAGTGCGTTTGTTATTAATTAAAACTGTCATCAAATTCAAGTTATTCCGCATTTTACAAGTGTAGGGGATTAGAACCGATGACCCTCACCGCAGTACGCAATGTCAGGTTACAGTTATCGGTTATCGCCATGCCAATCAACGTGTTAAATCATGCCATTAAATTTCACGACTTTCTTCGATCAATATCACTGCGCCTCTCTAATGTTCACACTGCCGTCGAGTTCTATCGACGGCGTCGGTCACGGGTAACCCCCATGGCTATCAACGGGTTTAATTAGGCCGATTAATGTCACGGTACGTTTTACCAATATATAGCCCTGTACTTTTTACTGTTGACAATGCGGTCGATTTAAATGGCACTGTTGGTCACGGATAATCCTTATGGTTACCAAACTCTTAAATTACGCCAGTGGATTCCATGGTTTCTTTGATCAATAGTGCAGCATGTTTTTAATACAACGTTGTAAGATTATGGGAGATAGTATTGACATTGTGGTCGATCTTAAACAGTGACGCTGTTCCATACGTATATAGACTGGCATAGATATCCCGGAGACCAGGTGGTCGGCTAGTAGTCTACAGGTACAGTGTCAAACTAATAGGCCTGGCAGTACAACTACTCCAGCAGTTGCCTCGTTCCGTTAATTGTTGCGGTTGCTTTGTAATTTGTAGTCTAGAACCGGGTGGGGGCGTAACGCGCAATGAGCACTTCATGATGAATCGGTGTTAGATGCGGTATGCTAATAACCGAACGTCTGCGAGGAAGTAAAACTGGTCGGATGATATTATTTTAACACCATACCTGCCAGAGGAATTTTTAGTCTCCGGAATATCTGCATAAAATAGTTTGCAAAAATCGTCGTAGTAAAAAGCCATGCAAATGTGGATTTGAAACACGAAAAATAGTTTTATTTTTCTTTACAAGTATTTTTAAACAGTTAATGTGTCACAAGTTTCAATACCCGGTTCAAATTTATAAGTGTGGGTATACAAATGCTCGAGTGGTTTAGATTCTTTTGTAGAATAATAGTACTCTTAAGTTATGCTCGCAAAATCGACACTCAGACCTTTACTCACAAAATACTCTCGCAAAATACAACACAACGTCACACTATTTCTCCACACGTTCGACTCTCATTCTGCTCACTCAACCGTCATTCGCTTCCTTATACACGCATTTTTCTCACTTACACTTCATTCGCTCTCACTCGCACTTCATTCCATCTCACTCGCATTCTTCACCCCCTCACTCTCACTCATCCCTTATACCTAGGACAAGAGCCTGCGGACCATCGCCAAAGAGTCGACCGAGTTTTCCCACGAAAATGCACATGGTGGTCGCTGTTCAACCGCTTCCCTTGTCCACCATAAACCTGCGCACTTTTTCTTTCCTTAAGGGGCCTCACCACCAGGAACATTGCAAGGGTGTAGCTCATATATCGTAGCGTACGCTATTTCATCCGATTTTAATAAAATTGGGACCATTTTATAGATAAAGGCTGAATGCACGAGATGGTGGAACAGTTTTTCGAAAAACGGTTGCTTTCTATACGAAAAAATGTTTTGAAAATCAGTAATTTTCTCGGTTTATTTTCACTGATAAGGAAACCGTTTTTTGAAAAACTGTTCCATCATCTCGTGCATTCAGCCTTTAACTTTAAAATGATACCAAGTTTATTAAAATCGGATGACAAGTGCGTACGATACGATGCATGAGCTAATCTCTTGCAATGCTCTGGGTGGTGAAAGTCAGGCAGAAATTCGAAAAATTCAATCAGAGGTGATCGGATGGCGTGAAAGGTTTGCAATGTATTGTTCGCAGGAAATAGGTTCCCGGTCATAATTGAAGTATCATAAACTACCTTGACCGCACCGATCTAATCATCGGTAACTACCGATGCTGTATACGGCCGAAGAAAAAAATTTTGGCAAATAATGTCAATACCTTGCAAATTGCTGCTATCAAGTACTGTTTTTGAATACTTGTTGACGCCAAAAAATATTATACAGGGTGTCCCATTAACTTGAACGCACCCGGAACCAGGTGATAGCTGAGGTAATTCTAATATAGGGATGTAACATTCTCAATGTCCTATCTCAATTCGTAGCCGAGTTATTAAAGAAAAACGACAGCCACTCAGAGGACTCCGTTAGGCCCGGACGCGCGACAGTTTCTACTGGTACGGTACCCTACTGGTGCAGAACTTCTACTGTCTCGCGGCCGGGCCTAACGGAGCCCTCTGAGTGGCTGTCGTTTTTCTTTAATAACTCGGCTACGAATTGAGATAGGACATTGAGAATGCTTCATCCCTATATTAGAATTACCTCAGCTCTCACCTGGTTCCGGGTGCGTCCAAGTTAATGGGGCACCCTGTATAACAATCCATATATTCTGCATATATTTTTGTTGGTAGGAGGGCGAGATTGAACAACAACATTGTTTACAATATTTGTGTCCACAACTTTTATAATTGTTTTTATTATACATATTTATTGGTATCATGTTTTAAAATTAAATGTCTCCAGTTTTGCAACGCCATAAGTCAAAAAGTTATGACAATTTTGAAGATTCGGTGCGTGGCACACTTCGCGCGCCGCAGCTAGCATTGAAACCCCCAAATTACTTTTTACACGACGAACCGTACGAAACGTGAAAAAGGTTACATCTCGATCTCTTAAGTCCCGACTGACCGTGAGAGGGGAATAGCCCGACTACACGGATACACAGAATTTTGTCTAGGTTCGGCGTGGCGGCCGTCTTCCCCTACAGTCCCTGTAATTCATATTTTTCCTGTTCCCGTCGCTGAAGTCACACACGACTTAAGCTCGAGGTGGTGAGGCCCCTTAAAACGAGCATGTGGCAGACACACGTTCATTCAGTCAAATTCAAAACACCCGAATTCACGCGACGCGCACACGGTTATCTTCTAAAATCCCACAATAGAAAGAGCACTGCCTTATTTTTAAAGCTTTATAGATACTTATTTTCGCATTTCTATTAGTGTATTACTTGTTACTCGATATATTTAAATGGTACATACAGATTTTGAAGAAACTAAATAAAATTACACGCGGAAAACTGAAACGAGAATTGATATTATACATCAATGTGCTCTTAAAGTACATACATATACATACTTTTTACTTTTTCTATAGCATAAAATACAGTCGGGGACAACATTAAGTGGACAGTTGCTGGAACTAGGTAAAGATCAACTATAATCGAATTTACGTAATTGTTATGAACTTCAGTTTTATTTATTACATATCCCTATTATATATACAGTACTTAGTGAAAAATTGACGGTCATATTTTGCAACATTATGTAAACACACCGTACTTAACGAAATTTAGAGCCATTTATCAGGGGACAAAAATAAGTGGACACTTAATAAAATACGTAATAAATTAAATACATAACGTAATTAGTATTTGGCATTGCCCCATTTTGCTTCAATTATTGTTTCCAGACAACGGAGAATACTTTTTATTAAATTTTCTATGTAATCTTTACGAATATTTTCAAATTAGGGCTGTAATCTTTTGAAAAAATCAACCTTGTTATTTCTCTCATCCAATGCAATTTTTGTGTCCAGTAAAATCCATAAAGTTTTTATAGAACTCAAGACGAGGCTTTGGGTCGGCCATTCAAGTAATTTAATAATAGAATTCTCAACAAACCTTTTAGTTTTCTTAGCAGTATGGTTGGGATCATTGTCTTGTTGGGAGACAAATTCTTCATCGCAACTCATTGTTACTAATGCTTCTTCTAAATTTTCGCTTAGAATATCAACATACGTGTCTGCATACATAATTCCGTAAAATTGTGCTAACGTACCAATTCCATACCAATTTCGTACCAATTCCACAACATACACGCCCACACTATGAATGATCCGCCGCCGAATTTAACTTTGGGTGTAATGAATGGTTTTTTATACGCTTAATATTTTTTCTCCAGACTTGCTGCTTCTTTTTTAATTGCCGCAACTCAGCATTGCTTTCGTCGTTCCCAACTATATTTTGCCAGAATGCTAGTGGCATGTTCAAATATTTTTTTGCAAACGTTTCCTTGTATTAATTTTATTGATGTGTGGCTTACGTGTAACCTTGCGGCATCTTAATCTAACTTCGTGCAGACTTTCTTTTTATTGTTTTTGTTGAAATTTTTAATCCTACTCTTTCTGCAATACTTTTTGATGCAATTGCTGGATCCTGTCGGCATTTCCTTACAAGTCGACGGTCTTCTTACATGATTGTACAACTTTTGCGTCCATGACCACTTAAATTTTCTACCGTATTGAGTACTAAATATTTTTCATATATTTTTTCTACAGCACTCTCAGTTACGTTGTACTTCCGAGCTATCACACGGTAACTTAGTTTTTTACAGCAGTCCGAAACGATTAAATGGCGAATTTAACTTGAAATTTCTTCCGTTTTCGTATTTTACAATTTTATTAGAAAAACTTTTACGCATATGAAGGTTCAGTTGGTATTAATAAGTTTGTTTGGGATTACTGTTTGTAAGTCTGACCTCTGCCTACGGTTTGTATAAATCTCTTGCCTCACAGAAACTTTGAAACAAAATGTCCACTTATTTTTGTCCCCTGATAAATAGCTCTAAATTTCGTTAAATACGCCGTGTACACATAATGTTGCATATATTACCGTCAATTTTTCACTAAATATTTTATACAGGGTGTAACAAAAATACTGGGACATTTTTTCAGTATTGATAGTACGCACCAAAAGATGAAAAAAAGTCTATAAAGTTTTGTCTAAAAATCACCCCCTATCGAGATACAACCCCTTTTGTAAAAAATGTTTAAAAAATCATATCTCCGAAGTGGTACGTCGTAGAAGACCGATTTTGATAGCAATATAACCGTAATAGACTAAAGTTTACGAAAAAATAGCACTATCTACGCAAAGGAAGATTTAGTGAATGCCCTCAATTTTTCCCAAGTTGTTACAAACCTGCTACGATATAGGTAATCGACGTTGTTTGGATTAAACAAGAATAAATGCTATTAGCAGCAATAATCGCAGCAATTGTATTTTTTTTCTATTATCTTTGATCTTCTCCGGTTATATTGCAATCAAGACGGGTCTTCTACGACGTACCATTTCGGAGATATGATTTTTTTAAAACTTTTTGCAAAAGTGGTTGTATTTCGATAGGGGGTGGTTTTTAGACAAAACTTTATAGACTTTTTTTTCATCTTTTGGTGCGTACCATCGATACTGAAAAAGTGTCCCGGAATTTTAGTTACACTCTGTATACTATAAGGATATGTAATAAATAAAACTGAAGTTCATAACAATTACGTTAATTCGATTAAAGTTCATCTTTACCTAGTTCCAACAACTGCCCACTTAATGTTTTCCCCGACTGTATTTTTCGAATGGCGACTGTGTTTTTCATTTGGATATAAACGTTTTCATGGCATTCCAAGGGTAAAACTTGACCTTGGGAAAGATTAAATAAAATTGAATTAACATTTTTTGTTTAAATGTTGATATACACAGACCTTTTTGTACCATCTTTCGATGTATCTGAATTTATAAACAATTATTTTTACGTAATTTATAATTGATTAATTTATAACTCCAAGAAATCTAATTAAGGCATTAAAAAGATTAATACACGGAACTTCTGGGTTTCTTATAAACCACATGTATTTTTTAATTTGAGAAATACTGCTACTGGATACTTTATGGCATTCTTGTGTCGAATGATATTTAATTCGAAAATTCTGCAAAGCCTCTTGTTTTAATGCGACATTTTCTGGAACTCGTAATCCATAAGCAGGAATTAAACTCGTTCCAAATTTCTTGTTTCAGACGAATTAACCTAATCACAAATAAATTTAAACAAGCTGTAAATTACAACGATTGTGACGTATCTAATTAACATTATTTTACGTAGAATTTACACTTATATTTAATTGTTGGCGATAAGTCAGAAAGGATTTACGAATATCAACATTGTATTAATACTTATATACAACTGCGCGATATAGTGCCACGAGGTAGAATCTAGTGAAGGTATAAGATTCCAGGTCATCCTCTCTATCCAGGAATGCTGGGATCTCAAAAAAATTACATCTCCGCACCAATCGAGAATTGAGTAAACGACAATAATGCCAAAGGTTGCCAATACTTTTGAATCTTACGAATCGTTATTTACACCGTCCGAAGTGACTATTGAATATTATTTATTCTCGCAGCGTGCCGATGCTTAATAAAACAAATTATTCTGGAATGCGTACCTATGAGAACTGTGATCGAAATGACTAGATGAATAACAATGCCACATTCTTCAATGTGTGTTCACAATAGAACAGTGTAAGTTCTTGTTTACATGTTCGTCAAAAACCAAAATTCGAAGCGTACTAGCATGCCTTTTTTAAACACAATGTTGTGATTTGTCAAATTGAAGGGAGAAAGCGAATCCAATAAAGAACAACGTGTTCCATTCTGACTGCAGTTAAGTCGTTGGCAAAAAAGTCAAAGTAATGCCGTAGTCGCGCGGCAAATCCCGACGGGTGTACATTTTTTAAATTCGACAAGGCAACCAGTCAAATAATTCAAGTTATATCGGTAAATTAGGGAATTCTTATCGTGCTGAATTTAAATAGATTATTTCAAAAGAATGTTAAGTAAAAGTTGTTAAGTCAAAGTTTGTACATACTTTATCTTCTGTTTAACAGTTTAAATAATTAGCTGATGAAGTAAACAAAAACGTAACCAATGATAGATGTCCCCCTCTGTCCCGGACCTGCATATTTTATAATCAAACATATCGATAATCGCTGACATAATATTAAGTCTTTTTACAATCTTTGCCTGGGTGACGCCGACGTTGTATTACCTCTTTTTGTATTTATAGAAATGCATATGACGAACAATCGTATGTTCATAATGCTAGCGACTATCTAACAGTAAACGGCTTTTAAATTAATCCGAATGAACGTTTCAACGAAGTGAAAATGATAATTGTTATTCCGGCAGCAAGCGAGAGTGTTCAATTGTGTCTGATGTCCAAAGACGCCGTTTTTCCTGTAATAAGTGTTGATGCATAAATTTCGAATAATAATTAATTACAGGTAGGATTCATTCGACCAAATCCCATACCGTCCATTAGTCTTTTAACGATAAAACCCCGCGGAAAGCAGCTTCGAGCTGTACGCTGCAATCGTCGGCTGCGAATGTGTTAATTGTCAATAACGATGTAGCACGTAAAAAGAAATTTCACTTCGAATTTCGAAGTAACAGTCTAACCAATGAAACGTGCGTTTCAATCGAAGTAAACCATAACGTGCTCCAGCCCAGTCGTGTTGTTTAAATTAAAGCGAACTCGTGTTTGACAGAAATCGTTCACAAATCGAAGCTTTGAAAAAATCTCCGATTTCCCTGTTGCATCGTGACATCGCCCCGTTCTCCACGGTGGAGCCAAGCCTTCGTAGGATCGTACGCGGAACCTCTCACTCTCCCTCCCTCTCCCTCTCCCCTTCCCCCTCCCACGTGTCTCACCTGTGAAACGATAGCAGTAGAAGGAGAAAGGAGAAAATCGTGAAAACCTCGAGAGGGAACAAGAGAGTGGCAGAAGCCGCGACATAAAAAGAGAAAGAAGGCGCGATCGGGCATGGCCGTCGGCTGTCTCTCTCTGGCTCTCTCTCTCTCTTTCTCTCCCCGACTCTCGTGTCTCTGTTTGGTTCACCTGAGAATCGGGGAATGTCCTCGTAGCGAGAGTGGTCGTCAGTGTCTCGGTAGACTTCTATCTGGTACCAGCTCTCTTCAGGAAACGATCGCAAGTTCGCGTGCCACTTGGTGTCACGTGCGTTCGAATATAGGCCACCATCGAGACGGTAACCCGGTGTCGATGAGAGGATCCCGAAGGTAGTTAGATAGAAACAGAGAGAGATTACCGGTTTGGGTGTCCGATTCGTTTCTTTCGTGCTGATCCAACAGCGGACTTCCGGTACCGCGGTAGGCGTAGATTCGGCACGTAAACAGTGAATCCGCGCATGACTGTCGTGGTGGAAGAGAAAAGTCACGGGGACGAGAGAATTGTCGAGTTGAATTGAATATAATATTACAGAAGGGTGTATGATGTATGGAAAGCAGCAACGTTTGTAGTCTATCATTGTTGAACCGAGGAATTGGGCTGAACGTGTTTCGGGTTACAAATCATAGCTTTCACGTATTAGATTCGTTGTAGATCAACGCGATAGAAAATATTCTAACGTTTGAAGACCCGTTAAATGTTCCATTCTCTAATCATTTGTTCGAATTTATTTAGATTCGGAGAAGCAAATCGGAATGTCAAATAACAGTTGGTAAACCACGTAACATTGCACGTCCCACGCGTGCGGTTTAATTCGATGATTTGACCGTATTAGATTTGCTGGCTGACGGTACGTGGATCTCACTAATCGGGAGGAAATAATTTGTTTGGTTAAGCGCCGGTTACGCGGAATCTGATCGATTGTAGATGATTGATCGATTTTAGGTTGCGCCGCGGAATTAGCAACCGTTTACCAGCTACTGTTGTTGTTAATCACTGAACCGTAGTTCCCAGAAGAATTAGTTTCAAGGACATTGGCAGTTTGCTGTATCGAGTTTAACGATCGATTGACGTAAATGAAATTTTCTTTTTTAACTTTACACGCTGTACATACAAGTGAATTTTACAAACGATACAAATCACTCCGTTTTAATTTACAATTCTCACCCTGCGATTGAGTAAAATCCGTTGACTCAGTCCACTTGCTCATACAAGCGATTAGAATACGACGATCCGTATTTGCAGAAAGGGGTGCCTTGATAATAGATTCGCCGACGTAACGCATAGGAGGGCATAAAATATTTGTAAATGGTACAGGTACGTTGAGACTAAACGACGCATTGGAAGAAAAATTACAGGGCAAGAAACGTTACGAGATTGTTTGTGCGACTTCGGTCGGGCACCAGCGATGTTCTTCAACTTTCCATTTTATGTGTCGCGTTCGAGATTCGATACATATTTCTTAGCCGATGAGAAATTGTTGTCCGTCCGTTTTAAGAAGACTGAATCACTAGGCACATTTCGTATGCCGGTTTCGTACATAGCGTCGTAGAAAATGTTACATTTCACATAAATTCATGTGTAACGTTCAAATCGAAAAGCACTGCGCCAAATTGCAGTTTAACACATACGTTGCATCCTGCAGTAAAGCTGGCTCGGCATGATCTTTTGTCCGGTAAATCGACGATTGCGTAACAACCCTCATACCGAAAGCTCGTACCAACGGTATTTCGTTTCCAGTTTGCCTCGCCGGTTGCTACCAGTTCCCGCGTTCACCTTTAAGATTCTAGTTCGCAAAAATCGCGGCGGCTTTGTCAAGCGACACTAGAACTAGCTGCGCGATATTACATTCCGTAACGTTTTACACGTTCTAGTATCCGGCTTCTGTGGGGGACTTTGCGAAACAACGCGAAAGAGGCGGAAATCTCAATAGACGCAGAAACTACGTTTTTCCTTTGATACCGGCAGTTTTATACAACTTCAAAAATCTCGGCTCTTACGTTCCCGTTACAGTCGCGGATAAACGGGCGAGGAATTTTTCGTAAATTCATATCCCTGTGTCAGGCTCCGAAACGGACGAGTTTAGGGTTTTATCTAACGGATTATTATTCGTATCATTACACGCTTCGCGAGAATATTTACGGTCGGCGAATATTTTCAATGGCACCGGTTTGATATCAACAATTTATTCTCGAACTCGATCAACGTTTCAGTGCAACCATTACGAGAGGGTGTATTTCGATCGAGAAGAGAAGTGCGACGAAGAATTTTAAGTAGCATTCGTGGTGCGCGAGTGCAGCAGGTGTGAAACAATCTCATGTGTTACACTGTGTGTCAACGGAACAAGTAAGAGAAGGGAAGAACGCCGAAAGGAATTCCTTCAGCCAACTTTACGAAACGGTGAGTCAAGTAGCGAGATAAAGTTTAATGGATCTTCGGCCCGGAACTTTTGATGCACGACGAAGTGAACGTTTGAGAACTTGCTGTTGTAGTTTCGCAGTAACTTCGCGGCACCGTCGTGGCATTTAATGTCTATCAATCTCGACGGGGTCGGACGATAAGTAACTAATAAAATCAGGCTGCTCTAGTTCGGTAATTACCTCGAAACGTGCACTTATCGATTTAAGGATATAGGCGATTGTTCGACGCATTCGATTAGGCAGAGGTCGGGAGAACTGTATGTACATACAATGAAGTAAATAAACAACAAATCCCGTAAATAGATAACAATGGTGAACAAACATATCCTTTCCGCGATAAATCAACGCTCGAATTAAGCTAACTTGGTGCGACTGATGTCAAGTGTTAAAATTATTGTATAATATTCGTAATTAATGGTAGATTGAACGACGATGAGAAAGGACTCTTGATCTAATCGGGAATATTTTATAGCCGATTCAGATGGCTGCCCTAGTACACTTTCACATCGAGTTGCTCATTTGCAACACAGACCCTCAGTTTTGAATACTGTAAACGTAATTTTATACATGTGTTCATTTTAACTGCTTTTTTCACTGCCAACTTCTGTCTAAATGTAGTAAAGTTAATAAAAAAACTTTGAAAAGATAATTTATTTCGCTAATTCATTTCATCGGCGCTCTTATGTATCGAAATTCCGAGACAAATTTGTCTCGTCAGGAAATACTTAAATATTGAAAATACACTTGAAAGATTTAAAAATTATTGCGGCACGCCAGACAGAATATTGATTTTTGGTATACTCGAAGGACATTATATTCAGCTAATTATAATCTTCGGAAAAAAACGTTCGAAAGCGGATTCAAATGTATGGTAATTACAGAATTCGCTTCACCGTGGAAAAAAATTGTACAGATTTAACGGTTTGCAAATATTCCCGTATTTAAAATTACACGTTCGACGAACTTTCTAAACTACTGCACCCATCTCGCGCCAGCTTCAGTATATTTTCACATTGATATTTATCGCATCGAACACGAAGAATATACACATATCTAGTCCACGACAAATATAGGGTGTCCCAAAAATCAATCTCGTACTTTAAGTGCCTGTCATCTTAAAGGACATGACGGAATCGTTCTCTGCTTCTTTACAGTTGTGAAGTAGACACGTGGAAGATTTATCTCAAAGCGTTACGCAATTTAACACGTTGAGCGCCACGTCCGCCGTATGCGACGGACACTGGACTTTCCGTTTAGGCCTCGTCCGCCACTGGTGGCGGACGGCGTACAATACAGCGCATATAAGCGGCGCGCGTGGCCTGGCGGGGACTTCCTTAAGAATCGGCGTGGAAAATTCGGCCCAAATCATGTACCCAACTGCAAAACAATTAAACGGAGACTATTCCAGAAGAATTTTTAGAAGATTGGTCCTGTCGCTGAAACGATCTTTTTCGATTCTTTGTCGATCAGATATACTTTTTGATCGAATTTTTCGCGTGTTCACCTTATTCGAACTTCAAAATATATAATATACAATAAAATTGTTACTCATCGACGCTTATTCTTGAATCCTGCGGCACTTTATGCTAAATCTCCCATGTGTCCACATGTCTCATTCCGCGATTGCAGCCAATTAATACATGGAACTGATTCTTCCAGCGCTCCATAAAGATATGCACGTATGTACGTGTGTGTATATTGGTAGAATATGTATACATGCTGCTATGCATGTACGTATGTATGTTTATACATACATACCTATACATAGACTGACCGACCAACAAACAAATTTACCGAACGTTTGCCTGCTAATTCACCTATGCATGCCATGTAATCCGGTTACGTTGCTGAAACCACAGGAATGTGCGGAAACGTACCTGTGCGGCTAATAGAACCTCTCCTATCCCCCGCGGACACGTGTCTGTGTCCACGCGTGTGTATAGGACACGGTACACTGGTATGCGTTCGCGTGAACCGCGAACAAAGGGCGAGAAAGAAAGGAACTGGGTCAGCGTGATTTTCTGAATTTTTTCTGACGATCACTTTCGCAATTTAATTCCTTATACCGCAGCGTCCCTGTTGTTCACGATGTTTTACGAACCACTATTGTTCCATTCTGCACTTCCTCCTTTGTCGGGATGAAAACGTTACCGCGGCGGAATTTTAAACGAGGACAACCCTCGTCGAGTGTAATCCCAATTTCACGGATGAAACAGATTCTCTAATTTTTGGTAATATTACCGACGCTGATTAAATTGTAACTTTCATTAAAATACTTCCTAACGTGAGACGTCTTTAAACATTCAAATGGTTGGAATTATTACGAGTAAAACAGAAATGTTTGAATTCGACGCGAATCGGCTAGAAAAACGAATGCTCGAACACTATTTTATAAATATGAAAATTTCATTTAACACCCCACTTAAACCCAAGGAAGAATTTGCAAATCTATCGGCCTATCTATATTTACAGCTCATTTAAGTACATTCCGCGACACGTAGCAAAAAAATGGAGAGAACGGTTTACCAACAAAAGTTGAAAATTATCGGAACGATCGAGGGCCGGGCTTAGGCTGGATCAAGGGCAAAGAAAAATCACGATCAGGGCCGTACCACCCCGGTTCGATTATCGATTCCGCGGCCCCCGAACTCCGCGGTACGTGTTCCGCAGTCGAATTGGCCGGTTTGCCGGGGCTTGCCGAACGTTTGCCCGCCAATTTACTTAGGCACGACATGCGTGAACCGCCAGCAGCCTCGTTAACGTTATCGGCTACGCTGTAACGCGCAAATGCGCCACGATTATCTCCCGGTGCAAATTGTGCCAGGATGTTTGGACACCGACTATTGACGAACGTTTTTCTCTGGTTTATGTAGTACATATGTACATACAAGAACACCGGCCACGTGTAGAATTGACCCTTTGCACTCCAACGATTCTTTAACCTGGCCGACTGAAGACATCTCTGAAGGAGCCAGTCTCGCAACTTCTGCGTTGATTCGCCGGCGGGAATTTGTAGATGCTTATCATTTTAATTTTATTCGTTTAGTTAATTCAGTTTACTAGGATAAATGAAACTGGAATTTTAACACGTAGATTATGCGTGTTGTCGTAGCGGTGGAGTGCTGAAGGTTAAATCGAGACGAATTAAAACAATTGTTTGTTATGCACGATGATTGTATTAATGACGCATCGAAAAGAGAAAAGCGACCTTTTGAAATTGTATACGCTTTAAAAGTGGAAGGCGCGCAACGGCTTCCAAATCAGATTACGCACAATGTAAAAATATACAGAGTGTAACGTTGAAAACCTTGTCAGGTAATACCTGCAAGGGCAAGAATAACGCTTTTAATCCTTTACGGTCGTACACTGAAAGCATCTCAATATCTGTAACAACGCCCAAATAAATCATACAATCGTGGATGCTTTTCCCTTTTAAGAGAAACGATGCATTATTTTTTAATGAAAGGTGCATGGATTAACGGTACATTTAGTAATGTAATGTTGTTAAAGAGAACAGCGTCGGTTTCAAATTGCATTATACATATATTACTTTTCGCGAGTGTCTTTCAATTTCGCTCCCCCTGAAATACATCTTTCAGTTGATAAAGTACCGATAAAGATCAATATGTATAATATGTATGTATGCACATGAATCTAATATACAGGTGAGATACACTGAATACAATTTCTTCTTTGGAAACGTAAAACAATTTTCATCGATACTGTGCTGTGACTGATATACCGAATATCCGAGGTCCTCTTTAATGAGTTTGAACGGTTCATGGCATTACGACATCAAGTTTGAATACAATGTAACGTTACAGCTTTGTATAACTTTACTTCAATAGGATATTACGTATTTGCTGAAATTTCAACGTAGGTAAATTCTATGCGCCCAAACTGTTAGTTACCATCCTGTGCAACTCGCACCGCGATTATTTCTCAGAACATTGTATCTAAACGGAGATTCCTCACGGTAGTTTTTGATACCTCATGATTTTCTTACCGGCATGCCCAGCTTGGACTTGTTCTCTTGAGAAACAAAAGTATTTGCATTTGGGAGGCTGCTGAAATTATTAAATAGTTAGAAATTGTAGCTAGACGAAAATAGTTTTTTAACACGGCAATGTGATTGTATCTTGGCGCAAAGATTCATTGAAGACATAGAGAGAGAGAGAGAGAGAGAGAGAGAGAGAGAGAGAGAGAGAGAGAGAGAGAGAGAGAGAGAGAGAGAGAGAGAGAGAGAGAGAGAGAGAGAGAGATGGGAAAATAGGGTATTTAAGTGAATAGGGATTTGGACTTTGAAGGGAAAGTGGAAGTTAGTCTGTAGACTGCTAAGAGTGTGTAAACGGCGATCGGGAATTCTATGGTCAAAATATCTATAGAGCATGGAGTATGTCTAACAATAACTGGAAGTACTGCTAACTAAGCGAGCAGAGGCCAGGGTATGGTAATACTAACATATATATATACATATATACGGACAAGAGTCATTTTAAAAAAACCGACTTTATTAAGAGAATTTTTACATTATCTTTCATCACAGCTCTTCTTTGAATCTATGTATATGTACAACTTCATCTACATGGAGACAATTAGGTCAAAATGTAATAAAATTCTATGTACATTAACAATTCAACATTTCTCAGGAGCCATATGTTTAAATACATTTTATCCACTCTTTCGTCATATCACCGTGCTTGACAAAGAACCCAAGTAGATTGTTACAGTTGTTCATTAGAATATAAAGAAACTAAGGGTACATACGAAAACATTTGTATATAGTCTAGACGTTTTCCCACGGCTAGCTTCTAAAAGCGAATATTTCGAATTCTTTTGAAGTAGGAATTCTCAATTCGTTGCACATCTATTATATCTTGAAATCTTCAAATATTCATTCTTTGTATGTGTGTACATGTGTGTTTTCTCGTAGCTACTTCGTGATAGCATTGAGATCATCCAAGCTCCTCTTAATTGCTCTGATGTTGGTCCATTGATGTTGTAATGCCTCTTTCCCGTTGTGGTGAAATCTTTCGTCCTCCTTTAGAAAAAATCTTCATACTTCGTTCCAGCTGTTGCAATGTCTTCGGTGGGTTTTTTGCTCAAAGTTTTGCCAAAACATCCCAGGAAAACAATGATTAACACGTTGCGTACCGCGTCACCCGTACTTGGGTGACGGGCATGCTTCCGTGGGGCCCGCGTCACCCATATATGGGTGACGCTTTCCCTGGAAAGCGATAAACGTTTCCAAATCCAAAATAAGCTACTTACCAATAAGATTATTTCGGAACAAAACAATGTATCAATTACATAGGTCGATAGCACTGTAAATGTAGATAATCGACAATGCATGGATCTACTCGAGTTACATTGTTGGTTTTCCCCGCATATCTCTCCGCTATCGTTTTAGTGCGCCGAGATAAAAACTTGGGCCGGTAGGAAACAAAACGTAATCACGCTTGGTACGCAACGTGTTAAGGAAGTTGGAGCAGTCTGGACAAAGTACACGTATCACAGTCCGGAACGAGACATTTAACAAAATGAAGATCATGGTACTGTAACATCAGTAGACCAAGTGTAGAAGTTCTAAACGGTACAATCTAAAAAATATGTATAGAGGTTTAGAATTATAGAACGTTACTTCGAAATCGTCCAACGATATTTTAGCTTCCCTTTGTGACCATCAAAAGTACGCTAGGCCCTCGCAAGTAATCCAAGTTCGTGTAACTGCACAATATACGATATTCGTCGAATATTCAACGAAGACGAGTTTTCAGGTAACATTCCGCCCATCGAAATTGTTAATTCCCGACTCGCACATCGTATCGCGATTATCTCGGCGTGCAAATTGCCCCCCGGACGCCCAGGAAACGGACTTTAGAGTACTGACGTCTTAATGGGGTTGGCGCACACTTGGTGCGTTGCGGCGGATTTAAAGAGCCTTTACTCCAGTCAGAGTTAACACTGACTTGCGACTTAAATGCCATCGCCAGACTTGCGTTTCGTTTTCTCGGATACGAGAGTAGTCCAAGTTTATGGGTCGAGAGTAACACTAAGCGAAAAAAGATACTCGCGGCACAGCTAACGGAGCCGCTCGTTTGCCAAATCGATTTACTCCACAAAACAACAAAACTAGAGAAAATTGATAAAGAGCGCGCGCATATATGTACGTGCATTATACATGTATGTATACCACTGCATGAGAAATTGAATTACTTGTCCAAATTCTTAAAAGCATTGGAATCGGAATAATGTAGAATTAATTTCCCAATTTGTGTTGTTATGTAGTAGTGATCTGAACTGTTTTATTGATTTATTAGTAATTTATTTTAAATATAACTTACATATTGATCAAGGACTTTCGTCCTAAGATTTAACAAATTTCTAACAGAGGAGTATAAAGCGAACAAAAAATATGAATATTACGGTAAGAATAATTAAAATTTTCTTTCACAACCACTTGTTCCCACTGATTCGCTAGCGCCCGATATACATATCATATAAATAAAAAATTGTATATAATTGAATGCGTATCTTATACCTCCATTACGTACTCTTGACATTTTCGACAAACGACTTTTCATTCCAATTGTAAATGTTTACCATCGATGCCATCCAAAAAGAAAATGATTGTTTATCCGAAAATATATACCGAGTAAAAATCAAATAAATCCCATTACCAGCCGTACCACCGAACACTATGTATGTATTTTGCAATCGCATCGCGAGTCGCTCGGCCCGTTTGTCAATGTTTGTTTTTTTCAATCCCGAATTCCAGAACCGACCCATCGCCGTTCGAATCCCTCGGTGTATCATTTTATTAATTCGTAACAATGAAACAAGCCGGAATAACGTAGCAACTCGACGTTGGCTATCACTGCACGAAAGTGCCATGAAATAATAACCGTTGCGGTATCGTCTGTCAGTACGCCATCATTACATAGCCCGCGTTGTTTGTGGATACCCGCGAATCGCGCTACTTCCTCGATATTATTATTTCGTTTGCTTGCCCAGCTATCCCATCTGTGATTTACCTGATTATACGGCAGCGGCGATTACCGTTCTCCAGAAACCGTCCTAATAAAAGAACCGTAACGACTGCGTGTAAGAGTAATTCTTTATCGGGGTGGACCATAAATCGTGGAAGAGGTCATAAATGTTCCACGTTCGAATCCACGGCGAGTCGTTCGTAGATCGATTTTCAAACTGAAATCGCTATTGGTAGCCGGCCCACGTTTTTCACTTCGTGTTTTGAAAGTAAACTCGAAAACAATCTGTGCGCAGATATTTAATTTCAAGTTCAAATAGGTTCAATGGTATAATACTTCAATATTGAATATAAAACGTTCTACGGAAACGTTCCGCGGCGTGGCCCGATAGAATTTTTAAGTTATTAAATGCAAACATTTGCATGCCCGATTCTCGCGAAAACCAAATTGTTGATTACAAACGTAAAGATCCGTCATTCTCTATTTAGCTCATTATTGCGTTACGATGTGGAGACGTGTAATTAAATCTGTCGAAATTAATAACGAAAATTGCGTGTAATATAAGAATTTCAGATGATACGATCATATTCAATTGAGAATTCATACTGTGCCCAAATCTATGTCGATCCCATAGTTACAATAATAATGTTATATATTACTGCTGATATTGTTTATATGAATTGTAAAGCCACAAATGCATGAGTTGCATTACGTTCAGCTGAATTATCTTTTTCGGTTATTAATGATTGTCTAAGCCATTCTGTTTGTAATTATTTTAATGTCTTAGGTAGACTTATTTTTTCTGCAAATATACAATGTAAATGGTACAAAATTCGTGGTTTAAACTATTATATAAACTACATACTGTAACTGTACGAGCACACACTTTCGATATAATCTGTTGTATATTTCGTACTCGAACATAATATAACTGTTGAAACCGTTCTTTTCTTTAGATAATTTGTATGAATTCGATATCTATCTAAATCCAAAACCGATGAGATAACAATACTTATTATGCGTGTAAATGAGACGAAACTTCATAATACTTGAATATTTCACACTCATCGGAAAATCGCTTTGAACCAACATTATGTAATTCTACAATATCACTTTACAGGCCGCATCACACAACATGTGTGTGATAGTCGGAGCAACTTTTAGTCGCCGGTCCGTAAAGTGATATATAATAAGTAAGAGTAAAAATTAAACAATTCGAGTTTATAAATTTGGTGTGTTTGTGACTATCAGTATCGTCGGTGAAAATACATATACCTATGTATATAATATGTATGTTTGCAAGATTATTGACATATGGAAAATTAAGAAACGTGTGCTCAACGAGTGCACGTAGACAAATATACCTGCACAATAAAAAAGGAAAAACAAACGAACGAAGTTGAAAGCGAAGAGAATGAATTTTTTAAATACATACGTTCATATACATTATGCACATTCAACAGCATCTCCTGGACTCGGAGTTAAATTTAACTTGAGTATAATCTGACTGACATACTTCCGGGATTACAATTCGTGCAAATAATAATATATAAATATAACATGTCACGTAAGAGCATTACAAAACCATTGCGTTCCCCCAGCTAGGAATCTCTCATTTCCCGGAAGTGCTCGTTTATGGGGCACTGTGTAAATCCGACCACCCAAAAATTGATTTTCCACCATTGTCTCGCGTCTCCGTGAAATTTCCTCACGACTCATTCCCACAGTGGGAAAGTATTGCCTCGAAATGTCTCGCTTGTTGTGGAAACAACGAGTGCTGCGGTAATTGCACCCACTTTACGAACGACGTAATACGTCGGCATATTTAATCGTTGGAGATTTCTAACGTCGGCAAAAGACGAGATACGTGATTTTCTTCGTACCCAACTTACGCCACTATTAGGTCCTTCCATGATCTTCTTATTTCTCGCATTACGGCCAGTCGCGAACATCTTCCACCCTTAACCTGACACTTTAGGTATGTACATTTGTCTTACAAACTATACGTGGAGAAGAGGTGGGTGTCGGGTAGATCTTTTATTTGCACACTCTGTATACATACAATTTTCATTTTTGGTAACAAATTGATAGTCAGTTTTTAAAACTATCCGATGTAGACGCAGAAAATAGTTGAAAAACAATTAATCAATTTTATGACGTGACGGCAGTACTTGCGAAAAATAAGAGATTGCTATTTCAACGTCATCGAACGTCATTCAGAAACTCTGAGTTCCGCGGTTGGTTACCGTGAAGTCTTCCAAATGTATGCACTCGACTCTGACGGTTTCGATAACGTGGTATAAAGCTTTTATTTACAAGCGTACGTGTATACAAAACGTCTTTCGCCTTAATTGTGTTGGAAGGATGACACAATCGGTGCTTCAATTTAGGATTATTTAGGACTTAGGATCGATATGTATCTGGTCGGTATGATGAACGTGCAAGTTGACCGTGGTTCGTTGAAAGGGGTGCGCTGACGCTATCTTTCCGCGAGGTGACTCGGGAGACTTGACAACGCTGGAGCTTTTTCCGACGTGTCGAATCTTACTATTTTCTCAGTGGCTCATTCCATACGAAATCGATCACTTTTTTGAGAAACATCTCGTCACATTTTCACAGTCACTGACGTTATAGCCCTTGGCGAACCAAATATAGAACTAACGTTGTGCTTTCGAAATTTTGAAAATTGCCAAAGTTGCAGCGGTTCAAAATTTGGCATTTGTTGAAAACTGTACTTTTTCAAAAATTTATATCTCGGCAACGGTAAACCGTAGCAACAATTTTTTTCTCATTTTTCCCAGAAATAACCAAATCTTTCAGGAAAAAATACAATTTTGCATAACTATCGATGTTACGTAACATTTACAATTCCTTTCCGGTGAAAATGAAAAAAAAGTGTGTTGCTACGGTTTACCGTTGCCGAGATATAAATTTTAGAAAGAGTATAGTTTTCAAGAAATGTAAATCTTTGAACAGCTGTAAATTTGGCAATTTTCAAAATATCGCAAAAACAAAGTTAGTTCCACATTTGGTACGCCAAGGGTTATAACGTCAGTGAGTTTGAAAATCTTCCGAGATGTTACTCCAAAAAGTGATCGATTTCGTATGGAATGAGCCCAGTAGCAAGCAAGATGCGCGTCGCTAGGGCATGTGTCCAGTCATGGTGTACCTGGGCGTAACAGTCACGGTCGATGAGGATGGTTGCGCTAAGAGTTTGAAGGGTACTGGTATGAAACTGAATTTACTAATACATGCTTGGTTATAAAGAAATAAAACGCCTTAAAATTGTTAGCCTTCTAAGTACAGAATTAAAGTGTGATTTTTACTTGTAGTTTCGAATGCAGCATGAAATTATGTGGTAGCGTTACGTTCAAACAATAAAAGGTGGCTCCTACAGTTTGCCTCGAGTTGTACGTTCTTTTGTTAGAAGTAAAATGCAGGATTTTAGCACATACGTGTACGAACGCTATAGATATTGTTCTACTTTTTTGGGTTGCACTCCATTCTCCCCTGTTGGATTAAAAGTTTTTTTACGGGCGTTTGACAATTGCTTGTTTAAAAAATGATGAGCGTATTTTCCACCGATACTTCCATTTAGGAACATTAACGATGATTCTCATGTTTAGCACTGTCGGACGCTATCTAGCGAGATTAGTTGAAGCCATTGATCGTCTTTAAGCTCTCTTAACTGACGTACATATTCACTTTCACGTATACTTTATTTCCTGATTTGAGTATACATTTAACTGACTGCTCTTGTTCACCATAGTTTGAAAATTGCGAGTATTCAATATACTGATTCTGTTGTTGCACGAATATATTCTAGGTTGTTGTTTGATTGATGATTGACTGTGATTTTGGAATCGGTTGCTTGAGTGTGTTTTGCTGTTGTTGACGATTGAATCTGTTCTGTTCGTATTAAAACGGTGTATCGTCTGTATTGATGACCTAGAATATTTTTTCATTGCGTGTTAGAGTCCTCCCGAGTCCTTCCTTCCTATGCTTGTTATGGGGTGGTCATTGGAGGGAATGCCCTGATAACATTGTTTGGAAAGCACCTCGGATGACCGGATGACGATGTTTCTCTCAAGGTCACGAATTGTCGCGTCCGCCCGATCGTTCTATTAATCGATTCGTACGGCGACTTTATAGTCATAATTTTGCGAAATTATAGATTCTCAAAAAGCATTAAAAAACGCGTAGATATGGGCCAAGTACAAGGGAATGTAGCTTTGGTATTGACTCATTAACACAAATTCTGTTATACTAAGTACTTGAAATCGATCAAATGTGAGCAAGCACAAACTGTTGTACAGCTTCCACACAATAATATCGTTAAGTAAATATATACAATTATCTAAATTTTTGCAAAAATGATTTCTCTTAATTTAACTAATAAATTTGCTTACTGCTCCAATATACTGGAATAAGCATTTGTACTTATTTTTAATGGTAAAAATTCGGATGTATCTGAATTAAAGCTTGATATACAAGTTACTTGGTATAATATTGCGATGTGTTTGTACGATTGATGTTAACGTAAATTAAAAAGAAACGGCATTAGATATTTAAAAGATCTTCATTCCGTACAGTAAGAAACCCACTTTACATGCTCTTTTTAAACAACTCTGCTCTAATGTCGAACATACCGAACTATTTAAACGTAGAGGAGATGATATTACAGGTATTCTCGACTATCGAACCTTCGTAAGAAGCTGACCACCAATTAAGTTTAATAGAGCACTAAACCGATATATTAATTAAATAAAGAGAAATTATTTTATGGAAAATTTAGTTAATTGAATATGTTTATTTAGCGATACAATTGTGTCGAAGCTGTACAATAATTTGTATTTGCTCACATTTGTGTGATTTGAAGTACTTCGTATAATAGAGTTTCTGTAAAGAGTAACCGATTCCAAAGTCACATTGCCTTGTACTTGGCCCACATTTTTGTATTTTCTATGCTTTTTTGAGGTTTTCACTTGATTCGCAGAATTATGTATAAGTAATTGCAAACTACAGCATTGTTTCTATTAAAATCCTTCTTAATAAAGAAATCAGAAAATGAAGGAATTTCGGAATGCAGCAATTAAGGTACAGGAATACAAGAATCTCACTAATACGGTGATATTGCAATGATGATGCGGGTAGATGTATACAAATTTTCTTTAGCGCTTTCATGATTTACTTTCATTTTCTTTAAACGTTTTCTGTTTCTAAAAAATGTCATTAAAAGTATTATGTATTTAGAAAATTTGAATAAAGTCCTTAAAGAAATAAATTAAACAAATCGGACACACTTCCTGAGATAGTGAAATTTTAATTTAGGTGTATTTGAGGTCAAGTGATCAAGGTTTTCCCAGTACGATAGAAATTGTTTACAAATTTGCGTATATTGTGGGTAATGTTGACAAACAAAACATATTTAAAGATATTAGCAAAATATTAAACATTTTTATATTGCAAGACGATAGGAAGGAAGGTTGCGTATACGTTTGGTCTATAAATTCTTCATTCGAAAATTATAAGAAACATAACAATGGACAAAAGCGGTCTTATTGAACAAAAATAGTGTAATTAAAAATGCATACATTTAACATAATTGTTGGTATAAATTGTAGAGAAATAATAATTTTTAGAACTTCAATACGCTCCAATATATTATATGCTAGTCAATATATCAAGGGACAAGATCTTGTCTCTGGCCAAGTACAATCAACAACATAAATGCGGTTTCACTGCGGGGTACGCGGGCATCCACAACACTAATGCTTGCTTCACCTAGGTGATTTTCGTGCTCTCTTTTTCTAATAATTCGTTTCTCTCTCTGACGTGTGTCGCAGCATAATAAGAAGTGATAACAACTACTTCATCTCTTTCTTTTCGTCGCTCCACCGCACTCATTCTATCGAGGCACACGGACTTAGGCCGGACAGGCACGTGTGAGAGCGCGATCGTCGATCGAGGAAGGCATCAAACACGGTTTTCGCTATGGTTCGAATTTTTCTCGCATAAGAGCCTCTCTTTCCTTCCTTCCGTCTGTCGCGCTCGCACTCTTATCGCGGTTCACAGACGATGGCCGAGCACAGGTGTGTTGGTGCGCCTTCGTCGATCGCGATCGTTCATTCATATTCTTTGGGACATTTCGCATTATTTTATGGGACATTTAATATTTCTTGCTTATTTTTTATCCCATCATAGATTTTCAATAAATTGATATAGTAAATAAGGAATAACACGAAATGAATGAATAAGAAACATCTAATTATTATTCCATTTATATTTAATTAAAATTCAGCGACACTATGGGATCAAATATTGGACATAAGTGTTAAATGCCCGATAAAATGATTAGCAAAATGTTTCGAATAAAATGAAAGAGTCGCCGCGGCCGGCAAAGACACACCGTCGCACTTACTCTCGCCGATCGTAATGCGAGCGTGACAGACAAAACGAAGAAAAGAAAGGCTCTTATGCAAGACAAATTCAGACGATGATGAATTCCGCATTGATACCTTCCTCGATCGTCAAACGTGCTATCACACATGCTTGGCCGCCCACGTTCGTGTGTTTTGCTAGCGCGAGCGCGACGGAGCGACAGCAAGATAGAGACAAAGTATGCAGTCGATTGCAGTGTTGTTGATATCCCGAGCCATAGTACGCCACAAGGAGAACGAATTATACGAAAGAGAGGGAAAGAAAGACACCTTCCTGATGCACGCATTCGAAAATTATAATAAACATAACAATGGACAAAAGCGGTCTCATTGAACAAAAATAGTGTAATTAAAAATGCATACATTTAACATAATTGTTGGTATAAATATAAGTTCTGCACCAGTAGGGTACTGTACCGGTAGGAACTGTCGCGCCGCTGGGCCCAACGGAGCCCTATGATTCGCTATCGTTTTTCGTTAATAACTCGGTCACGAATTAAGATACGACATTACGACTGTCACTTTCCTACATTAGAATTAATCACTTTCCTTGCACGTTAGCTGGGACACCCTGTATATTTCTATCCTGCTGAAATGGAAAGTGTTAAGAAAATACAATATGTATTATACACACGACACTAAAATTGTTATACGTATGATGCCAAGAAAGCGTGTGTAATGTCGCGACGTAACAATTCTCTTTAATTGCATCAACAAAGACTTTTTCTCTCCCAGTTCACCTTCAACTACATAGATTTGTTCGGCGTAAGTGTTTAAAGTGTCGTTGAGTAAACCGGACGAAATAATCGAACATGACTTAAATGGTGAATAGTTTCCGAGGAAAGGAACACTGAAATAACAATGAACAATCGATTCTTCTTGATACCGCAAGTGGCGTTTCACTAATTGTAAGTTGACTCGATAATTGTGACCTACAATTTCGCAGGTACGGCAAATATTAGGATTTCCCAATTTTTGTCCGCTAATTTCCGCTCGTCCAGACAGAATTCCTTGGTACCAGTCTTTTATTCGGAAAACCGCTGGTCAATGACAATCCGAAACGTTAAACGGATATAGAAAAGTGACGATATCGAATGCAGGCGTATAGTCTACGTTTATCGCTATAAGCAGGAAGTGTATAGAATACATACATACATACGTGCATATGCATGCAGCACAGTGTCACCGTATTCGTTTCGCTGTTTTATCGTGCAGTGATATTGTTGAATCGCGACTTAATTATGCCGACTGCCTCGATACTTATCCTAATGCTTTCCACAGTCTATCGACGGCCGCATATGTTCTTCTTTGCCGATATGCTCGTTGCATCGTGGTGTAATCGCTGTACAGCGAAATTGTGCTCGCCCGCTGCCGAGATATCCACGATTTTGCAACGTTGATTATCCCTGATCTGTGCGAAATAAGCGCTGTGCGGACAGATTTTGTATTCACGAAGAAGTGGGCTGGGTATTTGGCCAGTTCGTAAACCAGGTCACTCGATACACCCGGTATTGCGGAATCGTGTCAATTTATTTTCTTGCGATAAAAATCGTGCCAATTAAACGGGACGTCTTGTTCGTAATGAATATTTTTTAAACACGCTTCTGATCAATATTCCGCGCGCCGTCGTTCTTTTCCGTCGAGACATATACATGTATATTTTATGAGTGAATTTTAATCACCGGTGTTATTACGACGATATTCTAAAACGGTAAAATCTGACGACGCCGGACGTGCTGAATTCGTTAAAGAATGCCGCCATGCTGATTTTCCAGACCGTTATCCGACTTGCAAATGAACGAATTCTGGTTACCAGTAATTAGGAGCGTTATTCTCAGACCCGAAGCCGCGTTAAATTTAATAAAGGCACGAAATTCGTCCTTGTTTTTCGAGTCTTTAACATGACTACCTCAATGACAACGTTTGGCTATTAAACGTTCGTGCAATACTCTATAGAACCCTGACTTTGAGCGAACTCGTTTTCACTACGTTTTCGTGGCAACTCGACGACATTATCGATACAGTTAGTTGTTGCAACGTTGAAATTTAAATAAAATCAACTCGTTTACATTTTACCTAATATTACCTGAGTTCCAAAAATACTCGTACACAAGTTATTGCAGATTTGTATGCAAAAGTACGTTTTTTTTTTAGTAAAACACGTAACTCTAACCCCTTCAGACCCGATTTTTTTCCATTATCAAAAAATTATTTTATACTAAAATTAATTTAATTCATGTGAATGAAAGCAACAATATACTTTTTACAAAAATATTTATTTCAGAGGTTATTTTTTTATATTAGATTCACTGGTAAGTACATTAAGTGTTGGAACTGAGTTTAAACCTATAGGTATTAAAATACAACACGAAAAGTATTATGTACATTACAATGTGCACAGGGCCCGAAGGGGTTAACGTATGAAGCTTCTTTTTTGCGTGTACGTGTGTGCGTGTAATCAAATAAAGTTAAGTTGTCTTGGAATTTACAAGTATCATCACACAAATAATTCGAAATGAAAGAATATTACATGTTCTTGCATAAATTCGTAAAGTAACCCGAAAAAGCATAAGCGTATGAAACACATGGCAAGTTAAACGTAACAGCTTTGAAAAATTAGACTTTCAAACGGTCATAATTCTCTCAAGGTTCTGAAAATTTCCCTCGTTACATCCAACTGCTAATTATCCATACAAGTATAAACCCGCCTCCGTTGATTCTGGCCATCGCTCCTGCGCTCATTCGTAATAACACATTTTGCAAATTGCACGTTGTTAGATATGTTCTTAACGTCCCATATCTTCCCAGATCGATTTGCAGAACACTTTCGATTACCATCGAAATGATCGATTCCCATTTCTTTTCGATCAGGAACGCTGCGATCGAAATTACGGAGAAAGAATCTTGAATCTCGACACGCGATCGGTGTTCGATACGTTGCGGAGAAAGTAGTACAAGGATATGGACCAAACCACGAAATGTCGCTCGTTTCTTACACTCCGAGAATTCTCCGATTCCGTTCAATTTAATTAAATCGTATTCCACGCATCCTAATTGCATACACACCTCAATCAGGTCTACAAGGTTTCCCAGAATTGTACTAATTACCTACGAGTTATTCGATTCCGTAATATGTCCCAGTCGTCACGGTGGAACCGCGGAAAGCAGTTTCTCCAGGGTTTCTTGGTTACGTCACCGAACCGTGTCAATTGAATTATAAACGGGGAAATTTAATCTTTCGTCTACCGCAGTTGGATTTTTCCCGCCTGACATTTACGGTATATTTCCCGCTGAAAAACGCGCGAACGTTTTTTCTTCGTAGTATGAACAGAACTTCAAAGAAAACCATCGGGATAGAATGATTATATTACGTAATGAAAGTGTCGGAAATAATGATCGATAGAGTCGTGTCTATGGGGAGATAGAACGGTGGAATACGTAAACCCTCGAACGTGTCGCGATTGCAGGCGATCGATGTCTGCTATAAACCATTAGAACTACAATGAGCAAACAAGACTGCCGCGGGCGAACGGGAGGCGAAAAAAAGTAAATAAATGACAGAAAATTGGCGGACTTTATTTTGCTTTTTTCTTCCAACACGTTAGAGTCGTAAGCAAGTGTGCTATTAAAACATTACTGGAAGTCACTCGACCCCATCTATTTTCTCGTTACGTCCTCGGCACACACGAGTATCGTCGACTGCTTCATTCGGCGATTCTCGGGCAATTTGTAACTAATTGAAACGCACGACTCCCGAAGCCGATAGAAACTTTATTAACTCCCACTCTAATGAAAGTTTACGCATCGGGTTACTCTTTTTAATCGGTGCGAGAAACTGGTTTACCACTCTTGGCCGCGAATATTTCTCCGTTTGTCGTCGCTGGAATGGTGACGTAGAAATAAAATATGATTCAAATGTGCTAATGTCAAAGGTAGAAGAAACTTATATCGTGAAATAGCTAATTTCTACAAATAGTCGATATTTGCTACTAAACCGTGTCTCTCTTTTCCAACTGATTATGCGTAATATTCCCAGATTACTGGAGAAACAAAATTGGCCGCAACGTGAGAGTTATACTTACCGTAATCCGTTGTCAAGAGTACGTCGGGAAACACAATTTCCTTTGCCCATTCGTTAGAATGGATTTACCACTTCCGATACGTCCGATTTTCGAATTCATTCCACTAACACGGCAATTAAAAAGGAAAAGTCTATGTACATCGTTTTCAACATTGCTACACGAGGCCGTATATGTATGTATGTATGTACGAAAAGCATCCTACATATGCACGATACGTGCTATTCGGTTTCCCTGTGAAATCTGCAGAATTTGCGGAATGCGAAGCGTTTTAGCTTCGCCCGGAAATATTCAGTGGAAGTTGCATCCGCGGGTGTAACGAAGCCACGCCGGAAATATCGGGGCTTTTATTTCGAACCGACGCGGCTCGGGCAAATGGTTGAAGATCCCGGAAATAGAAATTCAAGACGGAACTGGTGTCTGTCGGCTTCGTTTTAATTCGCGCTTTTAATCACATCGAGTTTCAAATCCACCTTACCGTTCCTGAGGACAGTACCAGCGAAAGGATAGGTACAGTAGATTCTTGAATAGTGTTCCAAACTCGGGTCCGGCGGCGTGCGTTTTGCAGGTTTAAGGAAGCTATTTTTTTACGTGGCGTTCGCTATGTTATACTAAGATAGCGGCGAATGTAAACACATTCGGCGAGCGATAGTGGGGGGGGGGGGACCGAGTTCGAGGTAGATGATAAAAGTTAAATCCCTGCGTATCGGTGAGTCACTATTACTAATGCAACGATGAAACTTTTTCATTTTTGGATTTTTTTTTATGAAAATGTTCTTAACGGGTCGGTGAGCTTCTTCTGATGAAAATGATACCAAATACGGCATAGTTTGGATTATTTATAATTTGTCAGGATTATTTTAATAAATGGGTAATGTTATATAAATGTTATTGTGTTTGGTATCATTTTAATCAGAAGAGCCTCACGAATATGTTAGTAAAATTTTCAGAAAAAAAAATCCAAAAATGAAAAAGTTTCATCGTTGTATTAGTGTGTAACACACCGATATATGAGCCTTATCTGCGATCTCACAGTCTCGGTTTGTTTTTCTTGCGTCGGCCTTTGTAAAACCGCCACTCGAAATCGTCGAGAAAAGTGCGGTTTTCAAGAATTACCCGCTATTTTGGCGTGCGAAATTCAAGTTCGTTCTGTTTTTGGCGTGCGTCTATCAAGAACAGTTCTTGAGTTCTCTCCCAAAGTTAGACTATTCAATAGGGAGTTTGTAAACCGTTAGAAGGAAAATATTCTGTTAAGGACGAGCCGCATCCATCCGGGTACACTCGTAATACATACCCATAGAAACGCTTATTAGTTATGTAAATATTATCGAAATTATATCGTGTTTGGTATCGTTGTAATCGAAACAATCTCGTCGATATGTTAATCAAATTTTCGCGACATAATAATTAAAAGTGCAAAAGTTTTATTGCTATTATTTGTTTAGGAGCATATCGCAGCTCGTCAAAGGATGCCGCTGTCGTGTTACATTAATCGCTTGACTGGTTCCAGGGGGGAACCCCCCCGGTGGTGGGGATAAAGACGTGCGTTTTTCGCGTTATTCTCGAACGGACAATTATCCCGAATTTACTGTATTCTTTTTGACCGTCGCGCGCTCGTGTCATTAATACATGTTTTATATGGCGCTTTTGTATTTTATGCACGAGTTTTCTAAGCAAGACAAACAATATTTCGATGTACTCTTCAATAAGATAGATCTGTTTGTTCAACTTAACAACGAACATTGGAATTAATTCTTTATTCCGACAACGTTAGCATTGCCCCTACGATTAACTTTGTTTTAATATTAATTTGTAAATATAATCTAAATGTATCGAAAGCTTCTAAAAATGCTTGACCATCACAATATACTACATTGTCTGTAGAACGTTTCCAAAGTACGAATGCGTCGAGTAGAAAGAACTTTGTTTTATCTTACTTCGTACCGTAGTAACACAGGGTTATATGCATAAAAATCAAAAGAATGTTCCGCAATTTCAGGCCCCGGCGTCGTAATTCACGAAAAATTATTGTGGTATAATATTGTGATGTTAGCTTACAAAGTTGTCTCTGAAGCATAGCCTCTTAAAACGATAAAGCACGAAACGATGCTTCGTTTACCCGCAATCAATTAATGCAATTAGCCTCGCCAACATATCGAACTTTAAACTCTAGCAGCAGCTCTAATTTTTATTGGGACCCATCCTAGTCGTTGGAAAATACTCGTACCGTCCGCTTTACTCTGCGGCGTAAATGATTATTGTTGCAAAGGTTGGAAAGGTGTCCGTCACAAATCGTAGTGTCGTTAAGGGGCTATCCCAGTGTGACATGCGAAAAATTAGGCGATTTTCTAGAATTTATAAAATAAGAACTATTGCATAAAATTTGTTCAAACTTGGAGGGTATATTCTTGTATATGTTGACTTATTACACGAATTTTTTAAGTAATCATATTTAAATTTGGCAGACTAAGGCGCAATCTGCCTGGGCTCAAAAAAAAAGTTGCTCAACTGCTGACACGATTGGCGCCTTCAGAGTGCCTGAAATTTAAAAAATACACAGTACCTGTTAAACTAGAAGATATTTCCCCTACAATGAACCTCGGGTTTGAAAAAATATTAAAATTTAACAAAATGGCGAAGTATTGAAAAAAAATGATGAATTTTGCCCGGACAATTGGCCGATTTTGCATGGAAAAATGACAATTTTTCTTCTAATTAAAAACTGGAGGTTTATTGTATAGCAAAACATGGACTGAGTATGCTCAACAAATTTCAAGATGATTCTATGATTTGCATTCGAGTTAGAGTGTCAGCAAATTTGAGAAATGTCGTTCTGAGAAAAACACGTTTAAAATTCTAACTACAGATTTTTTTCTTCTACCGCAACTATTTTCATACTTACAATTAATCTGCTATCCCAGGCCCGTATAAGGAACCTTCCTCTTCTTCAAAAAATGCCTGCTGGGCTGTAGCAGCTATCCTCCTAGCTGTCCGAGCCTCTTTGGAAATCTCTTCATAGCGTTTCTCGGCTAGCTGGATTCTGCTCTCATCGCGATTTTCGGCATATTCTTCGGCTGCAGAGCCAATGATTACTCCCATAATTTGCATGATTCTTAAGATGGCTTTAAACCATCATTAAATATATTTAGTCCAAAAAACTTTCACAGTTGTATAGTTTTCACACCGCTGTGAAGATGCGTTGGAGCAAAGGGCCAAAGCAAGCCATTAAAGCTTTCATCGTTGTTCTGGGTGTTGCTTCCTTTGCACCTGTCCAATAATTCTCGTCGTCTCAGATCCGTCTACATGGTCTGTCCGGAAAGTAATAGGACTGATTTTTTTCCGCCGCGACTGTACTTCGGAGCTCTCGAGTGCCGACTGGATTCGGTAGAGGAGGTCCCTAGCTAATGAATGAGGGGTTGGTCAATTGTCTCCGAGCATCTGGAGAGTCAGGATAGCCTTTTTCCCGCAACGTGTTTTTGTGAGCGGTACAAACAGAAAATGCAGCGTTCGTTAGAGCAGAGGTTGGTAATCGCCAGAATTTAATCAATTCTGTGTGAAACGCGGTAAATCTGCGACAGAGACGTTTGATATGATCAAGCAGACTTACCCAGATAATACTTTAGTAAGAAGTAGTGTTTCGATGGCACAAGGCCTTTTCGGAGGGCCGGGAAGAGGTCGCCGATGAAGACCGTGCTGGAAGATCTTCGACTTCGACAAACACCGACAATGTGACTCGTGTGCGCGAAGTTTTGAACTCTGACTGTCGACTGAGTACTCGTTTAATTGCCCAGATGTTAAATTTACCAAAAACTGTGGTCCATGACATTGTGACGGAGCACCACGACAATGCACCGGCTCACACCTCCTTTCTTGTGACCAGCTACCTGACCCAGGCAGGTATCCCAACGCTTCTCCAGCCGCCTTACAACCCAGATTTGGCCCCCCCCCTGGACTTTTTTTGGTTTCCTCGCCGGAAAATACCGATGAAAGCAAAGCATATTGAAACGACAGAGGGGATCCAAGCAGCTTGTACCGCGGCTCTAAAGGCCATTCCGGAGAATGCCTACCATGACGCCTTCAATGCTTGGAAATCGCCCTGGCAGCGCTGTATCGACGCAGGAAGAGCCTTTTTTGAAAGTTTTTAAAGAGGGCGAAGTAGCCCGCCAAACACAGACAGCGCGGTGCATAAAAATTCATAGCTCGAAAACTATTCATCGTTGCACCATGAAGCTGGAAGTTATGTTTAGAGGACATTTCAACAATGATGAAAAAAAATGTTTAAAAAACATTTGAATATACATATTCGACGAAATTTAAGTTTAAATAATTAAAAACATTTTTTCAACAATTTAGAAACAAGTTGCATTAAATTCATAATTTTTGTCTAAAACTTTGAAGCTTTCCGAATATTCTGCTATTTTGCTAATTTCTGTATCTACTTTGGTTTGAGAGTTATAAATTTTCAAAAAGAACCATGCACAAAACTTTGACTGTCTGTAACTTAAAAAATATTCATTGTTTTGAAAATTCCTTCAAAAGGATTTTTTTTCTCAATGTTACCTACAACATATCAAAATTTTATCAAAATCCGTGACATGACTGCAAAAACCCTGATCACTTGACGTGGGACACACCTAATGTTCCTCATCTCAGCAATTGTTGTCGAACTCGTCGCTGTGACCGTGCAAATTAGCGATTGTTCATCGAGAATTCGGATTATGTGTGATTCTCTTCAATATCGCGGAACACAAACAAATCCTCCACTGTACGTCGGATTGTCGTTTGGCTAATGAGCATTCCAGTTACTTTCCTCTCTTCGACCACAGCATGGTACAAGTCATCTTCTCCCAGGCGAGCACCCAGCAGTCGAGCATTAGAATTAAAATATACTTCGTTCCCACTGGTTCTTAATTTATTGTAGCAAAGGAAGATTTCGTTTAAATCACGAAAATAATTGGATTCAAGCGGGACTTAACGGGTTTCGAGTAATATTACGTATATGTATTTTATACAGGTCAAAACTTAACCTTTTTGTCTAAAGTTAACTAACCTTTCCCATTGATATATTTATGTATAAATGTTTTTAATGTTATTTAGCGTGTATCTTTAAAATCATATTATCTGGCATTATACATACGTATATCATATTTTGCTGCGTATAACTATTATATTTAAACGAAAACACAAATTTCGACAAATACACATCTATATGTAATACATACTTGTGAAAATTATACTAGTCGTAGTGAATTCATCACTCATAATACGAGTATTTAACAATGGTCTTCATATAATAATTCAGAACTAACAGAAATATGAAACCTCTAACTTAAATAGCGTTTAATTACTTGAGGTAAAGTAAAAAAAAATCATACATTTTTTCAAAAACTCTATTTACAGTAGGTACGCGGACTTTACGTCCGCTCATTAACATTCTTCAGGTTAATACATACAAGGAGGGAACTTAACGGTATTAAAAAACTACGTTGAAAACTTCATAGAACGTTTACAAAATGCAGCAAGTACAATGTAATTACGTTCATTCTTTCGTTGTACGTTAACATTTTTCGTATATTCGGTGTAGCGCAACACTTTCCGCTGGATCATCGAAATAAATCTACTTCACATTAATACCTCATAACAGAATTCCACCGAAAACAGACGGGTTCCGCCCCGCAAGCTAGTTCACCTTTGGCTAACTTAAATTAATCAAACAAGACAATATCGAGAATCAGGAAGCACGAGCGGACCATGGTACCACTGGTGGAGTTTCCACGGCAAATATCGTGCCACTTTCGAGTCCGTCGATCGCGGAGAAACGATCGCGTGGGTCGATCGGTCGAGAGATCGAGCTGTTGACCTGCGTGTTTCACAGGCTGACAGCCGATGCAGGAGCCAGCTGGCCCAGTGTTTTCACCTGCGTTCAGGTGTTTTCGAAATCGTCCGTGCTCATAGGCTCGGCTCGGCGTCGGTTGATTCGAGAGATCGACTTTTCGGGACTAGTCGCCGACGCCCTGGAAAAGGTAAATCCCGGCTTCGGGTGAGTAAACAGGTGCATACGACCAGGGCATCAGGTTACGCGAGAGATCGGTCAGGTTGTATTTCCAACCGGTTCTCCGTGCTGGAATCTGAGGTGAACTATAGGTTCTGCATACCCGATCGTACGGATGGGCATGTTGGATACCATGAATTCAATGAAATTGCTTGCAACGCGCTGTTTCAGAACTCGTTAGGATGACGAACTCGCTTAGAGTTTGGTTACCGGATATTGAGTTATACAGTTGTGTTCATTACGTTCCGGTATCTTGTATAAGGATATTAATTCTTTGATGCCGTGCAACACGATGCGCCGTTGGAACAATGCGAAATTATTTTTAATGAGAAACCATTTCTGTTATTTGTTTTAAACGCGTCGGAGCGCTTCAATGCAATATTCTATAACATTCGCTGAAATCTGGATTTTAAGTTGACAATGGACACAATATTTCGACAGATGTCTATGGAACGTATGAACAATTTTATTACGAACCGTATTACTGCACGCTGCATTCCATACTGTTTAATTGACGGTTTATTAGAATGCGTCCTTTTTCTGCTACGGTGCGTGGGAATATGGGACCCTGCGCCTGTTATTGTTAAAGTTTCATTTACATTGCTCTCTCTCTCTCTCTCTCCCTCTAACACATCCCATGAAGTAACAAATAATTTCATGCGCCGTAAAATTTTAATTTTCCAGCATTTCGTCCGTGAACTATAAAACTTCACGTATACTATACGCTACGCCAGACCGAGAGAAAATGATACCAGTTGTTTGAAGTGTGTCAAACGAAATTATTTAAAGTCTATGTCGGTCCGTGAGAATGATCCGTCAAGCCTGTCTATAAAACTACCCCGACGGAGTTACGGAAATGCGCCGCATTCATTCGGTCGCCGGAATATATGTCGTGCGTGTAGGTAACGCACACTTCTGAATCGTTGGATAAAGTTCCAAAAACAGCTGAGCTTGCCGCAATAAAATGCCAGCACACTCGGCCGGTGCCGCATATTATTAATATCATGTGCGGTCGTCCGTGTTGGCTAGTGTCATTGTGTGAAATGCCGCCGATACAGGAAACCGTACAGTTGCAAAGTATGTCTCGCACGTACGGAGATACGGCGCGGCAGTTCCGTTGAAACACGAACGACCAATGAAATTGGAGAATAGACGGAACCAAACCGGAGTCGGCTGTCCGAGAGGGAATTACCTGGAATTACCGGTCGAGGAAAGTAGTAGGAACGTTTCACGATCCTCCTCCTCCTTCGCGCTTGTTGTCCTGATATCGAGCACCTGTTCGCGCACCTGAATCACCTGGAACGTGTGTTTATCTGCGCACAAGGAGTCCTCCTTACGGTCTTTGCCGCTCTGGTAGAAGAAATGTCGTTTTGTTTTAACCCTTTCAAACCTATGACTTCCCTTCCGAGCACGCGCGGCCGCGCCGTGCTGTTTCGTTCTAACGTGAGTGGCGTATGCCTTCTCGATGGAGTCACGTGAACTTTGGAGTCTTTGATTTTGAAAGCTTCCGGAGATTTGTGGCGGCTCAGAGGTGGGGAACGCACGCTAAGCGAATGGGCAATGAAATATTAGGGAGGCTCCCTGAGAACTGGAATTTTGTCTGCTCGAGTTTGCTTCTTATTCGTAAGGAATGTGTGCTAGACCTGCTTCTCCAGCTATTTCATTGAAATTAAAAGTTAATCTTGTTCTTTGAGTACCGAGAAGCCATTCTTCCTCGAGGGTTCAATACAATGACTAATTTTGGTGTCCGTGATTTTGCATACGCTTACAATTCATGGATACGCTTATTTATGATCAGCTTTTTTTGTAATATTGTTTTAAAATTCTATTCATTAGCGATGTTAATGGATAAGCGGGGAGTGACGCAACCTATTGTTCATTTGGGCCTAAAATAATGCGTTTGCTATTCTATCACACAGGTATGTACATATGTAAGTATGTACGGACGTTCGGTCCTTTATCCGTGGATAAACATGAAGGAGAAGATCAAAAGTAATAATAACTCGATCGTACAGATGTTCGAAGATCTTTGGCATATCATGCTAACATCGTACATCTTTCATCGAAATATCAAGTTAAATACTTACTTGAGTTATAAGACATTACTGCGAAATTTATTATTACGTTACCTAACCGTAAAAAGAAAGTAAAATGTGTACGTAACACAGGTTTCATGGTACAGAACATACCGGTTGCAAAAACTCATTTAGTTATTAAATTTAGATTGAATTTTAAAAATTCGATAAACAAAAATTTTACTTGCCTCCACCTCACTTGAGGTATTTTTACAGAGATATTTAAACGTTTTAAACATCCACAATTCATTATTTTCAAAGATAACCAAAAAGTCGTCGGAAATGGCACCTTGAAACTGGTTTTATGTCCAATCACCAAATTATAATATCAACACGATGATCGCCGTGTTCTGTAATATATTCATAAAATGTAAGGTAACGGGCAAGCTTGAAATTTACTAATTTTAATGGGCATCTCGTCTACCATCGCGTCATTAACATCTAATTTGATTCACTCAAGTCAACTGTTATGTATCATTCGTGTATATTCTGAGAGGTAAAGGATTAATATATAAATCTATGTATGGCATAAGCGCTAAAACGACTTTCAGTATTCTAATCGAATATTCCCCAATACAGATTCCTCAAATATTCGTCTGGTAGTCACACTTTAAACTATCTTTCCAATATAATCATAGTAAAGCCATCGAATTTCTATTCCTCAATCTAGACCTCAAATACTTAACCTTTATCCTAAAATATTTTCCTACAATGAGAAACCTACGGGACGGATGACTTTCTCCCGTCGAAGACCTTCGTCCAATTCATTTATCCATGCACCGTGATCCGTTTGTTCTTAGATTCAGGTATATCGTCCGACTCCATGTGCTAGGAGAGCATCAAGTCCACGTACGTATTTCCCGACTGCGGGTTTACCTGAGGCGTGTAGCACGGTAGAACGTGTAATGCGTCTTCGTGCATCTGACAATGTGAATATCGTTGTAGTGCAACTTGGACTAGGGCAGTATACTTCGGCTATTCATCGTCCCGGTTTGCCGTACCATTCTACGCGAACGCGAGTGAAATTGGACGGTGAATTTACTGCGCCTACCTATGGCACGTCTCGTGCTGTATTCGAGGAAAGTCGGAACGCGTTAAGTCTTGAAAGGGCGAAGAAGAATTGAGAATAATGGAAAGTGTGTTCCGTTGGGCGACGTCTACTTGAATCTCGTGTATACAGGGTGTAACATATCATCGGGGCCCTTTTTTCAGAATCGATAGTACGCACCAAAAGGTGAAAAAAGGACCGAGGAAGTTAGGTCCGAAAATCACCCCCTAACGAGTTACAACCCCATTTGTAAAAAATTTTTAAAAAATCATATCTCCGAAATGGTATCTCCGTAATGGTAAAAATCTCTCACGCATGCTATTATACATTGTATTGTACATTAGTGTGTGTCGCACGGGCGGCTCGAAACACATGAGAGATGCGAATCAGCTGACGTCAGTTGTATTAGGTTCGTCGGTAGCACGGCAATGTAACGGTGTTTAACAATTTTTTACGCCGAAACCGTGCAATAATGTTAAACTTTGTTAAAATGCTACGTAACGGTAATAATCGAGGCAGTTATATTTTTTTAGTAAACTTTGATCTTTTCCGCATATTTTGCAATTAAAACCGCTCATCTCCGACTTAGCATTTCGGAGATATAATTTTTAAACAATTTTTTACAAATGGGGTTGTATCTCGATAGGGGGTGATTTTCGGACCTAACTTTATTGGTTGTTTTTCACCTTTTGGTGTGTACTATCGATTCTGAAAAAAGGTCCCCGATAATATGTTACACCCTGTATATTTTTTAAGTTATAGACAAAGTTTTGTGCATGGGACTTTTTGAAAATTTTTAACTGTCAAACCACAATAGATACAGAAATCATAAAAATACAATTTTAGAAGAAAAAATATAAATTCAATACAACTTGTTTTTAAATTGTTGAAAAAATATTTTTAATTTTGTAAACTTTAATTCCGTACAAAATGTATCTTCAATTTTTTTTAACAATTTTTTTTCATCATTATCGAAATGTCCTCTAAACACATCTTCCAGCAAAATGTTGAAGCCATAAATAGCTTTCGAGCTACGAATTTTTCTGCACCGCAGTGTCGGTATTTGGCGCGCGACTTCGCCCATATCGCGTCGCAGATAGCTGCCGCTAGTCAAACCAAACCGTTGATCAATGATCTACATTTGGGCTTCAATATCTTCAAAAGTGTACCCTTCAATTTTTTGGTGATTTTTTTATAGCAAAGCTATAATGTGCTCTAAATATAACTTCTAGCGGCATGTTGCAGCAATGAATACCTTTCAAGTTAGGAATTTTTATTTACCGCGGCTTTCGGTTTTTCGCCCACGATTCCGGCCGCAGCCTGACACGTAAACCTGCCGTTATTGGGAAAAACCCTTGTTCAATGCTCTCTCTGATTCTCATTTCACAGCATACCTGCGGAAAACGATATCTCAATAAACATTTGCCATACATTCTGATAGTTATGTTTTATATGTGACTCATTTTCTGGAATTCTCTCACAAGTCAGTGACGTTGTCAGTGTGTTTTCGGCTTTACGTGTGCAAAGTGAAGAAGTGTAGAAGTATTCGTCTGTAATTTTTTAGTATTTTATACAGTTCTGCCGGTTTTAATTAAAGACAATGTGCCATTAAAATATTGTTGCAATCCTTTGAAGCTGTCAAAGCACAAGTGGTGTAAAAAGAATATCTGCTGCGTTTCCAATCTCTTGTGGAATTCAAATACAGATTTAGAATTGGAGGAATTTAAATGTAAACTTTGCGACACTAGAATAAGGCAACGAAATGTGATAAAAACAGCTAATATTATTCGTGGAAAAGGATCAGGTCCAAGTATTTATTGTAGAACAACATTGGTATCGGATGTTAAAAGTAATCAAACAGTCTTCACTTCTAGTATCATTAGTTTTCCTGCAGTAGATAGAACTTCCACTATACTTACATGTTTTAAATGAAGTCTTTCCAAAATTTGGTGAATTTCCCATACAAGTTCCTAAATTGTAAAAACTTTTTCAAATAAAAGAAAAAATTGGGAAACTACAAACTGCCATAAAAGAAATAAATAATTACAGCAGATACAAGTAATAACAAAGATTCTGTCAATCTTCAATTAAAAGAAAAGTGTCGAAAGTCAACAGATACAGCCAAAAACGGAGAAGTGTAATATTATTTCTTGAAAGACAAAGCAAAGCAAATTATTATGGTATCTTTTTCTGCAGATATGCTGCGAAATGAGAATCAGCGAGAGCATTGAGCAAGGTTTTTTTCACATAACGGCAGGTATAGGTGTCAGTGTACGGCCGGAATCGCGGGCGAAAAACCGAACGCCGCGGTAAATAAAAATTCCTAACATGAAGACTATTCATTGCGCGAAGTTGCGGCTAGAAGTTATATTTGGAGGACATTTCAATAATGATGAAAAAAATGTTAAAAAAAATTAAAGAATCACTTTGGACGGAATTTAAGTCTAAAAATTAAAAACAGTTTTTCAACAATTAAAAAACAAGTTGCATTGAATTTATATATTTTTTTTCTGAAACGGTGAGGATTTCTGAATCAACTGGTATTTTTATGATTTCTGTATCTATTGTGGTTTGAGAGTTATGATCGTAGGAAAAATTCATTTACAATTCTCCCGGCTTGCAATTTGTCATCCGGTTTCGACTCAAAATCCGTGATGTCCTTCATCGTGCATGCAGAATCATATTGTACATATAGACGTCTATTACCATGGATTATCCCATACCGAATCGATTAAGTGCACGCTGCAATCTCGTCGGGATTTTTTATGAAATCGCATGTTACGGCCTTCGACACACCAAAGGCCCAGCTCATCGAAGTTTCTCAGTTAATGGAAATTGTATTTAAGAAAATCTCGTGAATATGTGACCCGTATGAACAATTTTGTTTCCACTTTAATCCATTTTAAATGCCTTAATTTTTTGTTACAAAAATACAACCCATACGCTTGCCTGTGGTTACTTTAAATAATATATTTGTTCATTAGCATTTTCCCAGGTGTATCGGACCCTGCCTGTGATTACTAACACTTACATTTCGCTTCATAAACAGATGTACATATCTTCTTCACGTAGGAAACTATTTTAGAAATACAAACAAAATCAAGCACGCCATTGTTCCGTTTGAATTCACGAATTCGGGAAAAGTGACTTTTATAGATGATTTACAACGATTCGTAAAATCAACCATGCGCACATGTATGTACATATAGATGTACGTGCATATGTGATTGCGACCAGAAGTAGATACGTATGTACAGGTGTGTAGGGCTCAATGGACGTTTTGTTACGTAAATAATACTGAGGCTATTGATTTTTCGTCAACGAAAGAATTCGGCCTCGTTCGGTCGCGGTATCGTCAAAAACATTGGAAACAAAAGTTTTGACGGGAAGCTTTATTCTTCGATGTCCGTCCCGTATAATCGGGCACATAAATCAAGCCCAAGCTATATGTAGACACGTATCGAACCGTCGAGTAAAGTAAGCTGTCGTTTCGACTGGAATACCTAGTTAACTTTAATTTCATTTAGAAAACAATTTCAATGGCGTACTTATTACCCACGTTCTTAGCAGGCGGCTGTTAAAATCACCTATCGAATTTGTGATCGTTAAAAGCTCGAAACACTTTTAAGCTTGACCGGAAACCCCGTTTCTGTAGCACGTTGTTGCAACCCGTGACACATCATCGAATATTTTCTTGTTGTTGATCCCACAGTGGCGTAGAAAAGGCTTCCTTCCCCGTCGATCTTTAATCCGCTTGAAATTCCGTGCGTCAGCTTGAAAGGCTGGAATTTCTCAATTTCGTTAAATTGCCGTCCCGTAGGGTTACTCTGTCTTTCGCGTTGATACCGCGAGACAGAGGAGTGGAAACAGAGAGAGAAAGCGAAAGAGAGTGGGAGAAAGAGAAAAAGTCAAGTCGAAGGTGTGTCGAATGACGTCCATCCATTTGTTGTTAACCTGTTACCTGCCGGTGAGGTTTACCCCTACCACGGACATGGGTCGTTCTGAAGCGAAGGGAATTGAGTTATAGCAGTGAGAGAAAAGGGGATAGGGTAGACAGTGGTAGAACGAGAGAGAGAAAAGATGACATGAAAGCTGCCGAGAAACTAGAGTATAAAAAGTGTTGAAAATAAAGAAAAAGAAAGATAGAAACAAAATTCGAGAAATTGAATCCGCGGTAAACCAAAAATAGGCAGGAGCAAAAGTAGAAGACTCGTACAGCATATGCCAAAGAATGAAAAATACTCAGAGATAAGGAAAAGGAGAAACAAACTGAAGAAAATGTAAAAATACGAAGCATTAAAAATATACGATCACCCCACACCTTGGCATCGTGACGCACCAGCGCTGACTGCTTAACCACACTGCAACAAACGCCACACTTTAATATTCCGCGTTAATAAAAAGAAATCTCACTCAGTCCCTTAAGAACACCCGAAGGAGGACGAAGGAGGGGACAGCGGATAGTTGGAGAGAGGGTAAACCGCAAACCCCTGCGACCTTACACCTCGCGCTGCGACCAGGTGAAACATCCTGCAGTCTCTGTTACCCTGCTCACCCACGCTTGCGGAATTCACCTGAAAAGGAAATCCGTCTCGCAACGTGGCTCCTTTACCTGCTCGTACTAGTTGCCCAGCGTAGGTGTCCCGTCCGTGTGAGCCGCGCGTATCGTGTCCGACTGTGTGGCTATGGGAGAACGTTGGCGCAGTCGCGGCGCGTTCGCCGACACGAAGCAGCTTTCGTTTCTGTTTCCCTGGTACATCGCAGCCGCGGAAATCATCCAGACATTTCGCTCCACGTATCCACGCGGTACAGGTATCCGGGTAATTTTCTCCGCCAGGCGAGGAAGGAGTATCGAACGACTGGGCAAACGTATACATATAGTATATAAACCTATAGTAGATTCGGAAGAATCATCCGAATCTTTTGAAATTTTTGCACAAACTGTTGAAGCACTTGACAAAGAGTATCGTGAAATATTATACATCTTTTACTGGTAGTTTTTGTGGAAAAATAAAATGAATTCCGCGATTATAACTGGGCATATTTTATTTCAGTATTCACACGAACGGGCCTTAAGGAATTTCGATTTTCACATTGGCGTGTTCGGTTTAAACGATAATTGCTCCAGGGTTTCCGAACATTCGGACAGTGCCAAACAAATATTTTTTAAATTCTGAATCATCATTATTTTTATAACGTAATAACCGTGTGCACATATTTTTCTCGTATGAATGAGTGTAATTAAAATGTCGATGAAATACTTTTCGCAAAACCGATTCCATTCTGGCCGATTATATAATTAGTGGGCGACACGGCATAACTGAATACAAAAACAAACAAGTTCGTTTCATTCCTAAAAATAGTGTTCCCGTTTTGACTTTTGTCTGTTTGCAACCGTCGGAATGCATCATTTGGTAGGAAAACAGTGCAGAATTTTATTTCACGGCGCAATAAAAAGAAGGAGGAATGGAGGAATCACGAGCGACCCCTTTGAAGGAGAAGGGGGGAGGTGTGGGCGTTGGGCCAGGTAAAAGGCTGCACCTCTGAGTCCCAGGCGAACAGCAGTTAGAGGAATCAGTTACGAAGCAGGCGCAGGTTGAATGTTCTGTCGATACTCCAAGCACTCACGTGTAATGCTCACTTCCGGCTTTGTTCGCTGGTACATGAAACGATCCATACAATTTTCGAACTGGGCGTTTCATCTTGCTCGACTCGTGTGCCGGTTATTCCAGCCAGTGGTGATGCGTTGCACGTGACCATTTGGGGATGCAATTTCTAGTCCATGAATTTCAACATCGCCTGAATCTCAAAAATTTCACAAAAGATAGGTAAATGGCTAAATCTTTTTCATCCATCGGAAAGAAAATCCTACATAGTTTTATTATTCTTGCTTCTCATCGGTAGTACGCAAATGCAATTCATGCTAACACATTACCAATAAACATTCGATTCAGAAAGATCGCATTTGCATTAAGCATTTCCACCCACGCCAGATTCCATTCTCGAAGTGTGGTGCAATATTACCCGACGAAAAGTGTTTCCTTACGAACTCGTCAGCCTATGCAAATGGAACCCGATAGCCGATACAACTGTAGGGGTGGGTAAACTTTTGTGGCATCGAAACCATTTACCCGCACGGTCATAAGATGTCGATTAATATTCAACTCGCGACAGGGGCTCCGGTGGACTCTTGCGTAGTAATCCCTTGACGGACTGGTAACGCGACAGCCTTGGACACGCAGGTGCAAAACGTGACACGTTGTGGCGATCGACGTGCGCAGAGTCGCTGGTTATTGGTATCGAGCCACCGGGAGAGCAGAAGGAGAGAGAAGCTCTCTCTCTCACCTCGGGGGACCTACACGGGTTCCAGTTTCTCGTTGATCTCCGGCTCGCAGGTGAACCGTGGGTCCAGCACTGCGAGGACTTTGCACTACGGTGGTCGAGTCGATCCCAAGAAGCCCGTGGCCGATTAATTATCACCCGGAAAGGTGGACTGGTGGCGATCGAGGATTAAGGAATCATGGGGACCGAGAGGTTCACGTTGATGTCGGTGGATTTTCTTTCGCAATTATGTGTTTCTTTCTTCGACCTGGTCCCTAGTGGCGCAGCTTCCTTCTGTACTGCGGAAATGTTGTCTCGCGGTAAAACAATTTGGATACTTTAAACTTGAAACTTATATGTAGACACTTCAATTACTTAACTAGGTTGAACTTTGTTCTTCCGTGGTAACGACGTTTTTATTATTATTGAGAGCGATTCGATTGAACAGGGCAAAACGAAATATCGGGAAATTATCTAAAGGATTGATTGTACACGTCTAGAAACAGGAAAAAGAGGTAATAAATATCGGTAAAGTAAGTTAAGATGTAAGTACGTTTTCGAAAAATTATAGTTAGGTATGACATTTTAGGTCTTAGAGAAGCGATTTTTGTTTCAATGACATTGGAGGATATATTATAAAATATGGCTTCTGCTATTTCTAAAGTTCAGTTAGTATTTATTCTTTCTTGTTTTACACAGGTTCGATACGTTACATGGCACCAATAGTGTAACGATCTGTGGCATTTTATGTTGCTAATCTTATTTTTTATTAAGCTCAACAAATATATTTTGTTACGTCCTCAATACCTCTTTGATAATCTCATGCATTTCGTCCAACAATGTACAATATCCACAACAGCTTATTTAAATGATAGGTCAAATATAGACACGAATCGCAATTTGACCCATTTTTATGTTGGCTCCCCAATGTGCATCTCCTCATACGTGTAACACATTCTTTTACATCACGAGAAATTTAGACTGAATTATTATACAAATTTTCGAAAATTTTGCTGAACTTTTTTTATATCAATTCTCAAATTTGTAATCTTGTTATTCTTCTTGTTACCAATCACTAATCAAGCATGGGAAGTTATATGAAGTTCATATCGCGTTAGATGCATAACTAGAAGTTGAACAAACATGAAAGTAATATTGTTTTAACCTGGTTCATGACTGACAGTCGTAATTTATGAAGCTAGGGTGGAATTTAAGGCGTCCATACGAATGCATGTTAAGGACTCAATTTTTGTACGGGGTAGAGTGAACTGTTCTTTTATACATATACATACATGTATATAATGTATATGTATATAATGAACAAGTGTTTTGTAAAAACGCGACTAGATCGTTATGTCAGATATTTTAGGAGCTTGATGTCAAAGCGAAATGAGAAACGAAATTTAAAATAATAAAACGACGACTGTCGATGGTATTTCTGATTAGTTTCTGATTTCTTTCAGTCGAATTATTCTTAATTTTCTAGTTCCCCGTTTTATCGGGTGTATCAAATTTATTGGATCGTTTCATTGTATTCTCGAAGTTACCGGCATCTGCTTGGTGAGCTAAATATTCGAGCACTCCGAGCACAATTTTAACTAGTTTCGTTGCCTCTTTTTTTTGCATAATTATTGAACGGTGGAGAGCAAAATGTGAATCCACCGAATTTATTATTCCATTATATTTTATTTCGTGCTGTTCTTGTTACCGTTTCACGTGAGACATTAATGTCGGGCCGTAACGGATGCTAAGCGAAATTAATAATGAGATACATTTTATATTTCGCGAGTAATATCTAAAAAAATATGAGACACTGATTTTTTAAAGAACGGGCGTTAAATCGGAAAGTACCGTTCCCTAATAAATGAAGCATGCTCCATTACAAAATGTAAACATTGAAATGATTGAGGTACATACACAAACAAATACGAAGTTGTACACTACGAAATAATTTTGAATTTACCTGTATACCAATTTTCCGTCTGTACCATGACTTCGATCATTAAACTCTTAAATTAGCAACAACAGGTTTCATCGGTTCTATCCCATGTATTCGTTGTTGTCAAGACGGAACGAGATTGCGGTAGCGTGCGACATATAGTGAGTAAGAGGATATTATGAGAACGAGAAAGTGCAGTCACACGATCCTTAGCATTCCTCCGGTTCTCGCGCATAGCCTACGCCGTACTCTATGGCTAATTTCAAATCAAATTGACAATTCCTTCGAGGAACACCTAGAATTGTTTTCAGAATGGCGTATGTTATAGTTTTTCACGTACTATGGTAGGTTCAGATTCGACTTTTGAAATGGTATCAATTTGTAAATAAATGTGCCCATAGTTATGAAAGTGGTCTAAGTCAATTTTGTAATAAATTTTGGATATTACGTTTTTTAAAGATGTTGAAACATTTAGTAACAAATTATCAAGACTTTAATTCTTTTTTAAATATTGACTTAGACCACTTTCATAATTATGGGCACAAATGTAATTTTTAAAAAAATTGTGTGCCAGAAACAATAAATCATAGCAACCAATTTTCTTCCAATTATTATCTGGAAGCACCGATTTTTGTTGCACATAAGTATAAAACATCTAATAACTTGCACGATTACTGCCGTTTGCGAACAGTTACACTAAACCTTGCTAAACGACTGCACATATATTTTTTCTCGCAGTAAACTTTTGAAAAACCTGGAAACATTCAGAAGTAATCGATTTCACTTTTAATAAGTCCTATTTCGTTCTAGTCATCTAACTATTTCGCTCCCTCGCAGATATCAATTATGGAACACCGCCATAGCGTTAAAAAGTAACATGCGTGTGTTTTACTAATTGTAAATGTAATAAAATGAACAAGCTTAAATTTATTAATATTCTGAATCAATAGTACCAATATACATTTTTACTGTAAAAGAAAATCACAAAATATGCCCTCTTTTTATTATCTGAAATAATCATACACTTCCGGGGGGGGGGGGGGGGGGGGACTCGATATCTTTCTATGTACAGGAATTCTCTGCCCCAGAGTTTCGTGTCTGAAAAGTCATCGTCGAGAGTCTGCTGTAGCTAGAAATTCGGTAACTACTCAAGTGGAATCAGTCGGTGAATCCAGGTCCTACTTTCGATATCCTTAAGGACTGACAACACGTGACGGAAGGTCGATCAGTCGCAATGTCTTATGGTTAACTATAATCCCGGCCTAATCTACGCTTATGGTTATCATAAAGCTACCCCTAGAGAGAAATCCGAGCCCAGGTGAGCTCCCGGTACAGGAGTATCGATCAGGTGGTTAATTAAATGCCGCGACCCTCTCTCGGGGGGGAGGGGGGGGGGACATTCTCCAGGAACAGGCTGAAGCCCTGCTACCCTCCAAGAGTCGACACCCTCGCCGTTATTCGAAGCAAGCTAAAACTCACGACCGGAGTGGAATCGGTATTTCCACCAATCAACAGGTGGCTTTTAGTCGACACTCGTCCATCACCGATTTGGAACGAAGGATCCTTCAAAGCGCGCACTCCTGAAAATTCTAACCGAACTCAAACTGTTTAGTTTGATTCTGGGCAACGGCGCTGTTTCAGGCGTTCCCTGCCACCATGGAATGGATTTTCCAGACGGTTTGTCCACTGGCCTCGAATTAGCACGTGGATTTTCGGACACTTTAACACTCACCAGCAAATTCACACCGATCTGTTATTCTAGTCTTGGTTCGACCCACTTCCTGATACGTATTCACCGTCTCACTTGTTATAATTTCCTTTCCTCGTTATCGAATTCGAGGGTCTCGAGGATGTTGAACACGAGCATCGAAATTTGGTTCATTTCTACGTGTCTAAAGAATCTTTGTTTTCATCATACCCTGCTAAGTTAAGAATCATAAATAAAGGGAACGTCCCATTCGTATTTTCGGGATTGTTAGGTGAAACACTGGCTACGAAGTGAAAGAGACGTAACAATTTATGACTTAATCATTTATGGTTTACCGCGAATGACTATTCATGCAAAAATGCCTAATTAATTACACTAATGCGAAGTAAGAAATGTTTTTCTGGTGTACATTCGATTGTAGAAGCAACTCCCATTAGCGTTTTTCCTTCAGAATGGAGAAACTTGGCCCGATCTTTGTCGGCGCATGATACAAAGCACATGTTAATTCTTCTCCTGGAAGACTGTTTAATTGTTTCTGGTAAGCTTTCTATGAAAACAACTTTGGTACGCAGATATAATGGTTTTCAGTCGCGTTCCGTATGGAAGCCAGAAGGCCCTCAGTACGTAATTGTATTGCATCTACCATGCTACTGTATTTCTTCAAGTGGCTTCGCATTAATTTTATGGTGATTAAAATTTCATAACTCACTAACATTGTTGCATATTTTAAATCAACGTTCAAAAATACTGACGGTTGAGAAATACTGAGAAATACTGACATACACACGATGACTTGTTCGATTCACCTGATTTTATCACGCTATTCTACCATAAAGGGTTTAATTTAACAATACAATAATTACTTGAAACACAATACTTACCGATTGGTTAACGCGTCATGCATATACATACAGCTATAATGCTTAGTGCTTTTTTGTTAATTTAAATGGATTATTGAAATTTATAAGATTAAACAATTATTCAATGTCATGACGAAATATTCCAACTAATGTGAGAGTTTCATTTTCTGAATTTGGATACCCGTTTCCACGATGGCATTATTCCCCTGCATGATTGACAAAAGCGGAATAATTGCTCGTAATTCAATTGAAGTTCGCCCCATAATTATCGGAAGTTCGGCGATCAAGTCACATCGACCTTATTAAACCGTTATTACAGTGAACCGTTGAAACGCTCGATAACGTGGAAACCCTGTTTCCGTAAATTTCCATGGAAATTCGCCGCTCCCATCCGAATGCGCGAGCGGCACGAAAACATATCTAAGAAATAGCGTAATGCATGCAACACGCGACCCGTATTTTAACAGAGTTCCATTCTTTCGAATTCGACGCGGAGTGTGCAGCAGTACTCGAAATGTACTTCCCATCCGAAAAGCCGACATCTCGTCGAGAATGGAATAACGTCAGTGCTAGGATGAAGACATACATATAGACATACATATGTATACATATGTATACTAGGGTGGTCGTTAAAAATTAAATCTTATGCGACGTCCCCTAAAAAGCTTCCTTTTGATGAAAAAACACTGGGAGATTCTTTTTTTAATTAAAAACAACACATGCCTCAAGACGATCAAAGTTAATTTTTTGGTATAATGTTTTTTGGGAATTTTTATGAAAAATACGATTTTATTCGAAATATAAACAATTATAGAACCCAAATCAATAAAAAAAACATTAATTAATTAAAATAACAATAAACGAAAATTTAAATTCAATTTATGTTTATCAATAATTGATTATAGAAGTAAAGGCATTATAAATACGAAAGAAAGTTTACTTAAACCTTGGAGTGAAGAAATCTTGTGGGACGTGTGGGTTCTTTGAATTAACAGGATGGCCCGCAGAACACGACCACAGTATGTTCGTAATGAACAAATATAATAACTTTATTATTCGACGATAATACAGAATAACTGACAGAGTGGCTGACTGAATGCTACAGATTGACTGAACTGAATGCCGACAGAATGTTACAGATTGAATACGCTCGGCCGTCTTCGACGGCCCTTATACATACATGTATACGCTCGACGGTGTCGTCTCACTTTTTAGGAACTACGAATTATTTACTGGCCTACGTGACCGTCGTACTTCGGATCGACGCAAGAAAACGTCGAAACTATTTAGGCTACGACAAATCGCTCGCGTCGTACAGATTTGTTGCAAGATCTGACGAAATATACAACGCATCGTCTACAATCTACATATACATTAAAATTACGTTTGTACTAATTTAGTTTTAAAACAAAAATATCAATTTGAATATTTTTCATTTTTTTATTTAATAGACCAAATCAACTGGGAAATATTTTGAATTTAAATTTTTGTTTATTGTTATTTTGATTAACTGTTTTTTTATTGATTTGGGTTCGATAATTGTTTACATTTCGAATAAAATTGTATTTTTCATAAAAATTCCCAAAAAACATGATAATACCAAAAAATTAACTTAGATCGTCTTGAGGCACGTGTTTTATTTAATTAAAAAAACAAAAATTCGCAGTTTTTTTCTTCAAAAGGAAGCTTTTTAGGGGGCGTTGCAGAAAATTTAATTTTTAACGACCACCCTTACATACATACATATACAAAATACATACATACATACATATAACAGATATATCAGCTATTACCTCCTTTCTAGAGTGTTACGTACGGACCCGCAGAACCACTCGATACCTTTCCGGTCTATTTATAGGGGAGAACAGAAAACGGATAAAATGTCGGGCGACTTAGACACGTGGGGATTTTTCCGTGTATTCTGTAGCCTTGCCCCCCCCCCCCATTTTTTGACCGTTAGTTCGTTTCGATTCCTTGCATCATCGTTCTTCCACCTTTCATCCCCTTTCCATTACATCTTCGATCCCCGTGTTTCGAGTAAGTACATGTCGAGGCATCAGCGAGGGGTCGCAAAACCATATCGAACAAATAAGGAATATCGTCTGGATGAACGTGGCCCGGAGGATGAACGAGAGGGTAGCTACACAGGATAGAAATTTTCTTCCTTCATCCAAAGGATTCAAGAAATCTGTTCTCTCTTCTGGTGCGGATAATAAGAACGGTCGTTCCTGTAAATATGGAAGAGTCTGCGTTCAATTGTACCGGTTTTCGTGTTGTTATGCGTACTGCCATGGCATGATGTGCATACTTTGGAAATGTTGAACGAAATTGTGTTTGCCCAATTGTTCAGTAATAAGTAACGTACAACATGTGTGATTATTATAGTTTAAGTCGTTAATAAATAGGTAATTGGATTAAATTGCAGTGTTTCTTTTTGAACGCTACAGATTATACTCATTAGGGGGGGGGGGAGAATAAGTATATCGTTATCATATGAGAAAGTAATGTATGAATGACGATACGATTATTTATGGTGAAAATATTTTGTCACGAAATCGTAAGTGCGTGCGAGCGTGCATGTGTGTGCGTGGGTGTGTGCATGCGATGTATACATATATAGGGTGTAATTGCATTTAATCGAGCAGAAAACAGATTTATTAATTAAATGATGTTGGATACTCAGCCTAATCTTGGTAGCAAACAACGAGTCATCGAGTGACTCCCTATTTAGAATTAGTCACTTGTTTTGAACATTCGCGCGTTAGTCGAAGAACCCGTAGACTTTCGAAGTCACTGACCAAAGGGCAGTTTTCCACCACCTCCTTGCCGCCAATAACGTTATACATCTATGTATATAAGATCAGTTTATGCAGAATGCACAGATTCAGAACATACCCGTTACCTATAACATCGTTCTCTTATTTCAAAGTACTGTAAAGGCAAAGTCAAGTCTCATTGAGTGAGCCAGAATTAGACTAAAATATATGGTGTTTCGAGGGTGATTTCATGTAATTCTTTGGATAATAAACCATTATTTTATTTATCTAAATCCGAGTCATTTCCCACCCGGAATACAACAATGAGGAGAAACCATTTTTTGAGAAGTTAACTGCATATACGAATACTTAAGGTGCGTTCCACGTCAAGTGATCAGGAATTTTTCCGTCATTTCACGGATTTTGATAAAATTTTAATGTGTTATAGGTGACGCCGAAAAATAATACCCATTTGGAGGAATTTTCAAAATATTAAATATTTTTTAAGTTACAGGCAGTCAAAGTTTTGTGCATGGGTTTTTTCGAAAATTTATAACTCTAAAACCACAAGAGATACAGAAATCATAAAAACACCAGTTGATTCGGAAAACCTCAAAGTTTTAGAAAAAAAAATATAAATTCGATGCAACTTGTTTTAAATTGTTGAAAAAATGTTTTTAACCTTTTAAACTTAAATTCCGTCCAAAGTGATTCTTTAATTTTTTTTAAACATTTTTTAAACATATAAAATAAAATATTAAACATTTAATTATTGCAAGTTACCGAAGGATTTGGATAGGCTTGGTTTTTAAATGCTTAATTTGAAAATTCAAATAAACATAGAAGTGGAGGAAAAGGGTTTAATTAATTAAACAAAACAAAAACCGTCGTATTAAATATGTCTAAACTCAGAATAATTGTTTGTAGGAATTGTTGAAAAATGTTTTTGGTTTTTAGCACTTCAATATGGTTCTATGTATATCGTTGAAATTGTTTTTACCGCGGCATCTCCTGATCGAATTTTGTAGTATACCTGCAGAAAAATATATTAATTTGATTGTTAAGACGTGTAGGTAATATCATAACACTGTTATTATCAGATACGGAACAATTTCGCGATTCGATATCCGAGATACTAAAGTTTCAATGCAAAACATGTAATAAAGATGTGTTAACAGTACCGATGACTACACGTTTCGGACACGCCCAATCACTTGCTGCACATCGGGTAACCCGATAAAGAAAAATTGCTAACTTTTACGTGGAAGAACTGTTTACAGAACAATTGGATTATGTATTAAAAAAAAGTTTGTAGAAATTTGAAACTAAATACCTTTTTACAACAATTTATGCAACTATTATATTAAATTTATAAATTATTGATAACAGTTTGATATTTTCTGAATTACGTACTAACGCGTGAATCACGCAGGTGTCTTTCTTTCCCTCTCTTTCGTATAATTCGTTCTCGCGGTGGTGTACTATAGCTCGGGGTATCAACAACACTGCATACAACGACTACATACTGTGTCTCTATCTTTCCGTCGCGCTCGCACGTGCCAATCGCACGAACGTGGACCAAGCAACATGTGTGACAGCACGTTTGACGACCGAGGAAGGTATCAATGCGGAATTCATCATTGTCCGAATTCGTCTCGCATTAGGGCCTTTCTTTTCTTCGTTCTGTCTGTCACGCTCGCATTACGATCGCCGAGAGTAAGTGCGACGGTGTGTCTTTGCCGGCCGCGTTGGCTCTTTCATTTTTTCGAAACATTTTTCTAATCATTTTATCGGGCATTTAACACCTATGTCCAATATTTGATCCCACAGTATCGATGAATTTTAATTAAATAGAAATGGAATAGTAATTTGCTGTTTCTTATTCATTTATTTCGAGTTATATCCTCGCGATTTATTAATATTTAGGGAAATACATTTTCTATTCATTGATTCATCTCGGTGACATCGTTAGTATTTGAAAAAAGGCGTGGGCGTTCAATCGGTTTTAAGCCTATTGTTGCAATTTATTGTTAAGCTTAAGTTTTACAAATTAAATTGTAAGACTATATATTATACAACTGTACTGGAGGATACTATCTTAATAATTTAACACGCTGGTAACACTCAAACATGAGTGATCGCTTGCTAGATAAATAGCTCCGTTCGATGACGTAGACCAGTGGTGTCAAGGTCGTTCACAGTTCAGGCGATTTTCGAGGCGCTCAGCTGCTGCCCCACCATTCAAAATTTTAAAAAGGTTATACCTGGCTAAAGGTTATACCTGGCTCCTGAGCCGATGCGGCCCCTAAACGTTTAGCGGCTCGCTCACTGGTCCTAATTTTTGTGTGGTGGGGCAGTGGCCGAGCGCCTCGAAAATCGACTGAACTGTGAAGGACCTTGACACCACTGCCTAAGACCAATAATTTTCGTCTATTTTAATAATAGACCAATGAACCCTTTCGCGTTTTTCTATGCGACCGTTATTCTCTAATCAGGCCTTGTTATTCCGCGTACCTGTTTGTTTATTCATTTTGGCAACCGCCATGGACCTCTCAGTGGCGCGCAGTCTTCGCAGTGGTCGTCATTTGGTGGCTGCCGTCTTAGTATGCTCATTTAACAACGGTAAATTACAAGCACGTAGTCCAAGTAATGATCGTAGCAACTGAAAAGATATCATGCGAACAGCGGGATCACGTTTCACCTATTTTACACTCTACCCCGTCACAGCGGGACACCCTCTAAAGGACGCCGCCTGTTTGTGTCTTACCGACACAATCGGTTTGTAGCACGGATTTTGTTTCTCGAGTGACGTTTGTATTGCGGTTCGCGCGTTTCGCCGAGCACCATTTGCCTTTAATGTTTACGAGGGCGCGCATCTGAAGGGTCCTCATGCACCCCGGCGAGGGCGGCGCGGCGAGAGGAGCCACATCAGCCCTTATGCTCGCATTCTTTCGGTTTAATCTTTCATGAGGCTGTCACATCGCGGTGTACCCAACCGTGCTATTTTTCACTCTTATTTTTGACGGTAAAAAAAATACATTTTTTAAACGCGCCCCCGTGCACCCAATTTATCGTGTTCCAAGAAGAATAACGCAGGGGAAACTAACGTTCAATATGGTATAGGAAAGCATAGAACGCATGAAAAGTGCGTGAAATTAATTAAAAAATATTCTTGGTATTTTAATGGTATACTTTTAAGGAAAAAAGGTTATGATTACATGTATGTACAAGATGTGTGCACCCTAGGGTGGGTCCAAAACATCGATTATTTCTTTTTTTAAATTACACAGAAAAATTAGTTCGTAGACACCTCTAGAATACTCTCAGCAAAGCTGAGCTCTTAATTTTAATGGGAAGGTCCTCCGCATTATAGTTTTATATTTTTTACGCAGTCCTTTAGAAAAAAATTGTTGTATGACTCATCTATTTTTGACGCTTTCTCCCATAATTACTCACCGTACGTCATCACCGAACGTTGTCACTGGACATTACCACCCTTAGTCATAAGTAAACTCTGACTCCTAGTATTCAAAACAACCCGAAAACAACCCCACTTCTTTCCTAATTTCTTTTCACCCCTTAGACTATAAGTATACTGCGTTAGACCTAAAAGGGAGCTTTCGAGAGTCAGATTTGATACTGTACACGTCTACGAATATTCTTCACGCACGAAGCCATTTCTACGAAAGAGTTCCGCGGGTCCGTACTTGTTGTAAAATTCCTCCGAGTGAAGGAAACTTCGCGATTATTGTAGTTTAAATAAATTATTATTCGAACTATTCCGAGTTTCTTCCTCGCCATTATTGGGATCACAACAAAATTCATATCTTGCTCATAACTTTACCGATTTGCAAAAGTAAATATATAATTTTGTAGGAAATTGAACACTCTACAAAAAAGGACTCTTATATTTTTACCGTCAATCTCACCATTTAGAAGATATTGACGATTGAAGTATGATGATTTATAGACAAATTTGATTTTTGCTTATGAATTTAATAACTCGCGAACCAATATGAATTATGAAACGTGCAAACGTCACTTTGTAGGAAATTTAATGCTCTACAAAAAAGTTCTAATATGCTTAGTTGATAAAATTAAGCGTTTAAGAGATCTTTGACGACGAATATCTCTTAAAATCACATATTTACGCCATATATTTTCTTTGCTGTAATTCTGGCTGATTTTGTCGAACAAAGTGTCATTTTAAAGACAAAGGTCCAAGGCACGAGCGTATATTTTCGGATTTTCCAAAAAAGTTTGTAGTGATATGTATACTGTGGATCAATAATTAATATTGTTTTAGACAATTTTTTCACAAAAAACGTGATTATTTGAAATCCGGAAATGTACGCTCGTGGCTCAACCTTTTATCTTCAAAATGACTCCTCTTTCGACAAATTCGGCCAAGAATTATGGCCAGCAAAATATATAGCGCAACCTCTTGCACATAAATACATTGAGCGGTGATCACCACATGTAGACCGTGCCGTGTATTACAAGGATATGCGCCAAAAAATGTTCTCGTCCGTAATTCTTGACCGATACGGACGAACATGACTTTATTAATCTATTGCAACGGTTTTGTAAACGCAACATATTTTATTATTGACAATTGAATGTCTTTGAAGGATGATCTAATTTTTTGCATTTTATGCACTTGCGAAAACGTTGCAATAATTGATCTTTTTTATACAAACTTTTATATTTCCACATTAAAATTCTTTTGTTTACCCTTCATTAAGAGATATGAATTTTGTTAATCAAATGTTGCATTGGTCGTCGGTTGACCGTACTAAAAAGTTTTCATGCTTCAGAAACATTGTGTTTTCTGATACTAACAGGCGCTTCACCAAAATGCGTATAGGCATCGAGCGGACCAACAATGATCATCCATCGATAGTCGACTTTTCTATTCCCCGCTTACAATTAGTCCCCCGATCCCCGCAATGACCGTGAGAGGGGAATAGTCGATCTACATACACATAGACACACCGATAGACGGGATAGATGCTGGGGACAGTGAATCCCCTACTGCCTCTGTAATTCGTATTTTATACGCATCCGTCGCTGAAGTCACACATGCTTCGAACGAATCGTACCCAACGCCCTTAATACTCTCGCGAATCTCCGTCAATACCAGGGCTTCGAACCGAAACCGAACCGAAACCAAAAACCGAAAAAAGCCTTTATTTTTCCGGAACGAAAACCAGAACCGAATCGATATATTTTTTTTTAATTGAACCGGAGCGAAAACTGAAACGAAAAAAATTACGGTTCGAAGCCCTGCTCAATACTCTAACAAGGGGAGACTACAGCAATGGACTGCGGGATTTCAATGAGCTTTTAACTGGCGATTCTGTGGCCAAAATAAGTAAACACGTGTCCGAGCGATCTTGCCAATGCGCCCTGGTATTTGAGAAATCGAGCGTCAAACTTTGGAGTGGGAGTATAGCAGACTAGTTTATCTGACGCGCACGGTATCACCCTTGCGTGAATAGGTCACACAATAACAGCAGTTAGCGAATTGGTAACGCGTTCGTTTCGTAGCGTGACAGTCCCGGTTTCGAGTCTTCCGCTTTAACGTAATTTTGTTTACTTTTTATTTTTATTTTAGTTAGTCCAAACAGTCACTCCACTCTAAACATTCAACGGAAATCATTCTAATAAACTGTCACACAACTCAACCACTTTTCTTTCACACCTTACGCAGTCACTCGGTCCAATCACTCTTCGCTCACTCGTGGCACTCAGTCCAAATACTTCTGCTCATATCTCTCAATGACGCAATTCAAAATTCCATATGCTACAATAGTAATTGCATGTGCATCGAAAATTGCATTCGAGTAACGTGCTACACCGAACGAAGAATCAAACCGATTTCAGATAAAATCTGGAAAATAAAATATTGTATAATAATAATTGTATCAAACTGTTATATTTTACAATAGTTCCGACGGAACAATGTTAAACAGAGAATTTAGGAAAGGTGATCTAGTACCTGTTCCAGATGGGGTACACAGGTCTATTACCAGTTTTATTAAACGTACGGAAGACAGATTGGCGAACAAGAAGCACGAATCGGTTCGTTACCGTTAATTTTGAAACGAAGCTTCAGTTAAAACATGGAAACGTACTTCTCGGATATAAAGTTCCGTGTTACGATAATGCGATTAAAGTAACGAAATACGGTCCGTGAATGGAATTTCATTCGCTCCCTGGAATTGCCGTTTCTTTCTCTCCTGTGTTCCTTTATGGTGGAAACGGTTTTAGTTCACTGGTTTATTGCTGCTCGTGCAACACGCGGCACAATAAAGCGGCAATGCTTGATGACGATAGCAATAAGAGCGGCAAAGTAATATTAAGACTCGAAACACTGCGGAAAACGAAGTGCTGCAACGTTCAGGTGCTTCATCTTCGTGATTCCGTAGAGAGAGGACGGGTTAAACTTTCATCTTCTTCCGGCTTTACCCTACCACCTCGTCCACCATAATTCTCGCCTCCTCGAAAGGATAAAGTAGAATGAGAGTTCGTGAGGCCACCATTAATAACTTCTAATAACGTCCGTATTCTTCGAAAGTAATTTCTGGGTATTTGTTCCGTTACATTATTGGGAGATTAGCTTCATGCCCTTTAGTTTTATCTTCGGGTTTCATTCGCAATCGCTCATCCATTTTAACGACTGTCAGATAGAGCACAGGTGGGAATTTTTAACCGTTGAATTTTAGCGATCACAAGATATATATTAAAACAAAATTAGTATACTTGGCCTTTTTAAGCGATCAAAGGTGGGAATTACTTCCCGCTATACCTTCCATGCATTCTATTGTAATAACAAAGAATCCACAGATTGTGTCCGGTTACTAATAACCTAGGCTGTTGATGCGAATCACGATAGACTTAATTCAAAAACGAGGCAAAGAAGCAATCGGTTACTACTAGAACGGGCCGCGACTTTCATTATTTAACTCGATATGATAATTAGAGAATGACAAATTAACGTAAAATGAATTATTCGAAAGTAAGCCGGAATAATTATGGAGCAAATACTACTTGGGTATGTCGAAAGTTTAGTGAAACGCATTCATAGTTAATTAGCAGAAACATTAATTGTTCTGGGAGAAGACCGGTCGCCCATTAGTTCTAAAATCAGTACCGATTTCTTCATATAAATATCGTTATCAAAGTTTTCCAAACTTTGGTCATCCTTGACTTCGGACTGAAGTGAATTTCAGGGTGGTGAATAGAACTCCTGGTTTAATCTCTGGGGAGCTACTTAGCAAGGAAGTTTGTTCGATCGGCCGGCTTTCTTGCGGAAGCCTTGCCTCGTCGTGCCTTGCCTTACCACTTCCGTGACGAACAGCCCTAATTATCACTCGGCCGGATGCGGTCGGATCGTTGCCGGAAATTCCCTCACAAATCCTTCTATTCTCGTCAGACTTTCCCTTCGTTTTCTTTCCAGGCTCGTACGCCGGCTTCTTAACCCCTTCCACGTTCAATCAAACTTTCAATGTGCCGTCGGAATATACGATCTTACGTGTCTTATTCCTGGGGTGGGCAAACTTTACTGTCTTTCTTCTTAGCTACGTGATACGAGAATTGTAAAGTAGCACATAGTACACTATTTGACTTTCATCTCATTCCTACTTCCGTCGTTTAGAATTTTTTCAACGCGAATATGTAGTGCATTCAAACGAATTATGTGTAACGCATATTACTCTTCGCTCGCTCGCGTAACAACGACAGTTATATTATAAATTGTGCATCTAATTGTTCCGGCAAGAATTAAAACAATTTTTACGAATATAACGATGTTTTTCTCTTTTTAACAAGTCGCGTCGAGTCAAACTTCGAACAAACACTGACCAAAGTTACGGCGCGAAATCGATTATCAAGAGACAAGGCCTTGTCTCGGGCCAAGTACAGGAGGCCCCGCCTGGAGACACCTTGACTCTTTACAGAAAAAATTAGATCGGAGTTTTGAGGTATTCAAACGGCATTAAAGCGACAAATTTCACAAAAAGTACGATGATATTTTTAAAGGCGGCGTCGAGACGAGTCGATTGAGACCAATTACAAACAAATCGGTCCATGCAGTTACGAGATATTTTATGTCAAAGGTAGTAGATTTTTGTGAAATCAGTCGTCTGCTTCTCCTCTTCCAGGACACTTTTCTGTCATGCAGCCCCTTGTAGCTATACGCCGGTGTCAGACCCTGACTAACATATATTTTCACACCATGTGACGATAATTTCTCTGCCGGTAACGTAGATTGTGATATGTAATCTGTTGGGGACATGCCGGAAAAAAATCAAGAGACAAGGTCTTGTCTCGAACCAAATACAAGAGTGCCTTATTGGTATTCAGAAAATCTTCAAGGGTTAGCAATAATGTATAAATTTAATATACTTAATGGTTTCTTAACTTTTAGAAAAAATGGAGCATTTCATTTTTTAAACGTAGGCTTAACAATCAATCGCGACAATACGCTTAAAACAGATTAAACGCCGACGTTTTTATCAAATCAACGAAAAATACATTTTTAGAAATCGAAAATAAATATTAAATGCCGATAAAATAATTAGAAATGTTTAGAATAAAATTAATGAGTGACCGCGATTGGCGAAGACGCGCCCAAATACTTGCTCTCGGCTGTCCCTACGACTGCGCTCGGAGTGCGAGTGTGACAGACAGAAGTAAAGAAACAGAGGCCCTTATGTTAGAAAAATTCGAATCACGTTAAATTCCGCATTGCTTTGTCGTCAAACGCGCTCTCACATGTGCTTGCGTGGTCGTTTGTTTGGCTGGTGCGAGCGCGATGGAGTGACGGAGCGACGGAAAGATAGAGACAAAATATGCAGTCGTTGTATACAGTGTTGTCGATATCCCGAGCCATAGTAGGTACGCCACAGAGAGAACGAATTATTACGAAAGAGAGGAAAAGAAAGACACCTTCGTGATGCACGCGTTAGTATGTACATTGTACATACATCATTTGGAAAATTTCAAAGTGTTAGTAATAATTTATAAATTTAATATAATATAGTTTCTTATATTGTTGTAAAAAGGTATTTATTTAGTTTCTGGAACTTCGATACATATCAAAGCGTCTCTTCAAATTTCTACAAACTTTTTTTTAGTACATAATCAAATAGTTCTGTAAACAAGTCTTCTATGATAAATTAAGCAAATTGTTCTTTACCGCATTGAAACTTTACTATCTCGGACATCGAATCGCCAAATTGTTCCGTATCTGATAATAACAGTGTTATGACATTACCTACACGTCTTAAAAATGAAATTAGTATATTTTTTTGCAGGTATACTATAAAATTAGATCAGGAGATGCCGCGGTCAAAATAATTTCAAAGATATACGATGATATAAGGTCTCCAAAGCGCTAGCGACGATCAGAACCTGTTATTGTTACTTCTCTCACTATCGTATAAGCAGTCCCGCACCTCACTGGCTCTCTTAATCTTGATTTGGCTGCCATTTGTAATGGAGCTCCCGCTGATCGCTACCGAGTCATTTCATATGAAATCAACACAGGGTATAAACCTGACCACCTCAGAATTTGCTGAAATTCGGTACGAAGGTTGTTCTCATAGTGGTTAAGAAAAATGCCAATTTTTTTTCAAATATCTCAAACGGTTTCAAAATTACGGCTATGTAAAGTTTCCTAAAATCCGCCAAAAAAGCGTAACCGACATATGTATGTTAAAATCACCATAGCTTTTACTGACAGCACTTCTACTGGCACTTCTACTGACAGCCGCAAAAGCATATGACGAAGAGGACGTCTTGGATCGCAGCGCTCACAGCCGCCACTTTGGTTTTAAATAAACATAAAAAAAATGTTTGTGTACTTGAAAGTGTAATTAATGGATACCTAAAAGGATTTTTTGATTGCTTATTTAGTTTAGTCAAAAAAAATCCCAAAAATACACGTTTTTTCGAGGTTTCAAACAGATGTTGTCCCTTATCTCTATAAGGACAACCTTCGTACCAAATTTCATCAAATTCTGAGGTGGTCAAGTCAAATTTTTCAATTTAGTGTGTTGATTTCATATGGAATGACTCTACCGCCAAATGCGACGTTCGGGTAGGTATGCGGTTTTCATGCGCAGAAGGCGCTCAACTGATTGAAATTCATGGAAAATTGACGGAAGTATATGGAGAATCTTGTATTGATGTTAAAGCGTTCACAAGTGGTGTAGAGAGTTTACAGCCGGCCGTACAAAGATTCATGATAAAAACAGGAGCAGCAGACCGTCAATTTCCAACGGCGGCGAGTTGTATGACATGGCAATACAAAAACTGTCGCAGCGTCCCCGAAAATGCATCGATCAAAATGGCGTTCATGTCGAAAGATAGGTAAAGGTTCAAGCCTTAAAATGGTGTATATATATATTAGAAAATAAATGAGTTTTTGTATGCTATAAGAAATTGGAGACCTTACTTTACGAACGACCTTCGTACATAGGACCATATTGAACTGCTAAAAATCAAAAACATTGTTCAACAATTCATACAAACAATTATTTTAAATTTATACATTTTTAATAAGACGGTTCTTGTTTAATTAAACCGTTTTTGTCCGCTTCTATGTTTATTACAATTTTAACAAGCGGGCCACCAAGTACATTTAATCGAGCAGTAAACAGATTTATTAATTAAATGAGGAGAAATCATTTTTTGGGAAATTTAGTTAACTGCATATACATGTATCTACTTAGGGTTAGTATTGTGTCGATGCTGTACAATAATTTGTACTTGTTCACATTTGTTTGATTTCAAATACTGCGTATAATGAAGTTTATGTTAACGAGCAAGCTATTCCAAAGTCACATTCTCTTGTACTTGGCCTATACCTTTGCATTGTTTATGCTTTAATTGACGATTAGATTTTCCTCCTATTATTGGCATAGCTAGTACAATGTATCTTCAGAAATATGTTTAACTCTTCACCACTTAAATCCGCTACAGTCCATGGCCTCGTAGTACCACGTTAATCCAAAGATGAAATAGAAACTGGCACCGGTATCCAATATATCGATCCGGTCGCAAAATCGACATACATTCAGTTTGCCTTCGCACCGCATCCCTGCTTTATTCGCGTCTCGGATCAAGGTCCTTTATAAAGGACGGCCAGACCACCCCGATGAAAAGGATAGGGAATATTTTAGAGCCGGCTAACCGTGAAACGAGATACGTACAAGTAGTGGTCCTCACGGCAGGCCGGGCTTTTCTCAGTGATCGATGAAGGTTCGAAAGATACTCGAACCTGGTTCTTCAGCTTCTTCTCGAGTGTGAACATGGCTTCGAACGAGTCCATGCTGTCTACGTAGACCCACGAGGATGATGATCTTCTACAAGAACACTGGACAATGTTTCCCTTCGGGAGAAATAGAAACTTTTACGCTCCTCGTCTAGGGATTTCCCGGGGAAAGGAAAGGGATAAGCCGTACTAAGGAATATAGCCCACGGTTCAGGGACTTCTATTCGTTGGCCACGATCTGAGCGTGACTCGTTTGCTCGTGAAATATATGCCCCAATATCCGTATGCTTAATTTTCTTGTTTAAACTCGATTACTCCTTTTAAATGTATTTATTTCGCGTTGCATTTTGAGACGACAGAGGGGATCCAAGCAGCTTGCACCGCGGCTCTAAAGGCTATTCCGGAGAATTCCTACCGTGACGCCTTCAATGCTTGGAAATCGCGCTGGCAGCGCTGTATCGACGCAGGAGGAGCCTTTTTTGAAAGTTTTTAAAGAATTGTTACGATTGGCTCAATACATTTTTTTAAATCGAATCAGTCCTATTACTTTCCGGACAAACCCTGTATGGTTCATAAGTATACGTTCAATTGTCATTGGTATTTTGCGTGTGGAACATAAATTTTGTTCAAGTTTTTTTGTTTAATAATAATATGACGGTGTGCGAGTCTACTTATGTATGTCCCATTCGTAGTTACTCAATCACAGTTTATCTTAGTATTTCCGTGTCAAGGTAAAAATTTTTCGTAAAATTTCCATCCTTTCCAAGCCTTCTTATTTACTTTGATCAACCATGTGTCGTTTTAGAATGTATCTGTTGTGCTTAGATTTGTCTAATCATTTACCATCGGGTTAACTGCGATATAAAGTATTATTAGCGAGGTTAGATGGTTCTACATCAGTCGATTCACTATTTTCAATTCTTTGAGACACAGTAATTAGTTTACGGATATTTGTCTTATCGGTTATATTACATTTTCAACATAATTTTCTATATTTCTTGCATTCCTGTGCTAACTGTTTTACCGTTATTTTTCTAAAAATGCGATAGGTTTGTTTATCTAGCATCCATGGCTTTTAAGTCGCGTATACCCATACATGTTTTATTCGACCGTTGTCTTGAAATGTAGTCGGCTAATAAAAAGTATTTGGCTATATACGGTTGTTATTATACTGCAATAATTAATTAGTCGTAATTTAACAATCAAAACTAATAGTTATATTTAATATTTCGGGTCGAAGTAACAGATTGGAGGAATATAGAAAGGCATAGAATTGAGACGATTACTATACATATTACCAAATACTGTGGTATCTTTCAAGTTATCTTTGTGTACAAATTAATTAATTCGTATTATTATTCGTAATACCCATAAAGTTGCGACATTCTCTTGATGCTGTTGAATTGTTATCAAGTTACTCGCGTGGTATTTATGCTTTACCTAGCTTCGCACCTAGACGACTTACATATATACTTTTAGATACGTATGTATACTTTTAGATACGTCTAAAAGGGTCACCGTTTTAAAAACCCTATACCGGGTGAAGATGGGAGTGTACGAAACACGCTTCCCCGGGGTGAAAAGAATCTCGCTAAGACCTGTCGGGAAATTAATGCTGCGAATAATCGCGCGAATAGGAAGAATTCGCGTAGAAAGCGACCGATTCAGCGGAACGATACCGGAAGGGAAGCAGAAATATATCCGGGTCGTAGGTGGTACAGGGATATTATGAAATATTTCTTTGAAGATTTCGAACCGGGAAAATATTTCGTTTGCGTGAAAAGCAGACCCGGAAAGCTCCGCGACCAGGCATTCAAGACCTGTGCGCCAGTTTTCATGAATATGATCCGTAGCGAAGCAGAGGAGGAAAGTTCTCTCGGTGCGACGGCTCTTTATCCGCGAAATTAACGAGATTCCAGCCAGCATGGTGAGCCTCTGCGATCTCGCGGATACCAAAGGGATCCTGTTTCACCAGAATTTCGTGAACGATACTCGAGGGACGAGTGGGAAAATGTTATTGGCGCTCACATAATTCCTACACGTGTTATCGGATTAATTTATGGGTCTCCAGCAGGGATCCTGCAACGTTCGCGGTTTTCGACTGGAATACTTGTGACCATCACTTTTCTATTTTCCGAAGTTCCTTCTGTACCATCAGGATTTAAATACTCTGGAAGCCTCATTAGAAACCGAAGGAAGTTTGAACACATGAAATTTGTTCTGGCAATCTGTTGGTTGAAAATAAAGATAACGAAGAGAAACGAGCTCGGTATTTGGAAGGAATTTATTTAAAACAATGATACTAGTCATTATAACAAATAAAGAACTAGTTTAGTAAGGTCGAAGGTTATCTGGCGAAGACGGCGAATGCAATGGTAACAATTTCATATAAATTAAACGTTCCATTGAATTTGATAAAAGTTTAACCCAGCAGTTTGCGCTCTCCCGGTCGATTACGTAGCAAGGAGTCTCGCTAATTAGCTTGAACGGCCGAACTTCGGTGCCATATCTAAGACGGCACTTTGCACTTTGCACTTTGTCTCTTGCATCCAGGTATACTCGAAACGAGAGCTGGATCGGGTACGTGGCAATGGGAGACGAGACGAGACGTGAGATGTGATGACACGATGGCGCAGGCTCTGCATTAATGAACGACCAATCGAGGCCAGTAATTGGTGGACAAGATCTCATCGAACCAGCTCGCTTTTGATTCCTGACAGCGTCGGTACGGGCTTTAACACTCGACACTTGTCAATGACATGAAAGCATTATGGCGATCGATTACTGTAGAGGACTCCGATGATTGCCTGCCATTTCGTATATGGCCTGTTAATATTAACGTCTGCTCACAGCGATTCGATCATCGAAACGGGGCGCAAATTGTTCCCCGGCTTTTGTTTCCTCTGCCGCTGTAATCTATCTGTGGTTGCAATATTATACCGAAACACCGATAGATCTTGGAAATCCTTTATCGTTCGGTTGTCGATAGAAATCCAGAATAAACGTTACGCCTAAAAGCTGGCGATGGTTGGAAAAATGGGAAATGTATACAACCTTTTTTATACGTATCTGAATTGATTTGCGGTGGACAGGCTGTGGCGACCTAATTCGTACGGGCAACTTGTACCAGGTGTTTGATAGAATGATTTTTATTTTCTGACGTTCGCGGGCCATGCTTGAATTATTGTAAGTTCTATGTCGTGAGACACTGTTGAGAATGATTTTTTTTTCTTCGTTTCTAGGTCGACATGGGAAGGTGTGGTTTCGTTATGGCGTTGGTCCTCGTCTGCTTCACGGCAGATGTGTTTCCACAGTACAGAGAAAAGAATATAAGTAAGTGAAGTTATTTCATCCATAAGATCTTTACTCCAACATCGATTACCTAAATCTTTGATGCGTGCTAGCTTAAAATGTGTCCCACTTTTGTTAATACTCGAGTATTCATTTTGGGGTATCTTTATACCACTTTGAAATTTGAAAATTAATAATACACTATTTCTGTTATCTCAATAATAAATAGTTAATAGCTGTTGATTTTTCTACTCGTTTTATGTAATTTAAGGGAATTACTTAAGAATTCAGCTAAACATGCTTTGTTAAATTTTACAAGAACACAATTTCTATGTAACATAGCTGCTTTATTTCCTTTCGCGCTTCAACGAGTTATAATCGGCGACCGAAATATTGCTATTAAAATGTTTTACATAAAAGCCATAGGTTGGAATGAGTTAAAATTGCAATTAGTGATATCGGATTATACTAAGACGAGAATCAGATAGAATTTATATTTTCGATGAAACGAATGTTACGGATCAGCCATCCGAAGGAGGGAACCGTACTTCCAGAGGCATTTTAGTTTAGCACCTTCAATTTTGCTCACGAGCGGTTCCACGACATTACGAAAGATGCGGAGTCCTAACATTTTCTACTTGCCCGTCGAAATGGTTTTCCGCAGGATTAAATCCCTCGAGTCGACACGAAGTTAATTAGAACCACGTGTCTCTCTACCAATAAGAGTTATAATGTTCTTCTTCTCTCTGTTTCCGTTTCCGTGGTTCACGTACCCGGTGAACAGGCCTTCCATTTAATAATTTTACTGGAACTACATGTAACTTTGACCATTCGGTATTTCGCAGTTGTCATATAACAATTATTAGCTGGTTTAATATAAATTGTCGGTCTATTCAAAGAGAAAGGAAAATTGTTTTTTTAATTCAAATAAACATTTTATTAATCAAGATATGCGCTACTTGGGGAAAGAACCGAAGAACAGAGAATACTTAAAAACATTATAGGGCCTCCCACAAACTTACTACTTTTAAGCGTACAATTAATCATTGGAATGATCATTCTACGATTGATAAGAAATCCGACATTTCGTATCACGCGACCTAATAAGACATCCTTAATTTGGCGATAGTATTAATCTGCTGACAGATCGATGTGGCATCACTGTGTAATAAAGAAAACTTTAACAAAGCGCAGCAACAGCTATCGTTCTATCTGCAGTTTCGCCATAAAATCGTCGTCTTCCAATAGTTTACGATAATACCATGCAAAGTTATTGCATGTACGTATGTACGTTCATACATGTACACATATACACATATAGAACGTATACGGACGAGATTTTCTGTCCGCTCGATAAACTCGACGCACCGAAATCGAGGGGCTTTGGAATTCACTCCAGGAAATCAAAAGCCCGACGAATACCCCCGTGATATTGGGAGCAGATTGGAAGCCAAGAATCTACCACGAGATTGAAAAGTTCACTCCCGATTCCCGCGCGCGTTCGCTTTTACCGCGGACAAGATGGCTGGATAGTAAAAAGGCCAAATTAAGTGCGCCCACGTAAGCGGAAAAAACCGGCTATATCAAAGCGACTGTATCCCAACGAATTTATCCCTGAAAATCGTCAGCCTGTGTGACGTAACACGGGGTTGCCAGATAATATTCTTCTAGCCAACTGCTGTATCGTTTGATGAATTTCGCTATTTCCTCGTGATTACTGTAATTTTGCAAAATTTAGACTCGCTGTTACTTATATCTACGTATGTAAGTATGTACATAGCGTTCATATAATATGTAGAATGTAGATATACACAAACACATATTATGTGTAAGAATAAGTTCTTTACGGGGAGTTTCAGTCGTTTGCTATGTCCATTTGCTGCTAGAAAAACTTGTTCCTACTAGACTATTATAAATATTTTAATGGCTAATTTTTTATTTGCTTTTTTTAATAAAAACTTACGTTTCCGGAAAATCGAGAACAACTCATTTCCACACAGAGTAAAATGAATTGTACAGGTTGACATAAAATATCGGACAATTGGACATATGCAGGTTATTTCTGAGAAATGAAATTAAAGAGTTATTTTAATCCGGGGTCCCGATTTTGAGATACAGAATTCCAATATCTGATGGTCAATGTACACGTGGAAAAGTAATGACACCGTTAAAGAACTATACAAATGAATTTCCCACAGTTTCGGTACATTCTAAATATAAACCCGAAGGTTTGTATGTTCCATATTGTACATTCCTAAACCGATCTGTACGAAATTTAGCATAGTTGCGCAATGGAACCCTGCGAAACATGCAGCACTCGAACGATATCGATATAATTGTAATTATCTCGCGCAGGGTAGGCTAATTTAAACTAGAAAATTCAGTTACCATACACTTCTGTCTCGATAACTTTGCGGCCATAGGCTATTACGGACGGCGAATTTGTGCAAGCGGAAAGTTATCGAAAGGCCCCACCATTTGACTAAATTAGATAACAGACGTGTGACGGGGCATACAGTGCCCGAAATTTCCATAAAGCCACCAAGTTTTTTTATGATATCTCATAATTTTTCTATACTTATGATTATATTTGAGGATATTCCATTTTAGGAGTATAAAAAACACATATATATCGATTGAAACAGTAGAAATAATGTTTATTTAAAAATACAAATATAAATATATAATTTTGTATAGAATAAAGTGCGAAATTTCTATAAAGCCATATATTTTTTGACGAATTTAGTTCAAAATTAACAATAATTTCTTTTTTATTTCTATATTAATAATTCGTAAAACTACCGTTTCTTCGAATAACTTCGAAAAGACGGTTCGGCATTGTCGAAATCAAACTTTTAAGTGTGTCTTCTTGAATAGATGCCCATGCTTCGTTTACAAATTGATGCTTATAGGGATATGGGATGTTTTAATGGCGTAATTGCTAAAATAATTAATAGATCACGTACAGTTATAAATAATTACGTAAATTTGGGTAAGGACTATGGCAAAAATCATCCTAAAGGGGGAAATCAAAGGCTGACCAAGAGACAGCATTCATTGCTAATGAGATCTGCGTCAAAAGAACAGAGAAGTGCATCAGAACTTCGCGTTGAACTAGGTTTGCCAGTAACTACGAGACGTGTACAGCAAATTTTGAAAGGTTACAAACGATTTCAGTGGACAAAAATAATGCGAAAACCAGCGCTAAAAGCGGAACACAAACAGGCTCGTCTTGATTTTGCAAAAGCACACATGTTCTGGTCTAAAGAATGGGAATATGTTATTTTTTCTGATGGAAAGAAATTCAATTTAGAGGGACCAGATGGTTTTAAATATTAGTGGCACGATTTAAGAAAAGAAAAAGATACAACAATGAGCCGCAACTTTGGTGGCGGTACATTAATGATCTGGGCTGCATTTAGAGCTGACGCCAAGACACCAATTTGCAGGATTACTCCTAAAATGAATTCTGTAAAACATACAGAATTGTTACACATGATTTTAATACCATTTACTGAAGATATTGGACATGATAACTTCATGTATCAACATGATAACGCTGTCGTCCATACATCAAATTACACAAAACAGTGGTTATGTCAAAAAAATATCAGGGTTTTGACATGGCCAGCGTGTTCTCCAGATTTAAACCCAATAGAAAACCTTTGGGGATACTCGCGAGAAAAGTTTATGGCAATTGTAAGCAATACAATACTATTATAGAATTATGGAAAGCAGTAAACGAAGCATGGGCATTTATTCAAGAAGACACACATAAAAGTTTGATTTCGACAATGCCGAACCGTCTTTTCGAAGTTATTCGAAGAAACGGTAGTTCTACGAATTATTAATATAGAAATAAAAAAGAAATTATTATTAATTTTGAACTAACTTCGTCAAAAAATACATGGCTTTATAGAAATTTTGCACTTTATTCTATACAAAATTATATATTTATATTTGTATTTTTAAATAAATATTATTTCTACTGTTTCAATCGATATATATGTGTTTTTAATACTCCTAAAATGGAATATCCTCAAATATAATCATAAATATAGAAAAATTATGAGATATCATCAAAAAACGTGGTGGATTTATGGAAATTTCGGGCACTGCATACCGAAGGGAGAAATTAGGGGGCGACTGCTGTATTGCAGATATTATATTATGTTCGCTGTAAAAAAGGTGAATCTAAAACCGCTTGCTTAAAATCAAAATAAAAGAGAGTTTTTGAAGAATTGTAGTTTGGGTTGGGGGGGGGGTGAGGAACGATATTGCAATTATAATTGTTACGAACGACTTTACGAATTTGCTTAATTGTCCGCAAATGATTTTAAACATCTGCAACGAACTTTTCGCTCGCAATTCGATTAATAATTGAGCTAGAACGACAGAATGAAAGCGGGCCTCAGAAATTGACTCATAATTATGACTCTCAGTGTGTAATTGATCGACTTTTATTTCGTCAATATGAATAAACGCTGTTAAACACCTATAATCATAGCAATCATATTCTTTTACGAATCTGCAATTTACTTTGGTTAAATTTAAAACTTAATTTCCATTCTAATTTAAAGTGGATGTATTTGAAAAGGATGTGGTATACGGAGGTATGCCTTTTGAATTATTTTAAATTGCTACGCAGAGTCGATCCAGATAAGAAAGTTCGCGATGTTTAGGAACACCCTCTATAGTTCCAACGGAAATGCTTGGGAAATATCATGACTCGATGCGTCCGTAATCCCTGCCATTGTGTAAGCCCCGATTATGCGAATGTTCCGACAAAGCTGTGTAAACGACTTCTTTTAAATTCAATATAAAGTAAATCTCGTGAGAGACCATAGCTTCGGATACGAGAGAAATGTTACGATTAAAATGCGCATGTCAAATGATCCTCCGTTAGAAAGATCTTTCCCGATCACAAAGAACGAACACAACCTAATAACGGCGAAAAAGGATTTCCTACGGTATAACCTTTCCAGACTTGTTATGGTCGGCGAGCGGCATATAACAAGCAATCACTGTGGGACAGAAGTAATTAAGGCGGAACCGAAACAGATGAAGGATTCTCCTTCGGCAGGAGAAGCTCGTTGTTGGAAAATTGGTACTTAATTGATATTCTGTAGGTGGGAATTGAAAATCCTATTTTAATTGAAATCCCGTTCGCTTAATGGAAATCCGTGTTTTTTTATTTGATGAACGTGCAAAAGTGATCTCTCTGTCAACGGAAGATCACAGTATATTTATTTGGCGAGATTCACCGCGTATAGTACGATCCTGCCATTGAAATGAAAATCCGCGGGAAGTGGAGCCACTCGATGTCCGTCGTCCCCTCGATTTGCGGCTTTCCAATCGAACAGAAATAATCAATTCCACGCCATGTTAGAGCCGGTACGATACACAAATTTGTACGCGGTGATAAATTACCGAGAAGAATAATTAACTCTCGCAGCGAATCGTGTTTTTAGTACGGAGGTAAAGAACAAAAAAATGGTTTTCTGGAATAGATTTAAAACTTATTTTTTCGTTCATGCTTTCCCTCTTGACCGCCCGCAATCACGCATTTCTGCGAAATTAGATCGCTAAAATACACTCGGGCCAACGTCGTTTCAACTTATAGTCACACATCTGTCATGCCGCGTGTGGGTGAAATCCCATAAACGTTCCATAAACGAGTTCCATCGTGCCCTGGCGCCGCCGTAAACAGCTATGCGGCTACGGCTTGTCTTAAATTAGACAGGAAATTCTTCGCGACGTTAACCCGAATTTTAGTAATGCGAGTCGAGCGCACGCGAATAGTGATTGCTACACAAACTCTCACCAAGAAGAAGAAAAACAGTTATAATACCGGAAGAGCCATTCGTGCAATGTTAGTTGGACAGAGGAATTGTATTAAAACCGTATAAATACTCCACAAACATATGTTTATTCTTCACACTTCTGTCATAGAATATGTATACTGTATAGTCTAAAAACATAAAATAAACGATATAATGGACCACGGACCCTGAAATTTCAAAATATTAGCATACAAAATGCATAATGAAATTTCGGAATTATCGCCGGGTGACATTACATACATCGTGCAAGAGGTAAAATATACGTATTTTTCTCGTTAAAATTTCGGAGCATAGTGATGCATACGTGTGGAAATGTCGCGGAAAAATTTCTACGTTTCTACTGTTCTAAGGGGAGGGAATATTTACGCATTGAATCCTCCGTGTCTGGGAATTCCGAAGCGCTGATATTTCTTCACGTTGATATTTATAACGCGCAATATGTATTTTTCAATTTGTCGTGTGTTCCAGGCCGTTCTACCGCTAAATCGGTATAATGACATATATGTACACAATGATATTAAACATCATCGATTCGCGTATTTAAGGAAGAAAACGTTAACAAGGAATTCAACGGTAGACTAAATCGAGAGAGGCGGAGGGAATAAGTAGATAAGAGCATTACCGGGTCGGCGTTTGCGATCGACTATATTCCGTTGCCGGATGCGACTTTAATTCCGATCGAATGTGTTTTTGTGGATAAGCGCGGAAAAAGGGCGACCGGAACGAAACCGAACGAATCGTCACGGCATTCATAGCCGCGATCGCGAATAACGTTTTTCACTAATTTATGCGCATACAGAGTAAATGAATCGATCGTGGAATGGCAACATCTGCCGTGCACCACGGAGCTTTGTGTACAACGCTTAATTGGTAATTACCCGGCGTATTTAACGTGAGCAGCGCCGGACAATCGTCTCTGTACTACTCTTTCCAAATTCGTTTAACAAACGAATCGCGATTGCAATGATTACCAACCGTTGCCGAGAACGGAACGACCGACCGGCCGGGCGCAGTGATTGGGATTTTATTGGTCCATCGTGCACGCGCCGATTAAGCCTTTTGTTTAAATAAAAATTCACCACCCTGCGCACGGTGACCTTTCTCATCGGAACCATCGCCTCTGATGTATTGTATTATATGTATTTGTGTTTCGGTAATTAGAGTTTATTCGGTTTCCGTACACGACCTCATACTTAATACCTTTTAATTGCCATGGCAAAATGATTTCCTACGTGTTCTAATATTAATTCCTGCCTACATATTGTTTACACAACCTGACCCACTTAATTATTATCTAATTGAATTGCGATATAGGTACCAGTTTCATGATCGTTAGGAATACAGTACAGTATGATTAAAAGCTACGCGAAAGTTACGTAATTGAATGGCAATATTTGCTTTTTGGCACTCCGGACCTGGCGGTAGTGTAACATTCGAGTGGTCGACACATAAAAATATCATATTGTAGTCATTTTACATTTCATCGGTCTCCAAGCACTACGCTACTTCTCTACGGACCGCTTGGGTTTCTACGATTGTTATCTAAAACTTCCGGCGCCTCACTTCAGGCAGCGAAAAATATCTTTGGAAGTTTCAATGTGCAGAACGGTTCCCGAAGAATTTCGATCTTTCGAGTTTTCGGAATGCCAGGAACATTGTTCCACTGAAATTTTATGGCGTCGAAATGTTAGACCCCAGCAATATTTGTTGCCTTAAAATTTGTCAAGCATTGGCATTCTAGCGCGCGGAAATTCATAAAATTACAAAGATTTCAAAACGTACCAACCGTATCACGTACAAACTTCAAACAAGCTCTTGTAAGCACCAAACTATCAAGAGGTATAATTTTTTGTCTTTCGCAATCAGTACATTTTATTAATCTGACCTGTTATCCATAAATTAATATTTAAATTGTAAAAATAACATGAACATACATATTTGTATGTAAAAAGGCAAGTTGCACACAAATAAATACATATACATATGTATATAGGTTTTAAAGGAATACAGACTCTCTGCTCTTCTATAAAATTTTGTAAAATAAGGATCGATCCTTAATATTTGTTGTGCAAGGTTAACTATTTATACATTTGCTGCCTTACGCGCTTTACAGTAGAAATTGAGATGTCTACAAATTTTATTTATCACGAATAAGGTGTCTGCAAATATGTACGTAAAATATTAAGTGATTCGTCATGCGAACATTATACGCCGATACTCCATTCTAGGTAAAATTCGAAAGTCAGTAGGTTCATAGACTCCTGCCTGAATTGTTTGCATTATACAAAACTAAGAGGGCAAAAAGTAGAACCAAAAAATTCGTTTTTTAAATATAATAGAACATAACATGGATTTGATTGTATTTTAAATTAATAAGAACGTGAAATTGGTCTGTCATATGTAGTACATATGCATGTAGTACATACATATGTCAAGAGACAAGGTCAAATCTCCGGCCAAGTATAAGAGGCCCCGCCTGGAGACTTGTCTCTTTACAGAAACAATTAGATCGGGGTTTTCGGGGTATTCAAACGGCATTAAAGCGGCAAATTTCCCAAAAAGTATGATGATATTCTTAAAAGCGACGTAGAGACGAGTCGATTGAGACTAATTACAAAAAAAAATCGGTACAACCAGTTATAAGATATTTGATGTCAAAGGTAGTAGTTTTTTGTAAAATCAGTCGTCTACTTCTCCTTTTCTAGTGTCATGCAGCCCCTCGTAGCTATACGCCGGTGTCAGACCCTAACTAAAATATTTTCACACCATGCGACGATAATTTCTCTGCCAGTAACGTAGATTGTGATATGTAATCTGTTGGGGACATGTCGGAAAACATCAAGAGACAAGGCTTGTCTCTGACCAAGTACGAGAGTCCCCGACTGCTATTCAGAAAATCTTCCAGGGCTTCAAATGGTTTCTTTAATTGTTGAAACAATGCATTTAATTTGTAAAACTTAAGCTTAACAATAAATTGCAACAATAGGCTTAAAACCGATTGAACGCCCACGCCTTTTCTCAAATACTAACGATGTCACCGAGATGAATCAATGAATAGGAAATGTATTTCCCTAAATATTAATAAATCGTGAGGATATAACTCGAAATGAATGAATAAGAAACAGCTAATTACTATTCCATTTCTATTTAATTAAAATTCATCGATACTATGGGATCAAATATTGGACATAAGTGTTAAATGCCCGATAAAATGATTAGAAAAATGTTTCGAAAAAATGAAAGAGCCAACGCGGCCGGCAAAGACACACCGTCGCACTTACTCTCGCCGATCGTAATGCGAGCGTGACAGACAGGACGAAGGAAAGAAAGGCCCTAATGCGAGACGACTTCGGACAATGATGAATTCCGCCAATGCGTATCAATATACCTTCCTCGGTCGTCAAACGTGCTGTCACACATGTTTGCTCGGTCCACGTTCGTGCGATTGGCACGTGCGAGCGCGACGGAAAGATAGAGACACAGTATGTAGTCGTTGTATGCAGTGTTGTTGATACCCCGAGCCATAGTACACCACCGCGAGAACGAATTATACGAAAGAGAGGGAAAGAAAGACACCTGCGTGAAGCACGCAGGTTAGTACGCCATTCGGAAAATTTCAAAGTGGTATCAATAATTTATAAATTTAATATGTATAATGGTTTCTTAAATTGTTGTAAAACGGTATTTAGTTTCAAATTTCTACAGACATTTTAAAGTGAAACTTCTTTGCGCGCGTTGAGGGTAAATTTCAAGGTCGCGTCATAATAATCATAATATGAGCGTCACGATAATAATAATATAATAATAGATAATAATAGATAGCCGGACGCATAGCCCGAGAGAAAAGGAGAAAGATATAAAAAACATACTACACTGTGGTGTGCGAGAAACCGTGCGATTGGAATTTGTTTTTTGGCGACGAGCCGTTTCCGTCGCATTATCGGCCGCGGGCAGTCGAGGTCCAGCGCGAAACGAAAACGGACTACGACGGGGCCGGAGAGAGAGAGAGAGAGAGAGAGAGAGAGAGCTCAGACTGTGTGTGCCAGTTGAATCCGGCGCGTCTATGTCCGGGATAGTGTTTATTTTAATCTTCTTGTTTAATTAATAAATATATTTGTGTTTTGTATTCATTTTGTGTTCCCTTACCCCACAATACGTTTACACTATAGAAATGTTATTTTCTCCTCTTTGTGGTGTATTCGTTCTTGAGGACGTGTACGCATGCGTTGTATTTTAGAAAGTAGGCATACCGCTCTGGAATATTATTCTATAACCTCGTGTTAAGTCACATGTTCTTATATTGTTTTGGTAACGTTTTTTATTCAAATATTTTTATAGTGACTAGTGATACATTTATTATATGAAAAATTAAATCTGCAATTAAATAATAATCCTAACATAATAATTAACTAAAATTTATCGATCGTATAATAATACAAGAAATAATAACCTTTATCTGGCAAACACGATCGTGTGTTATCGTGTTTCCCAGGTAAAGGGTCTTATTTCTTGTATAATCCTAACATGTCGACAACTAAATCTGGAACCACAATAGATGCTATTTTTACACGATATAATGATATCAATTTTAACGACCGTGAATATAATCATAATTTATGAACCTTAACTGGCTAAAAACGTAATTTCTAAATTCAAAATATTTAATATAAATCTGAATATGTGTGAATTCAACTTTGGAATAAGAGAACGGTTAGTCATGTCAATACACAATTTTAGTTTTTCGATATGAGGCGGAAAGGTCTTGGATTTTTTTTGCATGTCAATAAGAATAACTTCTGGTTTGTTGTTGACGCTAGTTTAGTAGTGTGTTAGAATAATTCTTAATTAAATATGAACAATGTGGACCATAATTATTCAAAATGTAGTTGAAAAAATTGTTGTGTCGGTGTTGGTTTAGAGCCATTATGTATAAATATAATGATATCAATATTAACGATCGTGAATATAATCATAAATTATGAACCTTAACTGACTAAAAAACGTCTTTAAAAAACGTTTTTAGCCAGTTACGGTTCACAACTTATGATTTTTACACGATATTTGAAAAATATTGAAACAAGAACATATGTTTCATATGTTAGGTACCATAAGGCTTTAGTGACAACCATACCACTACACACACAATCAGAGAATGTTGTTAATATCGAAGAAATAAATGAAAAGTACATGTGACTTATAATTTGTGTAAATTTTTCTCATTTAAATACTTTCAATACTATGCCTAAATCCTTTATGTACCGCAAATATTAATTAATAAATTTTAAATTGAGTTTGCCAAAGAAGTTTCACTTCTGACATGTATACTCCGTACACACGCTCTATTTAATTTTTTAAATATACATATAATCAAATTGTTCTGTAAACAGCTCGTCCAAGAAAAAGTCAGCAAATTTTTCCGTATCTGATAATAACATTGTTATGATATTACTTACACCAAGTACATTTAATCGAGCAGTAAACAGATTATTAATTAAATGAGGAGAAACCATTTTTTGGGAAATTTAGTTGACTGCATATATTTACTTACTTTGTTAAGGATAGTATTGTGTCGATGCTGTACAATAATTTGTACGTGCTCGCATTTGCTAGATTTCATATACTTCGTGTAATGAAGTTTATGTTAACGAGCAAGCTATTCCACAGTCACATCCTCTTGTACTTAGCCTATACCTTTGCATTTCTGATGCTTTTTTGAGGATATATGCTACAGGAGAACAATGCAAAGTGAAAATGTATGTAAAGGCAGTTTGCGATGCTGGAATACAGCGTAATTCGGGGCCCTAGCACATATGTGTATAAAACGTCGGTTAAAATAGTACTAAAACAAAAAACAGTACTGGCTCGATGGGCCTGCAATTATATTGCAAAGTTACCTGGCGCGGAACAAACGATCCGGTGGCCCGTTCAGATAAGATTCGGGGCCAGATTGGTTGCAGTCCGGCGCTTATGGCGGGCCAACACTGTAATCCACGATTCTATTTCAAGATATGATTTATGTTACGCCACCATGGACACGTAGCTGCCTTCCCGCCCTGATCGCTTTCGAATGAAAAAACGGCCGTGGTGCCATTGTCTGTTTGGCGGGTGTATCGCGTGGTGCATTGTATGCAAATATGAACGATCCCGCGATATCTCCAATTTTCCCTCAGCCATGTTTCACTTCTTTACTGGCGATCGTACAATTAGCATTACGCCAAAAATAACCAAGGGAATTTTAAACAACGTTCCGCTATAAAATCATTCCTGCGAAATTCATGTTTCGCCTTTGGAGTACAATGAATTTTCATTCTTTAGACAGCTTATTGTACGGAAGATTCAAACACGAATTCTATCGAATTGCACTTACAATTAAACTGCAGACGGGAAAAGTTAATATGGAAATGCCGGAACTTTGATAAGTGTGTTTCGAATAAACTGGATTTAAAGTGTTTGAATCGGACTGTTCCTTTGTAAAAGTTTGTATTGTATACTTTCATAGTGATATATTATGTTAAACTAGACTTTGCATGAGGGAACTAGAATATTCAGTAGTATGAATATTATTTAAATATGTAAAGTATAGATGACGTGCGAAGATATTCCGGTGCGTCTTTGGTGTTTGGATGAACTTCCTTTCCTTCTCATTTCGGACGTTAGGCATAAACGGAGCTATTTTTAAATAATAAAAGTATTAACTTCGTCTCAGTCTTCACGAGTTAATTGAAATGATTGCTTCAATTTATTAAACGACTAGACAACACTTCGAAAAATATCCACTGAGAATTGTATAGATTGACCAGACAGGAGGACAGGTGGAACAAAATGCAGTCAGAAACTACTGGATATTTTTCTAATAAGCGAAAATTAATTTCTTTTAATTCTTGGCCATTTGGCCGGCTCGGCCGTTAGGATTGCGAAAATAAAGTCTGCGAGATAGAAGCTCTGTGTATCGAGAGTGAAAATCACACAACTAAGAAAATATTGACGTAACCCCTGTTAGACGGGCCTGAAGTATGTGCCCGAACAGTTACCAATTTATTGACATTAGTCATTATTATTGGAAATGGAGAAAGTAAAAGAACGTTTATGTATGTATATTTTAGACATACATTTATTCTCTTTTCTGTAATGGCATGAAAAAAGACGTCCGAAGGTCGCAAATATCGTATTCAACTAACAAGTGAAGAAAGAGATAAAAGGTAAGGAAAGCGAAAGTCAACGATTGTCGTTAAGGAAAAGGCAATAGAAGGAAATGAATAAAAGTATTGTCGGGAAAGTCGAGGATAGTGAAGTAAAAGAATGACTCGGACGAGTAAAGTGAAGAAGAGATCTATTCGAAAAACAAGGTCAAAGCGTACTGCCCTGAGATGCGCAGTGCATCTCCTTATATGCACCACCAGCCCTCATTTGAAAGCGCGTGACTTTGTCAGGGTGGTCTAATCTGTCACGCGCTTTCCCAAATTCCAGATCTAAACACTCGAACCACTCGAACTGCCCCGAGCTCGGGAAAAACAGCAAAAGACGTGAGAAAAGTCTACATAACAAACATGAACTGCGGAAACAAATGCAGCTATCCCTACCAAATCACCACATACCATCGGTGACAATAGATTGATGATTCAGTTTTGTTTCCACAGGAATTCGCTCTGTTTCTAACGCTAATAATCCAAAAGTAATAATATTTTGCGATCTAATTTTGACAACCTTGCTGTTGATACGGTGAAGCAAATCACCATGAATTTATACAGCAGTAAATGAATGACAGTATTCTTGTCTAAAAATTCGTACCATGGCGCGTTCGTTCGCGAATAGCCGACGGTTTAAATGAAACTTTTACGAACTTCAACTTGCCGATTTGTGATGCGAGCAATAAACGGAAGGAGGTCAATGGGGGATCATTGTACACGAAAAAGTTCGACCGACGAAATATCTCCGAATAAGAATGAGAACAACGGGAAACGGAACTTTAGATAATTACCGCGAGAATTGGAGAAAAGTTTCAGGCCGGGTAGAAAGTCGTCGTGATTTCTGTGCTTACCCCGTTGCACCTCTTCTCGACTTTCTTCTGCACCATTTCTTTTCTTCGACCATTCTTATCCTCGTTTAGCTTTTATGCCATCATTAAGCGGCCACGGGCCAAACTTTTTTCTTATTTTAGCGATGATCAGCATTTACAACCTCACGTGCTTACGTTTGCACGTTTGTGGAATACAAGAAACACACGGACCGGTCGCACAATTCCTCAATCGCCAGTAGTCAGCGTTGGGCAGTTAAAAATAGAATGTTGGTTTCCGAAAACATAGAACTTCGATTATATTTGAAGTGAGAAATCACCATTTCAATGGGCCGTGAAAATATCTGTAAATGTAGAATTTCAATGGTCATTTCGATGAAATATGAAAAATGATTATCTATATGTATGATATAGAGAACATTTGTATTCTACCCTTAGATATAAAAATTCAAGCCGAATTCAATAAAACGTGTGAAATTTTTCCCTCGGAAATTTCGACTCGCTATTCGAATTTTTCATCGATTTAAATGTTCCTTTCTCGTATATTAAAAGAATTATGGTTGGTTTTACACAATTATCGATATCGGATTGTGTTTACAAAATGACATGACGTGCGACATGAAAATAAAACCAGTTGCAGCAAAATCTACGACCGACACTGAAATTTATATTTTTATTTCGATGGACAATCCATTGCTAGAGTTTGTCGGTGAAGTTCTACACCCCCTTTTTTATTCGTGTCGTTAACGAGTTCCAAACAATTCGAACCTTTTTTCACATAGAAATTTCCGAATTATCGATTACGAATATGGCGGTATGTTTTCGATTGTCCTGTTCTTTTATTTCTCATATAGCTAGTACCTATACGCAAGTACCTATACGGAGTTTCTCATATAGCTAGTACCTATACGCAACACATTTACAGAAAGAAACTTAAATAGATTGCCAACTTTCGACTATTTTGTAACACTGTCTGTAAAACGAAAACGTTCATAAAAACTCTGAGGTACAAGTTTTTTGTTTGGATCGGTAAATTCAGCGATTCCAGATGTTACGTCCCTTTATTAGTTCGTATTGTTAGCGCCCTTTGTTAGTTCGATGCCAGGACGACGCACTTCAAAAACTTATAACCCTTTGCACTCCGAGTGTTTTTTTACTCAAGAGTGCAGCAACTCCGTGACATTTTTGCGTTGGAGCATCTGGAAAATGAACTTCTGTTTTACTAAAAACAAAAGATCTGTTGTTATAAATTTATGTTATTATTTATTTACTTAATTAATATAGTTTGTGATAAAAGAAATACAATTCGATACTTATATTTTGTAATTAAACATAGTGTGATATTTGTAAAAACAATCTCCCATATGCATCCGTGGTTTATTTCGACATGTGTCACAATATTCGGTTGTTTATTCAATATCAATTTCATTTTCACTTTCGTTTTCACTGATCTCAAAACTTTCCCAATAATCTCCTTTTTCCATGTTTTCTCAAGGGTAAATCTATCTAATATAAAATAAACTTCAAAATTCACAAAGAAATAATGCACAGCAACCTTGAACACAGAATCTGCTAGTCATTGAACGCAAACTACATTAGTTTTTCTAACTGCACTGAAAGCAACTGGCGCAATAGCGGCGCCGACGGAGTTAGTGCACTGATAGCACTGGCGAAATAGCGGCGCCTACGGAGTGCAAAGGATTAAATTCCTTCAAGAAATAACACTGCGATCATCTTGGTTGAGACTGGCAATTGGTATCGACTAAACATATGAATCTAATCGAGCCGTTATGAGCGTAATCTTGAAAACTCTAATGATTAGAAAGTTCAAAATATCAAATTGCATCGGATACAATGAAGACGTTGTCCACGCGGAAACGTAAATCTAGCACCAGATCCCGCCCAGTTCAAGAGATACTTGAAAGGGAAAGTTAGTCAGATCCTTTTCCAAGTGCATACTTGATATGGGTGCTTGGATGCAAGATGAGGCATTCATTGTTTTGCCGAAAACCGTAACACTCCGACATAGTGGGGGGGGGGGCAAAATCCTATAAATGTATGTATATACTGGTGCCCTCCGCCGCGAAGGGCAGTTAGATAGTTCTTAGTCGCTGAGGGAAGTTTGGAGTTTTTGTCCAGTCCAGCCCAGTCCAGTCCGGTCCAGTCCGGTCCAGTCCGGTCCAGTCCGGTCCAGTCCGGTCCAGTCATGTCATTAGTAAAGTGAGTTACACTGCCAAATTAAGTTTAAGTGAAAGTCTCTACACCAAAATCCCCTATTCATAAAAATACCAAATAATGTCCACAGCCTTCACCGTACCTATAACCCGAGTAAAAACGGATGACGAGAGTAATAAAGAAGCCGAGGTACTCAATTAAATCCGTTACATCCGTGAGTAGCCAATGCTAAACGGGTTCTTGTCAGTTAATACTTCGTTCGGATCGAAACAATCCGTAGCGCGTAATAGAGTGGAGGTACACACTCGATTAAAACATGTTCGGACTGGAGTACAGAAGAACTAGTGATATTAACACCATTTTTCCCTCAGTGCCTATAAGACACAATAACCTATCCGGTTGAAAGGAGAAGTGGGAGCGTGCGGTGAGAAAAAATTCCACTTTCCTTGTTAATAAGAAGCAAAAGTTTAGAAGAAGGGCCCAAATCATGGAGTTGTTCAACACTTAGGACAATAAAAACAAGTACCAGAAATACTGATTTCTTACTTACACTCTCGTATCATCATTTTGACAGTAATACAACTCAGCCCCATCCCGAGTAAATTGGTCTAACCATTGACTCATAAGGAGACAAAATACTGACTTTGCGAAACAATTCTAAGGCGCACTATTTCCGTAACCTCGAAGCACGACGCATACATAGTCAAGCCGTAAGACAGAGAACTGAAAGATTTCCTACAGAGAATCGATTAGCTGTATTCCTACTGGATATTACGGTTAATCAAACTAATCATTGCAGCGGAGATTCAGAAACTTCGATGACAAGTACAGTTAAATTAATATGTCGTGGTATGTTATTAAATCTTGTATCTTTCGCGGTGGAATTCCCATAGGCTTCTGTGCTCTGTGCTTTCGGACTTTCGCGATATACAACGGTAGTCTGACAACCATGTCTATCTTATAAAGCTTTCAAGTAAATTTCTAATGCAGTGTAAAGCGCGTGTTAAGTGTCCAAGATGTCTTTAAGGTTTCAGCGTCCATTTGGTGGTGCGAATGTAGACGGAATAGGATGAATCTTTACGCGCTGAAACTCCTTCGAACAATACCTCAGGGAATGTAATCGTAGTTACAGATTTATGGTGCGCAAGTTGTCCTCTGCTAATCATTTCGTAGACCTCTATATTCAAATTGTGTGACAAAAAATCGTAGTTTCTTTGATATGGAATCGCTATTTTGTGATTTACGTTCAACACGTATAACGCGACATTTCCGTAATTCGGAAAATAATTGTTGTTTCAGATTTCATGTGCTTCTTCTCAGGAGGTATTTAAGATCGGAAACTTTGACTTCTCTACTTCAATGGCTGCAAATTATAATTTTTTACTAATGCGATGTTTTAACGATGAAACATAATACATACGATAATGTTGGATATACTTCCTGTTATTTATAATCTGAATGTTTTACTGGACGGAATAATGTATTAAATAAAAGATTTTCAAGTCCCTAAATCTTCGATAACACTATCTGTGTTCAAGGAATAAAAAGTCATTACTGAAATACGAGGGTTGTTTGATAAGGTTGGTAAAAAAGCAGGTACACATTTTTTTTCAACTTATCTTTATTTTTCAACATAGTCTCCTTCAAGGGCGATACAGTTAGCCCAGCAAGATTCTAATTTTTCATCCCGTCAAAAAAGTATGATTTGTCAAAGTCTGCAAGTACGCATTCACGGCATCGATATTTCCTTCATTCGACGAAAATCTCTTCCCACCGGGCCATGTTTTCAAGTTGGGAAATAAAAAAAATCACAGAAAGGCATATCAGGAGAGTAGGGTGGATGCGGAATCAATTCCAAGCCCATTTCGTGTATTTTTAACATTGCGATTGCGAAAGTGTGAACCGGTGCATTGTCCTGGTAAATACTACTAAGTCGCTCGTTTCAAACGTCTATCAAATCTAAACAAAGTGTCGCTTTTGAGAAAAACGTGATATTTAGCAGCCAAATGAGTGCCAATTTGAGCTTATGTACTTCAAAATTTGTTGCGATGCGATATTGTTTAATTTTTACTAGACTTATCAAACCACCCTCGCATGTGTATTAGGGTTGGTAAAAAAAATCGACTTTTTTTTTACAAATTACACAGAAAAATTGGTTTGTAGACACCTCTAAAAAACTCCCAGCAAAGCTGAGCTCTTAATTTTAATGGGAAGGTCCTCCGCATTATAGTTTTATATATTTTACGCAGTCCATTCGAAAAAAATTCATATCTTGCTCATAACTTTATCAATTTGCAAAAGTATATATATACAGGGTGTAACATATCATCGGGGACCCTTTTTGAGGATCGATAGTACGCACCAAAAGGTGAAAAACGGACCTAGGAAGTTAGGTCCGAAAATCACCCCCTATCGAGATACAACCTCATTTGTAAAAATTTAAAAAAAAATTATATCTCCGAAATGGTAAGTCGGAGAGGAGCGGTTTTAATTGCAAAATAAGCGGAAAAGATCAAAGTTTATTAAAAAAATATAACTGCTTCGATTATTACCGTTACGTAGCATTTTTATTTGTTTGTAAAAAAAAACTTTGAATTTTTCTATGATAGCGGTTGATTAACAACTTGAGAAAAATAAGGGCAATGCGTCAAGACTCCCTTTTCGAAGACAGCCTAAAAAAAGTTCAACATTATTGTACGGTTTTGGCGTAAAAAATTGTTAAACACCGTTAAGTCGCCGGACTACCGACCGACCTAATGCTACTGACGACAGCTGATCCACATCTATTATAACAGTATGCGTGAAAGATTATCGATTGGCCAAGTGACTACACTGAAAAATCTCTCACGCATGTTATTATACATTGTATTGTACATTAGTGTGTGTCGCACGGCGGCTCGAAAACATATGATAGATGTGGATCAGCTGTCGTCAGTAGCATTAGGTCGGTCGGTAGTCCGGCGACTTAACGGTGTTTAACAATTTTTTACGCCAAAACCGTACAATAATGTTGAACTTTTTTTAGGCTGTCTTCGAAAAGGGAGTCTTGGCGCATTGCCCTTATTTTTCTCAAGTTGTTAATCAACCGCTATCATAGAAATATTCAAAGTTTTTTTTTATAAACAAATAAAAATGCTACGTAACGGTAATAATCGAAGCAGTTATATTTTTTTTAGTAAACTTTGATCTTTTCCGCTTATTTTGCAATTAAAACCGCTCCTCTCCGACTTACCATTTCGGAGATATGATTTTTAAACAAATTTTTACAAATGGGGTTGTATCTCGATAGGGGGTGATTTTCGGACCTAATTTCCTTGGTCCGTTTTTCACCTTTTGGTGCGTACTATCGATCCTCAAAAAGGGTCCCCGATGATATGTTACACCCTGTATATATATATATATAATTTTGTAGGAAATTGAACGCTCTGCAAAAAAGGTCTCTTATATTTTTATCGTCAATCTCACCATTTAGAAGATATTGACGATTGAAGTTTGATGATTTTTAGACAAATTTGTTTTTTACTTATGAATTTTTTAACTCGCGAACCAATATGAATTATGAAACGTGCAAACGTCATTTTGTAGGATATTTAATGCTCTACAAAAAAGTTCTTATATGCTTAGTCGATAAAATTAAGCGTTTACGAGATATTCGTCGTCAAATTTTAATGATCACCAATCTTAGCAGTTTTTGATAGCCAAACATGCTTACGTCTGAAAATAAAACTTTAAATATCAGTTGAAGCATTTTTCTGTTTGTAAAAACTTAAACTTCCTAAAATTTGTCCATAATTCATGAATTAAATTGGAATTTTTCGAATTACTTATCAAAAACTGCTAAGATTGCCATTAACCTTCCCATTAAAATTAAGAGCTCAGCTTTGCTGAGAGTTTTTTGGAGGTGTCTACAAACCAATTTCTCTGTGTAATTTGTAAAAAAAAAAGTCGATTTTTTTGACCCACCTTAATGTGTATGTATTTATATAATGGAAGAAAGATATACATAAAGATGTATAAAGATATAAAGATGTATAATTCAATTGTCGTTCGAACCGGCAAGGAAAATGAATTTCAACGTACCAGACGTTAACCCATCAGGTGTTGGAATTAATCTATGGAAAAATAGAATTAAATTTGTCTAGTTACAAAGTAATTATTTTTTGTGTTTGCTCCTATTATAGCAATTGTATAGTGTACAAGAAAATTACCCGTTCAGATAACCGGGTTTTTACCATCATATGCTGCAATTTTAAATTAGTTCTCATTCTTCCGAACATTATCCATCGTCGATGGAAATATGTAGTACATTGAATCATAAAAAGCAAATGGTTCAAGAAATGTCCTCCCAATAACGCGCTCTTCGATGAACGACTACTTATAGACCTATCGCGTATAACCTGCGCTTACAAGTGTTCCATTACAGTACGTCCGACCAATTTTGAAACATACTCAATAGTTGTCGAATTAATTATTGTCCTTTTTCTGGTCCGAAATTCATTTCCACTCTGGCGCATTTTACTTCTCCTTTTCGAAGATTTTCCTACATTTTATTTCAAGACAAATCAAAGAAAGAAAGAAACACGCGCACGGACAGAGCTCGGAAGTGGGGGGGGGGGGGGGAGAAGCCAAGGACGAAGAGCGACAAACCATTTATTTTGAAAATCGAACTGTTCCGTAACGCGCTTGAAATAATTCGAAGCAATTCCATGGAGTACTTGGTGAAGTAGTAAGCACTTTAAAGCACTTAACCAGAAATTGCTAGTAGAAAAACAGTTTTCAGCTAGGCGAGAATCGAATCGTAGTCTACCGGCTCCTCGCATCTGGGCTCGCCGTGTCCCGAAATCGTTTCCATTTAACGACCAGTCGTTTCAGGATTTCGAAATGTCACGAAACGATGCCCCCTCTCTCGTATTTCTACCAGGTTTCATTCGCTTTTAATGAGATTGACGGGTCGTGGAAAGGGCCGTTCCAAGATCGCCGCTAGATCGATTTCGAAGACAATAAACTGTTAATAGCCTGCCTATTCTATTCCAACCGAAATTAAACTTTTTATTAAAACCTAACCCCCTTTTTATTATCCAACCAGACCTTTCAAAAAGGTGCCGAAGATAAAACATTGCAAACCTTGATCTCTCTATGAATTATCATATCTCGGTCGTCTCTTCTCTTTAATTTCCTTCTCCTTTAATTCGTTTTTAAAAAGAAGGTAACTTTGATGCGCGTAATTTCAGATAAATTCGACGAAAAAATATTTTATTACCCGATAGTGATTTTTTACATGATTATTTTCGTATTGGGACTTTTAGAGTAATTAACATACCATGCACACGTGCATGGACTTTTATCCAGAAATTTTTGACAAGATCGTTAAATCTTTGGGAATATTCTGACGTCGATTTCATTTTCGCTTGTAAAAAGCTGTTTCATTTCGTAACTTCCTATTTTCGCCCGATCCGCTTTCCCCAACTGGTTCGAGATCCTCACGGGGAAGCTCTTCGACCGCTTCCAATTACCGTGGAAAAAAGCTGCCAATTAGGAAACGCAATTCATTCGTGTCCGAATAGCTGCTCCTGCTAGGACGCGTATTACGCAAAAGTACCGTTTCCTCGGCAAAAAAGGATCGATTGTAGCAGTAACGATGTATGTATACATACATACATACATACATCACGCATTATTTACATTGTTGTGTAAATTATTTGACACGGCTAATACACTTGCAATTGTAACGATGTAGCTGTTACGAAACGAAAATATGCTGCCGCCAACATCAACATTAACACCCATAAATATTCGGATACCTGCAACTATGTTATAAGTTTTTACAAAATGCACCGATCAAGATGAGCATTATTCCGATATTAACAGAAACACTTTGTTCTTTGTGTATTTCATTGAATGTTTTAAATATTTGAATTTTCGAAAATACAACCAAATTTGTGACATAAAAGTTTAAACTTTATGTCATTTAGAAAGAAAAAGCAGAAATATATGTACGACTTGCAATGCCCGTTACATTATTCCATGTCCTGCCACGTTCATTCAATATGATTGATCCCTCGATCGAAAAATACAAGTCATGCATCTTTAAATACAGGTACAAGTGACATGAAATAATTTTTCCACTGCTATAAAAACATTATTTTATTTGTTATTACCTGGACTGAATTGGTTATTGTCCACACTCAATTTAAAAAAACAAAACGTTTTTTTAATGCTCGGTTATTTCATCGGTTCAGTAGGAATATGTATGTATGTATAAATTATCTATAGATTTAGTGTATATTAACGAAGCTAGCGTTGAAATTTATAACACTGATAGCAGAATTTTAACTCAAAAGACAAGGAATCGTTCAAAGAGTCAACCGTGATAGATTCGACGTGAAATTCATTCAGTAGACAGTTGTCAACGATCAAAATCTGACATAAATAGTGTACTGTAGACATGCGTGTATGTAACTTCAACGGTAGGTAGCATTAAAGAGCGTTAGCAAGTTTCCCAAGAACGAGTATTAGATACCCGAAGCCCTACTAGCCTGATTATCTGATTTTCTTACTAAACTCCATCGTGATATTAATTCAACGGGTAGATGGTATCGCGGCATGTTACATGGGGTCTTTATCAGGAGGAGTCCTGGTATTTTCCCGTATTGCCGAACCTTGAGGGCGGGCAGGTTCGCAAGGTTAAAAGGGAGTGAAATTTCATTGTGCACGACAACGTGAGAGAAATGCGTTTCCGATCTGTGGAGACTTGCAAATAGGCCAAGAGTCTGTGCAGCCGGGGAAGGTGGTAGCGGGGGAATGAAAAACAAAGGGAGAAACGAAAACTGTGGACGATACAAAAAATAAAAGACACGGTTGGAAAATGAAATCGAAAGGAGTAAACAGGGAAAAGTTGCAAAACTCTGACGGAGACAGAAACAATATAGACGCAGAAAAACAGAGGGATGGAAAACGAGGCGGGACAAAAGAGCAACAAAAACTGGAGGATCTGGATAAAAAGAAATGACGGTGGAAAAGACATCGAAATTTGTATGGGCTGACAGAGACGGAAGCAAGCTTATTGCACATCTCATTTCTGTTCGTGCTCTTCTAGGGTAGAAAGCTGGTGGACGGGCAACCGAAGAGAAATTAAGATCGGAAGCTTGCCAGGAGCCTTCACAATCGAACGAACGAATTGTTCGCGGACATATACATATATAGAAAAACGCAACTTTTGGCAGGATACGTATTAGGCGTTACTGGATCCCGAAAATTCTTGCTTTACTTTTCACGTGCGTAGACGAGAATACTCGCGTTCTAGCGCACTTTTTCAGTCTATCTGGGAAACACCGGTGGAACAACTTACTACTAAGTCGATTGAGATCGGAAATTTGCCAGAAAATCTTTGAATAGGAGAAACAGCTCATGGACGTTCAGGAGGACGCGTCTTTTCGTTCGCTCGCTGCATTCTCTCGCGTGTAATGATAAAATTAAGTACTTTGCACTCCATTGAACCGTTTGAGTGCCAACCGTGCCTGTTTCTCCTTTTGTACAGTTGGCAAATGCGATATTGGCCCTCCGGGCTAGAGAAGGTAGGAGGCGGTATCCTCACTTTAGACGTTCTTCCGTGTTTGTGTCGTGCTGTGCAACGAAGATACCGAAGATTCTTCGAAAGTCTTGCAACTTGCGACATAGGCACAGCCAAGTGACACATTTGATGGCAATACATAGATTCACGCATTACCAAGTTTAATGTATTTCATCTTTGAGGTGCAGCGCGACCCAAACGCCGAGAACTGTGTAGGGGGAGGGGGCAATATTCTTTTCCCGTGCCTTGGCCCAGAGGATCAACAGTGAACTGGTTAGTTGTGCATATACCTACATGTACGGACGCTGTCATGGAAGTTGACCGATTAATCCACATCATATAGAACCAAGGCTGCAAATGAGAATTTCCTTCCACTGTGCACGGGACTCTTTGCTGATTGCAGTATCTAACACTTTTAAAACGTGAACTGTCACGCCGGGCCCTAGGCATCGATACGTAGTTTTTGCGTAATGCTACCCGCTTCCGGACCTCGCAAACTCACATCGAGATTAAATCTTTCCTTTAGGCGGCGCCGATTTTTATTCATTCAAGTGAAATTTTGTAAATATTTACAACTGAAATTAAAAACTGGTTTATCAAACAAAGGAGGTAATAAATTTAAGGAAGGAGGAATAAATAATTCGAAACTTCTACGATCAATCCTTACGCTCCGGTCACATGTACAGGCCGCCCAGATAATAGTGAACCATCTCAGGGGAGTAGTGCGGCGAGGGGATTGATTTTGCCTCGCGCGATTCGTTTGTCGTGACGCGGCGTCGTGGCGGGGCACAAAGGCAAAGTCAATCCCCTCGCCGCACTAACCCCTGAGATGGTTCACTTTTATCTGGGCGGCCCGTACAGGGTGTCCCAGTTTAATCTTTCCACTCGATTATCTCGAAAAATATTAATTACTCGACAAAAATGTTAATACGAAAAATACTCTATTTAAAGGGACATTCAATGATGGACACTGTTTTTTCGTAGGTGGAGGCGCCTCCGAGATATGAAGCTGACCTTCGTTTTTTTAAATGGAACTGTAGCATTTTTTTACGCTAGACACATAGCCTGGCTCAAGACAAATCCATTGATCTGCATTATGTCGACCTTGAAATGTCATTGAAGGTCATTTTCAGTAACTTGAAGTTTTTGAACATTACACGTCCAGAAGATGTTTCTCATCTTCTAAATTCAATGAACGCCTTTGGACATTAATGATATTGATATTGATGTTTACATATACAGAATATCTGTCAGCAGAACTGCTTAATATCAATAGCATTAATGTCCAAGGACGTCCATTTAAATTTAGAAGATGAGAAATATCTTCTGGACGTGTAATGTTCAAAAACTTCAAGTTACTGAAAATGACCCTCAATGACATTTCAAGGCCGACATAATATAGGCCAATGGATTTGTCTTAAGCCAGACTATGTGTCTAGCGTAAAAAAATGCTACAGTTCCGTTTAATAAAACGAAGGTCACCTTCATATCTCGGAGGCGCCTCCACCTACGAAAAAGAAGTATCCACTATTGAATGTCCCCCTTTAAATAGGGTATCTTTGGTATTAACATTCTTATCGGTTAATTAATATTTTTCGACATAAGCGAGTGGAAAGATTAAAGTGGGACACCCTGTATTTATTCGGCGCTTCGATCCGCTGTATCAAGCGATCTGTATTAGAATGATTTTCTGCGCATCTTCGTCGCGCAGCCTTAACGGGCGGGTACGGGTTTCAGGGTAAAAAAGGACCCTATCTTTGCGATATTTTTTCAGACGTATGAATAAAGCAAATTTATTCGAACCTTTTGCACATTATATACAATTATTTCAACAACACTTTGTAATTTTTTGATTGCAAAATATCAACAAATAAGCCGGCGACGGAGCTTTTTCGAAAACGCCTTTGGAAAAAGGCGTTTTGCGGTGACCACTGTATCTCAGCCAAAAATTATCAGAAATCAAAATCACAATAAAATTTAGTGAGAAAATGACTAAATCCTCCCCCCCAACGTTCTCTAATTGTTATTTTGATCATTTTTAAATTATTGGTGGTCGTTTGAAGCAAATATTGCGAGTTTTCACTAAAATTTTCGTCATTTTGTAGTGGGAAAAACCCCTTAATGTAAAAAAAATTATCATACTCAACGTTGGGGGTAGGTATTTTATATATAGAAGGTATCTACCAAGTTTGAAAAGAATCGGCGAAGTATTTTTTAAATGGCAGTGGTCACCGATTTTAAAACGTGAAAGTCGTTAACGTGTTTCGTAGTATCGACTCAAATTATCGATCACTTTTCCGGTGAGTTTTCCTTTGCCGCTGAGTAATTTGTTTCTCCGTTTTTTTCCTGGATTTCTGTATCACCTCGACACTGACAAGAGGAGGCTACGAGTGCGATCAGCGCTTTTTGGATAAAATTGCTGTTAAATGGTAGGGGATGATGAGTATAAAATATTTGCGGTATATGGCCAGCCATTTTTATAAAAAATTGACTTAAAGTTGAAAATCCGATGTCATCGAATCGACTCCAACTTTATTTTGGCCCTAGGGCTTGATGTAAGGAACAAAAAATTGTTATGAAATTTTGTTCCGAGAGCAATAATTTAGTAAAAAATTGGTATTTTTAATTTAACTATGTCTAAAACGGTCAGGACCATAGATGTCCCTCCCATTCTCCAAAATCCGTAATGAGTGCGAGCCTTAAGCGAGTGTTCCACCGCTGCACACCTCCCTTTTGTCAGTCGAAACACTTTTCATTTGCACTTCTTAATCGCGCAAAAATTTCAAATTTTGGGACAGTACTCTCGAAATATTTAACTATAAGAAAAAGCATAAAAAAAATCGACCTTCAAACCCTTAACCCCCCACCCCCCTTAAAGCAACTGCGAGAAGTGTGCAAGGTGGGAGGATTTGAACTGTACCGTGTGGGCTATATGCTGCGGAATAATCGGTCAACTTCGGTGACGGTAAAAGTGACGACCGACAAGAATATTGAATGTATTGAAAATAGGAAAAAAGGGTAGGTAAGATGTGTAATACTCTCCGTAAGACGTGCAAATAATTCAGTTATATTGAAAACATAAATGTATTATTATACAACAAATTTTATTCTTTCATTTTTCGAACAAATTTTATTTCTGTAAAAGGCGATCGACCGCGTTTCTTGTCACTTTTCGTCGCAATTTTGCGACTGTGTGTAACTCTCGAATATTTAACTACTGGTTAAAGCATCGAATGCAGTTTTTATGAAAACAAGAAAATTCTCATACAATTCCTAATATTACTGTCCTCTCACAGTAAATTCAATCGTTTGTTTCATTTTCTGGAGATTTGACAAAAGTTGTTATAAGCGTCGGGCATAATATCCTTCGAATTTGTTGGCGCCGGAAATTCCCTATTATCGAGGAAACCCCAACTTTCGCGTCAGACCGTAAATGCTTCTGATTGTGGGAAAAAAGGAAGGTGGTACATGCACATGAACAGACGAATGCCCGTTCTTATTTCCGGTAGAGTTCATTGTGCATTGTTCATAAAATGGAAATGGAGCCACCAGTAATTTGCGTTTGAATGAATTCCCTTTTACCTCCTTATACTTCCTGCTTTTTTCATCCCTTACATCCTGCTCCGACCCTTTTTGCCCTTTTTAGGGTTCTGAGGGACGCAGGAAAATTAACGAGAGACTTTTACGATCATTCGACGCGCATTTAAAGTCCTGACAATCACTCACTGGGTTTTCGTATCATCATTGGATTATTTAAACAATGACACAATGCTTCGACCTAATGACAGAATGAATAGAACTAGATAATATTAAACGGAAGGGAAACGTTATACCGGAAGTCCGAGTTATTCGACCACCTCGCTTTGACGGCTGTATTCTTAAAATCGGATGCAATTTATTACACTACAGGTATTTTTCACCATCACAAGTTCGTAAAAAGCGGGCGACCAAGTACATTTAATAGAGCATTAAACAGATTTATTAATTAAATGAAGAGAAAAAATGATTTTTGGGAAATTTAGTTAATTGTATCGAAGCTGACAATAATTTGAACTTGCTCATATTTGTTTGATTTCAAATACTTCGTATAATGAAGATTATATTAACCTGCAACCGAATCTAAAACCATATCCCTGTATACTTAGCCCATATCATGGCACTTTTAATACATTTTCGAGTATATTGTAACATATACAATATACATACACCCCCGTACAAAAGTATCCGGACACCTATGAAATTCATGTAAATACTGTATTTATGCTACAATAATGTAACCATTTCTCAATGAAATTAATTTTTATGAAGCATTTAGTTATAGTAGAGTATACAGAGAGCAGAGTTTACACAATTCTTCTTACAAAATGACATAAAATTGACTAAATTTCTTTTTCATGCATATGTCCTCCCCGTTACGAACTAACCGCTTGTACGACTCGCGGTAGGTTTGCGACCAATTTTTGTAGTGTATTTTTTTTAATTTCTCTCCAAATTGTTTTTAACATTGTCCATAACTATTTTTTACTTTTTGGGCACTTCTCTCTCACTTTTATATGTATTTTGTCCCACAACTTCTCGATAGGATTAAGATCCGGCGGATGTAGGGGCCGCTGCATAACTTCCACTTTAAACCTATCTTCTAGATCCTTTAAATAGTTTTTACATACTTTTGCACAGTGTTTTGTATCATTATCCTGCATGAATACAAAATTGTTCCGCATAAATCTCTTCCCTGAGGGCACCGTACTGTCTTTTAAAATATTCAAATATCAAGAGACAAGGTCTTGTCTCGGGCCAAGTACGAGAGAAGACCTTGACTCTATTCTGGAAATATTAGATCGGGGTATTCAAACGGTATGAAAGGGGCAAATTTCCCAAAACGTGCGATGATATTCTTAGAGGCGGCGTCGAGACGAGTCGATTGAGACTAATTACGAAAACATTGGTCCACCCAGTAACGAGATATTTGATGTCAAAAGTACGTCTTATTTGTGTAATAAGTCGTCTGCTTCGTCTTTTCCAGCGTCACACTTTCGACTATGCGAGTTCTGTCGGTGTCAAACCGAACTAACAGATTTTCATATCATGCGACGATAATTTTTCTGTCGGTAATGTAGATTTTCATATGTAATCTGTTGGAGACATGCGGGAAAAATCAAGAGACAAGGTCTTGTCTCTGGCCAAGTACAATCAACAGCATAAATGCGGTTTCACTGCGGGGTACGCGGGTATCCACAATACTAATGCTTGCTTCACCTAGGTGATTTTCGTGCCCTCTGTTTCTAATAATTCGTTTCTCTCTCTGACGTGTGTCGCAGCATAGTATTTAACAAGTGATAACAACTACTTCATCTCTTTCCTTTCGTCGCTCCGCCGCACTCATTCTATCGAGGCACACGGACTTAGGCCGGACAGGCACGTGTGAGAGCGCGATCGTCGATCGAGGAAGGCATCAAACACGGCTTTCGCTATGGTTCGAATTTTTGTCGCATAAGAGCTTCTCTCTCCTTCCTTCCGTCTGTCGCGCTCGCACTCTTATCGCGGCTCACAGACGATGGCCGAGCACATGTGTGTTGGTGCGCCTTCGTCGATCGCAATCGTTCATTCATATTCTTTGGGACATTTCGCATTAATTTCGCTTTCTTTAACTTTTGCTGTAATTTCTTCAGCAGACATTTGTTTATTTCGTTTGCTCAAGACTTCAATGTATCCATCTTCTGCTTCGGTGGTCTTGCGAAGCCTGTCCCATCTTTTTTTTTTGAAGACAAATTCTCCGTATCACAATACTTCGCTACAGTATCGCGGACCGCAGACTTCGAAATCTTCGTTTTTGCAGTTATTTTCTAATAGAATAGCGTTCATTAGTTAGAAATACAATAGCGGCCTATCACTAGAAGTGATAGAAGATCATTGGAACTCTTAAACTTAAACTAAAGTATTCAGAACGTCTGCGCGGCGCTGCACTCGTGTTTTTCAATCTCAATTGGCCAATATCCACTGTATGGTATAAAAACGCATACGAATTTGTAGAAGGAGTATACTAAATAGATAAATGCTAAAAATATACCATATAGAATGTGAGAAACGAACGGATTGGGGCTAAAATCGTCTAAAACTGTATAACCTCATATCGCTTCTATATGTATGTTCCGCTTACTTTGCTTTATAACAACTTTATCGACAGTATCAATTAATAAATATTGCTGGTCTTACCCAAGAACAACATCAAGATTAAAGGACAACATAAAAAATCTATAAAAGAAACTAAATTTAAGAAATATTTAGGCGAATTTGGCAAATGCGTAAGTCTCCGGATACTTTTGTACGGGATGTATGTATGTACACTTTAGTGCGTGAAATAGGATAAACAGACACATGTATTTGCATACAAACTCAATTTGTCACCAGATTGATAAGCGGAGTACGTAAAGCACAAAAAAAGAAAGAATTGCGATGGGAATGCATCAAAGTGCAGAAATATGGTGATTAAATGTTTCAAATAACGATAACGTGAAATCGCTTAAACTATAGGGCATATAAATTATTGTTATCCATTAAAAGGCCAAGGCATGTACAAAGGCTGCTGCGATACGGAATTCGTCGTTATTGCACTCGGACAAATTACTCAAGTCCTGAATAACAGTTGTTTGTTTTACTTTTTAAGAGCCACGTTGATTTTAATGAAATTTTGGAGGTATACAAAAAGAGTATGGATCGTTCAGTTTTAAAACAATCGACGAGAAAAAATTCTATTATAACAATACGGAGTATACATAATGCTATAATACCATTATCATATTGTAGATGAAAAGAATATTAAATTTGTTTAGAAAAAGATTTTTGTCATTCTCTTAATATAAACATTTTTTTTAGAGGACCAAAAATATCTTTAGAAATTAGGTAAAATTAAGATTTTAATCGGTGGAACCACAATCACTACATTTCATTAAGCAAAGTAACTGTAATGAAGAACTATTAATCGAAACATGAAACATCTTATTGTTAGTCGACTGTACTCGCAGAGTGTGGAATTCTCTAGGAATGACTCTATAGTCAGATAGATTACAATTACAGGTGAGGTAACAATTACAAGTGATTTCACAGAAAAGTATATCTTCCAAGGGGAGGCTACAGCAATGGACTCTGGGATTTCAATGAGCTTTTAACTGGTGATTCTATGCCCAAAATAAGTAAACACGTGTCCGAGCGTTCTTGCCAATGCGCCCCGGTTTTTGAGAAAACGAGCGTCAAAGTTTTGGAGTGGGGGGTACACTACGCAAGTTGATTTGGTTCGCGCGATATAAGCCTTAAATGATTGCGTCACAGCATAATAGCAGTTAGCGAGGCGTTCGCCTCGTAACGCAAGGGTCCTGGTTTTGAGTCCCCCGTTGTGGTGTGATTATTTTACTTTATATTTTTATTTTACGTTTCGTTTATTAGTAAAACTCAACGAAATTGAATAGTTTATTTCTTTTAAAAACTAGCTCCTGCCTTCATTCCTTTAGATCAGTGGTGTCAAGGTCGTTCACAGTTCAGTCGATTTTCGAGGCGCTCGGCTGCTGTCCTACAACTCAAAAATTAGGACCAGTGAGCGAACCGCTAGACGTTTAGGGGCCGCGCCGGCTCAGGAGCGTATCCTGAACGGGTACGCGGCTCGCTCACTGGTCCTAATTTTTGAGTGGTGGGGCAGTGGCCGAGCGCCTCGAAAATCGACTGAACTGTGAAGGACCTTGACACCACTGCTTTAGATTCTAACGAGCGTACCGTGAACATAAACGCACGTTCTGCCCTACCCAGGTACAACCTTTTTAAAATTTACCTGTTCACGTTACGCTCCTGAGCCGAAGCGCCACCGAAACGTCTAGTCGCTCGCTCACTGGCCCTTCCTTGAAAGTGGTAGGGCAGTGGTCGAGCACCTCGAAAATCGGCCGAAAAGTGCGCGACCTTGACAGCCCTGAATTATAAGGAATGCACTGCGTATCTCAGGGCAGTACGTTTTGACTTTGCTTTACGAATAGATCTTTTCTTTCTTTTAATCGTTCGAGTCATTCTTTTACTTCACTAGCTTCGATTCTCCTGACAATACTTTTATTCATTTCCTTCTATTTCCTTTTCCTTAACGACAATCTTTGCTTTTGCTATCCTTACCTTTTCCTCTTTGTCCGATCTATCCCTACACATTTTGAACGAAATACACTCCGCCGCAAAACTATAAGACACCTGCGATTTGTCCTAATATTTTATTAATGATAATGTTTTCGTAAAAGTTTTCGTTACTAATTCAAAGAATCAAATAAAATACACACTTTTCCATAGCGGCAATGTTGTTAAATTAAATTGAAAAAAGTTTCATTAAAATTTTTAATTTTTAATAAAATAAGGTGTGACAAAACTATTAGCCAATGTACATTTTAGGCAAAAAAAAGTGGGTGGAAGTTAATGAAAACAATTTCTTTCAACTTATTAGTAATGTGTTGTGTCACATTAATTTGTATAGTTTTAATTAATCACCGTGGTATCGATTCATTTAAATTTTTTATTCGATCTTGACTTAATTTGGCCCATTCTTCTTCAATGCGAACTTTCAACTCTTCCATCAATATAAACTGTTTCCCGTCTCCATACACAGCTCGTGCAAACATTCCCCAGATGTTTTCTATCCTATATTTAAATTTGTAGACCTCGCAGGCTATGACAAAATTTGTATATTACTGTCTCCAAAGTATTTTTTTTAGACATTTCGCTATATGCACATCGGCATTATCATGTTGATAATTATAATTTTCACCTGCAAGGTACTGGCATATCGCGTTAATTGTTCTTCTATTATTTCTATATATTTAATTACATTCGTTCTGGTGTTAATAAATTTTATATCGGTTTTCCCGTGGTACCCTATTGCGGCCTATAACATGATGTCGCCCCTGCCCATATGCCTCTTTGATAAATGCAATTGTTCCTTCCGCAAATCATGAAAATAATAATAAAAACTAAAACGTTTGTCATCTGAAAAGATAACAGTTCTCCACTTTTTTTACCACTGGAGATGTCTTTGCGCAAAATCTTGCCTGGCAACTTTGTCTCGATTTGTAAGTGGCGGTTTTTTCTGCAATTATTGTCTTTTTAACTGCTTGGCTCGTTTAACTATCCATTGCAGATTACGAATATTGGTGTGAACGTCAGCTTCTGCTGCAATTTGCCGTGCTATCCAGCTAGAATTTTACGCTACCCTCAGAATGGTTCGTCGTTATCGCTCAGTTCTCGCTCAGTTGTCGCTTTTGGACGACCACCAGGATGTTTTTTTTTTCCATAATTCTCCCTACTTTTTTAAATAATTAAGCACGGCACATCGACTTCGCCCAATAAATTTTGAAATTTTTAAAATAGAAGTATTCTTTTTCTGTAAGTTTACGATAACTCTTATTTCAATGTCTATCAGCTTTTCCCACACACTATTGTAGTTAAATTATCGAAGAACAAAATTACCAATGTTTAATTTTAAGTACAGAATTACTTCTAACACTCTGATTGCGATTAGAGCATAAGATTGACTGACAACAAGCGACTGCAAAGGGAATAGCATGTTCGCATACATTTCTCAGGTTATTCGAATTGTACTATTCAATATTTCGTAGCACTGTAGAATATAGTTATTTATAATGTAAACAATAACACTATGAATGGAGAAAGATAAAACTCAAGACATACATAGTGTTTTCATTAAAATTTGCACATGCTTATAGTTTTGTCGCGGAGTGTATGAATGTTGAAGTTATTGAGGCAAATAATATTATATTTATTATAGAGCGCTGAACTTTACACAAATGTTGCGTGTGACTGGAAGTATTGCGAAGTGTGAATGACAAGTGTTAGAAGAAACATCAAGCGTGGATCCACTGATTGTTTAGTTTAGGTCATAGACTTGAGGAAAAGAATGAATGGTTACGTGGAATGCATGTAGAGCCTGAGGACACGATGGACCGTGACCGAATTGCGGCACGTGGCGTGAATGTATGGGTGCATGTGAGGTGTGTGAATAAGATAAGTGTATTGTGTGTGTTTAGTTATAAGAACCCGCGGTGACCTTGCAACGTGAGACAATAGCGATGATCGCAAAAGAGATTAGAAACATGGTAGCGTAGCATAGAATGTCGAATGTGTAGTCGTGAGTTACAAGTGTTTGCCATTTAGATATGAAGAGTTAAGGTCTTGACTCGGGCCAAGTACAAGAGTTCCCGACTGGTAGACCTGAACTACTCTTTCCGGAGAAATTAGATCGAGGTTTTCGGGGTATTCAAACGGCATTAAGTCCGCATATTTTTCCCAAACTATGATGATATTCTTGTAGGGGACGTCCACCCGAGTAATTTAAGCCTAACTACGAGAAGATCCATCAAGCCAATTGCGAGATATGTTGATCTAAAAAGTCGAGGTTTTTGTAAGAAACGTCGTCTTCTTCCTGTCCTACATCACAATCTCCATCTCCATCACCATCTCCATGTTCATCTCCAGCCTGTCACGCAGCCCGATGTCAAACCCTAACATTTGTTTCATACCATGCAACGATAATATTTCTGCCAATAACGTTGATTTTTCTATGTAATCTGTTTGAGACATGTCGGAAAAAATCAAGAGACCAGGTATTGTCTCGGACCAAATACAAGAGTCGCTTATTGGTATTCAGAAAATCTTCAATGGTTATCAATAATTTATAAATTTAACATAATGGTTTCATAAATTGTAGAAGAAATGTATTTGATTTTTGAAACTTAGGCTTAACAATATACTGCAACAATACGCTTAAAACAGATTAAACGCCGACTTTTTTTCAAATGAAAAAAAATAAATTTAAAAATATTGAAAATAAATATTACTTAAATGCCCGATAAAATAATTAGAAATATTTAGAATAAAATTAATGAGTGACCACGATTGGCGAAGACGCACCGAAATACTCTCGGCTGTCGCTACGGCTGCGCTCGGAGTGCGAGCGTGATAGACCAGAAGTAAAGAAAGAGAGGCTCTTATGCTGGAAAAATTCGATTCATGTTAAATTTTGCATTGCTTTCTCGTCAAACGAGCTCTCACACATGCTTGCGAGGCCACGTCGCGTCGTTGGTTTGGCTAGTGCGAGCGCGACGGAGCGACGGAAAGATAGAGACAAAGCGAAGTCTTTGTCAGTTGTTTATATCCGGATACATAGTACGCCACATCGAGAAGGAATTATGTATTACGAAAAAGAGGGAGAGGTAGACACCTTCGTGATGCACGCATTAGTATGTCATTCAGAAATTTTCAAGGTGTTATCAATAATTAATGCGTTTCATTTTTAGAACTTCGATACATGTCAAAGCGTATCTTCAAATTTCTACAAGCTCTTCTTTAGTACGTAATCAAATTGTTTTATACACAGGTCTTCCAAGAAAAAGTAGACAAATTTTTTTTATCGGGTTATCCGGCACTGTTAAATAATCTTTGTTATATGCTTCGTATCGATTTTGGCCACTTCTATGTTTATTATAATTTTCGAATTAAGAATTTAAAAACCAAAGGTACAAAATCGTCACTGTCTTGCAATAATTAAATGTTTATTATTTTGCAAATTCCTTAAAATGTGTTTTCTTTTTCAATATTACCGGCAGTATATGCAAGTCTTTCAATAATCTCTAACATGCTGCGAGAACCTTGTACACATGACCAGAATCGTACCTAGACTAAATGACTTTACTGTCTCCGAAAGAGTCTCTGATTTTTTTATTCACGTCTTCAAAGAATTTAAAAAAATTTTTAAATACATAATTCTGATTACTATATTTTTTAACCATAAATAACATTTAAAGGATAATTTTTTACATTTTGCCACATCATGATTGCAAAATTATTATAATAATGAGATCTGTATATTCCTTTATTTTCCTGCATTCCCTGATTTCTTTATTCCCTTGATTCTTTAATAACAAGTATTTCAATAAAAAGCATACTGTGCTTTACATAATTCTACAAATGAAGTGAAATCCACAAAAAAGCATCGAAAATGCAAAGCTATGGGCCAAGTACAAGAGAATGTTACATTGGAATAGGTTGCTAACGACACAATACTATCGCTAAGTAAATATATTCAATTAACTAAATTTCCCAAAATATGGTGTCTTCTCATTTAATGAGTAAATCTGTTTACTGCTCTATTAAATGTACTTGGTTGCCCGCTTTTTACGAAGGTAAAAAATAAATTCTATTTTACTTTGAAAAAAATCTTTTTTTTTCCAATTTCGACACTGCCTTTCTTTCAAGGCTTCATTTACATATACGGCACATAACTTCTTTTGTTCTTGCGATTGCGTTCTTGCCTATTCGGAAGTAATACAATAAAATATGTCTGAAGTGCACGTCCTGTTCTTCTATTTTTAAATTGGGATAAAAACAAAACTAAAGTACTAATCGTTATCATTTTTTTACTAAATTAAAGGTAGAAGTCCAAACAATAAGAAAAAAATATAAGTTAGATGCTTTGACCACGTTAGCAAAACAAAAGAAAGTGTAAAGTCCATCTATCCACAAAATCGGCAATCACTTAGTTGCCAAGCCAATAGTACGTTTCAACGGAGTGGAGTGGTCTGGATGAGAATGGGGAAAACAGAGGAATCGCGACAAACTACTTTTGCCATGCACAATAGTACACGTATACTTCTCGTCTTTATATTCGAATACAACGTCGCTAGGAAAAGTCGCTCTGAGTATTTCTCGTCGCAGTTGAAACATAATACCGGTGTTTCCTAATCAATGTGAAAACTCATTAAACTCTAGACGCAGGTGGATAAATAGTTGAATCACAATTATAAAACTTTGCGTGCAACGTTCGTTTTGGTTAATTGCGTGTGTAATGTTCCGCCCGTTTGCCAGGATTAAAATAAATATCGAGTTTACAACCAACTTCATTTTCTGCATTTCTATCGGAACGGAAATTTCTCTTTGATATAATAATCAGTAAAAAGCATCGAAAATGCAAAGGTATAGGCCAAGTACAAGAGGATGTGACTTTGGAATAGCTTTCTCGTTAACATAAACTTGATTATACGATGTATTTGAAATCGAACAAATGCGAGCAAGTACATATCATTGTACAGCATCCACACGATGCTATCGCTAAGTAAATATATTGAATTAACTAAATTTCCCAAAAAAAGATGTCTCCTCATTTAATTAATAAATCTGTTTAGTGCTCGACTAAATGTACTTGGTGGCCCGCTTTCTACGAAGCTTGATGTCCAAAATGTAACGTTACAGATATTTGTACTCATTTCTAAATTAACAATCTGGATGCATCTGAGTGGAAAAATTTAACAAGTTAACAATCTGGATGTGTCTGAGAGAAAATTATACATACATATTAGCGTGTGTTTCAACGATTGATGATAACATAAAAGGAAACGTAATGAGATATTTAGAGGATTTTCATTCAACACAATAAGAAGGCCGCTGTATACTATGTTTTAACAACTCTCTTTTAATGTCGAACATCCCGAACTATTTAAGCTTATTTTTCACCATCGAACCTTCGTAAAAAGCGGGCCACCAAGTACATTTAGTCGAGCACTAAACAGATTTATTAATTAAATGAGGAGACATCATTTTTTGGGAAATTTAGTTAATTTAATATATTTACTTAGCGATAGCATCGTGTGGATGCTGTACAATGATTTGTACTTGCTCGCATTTGTTCGATTTCAAATACATCGTATAATCAAGTTTATGTTAACGAGAAAGCTATTCCAAAGTCACATCCTCTTGTACTTGGCCTATACCTTTGCATTTTCGATGCTTTTTACTGATTTCACTTCATTCGTAGAATATTGTTAAGTATAGTAATGGTTTTATTAAAATACTAGTTTTTAAAGAAATAATGTTTTTAAAGAATAAGGGAATGCAGGTATCAAGGAATAAATAAGGTAATACAGGAATGAAGGAATAAAAGAATGTAGGAAAATCAAGGAATAAACGGATCTGATTAATATGGTGATATGATGATGATATACGATGATGTGAAGGAATATACCAAATTTTCCTTTAAACGTTGTTTCCTTTTAAGAAATATAGTAATAAGAATTATGTATTTATAAAATTTCAAAGAGTTTTTTGAAGAAGTGATACAAAAAAATCAGAGACTCTTCCGGAGCCAGGAAAATTTCAATCTATAGGTACGTTTCAGGTCAAGTATACAAGGTTCTCGCAGAATGTTAGACGTTGTTTAAAAACTTGCATACATATATTGTGGGTACTACTGAAAAAGAAAATACGTTTGAAGGAATTACCAAAATATTAAACATTTAATTATTGCAAGATAGTGCAGGATGTGTATAAGTTTGGTTTTTAAATTCTCAATTCGAAAATTATAATAAACATAGAAGTGTAAAAAAACGGTTTAATTACACAAAAACCATCTTATTAAAAATATCTAAATTGCAAATAATTATTTGTATGAATTGTTCAAGAATGCTTTTGATTTCTAGAAATTTCAGAACTTCAATATGGTCCTATGTATATCGTTGAAAATGTTTTTCAATTTACATACAACAACGTCATCGTGTCCTGTAAACGTACCTATACTTCAACAATCTATTTGAAGAAAAAATAGTTTTTTTGAAATCATGAATTTTTTATCACCGTGGCATTTTCTGATCTAATTTTTCAGTATACCTGAAGAAAAATATACTAATTTCATTGTTCAGATGTGTAGATAATATCATAACACTGTTACAAACAGATACGGAACAATTTAGAGATTCGATATCCAAGATAGTAAAGTTTCAATGCAAAACATGTAACAAAAATTTGTTAACAGTACCGATAACTACACGTTTCGGACAGACTCAGCAAAATTTGCTGACTTTATCATGGAAGACCGGTTTACAGAACAATTTGATGACGTACTAAAGAAAAGTTTGTAGAAATTTGAAGAGACGCTTTGACATGCATCGAAGTTCTAGAAACTAAATACATTTTTATAACAATTTAAGCAACCATTATATTAAATTATTATTGATAACAGTTTGATATTTTCTGAATTACGTACTAATGCGTGCATCACGAAGGTGTCTTTCTTTCTCTATTTTTCGTATAATTCGTTCTCATTGTTGCGTACTATGGCTCGGGATATCGACAACAATACATTCGACTGCATACTTTGTCTCTATCTTTCTGTCGCTCCGTCGCGCTTGTGTTAGACAAACACACGAACGTGGGCCGAGCAAGCATGTATGATAGCACGTTTGACGATCGAGAAAGGTATCAATGCGGAATTCATCATCGTCCGAATTTGTCTTGCATAAGAGCCTTTCTTTTCTTCGGTCTGTCTGTCGCGCTCGCAGTGCTCGCACTACGATCGCCGAGAGCAAGTGCGACGGTTCGTCTTTCCCGGCCGCGGCGACTCTTTCATTTTATTTGAAAAATTTTTCTTATCATTTTATCGGGCATTTAAGGCTTATGTCCAATATTTGATACTACTGTGTCGCTGAATTTTAATTAAATAGAAATGGAATTATAATTAGATGTTTCTTATTCATTCATATCGCATTATATTAATCTTCAGAATTGAATATTTCGCGAAATTTATTCCTTATTTACCGAGACAATATTGTAATTTTAAATAAATAATTGAAAAACATATAATTGTCATACTATATCAATTTATTGAAAATCCTATCATAGGGATCAAAAATTAGCAAGAAATATTAAATGTCCGATAAAATAATTCGAAATGTCCAAAAGAATGCGAATGAACGATCGAGTACGACCAAGGCGCACCGACACACCTTTGTGAGCTCGGCCATCGTCTGTGAGCCGCGATCGGAGTGCGAGCGCGACAGCAGATAAAGGAAAGAGAGGCTCTTGTACAAAAAAAATTCGGACCATGGCGAAAACTGCGTTTGATGCCTTCCTCGATTGACGATCGCGCTCTCACACATGCCTATCGGACCTAAGTTCGTGTGCCTCGATAGAATGAGTGCGACAGAGCGACGACAAGAAAGAAATTAAGTAGTTATTATCATTTGTTACTATGCTGCGACATACGTCAGAGAGAGAGAGAGACGAATTATTAGAAAGAGAGGGCACGAAAATCACTCAGGTGAAACAAGCATTAACAGTTGTGGATACCCCCGCGCACCCCGTACCCCGCAGTGAAACCATTTATGCTGTTGATTGTACTTGGCCAGAGACAAGACCTTGTTTCTTGATTTTTCCCGCATTTCTCCAACAGACTGTCCGATGATTCCGCAAGGATGAGGGCAGGGTTTTTCCAAGCCCTCTAGCATAACACCTACGCTAGACGTCTCCCTTGGTAGTGGACGCTAGAAAGTAATTCCTACAACGCTAATAACATCTTGCTGGCAAAGCCGATATGGAGGCAACTCTCAGGTGCGGCGCATCGCCCTCCGCGACTATGAAGCCTACAGTATTGTCTCCAACAGATTACATATAAAAATCTGTATTACCGACAGAAAAATTATCGTCGCATGGTATGAAAATCTGTTAGTTCGGTTTGACACCGACAGAACTCGCATAGTCGAAAGTGTGACACTGGAAAAGACGAAGCAGACGACTTATTACATAAAAAAGACGTACTTTTGACATCAAATATCTCGTTACTGGGTGGACCAATGTTTTTGTAATTAGTCTCAATCGACTCGCCTCGACGCTGCCTCTAAGAATATCATCGTACTTTTGGGGAAATTTGTCGCTTTCATGTCATTTGAATACCCCGAAAACCCCGATCTAATCTTTCCGGAATAGAGTCAAGAGTCTTCTCTCGTACTTGGCCCGAGACAAGACCTTGTCTCTTGATATGAAACGTTCCGTTCACATTACTCTTTCTATTAGTAGAACTTGCATCGAGAACCAATATGTTCATACAGAATAGCATATTACATACACCGCTGGACGGAATAGATGGTGGGGACAGTGAGTCCCCTACTGCCCCATCTGCTGTAATTCGTATATTGTCCGCACCCGTCGCTGAAGTCACACATGCCTCGAACGAATCGTATCCAACGCCATTAGGGCACCAGACCAAGGTGCGCGCGCGGTAAAAGGGTGTACTTTTCATAATATTTTTCGGGCAAATGATGAATGATTTTCTTTTTATTCATACGAATATTCAATATATACATATAGAAGACACTATACAATTTTTTTTATTGGAATCTTAAAAATAGTTTGCGGTGTACGCCGCTTCCAAAAGGACTCTCCGACGAAGTTGCTGCTTGATGGTTGACAGCAATTAGGTCATACGGTTCATCTGAAAAATACAAAAAAAATATATTTATAAACTAGACATATAGGTCTATAGCCCTACGTAGGGGAATTTCGATATCTATAAAAAGAAAAAAATGGCGGACCAGAGAATTTTATTTTCCGTTTTCACAGAGAATTTTCATCGTTTATGGGGGAAAAAAATAGAAGGAGGCTTTTTATAAAAAAACCCCTACGTGGTGCCATAGAGACTGGAATTTCGAACATTTTAAGACTTAGTAAATGCAAATCGGATGAATAGTTTTTTAAATTTGCTGTCAACCGTGTTGAAAAACGTAGTTTCGAGAAAAACGCGTTTAAAGTTTTGCTGAAGGATAATTCGACATACAAACTAAATTTTATATATGTATTTTTTGTTTTGTTTCTTACCATTAATCAGCTATTCCTGGACCATAGAACAGCTCCTCAGCATCCAGAGACGGATCATTTTTTCCGTGTTTTGCACGCAGATGACACTTATGCATGTTGTGTTCGGCTTCGTGCCGGCGTCGCATATCCGTTTCTCATCAATATTTAGACAATATTGGTAGAGTGCTTCACCAAGTTTTATTTCCAATATCTCCAATATATTCATGAGACCAATATGAGCATTGTTGAAAAGCATTAAAGCAATATTAGCGGCAGTTTTAACTGTGGGTCTGCCGCTCGGCGATGTCTTTGGCGCAATTTTCCATATAACAGAGTTCAAACACTCGTTATTCTGGTGAAACGTGCCTAGTCATTGTTCAAGAAGCTCGTCTTTACCCAGTCTGTACCCGACACTTGGATTCACCGTAACAGAATCTAGTTGGCCACTGCTTAACTTTTTCGCAGAGCTGCTGCTAGCTCTCCGCTCTTCTCTCTCCACTTTATATCTATTAGGTGGACCCGATTTCGACCGTTTCCTATCACTCCTTCTTGTTGGTCCTCCGACGACTTGTTTTTTTGATTTTTTATCCATCACGATACACAGAATACACAATACAAATCGAGTGATAGATACGAATCGTACGACTGCCGCAAAACAACTCACTCTTTCGTCTCGGAATCTTCTACGCTTGGTTACCGGGTTTCTATTCAATTCAGTAACGAGAATTTCCCATCCTTTCCCTCCTAGCGAATACAATACATTAACCGAAATATATTAAACTTTAATAATTAAAGGGAGGCTAAAGGTTCATAGGGATCGACAAAGGATGGGCACGTAGCAAACCCGTGTAACAGCCGCACGTCTGCCGCTCGGTCGGTCGTGCGCTGGGAACGGTTTCACATAAAATGCTGTATCTCCATCAATTTCACGAATTTCTTCACAAAATTTGGCGAGAGCATTCTTTCTTAACAAATGCATCTTTCAGAAAATGAAAGAAAAAAAGAATGAGAAAAAAATGTATTTTACCGTGGTCTGGTGCCTTAAGTACGGCGTCGTGTGCCCCCATGAGCGTCATTTAAATCCTGCACTAATTCAACTCAGATCCCGCTCGACTGTCGAATGACCGACATACCGAGTACAGAATCGACGTTGATTTCTAATGGATCGATGTTAATGGAGCGACGTTGCGTTAGGTGATCCAGTTACGAGTAAAAAAATGTCACATCTTCGGCTTCTGCGAACTCTTTTATCCTGGGTATTAATCGCCGAGGAAAATTAAGTCTGATGCATGTTAATTTATTAAAATATCTGATTCTGTTAAAGAGTACGCACGCTCGTCCAAACAGCGATCAAATACTCAAATTAGATCGCCTTAATGTATGGAAATGTATTTGATAAGTTTTCGTCTTGACGACTGGGCAGAACTCGATTCAAATAAAAGCCTTTCTAACGCCTCAGCGATTCAATATCAATAATGTGCCCGAAGAGAAAGTATGCGTTTCACTCCTATCCGAACATTTTTACTTGTAGTTTCACCTGTTTGGTACGAAATCAAATCGCCTCTAACGAAGCATACGATGCGTATGACGAAAATTTTATGCCGTTCCAAATCACTGATAGCTTTCCTCGCACGAAAACGACGATAAGCCGGAGGTAACGCTAAACGGGACAATACTGTCAGTGTTTCTTCCGTCTGAATCAGCTGAGGAGAAGGGACTATCGTGTTTTCTGCTGTCATTCGCTTGATCGACGTCCCAAGTTCCGTCGCTTGACGAAAAGACGTTTCATGGCGGTCCGAATACCACTGACAATTCTCTTTCTAGTTGGGCAACACTTGTTGCGGAACGTCGGACAAACAAAACCGCCACGAAAAAAGGAGCACTCCGACCTTTTAATTGCGTAGCCTCTGTTGGTTAATTACTTGATTCTTCATTATTACCGCTAAGTGGTTTGACAATTGCCGTAATAATTATCCGGTAACGCGTAAGTACGAGCCATCGGGCATCTCGCGTTTACATGTTACTTTCACATAGAACGTACGGTATCGACTAATGACATTAGCGAAATTTAGTTCTCTAGTAAAATGCATTAATTCAGAAAATTAAGGTTTTTGTTACATCGCTGAAATCATCCCTTCTTCACTTAAGAGCAACACGACTTCAAAGTTTGTTTTGGAATTGTATTTTCTTTATCCCAAGAACGTCAGCCCAATACAAAATTGAAATTATTTAGTTGTATACATATTATAATTATTATTCATTTATTGTTTATTTAAACTTATTATCACGAGACAAGGCCTTGTCTCGGACCAAATACCGGAGTCCCTTATTGGTATGCAGAAAATCTTCAAGGGTTATCAATAATTTATAAATTTAATATAATCGTTTCTTAAATTGCATAAAACATATATTTAATTTGTAAAACTTAGGCTTAACAACAAACTGCTACAATAGGCTCAAAACCGATTAATCGCAGATACCTTCTTTCAAATACTAACGACTTCACCGAGATCAATAAATGAATAACAAATAAATTTCGCTATATATTGAATCGTGGGGATATAACTCGAAATGAATGAATCAGTAATAGGTAATTATTATTCCATTTCCACTTAATTAAAATTCAACGACACTGTGAGGTCAAATATTGGACATAAGTGTTTAATGCCTAATAAAATGATTAGCAAATGTTTAGAGTAAAATGAAAGAGTCGCTGCGGTCGGCAAAGACGCGCCGATACACTTATTCTCGGTGATCGGAGTACCAACGCGACAGATAGAACGAGAAAAAGAAAGGCTCTTATGCAAGTCAAATTCGGACAATGATGAATTGCGCATTGATACCTTCCTCGGTCGTCAAACGTGCTGTCACACATGCTTGCTCGGCCCACGTTCGTGTGTTTGGCTAGCGCGAGCACGACGGAGCGACAGCAAGATAGAGACAAACTATGCAGTCGAATGCAGTGCTGTTGATATCCCGAGCCATAGTACGCCACAAAGAGAACGAATTATAGACTATGTATAATTATTATACGAAAGAGAGGGAAAGAAAGACACGATCCTGATGCACACATTAGTTTCGGCCTTTTTATTAGGCCCTCTTCAGGGATAAATCGCGGTCTAATACCCTTAACCCCTTAACGTGCACGCCAAACAGGCCAAACTGCGACATTTGAGATAATTCGAGCGGTTTGTATTTCATACTGCCATAATTTTTCACACTCGTATATAATCGAGAAGTATAGATGAATATTTTTACTAAAAAAATATGGTTTTTTCGAAATAGCAATTGAAAAAGAAAGATGAAAATGTCGATGTATGTTTTCTTTAAAAAAAAACGTGCGTTAAGGGGTTAATTGAAAACAAAGGAAAATTATAATTTTAATTAGTGTTAATCACTTGCGCTACGATTTAACTTTGGGTAGGCGTGCCGCGCTCCACGATATAACTTGCGGTAAGCTGTTACATTGACGCCGCACCGCGTTTGCGAGCGCTAGGCTTTCATTTTCGGGTTACATCTCCTATCGTTTGACTTGCGTAGCGATTACTTTCTGTAACAATGATATTCCAAAAGTCTTTTGATAAAAATTTGTTTAGCATTTGCAAAGCTGTGATTCGTCCTCCCATTTCTATGTTTATTCCAGGAACCCGTGAATACTGCCAAATTTTGCGTTCATTTTCCTTGTTTTCCCATGACCATTCATTAGATGTAATATTAATTTCATTATCTACACATTCACTTTCTTCTTCACTATCAGATGATATTATTCTAAGCCGATTCCGAACACTACAAACAATTTTGCTCGCAGTCGCTATCTGTATCGTTATCAGATCTAATAAGTAATCGCTTTCCCATTGTACTTGTCGAAGCAATTATTCATTTTATAATAGGGCGTGATAAGACTAAAATAAAAAAAATATTTCATTCAATTTTTCAGCGTTATAGTAAGCCGTTAACCGACGTGCCACACACGTCGTTGTTGTTTCTGTGCCAAATGCCTATCGACGGGGTATACACGTCGTTTTCGATTTTGGAACAAAAGCATATCGACGTTCGTGGCACGTCTTTGTAGCACAAGTGGTTAAACATTCAATTAATGAGAACTAAGCTGAAACACTTTTAGAAAAACTGAAACTAAATATTTGGATTTATTCAATCATACAGTATTTTAATCGTTAAATCTACTTACTTATTATGGATGGTTTTTTAAATTAATTCCCTAAAATAGGGAGGCAGAGGACACTATCAACACATGTTTTCTCTATGTGAGACTGTAACTTACTGCGACGACCGTTTAAAATATATGTGGTAAACACGAGTTCACTTTGCTAGATCATATCGATCCATCAGATCGAGGGACGATGATCGGCGCGAGAATTTGAATCTCTGACTGGCCCAAAACCAATAAATGAGTCAACCGTGTCAACAGAAGTCTTAACATACAGAGCGTTAAGACCACCATGGCAGGGTGATTAATAATTTATGTATCGTTGCTAGAAAGTTACTAAGGATATGGAGACTGCGCAAATCAACCGTGAACACAACAGTCAGGCAACGTCTTGAAAACTACTGCTCTTTGTTAGACATTCTTTGAACGACTCTCAACTACTAAAATACCAAAGTATTTAAACCAACATTTATATAAATGTAGTTTGGTGACTGCGTTTTACCAATTTATATTGTCGAGGGAGTTAAGATAACATTAGATGTTCATACGTTACCAATGTTAGAATTAAAACAATTGAGGTGTCATACGTAAGTTATCATGTCATATTGAAGTATTGAACTAATAATTGTATGATATTGTTATAATAATCATCCACCTCATGTTTTTCAGTTCTTTTGTTGACAGTATTATTTGACAATATGTAAAACGTCTCGTAGAGCAGTCTTTTGTTAAGATTGGTTTCATTGGTCTGTAGCGGAAAATTCCTAACGCCGCACAGCGACGACCGTCCAGCGGCCGCGGTTATCGCCAGCGTTGATAGCCCTCACTATTTTATATATCATAACGTAGGGGCGAACAAACGAACGCTCGGGCGAGAATAGAGGGAGGCCTCTGGACACGGCGATGCACGCCGAAAGTTCAGTTGTCTGCAGGCCGAGACATGGCATACATACGAAAATAATAAACGATTAAGATCGAAGTCAATTATTTCCACACACTTCCTCGTCCACTAAAGGTCAATATCGTAGTATCATCAAAATCGAATGAATGCAAGAGACTGGCTAAAGAAAGGATATACCGGGTGTCTCAAAATTATGCGGCAAGCGGGAACAGCAGATTGTTTAGAACAAAAGAAATCGAAAATTCCTTTACCTTCTTTTGATTTGAAGCCGCGTTTTGGAGATACAAGCTTCCAAAATATCGTGGTCCAACTTCCGGCCCGCGCGGTTCGAACATCAGCTGGAGGTATATACGCGTGAAAAGTATTCGCGAGCGGTCAGCGGGAAGAGGGGTATCCATCGACGCTCAGCTAAGATTTCGCCGAACGACAGCTGTGAAAGAAAATGTAAAGCTTGTTCCCGCTTGCCGCATAATTTTGCGACACCCGGTATAGATGATAATACGTATAAATACATTTTGGTACATAATGCTATAACATCAAGAGCATATGGTTTACCTAAGATCCAAAAACCTGACATACCGTGGCGTTTAAATGTGTCATCGATAGGTGGGCCAACTTATAAACTTGCAAAGTTCATCTCTAACATCTTAAGCCAGGTAATAGGTCACTGTACCAAATTTACTAAGGATTGTTGGTCGTTTGTAAAATTCACTAAAAACGTACAGATTCCTCATGGACACACGTTATTGTCTCTCGACGTATCTTCATTATTTACAAATATCCAATACAGCTAGTAGTTTCCGCAATTAACAAAAGATGGCCACAAATCAAAAAATTCACCAAAAGCACAGTTTGTTGCAGCAATAGAGTTCTTAATGTCTTCCACTATTTTTAAATTTAACAACATTCCATATAAACAAACTTTTGGTACCCCGATGGGGTCTCCTATTTCTCCAGTGCTAGCAGAACTAATTATGGAAACTTTACAGGCGAAATGCATTAATAATCTTACGTTTAGATTACCGTTTTTCAAAAGATACGTTGACGATATTATAACTTGTGCCCCTAGGGAATGTATCGATGAGCTCCTCGACGTATTTAACCGTTACCATGAACGCCTTAAATTTACTCATGAATTACAATAAGATGGTAACATTAGTTTTCTCGATGTGAGACTTATACGTAATACAGAGAACAGCAACACCGTAATTACAAACTGGTATAGAAAAAAGACATGGTCTGGTAGATATTTAAATTTTCACTCAGCACACCCAGTATCTCACAAAATAGGATTAATCAAAGGCTTAATAGACAGAGCAATAAAGTTGTCACATCCCTCATTTTGGGAAGAAAACATTAATTTAGTAAAAAGCACATTTGTTAGTAATTGTTACCCAATTCAATTCATTAATCACCATGTCAAAAAAAGAATAGATCAATTCTATAACTCACTATCAACCAGTAATAAAGTTAGTAAATTTCAGTCTCTGAATGGCACGATTCCATATATATGGTATGTGGTGTCAGCGATAATGTGGCGAGAATTTTAGTTTCGGCAGGTATGAAAGTTAGCTATTCCATTATCAATTCTAGCAATGACTTGTTGTTTGGTAGTCCTAAGGATCATGTGCAAAAAGACAAACGCTCATCTATAATATACCATGTAAGGATTGCAACTTGAATTACATTGGTCAGACGAAGCAATATTTAAGATCTCGAATAAATGAGCATAAATTGTCATTAAAAAGTTCTAACCCGTGCACAACAGATCTTGTACGGGCCGCCCAGATAAAAGTGAACCATCTCAGGGGATAGTCCGGCGAGGGGAGTGATTTTGCCTCGCGCGATTCGTTTGTCGTGACGCGGCGTCGTGGCGCGGCACAAAGGCAAAGTCAATCCCCTCGCCGCACTATCCCCTGAGATAGTGCTCCCCTGCTCTACGAGACGTTTTACATATTGTCAAATAATACTGTCAACAAAAGAACTGAAAAACATGAGGTGGATGATTATTATAACAATATCATACAATTATTAGTTCAATACTTCAATATGACATGATAACTTACGTATGACACCTCAATTGTTTTAATTCTAACATTGGTAACTTATGAACATCTAATGTTATCTTAACTCCCTTGACAATATAAATTGGTAAAACGCAGTCACCAAACTACATTTATATAAATGTTGGTTTAAATACTTTGGTATTTTAGTAGTTGAGAGTCGTTCAAAGAATGTCTAACAAAGAGCAGTAGTTTTCAAGACGTTGCCTGACTGTTGTGTTCACGGTTGATTTGCGCAGTCTCCATATCCTTAGTAACTTTCTAGCAACAATACATAAATTATTAATCACCCTGTCACGGTGGTCTTAACGCTCTGTATGTTAAGACTTCTGTTGACACGGTTGACTCATTTATTGGTTTTGGGCCAGTCAGAGATTCAAATTCTCGCGCCGATCATCGTCCCTCGATCTGATGGATCGATATGATCTAGCAAAGTGAACTCGTGTTTACCACATATATTTTAAACGGTCGTCGCAGTAAGTTACAGTCTCACATAGAGAAAACTTGTGTTGATAGTGTCCTCTGCCTCCCTATTTTAGGAAATTAATTTAAGAAACCATCCATAATAAGTGAGTAGATTTAACGATTAAAATACTGTATGATTGAATAAATCCAAATATTTAGTTTCAGTTTTTCTAAAAGTGTTTCAGTTTAGTTCTCATTAATTGAATGTTTAAAACTAATTAAAATTATAATTTTCCTTTGTTTTCAATTAAGGGTATTAAACCGTGATTTATCCCTGAAGAGGGCCTAATAAAAAGGCCGAAATGTTGGAAATTAATTACATAGAAGGTTATTTACCTTATTGTGTGATGGTTTTGTAAGTAAAGATTTTATATATTTTTTTTTATTTCAAATATTTTGTTAATTTTGTCAATTTATCAATATATGAATTCTTAGTTACATTGATCGGTTAAAGCCAGATAAAGGTTATTAATTTCTTACATTCTCTCAATATGTTTTCGGCCTTATACGGGTAAAGTGTAGAAGTGTAGAAATATACGTATGTCATTTTTTAGTATTTTATACAGATCCGCTAACTTAATTGAAGACAATATGTTTTCCAATGTGGTTGCAATCCCTTAAAGCTGTCAAACCACAAGTTGTGTAAAAACCATATCCGTCACATTTCTAATCGTGTACGGGAAGAAAATTTAGAATTCGAATTCGGGGCATTTGCAATCTTTGCGATATCGAAATAAGGAGACGGAATGTGGTAAGTACGATTAATGTTATTCGTGGAAAAGAAGCAGTTCCAAGTATTTAGAACAAGCATTAGAATCGGACGTTAAAAGTGAAGCAGCGTCCACTTCTAAAATCATTATTTTCCTGAAGTAGATAGAACTCCGACTCTACATATGTTTTATATGAAGTCTTTCAAAAATTTCGAGGATCTTCCATACAAGTTTCTAAATTAAAAACACTTGACCACATGAAAGGCAACATTAGGAAACTACAAATTTCCATAAAAAGGAAAATAATTGCTACAGATTCAACTAATAATGAAGATTCCGTCGTTCTTCAATTAAAAGAAAACTTTCGAAAGTCAACAGATACAGCCACAAAAATACAGATTTTATTAGTGCTTCCTATTAGTTGGTCATTAACGATGTTCATTATATTCTATATGAAGTGAAATATTATTTCTTGAAAGACAAAGCAAATTGAAAATAGTAACGCAATGAATGGCAAATGTTTATTGAGCTATCGTCTTCTGCAGGTATGCTGTGAAATGAGAATAAAATAGAGCATTAATCAAGTTTTTTTTCCAACAGTGGCAGCTATAGATATACAGTACAGTAGGCCGGAATCACAGGCGAAAAACGAACGCCGCGGTAAATAAAAATTCGTAACTCAAAAACTATTCTTTATCCAGAGATGCGACTAGAAGTCATATTTAGAGGATATTATGATATTGCCATAAAAAAAATCATCAAAAAATTGAGGAGCACACTTTTGAAGACATTGAAGCGCAAATGAAGAACGTTGATCAACGCTTTGTTTCAATAGCGGCTGCTACATATCTGCGTCGCGGTATGGGCGAAGTAGCTCGCCAAATACAGACACCGCGGTGCATAAAAATTCATAACTCGAAAACTATTCCGGAACCAGAGATGCGACTAGAAGTTACGTGTAGAGGACATTTCGACAATAATGAAAAAAAATGTTTAAAAAATTATTGAACATACATATTCGACGAAATTTAAGTTTAAATAATTAAAAACATTTTTTCAACAATTTTTATTTTTTTTAACCTTTGAGGCTTTTCGAATAATCTGGTATTTTTCTAATTTCTGTATCTATTTTGGTTTGTGAGTTATAAATTTTCAAAAAACCCATGTACAAAACTTTGACTGTCTGTAACTTAAAAAATATTTATTGTTTTGGAAATTCCTTCAAACGGAATTTTTTCTCAACGTTACCTACATCATATTAAAATTTTATCAAAATCCGTGACATGACTGCAAAAACTCTAATCACTTGACGTGGAACGCACCGTATGTATTGTACGTACATACAGTACCGTTCACAAATGCTGAAAAATGTATAGATTCGATGGTCACGTTATAAAAGTAATTTCTTTTGTGTGACACGCATTATGACCTATACCTAATTATGATTTTGTGTGCTCCTTTTCTTCAACGCCAATCAATGTTAAAAATATTAAAACGCCTGTAGATCTAAAACGGGAGAAATTTTAATCGCGTTGGAATTTTTGGCCACCAGAAATTCAAGACGCATGGTTTGCCCGCGCAGAGTTTCAGACATCAAAAGTTTCAGAACGTACAAATTTCCTGGCAACACAGGTAACAAAGTGCTCAAATTTTTGGACACCGAAGTTTCAGAGCACAATCTGTAGGAATTCGGAAACCAAATTGAATATGGTAAACAGTTTAATTCAAGTCATAATTATTTGCCTCATGTACTGTGGGCGAAAACATACAACAATCCCCTCGCCGCACTTCCCGCCGAGATGATTCAGGATCCGTTAGGTGGCGTTTACGCAGATCACATTTACTTGAAACAACATGAGTATTCCGAGGCTCCCAAACAGACGCGTACATAATTATATGTATGTGTATACGTACACATGTTCGAATTAATATAATTTATACATCATCGACCTTGCCTAAAGCTGGCGGGACATAGGACAGAACGTTTGAGAAGAATCATTCAAATCTCACGAACGAGAAGAAGTTTTAATAGAAATCGAATGACATTTATCACTTTCACGAGTAAGCGGAACTACTAATTAAACGGTACGTTGCTTTATAGGGTCATTCCGTATGAAATCAGCACAGGGTATAAACCTGACCACCTCAGAATTTGATGAAATTTGGTACGAAGATTGTCCTTATAGAGATTAAGAAAAATGACATTTTTTTCAAATATCTCAAACGGTTTTAACATTACGGCTATGTGAAGTTTCCTAAAATCCGCCAAAAAAGCGTAACCGATATATGTATGTTAAAATCGCCATAGCTTTTCTCCTAATTGAGCTAGAGAGATGGGAGTGGAGTTATTTTACTCGGTTTTAAATGCCCCTTCGTTTGATGTACAACACAACATACTTTGTTATAAAAAGTTTTTTGTGACATCAAATTCAATATTTTGATTTTGATTTTCGCAAAAAGAGCCTTTTTGAAAATTTGTTAAAAATTCCTATAAATAGTTTATATTTTTGGTAAGTGATTCTCAAAATTTCAAAGTGGGAGGCTAATCGGTTCATAGTTAAATAATAATTTTAAAAAAGGGTGTTTTAGGAAACCATTAGTCACCCTACCTACTACGGGTTTCTTCACTATATTACATTAATCATGAACTTAAAATAAAATTTTTAACACTTACATCTTAGGCAAAAGTTATTCAGAACTTAATGAGTTGTGAAGATTTTACGGTTTCTTCAGATGTTATTGCATAAATCCTTCTTGTAGGAGTGGTGGGATTAATTTTACAAAGTACATCTGCCAGTGGTACTCATAATATGTCCGGTTTTCTTGGATATGAAAATGATGATGAAGGACCAGCAGGATATAGAAATGTCACTTTTACTTCTTCATTCTTCTCCAACACATATGCCAGTCACCACTTTTGCTCATATACAACGGTTACATATCCACTAATTTCTGTCATTCGTAGTTTTTCAGGGCATTTTTGGATGGTCACTGTTTCCTCTGTTGTATCTTTAGAGAATATTTTTACACGTATCTTTGATACGTTTGAATTTACAGGCATATAAGCATGATATTGCTGTGTTGCCTTAATATTTATTGCTTGGTTGAACCGGTTATTCAGAAATTTCTCAGACTCAACATACTCATCTTGTGTGGAGAAGGCGAAATTAATTCCAGATAAATTTTCAACTGCTCATTCATATAGTTGGATAGGTGTTAAAATTTGGTTGTCATATAGACGTTGTAGGCTTGCTCTTGCAGCAAGTCTCGTCACTGAGCCCTCAACGCCATCACATGGTCCTTTTCCATGGGCAGTAGCGGCAAAATGCCATTCTGCGTCTACACCAAAATCTTGCCTATGATAACATAATTTGATAAAGTTTTTCTTATTTTTGTATTGTGTGAATTCGATAATTTTTTTCTGGTATGTATACAAAGAAACAGTATTATGGTCTAAACATGGTGAAATTACAACAAAACTTGAATGCTTAAGTTTATTATTCTCTGTGTACTAAATTACAAATGGGTGTATTGTCACATGATTACTTGCCCAGTGGAAACTTTGAACTTCGTCCTGAAGGACAATATTATACTTTTCAGAGAAATCTAGATTTACTATAAACTCAGACTCTTTAATATTTTCTTTTTTGTCATTAATGAATAATGACTGTTGCTTTACAATAAAGTCATGCTTTTTTAAAATGGTCAGTTTGTCAGAGAAAATATTTATAACATCCTCATTAAATTTTTGTAAAGTCTCGAGACTGCAACGATCAACAGACACCCACTCCTACAGGATGGATTCATGTAATAACATCTGAAGAAGCCATAAAAACTTCACAAAGCATCAAGTTCTGAATAACTTTTGCCTAAGATATAAGTGTTAAAAATTTTATTTTATGTTCATGATTAATGTAATATAGTAAACAAACCTGTAGTAGGTAGGGTGACTAACGGTTTCGTAAAACACCCTTTTTTAAAATTATTATTTAACTATGAACCCATTAGCCTCCCACTTTGAAATTTTGACAATCACTTACCGAAAGTATAAATTATTTATAGGAATTTTTTAAAAATTTTCAAAAAGGCACTCTTTGAGATAATCAAAATCAAATTATTGAATTTGATGTTACAAAAAAACTTTTTATAACAAAGTATGTTGTGTTGTACATCAAAAGAAAGGGCATTTAAAACCGAGTAGAATGACGCGACTCCCATATCTCTAGCTTAATTAGGAGAAAAGCTATGGTGATTTTAACATACATGTACATATGTCGGTTACGCTTTTTTGGCGGATTTTAGGAAACTTTACGTAGCCGTAATTTTGAACCCGTTTTGAGATATTTGAAAAAAAATGTCATTTTTCTTAATCTCTGTAAGGACAACCTTCGTACCAAATTTCATCAAATTCTGAGATGGTCAAGTCAAATTTTTCAATTTAGTGTGTTGATTTCATATAGAATGACCCTTTATCAAATGATATGGATGATTGTCGCGTGATCCGTTGATAACGAAACCTTGACATTGCCTACGCAGGCAAATGAAATTTATAAACATTCGGATCATTCCAGAACTATCTTGACTGTTCATAATAAGAATTTCAGTATCCAATAATAATCCTTTCGCTCATGTTTTTTTGCCTACGTTAAACTAGAAGAGTCTGCGGTTCGATTATACTGGAAAGTCAGAAAGCTATCGGCAGTGTGTAGGTTAAGAAGAACGTTTACTTTTTCCGGAGTATATCAAAAGTAACAATATCGAGCCCATGCTTGTTTGAGCTAATTCTTGCGTTAAATCAATTAACCGTTGACGTTCAAATCTGACGCGAAGATGAATAAATTTTCTTTTCTTAGAAATCATATGTAACTGTGCGTCCTTCGAAGTGTAAAACTTGACGCTACCATTCACTTCAAAGTGAATGTGGCAATTATCATTTGAAATTTTCAAGGTTGGTCTTCTTCCACTATTAAAACAGGAATATTTGCTTCTTTGCAGGAGATACAGCATACAAATCGATTTGTTGTACTAGAATTAATCTACGTTCGAAATAAAAGTAAAATAGAATAATGAACGTTAATTATGATCCTTTCCTTTAAAATATCACCCGATGCATGGGACGCGTTTTACCGCAGCCAAATGCAAACACATTGAAAACTGACAATTTGTCAAAACGTATATACGCCATAAACGCTTCGGTTCATAGAATGTCTTTCATTTCTGTATTTGCCCTTATAAAACTTAAGTTAGCAAAAGAAATCATGAGTATTCGACACCAGAAGCCGACTAGTCGGATGGTTGTCGCTTTCAAACGTGTTTCTAATTTCCGAAAATTCAGCCCACTTTTTTGGGTGTCAGATATCGCCATCGAAATCTTTCCGGTAAAGGAGTGTAGCTAGGGCTGCGGCTACCTTTGCCTTTCTCGTAGATAAGGTTATCAGAAGCCTTCCGGAAGATAAATTCGGTGAAGTCTGGAGTGGCGTAAACGGTTTTCGAACAGACTCCGCTACGGCTCGGTGTGACACGGTGAAGCTGCATATGCAAAGACGGTCCTCTCTTTTGGACGGGGCAGCTTCGCACCGCGTGGATCACCAAAAAGTGCTCCGTCTGCGTGGACTTACTCGCGTTTTCTCTTTCTTCCGTCGGCAAATTCCTACGAGATGAACGATAATTTGAACCGTTATAACTTGACATTTTTCAGAAGGAACAAACGCCGATTTGAGGAGATATTGCTACGCTGCTATTAACTTGTATCCCACTCGGACTTGAGTATACCGCAGCTTACAACACGTGTTCATTGTGTTTTCCAAACTGCGGTATAATTAAGTTGAACAAAATTGATGTCTGAATAAAAGGACTTTCGTGCGCCGCTGTGCGATGTTATTAACAAAAGTGCAACGGATCTTTTTCATAAATATGTAGAACAAATGACTAGTAATATAGATCTTAAACAATTATAAGTGACACAGTAACATCTCATGGATTTTACTGTAAAATACTCTGGCTGTTTGCCGCTTCGATTGATAGTTATTATAAAAAAAAAGACGACTAGAAATCATACGATTCAAAATTGAAAGGTGCATTTTAGAATCGCAAATAAAACGATAAAATTGACAATTTGTCAGAATTGTATTTAGACGCAATGCGACAACTGAACTTGGTTATTAATTCTGCTGACATTCAATTTCTATGTATGGGTTTACGAGGCTGCAGAATTCTGCGATTGCATTGGCCTTGAAGTAGCAAAAAACATTAAAAATATGTCAAACTTGACAGGAAGTCTCGAAAGTCGTTGAATAATGAAACCAGGGCGAAGAATCGAGGACGATTTCACTCTATGCTAGGTGTGATACCAAACTAGAAGATAAGTAATTTGAATGTGCCAACTCATGAATTTGTGAATCACCGCGACAGAGTTAAGTAATTTATACTACTTTTGTAACTGTTTACCCTGTCGTAGCAACGGTTTCTTCGGGGTGTACGAAACACGGACGTTTCTCCTTTTTCTCCAGTAAAATATTTGACGTCACGAAGAACGAATCTGCCATGCGATTCTTGTTTACGCAATCACAAGCGTTTTTTTGTGATTGATATTCGGCTGAAATGTTCCCATCTTTCTCCGAACTCTCAGAATATCTCCCTGCCGCAAATTCGTTTCCGAAATTCTTATCTACACGTCCTTCTATCTTGATTCGATCTCGGAATAACTTTTGATTCACCAAGTTGAACAAATCTATTCTGAAAATTTAGAAACACTCGTTCACACGATCCTAGATTTAAATCACGATAGAGTCACGCTTTGCGCATAAATTGATCTTACTTGTTTTTGCTCTTGTTCTTTCTTTTAGTTATTACGCTCTCGGTATCAGACTGCGCTCTTTTCAGAACGGTTCTCTCCTTTTTATGATGTTTCCGTAGTTCTATGATTATTATGCGTCGAATTATGGCGTGCAATTCTTCCTTCTCTTTGCCGTGATCCGCATACTTGTTAAGGATACGCCTTTTGGTAATGAAATTGGATACAGAAATTTTAATTAAACAAACAAAAGTAACTATGCTTCTCGCATGCAAACGCATTTCCGAAATTTGCTATTTTGCTGTTTAACGACCAGTTAAAGTCCGCGATTTTCAGACGCAAAATTGAAATCCGCAATATAAATTGTGTGTGAAATTCGTTTCCACGCGAAATCGATCCGACTTCTTACGTTCGCGTGTTCGATGGAACAGCACAATGTTGTGTTTGAACGATAAACGAGATTAATCGCGTACTTCATTCTAATTGACTTACGGTTGAACTAAGGAAATCGTAGATTCAGCTCCGTGAACATTTTTCAGAGAATCCACGCCTGGAGGAGATCCAAATTCTTTCTTTTCTTCCGCTTCTTCTTCCCTTCGAGATTGCGTTGCGTTCTTACTTGAATGTATTATAGATTTTTCTTCCGTATAATTTGTTCCCTTTTCTGGGGATATTCCAAACGGTACGTTCAGATAATTTGCCCCCTTCAGCGAACATATTTCAGGATCTTCCTCGGCAAGACTTAAATGCTTCTCGCCAGACCTATCGCGATCTATTTTCAAATTACTTTCATCGCCACGCGACGGTATATCAAATTTCGCCGCACCAGCTCTCTCTTCCCCTGTTATTGTGTTTTTACACGAACGCGTATTCATCTCCCATAGACCTTCATTCGATGTCATTATTTTTTTACACGGCGGTTTATTAAATTCGGTTAGACTGCAGCCGCCATCAACGGATGCTTCATAGTTCTTGTCAAATGGACTTTCGTTCCTGTCCGAGCAACTTTCTGGCCCGTTGTTCTTCGAATATACTCCGATCTCTTCGTTAGAATTACATTCTCGAGTTACGAAATGCACGCCAGATTCATGCGATAAATGATCCCGCTCTATAAGGGACGCTGCCTCGGTTTGTTTTTTATCAATGCTTCCGTCAACCGTCCGCGTCTCGAACACGCCTATTGACTCGCAGCTTTTTAATATAGATTCACTCCACGTCTCGTCAATCGTTTCTTCGGGACGATCCATGTTTCCGCAGGCTATGGCAAACGTCGGTGAAGATTCCTGCAATCCTGGTACGTCAAGAAGGTTTTCCGCGAGGCCCGTTTCATCGTGACGAAAAGATTCTCCGCCGTTTTCTTTCACGAGACTCACGCATTTTGCAACTTCGATCGATCCAAAATCTGCCGTGATCTCGTCGCCCAAATTCTGCCAGCGGAAAGTTTCCATGGATGTTTCTTCACTTCTCCGGCTCGTTTCTTCTTCCTGGACGGTTCGTTTCTGCGTCGTCTCGGAAGCATCACAAACTTGCCGCGAATCCTCGAAGTCGTCCGATATGGTTGTCAGGAACGGTCGACGTATATCTTTAAGCGATTCCCCCGACAGAAGTTTGCGGGGTTTAGTATCGATTCCTGAAAGTTCTCGAAGTCTGTGCGACTCGCAGTTGCTGAAAAGAGAAGGAAGGATTATAGAAATTTGGTGCTTGGAAAAGTTTCCGTAGAATATTACACCAGACGCGAGTATAAATACAATAACAGAAGGCAATCGAACTGCTGAATTCTTGTTATTTAAACTTATGGTATCGAATGTAATTTCTCTGCGGAACGTATTAAAAAATAACAATTCGTCGAGCTCTTCTGGGGCAAAATATCGACGCCGCAGAATCGACGCAATACGATCAATTAAATCCAATTACGAGCTAACCACGCGTGCGAGCCGGCTTACGGGACAAAATCGGCGTAATTACACTCGTTCTCCACGAAGGCCCTCGGTGAAAATTGATTTCCTCCGGCTTGAAAAACCCCTGGGGGCGTTTCTCGGGTCACGATGAATCTTCGTAAATGTTTTTAACCTCGTTTCCGACACCACACGTATTTTTGTGATCGACTGAGTTTTCGACACGCCTCGACGACTCGTCCAAAATAGAATTAGAACGAGACATGCGTAAATTAGAAAGAATACGATGCTTTCTTCCTGTCTCAATAACCCCGATAGGTTCATAGTTAGGGGATGCTTCTATGAAACTTTATGGGTCTTGTTCCATGATCGTACGATTTTTGGGGATCGTTTCGCAGGCCTGCCTCTTGCGAATTGATACACGGGCAATTTTTATCTTTGCCTATTTTTTTCTTTATTTTATGCGGAATCACGATCTCGTGATTCCAGTGTCCACGAGGGATTTTAGGTTATTGGAAAATCGAAAATTTCGGGACAACCGGAACGTTGATTCTCGAATGTTTCGCTCGGCCGTGGAATTTACCCGCTTTTAATAACCTTTTACTGCAGCGACATCGATGGAAAATAAAGGAGCGGAAAAGAAAAGAAATAAAAGTCCGCCCGCGGACGATTCGACCCATAGCGAATTATTTCGTTTGTTTTCTGCGACTTGTACAAAACTATGTGTTTGTATGTACCAGTGGCGATGACGATGGAAAAGTCAAATAAATAGTGCTTGTAATTTTAAACGCCGAGTATCGTCCCGACCCGGACCTCCAATTAATTCCTCCGCACAATTTTGAATGTATATTCGGGACAGAATTTTTTAAGCGAATATTAAAGCAAATATTCAAATGCATGCAAATTAAATTCACCGCGCCACAATGTACGACCAGTGGAGTGTCCCATCGCATCGGATAAAAAGTGAAATTTCGAACCGGGTCGGAACGAGAAATTATTACACCGAAATGGATTTCGTTATCGGGCATCATCTACATGCAAAAGACTAATGCTTAGTCGTCGTTTATTAGTTTCTTAACACACGCATACGTTCGGTTTGTATATTAGAGAGACGATCATTTGGAAAGTAATGCAACAGTAATGTTACGTCAAGACTACGTGTCACGCCCCTGAGTTGTGGTTCTGGTCAACTTCAGGTTTGATTCACGTTAATCTTAAGTTTTGCTCCCTTTTTAGTCAATGGTCGAAACCAATTTACTAGGCACGGAGCTGAGCCGTATTATCAGTACAGGTAATGAAGGGTGATAAAATATACGTGAGACCTTGTATTTAACACTAGACTACCGACAGTTGTTATATACCTATTTCTACCAAACCGGTCATTTTGACCGGTTTGATATTTAGTTGACAAAATATAAAAATTCAACGGAAAGTTTTAAAGAAAATAAAATATATATCATTCTAATATTGCAGGTACATAACATACATAAAAAGTAGTAATATCATTTGTTTTTTATTTATGTTTCGTTATTATTGGGAACAACACACTTTTTACAAATAGAAATTCTTTTTCAAAGTACATTTGCCACACACATATTTCTTACAACTAGCACATATAATCATAGTTTTATTTCCATTACAAAAACCTATTTGGCACGTTTTTCTTACATTAGAACTTTCAGTGCTCATCAAAAGGTCAGTGAAGTTTTCCATTCCAGATGGATTTTTGTAATGTGTGGAAAGTTCTTCTGCTAATTTGTACAAAAAAGCTTTTCTCGATATATTTTCGCCAGTCACTTCATTGCATAAAACCCATGCATTTATTGTCGCTAAACCCAGAATGTTAAAAAATACTTCAAGAGGCCATCTTCGAGATCCTGACTTCACACTATATTTCCTGGCCGTTTGATCCGTCATGTCTACCCCTTATTTGGCTTTATTATAAAATATGATAGTTTCAGGCAGTTTTTTGTTGTTGATGTTTTTCTTTCCAATGGTGACTGAATTATGTTTTGTACTCAGTAGAAGCACTTTTTTAGTTGACTTACTTTTATATATTGTCAAAGTGCAATTATCTGTTTTATAAACTTCGGATGAAAATCGAGGTGAATTATCTTTTTTTTTTTTTGTTTAGCTAGTTTCGGCAATTCTCTTTTATTTGCACGAATTGCTTCAACCAAAGTAGTACTTATATTCAATAATTTTGAGCTTATAACTCGATAAAAATATTTTAAATATATTTTTCCCCCTCGCAACTAGTCTCTCTGAATTCTTTGTCGACTAATCTCGCGACGTCGCCCTGACGCCCTTTTTCATACTCATTCACACATTATCGTTTTCTCATAGATATATTCACGCATTCACACACTCGTGACACGCGAAGCCTTCGGTCATGGGTCATCCGCATTCTTGCACATTCCTTGTTCAAACATTCACCCTAAACATTCACCGGAAATCATTCTGATAAACTGTTGCACAATTCAAACACTCTTCTTTCACACCTAACGCTGTCACTCGATCCAAACACTCTTCGGTCGCACTTCGCCTCGACACTCACTCTAAATACTTTCTTTCATACTTTTCAGTCACGCAATCACATTTTCATATCATACTATTCTTTCTCAAAATACCAATACAACAGAAATATACTCAACACCATTGTTCACAGGAGTTCTAATATTCTACGTATTTCAACTGCACTTATTTCAACCGTATACAACGACTTAAAATAACAAAATAGCTGAGTACTGTGTGTATTTCAACTGTATACAACAATTACCAATAATAAAATTAAAATGTTTTATAATGTTTTCATATTGAAAACGTCAAAAATAACGACCGGTCATTTTGACCGGTCGGTATACATGTATATCACATACATATCTCAGAAAAATGGAAGTGGAAGATCAAAATAATTTATAGTATTATTAAATACATAAATTTAGAAAAAGTCATAATATTATCATCAAATATTAAATGAAATTTGAAGAGAAAATCTTGTGTACAATTCATACAACCGGTCATTTTGACCGGTCGGTAGTTCTAGTGTTAAAGTTCTTTGATCTTTATTCTGTGGTTGTACTTCTCTAATAGTACATGCCCCGGTATGTGGCAAGGGGCCAGTTCGCCATTGGGCGCGATTAGCAAAACCCAATCGTTTGGTCTTATATCTTTTATTATATTTTAGATTTCACTTGTAACTAGTTGATTTGAAGGTAATTGAATAGACCAATACTTCGGTTGCTGGTTGCAGTCATACACCTCAATTACCTCTGGAGAGGGAGCGGAAACCGACAGTATCTCTTGAGACTCCACCACTGGATTAATTTTATCCGGATCGTAGTTCCTCTTGACGCGAGCAGCTAGACGTTTGATAGCTTCAATCCTACGTTTTGCTTTCCGTCTGTTGTTTCTATTCTCTTTATCCGTAAAATTCTTAGGTGACGGTTTAGGGACCGAAGGACCTTTTTCCTAACGAAATGTATTTTGGTATTCTACTCTGTTCTTGAGTAGGGTTGGATCTGCTCGAACTGCGGCTGCCCACTTCTTTCTCCACCCAGATCTGTTATTTGGTCTTTTCGCCACTGGGGAAATATTATAGTTAACGTTTTAGGCACGGCTGAATTTTGCGCGGAGCTGTTTCTCTGTACGGTAAGGTTCAACGCGATTACGCTATCTTTGTCTGATATCATTATTTAAACATAAGATACAATTTCGTATCAAAAACAGAGACTGTATATTCTGTCTGTACATTGTTAACACTGTGACAAATCGAGGTGAACGCAAAAAACGTCTGATACAATACATATGAAGACGATAATTTACCTCAAACGGTGAGCCACTATAGTGGCGTGTTGTTCCGAGAGATGACATTCGCGAAAGCCATTATAGTGACGCGTCGTGCCTAGAAGGTTAATATAACATCATCGGTCTGCTGCGGTTATCATCGTTCCAGAGTCTTTCATTGAAAATCACGCTTTGGAGATCGACAGTTATGGGAAGGAAAAGCGCCGTCCTTCGGAGCGTGTCATAGAAACTACAACTACGATGAAAATCTACGATTTCCAACGACAGTTTCTTCTATTCCCGCTGAAGAATGACTTCGGTAAATGGATGCAGGTATTTGGTTGACATGGGTGTATGGATGCTCAAGGGGTTTAGACCTCTGATCTTTGGGCTTCAGAATTGATGAATCAAATATTAATTTACTCACTATTTCTTTCTTGGAATGAAGTAGCTAAGGCTGATGCAGTGATGGGATCTTTTTGTTGAGCTGCTGCTCTGTTGTCGTTGCAGTTGATCACTTCTCAAGGTTCACACTGAACACCAGTATATGTATATACGGCTTTTTGGGCCCTCCCTCTACATCAGTTTCTACGTTTTCCATTTGAGACACTGCAGTCCTCTTCTTGCAACTCGACACCAACAGCAAAGGAAAGTCTTTTAGAAAAATGTTAGTCTCCACTTTAGAGCCTGCTGTTTATCATCCCTTCAAGTGTCCCCAAGCCAGCACGTGGTCTGGTGCCAAATTTACATTTTCGCGTGCACAAAGTCTGCATTGTCTTCGAAGGAGTTTGACATCTGGAAACTTTCTCTTTCGAGAAACGTCCTGTTTATTACCCTAAGAGTTTTACTATTTTATGCGTTTTCCTGAAGCCATCTGTCAGTCTCAACCAGGGCAATCGAAATGGTTTTCCTTGGGGAAGGATTTATGATTTTTCCTGAGTGCAACTCCCTGGCCTCGAACTGACAAAAGGCATCGGAACGTGGGGACGTAACAGTAATAAAAAAAAACATTGTGTTCTATTGAATGATCCTGGTCTCTTATTAATCAACAATCGTTGAGTTCCGTCGATCGAGTTTCCACTCGAACATAATAATACGACATCATCGTCATAGTTACTGCGAGGTGAATTAAAATAATATAATGCATTAACTTCCCATCCGTTTTGCAGAAGTTGTGTAAGATAAACATTTAACATTGCGTTCATTATCGTTGACTATGCCAATGCACTGAATCCTTTTAAACAAGAACAATGCATAATTTTTTTGTATTAACCGCATAACCGTAAATGTAACGACACTGGGTAAAATGCCCGAATATCATTATTGAAACAAGTGTCGTTTGTGCTCTCTGATTAAATTGACATACGATCATTTATTAAGCGTTAAAAATTCATAATACTACTTTTTTAAAGAAATGCAATATTTTGCTACAAAGTAACAGACGAACGTCGACAAATGAGTATCGATGAGTGTGATAGAGATATGCGGCAACTTTCCCATAAAGTACGATGATATTGTTAAAGGCGGCGTCGAGGCGAGTCGATTGAGACTAATTATAAAAACATCGGTCCACCCAGTTACGAGATATTTGATGTCAAACGTACAACTTCTCGATGTAATACGTCGTCTGCTTCGTCTTTTCCAGTGTCACACAGTCGATCGTGCGACTTACATCGGTGTCAAACCCGAACTAATATATTTTCACAACATGCGACAATAATTTTTCTGTCAGTAATGTAGATTTTTATATGTAATCTGTTGGAGACTAACAAGTGATAACTACATCTCGCTCCGTCGCTCGCTACGTCGCTCCGTCGCACTCATTCTATCGAGGTACACGGACGATTGCCGAGCTCCGGTGCGACGGTGCGCCTTCGCCGATCGCGATCGTTCATTCGTATTCTTCGGGACATTTCGAATTATTTTATCGGACATTTAATATTTAATACTGAACTTTTAAATTTACCGATCGATTGAAGTATAATTGTTGAACTACTTACTTCGGCCTTTATATCGATCATAAACCTTTAATGAAAAATTGAAATTACATATAACTAACAGTGATATAAATTTAAAAACTCACCTATCTGCAGTGGGGAACCGATTTATTTTAACTGAAAATTTGGTCCAACGTTTCGGTCCTTTTTTGGGACACTCTTCAGGGAACATTTTCATAAAACTAAGTTCCCTTTTTAACAAAAAATAAAATATCATACCGGAAACTTAGTAAGTAAAAATTCAACCAAAAATTGAATATTCATAGAATTAAACCTTATTTTGTTGTAACTAATAAAACATATTTTTATAGCATTGAATCACTGTACATATTATTTAGACTAATGTAAAGAGCACTAAAATAAGAACATAATTGATCCACCTACCTACTGTGGATGTACAGGGTGTCCCATTCCCTTGGACGCAGCCGGAACCAGATGATAGTTGAGGTAATTTTAATATAGGGATGTAACATTCTCAGCGTCCCATTCCAATCCATGGCCGAGTTATTAACGAAAAACGACAGCCAATCAGAGGGCTCCGTTAGGCCCGGCCGTGCGACAGTTCCCACTGGTACGGTACTCTACTGGTGCAGAACTTCTACGTCGCGCGGCCGGGCCTAACGGAGCCCTCTGAGTGGCTATCGTTTTTCTTTAATAACTCGACTACGAATTGAGATAGGACATTGAGAATGTTACATCCCTATATTAGAATTACCTCAGCTATCACCTGGTTCCGGGTGCGTCCAAGGGAATGGGACACCCTGTATATACTAATTAGAGACAAACAGCAAAACACGTCTTATCGGTTACACATTATAAAACGTAATGAGAGCACCAGATAAAACAGGGGATGTAAAACTTAATTATTGTAAAATCATCTAGATTTGAATCTACCGGCGATCGTTAGATCGATCGATCAAGTGTCAATAAAGAGGGCGCCATATTTTAAAACTAACTGAACTAAGCGTTTGTAGATGGCGATGAACATCAATATGGTATAACATCTTAAAGGTGCTGTATCTATATTTAACAAGACTTATTCTGAATTGTCCAGTCATATGGCTATCACATTGCGCCTAATTCAGAAAGAGGGAATCTGATAGAGAAAAAAAATATATAGGTTATAATCAATGAAATAAGGAGATGGTAACTATCAATTCTACTGAATTTATTATGCACACATAGAAAAACGGTACTATTCAATTTTGTTTATGTTAGGTGTTAATATTACCATGATATTGTTAGGATTAGCCAAATTAATTTTTGAAACATACTTTTTGAAAGAGAACCAATAGGTGTCATATATTGCAAGATGGTATCATGTAAGATGTTCATTAAGTCAAAAGTTTAATGACATTTGCATAGTAATCATGCACTTCTTGGTTTTCAATTCTTTTATTAACCGTGTTATGGGTCATAATGGAAAATGTTTCAAATAATAGGCGTTTGTTTAAATTAGGACACTTCTCAGTGTCCACTCCCTGAATAGAACAAACAGGATCAAAGTGACTCTCTTTGGTTCCCCGTCAACACCAGGCGGTTACACCTTGACCATTCTATCACCAACTCGCCCGACGTAAACCACGGCCGACGGCCACTAGCTAACAAAGTAGGGAGTATGGCAGTTGGATGAATAGGTCAGAGTATAGTCCCATGTCGGAAGGTGAAACACAGAGGTTCGAACTCGCACTATGTGCCGCCTGGAGTAACTGGATGTCTTAGAGCTAATTAAGGGTGAGCAAGGCCTCTAGTGGGTATGAATTTACCTAAGGTCCTGGTGAGGAGAACCGTCTCCTCATCCCGCCCAACTTATAACTTACTACTACTGCTACTACTACCCAGGTATAACCTTTTTAAAATTTTGCGTACCCGTTCACGGTAGGCTCCTGAGCCGACGCGGCCCCTAAACGTCTAGCGGCTTGCTCACTGGTCCTAATTTTTGAGTGGTGGGGCAGTGGCCGAGCGCCTCGAAAATCGACTGAACTCTGAAGGACCTTCACACCACTGCCCTAAACGGTCGACCGATTCTTAACAACCGCAGTGGCCGTGAGCGTTAAGGGAGTGTTCAACCGCTGCTGCACTACCGTTTCTTTACCTGTTCAAATCCATGCTGGAATAATTACATTTTTTTATTTAAACGTAGTTTCCAATTTTTTAGTCTAAATAGAATGAAGAAAGAGAACCTGGACAAAAGTCGGTATAATTACGCGAATAGAGAGTAATGTAATATGTAGTACAATCTCCAGTATGGAACAGGTAGAACATAGAAAGATCAAACCTTCGAGCGAAAGTATAACAGATAATTGAATAATAATATTCGACGATAGAGAACTGTCGTTTGACAGGGTTGGCAGTGGGCCTCTTTTTTTGCTTGAAAAAACATATATCAAAAATATATAAAAAAATGACTCCGGCGTGGATTTGAACAGGTAAAAAAGGGAGGGTTCTGCAGCGGTTGAACACCCGCTTAACGCTCACACCCATAACGGTTTTTGAGAAACGGAGGGACATCTATGGTCTTCATCCCTTTTACACAAACTTAAATTAAAAATACCAATTTTTAACTAAATCATTGTTCTGGGATCAAAATATCATAACAATTTTTTGTTCCTTACATCCAGCCCTATGACCAAAATAAAATTGGAGTCGTTTCGATGACATCGGATTTTCAACTTTAAGTCAATTTTTTATAAAAATGGCTGGCCATATACCGCAAATATTTTACAGGATCTTTATACTCATCATCTCCTACCATTTAACACCAGTTTTATTAAAAAAGCGCTGATCGCACTCGTAGCCTCCCCTTGTCAGATGCATCCGGATTGTTAATTTGTTAATTTAGAAATGGGTACAAATAACTGTTACGTTATATTTTAGACATCAAGTTTCGTAAAAAGCGGGCCACCAAGTACATTTAATCGAGCAATAAACAGATTTAGTAATTAAATGAGGAGAAATCATTTTTTGGGAAATTTAGTTAATTGAATATATTTACTTAGCGATAGCATCGTGTCGATTCTGTACAATAATTTGTACTTGCTCGCATTTGTTCGACTTCAAATACTTTGTATAATGAAGTTTATGTTAACGAGAAAGCTATTCTAAACTCACATCCTCTTGTACTTGGCCTATACCTTTGCATTTTCGATGCTATTTGCTGATATAACTTTCCGCATTATTTATTTCATTTGTTTAAACGTGTACGACGCACATGTTGAGCAAACCTTCGTTTTATTCGGAAAAACTCCCCATTGTTAAAATGTAACCTTCAAATGTTGTCGTCTTTTATAAAATCTTAACTCGAACGAAACAATATCTTTATTAGGTTGCTAACACACCCTGGTCTCGAGTGGATTATCTAAATTATCTAAATTATGTAGTAAAATATTCTATAATCTACATACAACATACATCCACTCGCACACTTGTAATTAATAATGCTTGTAATCATTAATCGGTTATAGTAAAGAATGTAATTAACTCTTTGTCATAATGTTTGTAACAATTCTGACGTAATCAGTATAATAACCAATAGCCCGTGCGCCGTTTGATCGAGAGCGGAAATCAGACGGTACACCTGACGTTGACGATTCGAGGACTCTCTTGGACGTCAAACGCATACCTGGGCTCGTACGACACTTTAATGAAGTGTCCCGCAAGATCGGGAAGCTCCGATGTATATCGTTTACGTGTTACGGGCGAACACAATTACACGACCACTCGTAATTTAATTCGTACAACTCTCCTGACTACGTATTGCCGCTTCCCGGCTGGGATTCACTCTGAGGATTCGGTGTTTGAGTACGTCGTAAGTCAGCTGGTAATGTGACGTTTATCTACGTAATCCCTGGTAAATAAATCTTGTTGGTCTTGCGCGTCGTGTTATTTCGAGGTGGATTGATATCTAGGAAATATCGGTGGCGAGGAAAATTTGTTTGAACGCTGGTAACAAGTAGTACGGGATATAGGATGATTTGATAAATGAAAAAGAGATGTATGACGAAATGTTCGAAACGATTATTTGACTAGACACTTCTATATGGTGTATGGTATAAGTTCGAAGACATAAGACTGGGATAATTAAAACAATCTGCGAAAATCATCCAGCGTACAACATGTAAAAATGATTAACGCCGTATCAAACAATAGACTAGGAAAAGTTCTCGTAAACTGTCAATCGCACGAAGTTAAACATAAACTTTCTAGCTAACTCGGGTAACAACGATTACGAGGATCATAAACACTGCATCGAGTACTTCGTCACGGCAACCAGGAGCAGAAGTTTTCCCGGCGACGTGAGGTTCTCCCAAAAGCTCGTGACACAAAGTCGCAAATGCAATTCTGAGGCCGCAAAGACCGAGAAAAAGCCGGACGAACGTGAAAAAGGAAAAGTGTGAGAGTGAGAGTAAGAGTGAGAGAGTGAGAGAGAGAGAGAGAGAGAGAGAAAGTGGCACGATACCCTGTATGTATGTATGTACTATATGTACATACGTAGCTATACGTATCACGCGGCCCGGAGATGGTTCCCTTAGGAGTACTTGGGGAAGTGTACGAAAAATTTCATGCATACGAATAATCCGAGTAACACCACCACTACTGCCAGACGACACGCAAAGTTTCCGGCACGAGATTAAAGAAGCGGAACAAAGACGGACTGATAAGGTTTAATCACGTGAAGAGAAAAACTCTGACACACAAGCGTATCATCCTCGAAAGCGAATATTGGCCTGATTACGAGACCGTCTCCATTTCTGTCTTCCAGGCGGTGCCGAGACAGACGCGGTTCAGGCAGTTTTGGCCAGGTACCTTCAGCGACGTCTTCAAGGGTCTCAGCTGTCGACGCCACCGCCGCCGGAGGTGCTTTTCAACGGCCGGGCTAGAGTCAGACAGGCACAGAGGACTTCCAGCAACGTCTTGCCCAGGAATGTTAGCGAGAAAGACAACCGTGAACACGTCGAGGATTATGAGGATTACGAGGACGACCTTGAAGGCTTTGAGGACAGTGACAGGAGCAGGACGAGATTCGACCTCCTTGCTGGTAAATCGAGCCTGGCTCACCTTCGATCTTGCCTACAGATATTACTTTCGTCAAATCTCACATAAATTTCGATCGTTCGATTACTTATTCCTCGCATGACCGATTCGGTATAGAAAATTATATTCTTAGGCTGCGATTGGAGTAGAGAACAATGTTTATTTCTAGACGAGGATGAGAGGAGAGGTTTGGTTAGGTTAGGTTAAGTCTGATTAGTTTAGTTTTGCGAACAGGTTCGGTTCGCTGTTGCTAGTACTCTGGATAACCTTAGTAGCTTTTTCACGGGAACGATTTAACGGAACTAGCGGTTGTCGAATTAACACTAAGCATAAATATGAAATGTAAACGTAAGGTTGCTACATTACGGAAAACAATCGAACACGGCCGTGATTTACGCACCGTCTGCGTATTTTTCGTGCTGGATTGTGACAACACACACTATCGCGTCTTTTAATCTCTAATTACAATCCGGCCTGGCATTTGGAAATTTTATCTGTCATTCTAAAAGCGCCAGTGTCGAATTCCCGCAATTATTTCTGATAATTCTAGTATCACATTATTTACGTAACACGAATATTCGTGCTATTATACGTAAAATACAATATAGACGGATTGTCAAACGGCCGCGCATAACTATACGCCATGTATCTCTAATCAAATAAAATCATCGAACGATTGAACGTTCGCGGATAATAGTAACATACGCAAAATTATTAATTTTGCAAACATTCGACAAATATTACGAATATGTATTGACGATTCATACTTCTCTAGATACGTGAATTATCGTTCCATTCGGAAATTCAGTTACACTAAATCTATAATCTCCTAAAATCATACGACAGTCGTCGGACTACAAATAATCGTTACGCACACGAAATTATTAATCCTGCAAGTATTCAACAAACATACAAGTATAATTAGTTCTAATTTTCTGAAACATTCTTCCGTTCGCAAGTTCAGTTACAATTTCCATTTCGTTTAAAATATGTACATATTTCTCAAGATATAGTATTATGAATCTTTGTAGTGTCCACTAATAGTCAAATATTCCTGACAATTACAGTAACAATTCACATGAAGTTGCGACCAATAGCAAGGAGGTAGTGGGTATGGCAAAATTACCCACCTACCGAGTGTAATACGATAACGAGGGTGTAGAGAAGCATGTATTGACGTCACGATGCCCCGCTTGTGCTTCTGTTCCGAGGTTGAACCGAACTGAACCATAGTGAATCGTTCAACACTGAACACAGACGCCGTATTGGCTGCACGCTCCAGATCTCGCATGTCGTTTCGACGCAGAAATGCGTTCGTCCGGCACAAATCCCCTCTCAGCTTCCTCGTTCACGGCTTCCTGCGCGCAGCTTCCTCCGTCGAAGGAGACAGATTATCATCGCGTTAATCCGTACCCTCTCTGTCTAAACCGGCACAAACGACCATTTGTCTATACATTTCCCCTACGTCGCGTCGGCAAAGAAATTAAATCAATTCTTTTTCCCCGAGAAATTCGATAATAATACTGGCGACCAGTTTGGAATGACTGTACGGTGTTACGACAAGACTATGCGTCACGCCTCGAGGTTACGGAAACGGTGCGCCTTCGATTTGTTTCGACAAAGTCTGAGTTTGCCCCCTTTCGAGTCAATGGTTAGACCAATTTACTCGGGACGAGGCTGAGTCGTACTACAGTCGAAAGGTGATGATGAAAGTGTAAGGTCGTGGTGATGATGAGGTCAGGGTTATTGATGGTTGACACTGGTTATATATTCTTCTTTAACTTTATATTTAACATTACTGACACAGACATGCTTTCACAGATTCTATTTATATTTACACACTCTGTTTCTTTTAACTTTTCAACCAGATCAGGTGTTTAGTCTTTGGGCATTATGAAGGAAGATTGGTGTTATAACTTTTATCGGTCCGCAGCGGATATCATCCTTCCAGAGTTTTTCTCCGAAAATCTAAGCGATTTCCAGTTACTCCTTGCCCCGATGATCATGCTTTGGAAATCGACAGTTATGGTAGGAAAGTCGCCGTCCTTCGATGCGGGTCATAGAAGCAACAACTATGTCGAAAATCTACGATTTCCAACGACAGTTTATTCTATTCTCACTGAAGAATGACTTGGGTATTGGGTGATGGTAGCGGATTGAATAAAGGGTAACAGGATATGTGATGGAATAAGACTTTTCCTGATCATGGATTCAATTGGTTTGAACAGTTTCGGAATTAAAAACAACTTTACTAACACCGTACTAACTCAAGTTCTTCACTAACTAACTCTTCACACTCTGTCACTGACTCTTCATTACTTTTTTATTAACTAACCTTCGTGCCGGAGGGCACCAGTATATACTACATATAAAAGATTTTGGGCCCTCCCACTATGTCGATTTGTAACGGTTTTCGGAAAAGACAATGAAGGCCTGATCCAGCATCCAAACACCCTTATCGAGAATGCACTTGAAAAAGGATCTGACTAACTTTCCCTGTCCAATGTCTCTTGAACTGGACGGGGTGTGGTTCTAAGTTTACATTTCCTCGTAGACAAGGCCTCCATTGTATTTGATGAAATCTGATGTTTAGAACTTTCTAATCTGAAGAATTTCGGATATTACATTCTCAACGGCTCGATTGGATTTATATGTTTATTTCAATACCATTTGCCAGTCTCGACAAAGACAAGCGCAGTGTTCTTTCTTGAGACAATTTACAAGTTTGAAGTGCGTCGGACTGGTGTCGAACTAACAAAGGGCGTTTAGACGCGGGGACGTAACAACGATAAAGAATTATTATAAGTTTTGTAACTTATAAGAAATCCCTTTAATTAATTAATAAACAGTATTGCCGTTATGTCTATACGCCATTGAAATAACGATTGCGATAATACAAACAAATTCTGAGGTTTGTGGTAGTGTATACCTTTCGTTAGATTGTTAGTTAACGTTCATTTATCCCTTGAGCGACTGGACTCTGACAGCGGAAATATCTGTATCGAGTTACGTAATTTATTTGGTATTAGACAAAATATTACGACGTCGGCTGAAAATAATACGAGCCACATAGGGTAAACATAGACTTGAATTGTTGCGTTCATCTACCATTTTATTTAAATGAAATTTATAAGCTTTGCAGATGCCACAATATCTCGATAATATTTCGAACACACCATTCGATTTCTTCCTTAACCTTTTAAGTATTTTTTATTCCATTCTGATAATGGTCACTTTTGTGTTGTTAATCATTTTTGTGCTATAAGACATATACTTGCTAAAAGCAAAGTACATACGTTTGCTGAAAAATTGTACCGAATTATAGTAAAATGACTGCTAGGACAATCAACTACACATAAAATTGAAATACTTGGTGAACGGCAGATGGTCGCAGAAAATTGTGCCATGTACCGTTACGGCTCTGGACAGACACATATTCGATGTTTATGCATTTCTATGAAGGTATTATGCCATATAAACGTGAAAATCAGCAGAACTATCGATCGGCGGTAACAAGACATCTGCCGACCACCAGGTCACGGAAAAGTCTCCATTCCGGTCTACAGAAAACTGGAATTTTCGAAAACACCAAGGGAGGGGAGCTTCTAAAATTCGAGACAGTTTAAAAACACATAATACATCAGACAAAATCTAGAACTCGTCCCGAACACACTTAACACACAAACTACCACTCGTCGACGACACACCTAAAACACAAACATTACTAGGTAGATATAACTTCTGCACCATCACAAAATAGCTGAATATTTATTATTGTATAAAGTATCCACAAAAGCATCGAAAATGCAAAGCTATGGGCCAAGTAGAAGAGGATATTACATTGGATGCTCATTCACATAAACTTCATTTTACACAGGGTTTGAAATCAAACAATTGTGAGCAAGTACAAATTATTCTAGAGCAACGACACAATACTATCACTAAGTAAATATATTCAATTAACTAAATTTCCAAATTATGGTGTCTTCTCATTTAATGAATAAATCTGTTTACTGCTCTATTAAATGTAATTGGTGTCTCACTCATTAATTTTATTCTATACATTGATAATTATTTTATCGGGAGTTTATATTTATTATCAATTTTTAAAAATTTATTTTTTATTCATTTGAAAACAGCAGCGGCGTTTAATCTGGTTTAATTGTATTGTTGCGATATATTGTTAAGCCTAAGTTTCAAAAATCAAATACATTTTTTCTACAATTTAAGAAACCATTATGTTACATTTATAAATTATTGATAACCGTTGAAGATTTTCTGAATACCAATAAGCGACTCTTGTATTTGTTCCGAGACAAGACCTTGTCTCTTGATTATTTCCGGCATGTCTCAAACAAATTACATAGAAAAATCTACGTTATTGGCAGAAAAATTATCGTCGCATGGTATGAAACAAATGTTAGGGTTTGACACCGGGCTGCATGACAGGCTGGAGATGAACATGGTGATGGAGATGGTGATGGTGAAGGAGGAGAGAGGGAAGACGACGTTTCTTACAAAATCCTCGACTTTTTAGATCAAAATATCTCGCAATTGGCTTGATGGATCTTCTCGTAGTTAGGCTTAAATTACTCGGGTGGAGGAGGCCTACACGAATATCATCATAGTTTGAGGAAAATATGCGGATTTAATGCCGTTTGAATACCCCGAAAATCTCAATCTAATTTCTCCGGAAAAGAGTAGTTCAGGTCTACCAGTCGGGAACTCTTGTACTTGGCCCGAGTCAAGACCTTAACACTTGATTAAAAAAAATAAAGAATCAGAGACACTTTTGAAGAAACTGAAATATCATTATACGTGCGTTTTAGACCAGGTGATCAAGGCAAAACATTTTCATAATATGCAAGTAATGCTGATAAAGAAAACTTATTTAATTTGAATGGATTTTGAAAATATTACATAATTCAGAAAACCTCATAATTTTATTAAAACGTGTACATTTTTCTTAAAGGACTGAAAATTTAGGAAATATATCTATTAACTATTAATGCTTGCTTCATGTAGCTGTCTTTTTCACGTCTTTTTGTATAATTCGTTTTCTCTCTCGGACGTATGACTTACGATGTGAACGAGTCACAACGGCTGATTTTGTCTTTGTCTTCCCGTCGCTCCGTCGCACTCGTACTATCCAGGCACACGGACGTGAGCCGTTCAAGCATGTACGAGAACGGATGTATCGGATGTATCGGATATTTAACATTTTGCTACGTTTTGATCTCTTAAAGGAGTTTCCATACATGGAAGTAGCATGATAATTTATTTGATTCTTAATTATACATTACGCATTATATTAATCCCCACGATTCAATATTGCGCGAAATTTATTCCTTATCTACGGAGACAATATTGTAACTTTAAATAAATAATTGAGAAACATATGAAGGGCCACGGGGAAGAACGATCATAGTCAATTTTTTTCACAAACTCAGATTTCTATGAAAACTTTTAGGTTATTACATATAGTTTTCAACTGTAATGTCACTCGGGCAAAAAAGATACTAGTCACTGAGTTATCCACAAAAAGCATCGAAAATGCAAAGCTATGGGCCAAGTACAAGAGAATGTTAAATTGTAATAATTGCTCATTAACATAAACTGCATTTTACACAGGATTTGAAATCAATCAAATGTGAGCAAGTACAAATTATTGTAGAGCAACGACACAATACTATCGCTAAGTAAATATATACAATTAACTAAATTTCTCAAAATATGGTGTCGTCTCATTTAATGACTAAATCTGTTTACTGCTCTATTAAATGTACTTGGTGGCCCGCTTTTTACGAAGCTTGATGTCAAAAACGTAACGCAACAAACATTTCTAATTTAATATGTTAACAATCTGGATGTGTGTGAGAGGAAATTACATATACATATTGTAGTGTATTTCAACAATTGATGTTAAAATAAATTAAAAAGGAACGACGTGAGATATTTAAAGGACTTTCATTCTAAACAGTAAGAAGCCCACTTTATACTGTGTTTTAGCAACTCTCTGTTAATGTCGCACATTCCCATACAACCGCACATTATACTACAGTTATTTTTTACCATCGAACCTTCATAAAAAGCGGGCCACCAAGTACATTTAATAGAGCAGTAAACAGATTTAGTCATTAAATGAGAAGACACCATATTTTGAGAAATTTAGTTAATTGTATATATTTACTTAGCGATAGTATTGTGTCGTTGCTCTACAATAATTTGTACTTGCTCACATTTGATTGATTTCAAATCCTGTGTAAAATGCAGTTTATGTTAATGAGCAATTATTACAATTTAACATTCTCTTGTACTTGGCCCATAGCTTTGCATTTTCGATGCTTTTTGTGGATTTCACTCCATTCGTAGAATTATGAAAAGTACAGTATGTGTTTTATTGAAATACTTGTTATTAAAGAAATAAGGAAATAAAGAAATCAGGGAATGCAGGAAAATAAAGGAATATACAGATCTCATTCTTATAATAATTTTGCAATCATGATGTGGCAAAATGTAAAAATTAATCCATTAAATGTTATTTATGTTTAAAAAATATAGTAACCGGAATTATGTATTTTAAAATTAAAAAAAATTCTTTGAAGACATGAATAAAAAAATCAGGGACTCTTCCGGAGACAGTAAACATTTAGTCTAGGTACGTTTCTGGTCATGTGTACAAGGTTTTCGCAGCATGTTAGAGATTGTTGAAATATTTACATATATTGCCAGTAATATTGAAAAAGAAAACACACTTTAAGGAATTAGCAAAATAATAAACATTTAACTATTGCAAGACAGTGACGGATTTGTACGTTTGGTTTTTAAATTCTTAATTCGAAAATTATAATAAACATAGAAGTGGACAAAAATGGTTTTATGAGAACGGGGTAAATTTAAAATAATGGTTAGTGTGAATTGTTGAAAAATGTTTTTTACTTTTAGAACTTTAATTTGGTCAAATGTATATCCTTGTAAACATTTTTCGATTTACATATAACAACGTCATCATGTTCGTTAATCTTACGTATATTTCAACGACGGGTTTGAACAAAAAATAGCTTTTAAGTAATATCATAACACTGTTACAAATAGATAAAAAACAATTCGGAGATTCAATAGCCGAAATGGTAAAGTGTCGATACGAAACATGTAACAAAGATTATTTAACAGTACCGGATAAAAAAAATTTGCTTACTATTTCTTGGAAGACCGGTTTACAGAACAATTAGATTATTTAGATATTTAAGATACACTTTGATATGTATCGAAGTTCTAAAAATGAAACACATTAATTATTGATAACACTTTGAAAATTTCCGAATGGCGTACTAATGCGTGCATCACGAAGGTGTCTACCTTTCCCTCTTTTTCGTAATAATTCCTTCTCGATGTGGCGTACTATGTTTCCGGATATAAACAACTGACAAAGACTTCGCTTTGTCTGTATCTTTCCGTCACTCCGTCGCGCTCGCACTAGCCAAACAAATGACGCGACGTGGCCACGCAAGCATGTGTGAGAGCTCGTTTGACGAGAAAGCAATGCGGAATTTAACATGATTCAAATTCTAGCATAAGGGCCTCTCTTTCTTTACTTCTGTCTGTCACGCTCGCACTCCGAGCGCAGCCGTAGCGACAGCCGAGATCAAGTATTTCGGTGCGTCTTCGCCAATCGTGGTCACTAATTATTTTTATTCTAAACATTTTTAATTATTTTATCGGGCATTTAAATATGTATTCTCAATATTTTTAAATTTATTTTTTATTCATTTGAAAAAAAGTCGGCGTTTAATCTGTTTTAAGCGTATTGTTGCGATATATTGTTAAGCCTAAGTTTCAAAAATCAAATACATTTCTTCTACAATTTAAGAAACCATTATGTTAAATTTATAAATTATTGATAACCCTTGAAGATTTTCTGAATACCAATAAGCGACTCTTGTATTTGGTCCGAGACAAGACCTTGTCTCTTGATTTTTTTCCGGCATGACTCAGATTACATAGAAAAATCTACGTTATCGGCAGAAAAATTATCTCGCATGGTATGAAACATATGTTAGGGTTTGACACCGGGCTGCGTGACAGGCTGAACTAGGAGATGGAGATGGAGAAGGAGGAGAGGAAGAAGACGACGTTTCTTACAAAAACGTCGACTTTTTAGATCAAAATACCTCGCAATTGGATTGATGGATCTTCTCGTAGTTAGGCTTAAATTACTCGGGTGGAAGTCCCCTACAAGAATATCACCATAGTTTGGGGGAAATATGCGGATTTAATGCCGTTTGAATACCCCGAAAACCTCGATCTAATTCTTCCGGAAAAGAGTAGTTCAGGTCTACCAGTCGGGAACTCTTGTACTTGGCCCGAGTCAAGACCTTAACTCTTGATAACAGGGTAAAGATATACGCAAACGGGCAAGAATGATCATAGTCCATGCGTCGGCGGGCAATAGAGATTAGAGTCCAATTCTGCCACTCACTCTGCAACTCACATCAACTGTTATGGATGAATAACAACGGAACTGAAGAAGAAGAAGAAGAAGAAGACGAGTTTGCAGACGACCCATCAATTGATGAAGCTGAAAAACTGGCAAAAACGATCAAGGTCCTGACCTCATTTTGTTAAAAAATTTAATTTTCAATTTTCATGAATATTAAATGTTTTTTATTATTTTAGACATATAATAAATACGCTACTACAGCATAAACATCATTAAACAATTTTTCATACCCTATTTCGAGGTACATAAACGACTTCAAAGTTTAAAAATTGGATACTGGAAATTATTGCGTTTGGGACTATGATCGTTCTTCCCCGTGGCCCTTCATATAATTGTCATACTACAATATATCAATTTATTGAAAATCTATAATGGGATCAAAAATTAGCAGGAAATATTAAATGTTTCGGTTAAATTATTTCGAAATGCCCCGACGAATACGAATGAACGATCGCGATCGACGAAGGCCTACCATCACACCTGAGCTCGGCCATCGTCTGTGAACCGCGATCGGAGTGCGAGCGCGACAGACGGAAAGAAGGAAAGAGAGCCTGTTATGCGAGAAAAATTCGGACCATGACGAAAACCGCGTTTGATGCCTTCCTCGATCGACGATCGCGCTCTCACACGTGCCTGGCCCTATCCGTGTGCCTCGATAGAATGAGTGCGACGGAGCGACGAAAAGAAGGAGATGAAGTAGTCGTTATCACTTGTTACTATGCTGCAACACACGTCAGAGAGAGAAAACGAATTATTAGAAAGAATAATCACTTAGGTGAAGCAAGCATTAGTAATTGTGGATACCCGCGCGTACTCCCTACCAAGCAGTGAAACTATTTATGCTGTTGATTGTACTTGGCCAGAGACAAGACATTGTCTCTTGATTTTTTCTGGCATGTCTCCAACAGATTACATATAAAAATCTACATTACCGGCAGAAAAATTATCGTCGCATGGTGTGAAAATATGTTGGTTCGTGTTTGACTCCGGCGTATGGCGCACGAGCGGTGGCGTGACACTGGAAAAGGAGAAGCAGACGACTTATTTCACTAAAAAGTCATACTTTTGACATCAAATATCTCGTAACTGGGTGGATCGATTTTTTTGTAATTAATCTGAATCGACTCGTCTCGACGCTGCCTTTAAAAATATCATCGTACTTTTTGGGAAATTTGCCGCTTTAATGCCGTTTGAATACCCCGAAAACCCCGATCTAATATTTCCTGAAAAGAGTCAAGGTGTCTCCAGACGGAGTCCCTTATACTTGGCCCGAGACAAAACCTTGTCTCTTGATCATGTATATCTGTTTGGCGTGCAAACATCTTCGACGTTGATTTTGGCAAATAACATGTAAGTACCGAGTTTGTGGTAAGTATTTAATAGAAGATTACCATTTGTTACCTCGACTTCCCGGTTTCAATGACATTCGAAAATTAGCATATTTATAAAACTTATGATCAATATTCATCGCGCGAAGATCAGCGTTTTGTAATGAATTAATTACAAAATGTTTGATCGCATATTTCACCAAAATTGTTTTGCTAATTGTATGTTCGCTGTTCCGAATAACGTTCTTCATTTTTGCAGTTACCGCGATACATTGAATAACGACAGCAACAACGTTGCTTCTGAAGGTAACAGGTTTATGGTGTCACGATCTATTTCGGGATTTCGCCGAATTCAGTTTCACGCGTACACACTATGCGTACGTGAGAAGAGCACTAATCACGTAAAATTGTGGCGAAATTGCGAATGGACCCCGATCTGTTCATTATCTGTCAGCTGCCTGTTTCGCAGTATCATTTCACAGTTTCGCCGGGCGAAAATTAATAATTGTCCATTCTCCAACGCAACACAAACGCACGCATATACGTCAGCGTTCTACGCACGTGAGTAACAATCATTTGTGCTCCTCGTTTTCAAGTTGTTTATGAATTATGACGGTAACATCGGTATTTTATGTACGCCTTTACTAGCTTGGCAAGAAAATTTATTTCACGTACATATCATTATTAATGACGTACAATCCGGCTGCCGGATGTTTAATTAAATTTTACTTTTAATATATGTATTCATTAAAAAGGATATTCCAGTCCTGTAGTGTAACGGTACGTCCCTTTTTACTGACTACCCCGTAGCGTTGTTAAGGAATGGGCCTTTACTTTATAAGAGTTCGGAGCAGGTGGGTAAAGAATTTGGAAAGATTTCGCACTTCACTCTCTCAGTTTATTACGAGTCTTCTTAATTTCTATATCTACACTTCCTTATCCTACCTATGCTATCACGCATTCGTCCGCTCTCGTCACTCTCACACTCGACTCGCCGTCAGTAATCCGTCACGCTCAGTGCTTCGCACGTACACGCACACACACTCACGCCTGTACACACACTTCCAGCTCGAATCTCAGAATTCCGCGTGCCTATGAACAGATGTTCAATTTTCACACTTTCTTTTGCTAATTCTTATTCTCCCTAATTGGCTCTGATTGTCCAGCCGCTACTCCTTTTTAGGAAGGTGTGATTTTTGGTTGACTGGAACCCTCGAAATCGGTAGTCCACGTCTAAGCGACTGAGGGTTACTCCTCAGAGTGTTGGAAGGAATTGCACTTGAGATAGTCACGATCTAAGCGGCCGTGGGTTACTCCTCGTGTTTTTTAGGTACAGGTAAAATTATAGGTGCGATTTAGATACCCGCAGTCACTCTCTCCCTCTCACTCCTTCACTCCTTCTACGCTATCTTACTCGCTGCTCTGTACAATATCTTACACGCGCTTCTCTAAGCAAAATAGCTATACATCGGAATATATCATTTAATCATAATTTAACTTGAAACGATGCGGACATACAATAGAAAAATATTATACATATGCCGGCGGTTTATCAGCGAGTGTGGTAATCAGTAAATCAGAATTTTATAATCAAGTGAAGAATTTTATGTCGAGTCGAAAATTTTATTCTCAAGTGAAGGTGAAAATTTTGTTCGTAAGTGATAAGTCAGAAAATTTATAAGAAGTCTTCTGCGCTCCGTTGCGCCGCGTCTTATATACCCGATCGTTCGATCGCCTGATCCAATCACTCTTCTAATAATTCGAAGGCGACGAATCCCGTCTTTTGGGGTTTTTCATTCGTGCCGTTATTACGTAACGCATCGGATGTTTCACATATACATAGGCCACTCACTCATCCATATTCGCTCTCGCAGAGGTACGCAACCTAGTCAGGGGTTGTCAGCGTAGGGGCTACCGTCCCAGTAGCGAGATGATTATTGTTCGAGAAGTGTTAAAGAAAAGTCATGGGTGACACGAAATTTTCTGGCAGAAACAGTACATGCCAATTAAAGATTAAACTTGAAAACTCGAGAAATGCTAAAGCGTTGCGACTTACACTGTCGCTCGTTCATCGATTTTATCTAAAAGAGGTCTCCGGATACACCATACATAGAATGTGTCTATAAAAGTGACAAATTTATTGAAGATTGACTCTATCAAATATGTACAAAAATCTCCATTAATGCTGTCCGTATGTGACTTTCTCTTTCCTTTTTTTTTCGCTGTTTTTTCTTTTTCTCTCCAGGCCACGAGATAAAGGAAACGATAGGAAAGAAGACATACATACATGAAAAGTCGGAAAGTGCATTGTAAACCTGGACCTTAACAATTTTTTTTGCTCCACTTTTTTCTAAACATGCAATATTTCGATTAAAACCATATTGCACACTAAATATCTTTTTTAAAATATATTACACCCTGACAAAAATTTTTATGTAATGTTACTTAAATGAATTAAAATTTCACGTAAATTGTAACAAGATGTTTCATATAAAATTCACCAGATTTACAACAAACGGCCCCTGATTTTAATACAAATTTTCTGACACGAAGGAAACTTTAGAGACAAATATTTCCTGAAAGTTTCAAGACACTAAGGCGTGCTATTGTTTCTGTAAAGATTTGACCATTGGAAAGGAAAGGATTTGCAAGATACATATACACATTTCTTCAAATTATGTCGAATTTTTAATCGGAGTACATTTCTTTTAAAGAAGTTGGTTTACGAGCCACAGTTTACAAAAATTCTGTCTACTTTGTTTTATACGTAGAATCGATCGTAAGATTAGAAAACGGCAGGTTTTGCAATAGTACACGAAATGTATGCAGGGTGTCCCATTTTAATCTTTCCATTCGATTATCTCGAAAAATATTACTGATTCGAAAAAAATTTTTATACGAAAGATACTCTATTTAAAGGGGTACATTCAATGGTGGACACTATTTTTTCGTAGGTGGAGGCGCCTCCGAGATATGAAGGTGACCTTTGTTTTTTGAAATGGAACTGTAGCATTTTTTTACGCTAGACACATAGCCTGACTCAAGACAAATCCATTGACCTAGAATATGTTGACCTTGAAACGTCATTGAAGGTCATTTTCAGTCACTTAAAATTTTTGAACATTACTTGTCCAGAAGATATTTGTCACCTTCTAAATTCAAGAAGACGTCCTTGGACATCAATGCTATTGATATTAATGTTTACAAACACAGAATATCTATCAGCAGGACGATGTCGAGTACTACTACTATTGACATTCATGTTTATAAACGCGGAATATCTGTTAGCAGAATCTTCTAGGGAATTAAACTGTAGTTGCTTCGAAGCTGTGAGTTGGTAGATATTACAAGCGTTTTGAATTTTGATAGTGGTCAATTTTACGATGACTGATTACACGTCTAATGAAATTGTTGACATGATATTAATTTTGGGAGAATGTCAACGAAATTATAGGGCAGCTGCCCGAATGTATCGGGACATATTTCCGAATCGGCAGCACCCAAGTAGCACAGTGATCAGAAATTGTGATATTCGGGTTCGGCAAGGTCATTTAGGGACAGAATCAACAAGTGCCTAAACGTCCAAGGTTGTCCTTTTGAATTTAGAAGATGAGAAACATCTTCTGGAAGTGTAATGTTCAAAAATTTCAAGTGACTGAAAATGACCTTCAATGACGTTTCAAGGTCAACATATTCTAGGTCAATGGATTTGTCTTGAGTCAGGCTATGTGTCTAGCATAAAAAAATGCTACAGTTTCATTAAAAAGAACAAAGGTCACCTTCATATCTCGGAGGCGCCTCCACCTACGAAAAAACAGTGTCCACCATTGAATGTCCCCCTTTAAATAGACTATCTTTCGTATAAAAATTTTTTTCGAATAATTAATATTCTTCGAGACAATCGAGTGGAAGGATTAAAATGGGACATCCTGTATACATACAATGTAGTAGGGTGGTCGTTAAAAATTAAATCTTTTGCGACGCCCCCCAAAAAGCTCCTTATGATGCAAAAACACTGGGGAAGTTTTTTTTATTTAAATTAAAAACAACACGTGCCTCAAGACGATTTAATTTAATTTTTGATATAATCATGTTTTTGGGAATTTTTATGAGAATATGATTTTATTCGAAATATAAACAATTATAGAAACCAAATCAATAAAAAAACATTAGTTAAACCTTGGAGTGAAGAAATCTAGATATTAAAATTACGTTTGTACTAATTTAGTTTTAAAATAAAAATATCAATTTGAATATCTTTAATTTTTTTATTTAATAGATCAAATCAACTATTGGGAAAAATTTTGAATTTAAATTTTTGTTTATTGTTATTTTAATTAACTAATGCTTTTTTATTGATTTGGGTTCTATCATTGTTTATATTTCGAATAAAATCGTATTCTCATAAAAATTCCCAAAAACATGATTATAGCAAAAATTAACTTAAATCGTCTTGAGGCATGTGTTGTTTTTAACCCTTTGCACTCGTATGTCTACTCTCAGCCACCAAAGCCTTTTTACCGTTCCGCTCGTATGTCTGCTCTCAGCCACCACAGCAAATAACTATACGAATCGTATACTGTACGCATTCATGTATCAGATTTCACTTTTCCTAGACGAACCTCAATGCCTAAGGAACCTATTCACGAACTAATACAGTGCTCCATCGACTGGAGATAACGAAATCCAATCTAAACAAATGTTGTCACCCAGCGCTCGCCATGCAAGACGCAGCGGCGAGTCAGTCCTCTTTTGAACCTAATGAAATCGACAACGTTCGGCAATACCTCGTAGAATTCCAAAGAACATTTTATAAATTGTATTTAACAGTAATTATACATTCTCTCTTTTTAAAATATTCCAAAATTATCCCCCAAAATGGCAAAAAGAAAGTTATATTGGAGAGTGTTTTGAAAAGTATCACACGAAGGAGAATTATAAAACATAATTTTTATACAAAAACATATCACTAGATAAGTGTATTGAATAAAGATATATCTAAAGTTTTCAAAAAAATTACTAAATCTTGTTTATACATCCTAAACTTGCGTGTTATGTATCCCTGCTCTATCGACGGAAATTAATTCCGAGCAGTACGATACCCATCCCTAAATTTAATCCGAGTGCAAAGGGTTAATTTTAAAAAAATCCCCAGTGTTTTTGCATCATAAGGAAGCTTTTTGGGGTGCGTCGCAAAAGATTTAATTTTTAACGACCACCCTAATATGTAGTGTACATGTATATCGTGATGATGATTGGTTACGAGTTTCCTTGACTTTAACTTTCTGATTCCCTCTAATAACAAACGTAGCCGTATCAACGGAAAATAATTACGGCTTCGGTTAATTTAAGATGTTTATTGCAAAGTTATGTCAGCGTGCTGCTACAAGAACCGACAAATATTTATACAAAGTTTAATTCGGTAACTGTTCCACAGCAGGAAACCGCACAAGTACTTTCGCTATAAACCGAAAAATATCGACTTACTGCATTAAGTTTCGAAATTTGCGTTTGACTTGATAACTTGATCGACTTTATATAGCAGTTTAATTCATATCTTCTAGCAAATAATAGAACGTTTGGAGAGAATCGATGGAACTCGTATTATTTCGCTGAAATTTCACTGTTTCGTTACAATTTTTTTCACGCGTTCGGACAAGCAGTTGCCGAGCAGCCAAGTCCTCCCTCAGCCCAACGTACAGAGTCGCCCTCCTAGCACTGTTGCATTACGTATCATGGTTAGTTTATTCATGCAGGCTATTGTTTAAAAATCTGAAAAATTCAGAAAGGTAGTTTAGGCTAATCCCTGTCATACTTGGAAAGGAGTGTCACTCGCCTAATTACCGAGTAACAATTCGTTGAATATATCGACGCATCGCGGCCTTACCGTATGTTTTAGGGATCTCAGCACCTCGAGCTCACGTCGTTCGTGAGTTTAGCGACGGGAACGGAAATTATACAAGGTGGGGCAATAACTATTAACAGCTCAGATATCTTCGAAACTATAAGTTCACAGAAACATTTGCTGACATAAAATTGCACAGTACAAAGGGGGCCATCCGGTGGTGATAATATTTTTTTCAGGTGGAGGTACTTCGGACATGTGGAGATTATAAATGGATTGGTATGTTTTTGTTTCTATATCATGATAGAGGATCTTAAAACGAGTTCAATGACCTATTACATAAGATTATTCAAGGTCGTAGAAAGTAAAAAAGAAACGCGGTAATACTTACGGTTTTAGTAGTACATGAAACGTATGAGGGTAAAGGTGGAATGAAATCGATAACAAATCCCTTACTCACTATTTAAACAACTGCCTTACGGCTGACAAAAAATTGCAGCATAAAATTACAAATGTATACGAAAACGTGGTCTTGTCACTGAGGGAGTTCAAGCGAGGATGCTTCGTCTTTCAGACGCTCGTCCTCGCACGATTTCCTTGATAAAGGAAACGTCGTCGAAGAACGTAGGGGAGGTTGGGGACAGTCTTAGGTCCACAGCCTAACACACCTCCACCGAGCATCGACGAGCGTGAGAAACTTTTTCTTTTGGAAAGTGCGTCGCTACAAATACATATTTTAAACAGTAGTGAAAGGTGTAGTGCTTTCCGTTTACTTCACTGGGAATAAACACTGCTTAAAGGACACTTTAATAAGTTTGCAGGATAAGATAAACATGATAAGATTAGTATTGATAATCGGTAAATCCGGCAAGATGTATCCGTTTGAAGAGCAGGTCGATATGATTCTTATTTATAGCGAATGCCAACAAAATTCTGTAAGGGCGAAAATCTGGTATGCTGAACGATATCTAACAAAACAAAAGTTATGAGAGTTTATTATTTTACGACCTTACCGTAGCAGGTCAAAACCACGAAAAACGGGTGTCGGACTGTGTGTGCCTACCGGCTTACTTTCCGTACCCGTGCGACCATTTGTAGTCCTAACAAGTGCGTCGTTATTAACCAGAGAGTAGCACGTTGCAGTTCACCTGTAAGTACATCTACCTCGGGGTATCACCTTTCCTTAAAATCTAATTAACCACTCTAGAGGCCAGCGCCCTACGGTTTATGCCGTAGGCTCATCTGGGTCTAGATTCCTTTCAACACCGATTCACGTCGAGCGCCCTACAGTTCATGCTGTAGGCTCATCTGGATTAATTCTTCCTCGATCTTAACCACTCTGGAGGCCAGCGCCCTACGATTTATGCCGTAGGCTCATCTGGGTCCAGATTCCTTTTAACGGATACAAGACCAGCGGCGTACGGTTTATGCCGTAGGCTCATCTGGGTTGAATTAAATATCATTTCCTAGATCATACGTCGATTTGTAGCTCCCACTACTGTTGACGTACGATACCCCCCTGCTACAGTTAAGGGGTTATACCTAGTCAGTAAGTTCAAAATTATCGATTTTTGGATTTTTCCATTTTCTTTTAGTATGTCGTCTCTAGAATATTTCCTGAAAGTTTCACTTAAATCGGCTAAAAATTGAGGGACCTACGCTGGTTTAAAGAGATATCGGTCAGAGAACATTTGACGCGCAAATTGCGCGGAGCTGCTCTCAGACTGAATTGTCTCTTTTTCGAAGGTTAAAAACAGCATATATGGTAATGGAAGAGGCATTTCCCTCTCTTGGGACCTCGTGAGGGTGAAATTTTGCTTAGGCACTCCTTCATTTTTCACCCCACGCCACCATAGACGGAAAAATGCATGTTATATGTAAGAAGTGATTTTCGCCACTTCGTGAAGAGAGTAAAAAGTCAAGAGTTGAAGTACAAATATCTGCGAGGAAATAAGTGCGAATAACTGCGACAAGAAGTAATTATTAGTACTTCAGCGATACTTGTGCGCTACACCAGTGAACATGGATCCACGTCTAAAAGTTACGCGAGTTACGAAAAACTTTCAGAAGAGTCAAAAATCAGGACCAAAGAAAAGGTAATAACATTTCAATCCTAAAACGTCGACGAGAGACGAGAGCAGTTTTAGTGCATCCAAGAAAAAACTGGAAAAGCAGGAGAAAATCGACGTGCGACAAGATACCTCAATAGAATACAGAATTTTTATTTTATTACGTTTTTTTTACCATATCTTCATTTGTAAAGTGTAAAACTTGTGACAATGATATAAAATTTGAGACTGCAAGTACGTGAGGACTTGGTTTCAAAATAACAATGATATGTGAGACACCTAGGTGGCTAAAATGGACTACGAGCGAATTCACAATGTCGAACCTCGAGCGCAAGGAAGTACAAGAGAGGCAAGAATGCATTGCAGGTAAGCGCAAATTGATGTTTTAGAGGCTCTTTTAACAGTAGATGATGCACACTATATGCCTGGAATCGAAGATTCATTTTAAGGTACGAAGTAAATACGTTATCACTCTTAAAACTAAACCGAAAACTTTAAACGCGTTTTTCTCGAAATCACATTTTACCAAAAGTTGCAAATCGGTGAGCAAGATATCCCGAGAACTGCTGTACCAATTTACACGAAATTTTGCATACTTGTTCTGCATCTTAAAAACTGGTCGATGAACGAAGGAATTTTATTTTTGATGAAAAATAGATATTTTATGAACAAAAGAAGACAAATTTTAACACGAAAAAAGCGTATTTTTGCTTCCAACGTTTGTCACATTGTCAAAAATCAAGTTATTGTAAAATCCTTCGTTCATCGACCAGATTAATTAATACGAAACCTAAATCCGTTTGAATTTTTTATTTCAGATTATCTAGTACTGAGAAATCGTGCTCACCGCCGAGCGCCTCCGAAAAAACCTGTCGCGGGAAAATAACTACAGTGGCTATAGTTTAAGAAATTTTTAATTTAAAAAATTGTGGAAACATCTTTGATAGATGTACATTGTGATAGGCTATCGAACAAATAATAATACCTTACAGTTTTTTCTATTTTAATTCGCAAAAAATACGTTTTTTTCGCCTTCCTGACTAGGTATAACCCCTTAAGTCAAGGAAGTGACGAAACCGACGTCTCGTCACGTTTATTCCATAACGCTCGCCGGCCACGTTCAAGAAACCCACCCGGCTCGTAACGGTGGGGTACCCGACAGATTCACAACAATGAGTTTTTTTTTTAATACCACCTTATTTACTGATGAAGCAACATTCATAAATCATGAGAATGTTAAATTGCATAACATGCATTTATGGGCAGCGGAAGATACACATTGGCTATGACACGTGGAACATCAAAAACAGAGGTCTGTGAATACATACATGGTGCGGCATCATAGATGATACAATTATTGATCCTTGTTTTATCAATGGAAATTTGAATGGCAACATCTATGCTAATTTTATTAAGGATACATTGAGTTTTTTACTAGAAGAGTTACCGTTACTTACATGACAAACGATGTCCAACTCGATAAACAATTTCCAAATCGTTGGATACCACACGACAGCCCACTATCGTGATCAGCTCGTTCACCAGACTTAACACCTCTAGATTCCTTTCTGAGGGGAACACTCAAAGATAAAGTGTACAATGAAGTATCCCTTACGACATGCAACAGCGAATTATTGCAACCTGTGCATCAATAAGTTATGACGCTGTAAGACTTGCAAGTCAACCAATCATAAAAAGAATGCAATGTTGCATTGATAGGGATGGTCATCATTTCGAACACCTACTATGAACGTATGTATCATTTACTATCAAAACCGTAAGTATTATCGCGTTTTTTTACCTTCTATGACCTTCAATGACGTTATGTAATAGGTCGTTGAACTCGTTTACTCGATACGCAAGCAAAAACATACCAATCCATTTAAAAAAATGGAGGTGACCTTCAAATGTCCGAAGTACCTCCACCTGCAAAAAAACTATTATCGCCATCGGCTGGCTCCCCTCGTATGTACCGTGCAATTTTATTTCAGCAAATATTTCTGTGCAATTTATAGTTCCAAAGATATTTGAGGTACTAATAGTTATTGCCCCACCCTGTATATACTACATCAGTGCTGTCAAGGTCGCGTACATTTCAGTCGATTTTCGAGGTGCTCGCCCACTGCACCACCCCTTTTAAGGAGTTATACCTAGTCAGCAAGTTCAAAATTATCGATATTTGGATTTTTCCATTTTCTTTCAGTATGACGTCTCTAGAATATTTCCTGAAAGTTTCACTTAAATCGGCTAAAAATTGAGGGAGCTACGCTGTTTTAAAGAGATATCGGTTAGAGAACATTTGACGCGCAAATTGCGCGGACCTGCTCTCGGACTGAATTGTCTCTTTTTGGATGGTTAAAAACCGCAAATATGGTAATAGAAGAGGCATTTCCCTCGCTTGGAACCTCGTGAGGGTGAAGTTTTGCTCAAGGCACCCCTTCATTTTGGGCCCTACGCCACCATAGAGGGAAAATTGCATATTATATGTAAGAAGTGATTTTCGCCACTTCGTGAAGAGAGTAAAAAGTCAAGAGTTGAAGTACAAATATCTGCGAGGAAATAAGTGCGAATAACTGCGACAAGAAGTAATTATTAGTACTGCGATACTTGTGCGCTGAACACACCAGTGTGCGCTTGCACACCAGTGAACATGGATCCACGTCTAAAAGTTACGCGAGTTACGAAAAACTTTCAGAAGAGTCAAAAATTAGGACCAAAGAAAAGGTAATAACATTTCAATCCTAAAACGTCGAAGAGAGACGAGAGCAGTTTTAGTGCATCCAAGAAAAAACTGGAAAAGCAGGAGAAAATCGACGTGCGACAAGATACCTCAATAGAATACAGAATTTTTATTTTATTACGGTTTTTTTACCATATCTTCATTTGTAAAGTGCAAAACTTGTGACAATGATATAAAATTTGAGACTGCAAGTACGTGAGGACTTGGTTTCAAAATAACAATGATATGTGAGACACCTAGGTGGATAAAATGGAGTACGAGCGAATTCACAATGTCGAACCTCGAGCGCAAGGAAGTACAAGAGAGGCAAGAATGCATTGCAGGTAAGCGCAAATGGATGTTTTAGAGGCTCTTTTTACAGTAGATGATGCACACTATATGCCTGGAATCGAAGATTCATTTTAAGGTACGAAGTAAACACATTATCATCCTTAAAACTAAACCGCAAACTTTAAACGCGTTTTTCTCGAAATCACATTTTACTAAAAGTTGCAAATCGGTGAGCAACATATCTCGAGAACTGCTCTACCGATTTGCACGAAACTTTGCATACTTGTTCTGCATCTCAAAAACTGGTCGATAAACGAAGGAATTTTATTTATTATGAAAAATAGATTTTTTACGAACAAAAGTAGACAAATTTTAACACGAAAAATTCGTATTTTTGCTTCCAACGTTTGTCACATTGTCAAAAATCAAGTTATTGTAAAATCCTTCGTTCATCGACCAGATTAATTCATACGAAACGTAAATCCGTTTGAATTTTTTATTTCAGATTATATAGAACTGAGAAATCGTGCTCACCGCCGAGCGCCTCCCTAAAAACCTGTCGCTGGAAAATATTGTAACTACAGTGGCTATAGTTTAAGATATTTTTAATTTAAAAAATTATGGAAACAACTTTGATAGATGTATATTGTGATACGCTATCGAACAACTAAAAATACCTTACAGTTTTTTCTATTTTAATTCGCAAAAAATACGTTTTTTTCGCCTTCCTGACTAGGTATAACCCCTTAAATAAGGGCCAGTGAGCGAGCGGCTGGACATTTCAGGGCCGTTTCGGCTCAGGAGCGTACCGTGAACTGGTACGTAAAATTTTAAAAAGGTTGTACCTGGGTAGGGCAGAACGTGCGTTTATGTTCACGGTACGCTCCTGAGCCGAAACGGCCCCGAAACGTCTAGCCGCTCGCTCACTGACCCTTATTTAAAAGTGGTGGGGCAGTGGGCGAGCACCTCGAAAATCGACTGAAATGTGCGCGACCTTGACAGCACTGAACTACAGGGACGGTAGAGAAAGACAGTCCCTACGTTGTACCCAGGCAAAGATAGGTGCATGCGTGTGGTCGAGCTATATGTCTCTCACGGTCAGTCAGAGCTTGAGGGATCGGGATGTTATCTTTTTCACGTTTCCTACAGTTTGGCGGGTCAAAAGTAATTCAAGGGTCTCAATGTTTAGTGCGGCGTGCCGCGGCGCGCCAAATATGCGACGTACCGAATCTTCAAAACTTTCATAACTTTTTGCGTTATGATGTTACACAATTTGATTTATTTCATTTAAAAATATCATACCAATAAATGTACTGAAAATAATAACACAAAAGCTGTGAACATAAATATTGTAAGAAATATTTTTCCCCGAAAATATCATCAATAGTTACCGATAACTAGATTGGTACGGTCCAGGTAGTTTATGATACGCTAATTATTACCGAGAACCTATTTTTAGCTCTCATCAAAAACGCTTCTTCGTTGACATGCATGTGCGTTGACATAAGTATTCGCGAATACGTTTTATAGCCTTTCACGGCATCCGAAACCCTGATTGAATTTTCCGAATTTCTACCTACTCGTTCGAATAGGATCCTTGCACTAATGTAATACATGCAATATAATTAACATTCACGAACTCACATACCAATTATTGAAATAATGAATTAGAGGCTACAGCTTATATTAGAGTTTTGTAAACAGTATGGGTTTTGCAGATGCATGTTTAATCTTTAAATATATTTTGTTGGTACAGCAAACCCCGGGATATGTTAATTAACTATTCTCAATTTTGCAATTTAATAGAGTATACAGGAAATTATTACTCTCTGTAGCCAGTGTATGTATATCGGAATAATTTATTACTGCCAACGTACGCGTTTTACCAATATAGGGTTATCCTCCCATCCAAATGATATCGATCATACCATTGTTTAGCTTTCGTTCCTATTCTTTTATAAATTGTATCATTTGACTAATTAGCATGACTGTAGGTCATCAGTAGAATAGAAAATTCCTTACTTTTGACGAGCCTTACGATCCGAAAATCAGTAATTATCTTGGTTGATATCCTTCGATAAGGAAACTGTTATCAAGAGAAGGTCTTGTCTCGGGCCAAGTACGAGAGACCTGAAGGGGGGGGGGAATGGCTGCCCGGCGATTGCTCGTCGGAACGCGTAAAACGGTTGCACGGTTAACTTTGTCGAATTTTGCAAGGTGACGTATAGAAGTGTCACCTTTATTTAAAACGGAATATTAAAGATAAAGGTTCAAAGAATGTGTATGAATTTTTTCAAATTTTTAAAAACATACCTGCAAAAGTTATAGTCAATTGTTTAACAAAAAATTCGATATTAATGATATATCACATCGTTAATTATGCCAATTGTATTTTTTTTATTTAAATTTGATTCTTTCCGATGAAAATTCTCAGAACGAAAATTGCTGTACGACTTACGATTACAGAGATATGATTTTTTAAAGTTCGGCTGTTTTTACAAAAGTCAAAACTTTGAACGGCTGTAACTTTGACAATTTTCAAAATTTCGAAAAAACAAAAACAGTTCCGTGTATGGTACGCCAAGCACTATAACATATGTAAATTTGAACAAAATCGCAGATGCTGCTCCAGAAGGTGATCGATTTGACATGGAATGAGCCACACACAATATATGCAAGTTTGTAAACAATGTCTAACATGCTGCTAGAACCTTGTATATTTGACCTGAAACGCATCTATAGATTGAAATTTTCCTGGCTCCGGAAAAGTCTCTGATTTTTTTGTATCACTTCTTCAAAAAACTTGTTGAAATTTTATACATACATAATTCTTGTTACTATATTTCTTAAAAGGAAATAACGTTTAAAGGAAAATTTGGTATATTCCTTCACATCATCGTATATCATCATCATATCACCATATTAATCAGATCCGTTTATTCCTTTATTTTCCTACATTCTTTTATTCCTTCATTCCTGTATTCCGTTATTTATGCCTTGATACCTGTATTCCCTTATTCTTTCATTCCCTGATTTCTTTATTCCCTTATTTCTTTAAAAACACTTGTTTTAATAAAAACAATACTATACTTAACAATATTCTACGAATGGAGTGAAATCAGCAAAAAGCATCGAAAATGCGAAAGTACTTGAAATCGAACAAATGCGAGCAAGTACAAATTATTGTACAGCATCGACACGATGCTATCGCTAAGTAAATATATTAAATTAACTAAATTTCTCAAAAAATGATGTCTCCTCATTTAATTAATAAATCTGTTTAGTGCTCGACTAAATGTACTTGGTGGCGCGCTTTTTATGAAGCTTGATGTCCAAAATGTAACGTTACAGATATTTGTACTCATTTCTAAATTAACAATCTGGATGCATCTGAGTGGAAAAATTTAACAAGTTAACAACCTGGACGTGTCAGAAAGAAAATTACACATACATATTGCCATGTGTTTCAACGATTGATGATAACATAAAATAAAAATAAACTTCATGAGATATTTAGAGGATTTTCATTCAGCACAATAAGAAGCCCGCTGTATACTGTGTTTTAACAACTCTCTTTTAATGTCGAACATACCGAACTATTTAAGCTTATTTTTCACCATCGAACCGTCGTAAAAAGCGGGCTACCAAGTACATTTAGTCGAACACTAAACAGATTTATTAACTAAATGAGGAGACATCATTTTTTGGGAAAATTAGTTAATTTAATATATTTACTTAGCGATAGCATCGTGTCGATGCTGTACAATAATTTGTACTTGCTTGCATTTGTTCGATTTCAAATACTTCGTATAATCAAGTTTATGTTAACGAGAAACCTATTCCAAAGTCACATCCTCTTGTACTTGGCCTATACCTTTGCATTTTCGATGCTTTTTGCTGATTCGAATATTCTTCAGTCATCTCGTGCACCCATTGTGTATGTTTTAAATACTTCCAATTTTATTAAAATCGGATGTCATATGTGTACGATACTAAGCATGAGAAAAAGTATAGCTAAACCCTTGAAATGGCCCGGGTGGTGAGGGCCCTTATTATTGCTATACATAATACCGCCCTGAGTATAACTATTGATTTAACTTTCGGACTTGCCTCGCTCTTTGCAACTAACGATTTACATCGGATGGTTTACGATTAGCATTTGAATTTCCGAATTCGTGTCGCTTGAGTGATTTGGAATTTAAAGAATAAGATTTATGTGGTGTGTTATGTATGTACATATACAGAACTGCCGCATATAGCCTCCTCGTAACACTTTTGGCAAATACCTTACACGTTCGTTCGCAATCTCGTTTACATCTGATCTCCGATTTGTTCTTGTTTATCCACTCTCAATTTTATCTTATCATTTGTCCATAGGTTCGGTCACGTATTCACAAATTCCTGCCACATGCTGATTTTCGGCCACTGGTTATCCAACGGCGCACACGTTCATTCACCGAATTTATTTTTTCGATACATTCTAACTGAACTTTCACTCGATGCAACCGCTTGTCCTCCGCAAATAAGTTTTCGCACTATCGTTCGCACTTACAATATCCTTTCGGACAATGTCCATTCTTTCCCAAATACACCCATGCCACAATACTTATCGATATGTCGTTGAGTTTTCTCTCTGTTACATATTTATTTAAAGATCTGATTGTCCTATACCTGATTAAAGACTACAAAGAGCTGTATAGATGTGGTCGATAGGCTACTCAGTGAGTTGTATTGCCTGTTTCATGTGAATTGTAAGACTGTCGAAATGTTTCTGTCTGCTTACAAAAAAGATGTGTATCGGTAAAATTATCTAGAGACTGGAGAATAAAGCGTTTACGAAGTATTGATTCTACAGTGATTGGTTGATTTAGCGAAATTCTGGAGAGTGTGAATACGTCGTGGGAAATAGCGTGACATAGAGGAACTCTTAGAAAACGATGAATAAGTTTTCCACGCAGGATAACGGCAGTGAACGATGCAGTTTTTGGCTGCACCAGAACAATTGACTGTATTATAGTTAGAGGACATTACTTTACCCGACTCCTTGGTCATGTGATCGGGCCGACCGTGAGGGTCTTTACTGCCCTTTCTGGTCGGACTGGTCGAAACAGGGTAAGTGTGCCCGGGCTTCAACCACCGACGATTTAAAAATGGATTTTATCAAAGATTCTTGGCTTAAAAACAACAGCGTGTAAAGCTGAGCATTCGATGCAATTTTGTACGTTTGGAATTGCAATGATCGGATATTCATAGACCTCAGAAATTTCGTGTTCTAAGTGTTCTACACTGCGAAACTTATAGGCCATGAACTTTTTGGGTTTAGAAAATCTGTTCACTTTCAACTCTATGCGTTCCGACATTTTTTTTGTTCATAACATTTTTACGCTATGAAAGTTGTGGGCCTCGAAATACCTACCCACACAAATTTCTGACTCTTGAATCGTTTTTACTATAACGGTAGCAAATAATATAGCGACGTGAAAAATAAAACAGCGCAATAGTTTTCTTTTCGAGACTGAAACCGAAACTTTCTTTCGGCTAGCATTCTGTGAGAGAACACATCGATTTCGTAGCTTCTGATCATAATCCACGGGACAATATGTCTAAAAGTACACACTGTAAAGTAATACAATATCGTGTATCTGCCGTCTAGCTTGTAGTTATTGCAAAACTTAAATTATACTCGCGGTTAAGTCTGCTTGAAGAGAAAATGGATAATGATTCGATTACTCATTCCTGTCTGTCGCGCATCCCAATGGGTTCTTCACTACTTCCACACAAAGCTATTTCGAACTTTTAATCAGTTTATTTGATTTCGTGAAATTGAAGTTCGTTCGTTACAATAAACGCTAATTAACTCGGTTTGGCCACTACGATCTTCTGTATAGCTAATAACACGCTCGTGTACCCGAGCAGGGGTTCAGACTCGATGCGCGGCATTTCTTTTCCCGCAATCACGAAATTTCAATGCTGTCGTTTTAACTTAGGGTTACACAGTGACATTTGTTGAACTTACTGCAACCGATAATAAATAGTTTATGAAACTATTATTTAGCCGTGTCCACGTTCCTCAGATAATGGGTAACCAGTACCCTCTGTTTTAGTACTGTCCCTTATCTATTTTCCGACATGCAATTTTCCCTAACGGCGATCCGTAGCTGGCCGCGCGATTTATAGAGTTCAGTATTCACGTTTCGCTGTTACGTACGACTTTACAACCGGCTGATAGCTAAATGGAGAACAGGAAAACACGGTCTGTTCTTAACTATCCTTCTTGCGCGAATATGCACGGGCGCTCGCGTGTGCCATGTAACATAATTCGACTGTTGTGCAGTCGTCGAATAGATAGATATCTGGAGCTCTCCCGGCGCTAATCCTAGCTAGGGCGTATGCGACGCGTGTTACCGAGAGCTCCTAAAATTCTGCGTTAACATGTTGATTTCGGTACAGAGTGCGTTTGTAATCAAACAAAATAATCGAACGATGAGTGTACGACTCATCGAAAAATTAAACAGATGACCAAATCAGTGAAAGAAATCGAATGTATATAATAGTATATATTGCCTACACATATGTACAACATATCTCGTGTAGTTGACGAGCGCGTAATTATAAATAATCTTTCTTATGCAGTGATAATCATTGCAATTAGAAACACAGTTCGAGGATACGCGACGCGGACGGAAACACTAAAAGCGTTTGCTTTCACCGCTCAAACGTTCCCGCAAACTAGCTATCCGGCCTTTCTTCTTATTACCACGGGAAAAACAACCACTCGCGGCAACGTTGCTTGTCTGACAATATACAGAGACGCGGGAAAATGTACTGAAAGTAGAACGATATACATATACATTAGGGTGGGTAAAAAAAATCGACTATTTTTTTTTAAATTACACAGAAAAATTGATTCGTATACACCTCTAGAAAACTCTGAGCTAAGCTGAGCTCTTAATTTTAATGGGAAGGTCCTCCGCATTATAGTTTTATATTTTTTACGCAGTCCTTTAGAAAAAAATTCATATCTTGCTCATAACTTTATCGATTTGCAAAAGTAAATATTGTATAATTTTGTAGGAAATTCAACGCTCTACAAAAAAGGAATCTTATATTTTTACCGTCAATCTCACCATTTAGAAGATATTGAAGATTGAGGTTTGATGATTTTTAGACAAATTTGATTTTTGCTTATGAATTTTATAACTCGCGAATCAATATGAATTATGAAACGTGCAAGCGTCATTTTGAAGGAAATTGAATGCTCTACAAAAAAGTTCTGATATGCTTAGTCGATGGAATTAAGCGTTTAAAAGATATTCATCGTCAAATTTTAATGATTACCAATCTTAGCAGCTTTTGATAAGTAATTCGAAAAATTTCAATTTAATTCACGAGTTATGAACAATTTTTAGGAAGTTCAAGTTTTTACCAACAGAAAAATGCTTCAACTGATATTTCAAGTTTTATTTTCAGACGTAAGCATGTTTAGCTATCAAAAACTGCTAAGATTGGTAGTCATTAAAATTTGACGACGAATATCTCTTAAACGCTTAATTTCATCAACTAAGCATATCAGAACTTTTTTGTAGAACATTAAATTTCCTACAAAATGACGTTTGCACGTTTCATAATTCATATTGGTTCGCGAGTTATAAAATTCACAAGCAAAAATCAAATTTGTCTAAAAATTGTTGGTAAAACTATAAGAGTCCTTTTTTGTAGAGCGTTCAATTTCCTACAAAATTATATATTTACTTTTGCAAATCGATAAAGTTATGAGCAAGATATGAATTTTTTTCGAATGGACTGCGTAAAAAATATAAAACTATAATGCGGAGAACCTTCCCATTAAAATTAAGAGCTCAGCTTTGCTGAGAGTTTTCTAGAGGTGTCTACAAACCAATTTTTCTGTGTAATTTAAAAAAAAATAGTCAATTTTTTTCCCACCCTAATATACAAGTATACGTAGATATATGCATACATGGATACGTTTGTGTACGGGGTGGGCCAAACGAAATGTTGTATGTATTTATGTAACTAGCTGTTATCACCGATACCACTAGAAGTATCGACTTGATTTTCCTTACATTATAGCGTGTCCACAAATGACAGGTATAGCCATATTTTTTCTGTACTGTCTGTCTCCATAGCGAGCAGCATTTTTATAAACAAGTCACACCTATAACCGTCATAAATCATTTTTGTAAAACTATTGGAAACAGTATTAATTGTCTTTTTAAAGCGTTATCTTTTCATCTGATTTCACGTAGCAGCAGAGAAACATTTAAGAAAAACAATCATACGAAGCGTTTGCGTGAATGAGTCAATCGGGCCCGTGTGACTGATCCCATTTTATATACGAAATATTTATCTGGGGTACTCCTAGGAGAATACAATTGAAATAAATACCTTTTCACGCACAAAATAAACACCCCTTCCGTTCCACGTGATATTGAAAAGATTCTGGATTAAGATAAATCCTGCGATTTCACAGAATATTGCGTGGAACACTCTACTTTAACTATCCTGTATAACGTGTACTTGCCTTGTATACTGAATAATTATGGTAATGCCATCATGGATACGTGACACGTTAGTTGCACGATTCGAGTTGGCGTACATACATATGTCCGTACGACACGACGCGACAATGTGTCGAATAATGAAACGATTAAAACGGTAGATACAAAAGGGGAAGAGACACGGAGACCATGTCGGAGTATACCGGACTGGCTTATTGTACGCTTGTCAAGGCGATCCGCGGATGCTTTCAGCGAAGTCAGAACTCGCGGAACTGGGCGACGTTGATAAGCACCTGTATTCAAAACGAGATATTATTACGCGATCGTTTCCGACTCCATAGACGCAGCTGACAATGAGCGTGATCGAGTCCCCGTCGGCAAGAGAATCTCTGCTTTCATATCCGACTCACCGCTGAAAACACTGAAATTATATCATCAATGTTGGAGCCTCGAGTTTACTTCGTTGTGTCCGGTTATCCTTCAATTAACTGCTCACGTTGCAATCTTCTTCCGAAAAATTGGAAGCCTTTTCCCAATGGAACTCCGCAACTCCAACAGGCGGAATTTCACAATTCGACTGATGCCTGAAAACTATAAAGTTGAGACGTAACGTTCCGCTGTAGTTCATTGCTTGGTTAAATATCACGCAAATGGCACGAAATATTTTCGCGTTTCGTGGTATGGCACTATAAATTCATCGTTACTTTTATTAAGTGGCAATTCATAAAATTGGATCGAATTGTCGACAGGATCTCCAAACGGTATACGAAACAGTATACGAGGATTAATTTCTGAATCTGTTACGAGTGTATCTATTCATTATATTCCGTCTCTCTCTCTCTCTTTCACACGCGCGCGCGCGCTGCTCCCGCCCGCCTTGTGTCATCTCTGAGATTTGCAAAGAATTTGCAACAATTTCGATTCGATCGAGAAAACGAGTTAATAAGTTATTCGAAAATTGATGTAACGTATCGTGGTTCGTTGTTACCGAACCAGTAGCCAACGTACGCGATAAATCGAGAGAAATGTATCTTGAAATGGATCCAGTTTACTCTGCCAAGGCCGGTCTTTTCTGGAGAAAGTGGTTTCGCGGCTAGTATGGTTTAAATACTTTGCATTTCACGACGCCTCGACCTTTCGCTGATTATATTCCAATACTAAATCTTGCCAAGTTTTGAAAACTTTGTATACCAGATTCAATCGGAAAAGTTCATTATGCTTCTTTTAATTTTACGACAACGAGCTTGAATTCTTTGGAAGAGTAATTACCGCGTACGTTGCAATTAGGAATAAACATTTCACACGATGTGGTATTAACATTGACATTTCGGTTGTGTTGCAATTCGACACGTGTAACAAAAAGCTATACACCGCGGAATGAAGTTAACACATACAGTCGGGGACAAAATTAAGAGGACAATTCCTGGAATTAGATAAAGATGAAGTTTAATCGAATTAATATAGTTATTACGAACTTCAGTTTCATTTATTACATATCCTTATACTATAGATACAATATTTAGTGAAAAATTGACCGTCATATTTGCAACATTATGGAAACACGGCGTATTTAACGAAATTTACAGCTATTTATCAGGGGACAAAAATAAGTGGACACTTTGTTTCAAAGTTTCTGTGAGGCAAGAGGTTTATACAAACAGTAGGCGCAGGTCACACTTGCAAACAATAATCCCAAACAAACTTATTAATACCAATTGAACCTTCAAATGCGTAAAACTTTTTCTCAAAAAATCGCAAAATTACGAAAACGGAAGAAATTTCAAATTAAATTCGCCATTTAATCCTTTCGGTCTGCTGTTAAAAACGAAGTTACCGTGTGATAGCTCGGAAGTACAACGTAACGAAGAGTGCGGTAGAAAAAATATTTAGTGCTTAATACGGTAGAAAATTTAAGTTGTCATGGACGCAACGGTTGTACAACCATACAAGAAGACTTGTAAGGAAATGCCGACAGGATCCGGCAATTGCATGAAGAAGTATTGCAGAAAGAGTAGGATTAAAAATTTCAACAAAAACAATAAAAAGAAAGTCTGCACGAAGTTGGATTAAGATGCTGCAAGGTTATACGTAAGCCACACATCAATGAAATTAATACAAGGAAACGTTTAGCATTTGCAAAAAAATATTTGAATATGCCACTTGCATTCTGGCAAAATATAGTTTAGAACGACAAAAGCAATGCTGAGTTGCGGCAATTAAACAGAAGCAGCAAGTCCGGAGAAAAAAAATTAAGCGTATAAAAAACCATTAATTACACCCAAAGTTAAATTCGGAGGCGGATCATTCATAGTGTGGGCGTGTATGTTGTGGAATTGGTACGAAATTGGTATGGAATTGGTACGTTAGCACAATTTTACGGAATTATGAATGCAGACACGTATGTTGATATTCAAAGCGAAAATTTAGAAGAAGCAGTAGTAACGATGAGTTGCGATGAAGAATTTGTCTCCCAACAAGACAATGATCCCAACCATACTGCTAAGAAAACAAAAAAATTTGTTGAGGATTCTAATATTAAATTACTTGAATGACCGGCCCAAAGCTTCGACTTGAGTCCTATAGAAAATGTATGGATTTTACTGGACACGAAAATGGCATTGGACGAACGAAATAACAAGGTTGATTTTTTCAACAGATTACAGTCTGAATTTGAAAATATTCGTAAAAATTACATAGAAAATTTAATAAAAAGTATTCTCCGTCATCTGGAAGCAATAATTGAAGTAAAATGTGGAAATACCAAATATTAATTACGTTATGTATTTAATTTATTACGTATTTTATTAAGTGTCCACTTATTTTTGTCCCCTGATAAATAGCTCTAAATTTCGTGAAGTACGGTGTGTTTACATAATGTTGCAAATATGACCGTCAATTTTTCACTAAATGCTGTATATACTATAGGGATATGTAATAAAAAAACTGACACTCATAACTATTACGTTAATTCCATTAAAGTTCATCTTTACCTAGTTTCAGCAACTGTCCACTTAATTTTGTCCCCGACTGTACATTGGCATTTTTGCGTAATTACTGTAAGTCATACAGAGGTATGTTTCTTTGTGGTATTCCAAGCGATTAATACTGTCGGTTTCTTCACTTTCTTATTTATGTACGTCATAAGAGAGCAGAATTCGATTCGTTTTCACCGGAATCGTGTCACGGCCACGAACAATATCGATCATACGTGTTATAGAAACGCTCGTCGAATTAAAAGAAATTCTTATGTCGATGGTTGCGGTAGAAAAATTCTGCCGTTCCATTACGTCACGGTCGAAGCGCCGAACCGTTATTTCCAGTTAGCGGGACCGCCTCTGGGGACTCTCGTAGAACCGCCATTTCATTAATTTTTGCTGCCGACTGAAAATCGGAAATCAATCTAAATGGCGTCTGTAACTCGTGATTTCAATATTATCGACACTCGTGCAACCTTTCGGCTCATCGGTTAATTAGCCATCGACGGCAGCGGATCGTTGGTACGAAATTCGATCAACGTTAATGGGCAAGGAAGTTCGGCTCATTAACGGGTCGATTATTAAGTTGAATATCGATATCTCCACATCGCCCGCCAAGCACGACCCGCTACGCGGAACATCTATTATTTTAATTAAGAATCGATCGACTTCGATTTTCGAAGACACAGCACCAATCCGCCGTTCCGTCGAAATGTTTCGTATTTCGATGATCGAAACGATTAGAGTCGGGGTTTCTGTGCCGTGCCGTTATTCCGCGAATCGTCGGGAATTAATTCGGAAAATGGATTTCGTGAAACTCCGAATCAACGAATAAAAGTTCAGGCACGTTTCATTTCAAAATTAATTGAAGTGTTGTTTATTAACCGTTGTGGATCATCTTCTGTGTTCTCGTTAGTTTAATTAAGATTTGATTCGCCACAATTACAATAAAATATGCGGTACTGCGTTGTGACACATGGGGTTAAACAAAAAACAGATTTATTACAGGACATACATAGCAAAAAAATTCATATAATGTGGGGGCCATGGCGTGTTGTCTCAGATCTGTCTTATTTGCTGAAAAATGGAAAGGTTGGGTTAACAGGTAAAATGATAAATGCTTGCGAACAATGAGAAAATACAAACTATCTCGTTCAATTCAGACATATTTCGTTTTTCGAAATGAAAATCCTCAAGAAGCATAAAAAATGCAAAGATATGGGTCAAGTACAAAGGGACGTGACTTTCGAATAGCTCGGTCTAAATACTTCTCTTTCACGCAATCAGATTTTCATATTATATTACTCATTCATTCAAAAATACACACACCACAATATGTTTAGGTAATATCATAATACTGTTATAAACAAATAAGAATAATTCGGTGATTCAATATTTGTTATAGTACTTACAGTTTCAATTTAAAGAACGGTAATAATGATATTTTGTTAACAGAACCGGTAATTACGCGATTTGCTACAGTCGCACACTATAATCAGACAACGCGATAAAGAAAAGTTTGTTTACTTTTTCTTGAAAGACATGTTTACAGAAAATTTTGACTATGAAAAAAATCATCTAGACATTCGAAGAGACGCCTTGACATGTACCGACGTTATACAAATTAAATAAATTTTATTAACAATTTAAGAAACCATCGTATTAAATTCATAAATTATTGATAACACTGAAAGGTTTTCTGATTTAATTTTTCTCAGTTTTCACATCTATCGTAGGTTAGTAGATATGAATTTTTTAATGAATCCTTACATCAAAACTTTACCTGTTACGCCAAATAATATCGAATATTTAATAAATTCCTTCAAATTGCGCTTTTTCCTGGCATTACTTCCAAGAGTAAACATATTCTCACTTTGTCAGTGGGCTGATTAAACATGATTGTTTTATGAATTTTATCTACAACCAAATGCATTTTCTTTTATGTCTGTCGTTAATTATTTTATTAAATGTATGTATATTAGGGTGGTCGTTAAAAATTAAATCTTTTGCGACGCCCCCCATAAAACTTCCTTATGATGCAAAAACACTGCGGAATTTTTTTTTTTAATTAAAAACAATACGTGCCTCGAGACGATCTAAGTTAATTTTTGGTATAGTCACGTTTTTGGGAATTTTTGTGAGAATTCGATTTTATTCGAAATATAAACATTTATAGACCCCAAATCAATTAAAAAAATTAGTTAATTAAAATGACAGTAAGCAAAAATTTTAATTTATTCTTATTTTAATTAACTAATCTTTTGCAACGCCCCCCCCCCCTAAAAAAAGCTTCCTTATGATGCAACAATACTGGGGAATTTTTATTTTTTAAATTAAAAACAACACGTACCTCGAGACGATCCAAGTTAATTTTTGGCATGGTCACGTTTTTGGGAATTGCGAGATATTTTGATCTAAAAAATCGAGGTTTTTGTAAGAAACGTCGTCTTCTTCCTCTCCTCCTTCTTCATCTCCATCTCCATCGCCATCTCCATCGCCATCTCCATCTCCATCTCCATCTCCATCTCCATCGCCATCTCCATCTCCATCTCCATGTTCATCTCCAGCCTGTCACGCAGCCCGGTGTCAAACCCTAACATTTGTTTCATACCATGCGACGATAATTTTTCTGCCGATAACGTAGATTTTTCTATGTAATCTGTTTGAGACATGCCGAAAAAAATCAAGAGACAAGGTCTTGTCTCGGACCAAATACAAGAGTCGCTTATTTAGTATTCAGGTATTCAGAAAATCTTCAAGGGTTATCAATAATTTATAAATTTAACATAATCGTTTCTTAAATTGTAGAAAAAATGTATTTGATTTTTGAAAAAATAAACTTAACAATAAATCGCAATAATACGCTTAAAACAGATTAAACACCGATTTTTTTTCAAATGAATAAAAAATAAATTTAAAAATATTCAAAATAAATATTACTTAAATGCCCGATAAAATAATTAGAAATGTTTAGAATAAAATTAATGAGTGACCACTATTGGCGAACCACTACTTGCTCTCGACTGTCGCTACGGCTGCGCTCGGAGTGCGAGCGTGACAAACAGAGGTAAAGAAAGAGAGGCCCTTATGCTAGCTTAAGGGGGGAACCCCCTCCGGACAGCAGGTTTTTCAATGATGTTTTACAAAAAACTGAGAGTATTTATTGCATTCAAAGAAATAATATATTGAAATTGAGGTTGAAATGTATGCACACAAATTTGTTTATAAGAAAAGAAAACAAAATGGCGGAGCTACAGCTGCTCAAACTTTGCTCCTTCAATTCGCGCGGGGGAATGCCCAGCCTCTTGTAGTCGAGTGAAATCAACCAACCAAAATTTTTCCATTAGAATAAGTTATTTCGCGTTGCATGAACCTACTTTTAATGAAAAAAAAAGAAAAAAATTACACTCTTCTCTTCAGAAACAAATTGTTGTAAACAATATTTTTAGTTATGATTCATGCAAACTTTTAGGTCTATGCAAAGGCCAATACATTGAACAATACCTGTGGAAAGTTTCAAGTTGATATCTCAATTACTTTTCAAGTTACGGTCCCCGGCGCGGAAAAAAAACATGTTTTGAGAAAAACGCCAATAAAGTTTTCGTTTTTGTAAAGACTCGTTCGCGTTTTGGGTGAAACCGCCAATGCAACTTTCAAATAAATCATCCCGTGACAAATCTTCATATATTGGCAGTATTTTTTTTTGTACGTCTTCGTGCAGTGGAGCTGGATGTTCATAAGGAATATTGTTAGCTTGTGCAGTAAAAAATTAAAAGATATAGACCGTAAAGAGCGCGCGCTCGTTTAACTGCTTTTCGTACTTTCGAATCTCATCACTTCACTGACTTCCTAGGGACTTTTTAGACTTCCTATTGGGCTTAAAACATTGAAAATATATTCTTAAGGTTGTAATTGAATTTTTAAAGCAAAAAACCAAAAGTGCAAAAATTGAAAGTTCTGGAGAGGGTTCCCCCTTAAGTATTTAATGAATGATTACTGTTACTGCTCTATTAAATGTACTTGGTGGTCCGCTTTTTACGAAGGTTCGATGGTAAAAAATACCTGTAGTATCAACTCCCCTAAGCTTAAAGAGTTGGGGATGTGCGACATTAAAAAGGAGTTGCTAAAGCACAGTATAAAGTGGGCTTCTTACTGTACAGAATGAAAGTCCTTTAAATATTTCACGTCGTTCCTTTTTAATTTATTTTAATATCAATTGTTGAAATACACTACAATATGTATATGTAATTTCCTCTCACACACATCCAGATTGTTAACATATTAAATTAGAACAGTTTGTTACGTTATGTTTTAGACATCAAGCTTCGTAAAAAGCGGGCCACCAAGTACATTTAATAGAGCAGTAAACAGATGTACTCATTAAATGAGAAGACACCATATTTTGGGAAATTTAGTTAATTGAATATATTTACTTAGCGATAGTATTGTGTCGTTGCTCTACAATAATTTGTACTTGCTCACATTTGATTGATTTCAAATTCTGTGTAAAATGCACTTTATGTTAATGAGCAACCTATTGCAATGTAACATTCTCTTGTACTTGGCCCATAGCTTTGCATTTTTGATGCTGTTTTGTGGAACGTATTTTTTGAGAAATTTGCGGTTGCATTGCCCTTTGAATACCTCGAAAGACCCGTTCTAATTTTTTCTGTAAAGAGTGTAAGTGTCTGCCAAGCTGGATCTCTCGGACTTAACCCGACAGAAGACCTTGTTTCTTGATATTTCTTTTTTCAAGAAACTCACTCCCGAGTTATTGAAATGTGGAAATATAATACGTACAAAATAAATCATCACAACTTGTTATAATAATCAGTGTGACTCGAGCATCCGAAATATTCCACGACAGTTCAAGTCGAAGCAATATAATGACTCTATTCGATTCTTCAAATGTATATACCATCCACTTTGAACTATCCACGAAATCTGCCTCTATTTCACAAATTAAAATCACAGCAATACATAGAGATGAAAATAATCCAATAGCGGAGAGAAAATTATAAATCTTTTTGAATAAAATTGTTTAAAAACGCTCTTAAGAAAATAGTGCGGATACGCGTGAATTCTATGTGTTTGCGAACGGCCGTTCACAGTCGTGATCAACGATTTTGTCATTGTTCCATTATGTTGCCCGAACCCGTTCATGGATAGGCATCGATATCCGACTCCACACTGTTCGCACATGCTTATACGTGGGTCACCAGAAAACTGGTCGGCCCTCGGACGACTTTCATTCCCGATATAAACGGCAACGATTGAAATTTCTACGGTATCGAGTTGGTCAACCTTGAACGGGTGAGCGTGTTGCCCGATTCGCATTTAGATTGGTATGCTTTGTCCTTGTCAAGATCATCGCGTTATCTCGTGGATCCTCTGCGAGGATTTCTCTACCGATCGATCCCCAGAAACCGGACGTGTAATTCTACAAAATGATTACACGTACGTGAACAGCAGACTTTTCGAAAATTGCATTCCTCACAGTCCGAACTGCTCTTCGTTAGAGACAAAATCAAACTGATTTTTTTCACTTGGATATCGATTTTTGAACCCAGACCTAACCATTTTCTTATATGATGAATATTATCGCAATGAAAATTTTAATTACCAATTTTGTACATTGCAGTCTACATATATATGTATACATATACAATATGTATGTGTAGGTGTATGAATGTTTAAGGGGGGTTGACAATATAATTTTTCATAACATATAATCCATTATTTTCTAAACTAATAATCATACGTATTTGAAACTTTTATACGATTTATTTATGTATACTTACTTCATTGACACGTCTTCTTCGTTCAAAGAATACGTACTGAGTTACTAATAATGTAAATATAATTAAAGCAGTCGTCCCACAAATTAAAGATTCCTGGTTCCAATTCCGGATTCCCAACCCAGATTGTGTGTGTTTTTTTTTCGTAACTTTTAGCGCTTTGTACTAATTTCCGTTCTACGTATTAAAAGTAAATATTATTTTAATATACAGTAGCTGCAATAACTGCTACCACAACAATAATGCCGTAAGCTTGTTTTCGTGTCTTGTCCATCGATACACAGAGAAAATCTTCTACCTCCGTGCGGTGACCGTAAAAGGTTAAAGCAAATTAAAGTGTTCAGAGACTAACGTAATGAAACCAGTACAGTATGTGTACAGTGTACATATCTGTCAACGATTGATTTTCAGAATTTACTCTGTGCACCGTATCGGGAACGGCAAAGCGCCATCACCTACGGAAAAGTCACGGGCCCATAGAATTACTAGCTTCATTACCGCCGTATGCGTATCGCTTCCCACGTTATGGGTCCGGTTAGTTGCCCAATGTCGGTACATAATTACTATTTCGGGACCGTAAATAGCGTTAGGCGAATTAAATACCTTCGGTGCCTTTCTAAGCGTGACCCTGGTTACGAAACAGCAGCCCGCGATGGAATCTCAACTTTCATTTTCTACGGTCGTACCTCCTTGCGACGTGCTTAGCGCATGCTTCTGCACGTGACAACCGGTGTTTCCGCACGTATGTGAATACGTGTGTGCGGTCGCAGCAAGTGCATAAGCTCGACGATTAAGGCGATCGTAAATAACAGCCCATTTACTGGACGAGCTTTCGGTCTGGGGCAGACCAAGCGCACGTTTCTCAAGGAGTTACAATGGATAATTCGATAACGGTTGTTGCGATGTCATTGATGAACGTTTAAAAAATGGTTGGTCGAAACGCGAACACAGAAGTGCTGACAATATGCGCGGAGAAAGTTTATAAAAGAGTGTAGGCTTCCTGAAATATATGAAACAGTGGTATGCGTTTCATTTCGATAAATTCACAACACTGTAAGCTGATACGTCGATACGCGGAGAAAGTTTGTCCACAAATTTCTAACTACACATTGTGTTATCGCAGTATATGCATAGGCGTATACTATACATACATACATGCAGTACGTTGGATTATTCCAGAACTTTTTGTGGTTTTGAAATATTGATCATTTTATGTTATTATATCTTAGATGGGGTATTCATGTTACACGTCAATTATTCATCGATTGTTTTAATGCCAATTTCATTCAAGTTCACACTTTGAAGAAGTAGTCAATGAGTAATCTCAAATTGAATCTCCATTTGACGAGCTTACAAGTACCCCCTTTTAAGTACTCTTTGTTTTAATAATGACGATACAACATAACCAATTGTAGATTCTAATAACTTTTGACAATCCGTGGAGAGAGATATCAATAGTGTTTTCAATTTCCCTTAAAAATGTTGACAAACATTAAGAATAATATTATTGGCGTAGTAGGTATATCATTTGCTCCTGTAACGAAAAGCCTTTTAAATTTGTGTATAATTTTTAATTTCAATTCATTTTTGATAGTTTATAGCTAACGGAAGCTGACGTCTCACGTCGACAAAAATGAGCCTTATCGACACCTTGTTACGTTCGCGTTTCATCGACGATTCAGAGAAGCGGAGTCCGCCAAGAACAGGTTTATAGAGCAGTAATTATGTTGCTGAAAGAACAGAAATAGTTCTCCGCTTCAAAGTTCACACACAATTGTAAACAAAAATTAAGTTACATTCTCAACGACAAACAAGTTCTACAATCTCTTGATTAGGGATACTATATCTTATGATTAATTCAAGCAAAGCGCGATATGATGAATTTTCAAATAATCGCTCCACGCGAACTTATGGACTAACGGAATACTTAAAATGAGAGGCGGCGTGTAGAAAGCGGTTAAAAAATTATCTGTTAAAATTAAGCATATCTGTAATTAGGCGGTAGGATTTTTGACTCCATTCATTCAAGTACACATATACTCAAATAAGTTGAATATTTGAAAGATATCTACACATACACAAAATTGTATTGAAATCTGTTGCGCCGTATTTATTTCGTTGCTGGAAATCTACTGTACCAGTCATGAGACAGACTAACATAACAATTTTAAAAAACATGACAATTTTCTGCATTCTACTGTTTCAGTTCTGACTTCGCCTTCTATCCGGATTATCACTAAACCTTACTCAGGAAACGTGCTATGCAAAAAGCAAACCGCTGAAGGTGATTGATTAGATCCTTAATTATAAGACAACAGTCGGATGCAGACTTTATTTCATACATATGTCTATATACACGTTTGTCCGCTATGTGCACGTTGAAAAGAGAAAAATGAACATAAAGTGAGCGCATGTTTGTCTTTTTAATCGAGAACTATAATACATCAATATTGATTCATTTTTTCCGTCCATCTCGATTTTCGGGGAAGTTCTTAAGTTTTCGTTCCGTACGTATTCGTTTTTTCTCACTTTACCACCGGGGCACTCCTAGGGCCTAAGTAGTGCCATGTTCCACAATTCGTGACTACACGGCATGAAATTTAATGTATATTGGTATTATAACCTATTGGTTATATGTCTACGAGCGGAATTCAATTACCTAACGTTTGTTAATATATTATACATACAAAATTAATATTTATCGTTTATTGAATGATCTAATAAATTAATGCGAAATTTCCATGCGAATTAAAATTCTTACTTACACATCCACAATGATGAATAAGTTATTATTATATAACGAAAAAACAGTCCATTCTTTCAGTCCTCATTGGATTCTCCTCAGGGAAATTTTTCTTATACGAGAACTATTTTTGTATGAAATACACCGGCTTTACATTCCAAAACCAATGAAATTAATAGTAATAATTGTATCTTCAATTACATGCAAACACACTACGGTATGCATAGTTCTGTTATAATCATCAAGTTTGACAATTTTCTCTGGGAAGAGTACAATAAAAACGAAAACGTCCAACTGTTTTTCGTTATAATAACTAATTATTCGTCATTGTGGATGTGTAAGGAGGAATTGTAATCACACATATAATTTTCGTATTGCCTACGGGTTAAGACGGAAATCCGATGGTTGGGACGAACTTGGGACCATAGCAATATATAAAATAGTGTCGGCCATTAGATGCTTCTTAAAGTTGATTGATTATTTAATTATCATTAGTTTAATTAAGTAACTCGTTATCATAGATAGCGAGTGGTTTTGGATTATTCCGCCTGAGGAGGGATACATTATTTGCAATAAGTATAAATGTACGTAAGGGAGTGAAGAAAAGAGCCCTCTGCAATCTTATTTGTTCTCTTTTATTTAATCGTATATCACATTTGACGTGAACTTTGTCAATTTTTCCCAGCATTGGTTTCTTCGGTTCTCTGGAACGTGTGTTTCAGGCCGCGTTGACCTGATCCTGATTGTCTGACCGAGGCCTACATTCCTGCGCCGTGTGTTCACCTGGTAAAACACGTTGCGAAAGAATCCCGGAGGCTGTTTCACCCGGTGATTCCAATACATTTATAAATCATATGTTAATGCATTAAAGTTGTCAAAAGAATCGAATTGTTTCACAATCGTCTTGATCGCCTTGTTGCTTATGATGTGGAAATTTTCATCAAGCGATTACTAAAGTCTTTACACGAAGCACGTATATACTACATGCATCCGTTCACTACCCTTAGCCAAAGGTACAGATAATTTCAATAACCGCCCTTAAAATGATTATTGCTGTTGAATATCAACCGCCCCGTTAACAGTTGGATTAACAGTAGATAATTGAGATAATATGATATAATTTACGAAAGAATCAAGTGGCACTAAATGTAAAAGTGTGAGAAATATTTTCCAGTATTTTCAAGCTCGCCTCGTCTTCAATATGGTGTGTCCACGTCAAGTGATCAGTCCACATTAAATATTCTTTATTTTACAGGCAGTCAAAGTTTTGTGCATTGTTTTATAACTCTCATACTGCAATAGATGCCGAAATTAGAAAAATACTAGATGATTCAGAAAGCCTCAAAGTTATAGAAAAAAATATAAATTCAATGCAACTTGTTTTTAAATTGTTGAAAAAATGTTTTTAATTTTGTAAACTTTAATTCCGTCTAAAGTGTATCTTCATTTTTTTTTAAACATCTTTTTCATCATTATCGAAATGTCCTGTAAACATAACTTTCAGCAAAATGTTGAAACCATGAATAGTTTTCGAGCTACGAATTTTTCTGCACCGCGGTTCTTGGTATTTGGCGCGCGACTTATCGCGTCGCAGATCACTCCCGCTAGTCAAACCAAACCGTTGATCAATGATCTACATTTGAGCTTCAATATCTTCGAAAGTGTACCCTTCAATTTTATGGTAATTTTTTTATAGCAGTGCTATAATGTCCTCTAAATATAACTTCTAGCCGCAACTTCGCGCAATGAATTGTCCTCATGTTATGAATTTTTATTTACCGCGGCGTTCGGTTTTTCGCCAACGATTCCGGCCCTACCCTAACACCTATACTTGCCATTATTGGAAAAAACTCTTGTTCAGTGCTCTCGCTGATTCTCATTTCATAGTATAGCTGCAGAAAAAGATACCTCAATAAATATTTGCAATGCATTATGTTACTATTTGCAATTTGCTTTGTTTTTCAAGAAATAATATTTCACTTCTTCTTTTTTGGCTGTATCTGTTGACTTTCGGCACTTTTCATTTAATTGAAGATTGACAGAATCTTCGTTATTACTTGAATCTGCTGCAATTATTTTTCCTTTTATGGCAGTTATATATGCGATTGAAGTGGCGTTAAACAATTTAAAGAAAAAATTTCTCTTCGATCCTATAATCGTTCGGTTAACGTGTAATACATTCGTGGTGATCGACGTTCCCAATCCGTTTGCTCGATGGACAATGTAAATTTCTTCGAGCGGGAGTATCGCGTATTTTATTTCGACGTTCCACTGTTATTGTCGGGCGCACCGGTGTGATTTATCTCCGCGGTGACGCCGCGTCGTGTCCCGGTTGAAAGTGTACAGGGATACGATTCTCAATCGTACGGTGCTGTACAGATGTCATCGAATGATCACGGTAGAAATTTCGCTTATGAATAATTCTTCGGGTTGTCAAATACTTGCGTATTTCCTCTCCCCTGTAAATCTGCGAGAACATTACGCCGACGACGCGAGACGTGATTTGGAAAGATCGTCTCCGTAAATATCAGACATTTCATTTACCAGGAAACCGGTTTACATACTTTCCGGCGGCAATGCGTTGTTGATCTGAAAACGTTGTTTTCTCGCCTTCGAAAAAGTACAATGGAAATTTACATGTTCGCGCTGGCATTCGAGCGATTAGGTTAAATTTTCATTAACCTTAAAACCGCTGTGATGAGTCGTGGCCTCCCCTTGTGAGTAAAGTCTTCTGAATGTAGAAATACAACTCGATGGATTTACAAGCTCTGGAAATTTCAGCGCTACAATCTTTCAAAATCTACGAATTTGGAGGTGTATTAATGTTGTCACGTAGGAACGTCGTGGCGCAAACAAGGTCTGTTTCGAAATTTTATTTGGTAAATATTTCAAGCTCTGCAAATTCTGGGATATGAAAATTTCAAGGTCTACGAAATTTGAGACTTGCATGACTTTCAATACTCAGAAACAGGATAACCGATTTTAACTTCTAACGCTTATTATAATTAGGTATATCGTTCTGAGACGGTCGCCTCCGAACTCTACCAATGATCGAGCGCTTCAAGACAAAGTGTTTGGAAGGGACGAACAGCGTTTTGTTAACATTAATTTCGAACGATAGTACGAACAATTGAAACGCTACACATAAAAAGCGATCGGTTGAAAATCCTGCATGGATTCTCAGAGGAACGACGCTTCATAATTTCACCGTCATAAACGCGGACGTCGACCGTTCCTTTTCAGTTGAATTCACGAGCCGTGGAGTCTTGAGACATTTTCCTCGTCGTTGGAACGCGGCGCTACGTAATCGCAGTTTTTCCCTGATTCCACGACTCTGCGAGGGAAAGAACCTTTTACGTAGCCGGATGGTAACAGAGAATCAACGCCGTTGACACCGGTTGACAGACCGAGCGACAACTCGACTCGACATAGAGAAATTTCTTACGCAATGGAACCGTAACGTTCCCTTTACTCTTTTTTTCATTAATGACAACCGTGCTGAAAATCGGAAAAATGTATTACTGAATTTCGAATGAGCAAACCAAAACTACCGACTTTTCAATTATGTTAAATATAACAGGAAGTTGAAACTTAAAAAAGTCAAACAACACTAAAACGAGCCACTCATCGAAGTGGTTGAAATTACATAATGACCGTCTCTACGATGCAAGATTGCTGTAAAAACGAAAGAAATGATTGCACAAGTACATTTAATAATTTTTACGTGATAATTCTTCCAACGTTCACATTTACATTTTCTCTTACACCTTGACTATGTTTAGTATCCACGATTCACGTTGAAGTTCTTTCTAAAACGAATGGCTCATTCAGTACGAAATCAATCACGTTTTCGAGTAAAATCACGAAACTTTGAACATCACTGACGTTTATAGATAAAAATCTGAAACAAATTAAATAAGCCATTATTATTCGCCAAGTGTTAAACTTACCAACTTTTTCGTGGCATATTCTGAATGTGGATAGTCTGAACTGCTTATGTAATTGTTTCCAAATTTTTTAACAATTTGCCGCACGTCTTTTCCTTCCTTTGATTGTGTTGCTGACCGGCGCTCATAATCAGTTAGTCAGTAGCGGCAGTGCGGTGAACGGTAGGTTTGCTATTCTGGTAACTGTTCGACGGAATGCGTCACGTGACTGTATGTTTAACTTTATTGATTTTTCACCGACTCGTTATTAAATTGGCTATTCGTTTTTTACGGTTTCTGGGAGAGGAAGGTTCAAACGATATGCCTGAATTTTCTCAGATTTTAAACGATTGCCCCATGGGTTAAACATAATTGTTTAACAAATTGTATTTTAAAATTGTTTGATTTCTTGACAAATTTCGTCCTTTACGGTGAAAATGAAACAGAAAATTTGTTGCTACGCTTTACTGTTGCCGCGGTATAAATTTTTGAAAATGTGCAGATTTCACAAACTACCAAACTTTGAACACCTGTAACTGTTGGCAATTTAGAGAATTTCGAAAACGAAGTCAGAACCATATTTGATACGTCCAGGACTGTAGCGTAAATACACAGCAATTCTTCTCGACATTCTTTAGAAAACAAGATATGAAGCGGAATATAATTTTGACAAAACACCTTTAAGGGAAACACAAGGTTTCTAATAGAGCACGGTCCGACTCGAGTCCTATCAGCATGCCCGTTTCTCTCGCTTTTTGCCAAGTCCGAAAATGATTTTGAACGTTGATCCTCCGCGGATCTCGCAGTCGACGTCGTCGAAAAAGACTTAAACTTGACATTCCTTGTACCTCCAGCGATAGTCATATTTAGTGCATATGTATATGGCACATTGCGTCGTCGGACACGCGGACGAAAGCATGGGAATTCGAATTGCTCGTCTCGCATCCGAGACCGGTGAAGGCCGGCCGGTATGGGATCCGATTGAAAAGCGAACGTAGGATCCGATTGTCGCTCAGTTCGTCGTTGTTTGCCTAAGAGGGTTTACCAGGACGATCCTGAACCTCCCACGCTGACTCAGGTACCCGAAAATCGTGCTGCTCCGCATCGAAAATACGAACACGGTTTAAACTTCCACGTGCGACCTTGCATTCGGCGAGCATTATGCAAAGGTAGACGAAAGTGCCTTAGATTCGAATACCTGATTGACTGGCTCCTTCGTATCGAGCTATTTTAAAATTAAAATTTGCTTATCGAACCCTAACGCGTTATAACGACATTTCCCGGGTGTTTGTAAAAATCGGTTATACGTACATATGTATGTACATATATGTATATATGTATATGTATACAGGGTGTCCCAACTAACATGCAAGTCCCTAAACCAGGTGATAGCTGAGGTAATTCTAATATAGGAAAGTGACATTCGTAATGTCGTATCTTAATTCGTGGCCGAGTTATTAACGAAAAACGACAGCCAATGAGAGGGCTCCGTTGGGCCCAGCGGCGCAACAGTAGAAGTTTTGCACCAGTAGGGTACTGTACCGGTTGGGAACTGGGACCTGCACGTTAGTTGGGACACCCTGTATATGTATATCTATGTACATACATACATACATACATACATACATATACTTGCGCACATAATAAAAGTTCGTATAGATTCGGTAGACATTTTGAAATTATTAGTAGCATTTAATAGTAGTCAAGCATAGGTGTGCGTATATAATAACGTTAATTAGTAATATTTTTAGAATAGTTACTAATTCTGTATGAATTTTTATACATATGAAATATGTGTGTGTATGTATGTAGGCACATGAACATACATGTAAATATCAATACATTGCAAATATCTGAGGATTCCACATGAACTGTTCGTCTACTTTTACAACTCGTTTCGTAATTCATAGTACGTGATTTGAGACCCAACCCGCACCACCGTCAGTTTCGATAGCAACAGTCTCGCCGATCAAAATGTGTATTCTAACATCCTAAATTCGCGTCGTCGTTAATCTCGCGGATTCCTCTCAAAGTCACGCGGTATTGGTAAACGGCATGGAAAACAGCCCAATCTCCGATCCCCGTGACATTCTACGGCACAACTCGTTCGCCGCGGTAACTTCTGTCCGGTCGAGGAATGCCGAGGCGCACGTGCACGAAAGACATTCTCTATCCGACAGTGCGGGACGCAACATCGTCGATCCTCGATCCTTCGCGCGCCTCAACGATCCTCAAGGACGAGGGATCGAAGGAGGACGTGGGTTACGTGTAGTGTACTCTTCAGACACATCGGTTCGGCTGCTGGCACTTATGGTTCTCTGGAGACACGTCTGACTGGTACGAAGGCCCCGGAGGACACGCTGTCAACATGTCAAGATTCTTGTTCCTCGTGGTGATTCTCGCAACAACGCTGGAAGCTGTTCCAGGTAGACTCAACGGTACGTGCACTACGCGAACCAATTTCCTCGTCGGTTTCTCGTCGCTCGTTGTTCAAGTGTTCTGAGTGATCGTCCAGTTTTCATGACCTGTGGTTTCACTTCGATTTCGGTGGCCTCGTGACACCGATCGCGCGTCTCTTTGTTGCGGCGGCAACGACGATGCTGCGTGCGACAACCACGCGGTTTATCTGCCAATAGTGAGGATAATGCATCCGAGAGCACGTGTTTCATTGTAAAGTTGAAATTAACTTTACGCAACTCAACGGCCTCGTTATTGTAACACGAATTGGTCGATCGAGTTTTCCCTTAACACTTCCTTCAATGCGCATTTTCCAAGAAACTAATAAAAATGTTCAGTCTGACGACCGAGAATTTATTCCACGTTGTTCTATCGGATCCAAATTTTACCGCAGTGGACGTCCTCCTTTCTTTCCATCGCATCGCCTACATAGAGCATTCTTCGCCGACACTGAAACTTATGGAAAAGAAAATCGATCTTCGAAATCTACAATATTCTCGAAATACAACCTCCAAGATTTTTGCCTGATTCGATAGTTGTACCTCCACTTTGGAATTTTTCGATATTCTTCTCCTGCGACTCTCGCTTCCGTTGCTCAGCACGTTTTCTTTTTTTTTTCTTCTGCTTTGACCTTGGGTTCATACGATTCCGACCTTTCGCCGACCGTGATCGCGGTAAGTTTACTGACCTTGGAGGACATATTCATTGAGTTAGTATATAGGACGTAGACGCGGCCCGAGGTAAATTCCTTTCCTTTGGCCTCGTTTCTTCAAGTTCTACGTCATCACCGTATTAGCCATCCGCTGACAGTATTTCTAATCTGAGACGTTGATCGGACAGCCGCCGAGTATATTTGGTGCGTTACACGTCAACTGATCAGGGTTTTTCCACCCACGCAATGGATTTTGATAACACTTTTTATATCTTGTAGAGATTGTCGAAAAAAACGACCCAGTTGAATGGACTTACAAAATATTTAAGTAATACTTTTTTAGTGTCAGGAAGCAAAAATTTACTGGACGGTTTTGTTTTGTAAATTTATTTATCTCTGAGATCATGACAAATACAAAAATACACAAAGAACTATTTATTTGAAAAAAACTCAAAATTATGTGAAAAACATACATATGGCGCGTTCCACATCAAGTGATCAGGGTTTTTTCCGTCATTTGTCACGGATTTTGATAAAATATTAATATGTTATAGGTAACGCCGAAAAAATAGCAATTTGAAGGAATTTTCAAAATATGAAATATTTGTTAAGTTACAGGCAGTCAAAGTTTTATGCATGGGTTTTTTTGAAAATTTATAACTCGCAAACCACTAGAGATACAGAAATCATAAAAATACTAGTTGATTCAGAAAGCCTCAAAGTTAAAAAAAAATACAAATTCTATGCAACTTGTTTTTAAATTGTTGACAAAGTGTTTTTAATTTTTTAAACTTAAATTCCGTCCAAAGTGTGTCTTTAATGTTTTTAAACATTTTTTTTTCATCATTATCGAACTGTCCTCTAAATATAACTTCTAGCCGCAACTTCGCGCAATGAATTGTCTTCATGTTATGAATCAAGAGTTAAAGTCTTGACTCGGATATTTTATTTTTGACGGATATTTTTTCGACCTGCCCGAATGGAAAACCGCTCTGATATTATTTCTAAATGGATTCTTCTTCAGAAATGTCTACCGAATCCGATGCTGTGTAGCAAATTTCTGCTAGATAAGTAGCTTTTTGTAAAAATGCATAAGTATTGCGTATAGAATTCGCACGTCGGGCCATTTTTGAATTTTGACGGCTATTTAGAACCATTTAAAACGACAGATCTTAATAAATGTATACACTAGAATATTCAGCAAACTCTCCTCTATCTTTTAAGACTAACCTGAACTCTCTAACATTTCTAGTTTTCACGTAATACTTCATTTTTGCGAAAATGAGCCGATATTCGAAAAATTCAAATTTCTCAAAAACTGAGGGTTACAGAACATTTCTGCTGCCGGATTCGTTTTCAGGGCGAGAAAGTCTATAAGGATCACCCAGTGGATATTGCGGAAAAAAATGGTGTTGTACAGTAATACCGACACCGTGGTGCGGAGAAATTCATGGCTCGAAAACTATTCATCGTTACAACATTTTGCTGGAAGTTATGTTTAGAGGACATTTCGATAATGATCAAAAAAATGTTAAACAAAAATTAAAGACACACTTTGGACGGAATTTAAGTTAAAAAAATTAAAAAGATTTTTTTAACAATTTCAAAACAAGTTACATAGAATTTATATTTATTTCTAAGTCTTTGAGGCTTTCTGAATCATCTGGTATATTTCTACTTTCGGAATCTATTGCAATATGAGAGTTATAAATTTTTAAATAGGACTATGCACAAAACTTTGACTGCCTGTAACTTAACAAATATTTCATATTTGGAAATTCCTTCAAATGGGTACATTTTTCGACGTTAGCTATAACATATTTAAATTTTATCAAAATCCGTGACATGACGGAAAATACCCAGATCACTTGACGTGGAACGCACCATATACATGTATGTATGTAAATTACATGCAGCTTGTTTTCAAATTGTGGAAAAAGCGTATTTAACTTTATGAAGTTAAATTGCGTACCATGTCTGTTATTAAAATTTGTTTTCTTATTTAGTTACATCAACGTCAAAATGTCTTCCAAACATAACTTCCGTATGAAATCGACACAGGGTATAAACCTGACCACCTCAGAATTTTATGAAATTTGGTATGAAGGTTGTCCTCATAGAGATTAAGAAAAATGTCAATTCTTATTCAAATATCTCAAACGGTTTCAAAATTACGGCTATGTAAATTTTCACAAAATCCAACAAACAAACGTAACCGACATACATATGTTAAAATCACCATAGTTTTTCTCCTAATTGAGCTAGGGAGATGAGAGTGGTGTCATTTTACGCAGTTTTAAGTGCCCTTTCTTTTGATGAACAACACAACATACTTTGTTACAAAAAGTTCTTTTGTGTCATCAAATTCAATAGTTTGATTTTGATTTTCTCAAAAGGTGCATTTTTGAAAATTTTCAAAAGATTCGTATACTTAAATAGTTTATACTCTTGGTAAGTGATTTTTAAAATTTCAAGGTAGGAGGCTAATGGGCTCATAGTTAAAGAATAATTATAATAAAGTGTGTTTTACGAAACTGTTAGTCACCCGACCTACTACACATTTCTATACTATATTACATTAATCATGGACTTAAAATTAAATTTTTAACAATTACAGCTTAAGCAAAAGTTATTCAGAACTTGATGAGTTGTGAAGTTTGTATGGCTTTTTCAGATGTTATTGCATAAATCCTCCTTATAGGAGTCGTGGGATCAACTTTACAAAGTACATCTGTGAGTCGTATCTATAATATGTTCGGTTTTCTTGGATATGAAAATGATGATAGAGGACCAGCAGGACGCAGAAATGTCACTTTTAGTTCATCTTCTTCTTCATTCTTCTCCAACACATATGCCAGCCACCACTTTTGCTCATATACAGCGGTTACATATCCACTAATTTCTGTCAATCGTAGTTTTTCAGAGCCTTTTTGGATGGTCACTGTTTTCTCTGTTGTATCTTTACAGAATATTTTTACACATATCTTTGATACGTTTGAATTTACATGCATATAAGCATGATATTGATGTGTTGCCTTAAAACTTATCGAATTCGATAAGTTGCTTGTGAATGCTCTGAAAAACTACGATTGACAGAAATTAGTGGATATGTAACCGCTGTATATCACCAAAAGTGGTGGCTGGCATATGTGTTGGAGAAGAATGAAGAAGAAGATGAACTAAAAGTGACATTTCTGCATCCTGCTGGTCCTTCATCATCATTTTCATATCCAAGAAAACCGGACATATTATGGATACGACTCACAGATGTACTTTGTAAAGTTGATCCCACGACTCCCACAAGAAGGATTTATGCAATAACATCTGAAAAAGCCATAAAAACTTCACAACTTATCAAGTTCTGAATAACTTTTGCATAAGCTGTAATTGTTAAAAATTTAATTTTAAGTCCATGATTAATGTAATATAGTATAGAAATGTGTAGTAGGTAGGGTGACTAACAGTTTCGTAAAACACACTGTTTTATAATTATTCTTTAACTATGAGCCCATTAGCCTCCTACCTTGAAATTTTAAAAATCACTTATCAAGAGTATAAACTATTTATAGGAATTTTTTGAAAATTTTAAAAAATGCAACTTTTGAGAAAATCAAAATCAAACTATTGAATTTGATGACACAAAAGAACTTTTTATAACAAAGTATTTTGTGTTGTACATCAAAAGAAAGGGCATTTAAAACTGAGTAAAATGACACCACTCCCATCTCCCTAGCTCAATTAGGAGAAAAGCTACGGTGATTTTAATATATGTCGGTTACGTTTGTTTGTTCGATTTTGGGAAACTTTACATAGCCGTAATTTTGAAACCGTTTGAGATATTTGAAAAAGAATTGGCATTTTTCTTAATCTCTATGAGGACAACCTTCATACCAAATTTCATAAAATTGTGAGGTGTTCAAGTAAAATTTTTCATTTTAGTGTGTGGATTTCATATGGAATGACTGCGCACCGTTCGGATTTTGGCCGGCTGTATGCATACGTATACATACATACATATCAACAAAACAATACTAATCAGTCTTGCTTTTAACTTTTAGAATCATCAATCTTGCAACAACATTGGTGAAAGTAACGAAAACAGTTTTAAACTCTAGTTCTTGTAGAAATGCAGACACAAATATACATATAGTGTTTCTATCATAACGGAATATAATATGTATGTATACTACGGTGGTCGTTAAATATTTAATTTTTTGCGACGCCCCCTAAAAAGCTTCCTTTTGATGAAAAAACACTGGGAATTTTTTTTTTAAATTAAAAACAACACGTGCCTCAAGACGATCTAAGTTAATACGAAAGAAAGGTTACTTAATCCTTGGAGTGAAGAAATCTAGATATTAAAATTACGTTTGTACTAATTTAGTTTTAAAGTTATACGTATATACATATGTATGTATATCTAGTATGCCACTCGATTCACTCCAGAACTTTCCTCTTCCCGTCAGTCTCTTTTTAGCGTTCATTCCCATTTCCATTGCTCGATCTCTTGGTTCCGTGAACCCTAGAATAGGTGCACGGAGTCCTTCCCATCGCGATCGCAATAGCATTGCTTGGTACACAAAGAAGAATGTGTACACCCAAGGTCATAAATCACGGCATACAATCGTACGACAGTGAAAAAGATTAATGAAGCCATTGTGCAGAAACAACACAGTTCTGTTGTATTAGGAACATGCCGGTGAGAGAAGTATCGCTATCGCAAATGTCCTACCTACGTCCGAAGTATCGTTGCATTATTCGATGAAGCTCTGACAAACGAAGCACCGAAATTCCCATTGAAGCTACAAAATAATCGTAACTCGATGTAACGTCCTGTTGCAGCATTATTACTCTCGCGCGCTTTCTTCGGTGTCATCGGATATTATCATTAATACGGCATTGTAACGATATTAACTCCCTCTCCCCCTGAATTTCGTAATTCGGTGCATCAGCGAATTAACCTGTGATGCACTCAGCAGTACGCAGTTGATAGTCATTGCACCGCAAAGTAGTCGATTTACTTCGCTGAGCGGAAGTAGCTCGCTACGGGAGGTATGTACTCTCTCTTCTCGAGTCGAGGCGTTACATTCGTGCGCTTTACTCTCCTCCATCTTTGTCACGCTTTCGTCGAGTTTCTTTTTCTCTTTCTGTTTCTATCGTACCGCGTTTACGTCTCTTTCTCAATTCACGTTCCCCGTTCTTCTCGAATTATTCTACTTCTACACGGTTGTCTCTCTTACTCTCTCCGTTTCTATTTCCACAGGATTTCACGTAATCAGTCCTCTCTCTGCTATGGTTCCTCTCCGCCTGATAATAATTTGCTCTTGCTTTAGTCAGTCGAATCCCGCTAGCTTAAGTCGTGCAAGGCACAGTAAACGCCCGTTACGCTCGAAAAGATCAATTTATTAATCAAGTTGCGGCATACGGGAGGTGTGTTTATACTGCCCGATCGAAACGCCCAGATTTTTCCACGATTCTGTTCGACGGCGTAAACGCAAATCAGGCAGTTTCCACGAATCTATGAAAGCCCATTCGGCTGCAAAAATCGGAGCTGTGTTGAACAGGAGAAAAATATAGAAAGATGGGGGGGAGGGGGCGGGGGAGAAAAAGTTAACGATCTTCTTTTGATATGCTGCGGGTATAACAATTCGTTATTTCTATCCTTGCGGTTTCATTCAGCCAAACGAACTTTATCCGTGCGATGATCATCTTCTGATTAAAGTACATGTACAACCACGTGGTTGCTGGTTTGTACTTTCATTTAAACTTGCCTCTGAGTTTCTTCTTACATTCTGACATTCTTTCTATGATAAGTCCCACCGTTTCACATTAACGAGTCGTATACACAGAACGTTGCCTTGCGAAATGATTTCATTCGTTACGCTCCAGAAGAATAATTTCTAAATAAACCGGATCCAACTGACAAATGTTACAATAATTTAGAATATTTTCATATTTTTAAGTTCAATCGATATAAACGGCCGGTAAACTGCGTCTTTCGACACTCGTTTGAAATAAATGATGCAACGATACTGCCGCATAACAAGGAGGATTCACATGCATCGGTCTGCGTACAACACGGTATATAAAACCCAATATTATTTATCCTTTTAAATAGAATTCTAGTTTGATTATGCCTCACCGGATTCCATGAACGGTTAAAGTATAATGCATTTTCAAATTAAACCGGGTGTCCCAAAATTATGCGGCAAGCGGGAACAAGCAGATTGTTTATAACAAAAGAAATTGAAAATTCCTTTACCTTTTTTTGATTTGAAGCCTCGTTTTGGAGATACAAGCTTCCAAAATATCGTGGTCTGACTTCCGGCCCGCGCGGTTCGAACATCAGCTGGATGAAGGCATATACGCGAGAAAAGTATAGACGAGCAGTTAGCGGGCAGAGGGGCACAGCTGTCGTTCGGCGAAATCTCAGCTGAGCGTCGATGGATACTCCTCTCCCCGCTGACCGCTCGCCGATACTTTTCTCGCGTACATATATGCCTCCAGCTGATGTTCGAACCGCGCGGGCCGGAAGTTAGACCACGATATTTTGGAAACTTGTATCTCCAAAACGCGGCTTCAAATCAAAAGAAGGTAAAGGAATTTTCGATGTCTTTTGTTATAAACAATCTGCCTGTTCCCGCTTGCCGCATAATTTTGGGACACCCGGTATATATTACAAAACACAGTATGACAAGGACTCCTATAAAAGGCGACGTACACTTCACGTTATGCGCTAGTTTACTGTATACATGGTTAATAATGGACAGCAAAAGAACGGAATGGAAATAATAGCACGTTCTAGCCGTGAACAAGAAACGTTCGATTTCTTTCGAACCCTGAAATTCCATGTACCGAGAGAGTTACGTTGCACTTACATCAGTGAACGTGCTCCCGATTGTGGTTTCAAGGGGAAAGTTCGATGCAATCGTAACGTGTTTACTCTACCAGCTGCACTTACGTTGCCGATAAAGCCACAATAAAGATGGCGTAAAAAGCGCGAGTACCGTTCTTCGGTATCCAAATTCGAGATTCGAATACCATCGTTGCAACATTTTTCTATGGGTCGATTAGTTTCCGGTGTTGCAATTTCCGTAGCTTGCTTCGAGACAGCAAATTTTATGTAAATACTAGCGGACCCGACAGACGTTGCGTTGTCCTGTACACACGTCTTAAGACGTTGATTGCGTTGCTCTAAATTTCCATTTGCACGGGTATTTGCAACTTGCTCTCTTAAATTTACATTATCCCTCGAGTGTTCTTCTAATGTTCTATCCAATCGACGATTATGGACCAATTGTGTATGTTGAGCACGTCGACCAATATTTCTTGCTCTTCCACGAAGACGTGGCATTTTTTTGTAAAAATAAAATGATGTAATACCACACGATATTTACAAAATGTACAATTTTTTACGTATTCAACTTACCTCATACTATACACATACTCACACACTATCGATTGATCGAATTATCGTAACTGTACATGTAATGACGTTAAATATTGTAATAAGTTTTTAATATAAATTTTCATCAAAACGGTCCAAACTGTTACAGCTTATTCCACAAAGTTTAAAATTATCAAATTTAAGACGTGTGTACAGAACAATGTCTGTACTGCGTTAACGCACGAAAAATGTGTTATGAAATCAATGAACTATAAAAATAAGTATCTAGGTTAGAATGTTTGTTAATCAACGCGCGAGTAAATTTTGATAGAAAATCATTTAAAATACTCACTTCAATACCACACTATGTTTGCAAAATATACAATTTTTTACATATACTTCAAAAACTTTAACACACTAATTACATCTACTATGTAATATTTCAATTAGCACTGATTGTGATTTATTTTTGTGATTTATCTTGACACATTAATAAAACAAATTTTTCCTGAATCTGTCAACACTGCGATCGCAGCGCTGTCTGTCGGATCCAATGTAAAAAATACCAAGATCAACAACAATTTATAAATTAAAAATTAATTAAATAAACATTTTCCAGTAGACTAAATTGTGAATCTAAACCATTCTCGAATCCACTGGAACACACACACAAAATTTCATCCAAATCGGTCCAGCCGTTTAGGAGGAGTTCAGTCACATACACACGGACAGAAGAATCAAGAGTTAAGGTCTTGACTCGGGCCAAGTACAAGAGTTCCCGACTGGTAGACCTGAACTACTCTTTTCCGGAAGAATTAGATCGAGGTTTTCGGGGTATTCAAACGGCATTAAATCCGCATATTTCCCCCAAACTATGGTGATATTCGTGTAGGCCTCGTCCGCCCGAGTAATTTAAGCCTAACTACGAGAAGATTCATCAAGCCAATTGCGAGATCTTTTGATCTAAAAAGTCGACGTTTTTGTAAGAAACGTCGTCTTCTTCCTCTCCTCCTTCTCCATCACCATCACCATCTCCTAGTTCAGCCTGTCACGCAGCCCGGTGTCAAACCCTAACATATGTTTCATACCATGCGAGATAATTTTTCTGCCGATAACGTAGATTTTTCTATGTAATCTGAGACATGCCGGAAAAACATCAAGAGACAAGGTTTTGTCTCGGACCAAATACAAGTGTCGCTTATTGGTATTCAGAAAATCTTCAAGGGTTATCAATAATTTATAAATTTAACATAATGGTTTCTTAAATTGTAGAAGAAATGTATTTGATTTTTGAAACTTAGGCTTAACAATATATCGCAACAATACGCTTAAAACAGATTAAACGCCGACATTTTTTCAAATCAATAAAAAATAAATTTAAAAATATTAAAAACAAATATTACTTAAATGCCCGATAAAACAATTAGAAATGTTTAGAATAAAATTAATGAGTGACCACGATTGGCGAAGACGCACCGAAATACTTGCTCACGGCTGTGGCTACGGCTGCGCTCGGAGTGCGAGCGTGACAGACAGATATAAAGAAAGAGAGGCCCTTATGCTAGAAAAATTCGAATCATGTTAAATTCCGCATTGCTTTGTCGTCAGCCGCGCTCTCACACATGCTTGCGTGGCCAAGTCGCGTCGCGTCGTTTGTTTGGCTAGTGCGAGCGCGACGGAGTGACGGAAAGATAGAGACAAGGAAGTCGGTGTCAGTTATTTATACCCGGAGACATAGTACGCCACATCGAGAAGGAATTATTACGAAAAAGAGGGAAAGGTAGACACCTTCATGATGCACGCATTAGTACGTCATTCGGAAACTTTCAAAGTGCTATCAATAATTAATGTGCTTCATTTTTAGAACTTCGATACATGTCGAAGTGTATCTTAAAATTTCTACAAGCTCTTCTTTAGTGCATAATCAAATTGTTCTATAAACAGGTCTTCCAAGAAAAAGTAGCCAAATTATTTTTATCGGGTTATCCGGCACTGTTAAATAATCTTTGTTACATGCTTCGTATCGACACTTTACCATCTCGGCTATTGAATCTCCAAATTGTTTTTTATCTATTTGTAACAGTGTTATGATATTACACAAACTATTTTTTGTTCAAACCCGACGTTGAAATATACGTAAGATTATCGGACATGATGACGTTGTTATACGTAAATCGAAAAATGTTTATAAGGATATACATTTGACCAAATTAAAGTTCTAAAGTTAAAAACATTTTTCAGCAATTCACACTAACCATTATTTTAAATTTACCCCGTTTTCATAAAACCATTTTGGCCACTTCTATGTGTATTATAATTTTCGAATTATGAATTTAAAAACCAAAGGTACAAAATCGTCACTGTCTTGCAATAATTAAATGTTTATTATTTTGTTAATTCCTTAAAATGTGTTTTCTTTTTCAATATTACTGACAATATATGCAAGTCCTAGTACTTAGACTAAATGTTTACTGTCTCCGGAGGAGTCTCTGATTTTTTTATTCACGTCTTCAAAGAATTTTTAAAAATTTTAAAATACATAATTCTGGTTACTATATTGTTTGAACATAAATAACATTTAAAGGATAATTTTTTACATTTTGCCACATCATGATTGCAAAATTATTATAATAATGATATCTGTATATTCCTTTATTTTCCTGCATTCCCTGATTTCTTTATTTCCTTATTTCTTTAATAACAAGTATTTCAATAAAAAATATACTGTACTTTACATAATTCTACGAATGGAGTGAAATCCACAAAAAGCATCGAAAATGCAAAGCTATGAGCCAAGTACAAGAGAATGTTACATTGGAATAGGTTGCTCATTAACATTTGCCATGCATTATGATAGTTATGCTTTAAATGTGCCTCGTCTTTTGGAATTTTCTCAGTTGTTTTCGGACTTACACGGGTAAAGTGAAGAAGTGTACAAATATACATCTGTCATTTTGTAGATAGTATTAACAGTATTCGGCAAAAGATCGTTTCGGTAACACCTCGTTTACATACTGCACAAATGAGGAATACAATGATCATGAAATATTTTTCAAAATCAATTTCCGATACTCATAAATTGCATACAGCAATACCTCTGACCGAAAATGAAGTAGTGATAAAACCGCATTCTTTTTTAAATATAAGCGAGACCACTGTTATTTCAATTCGGCGCTAATGAAACACAAACAAAAATCGTAAAAATATTTTTAAAAATGCTGGAAAATACATATTGGACGAAATTTAAGATTAAAAAACTATAAACATTTTTTAATAATTTAAAAACAAGTTCCATTCAATTTATAATTGGTACTTTGTAAATTTCTATATCTATTATGGTTTGAGAATTCTACTATTTTAAAAAAAAGCACAAAGCTTTGAGTGTCTATAACTCAAAAATATTGCACATTTTGAAAATTCTGTAAAATGAGATTGTCTTAGGACAGAACTACCATATACTAACATTTTATCAAAATCCGTGGCATGGCTGCAAAAACGCTGATCATTTCACATGGAACGCACCATTCGTGTTTCACAAGTGAAATACATATAATACATACATATGTATACATTAGATTCGAGTAATTGGTAGTCAGAAACTTTTGTACTTTTTGAAATACAACAAGAAGAATCGGTCATATTTCGTTAGACCAACAAAGTGAAATATAGGTGATTCTCTTGAAAAAGAGAAAGGTTTTAAATTAGAAGCCTCTGGCAATTATTGTATAACGATGATAATGTCCTCAGAATATCTTATCCACAAAAAGCATCAAAATGCAAAGCTATGGGCCAAGTACAAGAGGGTGTTACATTAGAATAGGTTGCTCATTAACATAAACTGCATTTTTCACAGGATTTGAAATCAATCAAATGTGAGCAAGTACAAATTATTGTAGAGCAACGACACAATACTATCGCTAAGTAAATATATAGAATTAACTAAATTTCCCAAAATATGGTGTCTTCTCATTTAATGACTAAATCTGTTTACTGCTCTGTTAAATGTACTTGGTGACCCGCTTTTTACGAAGCTTGATGTCCAAAACGTAACGAAACAAACATTTCTAATTTAATATGTTGACAATCTGGATGTGTGTGAGAGGAAATTACATTGACATACTGTAGTGTATTTCAACAATTGATGTTAAAATAAATTAAAAAGGAACGACACGAGATATTTAAAGAACTTTCATTCTGTACAATAAGAAGCCCACTTTATACTGTGTTTTAGCAACTCTCTTTTAATGTCGCACATTCTCAACTATTTAAGCTTAGGGGAGTTGATCCTACAGGTATTTTTTATCATCGAACCTTCGTAAAAAGCGGGCCACCAAGTACATTTAATAGAGCAGTAAACAGATTTATTCATTAAATGAGAAGACAGCATATTTTGGGAAATTTAGTTAATTGTATATATTTACTTAGCGATAGTATTGTGTCGTTGCTCTACAATAATTTGTACTTGCTCACATTTGATTGATTTCAAATCCTGAGTAAAATGCAGTTTATGTTAATGAGCAACCTATTCCAATGTAACATTCTCTTGTACTTGGCCCATAGCTTTGCATTTTCGATGCTTTTTGAGGATTTCACTCCATTCGTAGAATTATGTAAAGTACAGTATGTTTTTTATTGAAATACTTGTTATTAAAGAAATAAGGAAATACAGAAATCAAGGAATGCAGGAAAATAAAGGAATATACAGATCTCATTGTTATAATAATTTTGCAATCATGATGTGGCAAAATGTAAAAAATTATCCTTTAAATGTTATTTATGGTTAAAAAATATAGTAATCAGAATTATGTATTTAAAAATTTTTTTAAATTCTTTGAAGACGTGAATAAAAAAATCAAAGACTCTTCCGGAGACGGTAAAAATGTAGTATAGCTACTTTTCTAGTGATGTGTACAAGGTTCTCGCAGCATGCTAGAGATTGTTGAAAGACTTGCATACAGGGTGTCCCATTTCCTTGGACGCACCCGGAACCAGGTGATAGCTGAGGTAATTCTAATATAGGGATGTAACATTCTCAATGTCCTATCTCAATTCGTAGCCGAGTTATTAAAGAAAAACGATAGCCACTCAGAGGGCTCCGTTAGACCCGGCCGCGCGACAGTAGAAGTTCTGCACCAGTAGGGTACCGTACCATTGGGAACTGTCGCGCGGCCGGGCCTAACGGAGCCCTCTGATTGGCTGTCGGTTTTCGTTAATAACTCGGCCACGGATTGGAATGGGACGCTGAGAATGTTACATCCCTATATTAGAATTACCTCAGCTATCACCTGGTTCCGGGTGCGTCCAAGGAAATGGGACAACCTGTATATTGTCGGTAATATTGAAAAAGAAAACACACTTTAAGGAATTAGCAAAATAATATACATTTAACTATTGCGAGACAGTGACGGATATGTACGTTCGGTTTTTAAATTCTTAATTCAAAAATTATAATACACATAAAAGTGGACAAAAATGGTTTTATGAGAACGGGGTAAATTTAAAATAATGGTTAGTGTGAATTACTGAAAAATGTTTTTAACTTTTAGAACTTTAATCAGGTCAAATGTATATCCTTGTAAACATTTTTCGATGTACGTATAACAACGTCATCATGTCCGTTAATCTTACGTATATTTCAATGACGGGTTTGAACAAAAAATAGTTTTTAAGTAATATCATAACATTGTTACAAATAGATAAAAAACAATTTGGAGATTCAATAGCCGAGATGGTAAAGTATCGATACGAAGCATGTAACAGAGATTATTTAACAGTGCCGGATAACCCGATAAAAAAATCTGCCTACTTTTTCTTGGAGACCTGTTTACAGAACAATTTGATTACGTACTAAAGAAGAGCTTGTAGAAATTTGAAGATACGCTTTGACATGTATCGAAGTTCTAAAAATGAAATACATTAATTATTGATAACACTTTGAAATTTTCCGAATGACGTACTAATGCTTGCATTACGAAGGTGTCTATCTTTCCCTCTTTTTCTTATAGTTCCTTCTCTCTGTGGCGTACTATGTCTCCGGATATCAACAACTGACAACGACTTCTTGGTCTCTATCTTTCCGTTGCTCCGTCGCTCGCGCTCGCACTAGCCAAACAAACGACCTGTGCCACGCAAGCATGTGTGAGAGTGCGCTTGACGACAAAGCAATGCGGAATTTACCATGATTCGAATTTATCTAGCATACAGGCCGCTCTTTCTTTACTTGTCTGTTACGCTCGCACTCTGAGCGCAGCCGTAGCGACAGCCGAGAGCAAGTATGTATTTCGGTGCGTCTTCGCCAATCGTGGTCACTCATTAATTTTATTCTAAGCATTTCTAATTATTTTATGGGGCTTTCAAGTATTATTTATTTTCAATTTTTTTTAATTTATTTTTTAAGCGTATTAGTGCGATTTATTATTAAGCCTAAGTTTCAAAAATCAAATACATTTTTTCTACAATTTAAGAAACCATTAATAACCCTTGAAGATTTTCTGAATACCAATAAGCGACTCTTGTATTTGGTCCGAGAGAAGACCTTGTCTCTTGACTTTTTAGATCAAAATATCTCGCAATTGGCTTGATGGATCTGCTTCACTTCCAAAGAGCCGCATGTGGCTCGCGAGCCGCAGGTTGCCGACCCCTGGTCTATCCGATACCTCGTCTGTGAACGAATGTTAGGGTTTGACTCCCGGCTACGTGACAGGCTAGAGATGAACATGGAGATGGAGGTGATGATGGAGAAGGAGGAGAGGAGGAAGACGACGTTTCTTACAAAAACCTCGACTTTTTAGATCAAAAGATCTCGCAATTGGCTTGATGGATCTTCTCGTAGTTAGGCTTAAATTACTCGGGCGGACGAGGCCTACACGAATATCACCATAGTTTGGGGGAAATATGCGGATTTAATGCCGTTTGAATACCCCGAAAACCTCGATCTAATTTCTCCGGAAAAGAGTAGTTCAGGTCTACCCGTCGGGAACTCTTGTACTTGGCCCGAGTCAAGACCTTAACTCTTGATACGTATCGATATAAAAACAGGCAAATAACTTTGGCATTTTATAATAATTAGCCGAATCTTTTTCTATACAGAGTATCTCGATACTCTCGCGAAGGAGTAAATTTATATGAAAACTCGTTACACGATATCGTTCCTTGAAGCGGAAATATTTACAATGTAAATCCATCCGTGGGAAAATTTGCAGTAATACCCTACAGCTTTTATAGAATTAATTATAGCGCGGACACATCGAAACGCATCGAAAGCTAGCATGCACAGCTGCTCCGCTTATTATCTAATAATACACATTGAATTTATTACAGTTTCATTATGGCATCGGCAATTAGAACTTTGCGCCCGCATGATATATAATCGGGTCACCGATAATGAGATCTACAAAAAGCATCGAAAATGCAAAGCTATGGGCCAAGTACAAGAGAATGTTACATTGGAATAGGTTGCTCATTAACATAAACTGCATTTTACACAGGATTTGAAATCAATCAAATGTGAGCAAGTACAAATTATTGTAGAGCAACGACACAATACTATCGCTAAGTAAATATATACAATTAACTAAATTTCTCAAAATATGGTGTCTTCTCATTTAATGACTAAATCTGTTTACTGCTCTATTAAATGTACTTGGTGGCCCGCTTTTTACGAAGCTTGATGTCAAAAACGTAACGTAACAAACATTTCTAATTTAATATGTTAACAATCTGGATGTGTGTGAGAGGAAATTACATATACATATTGTAGTGTATTTCAACAATTGATGTTAAAATAAATTAAAAAGGAACGACGTGAGATATTTAAAGGACTTTCATTCTAAACAGTAAGAAGCCCACTTTATACTGTGTTTTAGCAACTCTCTGTTAATGTCGCACATTCCCAACTATTTATGCTTAGGGGAGTTTATACTACAGTTATTTTTTACCATCGAAGCTTCGTAAAAAGCGGGCCACCAAGTACATTTAATAGAGCAGTAAACAGATTTAGTCATTAAATGAGAAGACACCATATTTTGAGAAATTTAGTTAATTGTATATATTTACTTAGCGATAGTATTGTGTCGTTGCTCTACAATAATTTGTACTTGCTCACATTTGATTGATTTCAAATCCTGTGTAAAATGCAGTTTATGTTAATGAGCAACCTATTCCAATGTAACATTCTCTTGTACTTGGCCCATAGCTTTGCATTTTCGATGCTTTTTGTAGATTTCACTCCATTCGTAGAATTATGTAAAGAACAGTCTGTTTTTTTATTGAAATACTTGTTATTAAAGAAATAAGGAAATAAAGAAATCAGGAAATGCAGGAAAACAAAGGAATATACAGATCTCATTATTATAATAACTTTGCAATCATGATGTGGCAAAATGTAAAAAATTATCCGTTAAATGTTATTTATGTTTAAAAAATATAGTAACCAGAATTATGTATTTAAAAATTTTTAAAAATTCTTTGAAGACGCGAATAAAAAAATCAGAGACTCTTCCGGAGACAGTAAACATTTAGTCTAGGTACTAGGACTTGCATATATTGTCAGTAATATTGAAAAAGAAAACACATTTTAAGGAATTAGCAAAATAATAAACATTTAACTATTGCAAGACAGTGACGGATTTGTACGTTTGGGTTTTAAATTCTTAATTCGAAAATTATAATAAACATAGAATTGGCCAAAATGGTTTTATGAAAACGGGGTAAATTTAAGATAATGGGTAGTGTGAATTGCTGAAAAATGTTTCTAACTATTAGAACTTTAATTTGGTCAAATGTATATCCTTGTAAACATTTTTCGATTTACGTATAACAACGTCATCATGTCCATTAATCTTACATATATTTCAACGACGGGTTTGAACAAATAGTGTTTAAGTAATATCATAACACTGTCACAACTAGATAAAAAACAATTTGGAGATTCAATAGCCGAGATGGTAAAGTGTCGATACGAAGCACGTAACAAAAATTATTTAACAGTGCCGAATAACCCGATAAAAAAAATTTGCCTTCTTTTTCTTGGAAGACCTGTTTACAGAACAATTTGATTATGTACTAAAGAAGAGCTTGTAGAAATTTTAAGATATGCTTTGACATGTATCGAAGTTCTAACAATGAAACACATGAATTATTGATAACACTTTGAAAACTTCCGAATGACGTACTAATGCGTGCATCACGAAGGTATCTACCTTTCCCTCTTTTTCATAATAATTCGTTCTCGATGTGGCGTACTATGTCTCCGGATATAAACAACTGACACCGACTTCTTTGTCTCTAACTTTCCGTCACTCCGTCGCGCTCGCACTAGCCAAACAAACGACGCTACGTGGTCACGCAAGCATGTGTGAGAGCGCAGCTGACGACAAAGCAATGCGAAATTTAACATGATTCGAATTTTTCTAGCATAAGGGCCTCTCTTTCTTTACTTCTGTCTGTCACGCTCGCACTCCTAGCGCAGCCGTAGCGACAGCCGAGAGCAACGGTGCGTCTTCGTCAATCGTGGTCACTCATTAATTTTATTCTAAACATTTTTAATTATTTTATCGGGCATTTAAATATTTATTTTCAATATTTTTAAATTTATTTTTTATTCATTCGAAAAAAAGTCGGCGTTTAATCTGTTTTAAGCGTATTGTTGCGATATATTGTTAAGCCTAAGTTTCATAAATCAAATACATTTTTCTACAAATTAAGAAACCATTATGTTAAATTTATAAATTATTGATAACCCTTGAAGATTTTCTGAATACCAATAAGCGACTCTTGTATTTGGTCCGAGACAAGACCTTGTCTCTTGATTTTTTCCAGCATGTGTCAAATAGATTACATAGAAAAATCTACGTTATCGGCAGAAAAATTATCTCGCATGGTATGAAACATATGTTAGGGTTTGACACCGGGCTGCGTGACAGGCTGGAGATGAAAATGACGATGGAGATGGAGAAGGAGGAGAGGAAGAAGACGACGTTTCTTACAAAAACGTCGACTTTTTAGATCAAAATATCTCGCAATTGGCTTGATGGATCTTCTCGTAGTTAGGCTTAAATTACTCGGGTGGACGTCCCCTACAAGAATATCATCATAGTTTGGGGGAAATATGCGGATTTAATGCCGTTTGAATACCCCGAAAACCTCGATCTAATTCTTCCGGAAAAGAGTAGTTCAGGTCTACCAGTCGGGAACTCTTGTACTTGGCCCGAGTCAAGACCTTAACTCTTGATAATGTAATCTGAATTTGATTACAATATGGTATACGTACCATGTATGTCTTTGTTGTAGTCGTATTAAGGGGGGGGGGGTAAGGGTTTCAGGGCAAAAAAAAACACTTTCTTTGCGATTTTTTTTCAGACGAAAGAATAAAGCAAATTCGTTCGAACCTTTTGCACATTATATATTGTTATTTCAACAACATTTTGTAATTTTTTGGTTGCAAAATATCAACAAATAAGCCGGTGACAGAGCTTTTCCGAGAGCGCCTTTCGAAAAACACGTGTTGCGGTGATCACTGTATCTCAGCAGAAAAGTATCAGAAATCAAAATAACAGTAAAATTTAGTTAGAAGATGAGTAAATCCTCCCCCCAACGATCGCTAATTGTTATTTTTTTCATTTTAAAACTTTTGGTGGTCGTTTGAAGCAAAAATTGCGATTTTTCACTAAAATTTCTGTCATTTTGCTACTGAAAAAAACCCTTAATGTCAAAAAAAAATATCATACTAATCGTTGGGGGGAGCTATTTTATATATAGAAGGTATGTACCAAGTTTGAAAAGAATCGGTGAAGTATGTTTTAAATGCCAGTGATCACGGACTTTGAAAACATGGTTTCGAGAAAACCGCGTTTAAAGATTTAACTGTACAAAAGTGAAGATAAATTCCTTTTCCGCCGAGTATTTTACTTCTCCGTTTTTTTTTTAATTTTTTTGTCGCTTCGTCACTCAGTCTAAACACATTTCATTTACACTTTAGAATCCCGTATTTCAGATTTTCGTATCCCACATTACTATTATAAAATCACTGATGTGAGCGGCAAACGCCCGACCGAAAGTATAACGACTGGTCAATACCTGGTCAATAACTTTGAGAGTTTTTCTCCGATTATCTTAAAATTTTGGGACAATACTCTCGAAATATTGAACTATAAGAAAAAGCAAAAAAAAAAATCGATTTCTCGATTACGCAAACCCTTACCCCCCCCCCCTTAAGCCAGTGTGCAAATTTCAATTACCATCAGCCACGTTAGTTGAGAAGAAACTTTCGGTTACTCTAATCCTTAAAAAAGCATCGAAAATGCAAAAGTATAGGCCAAGTACAAGAGGATGTGACTGTGGAATAGCTTGCTTGTTAACATAAACTTCATTACACGAAGTATTTGAAATCCAACAAATGCGAGCAAGTACAAAATATTGTACAGGATCGACACTATACTATCGCTAAGTCAATATATTCAATTAACTAAATTTTGAGGATCGAGAGAGGGCGTGACAGGAGAAAGTTGAAAACGAAAGAGGCACGGGAAAAATGTGAGAAAAGAGAGGAAAAGGGAGGAAAAAATAAAGAAGGAAGGGGAATAGCGGAAGAGTGAGTAGGGCGGATTCAGAGGAAGTGATGGGGTGTGGCGTGGGGTTGAGGGAGAGAAGCAGGAGGAAGGAAAAGGTGGAGGTGTTTGAGGTTAGGAAGAGCGAGAAAGAGAAAGAAAGGGAGCGACACCTAGGGGAAAGGAAGAAAAATAGGAGGAAGGCGACACCTGGAGGGACAGAGGAAGACAAGGGAAAAAGTGTCGGTAAAGACGGAAAAGAAGGAAAGAAAGGGTGAAAGAGAAAGGAATGGAGAAAGGAGACCGGAAGGAGAAAGAAAGGGAAGGACGGGAAGGAGGAAAGGAAAGAAGCAAGGGTGAAGGGGAGTGGCGGAAGGGTAGAGGCAGGGACAGCAGGATGGAGATAATAAGGAGAGAGAGGAAGGAAAGCACTGGGAGTGCGACAAGCACGGAAACAGAGGATTGGCTGATGAAGAGGAAGAGAGACGAGGAGAGAGAGGAAGAATGGGAAGAACAAGGGAGGGAAGGATTTAGGAAAAGCAAAAAAACAATGAGATCGCCGGGGAAGACGGGAGAGGGGATGATAAAGGAAAACGGAGTTGAAAAGAAGGAGGAACGAAAGGGGGAAGACAAAAAGAGTAGTGTGGAGAGAGAGATAGAGGAGATAAAAAAGGAGATAAGGAAGATGAAGAAGGAAGGCAAGAAGGAAGAGGAAGAATTAATAAGAAGGGTGGAGGAAAGAACAAAAAAGGGAAGTGGAGGATTTGAAAAGAGAGATGGAGAGGAGGGAGGAGAAGTGGAAGAGAGAAAAGAGGGCGTTGATGGAATGGATCGAGAGGATGGAGAAAGAGGTGACGAGAGGCAGGGAGGAAGAAGAGAATAGAAAGGGAGAAGGAAGAAAAATAGTGGCGAAGGAGGAGGGGAGGGGGGAAGAAAGAAAGGGAAAGGAGGCAAGACGTCAGAAAAAGGAATTAAGTGAAGAGGAAAGAAGAATAAGAGAAATAGAGAGGTGGAGAGAAAGCAAGGAGAGGGAGGAGAGAAGAAGGAACGTTGAGATCAAGGGACTGCAGAGGAAGAAGGAGGGAATGAAACAGGAGGTGAGGGAAATTTTAGAGGAAGGCATAGGAGTAAAGGCAGAAATAGAAGGAATAAAGGAAATAGGCACAGGAAAGGGTGGAGAAGGGCTGAGGACGGTGGTGGTAAAACTGAAGAGGGAGGAAGGAAAAAGAGAGATAATGGAGAAGAAGAAAGCTCTAAGAGGAAGAAGAGAGAGGGTAGAGGATGATCTGACTTGGAGGGAAAGAAAGATGTAGTGGTGGATAAGGAGGATAGCAGAAGAAGAGGGAAGAAAAGGAAAGAGAGTGAGGACAAGTTATGGGAGAATTTGGATTAGGGTGGTCGTTAAAAATTAAATCTTTTGCGACGCCCCCCAAAAAGCTTCCTTGTGATGTAAAAACACTGTTTTTTTTTTTTTTTTTTAATTAACAACAACACCTGCCTCGGGACGATTTAAGTTAATTTTTGGTATAATCACGTATTCGGGAATTTTTATGAGAATTCGATTTTATTCGAAATATAAACAATTATTGTGACTTAGATGGCAGTTGATATCCGGAAATTTCATGCTGTGTCTCTCCGATCAAAAATATATTTTCTTTCTTATCTTCCATTCGTATTTTGGTAATAATTGTCAATTCCGATTCCAAATGTAGTTTGTCAGGAATAATATCAGACTTTCCGCAAGTAAAAACTATTTCTTTTTTCAAATAATCGTAAACCACTCGCATCATTACAATGATGAGTTACATAACTGTTTTACTTAATTCACAGTTACAATGATGCGCGAGCACCAGCGCTGTCGCCCTGCGTAATACTATTTGACACGGATTTTTAAAAACCCCTGACACTAAAACGGTTAAAATTCCTCACTAAAAATAATAATACTGAAGATATTTCATTGTTAATAATTTTTAAATCTCAGAAGAATTATTATTCCATATTAATTAATGAGATATTTTCAGAAAAGACATGATTATACCAAAAATTAACTTTATCGTCTCGAGGCACGCGTTGTTGTTAATTAAAAAAAAAATCCCCAGTGTTGTTGCATCATAAGGAAGCTTTTTGGGGGCGTCGCAAAAGATTAGTTAATTAAAATAAGAATAAATTTAAATTTTTGCTTATTGTTATTTTAATTAACTAATGTTTTTTTATTGATTTGTGTTGTAAAATTGTATAATTCTCATAAAAATTCCCAAAAACGTGATTATACCAAAAATTAACTTAAATCGTTTTGAGGCACGTGTTGTTGTTAATAAAAAAAACACTGTTTTTGCATCATAAGAAAACTTTTGGGGGGCGTCGCAAAAGATTTAATTTTTAAAGACCACCCTAATGCATATACAGTAGATTCTTGAATAGTGTTCCAAACTCGGGTCCGGCGGCGTGCGTTTTGCAGGTTTAAGGAAGCTATTTTTTTACGTGGCGTTCGCTATGTTATACTAAGATAGCGGCGAATGTAAACACATTCGGCGAGCGATAGTGGGGGGGGGGGACCGAGTTCGAGGTAGATGATAAAAGTTAAATCCCTGCGTATCGGTGAGTCACTATTACTAATGCAACGATGAAACTTTTTCATTTTTGGATTTTTTTTTATGAAAATGTTCTTAACGGGTCGGTGAGCTTCTTCTGATGAAAATGATACCAAATACGGCATAGTTTGGATTATTTATAATTTGTCAGGATTATTTTAATAAATGGGTAATGTTATATAAATGTTATTGTGTTTGGTATCATTTTAATCAGAAGAGCCTCACGAATATGTTAGTAAAATTTTCAGAAAAAAAAATCCAAAAATGAAAAAGTTTCATCGTTGTATTAGTGTGTAACACACCGATATATGAGCCTTATCTGCGATCTCACAGTCTCGGTTTGTTTTTCTTGCGTCGGCCTTTGTAAAACCGCCACTCGAAATCGTCGAGAAAAGTGCGGTTTTCAAGAATTACCCGCTATTTTGGCGTGCGAAATTCAAGTTCGTTCTGTTTTTGGCGTGCGTCTATCAAGAACAGTTCTTGAGTTCTCTCCCAAAGTTAGACTATTCAATAGGGAGTTTGTAAACCGTTAGAAGGAAAATATTCTGTTAAGGACGAGCCGCATCCATCCGGGTACACTCGTAATACATACCCATAGAAACGCTTATTAGTTATGTAAATATTATCGAAATTATATCGTGTTTGGTATCATTGTAATCGAAACAATCTCGTCGATATGTTAATCAAATTTTCGCGACATAATAATTAAAAGTGCAAAAGTTTTATTGCTATTATTTGTTTAGGAGCATATCGCAGCTCGTCAAAGGATGCCGCTGTCGTGTTACATTAATCGCTTGACTGGTTCCAGGGGGGAACCCCCCCGATGGTGGGGATAAAGACGTGCGTTTTTCGCGTTATTCTCGAACGGACAATTATCCCGAATTTACTGTACTAACATTAAATGCAACGAAATACGGTAAATTCCGATTTAATAAATTAAATCGAACACAGACTGAATATTTACGATTTTCCTCGATATATGATATTGCCGAGAAATATACCTGTGTTTCAGTGATCATATGTTTAACCCATTGACTGCCAACTACGAAATATCTCGTAGTAAGCGTCTGTACCAAAACTGCCAACTACGAGATTTCGCGTAGTGTGTGATTGGCTACAAATGGCTATTTGAGTTAAGAATTATTAGAAAGGATGAATGAAAAAAAGAGCGTGTGTACGGAGTACACGTGTCAGAAGTGAAACTTCTATGGCAAACTTAATTTAAAATTTATTAATTAATAGTTAATAGATGTCAGAGACTAAAGAGGCGATAAAAAGTGAAATATTTACGGTACATAAAGGGTATAGGCATAGTATTGAAAGGATTTAAATGAGAAAAGTTTACACAAATTATAAGACACATATTCTTCGATTTATTTCTTCGATATTAACAACATTATCTGATGGTGTTTGTAGTGGTATGGTTGTCGCTAAAGCCTTATGGTAACTAAAATATGAAACATAAGTTCTTGTTTCAATATTTTCCAAATATCGTGTAAAAATAGCATCTGTTGTGCTTCCAGATTTAGTTGTCGAGATGTTAGGATTATTATTTAATTGCAGATTAAATTTTTCATATAATAAATATATATCACTAGTCACTATAAAAATATATGAATAGAAAACGTTACCAAAACAATATAAGAACATAACAATATAATGACTTAACACGAGGTTATAGAATAATATTCCAGAGCGGTATGCCCACTTTCTAAAATACAACACATGCGTACACGTCCTCAAGAACGAATATACCACAAAGAGGAGAAAATAACATTTCTATAGTATAAAAGTATTGTAGGGTCAGGGAACACAACACGAATACAAAACATAGATATATTTATTAATTAAACAAGAAGATTAAAATAAACACTATCCCAACATAGACGCGACGGATACAGCTCGCACACAGCCTGAGCTCTCTGTCCGTCCCCGGCGCGCGTAGTCCGTTATTCGTTTCGCGCTGGCTAATGCAACAAAAACTGCTCGCCGCCGAAAAATAAATGCTGATCGCACGATTTCTCGCACACCACAGTATAGTATGCTTTTTATATCTTTTGCCTTTTCTCTCGGGCTATCCGTCCTTTATTCTGACGCTCATATTATTATTATCATGACGCTTATATTATCATTATCGTAACGCGACCTTGAAATTTTATCCTCAACGCGCGCAAAGAAGTTTCACTTCAAAAATGTATATAGTGTAGAGAACACATTAATTATAAATTTTTATTTTAAAATTATAGCAGTAACTTAATATTATTGTATTTGGTAAAATTTCGTGTCTTCTTTAAAATAACACCGTGGCACCCAGGGCAAGACGCGCTAAATTTGCGTGGCAGTCAACGGGTTAAAGGGAATTATCCCGAAATCATCCTGGCCACAGGAATTACGTTGCTCGAACAAACTTTTAAGCGCCCATACCTGTTCGTATAGAACTTGTCTATGGTGCGTTCCACGTCAAGTGATCAGGGTTTTTTCCGTCATGTCACGGATTTTGATAAAATTTTAATATGTTATAGATAACGTCGAAAAAATACCCATTTGAAGGAATTTTCAAAATATGAATTATTTTTTAAGTTACAGTCAGTCAAAGTTTTGTGCATGGGTTTTTTTGAAAATTTATAACTCCCAAACCACAATAGATACAGAAATCATAAAAATACCAGTTGATTCAGAAAGCCTCAGAGCTGTTACGAGCCGGGTGGGTTTCTAGAACTTGGCCGGCGAGCTTTATGGAATAAGCGTGACGAGACGTTGGTTTCGTCACTTTCTTGACTTAACTGTAGCAGGGGGGGTATCGTACGTCAACAGTAGTGGGAGCTACAAATCGACGTATGATCTAGGAAATGATATTTAATTCAACCCAGATGAGCCTACGGCATAAACCGTAGGGCGTTGGCCTTGAATAGAGGTAAGGAGAGATACAACCCAGATGAGCCTACGGCATAAACCGTAGGGCGCTGGGCTTGTATCGGTTAAAAGGAATCCAGACCCAGATGAGCCTACCGCATAAACCGTAGGGCGTTGGCCTCCAGAGTGGTTAATTAGATTTTAGGTAAGTTGATACCCCGAGGTAGATATACTTACAGGTGAACTGCAAGGTTCTACTCTCTGGTTAAAACGACGCACTTGTTAGGACTACAAATGGTCGCACGGGTATGGAAAGTAAGCCGGTAGGCACACACGGTCCGACACCCGTTGTTCGTGGTTTTGACCTGCTACGTTAAGGTCGTAAAATAATAAACTCTCGTAACTTTTGTTTCACTCCGAGCAGTTAGAGTGAAATAATATGTGGGTTCGTTACTCGATTATGTTTTAAATTCGTTTCGAGAGGAAAGGTTTTAATTTCTAGAAATAATTCTTTACTCGAATTTTATGTTTCTAGTAAAATGTTACAAGTATATTCTTTCAATCGAATATATATACATGTATGTTAAGTGTTTTGTGTATGAATTTAAGAAAGTAGTATAATTATTGAAAAGCTCTAAGTGTTTACCCTTGGGCAGTGACGGTTGACGAAACTTCACAATAAGATGACTCCGAACTAGTTCGCGAGTGACTCTAACGTGAGTTGAAACGGGGGCACTCTGACCAAGAGTTGAATTGCCAATGGACAAACTAATCTTCCGAAGGTTAGAGAGAAACTCGAAAAGGAACTGGGCCTAATCTCGTAGTGTAATGCTCAAGCGTCGTACTGTGAGTAACCCGAAGATATGCATTTTCGTGGCCCTTATATAGGTCGAAAACGTAGCGGGGAATTGAAAATTCTAGAAAATCTATCCTATGGTGGGAGTAAAAATGCTGTATGAAAAGACAGTTGGAAACGGATGGAATTACGTGGCAGGCAAGACCTTCGCTTTCGAGTTTTCCTTATTACATGGGGTCGAGGGTGTGGCTATCCGCGGGTCCTAGACCTGAGGCCGAGGGCTGTATGCATATCGTATCCTGTTTACGTTTGAAAAAGGGGACTAGGCGTCTGGGTGGCGCCAAGAGAAAATTCCACGATGAGAATTTTTTCTAGGAATCATACGATTCATACGTAAAAGAGCTTTAGAAAAAAATAAATTCAATGTAACTTGTTTTTAAATTGTTAAAAAAATGTTTTTAATTTTTTAAACTTAAATTTCGTCCAAAGTGTATCTTCATTTTTTTTTAACATTTTTTTTCATCATTATCGAAATGTCCTCTAAACATGGCTTACAGAAAGATCTTGAGGCGATGAATAGTTTTCGAGCTATGAATTTGTCTGCACCGCGGTGTTGGTATTTGCTGGCTGTCGCTAGTCCAGTGTTTCCCAACCTTTTTTAGGCCATGCCCCACCTAAACATTTCTAAAATTGTTATGCCCCCCATACTTAATTTTTAACCTTTAAAAATTGTTTTGTTCCCTTAAGAAATATAAATGATAAGTTTTAGGAAGAAATCACTATGAAATTGTTATCAAAACATCGTAAGTAAAATTTCAAAACATATAATAAAAAACTGAAATTCAAAATAATTTTAATATTGATTTCTCTATATTCATTTAGTGCGATCCCTGCGCACCTTTAAGAATTTGCCTTTGTTGTTAAATTTGTCACCGATATCTATCATTGCATTTAAATAACCCAAAGCGAAAGGGTTAATGTCGTGTCGAGTCCATTTTTAAATTGCCTCCCTTAACTATCAAATTGCCCCCCTGTGGGGCGTGGGGCCCACGCTGGGAAACACTGCGCTAGTCAAACCAAACCGTTGATCAATGATCTACATTTGTGCTTCGATATCTTCGAAAGTGTACACTTCAATTTATTGGTAATTTTTTTATAGCAATGCTATAATATCCTCTAAATATAACTTCCAGCGGCATGTTGCAGCAACGAATACCTTTCAAGTTAAGTGTTATTATTGTAGGGCATAGATCGGAGAAACAGGAAAGGGTAAGCGATAAGGGTAAAGCGATAGTAAAGGTTATCAAATGAAAAGGTAATAGAAGGAAATGATTAAAAGTAATGTCAGGAAAGTCAAGGATAGTGAAGTAAAAGACTCGAACGAGTAAAGTGTAGAAGAGATGTATTCAAAACAAAGGTCAAAGCGTACTGTCCTGAGATACGCAGTGCATCTCCTTATATGCACTGGTCCTCGCTTGAAAGCGCGTGACTTTGTCAGGGTGGTCTAATAATTAGACTCTAATTTGTCACGCGCTTTCCCAAATTCCAGCTCTGAACACTTGAACCACTCGAACTGTCCCGAGCTCAGGAAAAACAGCAAAAGCCGTGAGAAAAGTCTACATTATGTATTACGGCGTTCGGTTTCTTACCCGCAATTCCGGCCGTACCGTAACACGTATACCTGCCGTTGGAAAAAAACCCTTGTTCAATGCTCTCGCTGATTCTCATTTCACAGTATACCTGCAGAAAAAGATACCTCAATCAATATTTGCCATGCAATAATATTTCGCTTCTTCTTTTTTGGCTGTATCTGTTGACTTTCGACACATTTCTTTTAATTGAAGATTGAGAAAATCTTCGTTATTACTTGAATCTGCTGCAATTATTTTTCCTTTTATGGCAGTTTGTAGTTTCCCAATTTTTTCTTTCATTTGATAAAGTGTTTATAATTTAGGAACTTGTATGGGAGATTCTCCAAATTTTGGAAAGACTTCATTTAAAACATGTATAGTGGAAGTTCTATCTACTTCAGGGAAACTGATGATACCAGAAGTGAAGACTGTTTGATTACTTTTAACGTCCTATTCTCATGCTTGTTCCAAATACTTGGACCTGATTCTTTCCCACGAATAATATTAGTTGTATTTATCACATTTCGTCACCTTATTCTAGTGTCGCAAAGTTTACATATAAATTCCCCCAATTCTAAATCTGGATTTGAATCCCGCAAGAGATTGGAAACGCGGCAGATATTCTTTCCACATTACTTGTGCTTTAACAGCTTCAAAGGATTGCAACAATAGTTGAATGGCATATTGTCTTTAATTAATTAAACCAGCGGAACACTTATAAAATACTCAAAAATTACAGACGTATACTTCTACAATTCTTCACTTTACCCACGTAAAGCCGAAAGCACACTGAGAGAATTCCAGGAAATGAGTCACATATAAAGCATAACTATCATAATGTATGACAAATGTTTATTAAGGTATCGTTTTCTGCAGGTATACTGTGAAATTAGAATCAAAGAGAGCACTGAACAAGCGTTTTCCCCAATAACGGTAGGTATAGGTGTTACGGTACGGCCGGAATCGCGAGCGAAAAACCGAACGCCATTGCTACAAAAAAATCACCAAAAAATTGATGGGTACACTTTCGGAAATATCAAAGCCCAAATGTAGATCATTCATCAACGGTTTGGTTTGACTAGCGGCAGCCATCTGCGACGCGATATGGACAAAGTCGCGCGCCAAATGCCAACACCGCGGTGCAGAAAAATTCATAACTCGAGAACTATTCCGAAACCAGAGATGCGACTGGAAGTTACCTATGTTTAGAGGACATTTCGACAATAATGAAAAAAAATGTTTAAAAAATGTTTGAAGATACATATTCGACGAAATTTGAGTTTAAATAATTAAAAACATTTTTCAACAATTTAGAAACAAGTTGCATTAAGTTCATAATTTTTTTCTAAAACTTTGTGGCTTTCCGAATAATCTGGTATTTTGCTAATTTCTGTATCTATTTTATATTGAGAGTTATAAATTTTCAAAACACCCCATGCACAAAACTTTGACTGTCTGTAACTTAAAAAAAATATATATTGTTTTGAAAATTCCTTCAAATGGATTTTTTTTCTCAACGTTACCTACAACATATTAAAATTTTATCAAAATCCGTGACATGACTGCAAAAACCTTGATCACTTGACGTGGAACGCACCATATGTATGCTTATCTCTGTCCCAATTTCGCGCGGCTTCGTTGTCCCTTTTCATTTTCTTTTGCTTGTCTCCGACATCTTCAGCCATCCCCGCATACTTTACCGTACGACACGACGTTCGCTTGCTATTCTGCTTAGCCGAGCGCATGAGGAATACTCAACGTCAAATGTAAACGGTCGGTTCCCCTGAGACGCCATTGAGAACCATAAAATAATATCGAATTTGAGATACGTGCGGTGACAGAGCGCCGAGTGGTACATACGTACATCGGAATCGAATTTCCGATAAATGGGGGTCTTGTATCTGCTGATTGCTGCGCATCGATGACGTCTTCGTGTGATGATACGGGCGAGAACGTTAATACACTAGAATATGTGCGTGCGTGCATGACCGTATCATGTGCGTGCCATGCGTGTGCCCGCGTGTGCTCGGCTGTGGGTGTGTGTGTTTATAAAAAGTTTCTTTCTATGAGTCTTGTGCAGTTCCTCACAATGAACCACGATCGTTTTTTACTCCGATCCTTCGATGGGAAGTATGTTTTGGATATAAATATTTAAAAAATACGTTGCAAAGCTGTTGGTCGTTGAAAGACAATGAATTAAATAATCAGAAACTTGTAAACAGAGATCGCAGAATTTTAAGACATAAAGGAAGTTATGGTAATTATCGGTTACAAGGACGTTTTCTTTTTGATCTTAACCAAGCATAAACTAATACAAAAGTGTAGCGACTTTAGTCCGCCTCTATTATTCATTGATGTCAGTTGCGGCGTAATTGGAGTAAACATTAATACATACCGACAAACGGAACAGCGAACACGAGATACCGATGCTACCCAGACTTTGGTTGTTATATGTTTCTGCAGCAGCAAAAAATAAAATTCGATTCAGACTATAACCAATGGGTAGAAAGCAATTGGAGAACTCTTCCATATTCTATAGTATCCACTTAACAAGAATTATGGCGTCGATCGTTTTGTCCTTATCATTGTATACAGTACCGTTTGAGTAATATTATTACAATTCGTACTCCCTTATGCCGCAAGCTAACATATTATGGATTATAACGTCATTATCAGTTCATTGCCAAGTTAATTTCCATTCTGGTATTCAGAATTGTCTTTTCAAATTCATAGCTTTCCTCTGTTGACAATGGAACTGTTCAATACGTTTAACAATTTTTTATCTTCTGGTGCGTGTTATCTGAATAATGTCAGATCCATTCTACAGCTTTTAGGGTAATATATTTTTTCTTGTTTTTTATTCATTTTTGTTCTTTTTCAATGGGATTTTAATTACCTTTTCCTCGCGCCCGGACGTCACTAAAGAGCGATGTGTAATAGACGCGCAGGTTAGTGCGAGCTGAAAGTAAATACGACGGAGAAAGTTTCAGTGCCGATTGGCTTCATTCCTCTCGACAAGGTTCCGTTACGTGAAATAATAAAAGAGAATCGAAGAAGCACGGAGCCAAATAATTCCAATTTCTGACACCAATATGTACGTCACTGCTTAACCTTATTACTTCTGGTCCTCTTTCCAATAGCTGGGCATACTCTCTGAAAAAACAGTATTTTATTGAGTTATACCGATATTAAACGAAAATGTTTGTTGCATACGTATACTTTCTACGCATTACAAATTACAGAAAGTATTACTGACATAAGAAATCGAATTTTTTTAACGCTCTAGTTAATTGAGTGTTTGCAAACATTTTTCGATCAATCTTTGTTTGAATTCGGACTAGGGTTTAGTGCGAGGTAAAATTTGGGTCATGCACGTGTCAGTATCTTTCGAAAAGATGGCTTCTTCGGTTAACGTTCACTCTAAGATTGTTTTTCGAGCTTTACAAATAATCCTCCGTATGTCCAACGAAGTTTCAAGCCGTCGGAAAATCTGGCGGTCTTTTTAAGACTTATACTTTCTCCGGGAAATGTTTCCGGCGAGTTGTCGGATTAAATTTTCCACTCCATGTCTTTTCCCGGATGCAACCTTACGCCCTGCTTCCACGAAGAATTAAGATAAATAGCTGGATATATACGCCGTCCCGCAGAACTTAACTTTTGCTAATTAAGCCTCCGGATAAAGAATTTCTGATCTATGCTGCGTCGCAATAGCGAACGAATTAAGCGATTATCCCCATGAACATCATTAATTCAGGGAGGTAATCCAGTTTAACGATTATAAATACCAGCCAACGTCCATGGTACAACAAAAGTTCGCGACTGTAGGAAACGCGAAATAACAAAATGTTGTTTGAAAAAACAAATTCACCAGCACATGCACGATATAAAAATGTCAATGTACTTAAACGTAGCGAAAATAATTGCCCGCGGATATTTTCTCGTCGAACTTTTCGATATGTCGATAAATTCCCATGTCACCATTTTGCAGATTGATAAATATGTCGGAAAATTCGCGAGTCTAGTTTAGGTTGCTGTTAAGAGCTAGTGGTTCGTCGATAGTTTCTCCAAAAACGCGCCATCTGATTTCTTTGTATCAACAATGTCACTTACACTTTTGACAAATTTCCAGGCCAGCGTTTCAGAAGTATTCAACGCGAGCACGCACACACGTTTCTAAGCGTCTCAATTCCGCATGTTGATTCCCAATTCTTTCAACGTGGAATGGAAAACTGCGTTTTTCATTTCAGCGAAGCGAACTGGCACTTTCTCTCTTTCAGCAACTGAATTCGGCAGGATTGTTTCGTATGTCCGGCTGATCATCGTATCTCCCATGCTGGAACAAACTACAGCAAAGTTTTGCAACTGGTATATGTACGTCTGTGCCCCCCAGTTTGTTGCGCTTTTTGGCGGCGCGGCGTGTAAATCTACATTGCAGCGCGTTGCCTCCGAACCCGTTAACAAATGGCAGCGACCTTTACTGAAACGGAAGGTTCTTAACCCGATTAAATGTATATCGTCAGAGAAATGGATTTCCTATGTGAATCTACAAATATCTTTTAAGCGGGTCGACGAGATATGCAAGAGAATACAGACCGGATCTATGTTTTTAGAAAGAGACCAAGCATAGGAAACAGGTATGCCTGCAAAAGTGTGTTAAGAGGTTGGCTCGTCTTTTTCGTTGACTCGGTTGATTTGTTTGAAGTTCACGGACGTTTGCCAAACAGAATCGTTCGGTGAGCTTGACGAGCGGAATTTTTGATAAAACCGTGGAGCATGTACGCGGTACTTATCTAACGTTTCACCAGGTGCGAGTCACTATCGTCCGTTATCCATTACAATAATTAATGGTCATACAGTTATGTTGGTCGATTGGACGTACTCCAAACACCTATCAGGTCATCTGAATTTACGAGACAATTCCTCATCATCGGTTTATTCGATTCGCTCTATATGGTTTTTAAACTCGCTCAACGTACGCGATTATTATTTAGCTATTGTTTTTGTGCCGCCAGTGTTAGGTCAACGTGTTGTCGCGTCTATATGTATACATTCGTCGCGTATACATATGTATATCGTCAAGAAAGCATAAAAAATGCAAAGATATAGGCCAAGTACAAGAGAACGTGACTTTAGTATAGCTAGCTCGTTGACATAAACTTCATTATACGAAGTATTTGAAATCAAACAGACGTGAACAAATACAAATTATTGTACAGCATTAACGGAATACTATCCTTAAGTACTTAAATACATATGTATATGCGGATAACTGAATTTCTCAAACAATTGTTTCTCCTCATATAATTAATAAATCTGTTTACTGCTCGATTAAATGTACTTGGTGGCCCGTTTTTACTCGCTGCACATTGGACAACCCGGTAAAGAAAAATTTGCTCACTTTATCATGGAAGACTTGTTTGCAGAACAATTTGATTATGTACTAAAAACAAGTTTGTAGAAATTTGAAACTAAATACGTCTTTAAAACAATTTAAGAAACCATTATTTTTTTTTAAGCTTCCAGCCTTTGGGATATAATATCCTAGACTATACAGCTTCAACAAGTTACAATAGACTTAAGAATCTAAGGAAAATCTTATTCTACTATACTAACTAGATTGTGCGTGCATTACTCATATTCGCAGGCCAATTTCTTTATAAAAGTCATGAATGTAACACATTATTCGAATATCAGGCTTATGTAGGAACATCTTGATATCCAGGGGGTACATAATTCTGTTTCGTTGAAGACGACTAGTGAGTTTGAGTCTAACATTATCAAGAGTTAAGGTCTTGACTTGGGCCAAGTACAAGAGTTCCCGACTGGTAGACCTGAACTACTCTTTTCGGGAAGAATTAGATCGAGGTTTTCGGGGTATTCAAACGGCATTAAATCCGCATATTTCCCCCAAACTATGGTGATATTCTTGTAGGGGGCGTCCACCCGGTTAATTTAAGCCTAACTACGAGAAGATCCATCAAGCCAATTGCGAGATATTTTGATCTAAAAAGTCGAGGTTTTTGTAAGAAACGTCGTCTTCTTCCTCTCCTCCTTCTCCATCTCCATCACCATCTCCTAGTTCAGCCTGTCACGCAGCCCGGTGTCAAACCCTAACATATGTTTCATACCATGCGAGATAATTTTTCTGCCGATAACGTAGATTCTTCTGTGTAATCTGAGATATGCCGGAAGAAAATCAAGAGACAAGGTTTTGTCTCGGACCAAATACAAGAGTCGCTTATTGGTATTCAGAAAATCTTCAAGGGTTATCAATAATTTATAAATTTAACATAATGGTTTCTTAAATTGTAGAAGAAATGTATTTGATTTTTGAAACTTAGGCTTAACAATATATCGCAAGAATACGCTTAAAACAGATTAAACGCCGACTTTTTTTCAAATGAATAAAAAATAAATTTAAAAATATTGAAAACAAATTTTACTTAAATGCCCGATAAAATAATTAGAAATGTTTAGAAGAAAGTTAATGAGTGACCACGATTGGCGAAGACGCACCGAAATATTGCTCTCGGCTGTCGCTACGGCTGCGCTCGGAGTACGAGCGTGACAGACAGAAGTAAAGAAAGAGAGGCCCTTATGCTAGAAAAATTCGAATCATGTTAAATTCCGCATTGCTTTCTCGTCAAATGCTGTCTCACACATGCTTGCGTGGCCACGTCGCGTCGTTTGTTTGGCTAGTGCAAGCGCGACGAAGCGACGGAAAGATAGAGACAAAGCGAAGTCTTTGTCAGTTGTTTATATCCGGAAACATAGTACGCCACATCGAGAAGGAATTATTACGAAAGAGAGGGAAAGGTAGACACCTTCGTGATGCACGCATTAGTACGCCATTCGGAAATTTTCAAAGTGTTATCAATAATTAATGTGTTTCATTTTTAGAACTTCGATACATATCAAAGTGTATCTTAAAATTTCTACAAGCTCTTCTTTAGTACATAATCAAATTGTTCTGTAAACAGGTCTTCCAAGAAAAAGTAGGCAAATTATTTTTATCGGGTTATCCGGCACTGTTAAATAATCTTTGTTACATGCTTCGTATCGACACTTTACCATCTCGGCTATTGAATCTCCAAATTGTTTTTTATCTATTTGTAACAGTGTTATGATATTACTTAAAAACTATTTTTTGTTCAAACCCGTCGTTGAAATATACGTAAGATTAACGGACATGATGACGTTGTTATACGTAAATCGAAAAATGTTTATAAGGATATACATTTCACCAAATTAAAGTTCTAAAGTTAAAAACATTTTTCAGCAATTCACACTAACCATTATTTTAAATTTACCCCGTTTTCATAAAACCATTTTGGCCACTTCTATGTGTATTATAATTTTCGAATTATGAATTTAAAAACCAAAGGTACAAAATCGTCACTGTCTTGCAATAATTAAATGTTTATTATTTTGTTAATTCCTTAAAATGTGTTTTCTTTTTCAATATTACTGACAATATATGCAAGTCCTAGTACTTAGACTAAATGTTTACTGTCTCCGGAGGAGTCTCTGATTTTTTTATTCACGTCTTCAAAGAATTTTTAAAAATTTTAAAATACATAATTCTGGTTACTATATTTTTTAAACATAAATAACATTTAAAGGATAATTTTTTACATTTTGCCACATCATGATTGCAAAATTATTATAATAATGAGATCTGTATATTCCTTTATTTTCCTGCATTCCTTGATTTCTTTATTTCCTTATTTCTTTAATAACAAGTATTTCAATAAAAAATATACTGTACTTTACATAATTCTACGAATGGAGTGAAATCCACAAAAAGCATCGAAAATGCAAAGCTATGAGCCAAGTACAAGAGAATGTTACATTGGAATAGGTTGCTCATTAACATAAACTGCATTTTACACAGGATTTGAAATCAATCAAACGTGAGCAAGTACAAATTATTGTAGAGCAACGACGCAATACTATCGCTAAGTAAATATATTCAATTAACTAAATTTCCCAAAATATGGTGTCTTCTCATTTAATGAGTAAATCTGTTTACTGCTCTATTAAATATACTTGGTGGCCCGCTTTTTACGAAGGTTCGATGGTAAAAAATACCTGTAGTATCAACTCCCCTAAGCTTAAATAGTTGGGAATGTGCGACATTAAAACAGAATTGCTAAAACAGTATGAAGTATGAAGTTAGAATGAAAGTCCTTTAAATATCTCACGTCGTTCCTTTTTAATTTATTTTAACATCAATTGTTGAAATACACTACAATATGTATATGTAATTTCCTCTCACACACATCCAGATTGTTAACGTATTAAATTAGAAATGTTTGTTACGTTACGTTCTTGACATCAAGCTTCGTAAAAAGCGGTCCACCAAGTACATTTAATAGAGCAGTAAACAGATTTACTCATTAAATGAGAAGACACCATATTTTGGGAAATTTAGTTAATTGAATATATTTACTTAGCGATAGTATTGCGTCGTTGCTCTACAATAATTTGTACTTGCTCATGTTTGATTGATTTCAAATCCTGTGTAAAATGCAGTTTATGTTAATGAGCAACCTATTCCAATGTAACATTCTCTTGTACTCGGCTCATAGCTTTGCATTTTCGATGCTTTTTGTGCATTGTATTTTTCACACTGCCACGTTATATGATTAATATCTTGTAGAGAGACGCCACATTCACACAACGGACTATCTACTAGATTCATTTTGATCAGAGAGGATCGCAGATTATAGTGGTTGGACCGAGCTCTATTTACGAATGTAACAAAATCCCTTTTAAGATTTTGGTTATGGAACCAGTGTTTGGTTGCACTCGTGTGGAAGTGCTCGAAATAGGTGACACCTTTGATTTTGCCCAATTCTTCAATTTCGCCTAGATTCTGTTTCCAGAGTTTTTGCTTGAAGATTGTTTTGAAATCATTATACGGGATTTGCTTAATTGTAGTTGGATTGTTTGTAGCGGATTTGGCGATAGAGTCCACGGTTTCATTGCCAATTATCCCCAAGTGCGCTGGTACCCAAAAGAGTGTAATCGAGGAGTGTGTATTTTTATGTTGGAATTTACTTATTTTGACTTTGATGTCGTATATAATCGGGCTTACCTTCGTACAGAGTTTTACATTATTCAGAGCAATCAGCGCACTTAAGGAGTCGCTTATTATCACAATGTTCCTATCTTTGTTATCCAGCGCTACCTGTAAGGCCGACGAAATCCCCAAAGACTCCGCTGTGTATACAGGGTGTAACAAAAATTCTGGGACACTTTTTCAGTATAGATAGTATGCACCAAAAGATGAAAAAAAAGTCTATAAAGTTTTGTCTAAAAACCACCCTCTATCGAGATACAACCCCTTTTGTAAAAAGTTTTAAAAAAATCATATCTCCGAAATGGTACGTCGTAGAGGACCGATTTTGATTGCAATATAACCGGGAGAGACTAAAGTTTACGAAAAAAAATATCACTATCTACGCAAAGGAAGATTTAGTGTTTGTCCTTAATTTTTTCCAAGTTGTTACAAATCTGCTACGATATAGGTAATCGACGTTGTTTGGATTAAACAAGAATAAATGCTACTTAACAGTAATAATCGCAGCAATTATATTTTTTTCCATTATCTTTGATCTTCTCCGGTTATGTTGCAATCAAAACGGGTCTTCTACAACGTACCATTTCGGAGATATGATTTTTTAAAAATTCTTTACAAAAGGGATTGTATCTCCATAGGGGGTGGTTTTTAGACAAAACTTTATAGACTTTTTTTTCATCTGTTGGTGCGTACTATCGATATTGAAAAGGTGTCCCAGAATTTTTGTTACACCCTGTATAGAGGCCGACTTGAGTATACTAAAGCTATCGTACTCATTTGTTTGCGGTGAAGACCAAGCCGCCCCAACAGATGTACAATCAGCTTTTTACTACCATCAGTATAGACCAGCAATGCGTCTGGATATTTTGTTGAAATAATCTGTTCAAATTTGGCGTTTGGTTCCGAAGATTGGGAAATTTGTTGTCCCGACTCTACGTCTATGTTAGTTTCACAGAAAATATCATAATAGTCGTGAATGTAGATAGGATATTTACTGTGAGTTATAATCTGATGTTCGTACGAAAGAATATTTTTTATACATAGTGAAATAACAGTGTTTTTTTTCTTTACACTACTACACGCCTCCAAGAAGTATTCTTTACATATTTTGTTGAGAATTAAGCTGGAGTTAGATAAAGCCTTTGCTAATAAATTTTCTCCTAGATATACCGCACGATTTTGTATACTTAAGAGCTTGCTCTCAGATAGAAGTATATTAGTCGGTGTACTATATCGAAGGCCCAGCGCCAATCGAATAGCAGAATATTGTAGTCGTTCTATCTTATCAGTAGAGTTCTTATTATTAGTTCGCAAATAAATATAGGAGCCATAATCTATTACACTTCTAACAAATGATTTGTAAAGCTGGAGAAGTGTTTGCGGATCAGATCCCCAGTGAATACCACGGGTGAATTTTAAAATATTGAGAGCTTTATTTGCTTTTTCCATAACAGATTTTATTTGTTTATCAAACGTTAATTTGTAATCGAAGTGTAAACCTAGGAATTTGGCCGTAGTTGAAAGTTGAATTGGAGTTCCGTTTATATGAATGTGTTTAACAAATGGGTCGAATCCTCTTTTTTTAGTGAAATATACTATATTCGTTTTGTTAACTGCTAAATCAAGGCCTAATGTAGATAATTGACCCATAATGGTAGAGAAAGCATGCTGAAAGTAAGGTTTTGAAAATCAAAATCGTCGGTTACTTTGTACAGAAGGATGTCGTCAGCCAATTGTAATGTTTTATAGCCTGTGGGAAGATTTTGACCGATATTTGATACATAAAGAATGTATATAAGGGGGCTTAATACGCCACCTTGGGGGACCCCTTTGTAGGCGTGGGTAGGGGTTTCCATTGTATCAGCGGTATAGATAATTTGTTCGTATGTGAGGAACTTAATGAAAGAAAGCATCGGCTTTGGAAGACCAATTTTGGCTAATTTGTCTAAAAGATTGTCGCTAAGAACATTGTTGAAAGCACCAGAGACATCTAAGAACACAGGCCTCCACCAACTCGTAAGGAATGAGTGCGAGCGAGATACAACGAAGTGCAAGTGAGAGAATGAATGTAAAGGAGCGGATGAGATTTTGGTGCAGTTACTGTCGAATTCAGTACAAAGAGGATCGTTTTGCAGTGAGTGTCGTAAGAACGAAGCGGAGAGAATGTTGTATATCGTTTAAAAGATTAAGAATAAAGAACTGTGTCTCTTTGCGCGCTGTGACAAATACTATTTGTTAATATGCAAAGACAATTTAGCGTAAATATGTGGTGCGGTATGGTGAACAATCTTTTGGTGGGGCCGTGTTCTGTACCAGCGTGTTTAACCGGCAAAAACTATCTTGGACTGTTTTGTGTAGAGATATTCAAAAACCATATTGTTTACTCATCGCCAGTGCCTGACGAGAATGTGCTGCGGCAACACATTGTAAATGGATGTGCGAAAATTAATAATAAGCCGGAGGAAGTTTATGCCAATGTATGGCGTTCAATGAAGAAACCATTGCGGAAATTTATCGAGGTGAACGGACATCAATTTTAAACAATTCGTTTAAAGGTAAGATGTATACCGTAATAGAATACGTAATACATTTTTTAGTGTAAATCACAGGACATGTCGGTGCCATATGTAAGATGTAGGTCAGCCGTAGGCAGAGGGCGAGTCCGTACCATATGTAAAAAGTAGGTCAAACGTAGTCAGTAGAACAGGACATCACCAATCTGACGTGTCGGAGGCTGCATATCGGCAGGCGTCTTCGCGGCGGGCGTTAAACTACTAATTTTAGCACCTAAACTTTATAAAAATAATAACTTTTTTTTTGCTGTCTTCGAAAAGCAAGTCCCGATGCATGATCCACATTTTTCTTGAGGTGATAAACAGCCGCTATCATAGAAATAATTACGTTTGTTTTTTATTAACAAGAATAAATGCAACTTAACGGTTGTAATCGCATCGGCTACATTTTTTTTATTAAACTTTGATCTTTTCCGGTTATATCGAAATCAAAATCACTTTTCTACGACTTACCGTTTCGGAGATATAATTTTTTAAACATTTTTTACAAAAGGGGTTGTATCTCCGTAGGGGGTGAGCTGCGCCCTCGACTTATAAGACTTTTTTTTCTTATTTTTATGCGTTCTATCCATAAAGCCCAAGTGTCCCAGAATTTCTGTTACACCCTGTATACAAGGCATCAGTCGGCACCCAAGGGGGGAGGGCAAGTTTTCCTAACATATTGGTAATTTCAGAATCATTCGACAAGTTTTGGGTTTTATTTTTGTTTTCTACATTAACCCATTTGTTTTTGAACACTCGTGCTTTTTTCCACGTATGGGATATATTGGACTGAAAGTTTAATGATTCAGTGAAATTTTGATAAGAATTTTTCTTTTTTTTCCGAAATAGTCTTCTAGCTATAGCAAGATGTTTCTTATAATTTATCAAGTCGTCTAATGCACTGGTATGTTCCCATTTTTTAAAGTGAGCAATTCTGAGCCTTCTAGCTCTGTCACAGTCGGCGTCCCACCAACAGACAGGGTTTCGATGCTGTTCCGGAGGTAATTTTCTTCGTTTTGGTGCGTGTTTACTAACTGAATCATAAATAGTCTGAATGAGCTGGTGGTATTTGAGGTGTGGAGAGAGTGTAAGGCAAGTGTTTTCTAGAAAGATGTAGTATTTCTTCGACAAATCAAGAGAGACCTCGACCCAGTTAGTTTTGACGGATTGAACTTTGAAAGATATCCTATGATATATATTTTTAGTGGTCGTATAATTAACGAAAATAGGAAAATGATCCGATCCACAAGTCTCCTTGTGGATAATATTTGAAATATCATTGGCTATGTCTATGGTTGAAAAAACTAGATCGATATTAGACATTTTAGAGCGGTATAAATCAACATGTGTGTATGTGTCGTTGTTGAGTAAAATAAAATTATTGTTGTTATTAAGGCTATGTAATAATTTTCTACCATTGGCATCGTTGTTTTCGCAATTCCACGCAACGTTATGAGCATTAAAATCGCCCAATAAAATAGTATTTTTATAAGTAGAGCATTTTCGAATTAGATAGTCCCATTCCACCTGTTTCGTTCGGAGTTGTGGTGGCATATAGGCCGCGACTAGTGTAATGGGGATTTGGATATTACTAATTTTAATAGCACTTAGTTCAAAGTCCGCATGAGACAGATCAATATCTTTTGCTTGTTGGAATTGTAAGTTTTTACGAATGATAAATGCGATACCACCCCCTCTTTGTAGTCCTCGATCAATTCTGAAAACATGGAATCCTGGAAATGCAAAACTGTAATGGGATATACTTTCATTCAACCAGGTTTCTACTAATATAACAACATCTAAAGTTTGTAACATTATTGCTATTTCGTCTTTTCGTAAGACGGCACTCCTAACATTCCAGAACATCATCCGAATCTCAGTCTCGATTGGAGACCGAGTGTTTGTCCTGTGGGCGGCGAAAAGGATGCTCAAGATTGGTCCATAAGACCACCGTGGTCCTGACTGCTATCCTGAGTACTGACGTCTTTGTTCCTTATAGTGTCTTCAAAATAGCTACTGTTTTTCTCAGAGGATGAGATCAGGTGACTAGTAGATAACGCGGACTTAAGTTCATTTTTCAACTTAGTGAGTCTCGTTTTTATTCTTCTGTCAGAGAGAGCTCTGTGCACTTCAGTGAGCATAGTGACCAGCGTATAAAAGTTTTGACAGTGCTTCTTCACGTTTGTGGGAAACTCGCTATGCTTTTGAGTGAGAGAGTCCGTCATTAAATCCAGAAAGGTAGAGTCATCTATAGGGAATGTTAAACGGATCTCTTCTGGGATAGAAGACAAGGCTTGCTGAATATTTTCACTTAAGAATTCTGAGGTCATTTTATTATTCTCGTTATCGCTATCAGCAGAACTAGACCTTGATCGGATGGTTTTTTGTTTTTTAACGTCCCTAGCCGGTTTTGAATTTTGTTCACTACTCATTTTAGTTTTGCTTTTTACACTATCGCCAGATGTTGAAGAAGCTGGTCTGTTTCGTTTCATTTGCGAAGAATATCGAGGGAAAACAAAACCATCGTTGTTGTCATTCGAAAGGTCAATCAAACGCGACAGGTTGTCAATAGAAAGTGATAGAGAATTTAATGGTTTGAAAACGTGTGTATTCGGTTTATCCGACTGTGGATTAGATTTTTCAATCTCTTGACTCGGAATGTCAATAAGGTTGGAATTTATATCTATAGGCCGGGTGTTGTCTCGTTGTTGCTGTGAATGTTGTTGGTGTGTATAACTTTCCGTCTGTGTGTTTATCTCTTTGCAATGTTTGGCTATGTGACACTCTTGTTTACAAGTGAAGCAAATAATCTTCTGTGTAGAAAAGTATATTTGGTAAGTGTTGCCTAGGTGTCTTAGTTGAATAGACTGTGGTATTTTATCAACATCTTGTGGATCAACAAAAACTTGTCGACGGAAGCTGGTCAAATGTTGAAAAGAAGGAAGTGTCGTTCCAGTCTTGACAAGAGAGATAGGAGATTTCATTTTAACGTTGTATTCTTTCAACTTTTGCGTTATAACTTTGCTGGGTATGAGAGGGTCAACATAGGATATGATTACACGTTTAGATTTCTCATAGCGTGGCCGTATATATGTTTGTTTACCTTTAATTGTCAGTGAGTTGTTAATTGGGTCCAACAAGAAGTTCGCAGTTTGGATAGTGTCAACGTAAAAGCATATCCGTTGCTGAGAAATTTTCGATATTGAACGAAGTTGTGAAGGAACGATTTTTTTGGCTATTTCCAGCAAGTAGTCATCAATGGAGGCATTTTCGAAGGCGTCGATAATCAGACCCTGATCTTTAGATGGGGGAATATATTTGTCTACATAAATTTCTTCGTCAGCAGCCATTGCATATGATTTCAATACAGAATTGGGCACAGAAAATCCCGCACTTGCAGTAGCAGAAACGTTATTGGAATTAGGACATTGCTCTTTACTAAGAGCGCTACCGTTGCGGCCATCACTGGACACCCACCACACTGTCCCCCTAAGGGGAAGTCACGACTTTTAGACACTGATATAGAAAACACTTCGTATAATTGTATTGAGTGAAAGCAAGTATTAGGCGTAAGTCTGATATGAAGTGGGAGCGAACAATATGCCTACACGTATTATCCGCAAGCACGTCTATCCGGTACGGCGACTCAAGCGCGACTGAACCATTATATTAAATTTATAAATTATTCATAACACTTTGAAATGTTCCGAATGACGTACTAAAGCGTGCATCACTAAGGTGTCTTTCTTTCCCTCACTTTCGTATAATTCGTTCTCTCCGTGGCGTACTCTGGCCACATGGTTTGTGAACCTGCTCGGTGGGGAAGTGTGGTGAGGGGATTGACCTTGGCTCGCGCGATTCTTCTGTTGCGCCGTGGCGCAAAGGCAAAGTCAGTCCTCAAGCCGAATTATCCCGCCGTGGAGGTTCAGAAACCGTTTGGCACAGAATACTAGGGCTCGGGATATCAAGAACACTGCATACAATGACTGCAGACTTTGTCTCTATCTTTCCGTCGCGCTCGCACTAGCCAAACACACGAACATAGGCTGAGCAAGCATGTATGACAGCACGTTTGACGACCAAGGAAGGTATCAATGAGGAATTCATCATTGTTCGAATTCGTCTCGCATCAGGGCCTTTCTTTTCTTCGTTCTATCTGTCGCTTTCGCACTACGACCGTCGAGTGTAAGTGCGACGCTGTGGCTTTGCCGGCCGCGACGACTCTTTCATTTTATTCGAAACATTTTTCTAATCATATTATCGGGCATTTAACAATTAAGTTCAATATTTGACCCACAGTGTCGCGGAATTTTAATTAAATAGAAATGGAATAATAATTAGATGTTTCTTATTCATTCATTTCAAGTTATATCCTCACGATTTATCAAGAGACAAGGTCTTCTCTCGGGTCAAGTACAAGAGGCCCTGCCTGGAGGCACCTTGACTCTATTCCGGAAATATTTGATCGGGGTTTTCGGGGTATTCAAACGGCATTAAAGCGGCAAGTTTCCCCAAAAGTACGATGATATTGTTAAAGACGGTGTCGAGACGAGTCGATTGAGACAATTATAAAAACATCGGTCCACCCAGTTACGAAATATTTGATGTCAAAAGTACGACTTTTTGATGTACAATAATAAGTCGTCTGCTTCGTCTTTTCCAGTGTTACACAGTCGATCATGCGACTTACATCGGTGTCAACAAATCGGTATTTAATTAAAATTTAGCGACACTGTGGGATCAAATATTGGACATAAGTGTTAAATGTCCGATAAAATGATTAGAAAAATGTTTCGAATAAAATGAAAGAGTCGCCGCGGCCGCTGAAGACGCACCGTCGCCCTTACTGTCGGCGATCGTAGTGCGAGCACTGCGGCATGTCTTTTTTCCAGCATGTCTCTGTAACGTCTTGATTTTGCGTCACGCCTCGAGGTTACGGAAACGGTGCGCCTTCGATTTGTTTTGACAAAGTGTGCGATTTGCCCCCTTTCGAGTCATTGGTCAGACCAATTTACTCAGGACGAGGCTTAGTCGTACCACAATCGAAAGGTGATAATGATGATGTGAGGTTATGGTAATGATTAGGTCAGGATAATTGCTTCTTGACACTGAATATATTCTTCGTTAACTTTGTATTTTCACTTCGGAGATTCTGACACTTTCACAAGTTTCTTTTACTTATAAGAGTTAGTAGTTTCTTTCATTTTACTATACAGGGTGTAACAGAAATTCTGGGACACTTGGGGTTTATGGATAGAACGCATAAAAATAAGAAAAAAAATCTTATAAGTCGGGGGCGCAGCTCACCCCCTACGGAGATACAACCCCTTTTGTAAAAAACGTTTAAAAAATTATATCTCCGAAACGGTAAGTCGTAGAAATGTGATTTTGATTGCGATATAACCGGAAAAGATCAAAGTTTAATAAAAAAAATGTAGCCGCTGCGATTAGTACCGTTAAGTTGCATTTATTCTTGTTAATAAAAAACAAATGTAATTATTTCTATGTTAGCGACTGTTTATCACCTCGAGAAAAATGTGGATCATGCATCGAGACTTGCTTTTCGAAGACAGCAAAAAAAAGTTATTATTTTTATAAAGTTTAGGTGCTAAAATTAGTAGTTTAACACCCGCCGTGAAGACGCCTGCCGATATGCAGCCTTCGACATGTCAGATTGGTGATGTCTAGTTCTACTGACTACGTTTGACCTACTTTTTACATATGGTACGGACTCGCCCTGTGCCTACCGCTGACCTACATCTTACATATGGCACCGACATGTCCTGTGATTTACACTAAAAAATGTATTACGTATTCTATTACAGTATTCATCTTACCTTTAAACGAATTGTTTAAAATTGGTGTCCGTTCACCTCGATAAATTTCCGCAATGGTTTCTTCATTGAACGCCGTACATTGGCATAAACTTCCTCCGGGTTATTATTAATTTTCACACATCCATTTACAATGTGTTGCCGCAGCACATTCTCGTCAGGCACTGGCGATGAGTAAACAATATGGTTTTCAAATATCTCTACATAAAACAGTCCAAGATAGTTTTTGCCGGTTAAACACGCTGGTACAGAACACGATTCCACCAAAAGATTGTTCACCATACCGCACCAACTCGTAAGGGACGAGTGCGAGCGAGATACAACGAAGTGCAAGTGAGAGAATGAATGTAAAGGAGCGGGTAAGATTTTGGTGCAGTTACTGTCGAATTCAGTACAAAGAGGATCGTTTTGCAGTGAGTGTCGTAAGAACGAGTCGGAGAGAATGTTGTATATCGTTTAAAAGATTAAGAATAAAGAACTGTCTCTCCGTGCGCGCTGTAACAAATACTATTTGTTAATATGCAAAGACAATTTAGCGTAAATATGTGGTGCGGTATATATTGCGGTATAGATTTATTCTCTTTCCTTTATTGGCGTGAAAAGAGACGTCCGTATCTCATGGATATTGTGTTCAGCTGAAAATATGATCTACAAAAAGCATCGAAAATGCAAAGCTATGGGCCAAGTACAAGAGAATGTTACATTGGAATAGGTTGCTCATTAACATAAACTGCATTTTACACAGGATTTGAAATCAATCAAATGTGAGCAAGTACAAATTATTGTAGAGCAACGACACAATACTATCGCTAAGTAAATATATACAATTAACTAAATTTCTCAAAATATGGTGTCTTCTCATTTAATGACTAAATCTGTTTACTGCTCTATTAAATGTACTTGGTGGCCCGCTTTTTACGAAGCTTGATGTCAAAAACGTAACGTAACAAACATTTCTAATTTAATATGTTAACAATCTGGATGTGTGTGAGAGGAAATTACATATACATATTGTAGTGTATTTCAACAATTGATGTTAAAATAAATTAAAAAGGAACGACGTGAGATATTTAAAGGACTTTCATTCTAAACAGTAAGAAGCCCACTTTATACTGTGTTTTAGCAACTCTCTGTTAATGTCGCACATTCCCAACTATTTATGCTTAGGGGAGTTTATACTACAGTTATTTTTTACCATCGAAGCTTCGTAAAAAGCGGGCCACCAAGTACATTTAATAGAGCAGTAAACAGATTTAGTCATTAAATGAGAAGACACCATATTTTGAGAAATTTAGTTAATTGTATATATTTACTTAGCGATAGTATTGTGTCGTTGCTCTACAATAATTTGTACTTGCTCACATTTGATTGATTTCAAATCCTGTGTAAAATGCAGTTTATGTTAATGAGCAACCTATTCCAATGTAACATTCTCTTGTACTTGGCCCATAGCTTTGCATTTTCGATGCTTTTTGTAGATTTCACTCCATTCGTAGAATTATGTAAAGAACAGTCTGTTTTTTTATTGAAATACTTGTTATTAAAGAAATAAGGAAATAAAGAAATCAGGAAATGCAGGAAAACAAAGGAATATACAGATCTCATTATTATAATAACTTTGCAATCATGATGTGGCAAAATGTAAAAAATTATCCGTTAAATGTTATTTATGTTTAAAAAATATAGTAACCAGAATTATGTATTTAAAAATTTTTAAAAATTCTTTGAAGACGCGAATAAAAAAATCAGAGACTCTTCCGGAGACAGTAAACATTTAGTCTAGGTACTAGGACTTGCATATATTGTCAGTAATATTGAAAAAGAAAACACATTTTAAGGAATTAGCAAAATAATAAACATTTAACTATTGCAAGACAGTGACGGATTTGTACGTTTGGGTTTTAAATTCTTAATTCGAAAATTATAATAAACATAGAATTGGCCAAAATGGTTTTATGAAAACGGGGTAAATTTAAGATAATGGGTAGTGTGAATTGCTGAAAAATGTTTCTAACTATTAGAACTTTAATTTGGTCAAATGTATATCCTTGTAAACATTTTTCGATTTACGTATAACAACGTCATCATGTCCATTAATCTTACATATATTTCAACGACGGGTTTGAACAAATAGTGTTTAAGTAATATCATAACACTGTCACAACTAGATAAAAAACAATTTGGAGATTCAATAGCCGAGATGGTAAAGTGTCGATACGAAGCACGTAACAAAAATTATTTAACAGTGCCGAATAACCCGATAAAAAAAATTTGCCTTCTTTTTCTTGGAAGACCTGTTTACAGAACAATTTGATTATGTACTAAAGAAGAGCTTGTAGAAATTTTAAGATATGCTTTGACATGTATCGAAGTTCTAACAATGAAACACATGAATTATTGATAACACTTTGAAAACTTCCGAATGACGTACTAATGCGTGCATCACGAAGGTATCTACCTTTCCCTCTTTTTCATAATAATTCGTTCTCGATGTGGCGTACTATGTCTCCGGATATAAACAACTGACACCGACTTCTTTGTCTCTAACTTTCCGTCACTCCGTCGCGCTCGCACTAGCCAAACAAACGACGCTACGTGGTCACGCAAGCATGTGTGAGAGCGCAGCTGACGACAAAGCAATGCGAAATTTAACATGATTCGAATTTTTCTAGCATAAGGGCCTCTCTTTCTTTACTTCTGTCTGTCACGCTCGCACTCCTAGCGCAGCCGTAGCGACAGCCGAGAGCAACGGTGCGTCTTCGTCAATCGTGGTCACTCATTAATTTTATTCTAAACATTTTTAATTATTTTATCGGGCATTTAAATATTTATTTTCAATATTTTTAAATTTATTTTTTATTCATTCGAAAAAAAGTCGGCGTTTAATCTGTTTTAAGCGTATTGTTGCGATATATTGTTAAGCCTAAGTTTCATAAATCAAATACATTTTTCTACAAATTAAGAAACCATTATGTTAAATTTATAAATTATTGATAACCCTTGAAGATTTTCTGAATACCAATAAGCGACTCTTGTATTTGGTCCGAGACAAGACCTTGTCTCTTGATTTTTTCCAGCATGTGTCAAATAGATTACATAGAAAAATCTACGTTATCGGCAGAAAAATTATCTCGCATGGTATGAAACATATGTTAGGGTTTGACACCGGGCTGCGTGACAGGCTGGAGATGAAAATGACGATGGAGATGGAGAAGGAGGAGAGGAAGAAGACGACGTTTCTTACAAAAACGTCGACTTTTTAGATCAAAATATCTCGCAATTGGCTTGATGGATCTTCTCGTAGTTAGGCTTAAATTACTCGGGTGGACGTCCCCTACAAGAATATCATCATAGTTTGGGGGAAATATGCGGATTTAATGCCGTTTGAATACCCCGAAAACCTCGATCTAATTCTTCCGGAAAAGAGTAGTTCAGGTCTACCAGTCGGGAACTCTTGTACTTGGCCCGAGTCAAGACCTTAACTCTTGATCCGCGGACACAAATGCAGCTATCCCTACCAAATCGCCACTTACCATCGGTGACAATAGATTGGATGATTTAGTTTTGTTTCCAGAGGAATGCACTCCGTTTCTAACTCGAATAATCCAACAAAATGTGTACAAACCTGAAATACTTCTGACGTTATAAGGACTTCCTATTGCTGTACGAAAGTATGGAAATTATACGGGAATTTTTAATAGAGTTAATTAATAGTCGAATAATTTTCACATCATTTATTCACGGCGATTGTTACTTTATCACTTACCTAAATCAGACATTAGTTATGTTAATGATCTTGATCCCGTTATACCAAGTAACCATACTTAGCGGTTCCAACGTGCATCTGAATTGTGTAAAACGCAACAATAACGCGTACCATATTTACGTATCATTATGTTCATGATTTGCGCGAGCAGAATCGTGATTGAATGAATGAGAAAATTACGTGATCGAATTATTCCGGCCTTTTTTTTTCAACAACGTTCAACCCGGGATTCCACGGTTTATCGAGTGCTTTAACGCTAAAATAAACTGATAGAAAAATGCACTCAGGTGGTGAAGGTGCGAACTCTCATTTATTCTGATATTTTGTTCCTTGATGCAGATTGTCCTCGATTAATTATTTACTAAATCATACGTCCGCTGTCATTGCATTTCATTATATTCCAGTTTATTTCGACCATGATATAAATTACACGTTTCAATTTTCCGTACGTTTCGTCCAAAACGTCGAAATAAAACATCGTGATATATCATACTTGTGTATATTATAAACCGTTGAAGTGTATCTAAAGAAACACCAATTTCTATTTATCAACCTATTTACTCGTTACATTTGTACGGTGGCCCGTGGAGCGACGAGCAACAAAAAAGATATTTACAACGCGTTGGTAAACCAATTACGATAAACATCTGGCAATGTTTTCCCAGTTTTCTCGTTGATGTAATATCGCGCACCAGCCATCGATCGTTCCCCGTTCTCGGAAAACCAATTCAGAGAAAGACGGAAAATGGAAAGTGGTGCTCGAAGACCATTTACGTACCAATAGCCGGAGCAGCGTTTTGTTTTTGCAAATTCCACTCCCGCGTTTCGTACAACAAAACGGCCTGTAAAGCGGACATGTCGATGCCGCAACCACCGATTTTAAGGTACTGGCCGTACTGGCCGTACGCAAATTTGTAAATTGATGCAATGGATTTCGGTCGCACGCATTGTGACCCGTGCATTGTGCGAAACAACACGCGCGGCAGTTGTTGACGCCAAAATCCGCCGCTGACTTGTCGGCTACGGCCTGTTGATTACGACGCGTATTTTTTATCGCGCATCGTTACCACAGATACGGATTTACCGATGTAAACGAATACCTCGTGCTTCCGAATGCTCCAACGGCCTCGATGTCAGTCGAATCGTCGTGTCCCGCGAACATGTCTTGCTTACGTTAATCGATATACAAGCTTTCCCAAAATTATGGAACAAAAGGGAACGTCGAGATGAATTAAAATAAAAGAAATTCAACAGTTGTTAGGAATGGAAAGCGTAGAACAGGAATTCCTTGTTCCTTGGTTGCTTTGTAAATATAACTACAGTTTACTAGTTTTATTAGTTTATTGAAAAACCGATTGCCTATTCAGCGAAAACAGTAGTAACAATATAAATGAGACGCGAACGAACGTCGGCTGAGGCAGGAAAGCAATAGCAATTGCCACTCGGCCTTTTATGGGATAGTATACAATAGGGCTTCTCAACTTGTAATACGGTGACAACGTGGAAGGTAGAAACAGACGCTTGACAGGCTGAGAGTTCCTATTATTTGCTACCGCACTCGTTCACACATGCCGTGGTGATCGCTCTCCTTTCCACAACCTGTAGACAGCAGCGATCATCTGACAAGGGGAGGGTACAGTAATGGAATCCGGGATTTCAATGAGCCTTTAATTGGTGATTTTATGGCCAAAAAGGTAAACGCGTATCCAAGCGTTCTTGCCAATGCGCTCTGGTTTTTGACAAATCGAGCATCAAAGTTTTGGAGTAGGGGGTATAGTAGACTACTTTATCTAGTGTGATGCTTATGTGAATAAATCGGACTATAGCAGCACCAAGCGAAGTGGTAAAACGTTCGTTTTTTAACGCGAGGGTTCTGGTTTCGATTCCTCGTTTTCACGTAATTTTGTTTACTTTATATCTTTATTTTACTTTACAATTATTTGTATAAATCAACGAAATTACATCAAGAGTTAAGGTCTTGACTCGGGCCAAGTACAAGAGTACCCAACTGGTAGACCTGAACTACTCTTTTCCGGAGAAATTAGATTGAGATTTTCGGGGTATTCAAACGGCATTAAATCCGCATATTTTCCCCAAACTATGATGATATTCGTGTAGGCCTCGTCCGCCCGAGTAATTTAAGCCTAACTACGAGAAGATTCATCAAGCCAATTGCGAGATCTTTTGATCTAAAAAGTCGAGGTTTTCGTAAGAAACGTCGTCTTCCTCCTCTCCTCCTTCTCCATCATCACCTCCATCTCCATGTTCATCTCTAGCCTGTCACGTAGCCGGGAGTCAAACCCTAACATTCGTTCACAGACGAGGTATCGGATGATAGACCAATCATCCCCATGCTTTTCGATGTCACTAGTTTGGAGGGCTCTAGAGCCCTCTTACCATTTTAGTGTCACTCGCTACGTTACCATTTTCGGTTCGAATCTAGGATGTCCGTGGGTTATTAGTATGAATACGATATAGGAGTTATGGTTTATGCGTATTAATAATTGACCTTTGTACTGCGAAAGAAGGATAGTGAATTCACAGGTATACAACTGTAAGTCACAGCAAAAGTAAGTTGTTTTATAGAGAAGAATATTCAGTTTTTCGGAATACATACAAAAGTTATGAATATTGACATTTTTCCACTATTTTTCTTTATTTCTTATAAACAATTGTACTTTCTTAATACCATTATCATTCTATTTGGTACCAATCATTCAAATCTTCTCCGATAATGTGAAACATAATACGGTCTACGTCAACAGTTAACATGTTGCTGAGCTGTTTCTTATTAATATGATATCAAATGTAACAAAATTTGCATTATTTATAATTCATAAAAGTATGTAAAAAGGCGGGTAATGTTATATAAATGTTATAGTATTTGGTATCATTTTAACCAGAGGAACGTTACGAATATGTTAATAAAACTTTCGTGAATAAAAACACAGAAATGTAATATTTTCATAGGTGCATTAGTGTCCAACGCACCGATGTACGGGCCTTAAGGGGTTATACCTAGTCAGGAAGGCGAAAAAAACGTATTTTTTGCGAATTAAAATAGAAAAAACTGTAAGGTATTATTATTTGTTCGATAGCCTATCACAATGTACATCTATCAAAGATGTTTCCACAATTTTTTAAATTAAAAATTTCTTAAACTATAGCCACTGTAGTTATTTTCCCGCGACAGGTTTTTTCGAAGGCGCTCGGCGGTGAGCACGATTTCTCAGTACTAGATAATCTGAAATAAAAAATTCAAACGGATTTAGGTTTCGTATTAATTAATCTGGTCGATGAACGAAGGATTTTACAATAACTTGATTTTTGACAATGTGACAAACGTTGGAAGCAAAAATACGCTTTTTTCGTGTTAAAATTTGTCTTCTTTTGTTCATAAAATATCTATTTTTCATCAAAAATAAAATTCCTTCGTTCATCGACCAGTTTTTAAGATGCAGAACAAGTATGCAAAATTTCGTGTAAATTGGTACAGCAGTTCTCGGGATATCTTGCTCACCGATTTGCAACTTTTGGTAAAATGTGATTTCGAGAAAAACGCGTTTAAAGTTTTCGGTTTAGTTTTAAGAGTGATAACGTATTTACTTCGTACCTTAAAATGAATCTTCGATTCCAGGCATATAGTGTGCATCATCTACTGTTAAAAGAGCCTCTAAAACATCAATTTGCGCTTACCTGCAATGCATTCTTGCCTCTCTTGTACTTCCTTGCGCTCGAGGTTCGACATTGTGAATTCGCTCGTAGTCCATTTTAGCCACCTAGGTGTCTCACATATCATTGTTATTTTGAAACCAAGTCCTCACGTACTTGCAGTCTCAAATTTTATATCATTGTCACAAGTTTTACACTTTACAAATGAAGATATGGTAAAAAAAACGTAATAAAATAAAAATTCTGTATTCTATTGAGGTATCTTGTCGCACGTCGATTTTCTCCTGCTTTTCCAGTTTTTTCTTGGATGCACTAAAACTGCTCTCGTCTCTCGTCGACGTTTTAGGATTGAAATGTTATTACCTTTTCTTTGGTCCTGATTTTTGACTCTTCTGAAAGTTTTTCGTAACTCGCGTAACTTTTAGACGTGGATCCATGTTCACTGGTGTAGCGCACAAGTATCGCTGAAGTACTAATAATTACTTCTTGTCGCAGTTATTCGCACTTATTTCCTCGCAGATATTTGTACTTCAACTCTTGACTTTTTACTCTCTTCACGAAGTGGCGAAAATCACTTCTTACATATAACATGCATTTTTCCGTCTATGGTGGCGTGGGGTGAAAAATGAAGGAGTGCCTAAGCAAAATTTCACCCTCACGAGGTCCCAAGAGAGGGAAATGCCTCTTCCATTACCATATATGCTGTTTTTAACCTTCGAAAAAGAGACAATTCAGTCTGAGAGCAGCTCCGCGCAATTTGCGCGTCAAATGTTCTCTGACCGATATCTCTTTAAACCAGCGTAGCTCCCTCAATTTTTAGCCGATTTAAGTGAAACTTTCAGGAAATATTCTAGAGACGACATACTAAAAGAAAATGGAAAAATCCAAAAATCGATAATTTTGAACTTACTGACTAGGTATAACCCCTTAACCCAATTCTCATTGTTCATTAAATAGAAGCTCTTTATTACCCATTATAAAACAGCCGGTGCCCGGTTATACCTGCGACACCCCTTTAAAGACCCACACTTAGGATATACATTTCCTCTATTTCGTCCCCAAAGAATGAAAGTCGCATCCACGTCTAGGGCCACGGTTGTTAGAATTATATTTTTTTCGCAACAAAAAATTTATATCTATTACAAAATTTTGCTCTACGCTTCGGTTGTCCGTACCAAAAGAAATATTGAACATTTCGAGAATTCTTTCAAATGTTACAATTGATAACCTGCTATAATTTTATTATTTATCATTTGAAGAGTGAGTCAAACTTACTTGTCAATAATTAATAATTTTCTACAATTTTTAAAATAATTCACAAAGTGTTCGATTCGTTTTATCCCGCCTTACGTAGGGAAACATATATTTTTGGACAAATTATTCTTCATTATTTCAGATGTTGTGCAAATCAGATTCACCAACCAACTAGAATGTTGATCGATTTATATATGTATGTATATTCAGGTTAATAGTCTAATATTCTTTTGAAAATTAAGTCAGTCTAATAACCATGCACAAATTACATGAATGATTTCACGTCGGGTGTTGCAATGACCATACAATTTCTTGGTGTTTCCCTGATATTGTTTTCTCTATCGAATATCCGGACTTCTTTATTGCCCTTTATTTAACCGTAAAAAAGAAAGATGGAATACTTCGAAAAGTCAGACTAATAAGCATGCAGTTATTTAAACTGTCTCACTTCATTTGGATAGCCTGTGTGAAAGAAATAGACCGAACGAGAAGGGTTTAATTGATCGCGAGATAATTGCTTTCTTTAGGTAAAATATAGAAATGGTCGTAAATGACTAACGAATCGACAGGTACCACTAATGTGCTCCCGTCCATCGCACAATACTCGAAATTCATTTTCGACCCCGAGGACGGAATCTAGAAGTTGGTCCGACGTTGCGAAATACGCAGCCCCTTTACATTTCGCAACAGTGGCAACATGTGAGCTTGTAACAATCTTACAAAAGGGGGTGGGGTGCGGTGCCCGTTTCGGAATCAACGATACTCTTTTAGTTCAAAAAATTCTGCTCCTTCGTCAAGGAGGCGCTGCAAATCCTCTGAAATTTGAACGCGTCGGTAATTCAGTTTCGTGAACATCGAACCCCGTAAGGTGATAGGTCTATACTCTATCCAATACCTCGTCTGTGATTAGTTTCATACCATGCGACGATAATTTTTCTGGCGATAACGTAGATTTTTCTATGTAATTTGTTTGAGACATGCCGGAAAAAATCAAGGGACAAGGTCTTGTCTCGGACCAAATACAAGAGTCGCTTATTGGTATTCAGAAAATCTTCAAGGGTTATCAATAATTTATAAATTTAACATAATGGTTTCTTAAATTGTAGAAAAAATGTATTTGATTTTTGAAGCTTAAGCTTAACAATATATCGCAACAATACGCTTAAAACAGATTAAACGCCGACTTTTTTTTTCAAATGAATAAAAAATAAATTTTAAAATATTGAAAATAAATATTACTTAAATGCCCGATAAAATAATTAGAAATGTTTAGAATAAAATTAATGAGTGACCACGATTGGCGAAGACGCACCGAAATATGTACTTGCTCTCGGCTGTCGCTACGGCTGCGCCCGGAGTGCGAGCGTGACAGACAGATATAAAGAAAGAGAGGCCCTTATGCTAGAAAAATTCGAATCATGTTAAATTCCGCATTGCTTTCTCGTCAAACGCGCTCTCACACATGCTTGCGCGGCCACGTCGCGTCGTTTGTTTGGCTAGTGCAAGCGCGACGGAGCGACGGAAATATAGAGACAAAGCGAAGTCTTTGTCAGTTGTATATACATATCCGGAAACATAGTACGCCACATCGAGAAGCAATTATTACGAAAACGAGGGAAAGGTAGACACGTTCGTGATACACGCATTAGTACGTCATTCGGAAATATTTAAAGAGTTAGCAATAATTAATCTGTTTCATTTTTAGAACTTCGAATCATGTCAAAGCGTATCTTCAAATTTCTACAAGCTCTTCTTTAGTACACAATCAAATTGTTCTGTAAACAGGTCTTCCAAGAAAAAGTAGGCAAATTATTTTTATCGGGTTATCCGGCACTGTTAAATAATCTTTGTTACGCTTCGTATCGACACTTTACTATCTCGGCTATTGAATCTCCAAATTGTTTTTTATCTATTTGTAACAGTGTTATTATATTAAATTAAATGACTTTTACCGATCGCTGTATTAATTTTGTGTAAAAAAATATAACTTACTTGGCCTTTTATTGCGATCTTCAAACTTCAAAAATGATATATGTATATAAAAATTAAAATTACTTACATATTAAATTATAGTCTAAATTTGTGTATATCACCATCCACAGGTGAGAACATTATTCTAATAATCGAAAATTCCGTCCTACGTTTCGATCCTTGTTGGGATCATCCTCAGGGACAATATTCTAAAAGAAATTATGTTCTCTTTGTAAGGAGAACATAATTAAACAAGAAAAAAGAAAAATCCAAATTAAAATTCAAATAAACTATTTGTTCTGAATCATATTATAGTTCAATTATTTGGAACAGGAATCTCATAATTGTTATTAATTAGTTATACAATTATGAGATTCCTGTTCCAAAATTGTTTAAAAAAAAAAAAAAAAAAAAGGTTCACTAAAGTAGGAGTAATTCCATTGTTTCATTGATTACACTTTTAACAGGCTCATCCACAGATTCCTTCTTTTCTTGAAACACGTACTTTATCATCGAACTAGTTGAATATAGGAATAATAGCCTCTTTCATACCTAGGCTACAATTGATCTCACGATGGTATACCATAAAATATACACGATCTGCGATGAACTTCACGTTTCAACGGTTTGAAATTTGGCGCCCTCTTTATGACTCTTATAGTATCGATCTATCGATCACCGATAAATTTAAAAATACGGATAAATTTCAATGTCACGAAATATTGCCCCCTTTTGTTTATAGATCGGGTCATTAGTCTTTAGCATGTACTAGGAGTAAGACGTGTCATACGCGATGTCTCCGTTTAAAATTTTAAATTAATTTACATCCACAGTTGGTGAGTCTCACAATCAATGGGTTAAACCATACTTTTGTTTTAACATATTTACTTCTTAATAATATAATTACATATTCAACGAAGTGCTTTGGTTCTTTTAAATTTATAAAATTAAAAATATTAACTGTAGTTTATTAAGTGTGTTTTTCAATTTGTTTTATACATCAAATAGGTTCTATAATATGATTCAGAACAAATAGTTTATTTGAATTTTAATTTGGATTTTTCTTTTTTCTTGTTTAATTATGTTCTCCTTACAAAGAGAACATAATTTCTTTTAGAATATTGTCCCTGAGGATGATCCCAACAAGGATCGAAACGTAGGACGGAATTTTCGATTATTAGAATAATGTTCTCACCTGTGGATGGTGATATACACAAATTTTGACTATAATTTAATATGTAAGTAATTTTAATTTTTATATACATATATCATTTTTGAAGTTTGAAGATCGCAATAAAAGGCCAAGTAAGTTATATTTTTTTACACAGTGTTATTATATTACATAAAAACTATTTTTTGTTCAAACCCGTCGTTGAAATATACGTAAGATTAACGGACATGATAACGTTGTTATACGTAAATCGAAAAATGTTTACAAGGATATTTGACCAAATTAAAGTTCTAAAAGTTAAAAACATTTTTCAGCGATTCACACTAACCATTATTTTAAATTTACCCCGTTCTCATAAAACCATTTTCGTCCACTTCTATGTTTATTATAATTTTCGAATTAAGAATTTAAAAACCAAACGTACAAATCCGTCACTGTCTTGCAATAGTTAAATGTTTATTATTTTGCTAATTCCTTAAAATGTGTTTTCTTTTTCAATATTACTCACAATATATGCAAGTCTTTCAACAATCTCTAACATGCTGCGAGAACCTTGTACACATGACCAGAAACGTACCTAGACTAAATGTTTCCTGAGTCCGGAAGAGTCTCTGATTTTTTTATTCACGTCATCAAAGAATTTTTAAAAATTTTTAAATTGATAATTCTGGTTACTATATTTTTTAACCATAAATAACATTTAAAGGATAATTTTTTACATTTTGCCACGTCATGATTGCAAATCTATTATAATAATGAGATCTGTATATTCCTTTATTTTCCTGCATTCCCTGATTTCTGTATTTCCTTATTTCTTTAATAACAAGTATTTCAATAAAAAACATACTGTACTTTACATAATTCTACGAATGGAGTGAAATCCACAAAAAGCATCGAAAATGCAAAGCTATGGGCCAAGTACAAGAGAATGTTACATTGGAATAGGTTGCTCATTAACATAAACTGCATTTTACACAGGATTTGAAATCAATCAAATGTGAGCAAGTACAAATTATTGTAGAGCAGCGACACAATACTATCGCTAAGTAAATACATTCAATTAACTAAATTTCCCAAAATATGGTGTCTTCTCATTTAATGAGTAAATCTGTTTACTGCTCTATTAAATGTACTTGGTGGCCCGCTTTTTACGAAGGTTCGATGGTAAAGAATACCTGTTCTATCAACTCCGCTAAGTTTAAATAGTTGGGAATGTATGACATTAAAAGAGAGTTGTTAAAACACAGTATAAAGTGGGCTACTTACTACACAGAATAAAAGTCCTTTAAATATCTCACTTCGTCCTTTTTTAATTTATTTTAACGTCAATTGTTGAGATACACTACAATATGTATACATATGTAATTTTCTCTCACACACATCCAGATTGTTAACATATTAAATTAGAAATGCGTATAAACGTTTGTTACGTTACGTTTTAGACATCAAGCTTCGTAAAAAGCGGGTCACCCAGTACATTTAATAGAGCAGTAAACAGATTTATTCATTAAATGAGTAGACATCATTTTTTGGGAAATTTAGTTAATTTAATATATTTACTTAGCGATAGCATCGTGTCGATGCTGTACAATAATTTGTACTTGCTCGCATTTGTTCGATATCAAATGCTGTGCAAAATGAAGGTTATGTTAATGAGCAATCCCACTGCCTTTCGCATAGCCTCGTATATTACATTTCTACTAACCGGTATTTTTAAAAGAAGTGCCGGAGGAACGTGGAGAAATACAATAACACCTTGCAAACCTCGCAAGTGGCATGACTCCTTCACAACCTTCAACTTCTAAAACGTTATTGCGAAAATTAACTGATCATGCAAATCATTGAAGCGTCGCGAACAATGATGTAACAGCAACATTTGGTTTGTTGTATATGTTTGCGTCACGCATGTTACATGTAGTACATAGAACTGTGTCGACACGCTAAAACACACGATTCATTATGGAATCCTCAATAGTTATTGTGTTCCTTTGTATCGTGTATCGCAATTCATGTAGACACAAGAAAAAATTATTGTCTATGGACAGGTACGGTAAAAGGTCACATTCAAAATCTCATAAAATGAGATTTCGTGCCCCACAATATTACTGACAGATTTAAAATAATGTACTTATTCGACTAATATTCATTGAAATATACATTTTTCTTTCGTTATCCCCCATTATTCCCTGTAATCGTAGGAAGTATTGGAACGTTGATCGTCTCTATTTAGTAAGCTTCACGGACGAAGGACATGCACACATGTATGTACGTATACATACATTAATCTAATAGAATCCGTTTGCGAGCTTTACAATTTGCACGCATGCATCGAAGACTAGAAATCAATTAGATAAAATAAATACTTTTTTTTTCGTTTGAAACATCGATATATTAAATATGTATGTAACGCACGTTTATTATTTGCATTTTCAATACAAATATATTGTCATAACGATTCTCTACATCCGAAAACTCGCGCATCTGTGCGTACACATCTTCCTACGATATGCGACATACAATATACCTACATATGTATTAATGTATCTACACACATGGCATCGATCTATGTATGTATGTATGTATGTACATGCATACAAAATCAATGTTACACCGAGTGTATCGTACATTGTCATTTTATTTTTACTGTGTTTCGCGCGAGGTCCGAGTCGGCGTAATATTTGCCGGAGAAGAAGAAAGCGGAATGGGAAATAAGAGTTCCCCGTGTCTATTACGAAAATCGTTGAATACTAATGCATGGAGACATATTTCCGTACGCCGTGGACTCCGGGATTAACGCTTAGTGATTATTAAAATATACAGTACGCTGTTTTAATCGGCCGGGCGACGAAACCGAAAAAGCGTTTTGGTCGCGCACTGTCCGGCCCGGTTTTTTGACTCCCCGAGCTTTTTCCTTTTATCCTTTCGTAAAGACACCCCGAGTAAACTTTCTCGCGATGAAATTTCATTGTATTATCGCGTTTGATCGCGCAATCGCGACTATATGCCGAATTTCTAAGGCATTTCCGCACGGATTAATCGCCGCGTTACGACGTAACGGTCTGCATAGGTGGAGAACGGATAATTGAGAGGTTAATGAGTACCGGCATTGTGTACAGTAACTGTCGAATTCGAGAGGAATCACACCGATGTCGAATATTCGTAACATCATCGCGGATGATTATTATTTTTGGCTACCCGAACTGTTTGCTGTTTCTATTAATCACGTCCCACTATGGGTGTTAATGTTACTGGAAAGGCGAAAATGTCAGAGATCAGTGTTCCTTGCATTTTTAGACATCGTTCCTGTGGGTTTAACCATTGATCACTAAGTTGCAAAGATAGTGGTGTTTTGTAACTGCTGTGTACGTATGTATGTTATGTATGTACTCGTATGTGTACACATTTAAGAGAAATCCTTCGATCGATCGAACCCGTGTCTGAAACCTTCTCGTTGTTGCTTACGTAACACGTGCTATACGCATAAGTTTTTGCGCTCGGTTTTGCGGGATGTTGCTCTTGAAATTATCCATCTTCGTGTAGGCCGGGCTTCCGTATACCGTATTTCTCTACCCATGAGTTCTTATGTATCTAAATAATTGTCGCCAGGTATTATTCATTCGTTGTATAATACCAACTGTATTATGCTATCTCTAATCGTGTATTCGGTTTATATAATTACACGATGAAAATCGTGCTTTCAGTTATCAGATACTTTACTTGTTATTACGGGAGAGACGTTAATTAATTAATTATCCTAATTTCTTTTTTACTAGTATACTCGCGACTGTTCAAGGGCTCGTGATATTGTATGTGGTGTGGACTCGCGGGTAAACATATTTGACTATACATAGAGTCCGTAGGTCGTTAAACTTCTCGTTAAGTTCTCAGCTTTCAGTGAAGTATTTTATCGCCGGGTACGTTAAAACATTCACTCGCCGGGAAAATGACGAAGCTCGATAGCAGCTGGTAAAAGAGCAGTTAAAAGTTCTTGCTAACATCCTTTTAATAACTGAATTTTTGTTCACGGGTCATTCGCGCCTCTTCAAAATCGCGACGCATTCCCGTGCATGAAGTCTTCCGCCTTACGTAATCGTAATAGCGCTGCATTCACGTTCAATTGCAGTTCTCGCGTAGCTGCTAAACCGAGAAATCAATTAAGTAGACAATTATGCGGATAAGCAAGAAAACCACACGCCAAGAAAACTGATCACCTCGGGCAGCCATGTCAAAGTAATTCTCTTACCTACACGGTTTCGCAAAACCGACGCCAATTACACGATATCTCAACGGATTTGGAATAAACAGCGTGATTGATATCAGCGATCGGGATATTACACGTAATAAATAGTCCCGGCGGGAACATTTACGAGGAATCTTTTCAGACAATGGTTACAATAATTAATTATCAGAAAATCATCTAATCGCTTCAATGTGTAAAATACTAATCTTCCAATATTTTCACAGATGACTGTCCAAATTGCGTGGACGAGCATAGTAACAGTTTGGCCACCTCAAGATGGACAATGCCGTTACTGAAGCTCGGAGAGAAGAGATACTACCTGGGGATCTTCTTTAAGGTATCACATCTGCCAGTTACTTTGATTTATTTACCTGTCCCAGTGATGCAACCTCTCGGACTTTATTAAATTATTTCCGAGCTCGTAACTTTCCGGCTTCCCGTCGCTGACACTTTACGGTGCGGCCCATCGAATGCCAGGGGAGGCTACGATCGATCTCTATGCCTGACTGTGAACATCCCTCGTATGCTTTGTTTGACGTGATAAAAAACGCGAAAATGAGTCTGTCGAACAGAACTGATCCTGCGAACATTCCACTTTCCCGCTGGAAAATTGAATCTACGACGATGTACAGAGTTGGAAAATTGCCTGTCTGTCGTTCTGTACGTAATTTACGCAATTTGGCTGTTTCTCGGTGAATCTGAACGACACGAGCGAGAAGAGGGTAATTTGAAAACTTGTGCGATTAGATGCTTCTATGCTAATATCGCTTATACAGCGTGTCCCAGCTGATTTACACGTCACGGCACCAGGTGATAGCTGAGGTAATTCTAATATAAGGAAGTGACCTTCGTAATGTCGTACCTTAATCCGTGGCCGAAAGGGATACAGACCGAGTACTAACACACTTCCACGAAAAATGTATCGACGAGTTTATGTCACTGGGTCACTGTACTTGCCGGCGTCACCGAAAACAGGTCTAATAATTAGACTCTAATTTATGACATTACCTCTTGCGCGTAACCTATGGAATTTCACCGCTCGCACACCATCGGTTTACGCTGCAAACTTTACAGAACACCGCACAATAAATTCACATTGAAAGAGACCGTTACTCGATAATGTTCACCTTAGATTTGAATTACTTATTATAAAGAACGTATGCACTCGTACACTTGTTCCATTTGTTCAGCGAAAGGAATAGATTCTTCATTAACGAGAAAGTTTGATTATTAATCGATTACCAATACACCTGAAATTACGCGAACTATATTATTATCGGTCTTAGTTTATCTATGGTACCTTTCGTTTGTACCAAAATCTGGAAAAAATTAAATAAGCAGCTTAGACTGTCCCCTTTCAGCAGAGGCTACGAAAAAGATGGCCATTAATATTTGGTTTACAAGGGGAGGCTACAACTCATCAACTCGCGATGTGGATGAAACTGGGTGGAAATGGTAGAGGATGATGCGTATAATGATCCTGTGAAGCAATACAAATATCTACCGATTAATTTTTATAAAAAATCGACTTAAAGATGAAACTCCGATGTCGATGAATCGAGCTCAATTTTTTTCAAATGATTGGGTTGCATGTAAGGAACAAAAACTCCTTATGACATATTGCTCCTAAAGTAATAGTTTAACTAAAAAGAAATATTTTTGTAATTTGGCCTGGCCGCCCGCGCCGCCTCGTCAGAGCTAAATATTGAAGGGATTCTCAACTACCACGGTATCCGTGTGCCGTTAAGCGAGTGTTCGAATGCTATCGTTCTGTGTGTCACGTGTTCAAGTCCGTGCTGGAAAAATTTTTTATTTTTTTTTTTTACATTTTTATTCGCATTTTTATTTGTTAGAGAAATGGTTGGAAAAAATCCGAAGTGCAAAGATACCCTATTATGCAAGGATACCCTAAACCAATTAGTTACTGACCACTTAATTTGTTACAGAGTTTTAAACGAGAGGTACCATAGATAAACTAAGGCTGATAATAAATGTAGCACTGGTAAGCGATGTACCGTGTGCCGCCTACTGCGGTCCAGTTTGACGAATTATTATTCGGCTGCGTTTTCAACGTTCGCGATTGTTTACAGACTCGTTATTAAAGTGTCCGTAATTTTTTTGCGGTTACTTGAAGAGGAAGGTTCAAGGTATACGCCTGGATTTGTTCAGATTTTTAACACTCGAATGCCAAAAGTTATGCACAATTGTTTAAAAAAACTGATTGGAAATATTAGTTAACATCGATAGTCATGCAAATTGTATTTTTTATTGAAAAATTTGGTCATTTCCGGTGAAAATGAAAAAAAATTTAGTTGCTACGCTTTACCGTTGCCGAGATATAAATTTTTGAAAAAGTAGAGTTTTCTAGATTTTTCAAGAAATGCCAAACTTTAAACAGTTGTAACTTTGTCAATTTTCAAAATTTCGAAAAAACAAAGACAGGTCCGTATTTGGTACATCAAGGGCTATAACATCAGTGATTTTGAAAATGTTCTGAGATGTCGCTCCGAAAAGTGATCGATTTCGTATGGAATGAGCCCATTATTTATACGAATTTCATGCACACCGCTGCCACTATCATTTTTCATCAAAGTGCGGGGCGTAAAACTTTCTTAACAATTATTCTTGATAATTTTCAATATCTCTACGCAAGGTATGTCTCTTATGATATTTTTAACTTATCTACATAGATAAGTTGTATTCGCATGTATTATCAAGAGTTAAGGTCTTGACTCGGGCCAAGTACAAGAGTTCCCGACTGGTAGACCTGAACTACTCTTTTCCGGAAGAATTAGATCGAGGTTTTCGGGGTATTCAAACGGCATTAAATCCGCATATTTCCTCCAAACTATGGTGATATTCTTGTAGGGGGCGTCCACCCGGTTAATTTAAGCCTAACTACGAGAAGATCCATCAAGCCAATTGCGAGATATTTTGATCTAAAAAGTCGACGTTTTTGTAAGAAACGTCGTCTACTTCCTCTCCTCCTTCTCCATCTCCATCGTCATTTTCATCTCCAGCCAGTCACGCAGCCCGGTGTCAAACCCTAACATATGTTTCATACCATGCGAGATAATTTTTCTGCCGATAACGTAGATTTTTCTGTGTAATCTGAGATATGCAGGAAAAAAATCAAGAGACAAGGTTTTGTCTCAGACCAAATACAAGAGTCGCTTATTGGTATTCAGAAAATCTTCAAGGGTTATCAATCATTAAATTGTAGAAGAAATGTATTTGATTTTTGAAACTTAGGCTTAACAATATATCGCAACAATACGCTTAAAACAGATTAAACGCCGACTTTTTTTCAAATGAATAAAAAATAAATTTTAAAATATTGAAAATAAATATTTAAATGCCCGATAAAATAATTAAAAATGTTTAGAATAAAATTAATTAGTGACCACGATTGGCGAAGACGCACCGAAATACTTGATCTCGGCTGTCGCTACGGCTGCGCTCGGAGTGCGAACGTGACAGACAGAAGTAAAGAAAGAGAGGCCCTTATGCTAGAAAAATTCGAATCATGTTAAATTCCGCATTGCTTTCTCGTCAAACGCGCTCTCACACATGCTTGCGTGGCCACGTCGCGTCGTTTGTTTGGCTAGTGCGAGCTTGACGGGGCAACGGAAAGATTCAGACAAAGCGAAGTCTTTGTCAGTTGTTTATATCCGGAAACAGTATGCCACATCGAGAAGGAATTATTACGAAAAAGAGGGAAAGGTAGACACCTTCGTGATGCACGCATTAGTACGCCATTCAGAAATTTTCAAAGTGTTATCAATAATTAATGTGTTTCATTTTTAGAACTTCGATACATATCAAAGTGTATCTTAACGTTTCTACAAGCTCTTCTTTAGTACATAATCAAATTGTTCTATAAACAGGTCTTCCAAGAAAACGTAGGCAAATTATTTTATCGGGTTATCCAGCACTGTTAAATAATCTTTGTTACATGCTTCGTATCGACACTTTACCATCTCGGCTATTGAATCTCCAAATTGTTTTTTATCTATTTGTAACAGTGTTATGATATTACTTAAAAACTATTTTTTGTTCAAACCCGTCGTTGAAATATACGTAAGATTAACGGACATGATGACGTTGTTATACGTAAATCGAAAAATGTTTATAAGGATATACATTTCACCAAATTAAAGTTCTAAAGTTAAAAACATTTTTCAGCAATTCACACTAACCATTATTTTAAATTTACCCCGTTTTCATAAAACCATTTTGGCCACTTCTATATTTATTATAATTTTCGAATTAAGAATTTAAAACCCAAACGTATAAATCCGTCACTGTCTTGCAATAATTAAATGTTTATTATTTTGTTAATTCCTTAAAATGTGTTTTCTTTTTCAATATTACTGACAATATATGCAAGTCCTAGTACCTAGACTAAATGTTTACTGTCTCCGGAAGAGTCTCTGATTTTTTTAATTCACGTCTTCAAAGAATTTTTTTAAATTTTAAAATACATAATTCTGGTTACTACATTTTTTAAACATAAATATCATTTAAAGGATAATTTTTTACATTTTGCCACATCATGATTGCAAAATTATTATAATAATGAGATCTGTATATTCCTTTATTTTCCTGCATTCCCTGATTTCTTTATTTCCTTATTTCTTTAATAACAAGTATTTCAATAAAAAACATACTGTACTTTACATAATTCTACGAATGGAATGAAATCCACAAAAAGCATCGAAAATGCAAAGCTATGGGCCAAGTACAAGAGAATGTTACATTGGAATAGGTTGCTCATTAACATAAATTGCATTTTACCCAGGATTTGAAATCAATCAAACGTGAGCAAGTACAAATTACTGTAGAGCAACGACGCAATACTATCGCTAAGTAAATATATACAATTAACTAAATTTCCCAAAATATGGTGTCTTCTCATTTAATGACTGAATCTGTTTACTGCTCTATTAAATGTACTTGGTGGCGAGCAGTAAACAGATTTAGTTATTAAATGAGATGACACCATATTTTGGGAAATTTAGTTAATTGTATACATTTACTTAGCGATAGTATTGTGTCGTTGCTCTACAATAATTTGTACTTGCTCACATTTGATTGATTTCAAATCCTGTGTAAAATGCAGTTTATGTTAATGAGCAACCTATTCCAATGTAACATTCTCTTGTACTTGGCCCATAGCTTTGCATTTTCGATGCTTTTTGTGGATTTCACTCCATTCGTAGAATTATGTAAAGTACAGTATGTTTTTTATTGAAATACTTGTTATTAAAGAAATAAGGAAATAAAGAAATCAGGGAATGCAGGAAAATAAAGGAATATACAGATCTCATTATTATAATAATTTTGCAATCATGATGTGGCAAACTATAAAAAATTATCCTTTAAATGTTATTTATGTTTAAAAAATATAGTAACCAGAACTATGTGTTTTCAAATTTAAAAAAATTCTTTGAAGACGTGAATAGAAAAATCAGAGACTCTTCCCGAGACAGTAAACATTTAGTCTAGGTACTAGGACTTGCATATATTGTCAGTAACATTGAAAAAGAAAACACATTTTAAGGAATTAACAAAATAATAAACATTTAATTATTGCAAGACAGTGACGATTTTGTACCTTTGGTTTTTAAATTCTTAATTCGAAAATTATAATAAACATAGAAGTGGCCAAAATGGTTTTATGAAAACGGGGTAAATTTAAAATAATGGTTAGTGTGAATTGCTGAAAAATGTTTTTAACTTTAGAACTTTAATTTGGTCAAATGTATATCCTTGTAAACATTTTTCGATTTACGTATAACAACGTCATCATGTCCGTTAATCTTACGTATATTTCAACGACGGGTTTGAACAAAAAATAGTTTTTGTAATATCATAACACTGTTACAAATAGATAAAAAACAATTTGGAGATTCAATAGCCGAGATGGTAAAGTGTCGATACGAAGCATGTAACGAAGATTATTTAACAGTGCCGGATAACCCGATAAAATAAAATTTGCTTACTTTTTCTTGGAAGACCTGTTTACAGAACAATTTGATTATGGACTAAAGAAGAGCTTGTAGAAATTTGAAGACACGCTTTGACATGTATCGAAGTTCAAAAAATGAAACACATTAATTATCGATGAAACTTTGAAAATTTCCGAATGACGTACTAATACGTGCATCACGAAGGTGTCTACCTTTCCCTCTGTTTCGCATAGCTCCTTCTCTCTATGGCGTACTATGTCTCCGGATATAAACAGCTGACACCGACTTCTTTGTCTCTATCTTTCCGTCGCTCCGTCGCTCCGTCGCGCTCGTACTAGCCAAACAAACAACGCGCCGTGTTCACGGAAGAATGAGTGAGAGCGCGTTTGACGAGAAAGCAATGCGGAATTTAACATGATTCGAATTTTTCTAGCATAAGGGCTTCTCTGTCGTTACTTCTGTCTGTCACGCTCGTACTCGGAGCGCAGCCAAGGCGACAGCCGAGAGCAAGTATTTCGGTGCGCCTTCGCCAATCGTGGTTACTCATTAATTTTATTCTAAACATTTATAATTACTTTATCGGGCATTCAAGTAATATTTATTTTCAATTTTTTTTTAAGCGTATTGTTGCGATTTATTGTTAAGCCTAAGTTTCAAAAATCAAATACATTTTTTCTACAATTTAAGAAACCATTATGTTAAATTTATAAATTATTGATAACCCTTGAAGATTTTCTGAACACCAATAAGCGACACTTGTATTTGGTCCGAGATAAGACCTTGTCTCTTGGTTTTTTCCGACATGTTCCCAACTGATTACATATAAAAATCTACGTTACCGACAGAAAAATTATCGTCACTTTAGTAAAGGCCTGGCACCGGCGTATGGCTACGAGGGGCTGCGTGACAGGCTGGAGATAGGGGAGAGGAAGAAGACGACGTTTCTTACAAAAACTCTCGACTTTTTAGATAAAAATATCTCGCAATTGGCTTGATAGATCTTCTCGTAGTTAGGCTTAAATTACCCGGGTGGACGCTTCCTACAAGAATATCATCATACTTTGGGGAAAATTTGCGGATTTAATGCCGTTTGAATACCCCAAAAATCTCGATCTAATTTCTCCGGAAAAGAGTAGTTCAGGTCTACCAGTCGGGAACTCTTGTACTTGGCCCGAGTCAAGACCTTAACTCTTGATAATTATTTCCGCTTCTTAACTACTTAAGTCCATACAAGTTCTGTCAAACACTAACTCGTCCTTGACTACTTTCTATAGGTTTCTTTTGTTTCAATCCTGTTCATCGGTAGACAGGATCCGTGCGAGTCTCAGTTTACTTTCTAAAACAGAGCTTTCGTCGTCCGCTTACTCGTGATCCAGTACTCGCTCAATTGGATTTACCCCCGATTCAGTTTGGTCAGTGTTTGGTTTGGGGTTTGAATTGTTGGGTCTATTGGAACTACGATCAACCTTTAGTTGTAAGTTAATGTTACACTTCACATACTCACCGTTTTTCTACAGCTGAACTGGATAACGGTGGTTAATTCGCTCCATTTTCTTCACTGGGTACACTTTTACTTTTAACGGTGTAGGTTTTTCAGAAGAACGTTGTCACTGCTTTTGAATCGCGGAGTAAACGGTAGTAAACGATCCGGAATTTGAATCACTTCATTCCATTCTAGGTATCGACTCGCATTCCATTAAATTGTGTTTTGGTGACTATCTCTGACTATCGATACATGCGGATTGAACTAAATAGTTCCCTCTCATCCGTGTACGCTCAATGCCAGCGAGAATATCTATTGCTTAGTTTATGAAGTAACAATCAAATATTGGAAATTTTTAAGGCTCTGTTTCAATGGTTTGGACATCCGGAAAGTTAGTAGAGTGTTTGAACAAAAATGAATAAATTCAAATTTAAATTCTAAACTGTATTCCAGTCCATTATATCTCAGATGTGCCCACCATTTTGTTCACTGATCTTTATCAATTTTTGTGCTAAATAAATTTTTTACAGGAACTACTCTATTTCTAATTACAAATAAATTCTTCAGGCGATTAAATTTACTTAATTATGAGATACAGATTACAGAATGCAGGTTATACACCTTGATGTACCGAGGAATGACATTGACATAGCTCATTAATATAAATGCAGTTTAAAGACATTCAATTTTGTGTTAGTGCTATACACATCGATGATTATAAGTTACATATCCTTTTTTTAAATATGATGCCATGTTATTATACATATAGGGAATTCAATGTTATTGGTTGTTTCTAGGAGTTTCTAGGAGTTCTTTTAAAGCTTGAACATTTATTTATTTTTGACATAATCGTCATTTCGGCCGATGCATTTTTGGAGACGGTTCGACAATTTATACAGGGTGTCCCAAAATTATCCATCAATCGGGAACATGGAAATTGTTTATAACAAAAGAAATTGAAAACTCCTTTACCCTTTTGTAATCCGGAGCCTCGTTTATGAGTTACAAGCTTCCAAAATATCGTGGTCTGACTTCCGGCCCGGATTACAAAAGGGTAAAGGACTTTTCAATTTCTTTTGTTATAAACAATTTCCATGTTCCCGATTGCTGTATAATTTTGGGACACCCTGTATATGACCTTGTCATACAACTCCTCCTTGCTGTTTTAACCGTGCCTCCTGCTCCTGTCTTAATCGTGAGAGTTTGTACGGTCGGCTATAAACTCTCTACTCCACTTGTGAACGTTTTTGATACCAATGCATGATTCTCCATACACTTCCATCAATTGCCTATGAATTTAAATCGGTTGCACGCCTTTTGTACATGAAAACCGTATAACTGCGCGAACTTCGTATTTGGCAGTAGTGGTCAGCGGGAGCTCCACTACAAACGGCTGCGAAGCCAAGATTGAGAGACCCAGTGAGGTGTGCGACTGCTTATACGTAGTGAGAGAAGCAACAATCGCGACGGTATTGTCAAAAGTAGCAATAACAGGTTCTCATCGTCGCTAGCGCTTTGGAGACCTTACTTTTTGGACGACCCTCGTAATAACTTTGCGATCGAAGCTCCCTTGCGGGGTACATTTTATTTTATTCCGAGATGTGACTTCATGAAAAACAATAGAAAAATGTATGCTATTTGAAAAGAAGGGAAGATTTCTGTGCGATGACAGGAATGCGAGGTGGAATGGTTTAACTTTCCCGGCAGGCTAAGTGGAGGGAGTCGTAGTAATAAGACGCGCGTAAGCTTTTCAATGGCGCCGCACTGCGAAATATGCAAATATTGTGTGGTATACGTCCCTTTGCGCTTACCCTATTGCATATAAAATATGTGAATGCCTGTTGCGCATTCATTTGCCAGCAGTAATGGAGCGCGGTGCGAAATTTATGTACTTTTATGCTCGCATTTTTTAAGTGTTGACTTCGAAACCATGGAGAAAGTGTGCACAAGATAATTTTAAACAAATCTAAACGCTGTTTACAGCGTCACCGATAAAAAGTAATTACGAATAAAGTTTGTGCCTCCGAGGACTGTTCACGTATAATTCGTTTCACGTTCATCGATTGCCATGAGTAATTTTCTGGGGAGGACTACTTTCTCCGTTCCTCTTTTCTTCCGGTAACATTTTTATCATTTTCGAAACCGGAATCGGCTGTAACGTTCACGAATAAATTACCTGCTGTTTCACATTGATTGAGTATGTTCATTTTCTATGGCTCATATACATTTTCACAATACTCTGAACACTTTTCACATTTCATACACAAATCATTAAAATATTCAAACGCTGTGCGACTTATGTCTTCTACAAGTTCCACCAATGACATATTATGTACATATATTACTTTGTACAGCACAAAAAGCACTGTTACGAAATCACAGCACTGAAGTATGTACAAGAATGTTGGATTTTGTGGAACGATAATACAATCGTAAAAATGCTCTATTCATTGCACTATATTTGCATTCTGGATAGGTTGCACGCATTTTTCTCGTCTCCTCCGTTCTTCTTTTTCATTTTCCTACCGAGGAAGTTAAAGCGTGTTGCTGAATGTATAGTCTAAAGACTAAAAACGGTCATTTGAGCAGCAGCGTTCAATTTAATATTAAAATGTGTATAGAATCAGCAAGACCAAATTGAAAAAAGGATAGATTCTTTGAATAATTGCTCTAAATAGAACGGAAATGGTTCGAGAAGTAAATTTAGCTGCACAGTAAATAGAATCCGTCCGTTTGAATGATAATTCATAGTTTGAGAATAGCTTGAAAATAATCGTCGAATTCATACATCACCTTCGTGTATTTTTCAATAAGTGCAATCCAGGGATAAAGTGCAACATCTTGCATGTATATTTATAAACAGCAGTTAATCCTTTGTTGGTTCGTTGTAACAGTAGTGACAAGAAAACAGATAATTGAAAAGAACCATGCGGGGGAGGAATCCGGCCTAAAGTGGCGAATTTTAGATTCAAATACTTTTATGCCCGCTGAGCGAAGTTTGATTCGTTGCTTTTCATACTTTAGGCGAACTGGTACAGAGCATCGCAATATTGTCGGTATCACGGAATGCATCTGGCCAGCATAGCGTCACAGGAAGAGAACGACAGGTTGGAAAAACATATCAAGGACTTTGGTCTCGGCCACGAACATTTTTGGACTTCCGGTACTGATCAGGCTGAGGAGGGTACTTTTTTCTGGATGGCCAACGGCAGGCCAATCACGTTCGAGAATTGGAACGTTGGAGAGCCAAACAATTTTCGGTAAGGTGTCACTGAAGTATTTTTAACGATTATGGAACATAACTTCTCAAAGAAAATTTCCAACCGGCTATGAAAACGGTCAAATAAAACCCTATAAATTTATATAATTTTAATAAATTTACGCCATCCACAATAAGGAACCAAGATTTTTTTTTAGAAAAAAACTTTCAATGTTTCGTTTCTGTTTTGGACTATCTTCAAGGAATTTTTCAAACTTAAATCTCCTTAAAATGAAACGAGTCAAACAAAAATTAAAAAGAAATGTGATTTCAAACCATATTAACCCATGTTTATTCATTTAGGTATCATCTGTATTGTTCCCTCTTAGGAAATAAGTGCCTAGTTGGAATAAATGTAATACGCTCTGGCCCACAAAATGTCTCATTATCGTTTTAATTGATATAAAAATTTTAAACTTCTTCAGATGTCTGTAAACATTGTTAATATTTTATTGTGATTGTGAAGGTGGTTTGAAAAATAGACGCGAGTTTTAAACTTCCGCGTTGAAAGGATTTATAACACTATATTATACTCTATTTTTATTCCTAATTTTGTTTTTCGCACATATCTAAAACATTTTGTATTATACGTGAAAAATACATATGAAAAGCATTTAAAATATAAGTTAGTCATTTATGTCAGAGTTTTACGCTTGTGCTACTGTGAGCGCCTATATGTACATGTTACACTGTGGGTAATTAAAGTATCAGTTGGCTGTAGAATACAAAGAAATAAATTGTATGTACTGTTTCAGTGTAGGGAAATTCAGTTTTTTTATTATTAGACATTTAATTTCTCGGCGTACGTCGTGACTGAATTTCTACCGTATGGTACGGCCGGTGCGTCTTAAAACTTGCGGTAGTCAAAGGGTTAAAGCAGACTTTGTCAAAAATATGTAATACGTGAGCAGGATGTTAAAATTATCAATCTATCTGTTTCATTTGAATGTGAGAGAGCGTAAACTCCTGAGAACGTTGTTTCGGGATGAATGCGTCGGTAGTCAAATTAAATATTGAATTCTTCATATTGTAAGAATGTTAATACACAATCACCTCGAAAGAAAGAAAATTCTAATCGCGGGAAGGTTTAATACTCCATAGAAACAGTCTTGTAGCGAGAAGGTAAACTATCTTGAGTTTCATTTTTATACGAGGGAAAATATGTTACCCATGATCTTTGTTTGTTTTAATTCATTAGTAAGCTGCAAATTAGTAATCATCACTGAAAAGACTGCATTCATCCCTGAAAAAATATCTCAATGATAATTTTAAAAACACCTAACGAACTCGAAGGAACTTGCAATTCTCTTATTTACATTTAAAAAGTACGATACAATAAAATAATAACAAACGCGTGAAAATAATAATACTCCCACGCAGCATCCTATTTTCCAACTGACTTTTGTGAGTGAAGTACATTCAAAGAATATCGATGGAATTCTATAACAAAAACTTGTTAACAATGGATAAAGTTCCCCCACGTCATTCAGTTGCATTCGAAGATAAATGTGCGCAGAATATTCGAGAGTTAACGTAACTACAACTAAGAGAGTTAACATGACTGCTTTCTTACCTCAGATACGAGAACGGCGAGGAGGAACACTGTTTGGAATTGTGGAACAGGGACGGTAAAGGGCTCAAGTGGAATGACAGTCCTTGCAGCTTTGAGACATTCTTCGTCTGTGAAGTGCAGTGATCGATTGGGACCGACTTAATACGATAAGCGAAACACTGTTTCGAAAATCTACGAGCCGCGTAAGGCGATTCACGATACATATACATCCAGTTACCTAACAGGCACGCGAAAAGAGCAGTGCGTAGCTTTGCATCGGTTTCCTTTTGTCTCGTCTCCCAACGGAAGGAACCGGACTAAGTGTGACAGAAACACTCGTGTGTGCGCTCGCGCGCCTAAGTGTCGTAAAGAAGTAAGTGCATTTAACTGATACCCAATGATGAATCGCGCCTTTTCGTAAAACGAGAGGAGCCGACGACAAAATGGTGCGAAAATAAGGAAATTCATAGTTGTACTTCCTCCGCCGTTCTGGCAACCGATACGGCGATCCTCATGGTTACAGTTTTTTAGGAAGGATTAACCGGCTAATCAAATAACCGATAAAAGGTTATCTTTCTAGCACTAGTTTGCCGCAGCGATGTTAGTTTCTCTAAACGATTTTACGTTCAATTGCAGAGGGAAATAATTAACTTTTTAAATACTTGGGGTGAAGATGTTACATAATACTGAACGAGCGCCGTTCTTTTTGCGCGTTAAACCGTTAATAAAGCATCTTGTATGCAGGGTGTTTCGCAATGATTGAAGATGAGACTTCATTACCAAGGTAACTGTCATGCTTTGCTCAGTAAGCACATGAAGCACAGGAAGACGCGATATGTATTGTTTCAAATTTAACTTTCTTTAAACGAATCTTAAGTTTTTAATAAAGCTCTTCTAAATTTTCCAATTATAGGTGAAATCAAATTCGGAAACAGAATATATATCTTCCTTTGCATCACCAAACATCGGATTTTCGAAAAAATGTCTTTTTTGTGGAAAACACGTCGTAATGATTATTCTTGAAGACCAAGTATTTTACTCGTTTCAACAAATTTTACTTCTCGTTATCGACATATTTTGCAAACGCCTTTTATATTTGCAGAAACTATTTCTTAAATTCAGTGCCATGGATAAGTAAACTCGGGCGACAAACAAATTTATGAAATTTTTCTTCTTCCGTTTATACAAAGAGAACAGAATTCACCCTCATACACCTTCAAGGATAATAGCAATAGGATTGTCTGATGCACGGAAACTGTTTATGTTAATTATTCACCGGGAAAGATGCGGATAAGTGAGCTGTCTGCGATGTACAATTAGTGTATTTCTTATCATCGATTTAACAGTGCTAAGTCACAGATCCCCGTGAAATTTTGCCCGAGGATTAGCGCAATGACACCCTGCGCATTCCTGCGTTATTCATAAATGGCGGAAGTAATATTTCCACCTGAAATTTCGAAATGTTCCATTCCGTACCAGCTGTAGCGGATAAGTGTATAATATTTAGTGCGATACATCCTGTAAAAATCTATAACAGAGTAACGAGGAGAAACCAAAAGACTTTTTTCGTTAATGGACATTTACATTAAATAAACATAATTCTTATTCATTTTTATTTACCATGATTCTTCCATTCGTCGTAATCGTTTAAATTATATTCTGTCTATCATGTGATCGGTGGTTGATATAAGATATATTGTAATGTAGCTGAAAAAATGCTTCGAAGTTCAATTGAAGTTTCTCACGATCATTCTGATGTCAAAGAAAAATCGTATTCTTTTGTGGCGTAAGAACTTCGATGGGTAAAAATGATATTGTATGTATGTACATGGCATTATTTAGTACTAAACAATAAAATCAAAAATATATACGATACTTAGATCCCTCCTTCCGTAACACAACATGAATATAATATACCTTGCACCGTAGAAAAATAAACAGCAGTCTACGCTTGGAGAGGATACCATGACGTCGATTTTCCCAGCATTCCTATGGTGGATGAAGGAACGGAAATTTCTCTAAATTCTACACCGGGTGAGCCCAAACACCAAAAAGAAAGAGAATCTTCCTCGGGAAACATGGCCTTGGTTCATTTTTTCCAGTGGATAGCATCGACGAAGCGCCGAAACGCGTTTATTGAAAAAAAGACGCGGAGAACAGCTAACAAAAAAATCGGCTCAAAAAGCATACGACTGTAATGAAAATTGTTGCGTCGGAGCGTTATACCGGGTGTACCATTTTAATCGTTCCACGCAGAATCAAGAGTTAAGGTCTTGACTCGGGCCAAGTACAAGAGTCCCCTATTGGCATACAGAAAATTTTCAAGGGTTATCAATAACTTATGAATTTAATATAATGGTTTCACAAATTGTAGAAACAATATAGTTGATTTTTAAAACTTAGGCTTAACAATAAATCGCAACAAGGCGCTTAAAACCGATTAAATGCCGACGTCTTTTTTCAAATGCTAACGATTTCATCGAGATAAAAAAATGACTAAAAAATAAATTTCTTCTTGAGAAAATAACTTGAAATGAATAAATAAGGAACATCTACTTCAAATTCTACTTCTATTTATCAAGAGACACGGTCTTGTCTAGGGCCAAGTACTGGGGCCCCGCCTGCACACCTTGACTCTTTACAGGAAAAATTAGATCGGGGTTTTCGGGGTATTCAAATGGCATTTAAACGACAAATTTGCCAAAAAATAGAGGCAAATTACAAAAAAACTCGGTCCAGACAGTTACGAGATATTTGATGTCAAAAGTAGTAGTTTTTGTGAAATAAGTCGTCTGCTTCACCTTTTCCAGTACACTTCCTGTCACGCAGCCCCTCGTAGCCATACGCCGCTGTCAAACCCTAACTAACATATTTTCACACCATGCGACGATAATTTCTCTGCCGGTAACGTAGATTTTTATATGTAATCACAGACGAGGTACGAAGGTTCGATGATAAAATATAGGAGTTGAAACACCGTATAAAGTGGGCTTCTTGCTATACAGAATGAAAGTCATTTAAATATCTCATGTCGTTCCTTTTTAATTTATGTTAATATCAATAGTTGAAATACACTGCAATATGCTTATGTAATTTTTTCGCACGAACATCCATATTGTTAACATATTAAATTAGAAACGAGTACAAATATTTGTTAGGTTACATTAAGGACGTCAAGTTTCGTAAAAAGTGGAGTTTCATTAAATGCGGAGACATCATTTTTTGGGAAATTTAGTTAATTGAATATATTTACTTAGCGATAGTATTGTGTTGTTGCTGTACAATAATTTGTACTTGCTCATATTTGTTTGATTTCAAATCCTGTGTAAAATGAAGTTTATGTTAATGAGCAATCTATTCCAATGTAACATCTTTTTGTACTTGGCCCATAGCTTTGCATTTTCGATGCTTTTTTGAGGATTAATTATTTGAAAAAAATGTTTAAACCAATGATACTCTATTTAAAGGGGGACATTCAATGCTGGACACTGTGTATTCCTAGGTGGAGGCGCCACCGAGATTGAAGGTGACCTTTTTTTTTAAATGGAACCGTAGCTCTTTTACGCTTGTTTGACCTACATTATGTTGAGCTTGAAACGTTATTGAAGATCATTTTCAATCACTTGAAATTTTGAACATTACACGTCTAGATGTTGTTTCACATCTTCTAAATTCAAAAGGACGACCTTGCACATTAACCTTTTAGGTACGACGCGCCACTATAGTGGCTTTGGCGGCTACCATCTTTCAGGACGACGCACCACTATAGTGGCTTTCGTGTATGTCAGCTCTCTGAACGAGGAGCCACTATAGCAGCTTTCGCGGATGTCATCTTTGAACTCTTTGTCAACTTTGGAATGGTACAAGAAATTTTGTTTCCATCTACTTGACGTGGCAATACGGAATGCGTGTTGCCTATCAAGAGTTAAGGTATTGACTCGGGCCAAGTACAAGAGTTCCCGACTGGTAGACCTGAACTACTCTTTTCCGGAAGAATTAGATCGAGGTTTTCGGGGTATTCAAACGGCATTAAATCCGCATATTTCCCCCAAACTATGGTGATATTCTTGTGGGGGACGTCCACCCGGTTAATTTAAGCCTAACTACGAGAAGATCCATTAAGCCAATTGCGAGATATTTTGATCTAAAAAGTCGACGTTTTTGTAAGAAACGTCGTCTTCTTCCTCTCCTCCTTCTCCATCTCCATCGCCATCTCCTAGTTCAGCCTGTCACGCAGCCCGGTGTCAAACCCTAACATATGTTTTATACCATGCGAGATAATTTTTCTGCCGATAACGTAGATTTTTCTATGTAATCTGAGACATACCGGAAAAAAATCAAGAGACAAGGTTTTGTCTCGGACCAAATACAAGAGTCGCTTATTGGTATTCAGAAAATTTTCAAGGGTTTTCATTAATTTATAAATTTAACATAATGGTTTCTTAATTTGTAGAAAAAATGTATTTGATTTTTGAAACTTAGGCTTAACAATATATCGCAACAATACGCTTAAAACAGATTAAACGCCGACTATTTTCAAATGAATAAAAAATAAATTTAAAAATATTGAAAATAAATATTTAAATGCCCGATAAAATAATTAAAAATGTTTAGAATAAAATTAATTAGTGACCACGATTGGCGAAGACGCACCGAAATACTTGATCTCGGCTGTCGCTACGGCTGCGCTCGGAGTGCGAGCGTGACAGACAAAAGTAAAGAAAGAGGGGCCCTTATGCTATAAAAATTTGAATCATGTTAAATTCCGCATTGCTTTCTCGTCAAACGCGCTCTCACACATGCTTGCGTGGCCACGTCGCGTCATTTGTTTGGCTAGTGCGAGCGCGACGGAGTGACGGAAAGATACAGACGAAGCGAAGTCTTTGTCAGTTGTTTATATCCGGAAACATAGTACGCCACATCGAGAAGGAATTATTACGAAAAAGAGGGAAAGGTAGACACCTTCGTGATGCACGCATTAGTACGCCATTCGGAAATTTTCAAAGTGTTATCAATAATTAATGTGTTTCATTTTTAGAACTTCGATACATATCAAAGTGTATCTTAACGTTTCTACAAGCTCTTCTTTAGTACATAATCAAATTGTTCTATAAACAGGTCTTCCAAGAAAACGTAGGCAAATTATTTTATCGGGTTATCCAGCACTGTTAAATAATCTTTGTTACATGCTTCGTATCGACACTTTACCATCTCGGCTATTGAATCTCCAAATTGTTTTTTATCTATTTGTAACAGTGTTATGATATTACTTAAAAACTATTTTTTGTTCAAACCCGTCGTTGAAATATACGTAAGATTAACGGACATGATGACGTTGTTATACGTAAATCGAAAAATGTTTACAAGGATGTACATTTGACCAAATTAAAGTTCTAAAGTTAAAAACATTTTTCAGCTATTCACACTAACCATTATTTTAAATTTACCCCGTTTTCATAAACCCATTTTGGCCACTTCTATGTTTATTATAATTTTCGAATTAAGAATTTAAAAACCAAAGGTACAAAATCGTCACTGTCTTGCAATAATTAAATGTTTATTATTTTGTTAATTCCTTAAAATGTGTTTTCTTTTTCAATATTACTGATAATATACATATGCAAGTCCTAGTACCTAGACTAAATGTTTACTGTCTCCGGAAGAGTCTCTGATTTTTTTATTCACGTCTTCAAACAATTTAAAAAAATTTTAAAATACATAATTCTGGTTACTATATTTTTTAAACATAAATAACATTTAAGGGATAATTTTTTACATTTTGCCACATCATGATTGCAAAATTATTATAATAATGAGATCTACATATTTCTTTATTTTCCTGCATTCCCTGATTTCTTTATTTCCTTATTTCTTTAATAACAAGTTATTCAATAAAAAACATACTGTACTTTACATAATTCTACGAATGGAGTGAAATCCACAAAAAGCATCGAATATGCAAAGCTATGGGCCAAGTACAAGAGAATGTTACATTGGAATAGGTTGCTCATTAACATAAACTGCATTTTACGCAGGATTTGAAATCAATCAAATGTGAGCAAGTACAAATTACTGTAGAGCAACGACACAATACTATCGCTAAGTAAATATATACAATTAACTAAATTTCCCAAAATATGGTGTCTTCTCATTTAATGACTAAATCTGTTTACTGCTCTATTAAATGTACTTGGTGGCCCTCTTTTTACGAAGGTTCGATGGTAAAAAATACCTGTAGTATCAACTCCCCTAAGCTTAAATAGTTGGGAATGTGCGACATTAAAAGAGAGTTGTTAAAACACAGTATAAAGTGGGCTACTTACTACACAGAATAAAAGTCCTTTAAATATCTCACGTCGTCCTTTTTTAATTTATTTTAACATCAATTGTTGAAATACACTACAATATGTATATGTAATTTCCTCTCACACACATCCAGATTGTTAACATATTAAATTCGAAATGTTTGTTTCGTTACGTTTTTGACATCAAGCTTCGTAAAAAGCGGGCCACCAAGTACATTTAATAGAGCAGTAAACAGATTTAGTCATTAAATGAGAAGACACCATATTTTGGGAAATTTAGTTAATTGTATATATCTACTTAGCGATAGTATTGTGTCGTTGCTCTACAGTAATTTGTACTTGCTCACATTTGATTGATTTCAAATCCTGCGTAAAATGCAGTTTATGTTAATGAGCAACCTATTCCAATGTAACATTCTCTTGTACTTGGCCCATAGCTTTGCATTTTCGATGCTTTTTGTGGATAGAAGTTACGAAAGCAAAGCGTAACAGTGCGAGCGTTTCATCTTACATTACTCAAAGAGATTTCAAGAAATTACGGGAATATGAACAGTAACGTTAGCTGTAGTAAATATACCGTTGACCAACCGTTTAGACTGACCGACAAACATTTTCCATCCTATTGCAAATCTAAAAATTTGTAAAAAAAGCGTTTCGGAATTTTAACGTGTGTTCGAGAAACGATACAAGGCGAAGATCTCATTATGAATGTGAAAATTGTGACGTAGATGTATGTGTTGTACCATGTTTTTAAAATATATCATACTCAATTATATTCTTAATTATTAAAGGGAATTGTTCAAGTTAAAGTATATGTAGTATATATTTTTAAATTATTATTATATCATCAAATACTTCATTTGAATATATTCGTGCACAAAATGGCATTGCTCATCACACTTTGTCGTGCTGTATCGTTTTTACACCGTTCACGTCAGACTCTGCCGTCCAGGGAGATAGCCACGCGCAAAGTTTTGCCGTACCTAAAAGGTTAATGTTTACAGACACAGAATATGTCAGCAGAACGACGTTGATTACTACCATTAGATTCTACTATTTAGATTCATGTTTATACACACGGAATATCTGTTTGCAGATTCTTCTAGGGCATTAAACTGTACTGGCTTCGAAGCTGTGAGTAGGTAAATATTTCAAGCGTTCTGAATTTTGATAGCGATCAATTTTACGATGACTGATTATATACCTAATGAAATTGTGAAATTTAGAACAAGTAGAATTGTCATTTAGGAACAGAATCAACAGGCGCCTTAATCTCCAAGGTCGTTCATTGGAATTTAGAAGATGAGAAATATCTTCTGGACGTGTAATGTTCAAAAACTTCAAGTGATTGAAAATGACTTTCAATAACGTTTCAAGGTCAACATAACGTAGGTCAGTGGATATGTCTTGAGCTACGATATGTGTCCTAATTAAAAAAACAAAGGTCACCTTCATATCTCGGAGGCATCTCCACCTAGGAAAAAGCAGTGTCCACCGTTGAATGTCCCCCTTTAAATAGAGTATATTTCTTTTCAAAATTTGTTTCGAATAATTAATATTTTTCGAAATATTCGTGTGGAAAGATTAAAATGGGACACCCTGTATTTCCCTAACGAATCTTTCTGGTCGACGTGACCAATGCTTCGCCGTTTCACCCCCCCCACACAGCCCCTCCTCTCAGCGTGCCTCTCGCCTGGATTGACAGAACCAATTAGTGGTTCCATCGATTTTTCGCCATCTCTGGAAAACAACAACACCCTGGAGAGAGGTAGGGAATTAGGAAAAGTAGAGGGGAGAAAACAGTAGAAATCGACAGCGAACGAAATAGTGGGTAAAACTGAAAGAGTAACGAGAATGAATTCTTTAGTGCATCGAGATTACATTATTTACTTCATTGTTATTTATTTCATTATTTATTTCATTCCTTTAGATCTCTCCCACTCTTCCCTTCCTTACCGACACCCCGACACTTTCCTCCTAGATGGCGTCTTTCTCCTGTCTCCTTCCTTCCTCCTAGATGGCGTCTTTCTCCTTGTCTCCTTCCTTCCTCGTAGATGTCACTCTTCCTCTTTCTCTCTTAACTAACCTCTATCGCCTCCGGTTTTCCCTCCTTCCTGCTAGTGTCTCGCCTCTCTTCCCTTCTCTCCTTCACTTCCACGGACACTTCACCGCTCTCTCTCTCTCACCGCCGCCCTTTTTTCCTTTTCCTTCTCTTCTCCTTTCCCTTTTTATCCCTTCTTTCTCATCACACCTCTATCGCTTTCCACCTTCTCCTTGCACGCCCTACAGACAGTCAAAGTTTTGTGCATGGGTTTTTTTGAAAATTTATAGCTCTCAAACCAAAATAGATACAGAAATTAGCAAAATACCAGATTATTCGGAAAGCTTCAAAGTTTTAGAAAAAAATTATGAATTTAATGCAACTTGTTTCTAAATTGTTGAAAAAATGTTTTTAATTATATACACTTAAATTTCGTCCAATATGTATCCCTAAACATTTTTTAAACATTTTTTTTCATCATTGTCGAAATGTCCTCCAAACATAATTTCCAGTCGCACCTCTGGTTTCGGAAAACTTTTCGAGTTATGAATTTTTATGTACCGCGATGTCCGTATTTGGCGCGCGACTTCGCCCATACCGTGACGCAGATAGCAGCCGCTATTGACACATACCGTTGATCAATGTTCTACATTTGCGCATCAATATCTTGAAAAGTGTGTCCCTCAATTGTTTGGTGATTTTTTTACAGCAATCTCATAATGTTCTCTAAACATAACTTTTAGCTACAACTTCGCACAACGAACAGTTTTCAAACTACGAATTTTTATTTACCGCGGCGTTCGGATTTTCGCCCGCGATCCCGGCCGTACCGTAACACGTATACCTGCTTTTATTGGGAAAAACCCTTGCTCAGGGCTTTCTCTGATTCTTATTTCACAGTATACCTGCAGAAAAAGATACCTCAATAAACATTTTCCATGCATTGTGATAGTTATGCTTTAAATGTGATTCATTTTCTGAAATTCTCTCAGTGTGTTTTCGGCCTTACACGGGTAAAGTGAAGAGGTGTAGAAATATACGTCTGTTATTTTTTACTACTTTATACAGTTGCGCTGGTTTAATTAAAGACAATATGCCATTCCAATATTGTTCCAATTCCTTGAAGCTATCAAATCACAAGTGGTGCAAAAAACATATCCGTCATGTTTCCAAACATTTGAGGAATTCAAATTTAGATTTAGAATTCGGGGAATACATTTGCAATCTTTGCTTTAGTAAAATAAGAAGGCGAATTGTGGTAAGTACAACAAATATTATTCGCGAAAATGAAGCAGGTCCAAGTAATTTAGAACAAGCATTAGAAACGGACGATAAAAGTAGTGATGCCGCCTCCAGTTCTAGTATTATTAATTTTCCTGATGTAGATAGAACTTCCAGTACAAATGTTCTAAATGAAGTGTTACCAAAATTTGGAGAATCTCCCGTGCAAGTTTCTAAATTAAGAACGCCTTGTCAAATCAAAGAAGAAATTGGTAAAATACAAAGTGTCATAAAAAGAAAAATAATTGCTTCAGATTCAAGTGATGACGAAGATTCCGACATTTTTCAATTAAAGTTTTCGGCCGGGGTCGCGGGCGAAAATCCGAACGCCGCGGGAAATAAAAATTCGTAGTTTAAAAACTGTTCGTTGTGCGAAGTTGTAACTAAAAGTTATGTTTAGAGAACATTATGACATTGCTGTAAAAAAATCACCAAACAATTGAGGGATACACTTTTCAAGATATTGATGCGCAAATGTAGAACATTGATCAACGGTATGTGTCAATAGCGGCTGCTATCTGCGTCGCGGTATGGGCGAAGTCGCGCGCCAAATACGGACATCGCGGTACATAAAAATTCATAAATCGAAAAGTTTTCCGAAACCAGAGATGCGGCTGGAAATTATGTTTAGAGGACATTTTGACAATGATGAAAAAAATGTTTAAAAAATGTTTGAGGATACATATTGAACGAAATTTAAGTTTAAATAATTAAAAACATTTTTTCAACAATTTAGAAACAAGTTGCATTAAATTCACTTTTTTATTTTGCTAATTTCTGTATCTATTTTGGTTTGAGAGCTATAAATTTTCAAAAAAAAACATGCACAAAACTTTGACTGTCTGTAACTTAAAAAATATTAATTTTTCTAAAATTCCTTCTACTGGATTTTTTTTCAGCATTACCTACAACATATTGAAATTTTATCAAAATCCGTGACATGACTGCAAAAACCCTGATCACTTGACGTGGAACACACCATAGGTAATCGACGTTGCTTGGATTAAACAAGAATAAATGCTATTAAACAGCAATAATCGCAGCAATTATATTTTTTTCTATTATCTTTGATCATCTCCGGTTATATTGCAATCAAAACGGGTCTTCTACGACGCACCATTTCCGAGATATGATTTTTTTTTAATTTTTTACAAAAGGGGTTGGTTGCGCCTGCTGCCAGCTGATCGGGCCGCGGCTTGGTGATGCGACTGACGCGGGGAGAGGTCGGGCGACCCACTGGAATATGAAGACAAGTGCCGTCTACGAGCGGTGGGAGTGGGTCGCTCCCCTCTCCTAATATTCATACCTCGAACCGTCGAGGCACCTGTTCGGTTTCATCCTTTCGATACACCGGTCGAATTGGTTTGGGTTTTTACGTCTGCAAGACCTCAGCTGCGCTCCTGTACGGACGGTTGGAGGGACCTTGATTATTGTAATTTTTACTCCAAAAATTGGAACGAACCGTCGGTAATCTGCGCTCGTTGAGCTAATTTAAGTTGAGTACCATTCCTATCTTTCTTGTATTTCACTCTTCTTTATCTTCCCATTGGGGAATCAGAGGTTACCAATCGCTGTTAATAATTGTATACCGAAATATATATTATAGTTATCCTTTGTGTTCATTAAGACTTCCGTCTTTTGTCTGATTCCATTAGCCGGGTTTGTGCATTCTTTTCTCTCATCTGCCTGTAGTTACCCGCAAATAATTTATGGCTGCACTGCGCGGAAAGGTAGACCCGTTGAGTAACAATACATGAATAAATTTAATCCACCGACTTCCACTATTTTAATATTACATTAAAAGGAGCACGCCGATTCTTATATTATATCGAGCGTGATCTGAACAGGGGTTGTATCTCGATAGGGGGTGGGTTGCGCCAACAACTTATAAGACTCTTTTTTTTACTTTTATGGGTTCCATCCATACACCTAAAGTGTCCCAGAATTTTTGACACCCTGTATAAAAATAACCTGGTGACGGTGTTTGGCTACGGAGGACTGCCTGACAGGTTGGAGGAGCGGAAGAGGAAGACGTTTCTTACGAAAACTCAACTTTTTAGATCAAAATATCTAGCAATTGGCTTGATAGATCTTCTTAACACTTGATTCAGTAAACGGGGCCTGATCCAGCATCGTTTGAACTTGATTGTACCACCGCTACTTTCGTTGGTATCTCAAAGGATTGGGAGATAGTGAGTAATCAAAGTATCAGGAGACGTAGGGGGGAATAACTTTTTTGTTTTTTAATATTCTTTAAATTTACAAGGGCAATCTCTTTAGAATCGTTGTCTACTTTCGTTTGTACGTCAAAGGGATGAGAGATAGAGTGTAAGTGGTGGTAACTTTTTGTTTTTTAATATTTTTAAACTTTTATACGGCAATCAACGTAGAATCCTTTGTACCCGTTTGTACATACGGTACTTTCGTTTGTACGTCAAAGGTTTGGGAGATAGAGAGTAAGTGGTGGTACCTTTTTTTTTTTTAATATTTTTAAAATTTTACAACGCCAATCTCCTAAGAATTTTTGGTACCCGTTTGTACCTAAGCTACTTTCATTGGTAGATCGAAGGATTGGGAGTTAGCCAGTAAGCAAAATTTCAGGATACGTAATGGGGTTACTTTTTTGTTTTTAATGTTGTTAAAATTTTTTAATGCCGGTCCCTTTAGAATTGTTTGTACCCGTTTGTACATATGCTTCTTTCGTTGGTACCGCAAAGGATTGGAAGTTAGTGCGTAATCAAAGTTTCAGTATACCTAGGGGGAAGTAACGTTTTTGTTTTTTAATATTCTTTAAATTTCACAACGCCAATCTCTTTAGAATCGTTGGTACCCGTTTGTACATATGCTACTTTCGTTGGTACCGCAAAGGATTAGGAGTTAGAGAGTAATCAGAGTATCAGGATACGTAAGGGAGAGTTACTTTTTTGTTTTTTAATATCCTTTAAATTTTACAACGCCAATCTCTTTAGAATCGTTGGTACCCGTTTGTACCGGTTTGTACATACGCTACTTTCGTTGGTACTGCAAAGTATTGGGAGTTAGAGAGTAATCAGAGTTTCAGAATACGTAAGGGGGTGGGGGTAACGTTTCTGTTGTTTAATATTTTTTAAATTTTGCAACGCGAATCCCTTTAGAATTGTTGGTACCCGTTTGTACCTAAGTTACTTTCGTTGGTAGCTCAAAGGTTTGAGAGTTAGTGAGTAATCAGAGTTTCAGGATACGTAAGGGAGTGTAACTTTTTTGTTTTTTAATGTACTTCTAATTTTTGAACGCGAATCCGTTTAGAATTGTTGGTACCCGTTTGTACCTTGAGACGGTAGCCCCCAGTTGACTACCACTGCCCGAGCTGCGAACCACGGATAGCGCCGATGAGTCGACAGATTTAGGCAATTGCAAAAAACTAACGAGTTCATTGCCTCGTTATAGAGTATAGGCCTATGATTGGGCGGCGCGTGCAGCAATAAACAGTATATAAGGCGGCGCAAAACGAGCCTAAACTTCACTTATTATTCGGCATTCAAACTAGAAGCACCTATTATTGAGCTTAGCTATACGAACAACCTTTGATTAAACACTAGACGATTAAATAAATGAATATTGCGAATATTATAAATTGAATAGGAGGAGTGTGCGAATGAGAGAGAGAGAGAGAGAAAGATAGAGAGAGCATATCCCATATTTTACCAATTTCCAATTTCCTAAAGGATACGGAAGTAACACCACGGCATTGCGCTGTGACCTATCTCAAGTGTCCATCCTTCGTTCCTTCGGAAGTAACACCCGGTCATTGCGACCGGACCTATCTCGAGAACGACAATCCACCCTGGAGGGAGTAACACCCGGACATTGCGACCGGACCTATCTCCAAAGGAGTTTCCTACCTTACCAAAGTAACCAAATCTTCACCTTTGTACCTAAGTAGTAGCGGCTGTCCATTGCGGTCAGACCCCGATCTCATCCATCGTTCCATAATCCATATCCCCCTCTCTGAATGCGTGAGAAAAGTGCGAAAAGAAACTCTGGGCATTTAGCGCCGAAAATAGAATAAGTCGAGTGCGAGTGAGACGACGAACGACGTGTGTGAGAGAGAGAGATCGAGCGAAAACAGCGCCGAACAGCTGATTGCGTACGTGTGCAAGTGTGTGTGTGCGGGCAGTAATATAGGAAATAGCGCAGGGACTCCTGTAAATACCAACATTAGAATAGGGAATTTAAACTAAGAGGAATAGAATTAGGAAAACGCGTGTATGAGAAGTGTGTGATAGCGTAGGAAAGTAAGAAGCTGTACAGTATAGATTAAGAAAATTGAATAAATCGAGAAGTTCATGTTAAACGGTTTCACATTTCTTTATCGGCCTACCCCGAACCTATTCATAAAGTAAGGTGCGGTCCTGTGGTTGTCAACGCTAGAGGGACGTACCGTTACATTTGGCGCCCAACGTGGGGCAGGTACGATTTAAAGAAGTGAAACGATAAGGATTGAACGCGTAAAAATAGATAAAACGCGTATTGGAGGGGTAAATGACTCCGGCATTGATGGAGGAGAGGAGTCGTACGATCTCTCTACCGCGGACCGGTCCTTACCGCGGGTGGTAGAGGAAGGTACAAGAGATAATAGGAGTTTGAGAGACGAACTAGCCGACATAGAGGCGAGAAGGCTAATCACCACGGACGCTACACCACGACGGTGGGCCAGAAGATTAGAAACGGTGCCATCAGCGGAAGGAGAATCGTGTAGGGAAAGTGGCGCGCATCAGGCACAAATGTCCGAAATAATGGCAGCAATAGCTGCTTTACAAAATAGCATGACCGAAAAATTGGGAGGCCTTCGGCAAGACGTCCGGGACGAACTACAGAAAAGTCTCGACGACACTCGAAAAAGTCTATCCAAGGAAAACGTCGACATTAGAGCGAAATGTGAATCCGAACACAAAAGCCTGGATCAGAGAATAAGAGCGTCCCAGGAGCATACCTTGTCGACGGTAGGTGATATGAATAACCTACTGCGGGAAGAGATTAACGGCAACTGGGAAAGGACTCGAAGGACGGACCAACACAAATTAAGAGGGGATATAGGGGAAATGGCCAGAAATTGGAGAAGGATCTAGGAGTGGTGGCAGACAAACTGAAGCTCCAAGAAGGCGACATTCGAACGGTCGCTGCCAATTTCCGTGTGGCAAATGCCGAGATAGGAAATACAAAGTTGAGGATCAATGAGCACGACCAACGGATAACAGAATTAGAGGTCGTCTGGGTAAGAGGCATGCCGCCATCGAACAATGCAGGAGGAAGGACGACGGCACCGTGTCCTGTAAGACTGTCGTTCGATGGATCGGGGAGAACCAGACCCATGGCGTTTCTCCGAGCGTTAAGGGCTTACTGCGAGGAGGTGCATGGTCGAGGGGGTAATATACGATTCACTCTCGACCAGTGCCTCAGAGGAGCCGCTCAGGACTGGTGGTTCCTGAGAGACGATGAACACATAACCTTCGAGGAATTCCAAGGAAGCTTCATCGAACGATTTTGGAGCTCAACGGTCCAGGCGAAAATAAGAAAAAACCTGGGCATGGGGTACTATACGGTGGGAGGCAAAGAGACTCGGGTAGAATACGCTACTCGAGTGATGGGAAATTTACGAGAATTGATTCCAAAAATGGCTGATGCTTCTATCATCGATTACTTGTCCCGGCATTTTGGAGAACACTGGCCTACTCGCGATTCTGGAACGTCATGATAGCGCGTCAGCGGCAAGCGCTAGACGGAACACACGGGCGAGTGGACCACGATATATGGGGGGGGGCAGCAAATGCAGTTCTCACAGAGGGAGTATGAGCCGAGATCGACGCGCATGAATTTGATACGACAGCAGCCCGTTACGGTCGAAGAACCAACAAGGAGAGACGAAAGACAATGTATGGAAGATCCACGGATGGCGAGGAAACACTCACCCGTGAACCAAAGACCGTCGGGAAACGACTAACCGTTGTGCCAAGGAGCACTGGTGCGCGGAGATCTGCACCAGAGATGGGCACAACGAGGAGCAAAGTGCAGAAAGAAAAAAGAAAACAGAAATTGACGAATAACCTGACTTTTGAACCACCTCGAGATTACTTAAGAGACGAGGGCCCGATTACCAAGGCGAAGGAACGAAAAGGTTGCCCGATAATTAAGGTGGATATCGATGTTAAGAACACGTAGACCCATCGGTTTATGATGCGGACGTGCGAACTTAGCTATTTTTGAGATTAACGGATTTCGATTTCCATAGCCAATTTTGTTTTATTATATGTTCCGTCCAAAAGTCAAGGAATTGGAAGATTTTACTCATTTATTATTTTTAACACATCTTGCACTTCCAAGTTCTTGGCTCTTCGAGTCTCAATAGCAATTGACGTATCATAAACCTGCACTCGGACTCTAACGGGACAAGGATTAGGCGGAACGCCGAATTTCCTCGTCCTGCATGATACATGGGCATCATGGGCCTCTTGGGCCTTTTCGTCGGCCCTTTCCGTCGGCCCAACGCGGTGCCCACGTGGGGTACCTGACGGCCACGAGCGCGGCCGCATTGCACTTTACGCGACGTTGCCAATTTTTTCCGTCACCAACGGACATTTGGCATCGCCGCACCCCCACCCACGGGCATTCCCTTCCAAGGCCGATTTTGGCAGCATAGGGCTGTCAGTCAATCAGTCACAAAAAATCAACTGAACGATCAGTATTTCAAAATTCAGAGCAAGGAACTCAGGACTTGCAATTCAGTTTTTCAAAGCAAGAAACTTAGGACTTGCACATTCACTATTTTCGAACTGTAGTATATTTTAATAGTTTTCTTTTTATAATAAATTTACTTGGTCAAAACTCAAACGAGTTTTTGTAACGAAACAATACCATAGGCTCTAACTATCCGGAGTCTTAACATTTTTGGTCCTTCGAGCCGGATACTTCGCGAACAGTAAAGTAACGTGTACGACCGTTCGCGAATTTCATATTCAAATAGTGAATTAATTGATAAACAGTGTGAACGAACTTAGTGAATAACGACTTTGGACTTAAGTGACTTTGTACTCATTAAAACTTTTATTTGCAAATTGTGTGACTACCAACAAGTGAACTCATACGCAAGGACCGGTGTATCAACAACACCTCAAGAACCTCCAGAGACGACTTCGTACCTGGACCGTACATTTGGGCAACCAAGGAGGCATTAGGACACGCATCAAGCAGAACGAGTGAGTCTCCAATCATTCCTTTCTTTTCCTTGTACCTTGGACTTCAATTTGCGTTAATCGAAAATGGCACTGTCAGATCTCAAACTTAAGAGGAAGAATATCAAGGCTTCCTTAACGCGATTCAGAACTTATATTGATAACGTGACAGAAAACACTTCAAGTAGCGAAATTAAATTGCGTTTTGCGAAAGCGGAACCACTGTTCGAAACGTTCGAAGTGGTTCAAGAACAAATTGAACAAACGATCACTAACGATGCCGAACTTGAGGAGGAAAACGCGAAGCGTATGAACTTTGAAGATTATTATTTCGATGTCATTGCACGGGCAAAAGAAATAATCTTGAAACGCGAAACACAGGCAACGCGGTTGACACGTGCGGTGTCAGCATCGTCTCTGCATTCACATCTGCATGAGGAACAAATTTCGTATAGGCAACAGGCGCAACTTCCGATCATTACACTTCCAAAATTCGATGGCTCATACTCAGATTGGGTCAAATTTCGCGATACGTTCAAGTCAATGATTCATGATCGCGAGTCATTGACTAATATTCAAAAATTTCACTACTTGAACTCGGCACTTAAAGGGGATGCTGCGCGCGTTGTAGAGACGTTAGGCGTATCCGACGCAAATTACGAAACGGCATGGCAACGATTAACGAAGCGTTACGAAAATCCTACGATTCTTGTTCACCACCACATAAAATCATTGTATGAACTCGCGCCAATCGCGAAGCAGTCATATCTCTTACTTAGGCAATTACTGGACGACACGAATAATCATTTAGCAGCGTTAAATTCATTAGGCGAACCTACAGATTCATGGGACACTATGGTAATATATCTACAGGGTGGCGCAAAATGAATCATCCGATGTTGATTGGCTGCCATTTTTTTTTAAATGAAAAACTTGGAACGTTTTTTTTTTATTATGTTTATTTAGTCCATTAGAATTTATTCTGTCAATTCGAGAATATGATATCGGTCAAATGGGCGCCACCAGAATTAATGGCGCTGCGGGCTCGTTTTATGGCATTTTTCATCACTATTCGGCGAGAATCTCGGGCGACAGATTATCGCAGATTTTCGCTTGAGGGTTTCCAGGGTCTGAGGCTTATTTATGTAAACTCGAGACTTCAAGAAACCCCATAAAAAGAAGTCTGGAGCAGTCAAATCGAGTGCGCTATTCACGCTGGAGGCCTCATCGGGCCATTTTTTTCGAGAATGCCGCGGGCCAAACAACAACTGTGGATGATGTGCGCTACAGGGCTATGTTGACCGACTTTTTTCTGCCGCAATTGGATGAATTGGGACTGGAGGACATGTGATTCCAACAGGACGGTGCAACGGCGCATACTGCACAAGCCACAACCGACATTCTGAAGGCAGCGTTCCCGGGTCGCCTCATCTCTCGTTTTGGCGATTTAAACTGGCCGGCCAGATCACCCGATTTGACCGCTCCAGACTTTTTTTTATGGGGTTTCTTAAAGTCTCGAGTTTACGTAAACAAGCCTCAGACCCTGGAAGTCCTCAGGGACAACATTCGACACGATTGCGAAAATCTGTCGCCCGAGATTCTCGCCGAAGTGATGAAAAATGCCATAAAACGAGCCCGCAGCGCCATTAATTCTTGTGGCGCCCATTTGACCGATATCATTTTCTCGAATTGACAGAATAAATTCTAATGGACTAAATAAACATAATAAAAAAAAAACGTTCCAAGATTTTCATTTAAAAAAAAATGGCAGCCAATCAACATCGGATGATTCATTTTGCGCCACCCTGTAGTAAGCACCAAATTAGACTCAAACACAAAATCAGAGTGGGATAAACATATGCTGAAACAATCAGAAAAATTAACTTTGCGAATCATGACGGACTTTCTTGAAGAACATTGCCAATACTTGTTTCAAACTTTTGGGGAAAAACAAGCTTCGCATCATCCGCAACATACGGTTCGGAACACGCAAAACCATGTGAAACGGGATAGGGTAGCTTCACATACGACCGCGAAATCCATGTGCGTTCTTTGTCAAGGGTCACATGCAATATACGGCTGTGACAAATTCAAATCTTTATCGGTACCGTCGCGACTTAGAGAAGTAAGGAAATTGCGTATCTGCTTCAATTGTCTGTCGCCCGGACATCAAAATAAGGAATGCACCGCGGGATCGTGTAGGAAGTGTTCCAAGAAACACAATACAATGCTTCATCTGGAAGGCAACGCAAGACAGGAAGATGAAGCCACTGCTCAGGAGCACAGCACCGAAGATTCACACATGTCTTCGAAATCACCTACAAAGTCCAGTCTACTAGCGCAGTCATTAGCCCACGATGATAAGGACGTTCTTCTCGCAACAGCGATGGTATACGTACAGGCCCATGATGGATCACGACACGAATGTCGAGCTTTACTCGACCAGGGCTCTCAAGTAAATTTTATTTCGCATAATTTATGTCAGCGATTGAACCTGCCGCGTACGAAAACCGAAACGACAGTTTCCGGATTCCAACAATCTGCGCACGATTTAACACAAAAAACTCGCGTGCAATTGTATTCACGATGCAACGGCTTCACTGCGACGATGTCTTGTCTCGTCGCACACAAAATCACAGACGACATGCCTAATTTTAAGATCAACGGATCAAAATTCAAAATACCGGAAGGAATCGTCTTAGCAGATCCTCATTTCGATCGATCCCGACCAATCGATCTCCTTATCGGCGCAGGATTGTTTTGGAACTTGCTGTGCATAGGAAGAATTCCGTTGAAACCGCAGGAACCGATCCTCCAAAAAACTCAGCTTGGATGGATCATCACAGGAGAAATGACGCCTCAAACAAAGAAAACCTCCCGGAAAACATGTAATCTGATCACCAACCAACAATTACATAATCAGGTGAAACAATTTTGGGAAATTGAAAATTTGGACAGCAGCAACATTCAGGATCTCGACCGCAAAAACATTTGCGAGCAGCACTTTACATCAACGACAACGCGAGATGAGACAGGACGATTCACCGTAAGCATCCCATTTACAGATCAAATATCCGCGTTGGGGAAGTCGAAGGATATCGCGCTCAAGCGATTACATTCAATGGAACGAAAATTGGAAAAACAACCGGAATTAAAGGCACAATACATCAACTTCATGGACGAATACGAAAAATTGGGACACATGTCGAAAATTCCGCCAAACGAAATTCATGAAGAATCTCCGAATTACTATCTTCCGCACCATGCAGTCACCAAGTTAGATAGTACAACAACCAAACTTCGCGTGGTTTTCGATGGATCTGCGAAAACCAGTACAGGAGTTTCGCTCAACGAGGTACAGCGAGTGGGTCCAACTGTGCAAGATGATCTCATCTCGATTGTCATCCGATTCAGATTGCACAACTATGTTCTGTCGGCAGACGTGGCAAAAATGTACCGACAAATAAATATTCACCAGAGTCAAAGGGATTTTCAACGGATTTTATGGAGAAGGGACAGTTCATCTCCAGTTCAGCATTATCGTCTCAATACGATAACATACGGAACAGCATCGGCACCGTACTTGGCAACTCGGTGTCTTCGGCAACTGGGAGAAGAATCTCGGACACAGCATCCCACCGCGAGCAACGCCATTATCAAGGATTTTTATGTCGATGATCTACTGACGAGTGCTCAGACAATTGACGAAGCACGAGAACTCAAGAGAGATATCTCCATCTTGTTGGATGCAGCAGGTTTTGATCTTCGAAAATGGGCCAGCAACGACTCTCGAATTTTATCATCAAAGGATACTACCCCACAGGACATCATGATTCAAGCTGATAAGGATCCCAAGACTCTTGGACTTTTATGGAATCCTGGTACAGATCACCTGAAATACTCAGTAAAGTTTAATAGTCATCACAGAATTACCAAACGCACAATTTTATCGATGATATCACAAATTTTCGACCCACTGTGACTCATTGGTCCAGCAACAATCCGAGCAAAGATTATTCTCCAACGAATGTGGCAGTTGCAGCTTGACTGGGATGAATCGCTCCCTCAAGATCTGCATGCACTTTGGTTACAATTTTCGGCGGACTTGACTCATCTAAATTCTCTGTCAATTCCACGACTTGCTCGATGCCACGACAGTACATCGGTGCAATTACATGGATTCTGCGACGCATCGGAGAGCGCGTATGGCGCTTGTGTATACATCCGGTCATCGTCTTCATTGGGATTACACACAGCACAATTATTATGCGCAAAATCAAGGGTTGCGCCATTGAAAAGGGTCTCTCTTCCACGACTGGAACTTTGTGGAGCATTCTTGCTTGCACAACTTATGAAGCGCATTACGTCATCCCTGCAGCAAGGTGTTGATGATCAATTTTTTTGGTCCGATTCACAAATTGCCCTCGCATGGATTAAATCTCCGTCAAGTCGATGGCAAACATTTGTTGCAAACCGGACTTCTCAGATACAAGATCTGACCAATGACAATTGGAATCACGTACCATCCGCGGAGAACCCAGCGGACATCATCTCGAGAGGCATCAGTCCCCGCGAGTTATTGGATTCAAGCCTGTGGTGGAACGGTCCAGCCTGGCTTTCAAAGGACGCAAACCATTGGCCATCATCACCCGAAGATACAATCTTAGAGGTTCCAGAAGAACGTGCACATAATCATGTGTTTGTGGTTAGTATCGATCGAGGTGTAGAACTTTTCGAGCGGTATTCGTCGCTGCAAAAACTAATTCGAGTGGTTGCGTATTGTTTTCGGTTTATGCACAATGCACGAACAATTAAGAGTGCGCGAAAATCCGGGTGTGTGCGACCGAGTGAGTGTGATCGTGCAATGAACGGACTTTTAAAATTTGCACAAATGCAGGACTTTGCGAAAGAGTTAAGCGAACTGCAGGAACGCAGTGAACTTTCAAAAACTAGTAAATTGCGATCATTAAATCCATTTTGTGACCCCCATGGACTCATCAGGGTGGGCGGTCGCCTATCAAACGCGCCGATTCCTTACGAACATCGGCATCCAATAATTTTAAGTGCGAATCATTCACTGACAAAGCTCATCATTCGCGATGAGCACGTACGTTTGATGCATGCAGGCTGGCAGGCAGTAATTTCGTCGATACGAACCAAATATTGGCCACTTGCATGTAAGAATACAGTTAAAGCCGTGATTAGAAAATGCGTAACTTGTTTCCGAGTGCGACCCATCGGAACAGAGTACATTATGGGCACATTACCTGCATCACGGGTAACACCCAACCGATCATTTCACTCTTGCGGAGTGGATTACGCAGGACCGTTTTTACTAAAGGAAAAAACGCGTAGCCGTGCGACAATGAAAACGTATATTTGCTTGTTTGTCTGTTTCGCGACAAAGGCTATTCACATAGAATTGGCTCATGATCTCTCAACAGATGCGTTTCTTAACTGTTTGAGACGATTCATTTCACGGTGGGGTAAATGTCATAGGATTTATTCGCACAACGGCACAAATTTCATCCGAGCGCGTAACGAACTACGTGAATTAGGACTTCTACTTACTAATGACGAGGTTCAAGAACAAGTATCGAACGCATTATCATGCAACCGTATTGAATGGCATCTCATTCCACCTCGTGCACCACATTTTGGTGGATTATGGGAAAGTGCAGTAAAATCCGCGAAATTTCATCTCAAACGCGTCATAGGTGAGACACACCTCACATATGAGGAACTTTACACTGTACTAACGCAAATTGAAGCATGCCTCAATTCTCGTCCATTGTCTCCTATTTCAAATGATCCCAATGATTTATCTCCGTTAACTCCTGGTCATTTCTTAATTGGAGACTCATTAACTGCACTTCCGGAACCTGATTTAACTGATGTCAGAACTAATCGACTTAGTAGATACCAGCATCTTCAGCAAATGTTGCAGCATTTTTGGCAGCGTTGGCAACGGGAGTATCTACACCAACTACAGCAGCGGCATAAGTGGTCAAGCACAATGACACAGACCATACGACCAGGTACCATGGTTATCTTAAGGGAAGATAACTTACCACCCTTGCGATGGCGGTTGGGTCGTATCACCGAACTTCATCCAGGACGAGACAATGTGACACGCGTTGTGTCAGTACGGACTAATAGTGGCATCATGCAACGCCCTATCACAAAAATCTGCATCCTTCCCATCGATTAAGACGAAGAAGAAACATAATTGTCATTCTTCTGAACTGAACTTTTATTTGTTTTTATTTAATGGACTCTAGTAACTAAGTTAATCATATTGTATCGTCATCCATGCACGTATATGTGCATTAATGTACTGTTTTTAGATTAATTGAATGCGATTCATTCAAGGTGGGCGGTATGTTAAGAACACGTAGACCCATCGGTTTATGATGCGGACGTGCGAACTTAGCTATTTTTGAGATTAACGGATTTCGATTTCCATAGCCAATTTTGTTTTATTATATGTTCCGTCCGAAAGTCAAGGAATTGGAAGATTTTACTCATTTATTATTTTTAACACATCTTGCACTTCCAAGTTCTTGGCTCTTCGAGTCTCAATAGCAATTAACGTATCATAAACCTGCACTCGGACTCTAACGGGACAAGGATTAGGCGGAACGCCGAATTTCCTCGTCCTGCATGACACATGGGCATCATGGGCCTCTTGGGCCTTTTCGTCGGCCCTTTCTGTCGGCCCAACGCGGTGCCCACGTGGGGTACCTGACGGCCACGAGCGCGGCCGCATTGCACTTTACGCGACGTTGCCAATTTTTTCCGTCACCAACGGACATTTGGCATCGCCGCACCCCCACCCACGGGCATTCCCTTCCAAGGCCGATTTTGGCAGCATAGGGCTGTCAGTCAATCAGTCACAAAAAATCAACTGAACGATCAGTATTTCAAAATTCAGAGCAAGGAACTCAGGACTTGCAATTCAGTTTTTCAAAGCAAGAAACTTAGGACTTGCACATTCAATATTTTCGAACTGTAGTATATTTTAATAGTTTTCTTTTTATAATAAATTTACTTGGTCAAAACTCAAACGAGTTTTTGTAACGAAACAATACCATAGGCTCTAACTATCCGGAGTCTTAACAATCGAGGACCAAACGATAGAAGCCCTCGTAGATACCGGAAGCGAAGTAACATGCATTTCCGAAGGGTACTACGAGGAGAAGAAACGGTTCTTCGAAAGGTGTCCTACACTTCCCATGGTAGGCATCAAAGTAATCGGAGCAACGGGCAAGGCGTCAGGAAAATTGAAGGTACAATTCTTTGCACAACTAAGGTTGGGAGGAGTAGAAATATCCCAAAATATCTTGGTGGTACCTAAATTAATCCAAACGTGCATAATTGGGATGGATGCATTAAGAGAACTACACGCGAAGATTGATGTAGAAGGAGAGCGTTTAGAAATTAAGAATGGGGAGGAAAATGGAGAAATAGCCATTATAGAATGGGAGAAAAGGAATATGACGGAGCAACGGATACGAGTTATCGCAGGGTATGGCGTAGTAATAGAGGAAGAGGAGCTGGTACGAGAAGAAGATGAGGAGGAAAAGGAGAATGGAAGGGATGAGACCAAGGGCCGAAGCAATCCGATAGAGTCGGAAGTACGTGGAGTGGACCTTGAATCGAATGTAGAAAGAAGGGTGGAGTCAGAAAAGCCAGTAGGACAGGCCCGGGAGAAATTAGTAGATGAGGAGGAAAATGTTAAAAGGAAAGAAGGGGCAAAGGTCCGAGGCTTGGTGTTAGATGGGAGAAAACGATCAAGGTTCGAGGAGCGTACAGAAGAATCAAGAAGAGGAGAGCACAGGTCCAAAATCAAATCCGAGGAGCTGCAATCGGAGGAATTGCACGAGAAGGAGATAGAGGAGAAGTTGATGGAGAGCAGCGAACTCAGCGAAGAAAGGAAAAAAGAGTTTCGGCGCATGATCACAGGGTATAAAGACATATTTGTGAAACGACCAGGGAGAATATCAGAATACCAACATGCGCTAAAGGTGACAACGAAAACACCTTTCTATGCGAAATCGTATCCGATTCCCATGGCACGAAGGGAAGCTGTACGGGAAGAAATTCGGAAAATGATGGAACATGGAGTTATCCAACGTTCGGATAGCCCATGGATAAATCCAATGGTCACGGTTGTTAAGAAAGATGGATCTATCAGACTCTGTTTGGGCGCAAGAGGATTAAATAAAGTCCTGGAAGAAGATCGGGAACGACCGCAGAATATAGAGGAGCTGTTTCAAAGATGCAAGGACGCAAAGATCATGAGCAGTCTGGATATGACGAGTAGTTTCTGGCAGATTCCACTGACGCCAGAATCTAGAAAGTACACCGTATTCCTTCATGAAGGAAAATGCTACGAGTTTACCGTCACACCATTCGGACTAAAAACTAGCAGTGCGAGTCTTATACGCGGTCTAGATTTTGTATTAAGAGATTTGGGCGAACATATCATTAATTTCGTCGACGATCTCTTATGCATTTCCCGAAACGAGGAAAAACACTTTCGTCACCTACAACAGATATTTGAAAGTTTCAGACACAGTGGAATGACATTAAACTTTAAAAAGTCGCATTTCTTTAGGAAGGAGGTTAAATTCCTAGGGCACATATTAAGTGTAGAAGGCATAAAACACATGCCCGAGCGGATAGATGAAATTAGAAATTTTCCAGGACCGAGAAACCAAAAACAACTACGGGGCTTTTTGGGGCTGGTGAATTTCTATACAAAATTCTCGCGGTTACATGCGGAAGCAACAGTTCCACTATTAGAATTACTAAAAAAGGAGACGAAATGGAATTGGGGGGACGAAAAACAAAAAGCATTCGAAAGAGTGAAAGCGTTATTCTGCGAGACAGTAGTCCTGCGACATCCAGACAGTACTAAAGAATACATATTACATTCTGACGCGAGCGATTATGCTCTAGGGGCAACGCTAGGGCAATATGACGAAAAAGGGGAATTGCAAGCGATAACATTTGCAAGCCGAAAGTTACACGGAGCGGAAGTAAATTACTTTACTTCCGAGAAGGAACTATTGGCCATCGTTTGGGCGCTGGAAAAGTTTCGATCATATGTCCTGGGAGCTAAGATCCGAATTATAACGGACCACAAAGCCCTAACATATATCCAAACATGCCAATTTAACAATTCGCGATTGACCAGGTGGATGTTAGCAATCCAAGACTATAATTTCGCGACTGAACACTGTCCAGGAAGCCGAAACAGCGTAGCCGACGTCTTGAGCCGTGTGACGTTAGAAGCCGTAGTGACAAATGGTACTAGTAAGGGCATCTATGTATACACACTGTTAGCTCGAAAGCCAAACCGCAAACTCGCGAAAAAGATGCGGCGAATGGGGGAGATTCAAAGGGACGACCCGAAATTGCGGAATATAATGGAAAACATAACAGAAAACGGGAAGGAGAAAACGATGGGCACATACAGGGTGTCCCATTTTAATCTTTCCACTTGATTATCTCAAAAAATATTAATTATTCGAAAAAAATTTTTATACGAAAGATACTCTATTTGAAGGGCGACATTCAATGGTGGACACTGTTTTTTCTTAGGTGGAGGCGCCTCCGAGATATGAAGGCGACCTTTGTTTTTTTAAATGGAACTATAGTATTTTTTTACGCTAGACACATAGCCTGATTCAAGACAAAGACATTGACCTATAATATGTTGACCTTGAAACGTCATTGAAGGTCATTTTCAGTCACTTGAAATTTTTGAACATTACACGCCCAGAAGATATTTCTCATCTTTTAAATTCAAGAGAACGTCCTTGGACATTAATGCTATTGATATTAATGTTTGCAAACACAGAATAACTATCAGCAGAACGATGTAGAGTACTACTACTATTGACATTCATGTTTATAAACACGGAATATCTGTTAGCAGAACCTTCTAGGGCATTAAACTGTAGTTGCTTCGAAGCTGTGAGTAGGTAGATATTACAAGCGTTCTGAATTTTGATAGTGATCAATTTTACGATGACTGATTACACGCCTAATGAAATTGTTGACATGATTTTAATTTTGGGAGAATGTCAACGAAATTATAGGGCAGCTGCCCGAATGTATCGGGAAAGATTTCCGAATCGGCGGCACCCAAGTAGCACAATGATCAGAAATTGTGAGATTCGGGCTCGGCACGGTCATTTAGGGACAGAATCAACAAGTGCCTTAACGTCCAAGGTCGTCCTTTTGAATTTAGAAGATGAGAAACATCATCTGGAAGTGTAATGTCCAAAAATTTCAAGTGACTGAAAATGACCTTCAATGACGTTTCAAGGTCAACATATTATAGGTCAATGGATTTGTCTTGAGTCAGGCTATATGTCTAGCGCAGGGGTCGGCAACCTGCGGCTCGCGAGCCACATGCGGCTCTTTGGATGTGAAGCTGCGGCTCTTCAGTTCCATACGCAAATATTATTTATTTTATTAAAAAAAAAAAAAAAAAAAAAATTAGAAATCGTTCTGAATCGATTAACGAGGATTAGGCACCGATTCTATCTCTCGCAACGCCGCCTAACGGATCATGAACCATCTCGGCGGAAAGTGCGGCTAAATTTATCCAAACTATCTAAAACGATGCAAAGCTAACGCTCACATTGAATTTGTTTGCCAAATGTATGTTATTGTTTTTTTTATTTTAAGTACAAGTTACATTGTTTAGTAAAGTTTAAATTTTCTATGTTATATTATATATATTATCTAATTTGTTTTGAAAAACACTACTTATATATTGTTACGTCAGGACTAGGTGTCACTCCTCGAGCTTACGGTAACGGTGCGGCTACGAATCGTTTCACAATAGTCTGACTTTTGCCCCCTTTTGAGTCAATGGTCAGACCAATTTACTCGGGACGGGGCTAGTTGTATTACGATTGAAAAGGTGATGATGTAGGTAAAGATAAATGGAGAAACAATGGCTGACTAATTTTTCCCGTATTTAATTATTTATTTCCGAAATTTGGACGCGGTGACGAAACTTATCCTTAAGGATGGTCGCCGGTATGGCCATTGGTGCTGCGGTACCGTCAGGTGCATGTAACTGAATGAATGAACCCGGGCTTATTTCGTCCAGGGTCTTCTCTACCTCAGATTCCTTTAATTTGTAGGATCCTATCTGGAGATTGATTAACGGTGTCTCATCTTCTGAATCCTCTATGTCCACTACATCCGGCGGTAGAGGGATGTCGGAGAGAGTCACTTCTCCCGTGGGTCGGACTTCTCGGATTTTACTCGCCGAATAATTATTTAAGGAGGACGCTAGTTTTTTTATATAATTTTGCGCTCTTCTAATCTTCCTCTTGTGAGGCTTGGATGTTTTTGAGACCGGCGGTGGTTGCGTAAGCGGAGTTTCTTGCTGGAGTTCTTCGCGGAAAATCCTTTGTTTTTCCCTCCAATTAATTTTTAGGGAAGGGTCCTCCTTAACCGCCTGGGCCCACTTCTTTCGCCAGCCTGACCGTGCGTTAGGTTTTCTCGCCACTGTGGATAGGAAGGTTTAATGATATATGATTTATTCGCCACACAACTACTCCTGACCGTTTAAGAAGGTTCACCTGGAATCATATGATTCCCGGCAACTCGATCCCGGTATTTTCGTTGTGTAGGACAGTTGTTAATTAAGGATATTTAGGTATCTGGTTTTATCGGATAAATTTGGAGGTTCTATTGTAATTAGATAGGATTTTATAACTTATTCGCCTCAATGCTACTCCTGACCGTTTTAAGAAGGTTCACCTGGAATCATATGATTCCCGGCAACTCGATCCCGGTATTTTCGCTGTATAGGTCGGTTGTTATTTTGCAAGGATGGGTTTTTAGGATAGGTATTTGAGCTACTAAACCCTTCACCACGGATTAATTCAAAGTGTAACTCACTCTCGGTTGTAAAATCTGGTACAAGCTGATTTTGCTGTCTGAACTTCTTCTTTCGCACTGGTTTTCACTAGATTTAAGCACTGAGTTTCGTGGAGACGTTACTATTCACAATTCTGACACAGGAATGATGACATGTCGAAGGGCACCACGGTTATATACAAAAATTCGTGGTCTCCCACTACTTCGGTTTCTAACGTTTTCGGTTCAGACAATGCAGTCCTCTTCGTGCAATTCGACACCATCACCAAGGGAAAAATATTTGAAATAGCGTTAGACTTGCTTTAGGGCCTGCTGTTTATCATCCCTTTAAGTGTCCCCAAGCCAGCACATGGTCTGGTGCCGAATTTACATTTTCGCGGCACAAGGTCTGCATTGTCTACGGAGGAGTTTGTCATCTGGAAACTTTCTCTTCGAAAGACGTCGTGTTTATTGCGCTAAGAGTTTTGTTATTTCGAAGAGTTTTACTGATGCCATCTGCCAGTCTCGACCAGGGCAATCGAAATGTGCTTGTTTTAAGAAACGATCTATGATTTTTCGAAGTGTGTTTCCCTGGTCTCGAACTGACAAAGGACATCAAAACGTGGGGACGTAACACCTCCCCCCTCAGACAAAGGTTGGGGAACTTGGGACCCGGCCTTTGTCCCTCGGTAGAGGCCTCAAGACCCCTTCCTCCTTGGTTATACCGATTAAAACTAAACTTAATTTTAACATAAAATGCGCCCTAGATTTAAAATATAAATAATAAAAAAAAAAATAATTAATGATAATTATAATTATAGCTAGGGTTGTAATAAAAGTTTAATCCTCCCATTTTTTTTGCGTTTGTTTTTCTTTATTTCTCTTCTTACCAACGGGTTTCCACCTCAATTGGCTCACCTAACAATAATAGTTCTTCAGAACTTTCGAAATGTTCTTCGATGCATTCTGTGCATCTTGACGCCCGTTTTATATTAAATAATGCCTTCTGGCACGAGGTGCATTTTAATCGTGCGTGGCCTTCAGGAGCCATTATTAATATGTGCCAACCTGTCTCTTCTATGTTGTCTCGATCCAATCCATTTCTCTCTACACACTCTTCGCACACCCAATCTCCATTGGGTATTTGGTATACTGGTTCTCTTCGCGTCATACATATCATATTAAGGATCAAGTAATAGGTCTCTACATGGTCCTCCGGTCGTACGCCATCAATTGGACCATAATACTCCTCACCCTCCTGGTCCGGGGTGCGGAAAAGCCGATGGGGTACAGGCATGATGCAAGGTTCCTGCCGATGTTATATTTGAATTAATTTGATGCACTGATTGCTTTTTTTTTCTATCTGTCCTGTAATACGTTCTGTCTATTTTAGTTTTTTTTTTTTTTTTTTTTTTTTTTTTTTTTTTTTTTTTTTTTAATTAATTAATTATTAATTACTGGGTGCAGGGATATATGAATGGCGAAGGCGATTCGGATGGACAATTCGGGAATTCTTTTTAATCCTGATTCTTATGTTCCCTTTATTCAGGATTTCCAAAATTTCATGGGGTCCTGTATATTGATCCCCAAACTTTCCTGGTTTAGGCCCTTTTAATAAGAATACAGTGTCTCCCACCTTAAACTGCTTGGGGTGTATTTTACGGTCATAACGGTCTTTTGACCGTTCTTTACTGGCTATCAAATTGTCTCGTGCTAGTTCCTGTATACGATGCAGCTGGGTGGCAAGATTTACCAGGTATTCATCGTAAGTTTGTAAGGAATTGTCCTCTAAGAGTGGCTCGTTGGAAGGTACACGTGGGATCCTTCCAAACACCAGTTCGTATGGCGTATGTTTCGTCCCTTCATGGATTGAAGTGTTATAGTTAAAGGTCGCTAATTCGACCCATTCGTCCCATTCATTTTGACGCGAGGTATATTGCTTCAGGTATTCAGTTAAGGCATGGTGTGATCTTTCTAAAGACCCGTTGGACTGGGGGTGGAAAGCGGTTGTTCGAAGTTTCCGAATTCTGAACCTTTTAGCTACCTGGCGAAGCAGGTCACTTAGAAAATTCCTTCCTTGATCAGAAAGAACAGAGCGTGGGGCACCAAATATGCAAATGAATTTTCTAATAAAAGCATCAGCTATGGATGCAGCAGTTTGATTCGGCAGTGGGATACCTAGACAGAATTTAGTCAATTGATCCTGGATTGTTAAGATATACTCATTCCCCTTTTTAGTCTTTGGTAATGGTCCCACAATATCCATGGCTATCTTATCGAAAGCGCTGCCAGGCGTATCGGTTATTAGCATAGGTTGCTTTGTCTTAACTCTCACTAATTTTTTTAATTGACAAGACAGACAACGTTGAATATATTGTTGCACGTCATTTTTTAAGTTTTCCCAGTAATATCGTTGCTTGATCCTATTATAAGTTTTTGTGACTCCACGGTGTCCTCCGATAGGTGAATTGTGCATCTCATAGAGTATGGATTCACGCAAATCTTTTGGCGGATATTTAATTGTACCATTACAAATTATTATTTTTGTCGGGCAATTCAAGAAAATTAGTTGTAGTAATCCCAAAACATTCTTCCATGGAATCATAGCTATTGTAGTTCCTCGTGCTATACTTATACTAGTTAACTGTTGGTTTTCTACAAAATCTTTTACTGTAAGTAACGCTGATTTCATATTACTCAGGAGTATCGACGGTCCTTCCTCTTGATTTTGACTGATGGGCAAGATTAGATGATACCTTTTATTTTTCTTTATAGGTCTAAGCTGATTTAACTGTAGGTCATGTAATACTGGTATCTCTTGTCGCTCATATAATTTTATGGCACCCGAATCTATAGGTTTACCATCGGTTGTGACGAAATACAATAGGTTATCTTTTCGTGTAAAGAATAAATCTCGAGTGTCCAAAATATTACTTTTAAAACGTTGATCTTGAGTTATAATAGGTTTGATTTCTACAGAATCTTCATCTTCAGAGTCACTCGTTATACAATTTGGGTTTTTACTCACCGGCAAAATTTCATCATCGGAACTTTCATTTTTAGCATGTACTATGGCCTGAGTGGTTACCTCTTGATGAACAAATTCCTCAGTGTCATCTACGGAACGTTGATCTGAATCTTCTGAGTAGTGCAGGGTAAAGGAATCTTCTTCGTGTTCTGTTTCTTCTTCAGGATCGGAATCTGCTTCCAAATACTTTCTAACTTGTTCCTGATCTTTCTCGTGCGTTAAATTGTATTTAGGGCTGATTACCATGCACGGGTTTCTTAAGACAGGATTTCTTGATAACGCATCAGCATTAACGTTGATTTTTCCAGCTTTATAAACCACATCATAGTCGTACTCAGCCAATTTTAGTCGCCATCGTAAGATCCTCATATTTGCGTCCTGAGCAGTTTTAAACCACATTAGAGGTTTATGATCGGTCACGAGGGTAAATTTCCTGCCATAAAGGTATGGTCGAAAATGTTTAACGCAGTATACAATGGCTAAGGCTTCCTTTTCATAAGTGTCATATTTAATTTCAGTGTCTGTCAGTGTACGCGAAGCATAAGCTATAGGTTTGTCCTTGTTTATGACACCTTGTGATAGTATTCCTCCAATCGCATAACCAGAGGCGTCAGTGGTGAGGATGAAGGGTCGATCAAAATCCGGATATTGGAGTACAGGTTCTTCACATAATTTCTGTTTCAGAAGCTGAAATGATTCTTCTTGCTTTTCTTCCCAAATAAAGGGTTGATCATTTTTTAATAATAGTGACAAGGCTTTGGCTAGGTTAGAAAATCCCAATATGAAACGTCGATAGTATCCGGCCAACCCCAGAAATTGTTTAATATTTTTTGGATTTCGAGGTCTCGGAAAATCGTGTACAGCTTCAAGTTTTTTTGGGTCGGGTCGTATACCATCTCTCCCGATTACATGGCCTAGATACGTCACTTCAGTCTGGAGAAATTTGCATTTTTCGGGTTGTAGAACTAAATTTGCTTTTCGAAGTCGGTCCATCAAAGTTTCGAATTTGCGAGTATGTTCTTTCAATGTTTTAGAATATATAACTATGTCATCCAAATATACGAATAATTCGTTTCCTTGTAAGCCACTCAAAACTATGTCCATTAAGCGTTGAAAAGTTGCTGGTGCGTTTTTTAGTCCGAAAGGCATTCGGTTAAATTCATAATGTCCATACGCAGTGGTAAATGCTGTCTTATGTCTATCATGTTGGCTCATCTTAATTTGGTGAAATCCTGAGGCAAGATCAAAAACAGAAAAATATTGTGCACCTCCTAGTTGATCTAAAATGTCGGTGATATTTGGTAAAGGATAAGCATCACCAATAGTCTTTTCATTTAAGGCCCGAAAGTCAAGGACCATCCTCCATCGTTTATTACCTTCCGAATCGGCCTTTTTAGGAACTATCCATACCGGCGTATTATATGGGGATGCTGAAGGTACTACTATCCCTTTTTCCAAGAGGTCTTGCACCTGCTTATCTATTTCTTGTTTGTGTATTTGAGGAAATCTATATAATTTTGCATTTATCGGTAATTCATCGACGGTAGTTATCCTATGTTCCAATACATTTGTGGCGGGCAGTGGTTCTTCTGGAATATGAAATCGATCCTGATGGTTGTATATCAATTGCTCCATTAAAATCCTTTCGTTATCTAGCAGGTCCTTGAGATTTAACAATGCTTTAATTTTTTCAAACCTTCCTGTAGGCTTTTGATCTTTTTGCTTATCTTTTTCCTCGAGAATTCTAATTATTGCCTCATCTTGTTTTAACCCTTCATCTTTTTTCTGGATTATTTCTTGAATTATTGCCACTTCACAAATTTTTTTATTAAAGTTTGGATTTATTTTCTCGATCTCGACATCTTCATTGTTTATTTCCGGAGTTGTTTCTTCTTTCTCTTTATTATTATTATTATTATTTAATTTTATTTCAGGATTTAATTTTCCGAAGTTTTTGATTATGAACGAACTCCCTTCGTTCCCACTAGAAGGATTAGATTTCTCCTTTTTTAAAATTGGTTCAATGGAATTTTTGTTAACTTGTTGCACACACTCTGGATTTTGTTTTGGTCTCGATACCGGCGGGAAACTTTGACATTTGGATTCAAATGCGACTCTTGCGTTTGGGTCATATTCTCTACAAGGATTTAATTTTTCTTCTGGATTTGGATTCGGATCGAGAATACTCCCTTTAACGCTTGGACGAGTGCTTACTGAACATTCCTGCGTCAGTTTTTCCTTCGGTACACATGAATGTTGATTATTTTTCACTGGTTTTTCTTCTTGTTTTTCGAACTTTAAGTCTTCTTTGTTTAGTTTAGGGAATTTTCCTTTTATAATATTAACGTCCTTGGTTCTTGGGTATTGCTGAGTCTCTTCATGGAAAGGTATCTTTATTCCGTTTATCTCTAAGCATTTCTCTGCATAGTCTATCTTAGTTCCGGTGGATTCTAAAAAATCATCTCCAATAATTCCAGTTTGGCTGATTGGAAACTCACTGGAGACCACCTGGAAAGGTACAGGTGTATTGAAAATGTATAATACTACTTGTCCTTTAGTTCGTACAGTGCCTTGTGTTATTCCACTTAGATTTATGCCAAGAGATTCAATTGGTCGTATATCTGGATAGAGCGCGTGCTCTTTAATTAAATTTGGACCAGAACCCGTGTCTACCATAAACTCCGCATTGTTTTGTAATTGAGGTATGGTAAGTTTTATGGTGGGAGATCTTCCTTCCGTGTTTAGGTTCAGGTGCACCGTCCTTATGGTCCGTGCGACAGGTCCTATTGTTGCGTGGTGCGGCGCGGGTTGCGGTCGGTCCCTTGACTCACGCCCGTAGTCGAAGGGCCTTGTCCGTTTCCCTGTTGCATCCTTCTTTCATTGTTTGCTTGTCTTAGGACGCAATTATCGATCACGTGCCCCATTTGTTTGCAGTAGCGGCATTGTTCTGGATTTTGCCGCACCTTTTCTAGGGGTTTTTGCATATTGGTTTTTAATAGATAACAGTTTTCCGCTGTATGCCATGCCTTCATGCATAATTGGCACACTGGTGGGGGAGTCTGCGAATTCTTTTGCTGATTATTTAAAGGGTTTCGCCAGCATTTTTCGGCAGTGTGACCGCTCCTCTGGCATAGTTGACAGGTCTCAGTTGCTCTATTTTGTGGTTGTAGATGTGGACATTGTGCAGCAGTATGCCCTAGCATTCTACAAACTTGACACTGTAGTTTTGTATCTTGGACTATTCTGACCGGACGTTCCTGAGGTTGTTCTCGAAAACGGCATCGTTTTGCTTCGTGCCCACGTTTCTTGCAAATTTGACAGATTAAAATTTCAAACTCCTGCGACGGTACAGGATTGTATCTGTTTCGGCACGTCGTTGCTTCATGCCCAAGTTTTCCGCAGATCTGACATGTGTTTAACAGAGGTCTTTCTAAATGACGTATTTTGCGATTTCCTGGACACTCTCCTGTGATATGACCAATTTCATGGCAGAGCTGACACGTGAGTACGTCTTGCCTACTTCTTGAATATTGGTTTCCTGGTTTGCGCAAAGACAATCTGGTCTGAATTTCACGCTCAGCAACGATTGCTTTAGATATCGCATCGTTGAGATTAGAATAGGACATAATTCTTAGTTCTATTTCAGTTTTTAACCCCCGGATAAAACAATTTATTAAATCAGCTTCAATATCAACTTGCGTGTTTTTTTCAGAGCGGCTTGGATTTATGGATCGGTAAGCTGATTTGATTTCATTTCCCAACTCTCGAAGTCTGTTGCTGTAAGTTAGTACATCCTCTTCATCTTTCTGATACAGGCTTCCTAACTCTCCTTGCAATTGATATACGGACTTATTAGATAAAAAGATGGTTTTTAGAAACTGAATTAAATCTTCCAATTCGTTAAACGTTGAGCCATAAGTTGCTTTGCGTGCTTCACCTAACAACCTTGTTTTAATTAACTTGGCTAAATTCTCCTCCGCTTCAGGGGGAACCATATCCATAGCTTCTCGACATCCTTCAATAAAAGTTGATAATGGGATGTTTCTTCCATCGAAATACGGTACTAGTTCTGCCGCTTCCTTTATAGAGATGGTATGCTTGTGGTTTAAAGCCATTTTTATGGTTGTAGGTGCTTCCGGTATGGCCAACAATTGAGTTGTTAGTTTTTCGTCACTAGTCACTTCGAGTAAAGTTTGATTGTAACTGTCTTGGGTTTCTTGAGTCCTATCTCCCTCTGCTTCGTAGTAGGCTATAGTTTCCTCAGATTCAACCTCTCTTCGTTCGTCGTCGCTGGTTCCTACTCTATGTTGTTTCCGTGTTTCTCGAGGGATTTTCGGTTTGGAAGTGAATGGATTAATTACTTCCTCGGCCAGATTTTGTCCTTTTGATCTCGTATTCATCACCCTTTTTTTTTAATACAACTATCGATCCCGGACGAGCCCCCAAAAATTTGTTACGTCAGGACTAGGTGTCACTCCTCGAGCTTACGGTAACGGTGCGGCTACGAATCGTTTCACAATAGTCTGACTTTTGCCCCCTTTTGAGTCAATGGTCAGACCAATTTACTCGGGACGGGGCTAGTTGTATTACGATTGAAAAGGTGATGATGTAGGTAAAGATATATGGAGAAACAATGGCTGACTAATTTTTCCTGTATTTAATTATTTATTTCCGTAATTTGGACGCGGTGACGAAACTTATCCTTAAGTATGGTCGCCGGTATGGCCATTGGTGCTGCGGTACCGTCAGGTGCATGTAACTGAATGAATGAACCCGGGCTTATTTCGTCCAGGGTCTTCTCTACCTCAGACTCCTTTAATTTGTAGGATCCTATCTGGAGATTGATTAACGGTGTCTCATCTTCTGAATCCTCTATGTCCACTACATCCGGCGGTAGAGGGATGTCGGAGAGAGTCACTTCTCCCGTGGGTCGGACTTCTCGGATTTTACTCGCCGAATAATTATTTAAGGAGGACGCTAGTTTTTTTATATAATTTTGCGCTCTTCTAATCTTCCTCTTGTGAGGCTTGGATGTTTTTGAGACCGGCGGTGGTTGCGTAAGCGGAGTTTCTTTCTGGAGTTCTTCGCGGAAAATCCTTTGTTTTTCCCTCCAATTAATTTTTAGGGAAGGGTCCTCCTTAACCGCCTGGGCCCACTTCTTTCGCCAGCCTGACCGTGCGTTAGGTTTTCTCGCCACTGTGGATAGGAAGGTTTAATGATATATGATTTATTCGCCACACAACTACTCCTGACCGTTTAAGAAGGTTCACCTGGAATCATATGATTCCCGGCAACTCGATCCCGGTATTTTCGTTGTGTAGGACAGTTGTTAATTAAGGATATTTAGGTATCTGGTTTTATCGGATAAATTTGGAGGTTCTATTGTAATTAGATAGGATTTTATAACTTATTCGCCTCAATGCTACTCCTGACCGTTTTAAGAAGGTTCACCTGGAATCATATGATTCCCGGCAACTCGATCCCGGTATTTTCGCTGTATAGGTCGGTTGTTATTTTGCAAGGATGGGTTTTTAGGATAGGTATTTGAGCTACTAAACCCTTCACCACGGATTAATTCAAAGTGTAACTCACTCTCGGTTGTAAAATCTGGTACAAGCTGATTTTGCTGTCTGAACTTCTTCTTTCGCACTGGTTTTCACTAGATTTAAGCACTGAGTTTCGTGGAGACGTTACTGTTCACAATTCTGACACAGGAGTGATGACATGTCGAAGGGCACCACGGTTATATACAAAAATTCGTGGTCTCCCACTACTTCGGTTTCTAACGTTTTCGGTTCAGACAATGCAGTCCTCTTCGTGCAATTCGACACCATCACCAAGGGAAAAATATTTGAAATAGCGTTAGACTTGCTTTAGGGCCTGCTGTTTATCATCCCTTTAAGTGTCCCCAAGCCAGCACATGGTCTGGTGCCGAATTTACATTTTCGCGGCACAAGGTCTGCATTGTCTACGGAGGAGTTTGTCATCTGGAAACTTTCTCTTCGAAAGACGTCGTGTTTATTGCGCTAAGAGTTTTGTTATTTCGAAGAGTTTTACTGATGCCATCTGCCAGTCTCGACCAGGGCAATCGAAATGTGCTTGTTTTAAGAAACGATTTATGATTTTTCGAAGTGTGTTTCCCTGGTCTCGAACTGACAAAGGACATCAAAACGTGGGGACGTAACAATATGAATAAATAGATATTTTTTCTTCTGAATAAATAGATTAGTTTTTTTTTATCAAAAACCTTTATTTATGCGAGTACTATTTATTGTTGGGAAGAAAAAATGTTGTGGCTCTTTAAAAACTTTGAAATTTTGTAAATTGTAATTTTTGACTCTTCCGACTCAAAAGGTTGCCGACCCCTGGTCTAGCGTAAAAAAATACTATAGTTCCATTTAAAAAAACAAAGGTCGCCTTCATATCTCGGAGACGCCTTCACCTAAGAAAAAACAGTGTCCACCATTGCATGTCCCCCTTCAAATAGAGTATCTTTCGTATACAAATTTTTTTCGAATAATGAATATTTTTCGAGACAATCAAGTGAAAAGATTAAAATGGGACACCCTGTATATACAGGGTGTCCCAGTTCCCAGGACGTTCGTCACACCTTTGGATAGCTCAGGTAATTCTAAGATACGGATCATTAGTTTCAGCGTCCCATCACAATCCGTGGCCGAGTTATTAACGAAAAACGACAGCCAATCAGAGGGCTCCGTTTGGCGCGGCAGCGCGACAGTTCCTACTGGTACAAGTTAATGTCTTGTAGTAGCGGGAGTGTTTATGCGGCCGCGTCAACGGAGCCCTTGAAAGGGATACAGACCGAGCACTAACACACTTCCACGAAAAATGTATCGATGAGTCTGTCACTGGGTCACCGAAAAAAGGTCTAATTTATGACATTACCTCTTGCGCGTACCCTATGGAATTTCACCGCTGGCACACCATCGGTTTACGCCGCAAACTTTACAGAACACCGCACAATAAATTCACATTAAAAAAAAAGACCGTTGCCTGATAATTTTCACCTTAGATTTGATTAGATTATTATAAAGAATGTATGCACTCGTACACTTGTTCCATTTGTTCAGCGAAAGGAATAGATTCTTCATCACCAAGAAAGTTTGATTATTAATCGATTACCAATACATCCGAAATTACGCGAACTTCACTCCGGGGTGACTTTTTCGTCTTTGCACTTCCAACGTTTTTGATTTTCTACACAAATACGTTTCCTTCGTAATGATAGATTTCTTCTTAGTGACTCGTAGAACTGTTCAGTTCGGCAGAAAAAATGATTCTGTATTTCTCGGGGTCGTCTTCGTGTATCGGAACGTCCCGTTCCCCTCTTTGCTTTCATTTCGCCCTTTGGCGTACTAAGGATAGTGGGAGGTACGGACGGAATGGATGTTTCAAAAATTTCCACAATCGCTACATTTGGCGTCCAGGTTTTCCATGTCGAATCGCTGCATGTGTTGTCGAGAAGACCAGAGTTCGTCACTTGTATTCTTAACAGCGCTTTCATTGTTACGTTTCGGGTTTCAGCAGCCTCTTACAGGAATGTGTTGGAGCGATACCAGACCGTTTCCTCGACATTTTTATAACAGGAAACGTACGGTCGCGGCAGCAATACGCTTTCTACGGGATATTATTAACTATCGATATTATTAACTTACCGAATACGCTTTTTTTAGGTCCACGCGTACATTCAACGTGGGGACATCAAACAGATCGATTAAATTATCGGCTCCTTTCAGGACAACTCATACTTTCAACGTAGATTGACATTGTGGTCTTTTTCTGTGGACATCTGTTTACTGTTACTATTCTTTCGGTAACAGACGTCTCTCCTTCGCTTCATCTATTCTTCGGAAAACGTATTTGTGTGGAAAATGGAAAAGGTTGGAAGTGCAAAGACGAAAAAGTCACCACGAAATGGAGTCCGCGTAATTTCGGATGTATTGTTAATCGATTAATAATCAAACTTTCTCGTGGGTGAAGAATCTATCTCTTTCGCTGGACAAATGGAACAAGTGTGCGAAAGCATACATTCTTTATAATAATTTAATCAAATCTAAGGTGAAAATTATCAGGCAACGGTCATTCTTTTCAATGTGAATTTATTGTGCAGTGTTCTGTAAAGTTTGCAGGGTAAACCGGTGGAGTGCGAGCGATGCTAGTCCGTAGGATGTGCGCAAGAGGTAAAGTCATAAATTAGACCTTTTTTCGGTGACGCCGGCAAGTAAAGTGACCCAGTGACATAGACTCATCGATACATTTTTCGTGCTAGTGTGTTAGTACTCGGTCTGTATCCCTTTCAAGAGGCCCGTTGACGCGGCGGCATAAACACTCCCGCAACTACAAGACATTAACTTGTAACAGTAGGAACTGTCGCGCTGCCGCGCCCAACGGAGCCCTCTGATTGGCTGTCGTTTTTCGTTAATAACTCGGCCACGGATTGTGATGGGACGCTGAAACTAATGATCCGTATCTTAGAATTACCTGAGCTATCCAAAGGTGTAATGAACGTCCTGGGAACTGGGACACCCTGTATATGTCTATATATAAACTATTAAGGGGGGAGTCTACTTTTTTTTTATCAAAAAGTCGATTTTCGGTTTTCATCAGTTTTGCATACTATATGGCCGTAGAAATGTGGTGGAAATCGTTATTATTGTTAAAGCGGTCGGGAAGAGGTTGAAAAATGAGATACAATGGAAGGTTCCCAACCGAGCGGTTTGTGTATCTCGCGGTTCAAGTCCTTAGCCTTTGTTTTGGAGAAGTAGTACGTGTGTTATTTGTGGGATATGAAATTCGGAGAATGCGTGATCGAAAGATGTAAATAAAAAAATATGATTTGGACTGAGTGTCAAGAGTAAGCGAAGGATGTTTGGATCGAGTGTGATCTTTGGGAAAAAACTTTGAACGTGTTTTTCTCGAAACCATGTTTTTCGACCTGGCGACAACGATTTAAAAAAAACTACTGGACCGATCAGGCTCAAATTTTGAGAGGATGTTTACGAGATGCATGTTTATCGTCCCTACCAAAATTATTAATATCCATAATTATTTAACGATGTTTTTAAACAATTAATGTTGGAAAATAAGGGTCGGAAATTTCTAAAGTCCGCCATTTTGTTATTTTTCATTAAAAATGAAAAATTTTGGTACCGACTATAGGGCCACTTCTATATTTTAAGAAACTATTTGATTTTTCTTCTTCAGACGTTCCTAACTGGAGATATGATTGTCGCCAGTATTTTACGGGATTCTCTTCTGGCTGTCGTATCTCCGCCAGATTTCATGAAAAACAAACCAAATAAATTTTTGTATATATTTTAAGATGTACATTCTCATGTACTACAAGATCTATAAATAAAAATTATTCTAAGACCAAGAAAAAAAATCTTGAAAAACAGGTCGAAAAAAGTAGACTCCCCCCTTAAGTATAAACCGATTTTTTTTTATATATGTCTGTATACACCACATAGGATAAGATAGCAATAAAAATGTTAAAAGATAAAAACCATGAATTACCTCACAAGCCGTAGAAAAGAGAAAATAGTCTAAGATATAATAGAATATTTGGGAGAAAAAGAAGAAGAAGGAGGTGGCTAGGGCAGTTCCAAGGGACGACGGCGATGGAGATCGAACATCCAGGGACATCGTCCGAGGAGTGTTCGATCTGGGGGGGGGGCGTTGAGACGGTAGCCCCCAGTTGACTACCACTGCCCGAGCTGCGCCGGAGGTAAAATAGCCCCCCATTCGGATCTCCGGGCGGGGGCTGGGTTCGGGCGTGTCATCTTGGCGAGGAGAAGTGGCCGTCTGGCTGCTCGTTCCCAGCCAGGCGGTGCCGCCTGCAGCGCAGGAACGTCGGCCTCCTCCGTCGTTGGGTCACGTACCGTCTCGGTAGGCCTGGCGGGGGCTCCGGCGTCCTCACGGAAGGCGCCTCGCCAGCCTGAGCTTGGACGTGTCGATGGCCCACGACACGACGGAGCGCAGGTCCCAGGTCGCGGTCTTCGTACCGTCCGAATTGTGCTTGACCGTTGTGACAGAGTCAGGCCTTCTGCCGTGGCTGACTCTGGGGTACCCGTGCGCGACCCTAATTGGATAGAAGTAGAATCATGTAGCCTCGCGGAATCACGTCAAATCCCCCATTTACCCACAGACTCACCGTCGCCGTCGGAGACGTCATCGCGCACTACCGCCACTTCGCGTCCGTGTTCCGGTTTCGCGTCCACCGGTATTAGGGTTCTGCAGCTGAACATGCGTCGTTCAGCTGTGGTAATGGGTGAAGTGCGTTCGCTCGTTGCCGACAAGCGCTTGGACGTCCTGCTTTTGCAGGAACCATACGCCCAGAAGCTTGGCAAGAGCCACACCATCTGTGGTCTAGGGAGTGGAATGCGGGTGGCCGCCGTCAGCTCGCAACATCCGTGGGCTGCGGTGGTAGCATGCAACCCGAATTTCCAGTTGTTGCTCGTCTCGCAGCTTAGCACGACCCACTGTGTCTGTGCGGAAGTGCAAGCGCCCGGCTTCTCATTCTTCGTCGTGTCGTGCTATTTCCAGTACAGCGACGAGATTGAGAAGCACCTCAGGCACCTCGACACGGTGTTTCGTTCACTGAGGGGGAAGAGACTTTTGGTCTCGTTAGACGCCAACGCCCGCTCGTCACTCTGGGGTCCTCAGGGCACAGACGAGGATGGAGCAAAGTTGGAGGAGCTCCTCTGGGCGTATGGCATGGTTGTTGTGAACGACGCTGGCCAGCAACCCACCTACTGGGCGGAGCAAGGTTCGTCATACATCGACGTTACCGCAGCATCCCCCACCATGAGCCAATTCGTCGGTGATTGGAAGGTGCGTTGTGATTGGACCACCAGCGATCACAACTCCATCGACATCAGACTGAGGGTGCCAAAGGTCCGAAATGGGGACGGTGGCAGCGATCGGTGTGCCGAGACCAGGCGGTTCAACACCAAACGAGCCGACTGGGAGCGGTTCGCCGAAACGCTAGCTGGCCTCTCCGAATCGAGGCTAGAGGTCCTTGAACTGTTGTCGGTGCAAAATGTGGAGGAAATGGCAGAGACTCTCACGGCTGTCCTCACAGACGCGTGTTCCGAGTCGGTGCCACGAAAAATAAGATTTAGAAAGTCCAACCCGTGGTGGACAAAAAGGCTAACAAGCCTGAAGAGGACCGCATACCGGCAAAGGCGTGCGTTCCAGAGGGAAGGGGATGGTCCGACTTGCCTCGCTCTCAAGGCTAAATACGGCACTTCATTGCGAGAATACAGCCGAGAGGTGAAAAGGGCCAAAACCGCCAGCTGGAGAAGTTTCGTCACGTCGCACGGCAACTCGGAGCCCTGGGGCTACGTTTACAAGCACCAGGCTGAGAAGCTCCGAGTTGAGAGGGTGATCAGCACTATCCGGCGTGACGAAGGCTTCGCAAAGGACATTCGGGAAACCGCCAGCTGCCTTCTGGATGCGCACATCCCCGACGACCGGGAAGAAGAGGGCTCCCCCGCTCAGCGGGCCCTCAGGGAAGTGGCGCGCGCTCCTCTTGACACGCCCGAGGCCTCTGTATTTACAGAGGGAGAGGTTGTCAAATGCGCGCGCTCCTTCAAAAACGGTAAGGCGCCAGGACCTGACCTTATCGAGGTCACGGTGCTGAAGGCAGCCGTTGCCGTTATCCCCGGTCAGCTGGTACGGCTCTTCAATGGGTGCCTTCAGTGGGGCGTCTTCCCCCGCGTCTGGAAGTAGGGCTCCTTACGGGTACTCCTGAAGGGTGCGGAGAAGGACGTGAAGGACCCCAAATCGTACCGTCCCATTTGTCTCCTCTCCGTGGTAGGGAAACTCTTCGAGAAGCTCCTTAAGGAGCGTCTCTCCACCACGTCCCTGGCTCCCGGGAAGATCTCCGATCGGCAGTTCGGCTTCGTGGCCGGAAAGTCGACGGAGGACGCTGTCGTGGAGTTGCGTCGGATGGTCGAAGCTTCCGAAAGGAAGTATGCCGCAGCGCTACTGTTCGACATCTCGGGGGCCTTCGACAACGTGTGGTGGCCAGATAGGTTGTAGATAGTTTGCGAAAACGAGACTGCCCGAAGAACGTTTTCGAAGTGCTGAAAAGCTACTTCGACGATCGGAGGGTTCAGATCTCGCTTGGGTCGTGTGAGGTCTCCAAGAGGCCCACGCGAGGATGCCCTCAGGGGTCCGTCCTCGGCCCGGCCTGCTGGAACCTCATGTTCGACGGCCTTCTGCGGCTGCTCGAAGACTCTGTCGAGGGAAAGTTCGTCGCATACGCCGATGATCTTCTCGTCCTAGTATGCGGCGACTCCCGAAGGGAGTTGGAAATCGAAGGCCAGCGCGTTGTTGACCAAATTTCCAACTGGTGTAATTCGGCCAAACTCCAACTGTCCGCTAGCAAAACCGAGGCTATCATCCTCAGGAGCGAATGGACAGGAGGGCCCCAATTGGAAGACGGGGAGGAGCTCGTCCGGATAGGAAGGGAAAGGCGGCCCGGAAGTCGGATATATATAAACGTACACCGACCATTAAGTTAGGGAATTCGAGTATCGCGTTCAAGAAAAGTGTTCGCTATCTTGGCATCCATTTTGATAGAAACATGGGTGTCTCCACCCATTGTAGATTCCTGAGCGACAAGGTCGGGTCGCTATTTCATAAGTTAGGGCGGCTCGCGTGATGTCAGTGGGGACTGCGCTTCGGGGCGCTTTCCGTCGTGTATAGGGGTGTCTTCGCTCCCACGGTGGCATATGCTGCTGGCGGTTGGGCCGACCTCTGCACGGCGGGCGACCTGAAGACTCTCACGTCCGGACAACGACGCGTGCTCATCGCGGTGACTTGCGCTTATCGCACGGCATCGCATGATGCTTTGTGCGTCGTTGCAGGTGCGGCCTCAGTTGACCTCGTCCTAGAGCATGGAAGGGTAATGTACTATATTAGAAAAGGTATGGATGCCAAGATCGGGGACGTCGTCGTCCCCGCAAATGATAAAGACGCAGGCAAAAGAAGCGTCAAGGATGAGGCGATCAATATGTGGCAGACCCGATGGGCTGCATCGATCTGGGGTCGTGTCACATACGCCTTCTTCAGTAACATTCGGGAAAGGTTGGCTGCTCGTTGGGGTGTTCCCTGCCACTACACTACGCAGGTTCTCACCGGTCACGGCAATTTCAGGGCGTGGCTTACATCTAGAGAGATTGCCGACGATGGGGCCTGTATGTGCGGTGAGGGGGACACTCTCGGGCACTTCCTTCTCAAATGCCCAGAGTTCGCCCCGCAGAGAGAGTCTCTGCGGGACTTCATCGGTGAGAGGCAATGGCCGGAGGTGGCACACCACTTGGTGTCGTCGCCAGAAGCCTTTGCTGCACTCGCCGTCTTTTGTAGGGAGTCCCATTGGCTAAAGGGTTTTGTATTTTAAATTTGTATAATATTTTCAAATTGTTGGTTCAGGGTGGCCCAAACCGGAGGGTCGTCGGAACCTCCGGCCATGGTGGCACGGCCTCGTACACCTCTCGGGACCACCGTGCCACCGGGCCCCCAATTTGTCTGCTGTCCCCTCCAATTTCCTTGGTCGTCTTCGACCACATGATCCCTTTCGGGTCCAAACTATCGGCCCTTTTCCTATTTCCTATTTTCCTATTTTCTATTTTCTATTTTCTATTCCCACTTTCTACTTCCTCTGTTCTGCTTTCTATTTTTCTTTTTTCTAACCCCTACTTCCTATTTTCTACAGAGCGGGCGCTCAGGATCGGAGCGTCATGAGCGGGCCTCCCCGAGGTTCCCCGTGGGCATGGCGTGGGGACGTCATGGCGCGATTTAGTGCCGTGCCGTAACCACGTCATGGCTAAACCGCTCACTCGCACGCCCTGCGAGCGCTACTGGGTTTTTCCTAAACGGCTCCCTTTGCCGCTGTTTCGGGAAGGTGGATGGGTCGCTGGCGGCGAATGCCTTGAGAGGCGAGGTCGCGGGGGTCGTCACCTTCGTGGTGGCGACTCAGACATTAAACTGCCCAAGCTGCGAACCACGGATAGCGCCGATGAGTCGACAGATTTTGGCAATTGCAAAAAACTAACGAGTTCATTGCCTCGTTATAGAGTATAAGCCTATGATTGGGCGGCGCGTGCAACAATAAACAGTATATAAGGCGGCGCAAAACGAGCCTAAACTTCACTTATTATTCGGCATTCAAACTAGAAGCACCTATTATTGAGCTTAGCTATACGAACAACCTTTGATTAAACACTAGACGATTAAATAAATGAATATTGCGAATATTATAAATAGAATAGGAGGAGTGTGCGAATGAGAGAGAGAGATAGAAAGATAGAGAGAGCATATCCCATATTTTACCAATTTCCAATTTCCTAAAGGATACGGAAGTAACACCACGGCATTTCGCTGTGACCTATCTCGAGTGTCCATCCTTCGTTCCTTCGGAAGTAACACCCGGTCATTGCGACTGGACCTATCTCGAGAAGGACAATCCACCCTGGAGGGAGTAACACCCGGACATTGCGACCGGACCTATCTCCAAAGGGGTTTCATACCTTACCAAAGTAACCAAATCTTCACCTTTGTACCTAAGTAGTAGCGGCTGTCCATTGCGGTCAGACCCCGATCTCATCCATCGTTCCATCATCCATATCCCGCTCTCTGAATGGGTGAGAAAAGTGCGAAAAGAAACTCTGGGCATTTAAAGCCGAAAATAGAATAAGTCGAGTGCGAGTTAGACGACGAACGACGTGTGTGAGAGAGAGAGATCGAGCGAAAACAGCGCCGAACAGCTGATTGCGTACGTGTGCAAGTGTGTGTGTGCGGGCAGTAATATAGGAAATAGCGCAGGGACTTCTGTAAATACCAACATTAGAATAGGGAATTCAAACTAAGAGGAATAGAATTAGGAAAACGCGTGTATGAGAAGTGTGTGATAGCGTAGGAAAGTAAGAAGCTGTACAGTATAGATTAAGAAAATTGAATAAATCGAGAAGTTCATGTTAAACGGTTTCACATTTCTTTATCGGCCTGCCCCGAACCTATTCATAAAGTAAGGTGCGGTCCTGTGGTTGTCAACGCTAGAGTGACGTACCGTTACAACCTAAGTTAATTTCGTTGGTACCGCAAAGGATTGGAAGTTAGTGAGTAATCATAGTTTCAGGATAGGTAAGGGGGTTTCTTTTGTTTTTAATGTTGTTAAAATTTTTTAATGCCAGTCCCTTTAGAATTGTTAGTACCCGTTTGTACATACGCTACTTTCGTTAGTACCGCAAAGGATTTGGAGTTAGAGAGTAATCAGAGCTTCAGAATACGTAAGGGGGGGGTAACGTTTCTGTTGTTTAATATTGTTTTCATTTTTCAACGCGAATCCCATTAGAATTGTTGGTGCCCATTTGTCCCTAAGCTACTTTCGTTGGTAGCTCAAAGGTTTGGGAGTTAGTGAGTAATCAAAGTTTCAGGATACGTAAGGGGAGTAACTTTTTTGTTTTTAAATATTTTTAAAATTTATCAACGCCAATCTCCTAAGAATTGTTGGTACCCGTTTGTACCTAAGCTAATTTCGTTGGCATCTCAAAGGATTGGGAGTTATTGAGTAATCAAGGTATCAGTATACGTAAGGGAGAGTAACTTTTTTGTTTTTTAATATCCTATAAATTTTACAACTCCAGTCTCTTTAGAATTGTTGGTACCCGTTTGTACCGGTTTGTACATACGCTACTTTCGTTTGTACGTCAAAGGGTTGAGAGATAGAGTGTAAGTGGTGGTAACTTTTTGTTTTTTAGTATTTTTAAACTTTTATATGGCAATCAACGTAGAATCCTTGGTACCCGTTTGTACATACATTATCTTCATTTGTACGTCAAAGGGTTGGCAGATAGAGAGTAACTGGTGGTACCCTTTTTATTTTTTAGTATTTTTAAAACTCTATACGCCAATTTCCTTAGAATTGTTGGTACTCGTTTTTACCTAACCAACTTTCATTGGTATTTCAAAGGATTGGGTGTTAGTGCGTAATCAAAGTTGCAGTGTACCTAGGGGGGAGTACCTTTTTTGTTTTTTAATATCCTTTAAATTTTACTACGCCAATCTCTTTAGAATCGTTTGTACACGTTGGTACATACGCTAATTTCGTTGGTACCGCAAAGGATTTGGAATTACAGAGTAATCACAGTTTCAGTATACGTAAGGGTGTGGGGGGGGGGGGGCGATAACGTTTCTGTTGTTTAATATTGTTTTAATTTTACAACGCGAATCCCTTTAGAATTGTTGGTACCCGTTTATACCGGTTTGTACATACGCTACTTTCGTTTGTACTTCAAAGGGTTGAGAGATAGAGAGTAAGTGGTGGTAACTTTTTGTTTTTTAATATTTTTAAACTTTTAGACGGCAATCCACTTACAATCGTTGGTACCCGTTTGTACGTCAAAGGGTTGGGAGATAGAGAGTAAGTGGTGGTACCATTTTTGTTTTTTAATATTTTAAAAATTTTAGACGCCAATCTCCTTAGACTTGTTGGTGCCCATTTGTCCCTAAGCTACTTTCGTTGGTAGCTCAAAGGTTTGGGAGTTAGTGAGTAATCAGAATATCAGGATACGTAAGGGAGAGTAACTTTTTTGTTTTTTAATATTCTTTAAATTTTACTACGCCAATCTCTTTAGAATTGTGGGTACCCGTTTGTACCGGTTTGTACATACGCTACTTTCGTTTGTGCGTCAAACGGTTGAGAGATAGAGTGTAAGTGGTGGTAACTTTTTGTTTTTTAGTATTTTTAAACTTTTATATGGCAATCAACGTAGAATCCTTGGTACCCGTTTGTACATACATTATCTTCATTTGTACGTCAAAGGGTTGGCAGATAGAGAGTAAGTGGTGGTACCCTTTTTTTTTTTAATATTTTTAAAACTCTATACGCCAATTTCCTTAGTTGGTACTCGTTTTTACCTAACCAACTTTCATTGGTATTTCAAAGGATTGGGTGTTAGTGCGTAATCAAAGTTGCAGTGTACCTAGGGGGGAGTACCTTTTTTGTTTTTTAATATCCTTTAAATTTTACTACGTCAATCTCTTTGGAAGCGCTTGTACCCGTTTGTGCATACGCTACTTTCGTTTGTACGTCAAAGGGTTGGGAGATAGAGAGTATGTGGTGGTACCTTTTTTGTTTTTTAATATTTTTAAAATTCTAGACGCCAATCTCCTTAGAATTGTTGGTGCCCATTTGTCCCTAAGCTACTTTCGTTGGTAGCTCAAAGGTTTGGGAGTTAGTGAGTAATCAAAATATCAGGATACGTAAGGGAGAGTAACTTTTTTGTTCTTTAATATTCTTTAAATTTTACTACGCCAATCTCTTTAGAATTGTGGGTACCCGTTTGTACCGGTTTGTACATACGCTACTTTCGTTTGTGCGTCAAACGGTTGAGAGATAGAGTGTAAGTGGTGGTAACTTTTTGTTTTTTAATATTTTTCAATTTTCCGACGCGGATCTTATAAGAATAGTTCTCACCCGTTTGTACCTTCGAAATTTTCGTTTGCATCTCAAAGGAATAGGAGTTCTAGAGAAATCAAAGTTCCGATTATTATCAGGCTATAACTTTTTTGTTTATTAATATATTTTTAATTTTCCGACGCGGGTCTCTTAGGTATCGTTCCCACCCGTTTGTACCTTCGAAATTTTCGTTTGTAACTCAAAGGGATAGGAGCTAGAGAGAAATCAAAGTTCCGATTATTATCAGGCTATAACTTTTTTGTTTATTAATATTTTTTAAATTTTCCGACGCGTATCTCTTAAGAATAGTTTCCATCCGTTTCTACCTTCGATATTTTCGTTTGTACCTCAAAAGAATAGGAGTTAGAGAGAAATCAAAGTTCCGATTGATTATCAGGCTATAACTTTTTTGTTCATTATTATTTTTTCAATTTTCCGACGCGGATCTCATAAGAATAGTTCCCACCCGTTTGTACCTTCGAAATTTTCGATTGTAACTCAAAGGAATAGGAGTTAGAGAGAAATCAAAGTTCCTTTTGATTATCAGGCTATAACTTTTTTGTTCATTATTATTTTTTCAATTTTCCTACGCGGATCTCATAAGAATAGTTCCCACCCGTTTGTACCTTCGAAATTTTCGTTTGTAACTCAGAGGAATAGAAGTTAGAGAGAAATCAAATCAAAATTTCCAATTTTTTATCAGCTTATAACTTTTTTGTTTATTAATATTTTTTCAATTTTCCGATGCGGATCTCATAAGTATAGATCTCACCCTTTGTACCTTCGAAATTTTCGTTTGTAACTCAGAGGAATAAAAGTTAGAGAGAAATCAAATCAAAATTTCCAATTTTTTATCAGCTTATAACTTTTTTGTTCATTAATATTTTTTCAATTTTCCGACGCGGATCTCATAAGAATAGTTCCCACCCGTTTGTACCTTCGAAATTTTCGTTTGTAACTCAAAGGAATAGGAGTTCTAGAGAAATCAAAGTTCCGACTGATTATCAGGGTATAACTTTTTTGTTTATTATTATTTTTTCAATTTTCCGGAGCGTATCTCTTAAGAATAGTTTCCATCTGTTTCTACCTTCGATATTTTCGTTTGTAACTCAAAGGAATAGAAGTTAGAGAGAAATCAAATCAAAATTTCCAATTTTTTATCAGCTTATAACTTTTTTGTTTATTAATATTTTTTCAATTTTCCGATGCGGATCTCATAAGTATAGATCTCACCCGTTGTACCTTCGAAATTTTCGTTTGTAACTCAGAAGAATAAAAGTTAGAGAGAAATCAAATCAAAATTTCCAATTTTTTATCAGCTTATAACTTTTTTGTTTATTAATATTTTTTTAATTTTCCGACGCGGATCTCATAAGAATAGTTCCCACCCGTTTGTACCTTCGAAATTTTCGTTTGTAACTCAAAGGAATAGGAGTTAGAGAGAAATCAAAGTTCCTTTTGTTTATCAGGCTATAACTTTTTGTTTTTTAATATTTTTCAATTTTCCGACGCGGATCTCATAAGAATAGTTCCCACCCGTTCGTACCTTCGAAATTTTCGTTTGTAACTCAAAGGAATAGGAGTTAGAGAGAAATCAATGTTCCGATTGATTATCAGGCTATAACTTTTTTGTTTATTAATATTTTTTTAATTTTCCGATGTGGATCACTTAAGAATAGTTCCCACCCGTTTGTACCTTCGAAATTTTCGTTTGTAACTCAAAGGGATAGGAGCTAGAGAAACATCACAGTTCCGATTGTTTATCAGGCTATAACTTTTTGTTTTTTAATATTTTTCAATTTTCCGACGCGGATCTCATAAGAATAGTTCCCACCCGTTTGTACCTTCGAAATTTTCGTTTGTAACTCAAAGGAATAGGAGTTAGAGAGAAATCAATGTTCCGATTGATTATCAGGCTATAACTTTTTTGTTTATTAATATTTTTTCAATTTTCCGTTGCGGATCTCATAAGAATAGATCTCACCCGTTTGTACCTACGAAACTTTCGTTTGTAACTCAAAGTAATAGGAGTTAGAGGAAAATCAAAGTTCCGATTGATTATCAGGCTATAACTTTTTTGTTTATTAATGTTTTTCAATTTTGCGTCGTGGATCTCTTAGGAATCGTTCCCACCCGTATGTTCCTTCGAAATTTTCGTTTGTACCTCAAAGTAATAGGAGTTAGAGGAAAATCAAAGTTCCGATTTTTCATCAGCTTATAACTTTTTTGATCATTAATATTTTTTCAATTTTCCGTTGCGGATCTCATAAGAATAGATCTCACCCGTTTGTACCTACGAAACTTTCGTTTGTAACTCAAAGGAATAGGAGCTAGAGAGATATCAAAGTTCCGATTGATTATCAGGCTATAACTTTTTTGTTTATTAATATTTTTTCTATTTTCCGATGTGGATCACTTAAGAATAGTTCCCACCCGTTTGTACCTTCGAAATGTTCGTTTGCACCTCAAAGTAATAGGAGTTAGAGAGAAATCAAAGTTCCGATTGTTTATCAGGCTATAACTTTTTGTTTTTTAATATTTTTCAATTTTCCGACGCGGATCTTATAAGAATAGTTCTCACCCGTTTGTACCTTCGAAATTTTCGTTTGCATCTCAAAGGAATAGGAGTTCTAGAGAAATCAAAGTTCCGATTATTATCAGGCTATAACTTTTTTGTTTATTAATATATTTTTAATTTTCCGACGCGGGTCTCTTAGGTATCGTTCCCACCCGTTTGTACCTTCGAAATTTTCGTTTGTAACTCAAAGGGATAGGAGCTAGAGAGAAATCAAAGTTCCGATTATTATCAGGCTATAACTTTTTTGTTCATTATTATTTTTTCAATTTTCCTACGCGGATCTCATAAGAATAGTTCCCACCCGTTTGTACCTTCGAAATTTTCGTTTGTAACTCAGAGGAATAGAAGTTAGAGAGAAATCAAATCAAAATTTCCAATTTTTTATCAGCTTATAACTTTTTTGTTTATTAATATTTTTTCAATTTTCCGACGCGGATCTCATAAGAATAGTTCCCACCCGTTTGTACCTTCGAAATTTTCGTTTGTAACTCAAAGGAATAGGAGTTCTAGAGAAATCAAAGTTCCGACTGATTATCAGGGTATAACTTTTTTGTTTATTATTATTTTTTCAATTTTCCGGAGCCTATCTCTTAAGAATAGTTTCCATCTGTTTCTACCTTCGATATTTTCGTTTGTAACTCAAAGGAATAGAAGTTAGAGAGAAATCAAATCAAAATTTCCAATTTTTTATCAGCTTATAACTTTTTTGTTTATTAATATTTTTTCAATTTTCCGATGCGGATCTCATAAGTATAGATCTCACCCGTTGTACCTTCGAAATTTTCGTTTGTAACTCAGAGGAATAAAAGTTAGAGAGAAATCAAATCAAAATTTCCAATTTTTTATCAGCTTATAACTTTTTTGTTTATTAATATTTTTTTAATTTTCCGACGCGGATCTCATAAGAATAGTTCCCACCCGTTTGTACCTTCGAAATTTTCGTTTGTAACTCAAAGGAATAGGAGTTAGAGAGAAATCAAAGTTCCTTTTGTTTATCAGGCTATAACTTTTTGTTTTTTAATATTTTTCAATTTTCCGACGCGGATCTCATAAGAATAGATCTCACCCGTTTGTACCTACGAAACTTTCGTTTGTAACTCAAAGTAATAGGAGTTAGAGGAAAATCAAAGTTCCGATTGATTATCAGGCTATAACTTTTTTGTTTATTAATGTTTTTCAATTTTGCGTCGTGGATCTCTTAGGAATCGTTCCCACCCGTATGTTCCTTCGAAATTTTCGTTTGTACCTCAAAGTAATAGGAGTTAGAGGAAAATCAAAGTTCCGATTTTTCATCAGCTTATAACTTTTTTGATCATTAATATTTTTTCAATTTTCCGTTGCGGATCTCATAAGAATAGATCTCACCCGTTTGTACCTACGAAACTTTCGTTTGTAACTCAAAGGAATAGGAGCTAGAGAGATATCAAAGTTCCGATTGATTATCAGGCTATAACTTTTTTGTTTATTAATATTTTTTCTATTTTCCGATGTGGATCACTTAAGAATAGTTCCCACCCGTTTGTACCTTCGAAATGTTCGTTTGCACCTCAAAGTAATAGGAGTTAGAGAGAAATCAAAGTTCCGATTGTTTATCAGGCTATAACTTTTTGTTTTTTAATATTTTTCAATTTTCCGACGCGGATCTCATAAGAATAGTTCTCACCCGTTTGTACCTTCGAAATTTTCGTTTGCATCTCAGAGGAATAGGAGTTAGAGAGAAATCAAAGTTCCAATTTTTCATCAGCTTATACCTTTTTTGTTCATTAATATTTTTTCAATTTACCGACGCGGATCTCATAAGAATCGTTCCCACCCGTATGTGCCTTCGAAATTTTCGTTTGTACCTCAAAGGAATAGAAGTTAGAGAGAAATCAAATCAAAGTTCCGATTTTTCATCAGCTTATAACTTTTTTGTTCATTAATATTTTTTCAATTTTCCGACGCGGATCTCATAAGAATAGTTCCCACCCGTTTGTACCTTCGAAATTTTCGTTTGTAACTCAAAGGCATAAGAGCTAGAGAGAAATCAAAGTTCCGATTGTTTATCAGGCTATAACTTTTTGTTTTTTAATATTTTTCAATTTTCCGACGCGGATCTTATAAGAATAGTTCTCACCCGTTTGTACCTTCGAAATTTTCGTTTGCATCTCAAAGGAATAGGAGTTCTAGAGAAATCAAAGTTCCGATTATTATCAGGCTATAACTTTTTTGTTTATTAATATATTTTCAATTTTCCTACGCGGATCTCATAAGAATAGTTCCCACCCGTTTGTACCTTCGAAATTTTCGTTTGTAACTCAGAGGAATAGAAGTTAGAGAGAAATCAAATCAAAATTTCCAATTTTTTATCAGCTTATAACTTTTTTGTTCATTAATATTTTTTCAATTTTCCGACGCGGATCTCATAAGAATAGTTCCCACCCGTTTGTACCTTCGAAATTTTCGTTTGTAACTCAAAGGAATAGGAGTTCTAGAGAAATCAAAGTTCCGACTGATTATCAGGGTATAACTTTTTTGTTTATTATTATTTTTTCAATTTTCCGGAGCGTATCACTTAAGAATAGTTCCCACCCGTTTGTACCTTCGAAATTTTCGTTTGTAACTCAAAGGGATAGGAGCTAGAGAAACATCACAGTTCCGATTGTTTATCAGGCTATAACTTTTTGTTTTTTAATATTTTTCAATTTTCCGACGCGGATCTCATAAGAATAGTTCCCACCCGTTTGTACCTTCGAAATTTTCGTTTGTAACTCAAAGGGATAGGAGCTAGAGAGATATCAAAGTTCCGATTGATTATCAGGCTATAACTTTTTTGTTTATTAATATTTTTTCTATTTTCCGATGTGGATCACTTAAGAATAGTTCCCACCCGTTTGTACCTTCGAAATGTTCGTTTGCACCTCAAAGTAATAGGAGTTAGAGAGAAATCAAAGTTCCGATTGTTTATCAGGCTATAACTTTTTGTTTTTTAATATTTTTCAATTTTCCGACGCGGATCGTATAAGAATAGTTCTCACCCGTTTGTACCTTCGAAATTTTCGTTTGCATCTCAAAGGAATAGGAGTTCTAGAGAAATCAAAGTTCCGATTATTATCAGGCTATAACTTTTTTGTTTATTAATATATTTTTAATTTTCCGACGCGGGTCTCTTAGGTATCGTTCCCACCCGTTTGTACCTTCGAAATTTTCGTTTGTAACTCAAAGGGATAGGAGCTAGAGAGAAATCAAAGTTCCGATTATTATCAGGCTATAACTTTTTTGTTCATTATTATTTTTTCAATTTTCCTACGCGGATCTCATAAGAATAGTTCCCACCCGTTTGTACCTTCGAAATTTTCGTTTGTAACTCAGAGGAATAGAAGTTAGAGAGAAATCAAATCAAAATTTCCAATTTTTTATCAGCTTATAACTTTTTTGTTCATTAATATTTTTTCAATTTTCCGACGCGGATCTCATAAGAATAGTTCCCACCCGTTTGTACCTTCGAAATTTTCGTTTGTAACTCAAAGGAATAGGAGTTCTAGAGAAATCAAAGTTCCGACTGATTATCAGGGTGTAACTTTTTTGTTTATTATTATTTTTTCAATTTTCCGGAGCGTATCTCTTAAGAATAGTTTCCATCTGTTTCTACCTTCGATATTTTCGTTTGTAACTCAAAGGAATAGGAGTTAGAGAGAAATCAAAGTTCCGATTGATTATCAGGCTATAACTTTTTTGTTTATTAATATTTTTTTAATTTTCCGATGTGGATCACTTAAGAATAGTTCCCACCCGTTTGTACCTTCGAAATTTGCGTTTGTAACTCAAAGGGATAGGAGCTAGAGAAACATCACAGTTCCGATTGTTTATCAGGCTATAACTTTTTGTTTTTTAATATTTTTCAATTTTCCGACGCGGATCTCTTAGGAATCGTTCCCACCCGTTTGTACCTTCGAAATTTTCGTTTGTAACTCAGAGGAATAAAAGTTAGAGAGAAATCAAATCAAAATTTCCAATTTTTATTAGCTTATAACTTTTTTGTTTATTAATATTTTTTCAATTTTCCAATGTGGATCTCTTAAGAATAGTTCCCACCCGTTTGTACCTTCGATATTTTCGTTTGTACCTCAAAAGAATAGGAATTAGAGAAAAATCAAAGTTCCGATTTTTCATCAGCTTATAACATTTTTGTTCATTAATATTTTTTCAATTTTCCGACGCGGATCTCATAAGAATAGTTCCCACCCGTTTGTACCTTCGAAATTTTCGTTTGTAACTCAAAGGAATAGGAGTTCTAGAGAAATCAAAGTTCCGACTGATTATCAGGGTATAACTTTTTTGTTTATTATTATTTTTTCAATTTTCCGGAGCGTATCTCTTAAGAATAGTTTCCATCTGTTTCTACCTTCGATATTTTCGTTTGTAACTCAAAGGAATAGGAGTTAGAGAGAAATCAAAGTTCCGATTGATTATCAGGCTATAACTTTTTTGTTTATTAATATTTTTTTAATTTTCCGATGTGGATCACTTAAGAATAGTTCCCACCCGTTTGTACCTTCGAAATTTTCGTTTGCATCTCAAAGGAATAGGAGTTCTAGAGACATCAAAGTTCCGATTATTATCAGGCTATAACTTTTTTGTTTATTAATATATTTTTAATTTTCCGACGCGGGTCTCTTAGGTATCGTTCCCACCCGTTTGTACCTTCGAAATTTTCGTTTGGAACTCAAAGGGATAGGAACTAGAGAGAAATCAAAGTTCCGATTATTATCAGGCTATAACTTTTTTGTTTATTAATATTTTTTAAATTTTCCGACGCGTATCTCTTAAGAATAGTTTCCATCCGTTTCTACCTTCGATATTTTCGTTTGTACCTCAAAAGAATAGGAGTTAGAGAGAAATCAAAGTTCCGATTGATTATCAGGCTATAACTTTTTTGTTCATTATTATTTTTTCAATTTTCCGACGCGGATCTCATAAGAATAGTTCCCACCCGTTTGTACCTTCGAAATTTTCGATTGTAACTCAAAGGAATAGGAGTTAGAGAGAAATCAAAGTTCCTTTTGATTATCAGGCTATAACTTTTTTGTTCATTATTATTTTTTCAATTTTCCTACGCGGATCTCATAAGAATAGTTCCCACCCGTTTGTACCTTCGAAATTTTCGTTTGTAACTCAGAGGAATAGAAGTTAGAGAGAAATCAAATCAAAATTTCCAATTTTTTATCAGCTTATAACTTTTTTGTTTATTAATATTTTTTCAATTTTCCGATGCGGATCTCATAAGTATAGATCTCACCCGTTGTACCTTCGAAATTTTCGTTTGTAACTCAGAGGAATAAAAGTTAGAGAGAAATCAAATCAAAATTTCCAATTTTTTATCAGCTTATAACTTTTTTGTTCATTAATATTTTTTCAATTTTCCGACGCGGATCTCATAAGAATAGTTCCCACCCGTTTGTACCTTCGAAATTTTCGTTTGTAACTCAAAGGAATAGGAGTTCTAGAGAAATCAAAGTTCCGACTGATTATCAGGGTATAACTTTTTTGTTTATTATTATTTTTTCAATTTTCCGGAGCGTATCTCTTAAGAATAGTTTCCATCTGTTTCTACCTTCGATATTTTCGTTTGTAACTCAAAGGAATAGGAGTTAGAGAGAAATCAAAGTTCCGATTGATTATCAGGCTATAACTTTTTTGTTTATTAATATTTTTTTAATTTTCCGATGTGGATCACTTAAGAATAGTTCCCACCCGTTTGTACCTTCGAAATTTTCGTTTGTAACTCAAAGGGATAGGAGCTAGAGAAACATCACAGTTCCGATTGTTTATCAGGCTATAACTTTTTGTTTTTTAATATTTTTCAATTTTCCGACGCGGATCTCTTAGGAATCGTTCCCACCCGTTTGTACCTTCGAAATTTTCGTTTGTAACTCAGAGGAATAAAAGTTAGAGAGAAATCAAATCAAAATTTCCAATTTTTATTAGCTTATAACTTTTTTGTTTATTAATATTTTTTCAATTTTCCAATGTGGATCTCTTAAGAATAGTTCCCACCCGTTTGTACCTTCGATATTTTCGTTTGTACCTCAAAAGAATAGGAATTAGAGAAAAATCAAAGTTCCGATTTTTCATCAGCTTATAACATTTTTGTTCATTAATATTTTTTCAATTTTCCGACGCGGATCTCATAAGAATAGTTCCCACCCGTTTGTACCTTCGAAATTTTCGTTTGTAACTCAAAGGAATAGGAGTTCTAGAGAAATCAAAGTTCCGACTGATTATCAGGGTATAACTTTTTTGTTTATTATTATTTTTTCAATTTTCCGGAGCGTATCTCTTAAGAATAGTTTCCATCTGTTTCTACCTTCGATATTTTCGTTTGTAACTCAAAGGAATAGGAGTTAGAGAGAAATCAAAGTTCCGATTGATTATCAGGCTATAACTTTTTTGTTTATTAATATTTTTTTAATTTTCCGATGTGGATCACTTAAGAATAGTTCCCACCCGTTTGTACCTTCGAAATTTTCGTTTGCATCTCAAAGGAATAGGAGTTCTAGAGACATCAAAGTTCCGATTATTATCAGGCTATAACTTTTTTGTTTATTAATATATTTTTAATTTTCCGACGCGGGTCTCTTAGGTATCGTTCCCACCCGTTTGTACCTTCGAAATTTTCGTTTGTAACTCAAAGGGATAGGAGCTAGAGAGAAATCAAAGTTCCGATTATTATCAGGCTATAACTTTTTTGTTTATTAATATTTTTTAAATTTTCCGACGCGTATCTCTTAAGAATAGTTTCCATCCGTTTCTACCTTCGATATTTTCGTTTGTACCTCAAAAGAATAGGAGTTAGAGAGAAATCAAAGTTCCGATTGATTATCAGGCTATAACTTTTTTGTTCATTATTATTTTTTCAATTTTCCGACGCGGATCTCATAAGAATAGTTCCCACCCGTTTGTACCTTCGAAATTTTCGATTGTAACTCAAAGGAATAGGAGTTAGAGAGAAATCAAAGTTCCGATTGATTATCAGGCTATAACTTTTTTGTTTATTAATATTTTTTCAATTTTCCGATGTGGATCACTTAAGAATAGTTCCCACCCGTTTGTACCTTCGATATTTTCGTTTGTACCTCAAAAGAATAGGAATTAGAGAAAAATCAAAGTTCCGATTTTTCATCAGCTTATAACTTTTTTGTTCATTAATATTTTTTCAATTTTCCGACGCGGATCTCATAAGAATAGTTCCCACCCGTTTGTACCTTCGAAATTTTCGTTTGTAACTCAAAGGAATAGGAGTTAGAGAGAAATCAATGTTCCGATTGATTATCAGGCTATAACTTTTTTGTTTATTAATGTTTTTCAATTTTGCGTCGTGGATCTCTTAGGAATCGTTCCCACCCGTATGTTCCTTCGAAATTTTCGTTTGTACCTCAAAGTAATAGGAGTTAGAGGAAAATCAAAGTTCCGATTTTTCATCAGCTTATAACTTTTTTGTTCATTAATATTTTTTCAATTTTCCGTTGCGGATCTCATAAGAATAGATCTCACCCGTTTGTACCTACGAAACTTTCGTTTGTAACTCAAAGGAATAGGAGCTAGAGAGATATCAAAGTTCCGATTGATTATCAGGCTATAACTTTTTTGTTTATTAATATTTTTTCAATTTTCCGATGTGGATCACTTAAGAATAGTTCCCACCCGTTTGTACCTTCGAAATGTTCGTTTGCACCTCAAAGCAATACAAGTTAGAGAGAAATCAAAGTTCCGATTGTTTATCAAGCTATAACTTTTTTGTTTATTAATATTTTTTCAATTTTCCGATGTGGATCACTTAAGAATAGTTCCCACCCGTTTGTACCTTCGAAATTTTCGTTTGTAACTCAAAGGGATAGGAGCTAGAGAAAAATCACAGTTCCGATTGTTTATCAGGCTATAACTTTTTGTTCTTTAATATTTTTCAATTTTCCGACGCGGATCTCTTAGGAATCGTTCCCACCCGTTTGTACCTTCGAAATTTTCGTTTGTAACTCAGAGGAATAAAAGTTAGAGAGAACTCAAATCAAAATTTCCAATTTTTTATTAGCTTATAACTTTTTTGTTTATTAATATTTTTTCAATTTTCCAATGTGGGTCTCTTAAGAATAGTTCCCACCCGTTTGAACCTTCGAAATTTTCGTTTGCATCTCAAAGGAATAGGAATTCTAGAGACATCAAAGTTCCGATTATTATCAGGCTATAACTTTTTTGTTTATTAATATATTTTTAATTTTCCGACGCGGGTCTCTTAGGTATCGTTCCCACCCGTTTGTACCTTCGAAATTTTCGTTTGTAACTCAAAGGGATAGGAGCTAGAGAGAAATCAAAGTTCCGATTGATTATCAGGCTATAACTTTTTTGTTCATTATTATTTTTTCAATTTTCCGACGCGGATCTCATAAGAATAGTTCCCACCCGTTTGTACCTTCGAAATTTTCGTTTGTAACTCAGAGGAATAGAAGTTAGAGAGAAATCAAATCAAAATTTCCAATTTTTTATCAGCTTATAACTTTTTTGTTTATTAATATTTTTTCAATTTTCCGATGCGGATCTCATAAGTATAGATCTCACCCGTTGTACCTTCGAAATTTTCGTTTGTAACTCAGAGGAATAAAAGTTAGAGAGAAATCAAATCAAAATTTCCAATTTTTTATCAGCTTATAACTTTTTTGTTCATTAATATTTTTTTAATTTTCCGATGTGGATCACTTAAGAATAGTTCCCACCCGTTTGTACCTTCGAAATGTTCGTTTGCACCTCAAAATAATAGGAGTTAGAGAGAAATCAAAGTTCCGATTGTTTATCAGGCTATAACTTTTTGTTTTTTAATATTTTTCAATTTTCCGACGCGGATCTTATAAGAATAGTTCTCACCCGTTTGTACCTTCGAAATTTTCGTTTGCATCTCAAAGGAATAGGAGTTCTAGAGAAATCAAAGTTCCGATTATTATCAGGCTATAACTTTTTTGTTTATTAATATATTTTTAATTTTCCGACGCGGGTCTCTTAGGTATCGTTCCCACCCGTTTGTACCTTCGAAATTTTCGTTTGTAACTCAAAGGGATAGGAGCTAGAGAGAAATCAAAGTTCCGATTATTATCAGGCTATAACTTTTTTGTTTATTAATATTTTTTAAATTTTCCGACGCGTATCTCTTAAGAATAGTTTCCATCCGTTTCTACCTTCGATATTTTCGTTTGTACCTCAAAAGAATAGGAGTTAGAGAGAAATCAAAGTTCCGATTGATTATCAGGCTATAACTTTTTTGTTCATTATTATTTTTTCAATTTTCCGACGCGGATCTCATAAGAATAGTTCCCACCCGTTTGTACCTTCGAAATTTTCGATTGTAACTCAAAGGAATAGGAGTTAGAGAGAAATCAAAGTTCCTTTTGATTATCAGGCTATAACTTTTTTGTTCATTATTATTTTTTCAATTTTCCTACGCGGATCTCATAAGAATAGTTCCCACCCGTTTGTACCTTCGAAATTTTCGTTTGTAACTCAGAGGAATAGAAGTTAGAGAGAAATCAAATCAAAATTTCCAATTTTTTATCAGCTTATAACTTTTTTGTTTATTAATATTTTTTCAATTTTCCGATGCGGATCTCATAAGTATAGATCTCACCCGTTGTACCTTCGAAATTTTCGTTTGTAACTCAGAGGAATAAAAGTTAGAGAGAAATCAAATCAAAATTTCCAATTTTTTATCAGCTTATAACTTTTTTGTTCATTAATATTTTTTCAATTTTCCGACGCGGATCTCATAAGAATAGTTCCCACCCGTTTGTACCTTCGAAATTTTCGTTTGTAACTCAAAGGAATAGGAGTTCTAGAGAAATCAAAGTTCCGACTGATTATCAGGGTATAACTTTTTTGTTTATTATTATTTTTTCAATTTTCCGGAGCGTATCTCTTAAGAATAGTTTCCATCCGTTTCTACCTTCGATATTTTCGTTTGTAACTCAAAGGAATAGGAGTTAGAGAGAAATCAAAGTTCCGATTGATTATCAGGCTATAACTTTTTTGTTTATTAATATTTTTTTAATTTTCCGATGTGGATCACTTAAGAATAGTTCCCACCCGTTTGTACCTTCGAAATTTTCGTTTGTAACTCAAAGGGATAGGAGCTAGAGAAACATCACAGTTCCGATTGTTTATCAGGCTATAACTTTTTGTTTTTTAATATTTTTCAATTTTCCGACGCGGATCTCTTAGGAATCGTTCCCACCCGTTTGTACCTTCGAAATTTTCGTTTGTAACTCAGAGGAATAAAAGTTAGAGAGAAATCAAATCAAAATTTCCAATTTTTATTAGCTTATAACTTTTTTGTTTATTAATATTTTTTCAATTTTCCAATGTGGATCTCTTAAGAATAGTTCCCACCCGTTTGTACCTTCGATATTTTCGTTTGTACCTCAAAAGAATAGGAATTAGAGAAAAATCAAAGTTCCGATTTTTCATCAGCTTATAACATTTTTGTTCATTAATATTTTTTCAATTTTCCGACGCGGATCTCATAAGAATAGTTCCCACCCGTTTGTACCTTCGAAATTTTCGTTTGTAACTCAAAGGAATAGGAGTTCTAGAGAAATCAAAGTTCCGACTGATTATCAGGGTATAACTTTTTTGTTTATTATTATTTTTTCAATTTTCCGGAGCGTATCTCTTAAGAATAGTTTCCATCTGTTTCTACCTTCGATATTTTCGTTTGTAACTCAAAGGAATAGGAGTTAGAGAGAAATCAAAGTTCCGATTGATTATCAGGCTATAACTTTTTTGTTTATTAATATTTTTTTAATTTTCCGATGTGGATCACTTAAGAATAGTTCCCACCCGTTTGTACCTTCGAAATTTTCGTTTGCATCTCAAAGGAATAGGAGTTCTAGAGACATCAAAGTTCCGATTATTATCAGGCTATAACTTTTTTGTTTATTAATATATTTTTAATTTTCCGACGCGGGTCTCTTAGGTATCGTTCCCACCCGTTTGTACCTTCGAAATTTTCGTTTGTAACTCAAAGGGATAGGAGCTAGAGAGAAATCAAAGTTCCGATTATTATCAGGCTATAACTTTTTTGTTTAATAATATTTTTTAAATTTTCCGACGCGTATCTCTTAAGAATAGTTTCCATCCGTTTCTACCTTCGATATTTTCGTTTGTACCTCAAAAGAATAGGAGTTAGAGAGAAATCAAAGTTCCGATTGATTATCAGGCTATAACTTTTTTGTTCATTATTATTTTTTCAATTTTCCGACGCGGATCTCATAAGAATAGTTCCCACCCGTTTGTACCTTCGAAATTTTCGATTGTAACTCAAAGGAATAGGAGTTAGAGAGAAATCAAAGTTCCTTTTGATTATCAGGCTATAACTTTTTTGTTCATTATTATTTTTTCAATTTTCCGACGCGGATCTCATAAGAATAGTTCCCACCCGTTTGTACCTTCGAAATTTTCGATTGTAACTCAAAGGAATAGGAGTTAGAGAGAAATCAAAGTTCCGATTATTATCAGGCTATAACTTTTTTGTTTAATAATATTTTTTAAATTTTCCGACGCGTATCTCTTAAGAATAGTTTCCATCCGTTTCTACCTTCGATATTTTCGTTTGTACCTCAAAAGAATAGGAGTTAGAGAGAAATCAAAGTTCCGATTTTTCATCAGCTTATAACTTTTTTGTTCATTAATATTTTTTCAATTTTCCGACGCGGATCTCATAAGAATAGTTCCCACCCGTTTGTACCTTCGAAATTTTCGTTTGTAACTCAAAGGAATAGGAGTTAGAGAGAAATCAATGTTCCGATTGATTATCAGGCTATAACTTTTTTGTTTATTAATGTTTTTCAATTTTGCGTCGTGGATCTCTTATGAATCGTTCCCACCCGTATGTTCCTTCGAAATTTTCGTTTGTACCTCAAAGTAATAGGAGTTAGAGGAAAATCAAAGTTCCGATTTTTCATCAGCTTATAACTTTTTTGTTCATTAATATTTTTTCAATTTTCCGTTGCGGATCTCATAAGAATAGATCTCACCCGTTTGTACCTACGAAACTTTCGTTTGTAACTCAAAGGAATAGGAGCTAGAGAGATATCAAAGTTCCGATTGATTATCAGGCTATAACTTTTTTGTTTATTAATATTTTTTCAATTTTCCGATGTGGATCACTTAAGAATAGTTCCCACCCGTTTGTACCTTCGAAATGTTCGTTTGCACCTCAAAGTAATACAAGTTAGAGAGAAATCAAAGTTCCGATTGTTTATCAAGCTATAACTTTTTTGTTTATTAATATTTTTTCAATTTTCCGATGTGGATCACTTAAGAATAGTTCCCACCCGTTTGTACCTTCGAAATTTTCGTTTGTAACTCAAAGGGATAGGAGCTAGAGAAAAATCACAGTTCCGATTGTTTATCAGGCTATAACTTTTTGTTTTTTAATATTTTTCAATTTTCCGACGCGGATCTCTTAGGAATCGTTCCCACCCGTTTGTACCTTCGAAATTTTCGTTTGTAACTCAGAGGAATAAAAGTTAGAGAGAACTCAAATCAAAATTTCCAATTTTTTATTAGCTTATAACTTTTTTGTTTATTAATATTTTTTCAATTTTCCAATGTGGATCTCTTAAGAATAGTTCCCACCCGTTTGAACCTTCGAAATTTTCGTTTGCATCTCAAAGGAATAGGAATTCTAGAGACATCAACGTTCCGATTATTATCAGGCTATAACTTTTTTGTTTATTAATATATTTTTAATTTTCCGACGCGGGTCTCTTAGGTATCGTTCCCACCCGTTTGTACCTTCGAAATTTTCGTTTGTAACTCAAAGGGATAGGAGCTAGAGAGAAATCAAAGTTCCGATTATTATCAGGCTATAACTTTTTTGTTTATTAATATTTTTTAAATTTTCCGACGCGTATCTCTTAAGAATAGTTTCCATCCGTTTCTACCTTCGATATTTTCGTTTGTACCTCAAAAGAATAGGAGTTAGAGAAAAATCAAAGTTCCGATTTTTCATCAGCTTATAACTTTTTTGTTCATTAATATTTTTTCAATTTTCCGACGCGTATCTCTTAAGAATAGTTTCCATCCGTTTCTACCTTCGATATTTTCGTTTGTACCTCAAAAGAATAGGAGTTAGAGAGAAATCAAAGTTCCGATTGATTATCAGGCTATAACTTTTTTGTTCATTATTATTTTTTCAATTTTCCGACTCGGATCTCATAAGAATAGTTCCCACCCGTTTGTACCTTCGAAATTTTCGATTGTAACTCAAAGGAATAGGAGTTAGAGAGAAATCAAAGTTCCTTTTGATTATCAGGCTATAACTTTTTTGTTCATTATTATTTTTTCAATTTTCCTACGCGGATCTCATAAGAATAGTTCCCACCCGTTTGTACCTTCGAAATTTTCGTTTGTAACTCAGAGGAATAGAAGTTCTAGAGAAATCAAAGTTCCGATTGATTATCAGGCTATAACTTTTTTGTTTATTAATATTTTTTTAATTTTCCGATGTGGATCACTTAAGAATAGTTCCCACCCGTTTGTACCTTCGAAATTTTCGTTTGTAACTCAAAGGGATAGGAGCTAGAGAAACATCACAGTTCCGATTGTTTATCAGGCTATAACTTTTTGTTTTTTAATATTTTTCAATTTTCCGACGCGGATCTCTTAGGAATCGTTCCCACCCGTTTGTACCTTCGAAATTTTCGTTTGTAACTCAAAGGAATAGGAGTTCTAGAGAAATCAAAGTTCCGACTGATTATCAGGGTATAACTTTTTTGTTTATTATTATTTTTTCAATTTTCCGGAGCGTATCTCTTAAGAATAGTTTCCATCTGTTTCTACCTTCGATATTTTCGTTTGTAACTCAAAGGAATAGGAGTTAGAGAGAAATCAAAGTTCCGATTGATTATCAGGCTATAACTTTTTTGTTTATTAATATTTTTTTAATTTTCCGATGTGGATCACTTAAGAATAGTTCCCACCCGTTTGTACCTTCGAAATTTTCGTTTGTAACTCAAAGGGATAGGAGCTAGAGAAACATCACAGTTCCGATTGTTTATCAGGCTATAACTTTTTGTTTTTTAATATTTTTCAATTTTCCGACGCGGATCTCTTAGGAATCGTTCCCACCCGTTTGTACCTTCGAAATTTTCGTTTGTAACTCAGAGGAATAAAAGTTAGAGAGAAATCAAATCAAAATTTCCAATTTTTATTAGCTTATAACTTTTTTGTTTATTAATATTTTTTCAATTTTCCAATGTGGATCTCTTAAGAATAGTTCCCACCCGTTTGTACCTTCGATATTTTCGTTTGTACCTCAAAAGAATAGGAATTAGAGAAAAATCAAAGTTCCGATTTTTCATCAGCTTATAACTTTTTTGTTCATTAATATTTTTTCAATTTTCCGACGCGGATCTCATAAGAATAGTTCCCACCCGTTTGTACCTTCGAAATTTTCGTTTGTAACTCAAAGGAATAGGAGTTCTAGAGAAATCAAAGTTCCGACTGATTATCAGGGTATAACTTTTTTGTTTATTATTATTTTTTCAATTTTCCGGAGCGTATCTCTTAAGAATAGTTTCCATCTGTTTCTACCTTCGATATTTTCGTTTGTAACTCAAAGGAATAGGAGTTAGAGAGAAATCAAAGTTCCGATTGATTATCAGGCTATAACTTTTTTGTTTATTAATATTTTTTTAATTTTCCGATGTGGATCACTTAAGAATAGTTCCCACCCGTTTGTACCTTCGAAATTTTCGTTTGCATCTCAAAGGAATAGGAGTTCTAGAGAAATCAAAGTTCCGATTATTATCAGGCTATAACTTTTTTGTTTATTAATATATTTTTAATTTTCCGACGCGGTTCTCTTAGGTATAGTTCCCACCCGTTTGTACCTTCGAAATTTTCGTTTGTAACTCAAAGGGATAGGAGCTAGAGAGAAATCAAAGTTCCGATTATTATCAGGCTATAACTTTTTTGTTTATTAATATTTTTTAAATTTTCCGACGCGTATCTCTTAAGAATAGTTTCCATCCGTTTCTACCTTCGATATTTTCGTTTGTACCTCAAAAGAATAGGAGTTAGAGAGAAATCAAAGTTCCGATTGATTATCAGGCTATAACTTTTTTGTTCATTATTATTTTTTCAATTTTCCGACGCGGATCTCATAAGAATAGTTCCCACCCGTTTGTACCTTCGAAATTTTCGATTGTAACTCAAAGGAATAGGAGTTAGAGAGAAATCAAAGTTCCTTTTGATTATCAGGCTATAACTTTTTTGTTCATTATTATTTTTTCAATTTTCCTACGCGGATCTCATAAGAATAGTTCCCACCCGTTTGTACCTTCGAAATTTTCGTTTGTAACTCAGAGGAATAGAAGTTAGAGAGAAATCAAATCAAAATTTCCAATTTTTTATCAGCTTATAACTTTTTTGTTTATTAATATTTTTTCAATTTTCCGATGCGGATCTCATAAGTATAGATCTCACCCGTTGTACCTTCGAAATTTTCGTTTGTAACTCAGAGGAATAAAAGTTAGAGAGAAATCAAATCAAAATTTCCAATTTTTTATCAGCTTATAACTTTTTTGTTCATTAATATTTTTTCAATTTTCCGACGCGGATCTCATAAGAATAGTTCCCACCCGTTTGTACCTTCGAAATTTTCGTTTGTAACTCAAAGGAATAGGAGTTCTAGAGAAATCAAAGTTCCGACTGATTATCAGGGTATAACTTTTTTGTTTATTATTATTTTTTCAATTTTCCGGAGCGTATCTCTTAAGAATAGTTTCCATCTGTTTCTACCTTCGATATTTTCGTTTGTAACTCAAAGGAATAGGAGTTAGAGAGAAATCAAAGTTCCGATTGATTATCAGGCTATAACTTTTTTGTTTATTAATATTTTTTTAATTTTCCGATGTGGATCACTTAAGAATAGTTCCCACCCGTTTGTACCTTCGAAATTTTCGTTTGTAACTCAAAGGGATAGGAGCTAGAGAAACATCACAGTTCCGATTGTTTATCAGGCTATAACTTTTTGTTTTTTAATATTTTTCAATTTTCCGACGCGGATCTCTTAGGAATCGTTCCCACCCGTTTGTACCTTCGAAATTTTCGTTTGTAACTCAGAGGAATAAAAGTTAGAGAGAAATCAAATCAAAATTTCCAATTTTTATTAGCTTATAACTTTTTTGTTTATTAATATTTTTTCAATTTTCCAATGTGGATCTCTTAAGAATAGTTCCCACCCGTTTGTACCTTCGATATTTTCGTTTGTACCTCAAAAGAATAGGAATTAGAGAAAAATCAAAGTTCCGATTTTTCATCAGCTTATAACATTTTTGTTCATTAATATTTTTTCAATTTTCCGACGCGGATCTCATAAGAATAGTTCCCACCCGTTTGTACCTTCGAAATTTTCGTTTGTAACTCAAAGGAATAGGAGTTCTAGAGAAATCAAAGTTCCGACTGATTATCAGGGTATAACTTTTTTGTTTATTATTATTTTTTCAATTTTCCGGAGCGTATCTCTTAAGAATAGTTTCCATCTGTTTCTACCTTCGATATTTTCGTTTGTAACTCAAAGGAATAGGAGTTAGAGAGAAATCAAAGTTCCGATTGATTATCAGGCTATAACTTTTTTGTTTATTAATATTTTTTTAATTTTCCGATGTGGATCACTTAAGAATAGTTCCCACCCGTTTGTACCTTCGAAATTTTCGTTTGCATCTCAAAGGAATAGGAGTTCTAGAGACATCAAAGTTCCGATTATTATCAGGCTATAACTTTTTTGTTTATTAATATATTTTTAATTTTCCGACGCGGGTCTCTTAGGTATCGTTCCCACCCGTTTGTACCTTCGAAATTTTCGTTTGTAACTCAAAGGGATAGGAGCTAGAGAGAAATCAAAGTTCCGATTATTATCAGGCTATAACTTTTTTGTTTAATAATATTTTTTAAATTTTCCGACGCGTATCTCTTAAGAATAGTTTCCATCCGTTTCTACCTTCGATATTTTCGTTTGTACCTCAAAAGAATAGGAGTTAGAGAGAAATCAAAGTTCCGATTGATTATCAGGCTATAACTTTTTTGTTCATTATTATTTTTTCAATTTTCCGACGCGGATCTCATAAGAATAGTTCCCACCCGTTTGTACCTTCGAAATTTTCGATTGTAACTCAAAGGAATAGGAGTTAGAGAGAAATCAAAGTTCCTTTTGATTATCAGGCTATAACTTTTTTGTTTATTAATATTTTTTCAATTTTCCGATGTGGATCACTTAAGAATAGTTCCCACCCGTTTGTACCTTCGATATTTTCGTTTGTACCTCAAAAGAATAGGAATTAGAGAAAAATCAAAGTTCCGATTTTTCATCAGCTTATAACTTTTTTGTTCATTAATATTTTTTCAATTTTCCGACGCGGATCTCATAAGAATAGTTCCCACCCGTTTGTACCTTCGAAATTTTCGTTTGTAACTCAAAGGAATAGGAGTTAGAGAGAAATCAATGTTCCGATTGATTATCAGCTTATAACTTTTTTGTTTATTAATGTTTTTCAATTTTGCGTCGTGGATCTCTTATGAATCGTTCCCACCCGTATGTTCCTTCGAAATTTTCGTTTGTACCTCAAAGTAATAGGAGTTAGAGGAAAATCAAAGTTCCGATTTTTCATCAGCTTATAACTTTTTTGTTCATTAATATTTTTTCAATTTTCCGTTGCGGATCTCATAAGAATAGATCTCACCCGTTTGTACCTACGAAACTTTCGTTTGTAACTCAAAGGAATAGGAGCTAGAGAGATATCAAAGTTCCGATTGATTATCAGGCTATAACTTTTTTGTTTATTAATATTTTTTCAATTTTCCGATGTGGATCACTTAAGAATAGTTCCCACCCGTTTGTACCTTCGAAATGTTCGTTTGCACCTCAAAGTAATACAAGTTAGAGAGAAATCAAAGTTCCGATTGTTTATCAAGCTATAACTTTTTTGTTTATTAATATTTTTTCAATTTTCCGATGTGGATCACTTAAGAATAGTTCCCACCCGTTTGTACCTTCGAAATTTTCGTTTGTAACTCAAAGGGATAGGAGCTAGAGAAAAATCACAGTTCCGATTGTTTATCAGGCTATAACTTTTTGTTTTTTAATATTTTTCAATTTTCCGACGCGGATCTCTTAGGAATCGTTCCCACCCGTTTGTACCTTCGAAATTTTCGTTTGTAACTCAGAGGAATAAAAGTTAGAGAGAACTCAAATCAAAATTTCCAATTTTTTATTAGCTTATAACTTTTTTGTTTATTAATATTTTTTCAATTTTCCAATGTCGATCTCTTAAGAATAGTTCCCACCCGTTTGAACCTTCGAAATTTTCGTTTGCATCTCAAAGGAATAGGAATTCTAGAGACATCAAAGTTCCGATTATTATCAGGCTATAACTTTTTTGTTTATTAATATATTTTTAATTTTCCGACGCGGGTCTCTTAGGTATCGTTCCCACCCGTTTGTACCTTCGAAATTTTCGTTTGTAACTCAAAGGGATAGGAGCTAGAGAGAAATCAAAGTTCCGATTATTATCAGGCTATAACTTTTTTGTTTATTAATATTTTTTAAATTTTCCGACGCGTATCTCTTAAGAATAGTTTCCATCCGTTTCTACCTTCGATATTTTCGTTTGTACCTCAAAAGAATAGGAGTTAGAGAAAAATCAAAGTTCCGATTTTTCATCAGCTTATAACTTTTTTGTTCATTAATATTTTTTCAATTTTCCGACGCGGATCTCATAAGAATAGTTCCCACCCGTTTGTACCTTCGAAATTTTCGTTTGTAACTCAAAGGAATAGGAGTTAGAGAGAAATCAATGTTCCGATTGATTATCAGGCTATAACTTTTTTGTTTATTAATGTTTTTCAATTTTGCGTCGTGGATCTCTTAGGAATCGTTCCCACCCGTATGTTCCTTCGAAATTTTCGTTTGTACCTCAAAGTAATAGGAGTTAGAGGAAAATCAAAGTTCCGATTTTTCATCAGCTTATAACTTTTTTGTTCATTAATATTTTTTCAATTTTCCGTTGCGGATCTCATAAGAATAGATCTCACCCGTTTGTACCTACGAAACTTTCGTTTGTAACTCAAAGGAATAGGAGCTAGAGAGATATCAAAGTTCCGATTGATTATCAGGCTATAACTTTTTTGTTTATTAATATTTTTTCAATTTTCCGATGTGGATCACTTAAGAATAGTTCCCACCCGTTTGTACCTTCGAAATGTTCGTTTGCACCTCAAAGTAATACAAGTTAGAGAGAAATCAAAGTTCCGATTGTTTATCAAGCTATAACTTTTTTGTTTATTAATATTTTTTCAATTTTCCGATGTGGATCACTTAAGAATAGTTCCCACCCGTTTGTACCTTCGAAATTTTCGTTTGTAACTCAAAGGGATAGGAGCTAGAGAAAAATCACAGTTCCGATTGTTTATCAGGCTATAACTTTTTGTTTTTTAATATTTTTCAATTTTCCGACGCGGATCTCTTAGGAATCGTTCCCACCCGTTTGTACCTTCGAAATTTTCGTTTGTAACTCAGAGGAATAAAAGTTAGAGAGAACTCAAATCAAAATTTCCAATTTTTTATTAGCTTATAACTTTTTTGTTTATTAATATTTTTTCAATTTTCCAATGTGGATCTCTTAAGAATAGTTCCCACCCGTTTGAACCTTCGAAATTTTCGTTTGCATCTCAAAGGAATAGGAATTCTAGAGACATCAAAGTTCCGATTATTATCAGGCTATAACTTTTTTGTTTATTAATATATTTTTAATTTTCCGACGCGGGTCTCTTAGGTATCGTTCCCACCCGTTTGTACCTTCGAAATTTTCGTTTGTAACTCAAAGGGATAGGAGCTAGAGAGAAATCAAAGTTCCGATTATTATCAGGCTATAACTTTTTTGTTTATTAATATTTTTAAAATTTTCCGACGCGTATCTCTTAAGAATAGTTTCCATCCGTTTCTACCTTCGATATTTTCGTTTGTACCTCAAAAGAATAGGAGTTAGAGAAAAATCAAAGTTCCGATTTTTCATCAGCTTATAACTTTTTTGTTCATTAATATTTTTTCAATTTTCCGACGCGTATCTCTTAAGAATAGTTTCCATCCGTTTCTACCTTCGATATTTTCGTTTGTACCTCAAAAGAATAGGAGTTAGAGAGAAATCAAAGTTCCGATTGATTATCAGGCTATAACTTTTTTGTTCATTATTATTTTTTCAATTTTCCGACTCGGATCTCATAAGAATAGTTCCCACCCGTTTGTACCTTCGAAATTTTCGATTGTAACTCAAAGGAATAGGAGTTAGAGAGAAATCAAAGTTCCTTTTGATTATCAGGCTATAACTTTTTTGTTCATTATTATTTTTTCAATTTTCCTACGCGGATCTCATAAGAATAGTTCCCACCCGTTTGTACCTTCGAAATTTTCGTTTGTAACTCAGAGGAATAAAAGTTAGAGAGAAATCAAATCAAAATTTCCAATTTTTTATCAGCTTATAACTTTTTTGTTCATTAATATTTTTTCAATTTTCCGACGCGGATCTCATAAGAATAGTTCCCACCCGTTTGTACCTTCGAAATTTTCGTTTGTAACTCAAAGGAATAGGAGTTCTAGAGAAATCAAAGTTCCGACTGATTATCAGGGTATAACTTTTTTGTTTATTATTATTTTTTCAATTTTCCGGAGCGTATCTCTTAAGAATAGTTTCCATCTGTTTCTACCTTCGATATTTTCGTTTGTAACTCAAAGGAATAGGAGTTAGAGAGAAATCAAAGTTCCGATTGATTATCAGGCTATAACTTTTTTGTTTATTAATATTTTTTTAATTTTCCGATGTGGATCACTTAAGAATAGTTCCCACCCGTTTGTACCTTCGAAATTTTCGTTTGTAACTCAAAGGGATAGGAGCTAGAGAAACATCACAGTTCCGATTGTTTATCAGGCTATAACTTTTTGTTTTTTAATATTTTTCAATTTTCCGACGCGGATCTCTTAGGAATCGTTCCCACCCGTTTGTACCTTCGAAATTTTCGTTTGTAACTCAGAGGAATAAAAGTTAGAGAGAAATCAAATCAAAATTTCCAATTTTTATTAGCTTATAACTTTTTTGTTTATTAATATTTTTTCAATTTTCCAATGTGGATCTCTTAAGAATAGTTCCCACCCGTTTGTACCTTCGATATTTTCGTTTGTACCTCAAAAGAATAGGAATTAGAGAAAAATCAAAGTTCCGATTTTTCATCAGCTTATAACATTTTTGTTCATTAATATTTTTTCAATTTTCCGACGCGGATCTCATAAGAATAGTTCCCACCCGTTTGTACCTTCGAAATTTTCGTTTGTAACTCAAAGGAATAGGAGTTCTAGAGAAATCAAAGTTCCGACTGATTATCAGGGTATAACTTTTTTGTTTATTATTATTTTTTCAATTTTCCGGAGCGTATCTCTTAAGAATAGTTTCCATCTGTTTCTACCTTCGATATTTTCGTTTGTAACTCAAAGGAATAGGAGTTAGAGAGAAATCAAAGTTCCGATTGATTATCAGGCTATAACTTTTTTGTTTATTAATATTTTTTTAATTTTCCGATGTGGATCACTTAAGAATAGTTCCCACCCGTTTGTACCTTCGAAATTTTCGTTTGCATCTCAAAGGAATAGGAGTTCTAGAGACATCAAAGTTCCGATTATTATCAGGCTATAACTTTTTTGTTTATTAATATATTTTTAATTTTCCGACGCGGGTCTCTTAGGTATCGTTCCCACCCGTTTGTACCTTCGAAATTTTCGTTTGTAACTCAAAGGGATAGGAGCTAGAGAGAAATCAAAGTTCCGATTATTATCAGGCTATAACTTTGTTGTTTATTAATATTTTTTAAATTTTCCGACGCGTATCTCTTAAGAATAGTTTCCATCCGTTTCTACCTTCGATATTTTCGTTTGTACCTCAAAAGAATAGGAGTTAGAGAGAAATCAAAGTTCCGATTGATTATCAGGCTATAACTTTTTTGTTCATTATTATTTTTTCAATTTTCCGACGCGGATCTCATAAGAATAGTTCCCACCCGTTTGTACCTTCGAAATTTTCGATTGTAACTCAAAGGAATAGGAGTTAGAGAGAAATCAAAGTTCCTTTTGATTATCAGGCTATAACTTTTTTGTTCATTATTATTTTTTCAATTTTCCTACGCGGATCTCATAAGAATAGTTCCCACCCGTTTGTACCTTCGAAATTTTCGTTTGTAACTCAGAGGAATAGAAGTTAGAGAGAAATCAAATCAAAATTTCCAATTTTTTATCAGCTTATAACTTTTTTGTTTATTAATATTTTTTCAATTTTCCGATGCGGATCTCATAAGTATAGATCTCACCCGTTGTACCTTCGAAATTTTCGTTTGTAACTCAGAGGAATAAAAGTTAGAGAGAAATCAAATCAAAATTTCCAATTTTTTATCAGCTTATAACTTTTTTGTTCATTAATATTTTTTCAATTTTCCGACGCGGATCTCATAAGAATAGTTCCCACCCGTTTGTACCTTCGAAATTTTCGTTTGTAACTCAAAGGAATAGGAGTTCTAGAGAAATCAAAGTTCCGACTGATTATCAGGGTATAACTTTTTTGTTTATTATTATTTTTTCAATTTTCCGGAGCGTATCTCTTAAGAATAGTTTCCATCTGTTTCTACCTTCGATATTTTCGTTTGTAACTCAAAGGAATAGGAGTTAGAGAGAAATCAAAGTTCCGATTGATTATCAGGCTATAACTTTTTTGTTTATTAATATTTTTTTAATTTTCCGATGTGGATCACTTAAGAATAGTTCCCACCCGTTTGTACCTTCGAAATTTTCGTTTGTAACTCAAAGGGATAGGAGCTAGAGAAACATCACAGTTCCGATTGTTTATCAGGCTATAACTTTTTGTTTTTTAATATTTTTCAATTTTCCGACGCGGATCTCTTAGGAATCGTTCCCACCCGTTTGTACCTTCGAAATTTTCGTTTGTAACTCAGAGGAATAAAAGTTAGAGAGAAATCAAATCAAAATTTCCAATTTTTATTAGCTTATAACTTTTTTGTTTATTAATATTTTTTCAATTTTCCAATGTGGATCTCTTAAGAATAGTTCCCACCCGTTTGTACCTTCGATATTTTCGTTTGTACCTCAAAAGAATAGGAATTAGAGAAAAATCAAAGTTCCGATTTTTCATCAGCTTATAACATTTTTGTTCATTAATATTTTTTCAATTTTCCGACGCGGATCTCATAAGAATAGTTCCCACCCGTTTGTACCTTCGAAATTTTCGTTTGTAACTCAAAGGAATAGGAGTTCTAGAGAAATCAAAGTTCCGACTGATTATCAGGGTATAACTTTTTTGTTTATTATTATTTTTTCAATTTTCCGGAGCGTATCTCTTAAGAATAGTTTCCATCTGTTTCTACCTTCGATATTTTCGTTTGTAACTCAAAGGAATAGGAGTTAGAGAGAAATCAAAGTTCCGATTGATTATCAGGCTATAACTTTTTTGTTTATTAATATTTTTTTAATTTTCCGATGTGGATCACTTAAGAATAGTTCCCACCCGTTTGTACCTTCGATATTTTCGTTTGTACCTCAAAAGAATAGGAATTAGAGAAAAATCAAAGTTCCGATTTTTCATCAGCTTATAACTTTTTTGTTCATTAATATTTTTTCAATTTTCCGACGCGGATCTCATAAGAATAGTTCCCACCCGTTTGTACCTTCGAAATTTTCGTTTGTAACTCAAAGGAATAGGAGTTAGAGAGAAATCAATGTTCCGATTGATTATCAGGCTATAACTTTTTTGTTTATTAATGTTTTTCAATTTTGCGTCGTGGATCTCTTAGGAATCGTTCCCACCCGTATGTTCCTTCGAAATTTTCGTTTGTACCTCAAAGTAATAGGAGTTAGAGGAAAATCAAAGTTCCGATTTTTCATCAGCTTATAACTTTTTTGTTCATTAATATTTTTTCAATTTTCCGACGCGGATCTCATAAGAATAGTTCCCACCCGTTTGTACCTTCGAAATTTTCGTTTGTAACTCAAAGGAATAGGAGTTAGAGAGAAATCAATGTTCCGATTGATTATCAGGCTATAACTTTTTTGTTTATTAATGTTTTTCAATTTTGCGTCGTGGATCTCTTAGGAATCGTTCCCACCCGTATGTTCCTTCGAAATTTTCGTTTGTACCTCAAAGTAATAGGAGTTAGAGGAAAATCAAAGTTCCGATTTTTCATCAGCTTATAACTTTTTTGTTCATTAATATTTTTTCAATTTTCCGTTGCGGATCTCATAAGAATAGATCTCACCCGTTTGTACCTACGAAACTTTCGTTTGTAACTCAAAGTAATAGGAGTTAGAGGAAAATCAAAGTTCCGATTGATTATCAGGCTATAACTTTTTTGTTTATTAATGTTTTTCAATTTTGCGTCGTGGATCTCTTAGGAATCGTTCCCACCCGTATGTTCCTTCGAAATTTTCGTTTGTACCTCAAAGTAATAGGAGTTAGAGGAAAATCAAAGTTCCGATTTTTCATCAGCTTATAACTTTTTTGATCATTAATATTTTTTCAATTTTCCGTTGCGGATCTCATAAGAATAGATCTCACCCGTTTGTACCTACGAAACTTTCGTTTGTAACTCAAAGGAATAGGAGCTAGGGAGATATCAAAGTTCCGATTGATTATCAGGCTATAACTTTTTTGTTTATTAATATTTTTTCTATTTTCCGATGTGGATCACTTAAGAATAGTTCCCACCCGTTTGTACCTTCGAAATGTTCGTTTGCACCTCAAAGTAATAGGAGTTAGAGAGAAATCAAAGTTCCGATTGTTTATCAGGCTATAACTTTTTGTTTTTTAATATTTTTCAATTTTCCGACGCGGATCTTATAAGAATAGTTCTCACCCGTTTGTACCTTCGAAATTTTCGTTTGCATCTCAAAGGAATAGGAGTTCTAGAGAAATCAAAGTTCCGATTATTATCAGGCTATAACTTTTTTGTTTATTAATATATTTTTAATTTTCCGACGCGGGTCTCTTAGGTATCGTTCCCACCCGTTTGTACCTTCGAAATTTTCGTTTGTAACTCAAAGGGATAGGAGCTAGAGAGAAATCAAAGTTCCGATTATTATCAGGCTATAACTTTTTTGTTCATTATTATTTTTTCAATTTTCCTACGCGGATCTCATAAGAATAGTTCCCACCCGTTTGTACCTTCGAAATTTTCGTTTGTAACTCAGAGGAATAGAAGTTAGAGAGAAATCAAATCAAAATTTCCAATTTTTTATCAGCTTATAACTTTTTTGTTTATTAATATTTTTTCAATTTTCCGACGCGGATCTCATAAGAATAGTTCCCACCCGTTTGTACCTTCGAAATTTTCGTTTGTAACTCAAAGGAATAGGAGTTCTAGAGAAATCAAAGTTCCGACTGATTATCAGGGTATAACTTTTTTGTTTATTATTATTTTTTCAATTTTCCGGAGCGTATCTCTTAAGAATAGTTTCCATCTGTTTCTACCTTCGATATTTTCGTTTGTAACTCAAAGGAATAGAAGTTAGAGAGAAATCAAATCAAAATTTCCAATTTTTTATCAGCTTATAACTTTTTTGTTTATTAATATTTTTTCAATTTTCCGATGCGGATCTCATAAGTATAGATCTCACCCGTTGTACCTTCGAAATTTTCGTTTGTAACTCAGAGGAATAAAAGTTAGAGAGAAATCAAATCAAAATTTCCAATTTTTTATCAGCTTATAACTTTTTTGTTTCTTAATATTTTTTTAATTTTCCGACGCGGATCTCATAAGAATAGTTCCCACCCGTTTGTACCTTCGAAATTTTCGTTTGTAACTCAAAGGAATAGGAGTTAGAGAGAAATCAAAGTTCCTTTTGTTTATCAGGCTATAACTTTTTGTTTTTTAATATTTTTCAATTTTCCGACGCGGATCTCATAAGAATAGATCTCACCCGTTTGTACCTACGAAACTTTCGTTTGTAACTCAAAGTAATAGGAGTTAGAGGAAAATCAAAGTTCCGATTGATTATCAGGCTATAACTTTTTTGTTTATTAATGTTTTTCAATTTTGCGTCGTGGATCTCTTAGGAATCGTTCCCACCCGTATGTTCCTTCGAAATTTTCGTTTGTACCTCAAAGTAATAGGAGTTAGAGGAAAATCAAAGTTCCGATTTTTCATCAGCTTATAACTTTTTTGATCATTAATATTTTTTCAATTTTCCGTTGCGGATCTCATAAGAATAGATCTCACCCGTTTGTACCTACGAAACTTTCGTTTGTAACTCAAAGGAATAGGAGCTAGAGAGATATCAAAGTTCCGATTGATTATCAGGCTATAACTTTTTTGTTTATTAATATTTTTTCTATTTTCCGATGTGGATCACTTAAGAATAGTTCCCACCCGTTTGTACCTTCGAAATGTTCGTTTGCACCTCAAAGTAATAGGAGTTAGAGAGAAATCAAAGTTCCGATTGTTTATCAGGCTATAACTTTTTGTTTTTTAATATTTTTCAATTTTCCGACGCGGATCTCATAAGAATCGTTCCCACCCGTATGTGCCTTCGAAATTTTCGTTTGTACCTCAAAGGAATAGAAGTTAGAGAGAAATCAAATCAAAGTTCCGATTTTTCATCAGCTTATAACTTTTTTGTTCATTAATATTTTTTCAATTTTCCGACGCGGATCTCATAAGAATAGTTCCCACCCGTTTGTACCTTCGAAATTTTCGTTTGTAACTCAAAGGCATAAGAGCTAGAGAGAAATCAAAGTTCCGATTGTTTATCAGGCTATAACTTTTTGTTTTTTAATATTTTTCAATTTTCCGACGCGGATCTTATAAGAATAGTTCTCACCCGTTTGTACCTTCGAAATTTTCGTTTGCATCTCAAAGGAATAGGAGTTCTAGAGAAATCAAAGTTCCGATTATTATCAGGCTATAACTTTTTTGTTTATTAATATATTTTTAATTTTCCGACGCGGGTCTCTTAGGTATCGTTCCCACCCGTTTGTACCTTCGAAATTTTCGTTTGTAACTCAAAGGGATAGGAGCTAGAGAGAAATCAAAGTTCCGATTATTATCAGGCTATAACTTTTTTGTTTATTAATATTTTTTAAATTTTCCGACGCGTATCTCTTAAGAATAGTTTCCATCCGTTTCTACCTTCGATATTTTCGTTTGTACCTCAAAAGAATAGGAGTTAGAGAGAAATCAAAGTTCCGATTGATTATCAGGCTATAACTTTTTTGTTCATTATTATTTTTTCAATTTTCCGACGCGGATCTCATAAGAATAGTTCCCACCCGTTTGTACCTTCGAAATTTTCGATTGTAACTCAAAGGAATAGGAGTTAGAGAGAAATCAAAGTTCCTTTTGATTATCAGGCTATAACTTTTTTGTTCATTATTATTTTTTCAATTTTCCTACGCGGATCTCATAAGAATAGTTCCCACCCGTTTGTACCTTCGAAATTTTCGTTTGTAACTCAGAGGAATAGAAGTTAGAGAGAAATCAAATCAAAATTTCCAATTTTTTATCAGCTTATAACTTTTTTGTTCATTAATATTTTTTCAATTTTCCGACGCGGATCTCATAAGAATAGTTCCCACCCGTTTGTACCTTCGAAATTTTCGTTTGTAACTCAAAGGAATAGGAGTTCTAGAGAAATCAAAGTTCCGACTGATTATCAGGGTATAACTTTTTTGTTTATTATTATTTTTTCAATTTTCCGGAGCGTATCACTTAAGAATAGTTCCCACCCGTTTGTACCTTCGAAATTTTCGTTTGTAACTCAAAGGGATAGGAGCTAGAGAAACATCACAGTTCCGATTGTTTATCAGGCTATAACTTTTTGTTTTTTAATATTTTTCAATTTTCCGACGCGGATCTCATATGAATAGTTCCCACCCGTTTGTACCTTCGAAATTTTCGTTTGTAACTCAAAGGGATAGGAGCTAGAGAGATATCAAAGTTCCGATTGATTATCAGGCTATAACTTTTTTGTTTATTAATATTTTTTCTATTTTCCGATGTGGATCACTTAAGAATAGTTCCCACCCGTTTGTACCTTCGAAATGTTCGTTTGCACCTCAAAGTAATAGGAGTTAGAGAGAAATCAAAGTTCCGATTGTTTATCAGGCTATAACTTTTTGTTTTTTAATATTTTTCAATTTTCCGACGCGGATCTTATAAGAATAGTTCTCACCCGTTTGTACCTTCGAAATTTTCGTTTGCATCTCAAAGGAATAGGAGTTCTAGAGAAATCAAAGTTCCGATTATTATCAGGCTATAACTTTTTTGTTTATTAATATATTTTTAATTTTCCGACGCGGGTCTCTTAGGTATCGTTCCCAGCCGTTTGTACCTTCGAAATTTTCGTTTGTAACTCAAAGGGATAGGAGCTAGAGAGAAATCAAAGTTCCGATTATTATCAGGCTATAACTTTTTTGTTCATTATTATTTTTTCAATTTTCCTACGCGGATCTCATAAGAATAGTTCCCACCCGTTTGTACCTTCGAAATTTTCGTTTGTAACTCAGAGGAATAGAAGTTAGAGAGAAATCAAATCAAAATTTCCAATTTTTTATCAGCTTATAACTTTTTTGTTCATTAATATTTTTTCAATTTTCCGACGCGGATCTCATAAGAATAGTTCCCACCCGTTTGTACCTTCGAAATTTTCGTTTGTAACTCAAAGGAATAGGAGTTCTAGAGAAATCAAAGTTCCGACTGATTATCAGGGTATAACTTTTTTGTTTATTATTATTTTTTCAATTTTCCGGAGCGTATCTCTTAAGAATAGTTTCCATCTGTTTCTACCTTCGATATTTTCGTTTGTAACTCAAAGGAATAGGAGTTAGAGAGAAATCAAAGTTCCGATTGATTATCAGGCTATAACTTTTTTGTTTATTAATATTTTTTTAATTTTCCGATGTGGATCACTTAAGAATAGTTCCCACCCGTTTGTACCTTCGAAATTTTCGTTTGTAACTCAAAGGGATAGGAGCTAGAGAAACATCACAGTTCCGATTGTTTATCAGGCTATAACTTTTTGTTTTTTAATATTTTTCAATTTTCCGACGCGGATCTCTTAGGAATCGTTCCCACCCGTTTGTACCTTCGAAATTTTCGTTTGTAACTCAGAGGAATAAAAGTTAGAGAGAAATCAAATCAAAATTTCCAATTTTTATTAGCTTATAACTTTTTTGTTTATTAATATTTTTTCAATTTTCCAATGTGGATCTCTTAAGAATAGTTCCCACCCGTTTGTACCTTCGATATTTTCGTTTGTACCTCAAAAGAATAGGAATTAGAGAAAAATCAAAGTTCCGATTTTTCATCAGCTTATAACATTTTTGTTCATTAATATTTTTTCAATTTTCCGACGCGGATCTCATAAGAATAGTTCCCACCCGTTTGTACCTTCGAAATTTTCGTTTATAACTCAAAGGAATAGGAGTTCTAGAGAAATCAAAGTTCCGACTGATTATCAGGGTATAACTTTTTTGTTTATTATTATTTTTTCAATTTTCCGGAGCGTATCTCTTAAGAATAGTTTCCATCTGTTTCTACCTTCGATATTTTCGTTTGTAACTCAAAGGAATAGGAGTTAGAGAGAAATCAAAGTTCCGATTGATTATCAGGCTATAACTTTTTTGTTTATTAATATTTTTTTAATTTTCCGATGTGGATCACTTAAGAATAGTTCCCACCCGTTTGTACCTTCGAAATTTTCGTTTGCATCTCAAAGGAATAGGAGTTCTAGAGACATCAAAGTTCCGATTATTATCAGGCTATAACTTTTTTGTTTATTAATATATTTTTAATTTTCCGACGCGGGTCTCTTAGGTATCGTTCCCACCCGTTTGTACCTTCGAAATTTTCGTTTGTAACTCAAAGGGATAGGAGCTAGAGAGAAATCAAAGTTCCGATTATTATCAGGCTATAACTTTTTTGTTTATTAATATTTTTTAAATTTTCCGACGCGTATCTCTTAAGAATAGTTTCCATCCGTTTCTACCTTCGATATTTTCGTTTGTACCTCAAAAGAATAGGAGTTAGAGAGAAATCAAAGTTCCGATTGATTATCAGGCTATAACTTTTTTGTTCATTATTATTTTTTCAATTTTCCGACGCGGATCTCATAAGAATAGTTCCCACCCGTTTGTACCTTCGAAATTTTCGATTGTAACTCAAAGGAATAGGAGTTAGAGAGAAATCAAAGTTCCTTTTGATTATCAGGCTATAACTTTTTTGTTCATTATTATTTTTTCAATTTTCCTACGCGGATCTCATAAGAATAGTTCCCACCCGTTTGTACCTTCGAAATTTTCGTTTGTAACTCAGAGGAATAGAAGTTAGAGAGAAATCAAATCAAAATTTCCAATTTTTTATCAGCTTATAACTTTTTTGTTTATTAATATTTTTTCAATTTTCCGATGCGGATCTCATAAGTATAGATCTCACCCGTTGTACCTTCGAAATTTTCGTTTGTAACTCAGAGGAATAAAAGTTAGAGAGAAATCAAATCAAAATTTCCAATTTTTTATCAGCTTATAACTTTTTTGTTCATTAATATTTTTTCAATTTTCCGACGCGGATCTCATAAGAATAGTTCCCACCCGTTTGTACCTTCGAAATTTTCGTTTGTAACTCAAAGGAATAGGAGTTCTAGAGAAATCAAAGTTCCGACTGATTATCAGGGTATAACTTTTTTGTTTATTATTATTTTTTCAATTTTCCGGAGCGTATCTCTTAAGAATAGTTTCCATCTGTTTCTACCTTCGATATTTTCGTTTGTAACTCAAAGGAATAGGAGTTAGAGAGAAATCAAAGTTCCGATTGATTATCAGGCTATAACTTTTTTGTTTATTAATATTTTTTTAATTTTCCGATGTGGATCACTTAAGAATAGTTCCCACCCGTTTGTACCTTCGAAATTTTCGTTTGTAACTCAAAGGGATAGGAGCTAGAGAATCATCACAGTTCCGATTGTTTATCAGGCTATAACTTTTTGTTTTTTAATATTTTTCAATTTTCCGACGCGGATCTCTTAGGAATCGTTCCCACCCGTTTGTACCTTCGAAATTTTCGTTTGTAACTCAGAGGAATAAAAGTTAGAGAGAAATCAAATCAAAATTTCCAATTTTTATTAGCTTATAACTTTTTTGTTTATTAATATTTTTTCAATTTTCCAATGTGGATCTCTTAAGAATAGTTCCCACCCGTTTGTACCTTCGATATTTTCGTTTGTACCTCAAAAGAATAGGAATTAGAGAAAAATCAAAGTTCCGATTTTTCATCAGCTTATAACATTTTTGTTCATTAATATTTTTTCAATTTTCCGACGCGGATCTCATAAGAATAGTTCCCACCCGTTTGTACCTTCGAAATTTTCGTTTGTAACTCAAAGGAATAGGAGTTATAGAGAAATCAAAGTTCCGACTGATTATCAGGGTATAACTTTTTTGTTTATTATTATTTTTTCAATTTTCCGGAGCGTATCTCTTAAGAATAGTTTCCATCTGTTTCTACCTTCGATATTTTCGTTTGTAACTCAAAGGAATAGGAGTTAGAGAGAAATCAAAGTTCCGATTGATTATCAGGCTATAACTTTTTTGTTTATTAATATTTTTTTAATTTTCCGATGTGGATCACTTAAGAATAGTTCCCACCCGTTTGTACCTTCGAAATTTTCGTTTGTAACTCAAAGGGATAGGAGCTAGAGAATCATCACAGTTCCGATTGTTTATCAGGCTATAACTTTTTGTTTTTTAATATTTTTCAATTTTCCGACGCGGATCTCTTAGGAATCGTTCCCACCCGTTTGTACCTTCGAAATTTTCGTTTGTAACTCAGAGGAATAAAAGTTAGAGAGAAATCAAATCAAAATTTCCAATTTTTATTAGCTTATAACTTTTTTGTTTATTAATATTTTTTCAATTTTCCAATGTGGATCTCTTAAGAATAGTTCCCACCCGTTTGTACCTTCGATATTTTCGTTTGTACCTCAAAAGAATAGGAATTAGAGAAAAATCAAAGTTCCGATTTTTCATCAGCTTATAACATTTTTGTTCATTAATATTTTTTCAATTTTCCGACGCGGATCTCATAAGAATAGTTCCCACCCGTTTGTACCTTCGAAATTTTCGTTTGTAACTCAAAGGAATAGGAGTTCTAGAGAAATCAAAGTTCCGACTGATTATCAGGGTATAACTTTTTTGTTTATTATTATTTTTTCAATTTTCCGGAGCGTATCTCTTAAGAATAGTTTCCATCTGTTTCTACCTTCGATATTTTCGTTTGTAACTCAAAGGAATAGGAGTTAGAGAGACATCAAAGTTCCGATTATTATCAGGCTATAACTTTTTTGTTTATTAATATATTTTTAATTTTCCGACGCGGGTCTCTTAGGTATCGTTCCCACCCGTTTGTACCTTCGAAATTTTCGTTTGTAACTCAAAGGGATAGGAGCTAGAGAGAAATCAAAGTTCCGATTATTATCAGGCTATAACTTTTTTGTTTATTAATATTTTTTAAATTTTCCGACGCGTATCTCTTAAGAATAGTTTCCATCCGTTTCTACCTTCGATATTTTCGTTTGTACCTCAAAAGAATAGGAGTTAGAGAGAAATCAAAGTTCCGATTGATTATCAGGCTATACCTTTTTTGTTCATTATTATTTTTTCAATTTTCCGACGCGGATCTCATAAGAATAGTTCCCACCCGTTTGTACCTTCGAAATTTTCGTTTGTAACTCAGAGGAATAGAAGTTAGAGAGAAATCAAATCAAAATTTCCAATTTTTTATCAGCTTATAACTTTTTTGTTTATTAATATTTTTTCAATTTTCCGATGCGGATCTCATAAGTATAGATCTCACCCGTTGTACCTTCGAAATTTTCGTTTGTAACTCAGAGGAATAAAAGTTAGAGAGAAATCAAATCAAAATTTCCAATTTTTTATCAGCTTATAACTTTTTTGTTCATTAATATTTTTTCAATTTTCCGACGCGGATCTCATAAGAATAGTTCCCACCCGTTTGTACCTTCGAAATTTTCGTTTGTAACTCAAAGGAATAGGAGTTCTAGAGAAATCAAAGTTCCGACTGATTATCAGGGTATAACTTTTTTGTTTATTATTATTTTTTCAATTTTCCGGAGCGTATCTCTTAAGAATAGTTTCCATCTGTTTCTACCTTCGAAATTTTCGTTTGTAACTCAAAGGAATAGAAGTTAGAGAGAAATCAAAGTTCCGATTGATTATCAGGCTATAACTTTTTTGTTTATTAATATTTTTTTAATTTTCCGATGTGGATCACTTAAGAATAGTTCCCACCCGTTTGTACCTTCGAAATTTTCGTTTGTAACTCAAAGGGATAGGAGCTAGAGAATCATCACAGTTCCGATTGTTTATCAGGCTATAACTTTTTGTTTTTTAATATTTTTCAATTTTCCGACGCGGATCTCTTAGGAATCGTTCCCACCCGTTTGTACCTTCGAAATTTTCGTTTGTAACTCAGAGGAATAAAAGTTAGAGAGAAATCAAATCAAAATTTCCAATTTTTATTAGCTTATAACTTTTTTGTTTATTAATATTTTTTCAATTTTCCAATGTGGATCTCTTAAGAATAGTTCCCACCCGTTTGTACCTTCGATATTTTCGTTTGTACCTCAAAAGAATAGGAATTAGAGAAAAATCAAAGTTCCGATTTTTCATCAGCTTATAACTTTTTTGTTCATTAATATTTTTTCAATTTTCCGACGCGGATCTCATAAGAATAGTTCCCACCCGTTTGTACCTTCGAAATTTTCGTTTGTAACTCAAAGGAATAGGAGTTCTAGAGAAATCAAAGTTCCGACTGATTATCAGGGTATAACTTTTTTGTTTATTATTATTTTTTCAATTTTCCGGAGCGTATCTCTTAAGAATAGTTTCCATCTGTTTCTACCTTCGATATTTTCGTTTGTAACTCAAAGGAATAGGAGTTAGAGAGAAATCAAAGTTCCGATTGATTATCAGGCTATAACTTTTTTGTTTATTAATATTTTTTTAATTTTCCGATGTGGATCACTTAAGAATAGTTCCCACCCGTTTGTACCTTCGAAATTTTCGTTTGTAACTCAAAGGGATAGGAGCTAGAGAATCATCACAGTTCCGATTGTTTATCAGGCTATAACTTTTTGTTTTTTAATATTTTTCAATTTTCCGACGCGGATCTCTTAGGAATCGTTCCCACCCGTTTGTACCTTCGAAATTTTCGTTTGTAACTCAGAGGAATAAAAGTTAGAGAGAAATCAAATCAAAATTTCCAATTTTTATTAGCTTATAACTTTTTTGTTTATTAATATTTTTTCAATTTTCCAATGTGGATCTCTTAAGAATAGTTCCCACCCGTTTGTACCTTCGATATTTTCGTTTGTACCTCAAAAGAATAGGAATTAGAGAAAAATCAAAGTTCCGATTTTTCATCAGCTTATAACATTTTTGTTCATTAATATTTTTTCAATTTTCCGACGCGGATCTCATAAGAATAGTTCCCACCCGTTTGTACCTTCGAAATTTTCGTTTGTAACTCAAAGGAATAGGAGTTCTAGAGAAATCAAAGTTCCGACTGATTATCAGGGTATAACTTTTTTGTTTATTATTATTTTTTCAATTTTCCGGAGCGTATCTCTTAAGAATAGTTTCCATCTGTTTCTACCTTCGATATTTTCGTTTGTAACTCAAAGGAATAGGAGTTAGAGAGACATCAAAGTTCCGATTATTATCAGGCTATAACTTTTTTGTTTATTAATATATTTTTAATTTTCCGACGCGGGTCTCTTAGGTATCGTTCCCACCCGTTTGTACCTTCGAAATTTTCGTTTGTAACTCAAAGGGATAGGAGCTAGAGAGAAATCAAAGTTCCGATTATTATCAGGCTATAACTTTTTTGTTTATTAATATTTTTTAAATTTTCCGACGCGTATCTCTTAAGAATAGTTTCCATCCGTTTCTACCTTCGATATTTTCGTTTGTACCTCAAAAGAATAGGAGTTAGAGAGAAATCAAAGTTCCGATTGATTATCAGGCTATAACTTTTTTGTTCATTATTATTTTTTCAATTTTCCGACGCGGATCTCATAAGAATAGTTCCCACCCGTTTGTACCTTCGAAATTTTCGATTGTAACTCAAAGGAATAGGAGTTAGAGAGAAATCAAAGTTCCGATTGATTATCAGGCTATAACTTTTTTGTTTATTAATATTTTTTCAATTTTCCGATGTGGATCACTTAAGAATAGTTCCCACCCGTTTGTACCTTCGATATTTTCGTTTGTACCTCAAAAGAATAGGAATTAGAGAAAAATCAAAGTTCCGATTTTTCATCAGCTTATAACTTTTTTGTTCATTAATATTTTTTCAATTTTCCGACGCGGATCTCATAAGAATAGTTCCCACCCGTTTGTACCTTCGAAATTTTCGTTTGTAACTCAAAGGAATAGGAGTTAGAGAGAAATCAAAGTTCCGATTGATTATCAGGCTATAACTTTTTTGTTTATTAATATTTTTTCAATTTTCCGATGTGGATCACTTAAGAATAGTTCCCACCCGTTTGTACCTTCGAAATGTTCGTTTGCACCTCAAAGTAATACAAGTTAGAGAGAAATCAAAGTTCCGATTGTTTATCAAGCTATAACTTTTTTGTTTATTAATATTTTTTCAATTTTCCGATGTGGATCACTTAAGAATAGTTCCCACCCGTTTGTACCTTCGAAATTTTCGTTTGTAACTCAAAGGGATAGGAGCTAGAGAAAAATCACAGTTCCGATTGTTTATCAGGCTATAACTTTTTGTTTTTTAATATTTTTCAATTTTCCGACGCGGATCTCTTAGGAATCGTTCCCACCCGTTTGTACCTTCGAAATTTTCGTTTGTAACTCAGAGGAATAAAAGTTAGAGAGAACTCAAATCAAAATTTCCAATTTTTTATTAGCTTATAACTTTTTTGTTTATTAATATTTTTTCAATTTTCCAATGTGGGTCTCTTAAGAATAGTTCCCACCCGTTTGAACCTTCGAAATTTTCGTTTGCATCTCAAAGGAATAGGAATTCTAGAGACATCAAAGTTCCGATTATTATCAGGCTATAACTTTTTTGTTTATTAATATATTTTTAATTTTCCGACGCGGGTCTCTTAGGTATCGTTCCCACCCGTTTGTACCTTCGAAATTTTCGTTTGTAACTCAAAGGGATAGGAGCTAGAGAGAAATCAAAGTTCCGATTATTATCAGGCTACAACTTTTTTGTTTATTAATATTTTTTAAATTTTCCGACGCGTATCTCTTAAGAATAGTTTCCATCCGTTTCTAACTTCGATATTTTCGTTTGTACCTCAAAAGAATAGGAGATAGAGAGAAATCAAAGTTCCGATTGATTATCAGGCTATAACTTTTTTGTTCATTATTATTTTTTCAATTTTCCGACGCGGATCTCATAAGAATAGTTCCCACCCGTTTGTACCTTCGAAATTTTCGTTTGTAACTCAGAGGAATAGAAGTTAGAGAGAAATCAAATCAAAATTTCCAATTTTTTATCAGCTTATAACTTTTTTGTTTATTAATATTTTTTCAATTTTCCGATGCGGATCTCATAAGTATAGATCTCACCCGTTGTACCTTCGAAATTTTCGTTTGTAACTCAGAGGAATAAAAGTTAGAGAGAAATCAAATCAAAATTTCCAATTTTTTATCAGCTTATAACTTTTTTGTTCATTAATATTTTTTTAATTTTCCGATGTGGATCACTTAAGAATAGTTCCCACCCGTTTGTACCTTCGAAATGTTCGTTTGCACCTCAAAGTAATAGGAGTTAGAGAGAAATCAAAGTTCCGATTGTTTATCAGGCTATAACTTTTTGTTTTTTAATATTTTTCAATTTTCCGACGCGGATCTGATAAGAATAGTTCTCACCCGTTTGTACCTTCGAAATTTTCGTTTGCATCTCAAAGGAATAGGAGTTCTAGAGAAATCAAAGTTCCGATTATTATCAGGCTATAACTTTTTTGTTTATTAATATATTTTTAATTTTCCGACGCGGGTCTCTTAGGTATCGTTCCCACCCGTTTGTACCTTCGAAATTTTCGTTTGTAACTCAAAGGGATAGGAGCTAGAGAGAAATCAAAGTTCCGATTATTATCAGGCTATAACTTTTTTGTTTATTAATATTTTTTAAATTTTCCGACGCGTATCTCTTAAGAATAGTTTCCATCCGTTTCTACCTTCGATATTTTCGTTTGTACCTCAAAAGAATAGGAGTTAGAGAGAAATCAAAGTTCCGATTGATTATCAGGCTATAACTTTTTTGTTTATTATTATTTTTTCAATTTTCCGACTCGGATCTCATAAGAATAGTTCCCACCCGTTTGTACCTTCGAAATTTTCGTTTGTAACTCAAAGGAATAGGAGTTCTAGAGAAATCAAAGTTCCGACTGATTATCAGGGTATAACTTTTTTGTTTATTATTATTTTTTCAATTTTCCGGAGCGTATCTCTTAAGAATAGTTTCCATCTGTTTCTACCTTCGATATTTTCGTTTGTAACTCAAAGGAATAGGAGTTAGAGAGAAATCAAAGTTCCGATTGATTATCAGGCTATAACTTTTTTGTTTATTAATATTTTTTTAATTTTCCGATGTGGATCACTTAAGAATAGTTCCCACCCGTTTGTACCTTCGAAATTTTCGTTTGTAACTCAAAGGGATAGGAGCTAGAGAAACATCACAGTTCCGATTGTTTATCAGGCTATAACTTTTTGTTTTTTAATATTTTTCAATTTTCCGACGCGGATCTCTTAGGAATCGTTCCCACCCGTTTGTACCTTCGAAATTTTCGTTTGTAACTCAGAGGAATAAAAGTTAGAGAGAAATCAAATCAAAATTTCCAATTTTTATTAGCTTATAACTTTTTTGTTTATTAATATTTTTTCAATTTTCCAATGTGGATCTCTTAAGAATAGTTCCCACCCGTTTGTACCTTCGATATTTTCGTTTGTACCTCAAAAGAATAGGAATTAGAGAAAAATCAAAGTTCCGATTTTTCATCAGCTTATAACATTTTTGTTCATTAATATTTTTTCAATTTTCCGACGCGGATCTCATAAGAATAGTTCCCACCCGTTTGTACCTTCGAAATTTTCGTTTGTAACTCAAAGGAATAGGAGATATAGAGAAATCAAAGTTCCGAATGATTATCAGGGTATAACTTTTTTGTTTATTATTATTTTTTCAATTTTCCGGAGCGTATCTCTTAAGAATAGTTTCCATCTGTTTCTACCTTCGATATTTTCGTTTGTAACTCAAAGGAATAGGAGTTAGAGAGAAATCAAAGTTCCGATTGATTATCAGGCTATAACTTTTTTGTTTATTAATATTTTTTTAATTTTCCGATGTGGATCACTTAAGAATAGTTCCCACCCGTTTGTACCTTCGAAATTTTCGTTTGTAACTCAAAGGGATAGGAGCTAGAGAAACATCACAGTTCCGATTGTTTATCAGGCTATAACTTTTTGTTTTTTAATATTTTTCAATTTTCCGACGCGGATCTCTTAGGAATCGTTCCCACCCGTTTGTACCTTCGAAATTTTCGTTTGTAACTCAGAGGAATAAAAGTTAGAGAGAAATCAAATCAAAATTTCCAATTTTTATTAGCTTATAACTTTTTTGTTTATTAATATTTTTTCAATTTTCCAATGTGGATCTCTTAAGAATAGTTCCCACCCGTTTGTACCTTCGATATTTTCGTTTGTACCTCAAAAGAATAGGAATTAGAGAAAAATCAAAGTTCCGATTTTTCATCAGCTTATAACATTTTTGTTCATTAATATTTTTTCAATTTTCCGACGCGGATCTCATAAGAATAGTTCCCACCCGTTTGTACCTTCGAAATTTTCGTTTGTAACTCAAAGGAATAGGAGTTCTAGAGAAATCAAAGTTCCGACTGATTATCAGGGTATAACTTTTTTGTTTATTATTATTTTTTCAATTTTCCGGAGCGTATCTCTTAAGAATAGTTTCCATCTGTTTCTACCTTCGATATTTTCGTTTGTAACTCAAAGGAATAGGAGTTAGAGAGAAATCAAAGTTCCGATTGATTATCAGGCTATAACTTTTTTGTTTATTAATATTTTTTTAATTTTCCGATGTGGATCACTTAAGAATAGTTCTCACCCGTTTGTACCTTCGAAATTTTCGTTTGCATCTCAAAGGAATAGGAGTTCTAGAGACATCAAAGTTCCGATTATTATCAGGCTATAACTTTTTTGTTTATTAATATATTTTTAATTTTCCGACGCGGGTCTCTTAGGTATCGTTCCCACCCGTTTGTACCTTCGAAATTTTCGTTTGTAACTCAAAGGGATAGGAGCTAGAGAGAAATCAAAGTTCCGATTATTATCAGGCTATAACTTTTTTGTTTATTAATATTTTTTAAATTTTCCGACGCGTATCTCTTAAGAATAGTTTCCATCCGTTTCTACCTTCGATATTTTCGTTTGTACCTCAAAAGAATAGGAGTTAGAGAGAAATCAAAGTTCCGATTGATTATCAGGCTATAACTTTTTTGTTCATTATTATTTTTTCAATTTTCCGACGCGGATCTCATAAGAATAGTTCCCACCCGTTTGTACCTTCGAAATTTTCGATTGTAACTCAAAGGAATAGGAGTTAGAGAGAAATCAAAGTTCCTTTTGATTATCAGGCTATAACTTTTTTGTTCATTATTATTTTTTCAATTTTCCTACGCGGATCTCATAAGAATAGTTCCCACCCGTTTGTACCTTCGAAATTTTCGTTTGTAACTCAGAGGAATAGAAGTTAGAGAGAAATCAAATCAAAATTTCCAATTTTTTATCAGCTTATAACTTTTTTGTTTATTAATATTTTTTCAATTTTCCGATGCGGATCTCATAAGTATAGATCTCACCCGTTGTACCTTCGAAATTTTCGTTTGTAACTCAGAGGAATAAAAGTTAGAGAGAAATCAAATCAAAATTTCCAATTTTTTATCAGCTTATAACTTTTTTGTTCATTAATATTTTTTCAATTTTCCGACGCGGATCTCATAAGAATAGTTCCCACCCGTTTGTACCTTCGAAATTTTCGTTTGTAACTCAAAGGAATAGGAGTTCTAGAGAAATCAAAGTTCCGACTGATTATCAGGGTATAACTTTTTTGTTTATTATTATTTTTTCAATTTTCCGGAGCGTATCTCTTAAGAATAGTTTCCATCTGTTTCTACCTTCGATATTTTCGTTTGTAACTCAAAGGAATAGGAGTTAGAGAGAAATCAAAGTTCCGATTGATTATCAGGCTATAACTTTTTTGTTTATTAATATTTTTTTAATTTTCCGATGTGGATCACTTAAGAATAGTTCCCACCCGTTTGTACCTTCGAAATTTTCGTTTGTAACTCAAAGGGATAGGAGCTAGAGAAACATCACAGTTCCGATTGTTTATCAGGCTATAACTTTTTGTTTTTTAATATTTTTCAATTTTCCGACGCGGATCTCTTAGGAATCGTTCCCACCCGTTTGTACCTTCGAAATTTTCGTTTGTAACTCAGAGGAATAAAAGTTAGAGAGAAATCAAATCAAAATTTCCAATTTTTATTAGCTTATAACTTTTTTGTTTATTAATATTTTTTCAATTTTCCAATGTGGATCTCTTAAGAATAGTTCCCACCCGTTTGTACCTTCGATATTTTCGTTTGTACCTCAAAAGAATAGGAATTAGAGAAAAATCAAAGTTCCGATTTTTCATCAGCTTATAACATTTTTGTTCATTAATATTTTTTCAATTTTCCGACGCGGATCTCATAAGAATAGTTCCCACCCGTTTGTACCTTCGAAATTTTCGTTTGTAACTCAAAGGAATAGGAGTTCTAGAGAAATCAAAGTTCCGACTGATTATCAGGGTATAACTTTTTTGTTTATTATTATTTTTTCAATTTTCCGGAGCGTATCTCTTAAGAATAGTTTCCATCTGTTTCTACCTTCGATATTTTCGTTTGTAACTCAAAGGAATAGGAGTTAGAGAGAAATCAAAGTTCCGATTGATTATCAGGCTATAACTTTTTTGTTTATTAATATTTTTTTAATTTTCCGATGTGGATCACTTAAGAATAGTTCCCACCCGTTTGTACCTTCGAAATTTTCGTTTGCATCTCAAAGGAATAGGAGTTCTAGAGACATCAAAGTTCCGATTATTATCAGGCTATAACTTTTTTGTTTATTAATATATTTTTAATTTTCCGACGCGGGTCTCTTAGGTATCGTTCCCACCCGTTTGTACCTTCGAAATTTTCGTTTGTAACTCAAAGGGATAGGAGCTAGAGAGAAATCAAAGTTCCGATTATTATCAGGCTATAACTTTTTTGTTTAATAATATTTTTTAAATTTTCCGACGCGTATCTCTTAAGAATAGTTTCCATCCGTTTCTACCTTCGATATTTTCGTTTGTACCTCAAAAGAATAGGAGTTAGAGAGAAATCAAAGTTCCGATTGATTATCAGGCTATAACTTTTTTGTTCATTATTATTTTTTCAATTTTCCGACGCGGATCTCATAAGAATAGTTCCCACCCGTTTGTACCTTCGAAATTTTCGATTGTAACTCAAAGGAATAGGAGTTAGAGAGAAATCAAAGTTCCTTTTGATTATCAGGCTATAACTTTTTTGTTTATTAATATTTTTTCAATTTTCCGATGTGGATCACTTAAGAATAGTTCCCACCCGTTTGTACCTTCGATATTTTCGTTTGTACCTCAAAAGAATAGGAATTAGAGAAAAATCAAAGTTCCGATTTTTCATCAGCTTATAACTTTTTTGTTCATTAATATTTTTTCAATTTTCCGTTGCGGATCTCATACGAATAGATCTCACCCGTTTGTACCTACGAAACTTTCGTTTGTAACTCAAAGGAATAGGAGCTAGAGAGATATCAAAGTTCCGATTGATTATCAGGCTATAACTTTTTTGTTTATTAATATTTTTTCAATTTTCCGATGTGGATCACTTAAGAATAGTTCCCACCCGTTTGTACCTTCGAAATGTTCGTTTGCACCTCAAAGTAATACAAGTTAGAGAGAAATCAAAGTTCCGATTGTTTATCAAGCTATAACTTTTTTGTTTATTAATATTTTTTCAATTTTCCGATGTGGATCACTTAAGAATAGTTCCCACCCGTTTGTACCTTCGAAATTTTCGTTTGTAACTCAAAGGGATAGGAGCTAGAGAAAAATCACAGTTCCGATTGTTTATCAGGCTATAACTTTTTGTTTTTTAATATTTTTCAATTTTCCGACGCGGATCTCTTAGGAATCGTTCCCACCCGTTTGTACCTTCGAAATTTTCGTTTGTAACTCAGAGGAATAAAAGTTAGAGAGAACTCAAATCAAAATTTCCAATTTTTTATTAGCTTATAACTTTTTTGTTTATTAATATTTTTTCAATTTTCCAATGTGGATCTCTTAAGAATAGTTCCCACCCGTTTGAACCTTCGAAATTTTCGTTTGCATCTCAAAGGAATAGGAATTCTAGAGACATCAAAGTTCCGATTATTATCAGGCTGTTACGAGCCGGGCTGGTTTCTTGAACGTGGCCGGCGAGCGTTATCGGTATGTTAGTACCGATTGTAATGAGACGCGAATTCGTCTCTTATTCAACTTTACTGTAGCAGGGGGTATCGTACGTCAACAGTAGTGGGCGCTACAAATCAACGTATGATCTAGGAAATGATGTTTAATTCAACCCAGATGAGCCTGCGGCATAAACCGTAGGGCGCTGGCCTTGAATTAAGATAAGGAGAGATACAACCCAGATGAGCCTACAGCTTATCTGTAGGGCGCTGGCCTTGTATCGGAAAGAGTGGACTCTGGACCCAGATGAGCCTATAGCTTAACTGTAGGGCGCTGGCCTCCAGAGTGGTTAAGATCGAGGAAGAATGAATCCAGATGAGCCTATAGCTTAACTGTAGGGCGCTGGCATTCACTCTGGTGTGCAAGGATCTTAGGAGTGATTCAACCCAGATGAGCCTATAGCTTAACTGTAGGGCGCTGGCCTTGAATCGGAATTGAAGGGAATCTGGACCCAGATGAGCCTACAGCTTAACTGTAGGGCGCTGGCCTCCAGAGTGGTTAATTAGATTTTAAGGTAAGGTGTTTCCCCGAGGTAGATGTACTTGTAGACTAACTGCAAGGTGCTACTCTCTGGTTAATAACGACGCACTTGTTAGGACTACAAATGGTCGCACAGGTACGGAAGCAAGCCCTAGGGCACGCGCAGTCCGATACCTGCTGTTTGTGGCTTTGACCTGCTACGGTAACGTCGTAAAGTAATAACTCTCGTAACTTTTGTTTCACTCCGAGCGGTTAGAGTGAATAATTTTGTGGGTACGTTACTCGATTATTGTTTTATATTTACTTCGAGAGGAAAGGTTTTATTTTCTAGAAATAATTCTCTACTCGAATTCAATGTTTCTAGTAAAAAGTATAACAAGTATATTCTTTCAATCGAATCTATATACATGTATGTTTAGTGTTTTGTGTGTGAATTTAAGTAGTAGTTTAAATATTGTGAAGCTCTAAATGTTTACCCTTAGGAATTGACTGTTGATGAAACTTCACAATAAGATGACTCCGAACTAGTTCGCGAGTGACTCTAACGCGAGTTTATACGGGGGCACTCCGACCAAGAGTTGAATTGCCAATGGTAAGACTAATCTTCCGAAGGTTAAGTAAAACTCGAAAAGGAACTGGGCCTGATCTCGTTCTGTTGTACTCGAGAGTCGTGTTGAGAATAACCCGATGAGATGCATTTTCGAGGCCCTTATATAGGTCGAAAAAGCAGTGGGGATTGAAAATTTTAGGAAATTTGGTCTATGGTGGGAGAGAAGATGCTGTGGGAAAAGACGGTTGGAAACTGTGGAATTTCGGGGGAGGTAGACCCTCGCGTTCGAGTTTTCCTTATCGCGTGGGGTCTCAAGTGTAGCTATCCGAGCGTCCTAGGCGAGAGGCCAAGGGTTACATGCATATCGCATTTAATGTATCCTGTCTTCGTTAGAAAAAAGGGGACTAAGGCGCCTGGGTGTCGCCAAGAGAAAATTCCAGGCTGAGAATTTTCGTAGGAATCATACGATTCATACGTAACATCTCCCCCCTTAAAATGAAACATCATATTGATATGATGCTTTCGAAATTTGGCGGCACCCAGAGCGTTTTAGCTAAGACGTGATTCAAGTTTTGGTCGAAGTTTTACAATATTCGCGGGAATTAAAGAGAGCTTTGATACAAAAGAGAAACAAAAACAAATGATCGCGGTGTGTGTTTATGGAGTGTAGTGAGGTGTACTTAACGATCTATTTCCTGCGTTGTGCTGGTGATTGGATGGTCGTCTTTAGTAGGTCCTGTTGTCCAAGGGTTGGTCATCTTGGTCGTCCGGAATTCACTCTGGTATGGTCCTGATGGTCCAGTGGTTTTCAGAGGAGCGTTTTCCTTGCGCTCGAAGTTTCCTCATCCAGTGGGGTGGGCCTGATGTTTAATTACTTCACGTCCCGCCAGGGCACCATCGTTTGACAGACTCGTCGTCTAGGTCGACGAGTCCGAAAAGGTCCTCCCTCCGTCGCTTCCTTTTTTCGGGGCCGTTCGCCTGCACGCCCATAGTCCTCGTCCAGACCTTGTAGGTTTGCGAGTCCCTCCCTCGCTTCGGTTTGGAGGCTGGGCCGTTCGCCTGCATGAATGCACCCCCTGGTGACAGGAGCCGTCCCTGACGTTTCTCCTCCATCCATAGGGCTGGTTCGCCCGTCTGCACCGCTACTGTGCGGTGACCTTCGCAACTTTCTGTCTGCGTGCTCGTACTTCTTGGCATTTTTCGTGAATGGCGAAAAAAAAGGTCTGCAACCCTTATATAGATGTTTTTCAGCCCCCTCTCCTGTCTCCGGGTGCAGAGAGTTCAGTCTTCTTCTTCCTCGTACTCTTCGTACTCCTCATCCGATTCTTCTTCATGCAGTATGATATATTGGGACTCTTCGTAAAGACGACCCTCGGATTCACATAAATTAAATATTTCCAAAACCTCGGCGCTGCACTCGTCGCAATCTCGGGCTTGTTTTGTGTCCAGCCAAATTGTTTGGTTACAAACTGCACAAAGGGTATGAATCTCTTCTCCATGATGGACAATGTGTACATATCTGGGTGAAAAACCCTGCTTCAGCCCCATTTTATCACAGCAAGTGAGGCAATAAAGCTCTTCTTCCCGATTCTCGAAAACAAATCCGGTTGAACAAGTCGTTCTCATTAATGCAGTCCTGATTCGGGCTATTGTTTGATTCTGTTTTTTCTTTTTAATAGGATGTCCGGCACACATTTTATATCTAAAAAGGTTTGATAGAAGGATGGTTAATTTTCGGTAAATTCTCCCTTACGGATTATAATATTTCTACAACTTCAGCGGATTTTGATGAAATAGGGAGATTTGAAACGGAGGGCTGCTTGTATTCTACCGAGTTATGGATTTCCGTGACCCCTCTTTGTCGTTGTTTTGATGTGAAACACATTACCAGGCAGTTAAAAACGAATCGGCGGTAATATAATAGTATGATCAGAATTATGATGAGCATGATAGTGCTACCACCGGAATAGAACACATTATGGATTGTTGAAATTGTTTTATGATGTCCTGCCAATATTTTCGCTTCTCTTTCTAAGTCTGCCAATGATTGCGAAGCTAGTGAATCCTGCCAGTTGTTATTATGAACATGGGTTGTATTGATGTTCCGTGTGATTTCCTCTCTGGTATGAATTCCTTTATCATCAATTGTTGCTGAGATATTCATTGATACGGTAGGTTTGTAAATATATTCTTGAGTGTCTTCCAGAACATCTAATGAAGTTAGTTGTGTGGAATCTACAATTGCGGTACATCCTGGTTGGATATGTAACAGACCAGTACCTTGAATAAAATCGTACCCCGTTGCATGTCCTTTGCAAGTCACTTGGATTCTTTTATTACTATGAATGTAGTATAGCCATGTTTTCTTTGATTCTAATTGCTGAAGGAGAATATCTTCGGTATTAATTAGCTGGATGTTGCAATGGTTCCAATTGACAATCGATGGATTTAAGAGAAGAGTAACTTCACATGTAGGCCTCCTGTCCACATTATACAGAGGTAGAGTCATAGGTGCAAGATATCTTTCACGGTGTTGAAAAGCAGTCTGTATGTATGCTTCGGTCGGTAGAAAATACGTTTGTTCATCCAACGATATTGCCAGGTACGGAGTAGTTGGTTTAATAAATCCAGTAAGATTGTGAGATCCGTAAACTTGAGTGGACGGGCAAGGATAAATTTTATACAAATTGAATTTACTATTATCCAAAAGTGGAACGGTGATTTCTAAAATGATTCTTCCATCCTTAAATGCAGTTTTCATTTTCGTAATCCCTTCAAGTTGTTCGGAGAGTAGTTCTTGCGGCGTAACCGGAAATTCGAATTTAGTGGAAGTTCTTATTTTTTGAGCTGCGCTATATAATTGTTGTGGAGAAAGTATTGCTGGGTGAAGTATTCCTTGCTTGACAAGTAATATGGCATCCAATAAGATTATCAGGTTGGAGCGGTAATTGTCGACTTCTCTCCCTAGTTGTAGCATCCAGTCTCGCATTGAGTTTTCCAGTTTCATTTTATTTACTTGCGAGTAAAGTTGTTCTAAATTATTGGCCAGAACTCCCACTTGTGTCGACATTCGAGTTACACTCTCGGATAAGTTTTCGGCCTGTTGCTGTAGATTCTCGAATTGTGCCCGGATGATATGTGTCTGATTTGCCATCAGTTCTGCCATTTTGTTGTTGTCTGCGTATAATTTATCTATTTCCTGACTATAGTAAGTCATATCCTCTTCTGATAAAGTTCCAAAAAGGGTACGACTTACGGTACCGATGAAAGCAAAGGGTGCCGAGCGTGGTTTTCTATTCCTTTTAACTTTTTCTCCGATAGTGGTGAAAATTAAGGTTTCGTAACGCACCGCATCCTTGAGTTCTTTCTTATATTGATTTCCCATATCTGTAGCAATGCAAGGTGTAATGGTATGATTTTCACAGATTTCCTCAGCAATCTTCAAATGACTGGAAACGGATGGTTTTCGTAAGAGAAATTCCCTTAGATCGATCGCAGTGACTAGTTTCCATTGGGTTTTAAATAAACTAATAGTATCCATTTTGTCAAAGTACAATCCGGTATTATGTTCAAGTGGTATTATCGTGAGGCCCGTATCAAAAGTATCAGTCGCGGTTCCAGAGTTATTCAGAACCAGAATCGGAAGTATCACTATCAGAATCAGACTCCTTTGGTTTGTCATCTTGTTGATCTGCAATTCCAATATTTTCCTTTGATAAGTATGCATGTTTTATTTTGTCTTGGTGTTTTGTAAGTATTTTGTTGTCAGGTGTTTGTAGAACTACGTTGTGTAAGTCTGTGACATCTATTACAGTGTAAGGGCCTACATAATGTGGACTAAATTTACTTATTCTCGGCTCTAATTGTGCGTATACCTGATCACCAATTTTAAACTTCTTTGGTCGTGCATGTTTGTCATAATATTGTTTGGATCTGATTTTTGCTGATTTTAAATTATCGGAAGCGATATTTTGAATTTCTGTCATTCGGGTTATTAAATCGACTAAGTATGATCCGTATGTCTTTAACTGTTCTCCTTCTGGGAATGCACTTGGTAATCGAGCAGGTTTTCCAAATATTAGTTCGTGTGGTGTGAAATTTGTAGATTCATGTACGCTGGTATTATAAGAGAACATGGCAAATGGTATTAAGAGGTCCCAGTCTTCGTATGTATTCATATAATGTTTTAAAAATTCAGTAAGTACGATATGACTTCTTTCTAGCGATCCATTGGTTTGTGGTCTGTAGCCGGAAGTGGTGACTTGTCGAATCTTGAATATTTCTGCTAATTGTGTCAACAATTTTCCAATGAAACTTGTTCCCTTGTCAGTAAGAATTGCTTTCGGTGTTCCAAAAATTGCAATGAAGTGTCTTGCAAAAGCGTCGGCGATGGTTGTGGCTCTAATATTCGGAATAGCAACTGCGAGGCAATATTTGGTTAAGTTATCTTGCATGGTCAATATGTAACGATTTCCATTTGGAGTTTCTGGTAGTGGTCCTACGGTGTCCAATGAGATTTTGTCGAAGGGTTCAGCGGGTGTATCAGTGATAATCATAGGTTGCCTGGTTTTTGCGCGGACTAATTTCTGTTCTTGACAACTTATGCAAGTTTTAATAAATTCTTGGATTTCATTACGCATTCCTGACCAGTTAAATCTTGCGCGTAAACGGTTGTAGGTTTTTGTAATTCCCTTATGTCCTCCTACGAGGCTGCTGTGAGCTTCTTGGATTAATTCTTGTCTTTCCTGTTTCGACGGTTCTTTTGTAGCTCCCTCGCATAAAATTATGCGAATGTTAGAATTTTGAAAAATAGACTCTAAGAGGTTTCGGAAAGTTTTGAAAGGAATATGATCATGGTGATCATTTGCTGCTGATATTCTGATGGTTTTGACTTTAGTTTTCAAAAGTGCTGTTTTTAAATCGGTTATTCCCTGGGCTAAATCTTGAATAGTCATTTGTTCATGGTTGAATTCTGTTGAAAAAATACTGAAGATCTTGAATTGTCCTCTTGATGAAATAATTATTTTTCCTTTCTTTGGTTTTCCAGTGGATAGATTTCGTTTTGAAAGTAAACCAGTGTCGCATAGTAATTTTGTAACCGGGCTGTGCATGGTACAATCCGCAGGTATAAAATGTGCAATGTGTCCCTTTTCGGATATGACAGTGTTCGGTGAGACAATGATGTCTCCAGTTACAGGCTGCATCATTTCAACTTCTTCGTCCCTTCTACAGGGGGTATCGTAAATTTCAAGTTCGGAATCGTCATCTGGTGATTCGAATGCTAGGTTAGTGAGCCTGACTCTGTTTTCCTCACGGAGCTTAAGTGGTCCTGTCGAAGGGTTTTTTATGACTTCCTTCGGTGACATAGGGTTAAGGCATGGTGTCGGTATAGACGGCAATGGTTGAGATAAAATACTGTCTGCAAATGGTGTTGGACTCGGAACATCTTGAAGTAATTCCTCGTCGGATGAACTTTCTGCAGGCAAGGGTGGCAATTCGACAATTGCAGGAGTATCCCTTGCCCTAACTGTATTTTCAAGGACAGTGTCTTCTGAAGTGTCGTTAAAATTTATTAGATCCTGATGGTCAGTTACTGTGTTATTGGGTGTATTTGCTGGAGTTACTCCTTTTACAGCGGATGTTTCCAGCTGAGTTGAATGTGCAATAGGTATGGGGTTAAGGCTTGCAGCATGTTCATCTCCAAGGGTTTTTTCAATTTCCAAACTTGGAAGTGATCTTCGCAAGACAGACCTGGATTTAAATATTGCGTCTGATTTATTAGTAGCAGGAGTTTCTTCTTCTGAGGTTGAGGTATCTTCATTGTAGTATGGTTGATATTTGGTTCTTCTTCTGCTTTCAGTGACTCGTTTTGCTATCGTACTTGTTTGATCGGATGGCTTGATTGAATATCGTTTGTAAGTCGGGTCATCTTCATAACGTGGTATTAACGGTAGACAAACAGTTGGTGGATTTCTTGATAGTGCATCTGCATTTTTATTTGTCTTACCGGATTTGTGAGCTAATTCGTATTCGTATTCTAAGAGCCGTAGTTTCCATTTCACTAGGCGGGAGGTCGGATCTTTTACTGAATGGAGCCATACCAAGGGTCGATGGTCAGTGACAAGAGTGAATTTCCTGCCATAAATATACGGTCTAAAGTAATTTACGGCATACACCATGGCAAGGCACTCTTTTTCCGTAGCAGAGTAATTTCTTTCTGCAGGGTTTAATACCCTCGATGCATATGCCACTGGAAGATCTTTTCCGATCTCTCCTTGACTCAATACTGCACCAATTGCAAATTCTGAAGCATCGGTTGTTACTATGAATTGTTTATTGAAATCCGGAAATTGCAAAATTGGTTGTTGGCATAGTTCGTCTCGTAGCTGTTCAAAGCTTTGTTGTTGATCTTTTGTCCAGTTAAAGCGGATTCCTTTTCCCAAAAGATTTGCTAGTGGTTTCGCTTTCTTTGAGAAATCTTGAATGAATCGGCGATAATATCCGGCAAGTCCCAAAAATTGTTGTATATTTCTCTGTGATTTCGGTACCGGAAAATTTTTTACTGCGTGTAATTTCTTCGGATCGGGTTTTACTCCTTCCGAGGAAATTATATGTCCAAGATATCCTACTTCCTTGCGTAGGAATTCACATTTGTTTGTTTGAAGGGTTAATCCATGTTCTTTTAATCTGTTCAGTAATTTTCTGACCTTTACTGCATGTTCTTGGAGTGATGACGAGTAAACCACGATGTCATCCAAGTATACAAATAATTCTGTGCCTTGTAGTCCGGTTAAAACTTGATCCATGAGGCGTTGGAAAGTGGGTGGTGCGTTTTTTAATCCAAATGGCATTCTTGAAAATTCATAATGTCCGAATGGTGTAGTAAAAGCTGTCTTTTCTCGATCTTTTGGATTCATTGGAATTTGGTGAAAGCCATTTGCCAAATCGAAGACTGAAAAATATTTTGCTCCGCCTAAACGGTCCAAAATTTCTGTGATTTGTGGAAGTGGATACCGGTCTCCTATTGTCTTGTCATTGAGAGCCCTGAAGTCGATTACCATGCGCCAACGTTTATTACCGTCCGCATCTGGTTTCTTCGGTACAATCCACAGGGGTGAATTGTACGGTGACTTAGAAGGTGTTAAAATGCCCTCTGAAAGCATAGCACTGACTTGCTTTTGAATTTCAGCTTGATGTATGGTCGGATAGCGGTATTGCCTGGTATTGATAGGTATGTTATCGGTGGTGTGAATAGAATGTTCAAAATCTGACACCTTTCCCAGTTTATCTCCAGGTAAAAAGAAACTGTCGGGAAAATCTTTAATTAAATCCAAAACATGATTTACTTCTTCTGAATTTAAATGATCCATGCGTAAAGTTTTCTGTATTTGATTAATCCTTTCTTGTTTCTTAATTATTGGTGGATCATTCTGTAAATAGTATTCTTCATCGGATGAGCTGTTTAAATCGAAAGGAATTAAATGTTGTGGTTCCAGGTCGAATTCAACATCTTCCGTGTCAGTGTTATAGGCAAGGACTTGACATTCTCCTTGTCTATTTGTTACAGCTGCATTACCAATGTACAATTTCTTCGGGGTCTTGATGCGTGGTAAGAAACCCTCTTTGATGTTGGTGTTTGCAACTCGGACGGATATTTGTTGCATTGTTCTTCCTGGAATGCAGTGTTTCGTTTTTGATGTGGTCTTCTGGATTCTGTCGTATTCATCGAAATTCGTAAATTTCAATGGTCGGGTAGGCTTGTCTCGAAGTACAACGGTACGATGGAAATATGATATTTCGGCCTCCTCTTGTAGAAGAAATGGGCTGCCGATGAGACCGTCGACGGGTATCGGTAAGTGTTTTACGACATAAAACAGTGCTGGCGTCCCGTCGAGCTGTAGGATCGTTGTACCAAGGGTTCGAATTGGTGTAGAAGAAAGTCCAGTGATCTCGATTTCATCACGTGAGATCACTTCTGATCTTTCTCCCAAGGTTTTTAAGATGATCAAATTGACTGAGGCTCCTCCGTCAATTATAAACTCTCCCGTTCCCGTTTCCAGTTCCGGGACCTTGATTCGTATTCGCGGGCTGGATACTTCCTTGACGAGCTGCCTCTCTGCTCGTTCCTCGCGAACGTTACTGTTTTTGGACGAGTTGCGTTTTGCTTGCTCACCGCCTCGTCGGTACGATGAGCGTCGTGGAAGTTTAAATCTTTCCTTGATTGTACTGTATTATTATGGTAGGCTATAGCCTTTATTGGTTTTGAAGTCCCTTCATCACAAGTTAAAGCTTTCATTGAATGAGATAACTCGAAATGGGGTGATTTTGATCTCTCCCTACAGTATTTTCCATCGTGCCCTTTGACTCCACATCTATAGCAGAAGAGCCTGGCAGGATTTCGGAATCTGGTACTACGTTCCCCGCTGTGTTCTCCATGTTCGGATACATCTGAGTGGGGCGACGGGGTTCGTGGTGTTGACCTCCGTCGAACCGGGAATGCAGAAGTCCTGAATCTTCGTTCTTCAATTTCTTGATCAGATCCGGAATGACTTCTTCCTCTGTGTCGATATCTATCGACTGGACTTGGAGACTGAGGATAAGATACGTACCGATGTTCATAACGTCGGGGAGAATGATTTTCGCGCCTATAATCCGATCTCGGTGTTCTCTCTGGAGATTCTTCCACAGTCAGATTTCTTCTATTTCGTAGACGTCTTTCAATCTTCATTACTGCATCGAAGGTGTCCTCCAATGTCGTTAATTTCGCATTACTCATGCTTAACCTCCATCCAATTTTCTCTGGAAGTCCGTCAATGAAATTCTCTATTGTATCTTGTTCTAGTTCTTCAAGAACTTCTTGTAAATGGTTACTGTAGCGATCTCTGGCCGCTGCTTGTGCGTAGTACAATAGTTTTGCCGTTCGGTCAATATATTTTCGTAAGCTTTCGCCTTCTCGAATCTTTAATCTGTCGATTTCTGATTGAAATGAAGAAAAACTTCTGCCTGGTGCGAACCGTTTCTTTAAAGTTTTTAATAATCCCTCTACGTTTGTAAACTTCGCGGCCTGAGCACAGATTCTCGCGGAACCTTTAAGTTTTGTCAGTACAATCGCGAGATATTGGGATTCAGTGTTTGGTGGAATCAAAGCTAATCCGTTTGATACTTCTTGCGCGAATGTGGACAAAGAGGGGTTTTCTCCGTCAAATGAAGAAATTCCTTGTGTCGCATGTTGTACACAATTTTGGAGAGCAATCCAATTAGATGAATCGGCATTACTCATAATACTGGTACTATTTGCTGTGGCCATTTTTTCAGCCTTTAATTAACCTTTCTGACTCGAAAAATAAATGAAAAACAATGGTGAGTATCCCACCGCTGTCACCAGTTTGTTACGAGCCGGGCTGGTTTCTTGAACGTGGCCGGCGAGCGTTATCGGTATGTTAGTACCGATTGTAATGAGACGCGAATTCGTCTCTTATTCAACTTTACTGTAGCAGGGGGTATCGTACGTCAACAGTAGTGGGCGCTACAAATCAACGTATGATCTAGGAAATGATGTTTAATTCAACCCAGATGAGCCTGCGGCATAAACCGTAGGGCGCTGGCCTTGAATTAAGATAAGGAGAGATACAACCCAGATGAGCCTACAGCTTATCTGTAGGGCGCTGGCCTTGTATCGGAAAGAGTGGACTCTGGACCCAGATGAGCCTATAGCTTAACTGTAGGGCGCTGGCCTCCAGAGTGGTTAAGATCGAGGAAGAATGAATCCAGATGAGCCTATAGCTTAACTGTAGGGCGCTGGCATTCACTCTGGTGTGCAAGGATCTTAGGAGTGATTCAACCCAGATGAGCCTATAGCTTAACTGTAGGGCGCTGGCCTTGAATCGGAATTGAAGGGAATCTGGACCCAGATGAGCCTACAGCTTAACTGTAGGGCGCTGGCCTCCAGAGTGGTTAATTAGATTTTAAGGTAAGGTGTTTCCCCGAGGTAGATGTACTTGTAGACTAACTGCAAGGTGCTACTCTCTGGTTAATAACGACGCACTTGTTAGGACTACAAATGGTCGCACAGGTACGGAAGCAAGCCCTAGGGCACGCGCAGTCCGATACCTGCTGTTTGTGGCTTTGACCTGCTACGGTAACGTCGTAAAGTAATAACTCTCGTAACTTTTGTTTCACTCCGAGCGGTTAGAGTGAATAATTTTGTGGGTACGTTACTCGATTATTGTTTTATATTTACTTCGAGAGGAAAGGTTTTATTTTCTAGAAATAATTCTCTACTCGAATTCAATGTTTCTAGTAAAAAGTATAACAAGTATATTCTTTCAATCGAATCTATATACATGTATGTTTAGTGTTTTGTGTGTGAATTTAAGTAGTAGTTTAAATATTGTGAAGCTCTAAATGTTTACCCTTAGGAATTGACTGTTGATGAAACTTCACAATAAGATGACTCCGAACTAGTTCGCGAGTGACTCTAACGCGAGTTTATACGGGGGCACTCCGACCAAGAGTTGAATTGCCAATGGTAAGACTAATCTTCCGAAGGTTAAGTAAAACTCGAAAAGGAACTGGGCCTGATCTCGTTCTGTTGTACTCGAGAGTCGTGTTGAGAATAACCCGATGAGATGCATTTTCGAGGCCCTTATATAGGTCGAAAAAGCAGTGGGGATTGAAAATTTTAGGAAATTTGGTCTATGGTGGGAGAGAAGATGCTGTGGGAAAAGACGGTTGGAAACTGTGGAATTTCGGGGGAGGTAGACCCTCGCGTTCGAGTTTTCCTTATCGCGTGGGGTCTCAAGTGTAGCTATCCGAGCGTCCTAGGCGAGAGGCCAAGGGTTACATGCATATCGCATTTAATGTATCCTGTCTTCGTTAGAAAAAAGGGGACTAAGGCGCCTGGGTGTCGCCAAGAGAAAATTCCAGGCTGAGAATTTTCGTAGGAATCATACGATTCATACGTAACAAGGCTATAACTTTTTTGTTTATTAATATATTTTTAATTTTCCGACGCGGGTCTCTTAGGTATCGTTCCCACCCGTTTGTACCTTCGAAATTTTCGTTTGTAACTCAAAGGGATAGGAGCTAGAGAGAAATCAAAGTTCCGATTATTATCAGGCTATAACTTTTTTGTTTATTAATATTTTTTAAATTTTCCGACGCGTATCTCTTAAGAATAGTTTCCATCCGTTTCTACCTTCGATATTTTCGTTTGTACCTCAAAAGAATAGGAGTTAGAGAAAAATCAAAGTTCCGATTTTTCATCAGCTTATAACTTTTTTGTTCATTAATATTTTTTCAATTTTCCGACGCGGATCTCATAAGAATAGTTCCCACCCGTTTGTACCTTCGAAATTTTCGTTTGTAACTCAAAGGAATAGGAGTTAGAGAGAAATCAATGTTCCGATTGATTATCAGGCTATAACTTTTTTGTTTATTAATGTTTTTCAATTTTGCGTCGTGGATCTCTTAGGAATCGTTCCCACCCGTATGTTCCTTCGAAATTTTCGTTTGTACCTCAAAGTAATAGGAGTTAGAGGAAAATCAAAGTTCCGATTTTTCATCAGCTTATAACTTTTTTGTTCATTAATATTTTTTCAATTTTCCGTTGCGGATCTCATAAGAATAGATCTCACCCGTTTGTACCTACGAAACTTTCGTTTGTAACTCAAAGGAATAGGAGCTAGAGAGATATCAAAGTTCCGATTGATTATCAGGCTATAACTTTTTTGTTTATTAATATTTTTTCAATTTTCCGATGTGGATCACTTAAGAATAGTTCCCACCCGTTTGTACCTTCGAAATGTTCGTTTGCACCTCAAAGTAATACAAGTTAGAGAGAAATCAAAGTTCCGATTGTTTATCAAGCTATAACTTTTTTGTTTATTAATATTTTTTCAATTTTCCGATGTGGATCACTTAAGAATAGTTCCCACCCGTTTGTACCTTCGAAATTTTCGTTTGTAACTCAAAGGGATAGGAGCTAGAGAAAAATCACAGTTCCGATTGTTTATCAGGCTATAACTTTTTGTTTTTTAATATTTTTCAATTTTCCGACGCGGATCTCTTAGGAATCGTTCCCACCCGTTTGTACCTTCGAAATTTTCGTTTGTAACTCAGAGGAATAAAAGTTAGAGAGAACTCAAATCAAAATTTCCAATTTTTTATTAGCTTATAACTTTTTTGTTCATTAATATTTTTTCAATTTTCCAATGTGGATCTCTTAAGAATAGTTCCCACCCGTTTGAACCTTCGAAATTTTCGTTTGCATCTCAAAGGAATAGGAATTCTAGAGACATCAAAGTTCCGATTATTATCAGGCTATAACTTTTTTGTTTATTAATATATTTTTAATTTTCCGACGCGGGTCTCTTAGGTATCGTTCCCACCCGTTTGTACCTTCGAAATTTTCGTTTGTAACTCAAAGGGATAGGAGCTAGAGAGAAATCAAAGTTCCGATTATTATCAGGCTATAACTTTTTTGTTTATTAATATTTTTTAAATTTTCCGACGCGTATCTCTTAAGAATAGTTTCCATCCGTTTCTACCTTCGATATTTTCGTTTGTACCTCAAAAGAATAGGAGTTAGAGAGAAATCAAAGTTCCGATTGATTATCAGGCTATAACTTTTTTGTTCATTATTATTTTTTCAATTTTCCGACGCGGATCTCATAAGAATAGTTCCCACCCGTTTGTACCTTCGAAATTTTCGTTTGTAACTCAGAGGAATAGAAGTTAGAGAGAAATCAAATCAAAATTTCCAATTTTTTATCAGCTTATAACTTTTTTGTTTATTAATATTTTTTCAATTTTCCGATGCGGATCTCATAAGTATAGATCTCACCCGTTGTACCTTCGAAATTTTCGTTTGTAACTCAGAGGAATAAAAGTTAGAGAGAAATCAAATCAAAATTTCCAATTTTTTATCAGCTTATAACTTTTTTGTTTATTAATATTTTTTTAATTTTCCGACGCGGATCTCATAACAATAGTTCCCACCCGTTTGTACCTTCGAAATTTTCGTTTGTAACTCAAAGGAATAGGAGTTAGAGAGAAATCAAAGTTCCTTTTGTTTATCAGGCTATAACTTTTTGTTTTTTAATATTTTTCAATTTTCCGACGCGGATCTCATAAGAATAGTTTCCACCCGTTTGTACCTTCGAAATTTTCGTTTGTAACTCAAAGGAATAGGAGTTAGAGAGAAATCAATGTTCCGATTGATTATCAGGCTATAACTTTTTTGTTTATTAATATTTTTTTAATTTTCCGATGTGGATCACTTAAGAATAGTTCCCACCCGTTTGTACCTTCGAAATTTTCGTTTGTAACTCAAAGGGATAGGAGCTAGAGAAACATCACTGTTCCGATTGTTTATCAGGCTATAACTTTTTGTTTTTTAATATTTTTCAATTTTCCGACGCGGATCTCATAAGAATAGTTCCCACCCGTTTGTACCTTCGAAATTTTCGTTTGTAACTCAAAGGAATAGGAGTTAGAGAGAAATCAATGTTCCGATTGATTATCAGGCTATAACTTTTTTGTTTATTAATATTTTTTCAATTTTCCGTTGCGGATCTCATAAGAATAGATCTCACCCGTTTGTACCTACGAAACTTTCGTTTGTAACTCAAAGTAATAGGAGTTAGAGGAAAATCAAAGTTCCGATTGATTATCAGGCTATAACTTTTTTGTTTATTAATGTTTTTCAATTTTGCGTCGTGGATCTCTTATGAATCGTTCCCACCCGTATGTTCCTTCGAAATTTTCGTTTGTACCTCAAAGTAATAGGAGTTAGAGGAAAATCAAAGTTCCGATTTTTCATCAGCTTATAACTTTTTTGTTCATTAATATTTTTTCAATTTTCCGTTGCGGATCTCATAAGAATAGATCTCACCCGTTTGTACCTACGAAACTTTCGTTTGTAACTCAAAGGAATAGGAGCTAGAGAGATATCAAAGTTCCGATTGATTATCAGGCTATAACTTTTTTGTTTATTAATATTTTTTCAATTTTCCGATGTGGATCACTTAAGAATAGTTCCCACCCGTTTGTACCTTCGAAATGTTCGTTTGCACCTCAAAGTAATACAAGTTAGAGAGAAATCAAAGTTCCGATTGTTTATCAAGCTATAACTTTTTTGTTTATTAATATTTTTTCAATTTTCCGATGTGGATCACTTAAGAATAGTTCCCACCCGTTTGTACCTTCGAAATTTTCGTTTGTAACTCAAAGGGATAGGAGCTAGAGAAAAATCACAGTTCCGATTGTTTATCAGGCTATAACTTTTTGTTTTTTAATATTTTTCAATTTTCCGACGCGGATCTCTTAGGAATCGTTCCCACCCGTTTGTACCTTCGAAATTTTCGTTTGTAACTCAGAGGAATAAAAGTTAGAGAGAACTCAAATCAAAATTTCCAATTTTTTATTAGCTTATAACTTTTTTGTTTATTAATATTTTTTCAATTTTCCAATGTGGATCTCTTAAGAATAGTTCCCACCCGTTTGAACCTTCGAAATTTTCGTTTGCATCTCAAAGGAATAGGAATTCTAGAGACATCAAAGTTCCGATTATTATCAGGCTATAACTTTTTTGTTTATTAATATATTTTTAATTTTCCGACGCGGGTCTCTTAGGTATCGTTCCCACCCGTTTGTACCTTCGAAATTTTCGTTTGTAACTCAAAGGGATAGGAGCTAGAGAGAAATCAAAGTTCCGATTATTATCAGGCTATAACTTTTTTGTTTATTAATATTTTTTAAATTTTCCGACGCGTATCTCTTAAGAATAGTTTCCATCCGTTTCTACCTTCGATATTTTCGTTTGTACCTCAAAAGAATAGGAGATAGAGAAAAATCAAAGTTCCGATTTTTCATCAGCTTATAACTTTTTTGTTCATTAATATTTTTTCAATTTTCCGACGCGGATCTCATAAGAATAGTTCCCACCCGTTTGTACCTTCGAAATTTTCGTTTGTAACTCAAAGGAATAGGAGTTAGAGAGAAATCAATGTTCCGATTGATTATCAGGCTATAACTTTTTTGTTTATTAATGTTTTTCAATTTTGCGTCGTGGATCTCTTAGGAATCGTTCCCACCCGTATGTTCCTTCGAAATTTTCGTTTGTACCTCAAAGTAATAGGAGTTAGAGGAAAATCAAAGTTCCGATTTTTCATCAGCTTATAACTTTTTTGTTCATTAATATTTTTTCAATTTTCCGTTGCGGATCTCATAAGAATAGATCTCACCCGTTTGTACCTACGAAACTTTCGTTTGTAACTCAAAGGAATAGGAGCTAGAGAGATATCAAAGTTCCGATTGATTATCAGGCTATAACTTTTTTGTTTATTAATATTTTTTCAATTTTCCGATGTGGATCACTTAAGAATAGTTCCCACCCGTTTGTACCTTCGAAATGTTCGTTTGCACCTCAAAGTAATACAAGTTAGAGAGAAATCAAAGTTCCGATTGTTTATCAAGCTATAACTTTTTTGTTTATTGATATTTTTTCAATTTTCCGATGTGGATCACTTAAGAATAGTTCCCACCCGTTTGTACCTTCGAAATTTTCGTTTGTAACTCAAAGGGATAGGAGCTAGAGAAAAATCACAGTTCCGATTGTTTATCAGGCTATAACTTTTTGTTTTTTAATATTTTTCAATTTTCCGACGCGGATCTCTTAGGAATCGTTCCCACCCGTTTGTACCTTCGAAATTTTCGTTTGTAACTCAGAGGAATAAAAGTTAGAGAGAACTCAAATCAAAATTTCCAATTTTTTATTAGCTTATAACTTTTTTGTTCATTAATATTTTTTCAATTTTCCAATGTGGATCTCTTAAGAATAGTTCCCACCCGTTTGAACCTTCGAAATTTTCGTTTGCATCTCAAAGGAATAGGAATTCTAGAGACATCAAAGTTCCGATTATTATCAGGCTATAACTTTTTTGTTTATTAATATATTTTTAATTTTCCGACGCGGGTCTCTTAGGTATCGTTCCCACCCGTTTGTACCTTCGAAATTTTCGTTTGTAACTCAAAGGGATAGGAGCTAGAGAGAAATCAAAGTTCCGATTATTATCAGGCTATAACTTTTTTGTTTATTAATATTTTTTAAATTTTCCGACGCGTATCTCTTAAGAATAGTTTCCATCCGTTTCTACCTTCGATATTTTCGTTTGTACCTCAAAAGAATAGGAGTTAGAGAGAAATCAAAGTTCCGATTGATTATCAGGCTATAACTTTTTTGTTCATTATTATTTTTTCAATTTTCCGACGCGGATCTCATAAGAATAGTTCCCACCCGTTTGTACCTTCGAAATTTTCGTTTGTAACTCAGAGGAATAGAAGTTAGAGAGAAATCAAATCAAAATTTCCAATTTTTTATCAGCTTATAACTTTTTTGTTTATTAATATTTTTTCAATTTTCCGATGCGGATCTCATAAGTATAGATCTCACCCGTTGTACCTTCGAAATTTTCGTTTGTAACTCAGAGGAATAAAAGTTAGAGAGAAATCAAATCAAAATTTCCAATTTTTTATCAGCTTATAACTTTTTTGTTTATTAATATTTTTTTAATTTTCCGACGCGGATCTCATAACAATAGTTCCCACCCGTTTGTACCTTCGAAATTTTCGTTTGTAACTCAAAGGAATAGGAGTTAGAGAGAAATCAAAGTTCCTTTTGTTTATCAGGCTATAACTTTTTGTTTTTTAATATTTTTCAATTTTCCGACGCGGATCTCATAAGAATAGTTTCCACCCGTTTGTACCTTCGAAATTTTCGTTTGTAACTCAAAGGAATAGGAGTTAGAGAGAAATCAATGTTCCGATTGATTATCAGGCTATAACTTTTTTGTTTATTAATATTTTTTTAATTTTCCGATGTGGATCACTTAAGAATAGTTCCCACCCGTTTGTACCTTCGAAATTTTCGTTTGTAACTCAAAGGGATAGGAGCTAGAGAAACATCACTGTTCCGATTGTTTATCAGGCTATAACTTTTTGTTTTTTAATATTTTTCAATTTTCCGACGCGGATCTCATAAGAATAGTTCCCACCCGTTTGTACCTTCGAAATTTTCGTTTGTAACTCAAAGGAATAGGAGTTAGAGAGAAATCAATGTTCCGATTGATTATCAGGCTATAACTTTTTTGTTTATTAATATTTTTTCAATTTTCCGTTGCGGATCTCATAAGAATAGATCTCACCCGTTTGTACCTACGAAACTTTCGTTTGTAACTCAAAGTAATAGGAGTTAGAGGAAAATCAAAGTTCCGATTGATTATCAGGCTATAACTTTTTTGTTTATTAATGTTTTTCAATTTTGCGTCGTGGATCTCTTAGGAATCGTTCCCACCCGTATGTTCCTTCGAAATTTTCGTTTGTACCTCAAAGTAATAGGAGTTAGAGGAAAATCAAAGTTCCGATTTTTCATCAGCTTATAACTTTTTTGATCATTAATATTTTTTCAATTTTCCGTTGCGGATCTCATAAGAATAGATCTCACCCGTTTGTACCTACGAAACTTTCGTTTGTAACTCAAAGGAATAGGAGCTAGAGAGATATCAAAGTTCCGATTGATTATCAGGCTATAACTTTTTTGTTTATTAATATTTTTTCAATTTTCCGATGTGGATCACTTAAGAATAGTTCCCACCCGTTTGTACCTTCGAAATGTTCGTTTGCACCTCAAAGTAATAGGAGTTAGAGAGAAATCAAAGTTCCGATTGTTTATCAAGCTATAACTTTTATGTTTATTAATATTTTTTCAATTTTCCGATGTGGATCACTTAAGAATAGTTCCCACCCGTTTGTACCTTCGAAATTTTCGTTTGTAACTCAAAGGGATAGGAGCTAGAGAAAAATCAAAGTTCCTTTTGTTTATCAGGCTATAACTTTTTGTTTTTTAATATTTTTCAATTTTCCGACGCGGATCTCATAAGAATAGTTTCCACCCGTTTGTACCTTCGAAATTTTCGTTTGTAACTCAAAGGAATAGGAGTTAGAGAGAAATCAATGTTCCGATTGATTATCAGGCTATAACTTTTTTGTTTATTAATATTTTTTTAATTTTCCGATGTGGATCACTTAAGAATAGTTCCCACCCGTTTGTACCTTCGAAATTTTCGTTTGTAACTCAAAGGGATAGGAGCTAGAGAAACATCACTGTTCCGATTGTTTATCAGGCTATAACTTTTTGTTTTTTAATATTTTTCAATTTTCCGACGCGGATCTCATAAGAATAGTTCCCACCCGTTTGTACCTTCGAAATTTTCGTTTGTAACTCAAAGGAATAGGAGTTAGAGAGAAATCAATGTTCCGATTGATTATCAGGCTATAACTTTTTTGTTTATTAATATTTTTTCAATTTTCCGTTGCGGATCTCATAAGAATAGATCTCACCCGTTTGTACCTACGAAACTTTCGTTTGTAACTCAAAGTAATAGGAGTTAGAGGAAAATCAAAGTTCCGATTGATTATCAGGCTATAACTTTTTTGTTTATTAATGTTTTTCAATTTTGCGTCGTGGATCTCTTATGAATCGTTCCCACCCGTATGTTCCTTCGAAATTTTCGTTTGTACCTCAAAGTAATAGGAGTTAGAGGAAAATCAAAGTTCCGATTTTTCATCAGCTTATAACTTTTTTGTTCATTAATATTTTTTCAATTTTCCGTTGCGGATCTCATAAGAATAGATCTCACCCGTTTGTACCTACGAAACTTTCGTTTGTAACTCAAAGGAATAGGAGCTAGAGAGATATCAAAGTTCCGATTGATTATCAGGCTATAACTTTTTTGTTTATTAATATTTTTTCAATTTTCCGATGTGGATCACTTAAGAATAGTTCCCACCCGTTTGTACCTTCGAAATGTTCGTTTGCACCTCAAAGTAATACAAGTTAGAGAGAAATCAAAGTTCCGATTGTTTATCAAGCTATAACTTTTTTGTTTATTAATATTTTTTCAATTTTCCGATGTGGATCACTTAAGAATAGTTCCCACCCGTTTGTACCTTCGAAATTTTCGTTTGTAACTCAAAGGGATAGGAGCTAGAGAAAAATCACAGTTCCGATTGTTTATCAGGCTATAACTTTTTGTTTTTTAATATTTTTCAATTTTCCGACGCGGATCTCTTAGGAATCGTTCCCACCCGTTTGTACCTTCGAAATTTTCGTTTGTAACTCAGAGGAATAAAAGTTAGAGAGAACTCAAATCAAAATTTCCAATTTTTTATTAGCTTATAACTTTTTTGTTTATTAATATTTTTTCAATTTTCCAATCTGGATCTCTTAAGAATAGTTCCCACCCGTTTGAACCTTCGAAATTTTCGTTTGCATCTCAAAGGAATAGGAATTCTAGAGACATCAAAGTTCCGATTATTATCAGGCTATAACTTTTTTGTTTATTAATATATTTTTAATTTTCCGACGCGGGTCTCTTAGGTATCGTTCCCACCCGTTTGTACCTTCGAAATTTTCGTTTGTAACTCAAAGGGATAGGAGCTAGAGAGAAATCAAAGTTCCGATTATTATCAGGCTATAACTTTTTTGTTTATTAATATTTTTTAAATTTTCCGACGCGTATCTCTTAAGAATAGTTTCCATCCGTTTCTACCTTCGATATTTTCGTTTGTACCTCAAAAGAATAGGAGATAGAGAAAAATCAAAGTTCCGATTTTTCATCAGCTTATAACTTTTTTGTTCATTAATATTTTTTCAATTTTCCGACGCGGATCTCATAAGAATAGTTCCCACCCGTTTGTACCTTCGAAATTTTCGTTTGTAACTCAAAGGAATAGGAGTTAGAGAGAAATCAATGTTCCGATTGATTATCAGGCTATAACTTTTTTGTTTATTAATGTTTTTCAATTTTGCGTCGTGGATCTCTTAGGAATCGTTCCCACCCGTATGTTCCTTCGAAATTTTCGTTTGTACCTCAAAGTAATAGGAGTTAGAGGAAAATCAAAGTTCCGATTTTTCATCAGCTTATAACTTTTTTGTTCATTAATATTTTTTCAATTTTCCGTTGCGGATCTCATAAGAATAGATCTCACCCGTTTGTACCTACGAAACTTTCGTTTGTAACTCAAAGGAATAGGAGCTAGAGAGATATCAAAGTTCCGATTGATTATCAGGCTATAACTTTTTTGTTTATTAATATTTTTTCAATTTTCCGATGTGGATCACTTAAGAATAGTTCCCACCCGTTTGTACCTTCGAAATGTTCGTTTGCACCTCAAAGTAATACAAGTTAGAGAGAAATCAAAGTTCCGATTGTTTATCAAGCTATAACTTTTTTGTTTATTAATATTTTTTCAATTTTCCGATGTGGATCACTTAAGAATAGTTCCCACCCGTTTGTACCTTCGAAATTTTCGTTTGTAACTCAAAGGGATAGGAGCTAGAGAAAAATCACAGTTCCGATTGTTTATCAGGCTATAACTTTTTGTTTTTTAATATTTTTCAATTTTCCGACGCGGATCTCTTAGGAATCGTTCCCACCCGTTTGTACCTTCGAAATTTTCGTTTGTAACTCAGAGGAATAAAAGTTAGAGAGAACTCAAATCAAAATTTCCAATTTTTTATTAGCTTATAACTTTTTTGTTCATTAATATTTTTTCAATTTTCCAATGTGGATCTCTTAAGAATAGTTCCCACCCGTTTGAACCTTCGAAATTTTCGTTTGCATCTCAAAGGAATAGGAATTCTAGAGACATCAAAGTTCCGATTATTATCAGGCTATAACTTTTTTGTTTATTAATATATTTTTAATTTTCCGACGCGGGTCTCTTAGGTATCGTTCCCACCCGTTTGTACCTTCGAAATTTTCGTTTGTAACTCAAAGGGATAGGAGCTAGAGAGAAATCAAAGTTCCGATTATTATCAGGCTATAACTTTTTTGTTTATTAATATTTTTTAAATTTTCCGACGCGTATCTCTTAAGAATAGTTTCCATCCGTTTCTACCTTCGATATTTTCGTTTGTACCTCAAAAGAATAGGAGTTAGAGAGAAATCAAAGTTCCGATTGATTATCAGGCTATAACTTTTTTGTTCATTAATATTTTTTCAATTTTCCGACGCGGATCTCATAAGAATAGTTCCCACCCGTTTGTACCTTCGAAATTTTCGTTTGTAACTCAGAGGAATAGAAGTTAGAGAGAAATCAAATCAAAATTTCCAATTTTTTATCAGCTTATAACTTTTTTGTTTATTAATATTTTTTCAATTTTCCGATGCGGATCTCATAAGTATAGATCTCACCCGTTGTACCTTCGAAATTTTCGTTTGTAACTCAGAGGAATAAAAGTTAGAGAGAAATCAAATCAAAATTTCCAATTTTTTATCAGCTTATAACTTTTTTGTTTATTAATATTTTTTTAATTTTCCGACGCGGATCTCATAACAATAGTTCCCACCCGTTTGTACCTTCGAAATTTTCGTTTGTAACTCAAAGGAATAGGAGTTAGAGAGAAATCAAAGTTCCTTTTGTTTATCAGGCTATAACTTTTTGTTTTTTAATATTTTTCAATTTTCCGACGCGGATCTCATAAGAATAGTTTCCACCCGTTTGTACCTTCGAAATTTTCGTTTGTAACTCAAAGGAATAGGAGTTAGAGAGAAATCAATGTTCCGATTGATTATCAGGCTATAACTTTTTTGTTTATTAATATTTTTTTAATTTTCCGATGTGGATCACTTAAGAATAGTTCCCACCCGTTTGTACCTTCGAAATTTTCGTTTGTAACTCAAAGGGATAGGAGCTAGAGAAACATCACTGTTCCGATTGTTTATCAGGCTATAACTTTTTGTTTTTTAATATTTTTCAATTTTCCGACGCGGATCTCATAAGAATAGTTCCCACCCGTTTGTACCTTCGAAATTTTCGTTTGTAACTCAAAGGAATAGGAGTTAGAGAGAAATCAATGTTCCGATTGATTATCAGGCTATAACTTTTTTGTTTATTAATATTTTTTCAATTTTCCGTTGCGGATCTCATAAGAATAGATCTCACCCGTTTGTACCTACGAAACTTTCGTTTGTAACTCAAAGTAATAGGAGTTAGAGGAAAATCAAAGTTCCGATTGATTATCAGGCTATAACTTTTTTGTTTATTAATGTTTTTCAATTTTGCGTCGTGGATCTCTTAGGAATCGTTCCCACCCGTATGTTCCTTCGAAATTTTCGTTTGTACCTCAAAGTAATAGGAGTTAGAGGAAAATCAAAGTTCCGATTTTTCATCAGCTTATAACTTTTTTGATCATTAATATTTTTTCAATTTTCCGTTGCGGATCTCATAAGAATAGATCTCACCCGTTTGTACCTACGAAACTTTCGTTTGTAACTCAAAGGAATAGGAGCTAGAGAGATATCAAAGTTCCGATTGATTATCAGGCTATAACTTTTTTGTTTATTAATATTTTTTCAATTTTCCGATGTGGATCACTTAAGAATAGTTCCCACCCGTTTGTACCTTCGAAATGTTCGTTTGCACCTCAAAGTAATAGGAGTTAGAGAGAAATCAAAGTTCCGATTGTTTATCAAGCTATAACTTTTATGTTTATTAATATTTTTTCAATTTTCCGATGTGGATCACTTAAGAATAGTTCCCACCCGTTTGTACCTTCGAAATTTTCGTTTGTAACTCAAAGGGATAGGAGCTAGAGAAAAATCAAAGTTCCGATTGTTTATCAGGCTATAACTTTTTGTTTTTTAATATTTTTCAATTTTCCGACGCGGATCTCTTAGGAATCGTTCCCACCCGTTTGTACCTTCGAAATTTTCGATTGTAACTCAGAGGAATAAAAGTTAGAGAGAACTCAAATCAACATTTCCAATTTTTTATTAGCTTATAACTTTTTTGTTTATTAATATTTTTTCAATTTTCCAATGTGGATCTCTTAAGAATAGTTCCCACCCGTTTGAACCTTCGAAATTTTCGTTTGTAACTCAAAGGCATAAGAGCTAGAGAGAAATCAAAGTTCCGATTGTTTATCAGGCTATAACTTTTTGTTTTTTAATATTTTTCAATTTTCCGACGCGGATCTCATAAGAATAGTTCTCACCCGTTTGTACCTTCGAAATTTTCGTTTGCATCTCAAAGGAATAGGAGTTCTAGAGACATCAAAGTTCCGATTATTATCTGGCTATAACTTTTTTGTTTATTAATATATTTTTAATTTTCCGACGCGGGTCTCTTAGGTATCGTTCCCACCCGTTTGTACCTTCGAAATTTTCGTTTGTAACTCAAAGGGATAGGAGCTAGAGAGAAATCAAATTTCCGATTATTATCAGGCTATAACTTTTTTGTTCATTATTATTTTTTCAATTTTCCGACGCGGATCTCATAAGAATAGTTCCCACCCGTTTGTACCTTCGAAATTTTCGTTTGTAACTCAGAGGAATAGAAGTTAGAGAGAAATCAAATCAAAATTTCCAATTTTTTATCAGCTTATAACTTTTTTGTTTATTAATATTTTTTCAATTTTCCGATGCGGATCTCATAAGTATAGATCTCACCCGTTGTACCTTCGAAATTTTCGTTTGTAACTCAGAGGAATAAAAGTTAGAGAGAAATCAAATCAAAATTTCCAATTTTTTATCAGCTTATAACTTTTTTGTTTATTAATATTTTTTTAATTTTCCGACGCGGATCTCATAAGAATAGTTCCCACCCGTTTGTACCTTCGAAATTTTCGTTTGTAACTCAAAGGAATAGGAGTTAGAGAGAAATCAAAGTTCCTTTTGTTTATCAGGCTATAACTTTTTGTTTTTTAATATTTTTCAATTTTCCGACGCGGATCTCATAAGAATAGTTCCCACCCGTTTGTACCTTCGAAATTTTCGTTTGTAACTCAAAGGAATAGGAGTTAGAGAGAAATCAATGTTCCGATTGATTATCAGGCTATAACTTTTTTGTTTATTAATATTTTTTTAATTTTCCGATGTGGATCACTTAAGAATAGTTCCCACCCGTTTGTACCTTCGAAATGTTCGTTTGCACCTCAAAGTAATAGGAGTTAGAGAGAAATCAAAGTTCCGATTGTTTATCAAGCTATAACTTTTTTGTTTATTAATATTTTTTCAATTTTCCGATGTGGATCACTTAAGAATAGTTCCCACCCGTTTGTACCTTCGAAATTTTCGTTTGTAACTCAAAGGGATAGGAGCTAGAGAGAAATCAAAGTTCCGATTATTATCAGGCTATAACTTTTTTGTTTATTAATATTTTTTAAATTTTCCGACGCGTATCTCTTAAGAATAGTTTCCATCCGTTTCTACCTTCGATATTTTCGTTTGTACCTCAAAAGAATAGGAGTTAGAGAGAAATCAAAGTTCCGATTGATTATCAGGCTATAACTTTTTTGTTCATTATTATTTTTTCAATTTTCCGACGCGGATCTCATAAGAATAGTTCCCACCCGTTTGTACCTTCGAAATTTTCGATTGTAACTCAAAGGAATAGGAGTTAGAGAGAAATCAAAGTTCCAATTTTTCATCAGCTTATAACTTTTTTGTTCATTAATATTTTCTTAATTTTCCGACGCGGGTCTCTTAGGAATCGTTCCCACCCGTTTGTACCTACGAAACTTTCGTTTGTAACTCAAAGGAATAGGAGCTAGAGAGAAATCAAAGTTCCGATTGATTATCAGGCTATAACTTTTTTGTTTATTAATATTTTTTCAATTTTCCAATGTGGATCTCTTAAGAATAGTTCCCTACCGTTTGTACCTTCAATATTTTCGATTGTACCTCAAAGGAATAGGAGCTAGAGAAAAATCAAAGTTCCGATTGTTTATCAGGCTATAACTTTTTGTTTTTTAATACTTTTAAATTTTCCGACGCGGATCTCTTAGGAATCGTTCCCACCCGTTTGTACCTTCGATATTTTCGTTTGTAACTCAGAGGAATAAAAGTTAGAGAGAAATCAAATCAAAGTTTCCAATTTTTTATCAGCTTATAACTTTTTTGTTTGTTAATATTTTTTCAATTTTCCGACGCGGATCTCTTAAGAATAGTTTCCATCCGTATCTACCCTCGATATTTTCGTGTGTACCTCAAAAGAATAGGAGTTAGAAAGAAATCAATGTTCCGATTGTTTATCAAGCTATGCCCTTTTTGTTTATTAATGGTTTTTCAATTTTCCGACGCGGATCTCTTAGGAATCGTTCCCACCCGTTTGTACCTTCGAAATTTTCGTTTGTAACTCAGAGGAATAAAAGTTAGAGAGAACTCAAATCAAAATTTCCAATTTTTTATTAGCTTATAACTTTTTTGTTTATTAATATTTTTTCAATTTTCCAATGTGGATCTCTTAAGAATAGTTCCCTACCGTTTGTACCTTCGATATTTTCGTTTGTACCTCAAAGTAATAGGAGTTAGAGGAAAATCAAAGTTCCGATTTTTCATCAGCTTATAACTTTTTTGTTCATTAATATTTTTTCAATTTTCCGTTGCGGATCTCATAAGAATAGATCTCACCCGTTTGTACCTACGAAACTTTCGTTTGTAACTCAAAGGAATAGGAGCTAGAGAGATATCAAAGTTCCGATTGATTATCAGGCTATAACTTTTTTGTTTATTAATATTTTTTCAATTTTCCGATGTGGATCACTTAAGAATAGTTCCCACCCGTTTGTACCTTCGAAATGTTCGTTTGCACCTCAAAGTAATAGGAGTTAGAGAGAAATCAAAGTTCCGATTGTTTATCAAGCTATAACTTTTTTGTTTATTAATATTTTTTCAATTTTCCGATGTGGATCACTTAAGAATAGTTCCCACCCGTTTGTACCTTCGAAATTTTCGTTTGTAACTCAAAGGGATAGGAGCTAGAGAAAAATCACAGTTCCGATTGTTTATCAGGCTATAACTTTTTGTTTTTTAATATTTTTCAATTTTCCGACGCGGATCTCTTAGGAATCGTTCCCACCCGTTTGTACCTTCGAAATTTTCGTTTGTAACTCAAAGGGATAGGAGCTAGAGAGAAATCAAAGTTCCGATTATTATCAGGCTATAACTTTTTTGTTTATTAATATTTTTTAAATTTTCCGACGCGTATCTCTTAAGAATAGTTTCCATCCGTTTCTACCTTCGATATTTTCGTTTGTACCTCAAAAGAATAGGAGTTAGAGAGAAATCAAAGTTCCGATTGATTATCAGGCTATAACTTTTTTGTTTATTAATATATTTTTAATTTTCCGACGCGGGTCTCTTAGGTATCGTTCCCACCCGTTTGTACCTTCGAAATTTTCGTTTGTAACTCAAAGGGATAGGAGCTAGAGAGAAATCAAAGTTCCGATTATTATCAGGCTATAACTTTTTTGTTTATTAATATTTTTTAAATTTTCCGACGCGTATCTCTTAAGAATAGTTTCCATCCGTTTCTACCTTCGATATTTTCGTTTGTACCTCAAAAGAATAGGGGTTAGAGAGAAATCAAAGTTCCGATTGATTATCAGGCTATAACTTTTTTGTTCATTATTATTTTTTCAATTTTCCGACGCGGATCTCATAAGAATAGTTCCCACCCGTTTGTACCTTCGAAATTTTCGTTTGTAACTCAAAGGAATAGGAGTTAGAGAGAAATCAAATCAAAATTTCCAATTTTTTATCAGCTTATAACTTTTTTGTTTATTAATATTTTTTCAATTTTCCGATGCGGATCTCATAAGTATAGATCTCACCCGTTGTACCTTCGAAATTTTCGTTTGTAACTCAGAGGAATAAAAGTTAGAGAGAAATCAAATCAAAATTTCCAATTTTTTATCAGCTTATAACTTTTTTGTTTATTAATATTTTTTTAATTTTCCGACGCGGATCTCATAAGAATAGTTCCCACCCGTTTGTACCTTCGAAATTTTCGTTTGTAACTCAAAGGAATAGGAGTTAGAGAGAAATCAAAGTTCCGATTGATTATCAGGCTATAACTTTTTTGTTTATTAATATTTTTTCAATTTTCCGTTGCGGATCTCATAAGAATAGATCTCACCCGTTTGTACCTACGAAACTTTCGTTTGTAACTCAAAGTAATAGGAGTTAGAGGAAAATCAAAGTTCCGATTGATTATCAGGCTATAACTTTTTTGTTTATTAATGTTTTTCAATTTTGCGTCGTGGATCTCTTAGGAATCGTTCCCACCCGTATGTTCCTTCGAAATTTTCGTTTGTACCTCAAAGTAATAGGAGTTAGAGGAAAATCAAAGTTCCGATTTTTCATCAGCTTATAACTTTTTTGATCATTAATATTTTTTCAATTTTCCGTTGCGGATCTCATAAGAATAGATCTCACCCGTTTGTACCTACGAAACTTTCATTTGTAACTCAAAGGAATAGGAGCTAGAGAGATATCAAAGTTCCGATTATTATCAGGCTATAACTTTTTGTTTTTTAATATTTTTCAATTTTCCGACGCGGATCTCATAAGAATAGTTCCCACCCGTTTGTACCTTCGAAATGTTCGTTTGCACCTCAAAGTAATAGGAGTTAGAGAGAAATCAAAGTTCCGATTGTTTATCAAGCTATAACTTTTTTATTTATTAATATTTTTTTAATTTTCCGACGCGGATCTCATAAGAATAGTTCTCACCCGTTTGTACCTTCGAAATTTTCGTTTGCATCTCAAAGGAATAGGAGTTCTAGAGAAATCAAAGTTCCGATTATTATCAGGCTATAACTTTTTTGTTTATTAATATATTTTTAATTTTCCGACGCGGGTCTCTTAGGTATCGTTCCCACCCGTTTGTACCTTCGAAATTTTCGTTTGTAACTCAAAGGGATAGGAGCTAGAGAGAAATCAAAGTTCCGATTATTATCAGGCTATAACTTTTTTGTTTATTAATATTTTTTAAATTTTCCGACGCGTATCTCTTAAGAATAGTTTCCATCCGTTTCTACCTTCGATATTTTCGTTTGTACCTCAAAGGAATAGGAGCTAGAGAGATATCAAAGTTCCGATTGATTATCAGGCTATAACTTTTTTGTTTATTAATATTTTTTAATTTTCCGATGTGGATCACTTAAGAATAGTTCCCACCCGTTTGTACCTTCGAAATGTTCGTTTGCACCTCAAAGTAATAGGAGTTAGAGAGAAATCAAAGTTCCAATTTTTCATCAGCTTATACCTTTTTTGTTCATTAATATTTTTTCAATTTTCCGACGCGGATCTCATAAGAATCGTTCCCACCCGTATGTGCCTTCGAAATTTTCGTTTGTACCTCAAAGGAATAGAAGTTAGAGAGAAATCAAATCAAAGTTCCGATTTTTCATCAGCTTATAACTTTTTTGTTCATTAATATTTTTTCAATTTTCCGACGCGGATCTCATAAGAATAGTTCCCACCCGTTTGTACCTTCGAAATTTTCGTTTGTAACTCAAAGGCATAAGAGCTAGAGAGAAATCAAAGTTCCGATTGTTTATCAGGCTATAACTTTTTGTTTTTTAATATTTTTCAATTTTCCGACGCGGATCTTATAAGAATAGTTCTCACCCGTTTGTACCTTCGAAATTTTCGTTTGCATCTCAAAGGAATAGGAGTTCTAGAGAAATCAAAGTTCCGATTATTATCAGGCTATAACTTTTTTGTTTATTAATATATTTTTAATTTTCCGACGCGGGTCTCTTAGGTATCGTTCCCACCCGTTTGTACCTTCGAAATTTTCGTTTGTAACTCAAAGGGATAGGAGCTAGAGAGAAATCAAAGTTCCGATTATTATCAGGCTATAACTTTTTTGTTTATTAATATTTTTTAAATTTTCCGACGCGTATCTCTTAAGAATAGTTTCCATCCGTTTCTACCTTCGATATTTTCGTTTGTACCTCAAAAGAATAGGAGTTAGAGAGAAATCAAAGTTCCGATTGATTATCAGGCTATAACTTTTTTGTTCATTATTATTTTTTCAATTTTCCGACGCGGATCTCATAAGAATAGTTCCCACCCGTTTGTACCTTCGAAATTTTCGATTGTAACTCAAAGGAATAGGAGTTAGAGAGAAATCAAAGTTCCTTTTGATTATCAGGCTATAACTTTTTTGTTCATTATTATTTTTTCAATTTTCCTACGCGGATCTCATAAGAATAGTTCCCACCCGTTTGTACCTTCGAAATTTTCGTTTGTAACTCAGAGGAATAGAAGTTAGAGAGAAATCAAATCAAAATTTCCAATTTTTTATCAGCTTATAACTTTTTTGTTTATTAATATTTTTTCAATTTTCCGATGTGGATCTCTTAAGAATAGTTCCCACCCGTTTGTACCTTCGAAATTTTCGTTTGTAACTCAAAGTAATAGGAGTTAGAGGAAAATCAAAGTTCCGATTGATTATCAGGCTATAACTTTTTTGTTTATTAATGTTTTTCAATTTTGCGTCGTGGATCTCTTAGGAATCGTTCCCACCCGTATGTTCCTTCGAAATTTTCGTTTGTACCTCAAAGTAATAGGAGTTAGAGGAAAATCAAAGTTCCGATTTTTCATCAGCTTATAACTTTTTTGATCATTAATATTTTTTCAATTTTCCGTTGCGGATCTCATAAGAATAGATCTCACCCGTTTGTACCTACGAAACTTTCGTTTGTAACTCAAAGGAATAGGAGCTAGAGAGATATCAAAGTTCCGATTGATTATCAGGCTATAACTTTTTTGTTTATTAATATTTTTTCAATTTTCCGATGTGGATCACTTAAGAATAGTTCCCACCCGTTTGTACCTTCGAAATGTTCGTTTGCACCTCAAAGTAATAGGAGTTAGAGAGAAATCAAAGTTCCGATTGTTTATCAAGCTATAACTTTTATGTTTATTAATATTTTTTCAATTTTCCGATGTGGATCACTTAAGAATAGTTCCCACCCGTTTGTACCTTCGAAATTTTCGTTTGTAACTCAAAGGGATAGGAGCTAGAGAAAAATCAAAGTTCCGATTGTTTATCAGGCTATAACTTTTTGTTTTTTAATATTTTTCAATTTTCCGACGCGGATCTCTTAGGAATCGTTCCCACCCGTTTGTACCTTCGAAATTTTCGATTGTAACTCAGAGGAATAAAAGTTAGAGAGAACTCAAATCAACATTTCCAATTTTTTATTAGCTTATAACTTTTTTGTTTATTAATATTTTTTCAATTTTCCAATGTGGATCTCTTAAGAATAGTTCCCACCCGTTTGAACCTTCGAAATTTTCGTTTGTAACTCAAAGGCATAAGAGCTAGAGAGAAATCAAAGTTCCGATTGTTTATCAGGCTTTAACTTTTTGTTTTTTAATATTTTTCAATTTTCCGACGCGGATCTCATAAGAATAGTTCTCACCCGTTTGTACCTTCGAAATTTTCGTTTGCATCTCAAAGGAATAGGAGTTCTAGAGACATCAAAGTTCCGATTATTATCTGGCTATAACTTTTTTGTTTATTAATATATTTTTAATTTTCCGACGCGGGTCTCTTAGGTATCGTTCCCACCCGTTTGTACCTTCGAAATTTTCGTTTGTAACTCAAAGGGATAGGAGCTAGAGAGAAATCAAATTTCCGATTATTATCAGGCTATAACTTTTTTGTTCATTATTATTTTTTCAATTTTCCGACGCGGATCTCATAAGAATAGTTCCCACCCGTTTGTACCTTCGAAATTTTCGTTTGTAACTCAGAGGAATAGAAGTTAGAGAGAAATCAAATCAAAATTTCCAATTTTTTATCAGCTTATAACTTTTTTGTTTATTAATATTTTTTCAATTTTCCGATGCGGATCTCATAAGTATAGATCTCACCCGTTGTACCTTCGAAATTTTCGTTTGTAACTCAGAGGAATAAAAGTTAGAGAGAAATCAAATCAAAATTTCCAATTTTTTATCAGCTTATAACTTTTTTGTTTATTAATATTTTTTTAATTTTCCGACGCGGATCTCATAAGAATAGTTCCCACCCGTTTGTACCTTCGAAATTTTCGTTTGTAACTCAAAGGAATAGGAGTTAGAGAGAAATCAAAGTTCCTTTTGTTTATCAGGCTATAACTTTTTGTTTTTTAATATTTTTCAATTTTCCGACGCGGATCTCATAAGAATAGTTCCCACCCGTTTGTACCTTCGAAATTTTCGTTTGTAACTCAAAGGAATAGGAGTTAGAGAGAAATCAATGTTCCGATTGATTATCAGGCTATAACTTTTTTGTTTATTAATATTTTTTTAATTTTCCGATGTGGATCACTTAAGAATAGTTCCCACCCGTTTGTACCTTCGAAATGTTCGTTTGCACCTCAAAGTAATAGGAGTTAGAGAGAAATCAAAGTTCCGATTGTTTATCAAGCTATAACTTTTTTGTTTATTAATATTTTTTCAATTTTCCGATGTGGATCACTTAAGAATAGTTCCCACCCGTTTGTACCTTCGAAATTTTCGTTTGTAACTCAAAGGGATAGGAGCTAGAGAGAAATCAAAGTTCCGATTATTATCAGGCTATAACTTTTTTGTTTATTAATATTTTTTAAATTTTCCGACGCGTATCTCTTAAGAATAGTTTCCATCCGTTTCTACCTTCGATATTTTCGTTTGTACCTCAAAAGAATAGGAGTTAGAGAGAAATCAAAGTTCCGATTGATTATCAGGCTATAACTTTTTTGTTCATTATTATTTTTTCAATTTTCCGACGCGGATCTCATAAGAATAGTTCCCACCCGTTTGTACCTTCGAAATTTTCGATTGTAACTCAAAGGAATAGGAGTTAGAGAGAAATCAAAGTTCCAATTTTTCATCAGCTTATAACTTTTTTGTTCATTAATATTTTCTTAATTTTCCGACGCGGGTCTCTTAGGAATCGTTCCCACCCGTTTGTACCTACGAAACTTTCGTTTGTAACTCAAAGAAATAGGAGCTAGAGAGAAATCAAAGTTCCGATTGATTATCAGGCTATAACTTTTTTGTTTATTAATATTTTTTCAATTTTCCAATGTGGATCTCTTAAGAATAGTTCCCTACCGTTTGTACCTTCAATATTTTCGATTGTACCTCAAAGGAATAGGAGCTAGAGAAAAATCAAAGTTCCGATTGTTTATCAGGCTATAACTTTTTGTTTTTTAATACTTTTAAATTTTCCGACGCGGATCTCTTAGGAATCGTTCCCACCCGTTTGTACCTTCGATATTTTCGTTTGTAACTCAGAGGAATAAAAGTTAGAGAGAAATCAAATCAAAGTTTCCAATTTTTTATCAGCTTATAACTTTTTTGTTTGTTAATATTTTTTCAATTTTCCGACGCGGATCTCTTAAGAATAGTTTCCATCCGTTTCTACCCTCGATATTTTCGTGTGTACCTCAAAAGAATAGGAGTTAGAAAGAAATCAATGTTCCGATTGTTTATCAAGCTATGCCCTTTTTGTTTATTAATGGTTTTTCAATTTTCCGACGCGGATCTCTTAGGAATCGTTCCCACCCGTTTGTACCTTCGAAATTTTCGTTTGTAACTCAGAGGAATAAAAGTTAGAGAGAACTCAAATCAAAATTTCCAATTTTTTATTAGCTTATAACTTTTTTGTTTATTAATATTTTTTCAATTTTCCAATGTGGATCTCTTAAGAATAGTTCCCTACCGTTTGTACCTTCGATATTTTCGTTTGTACCTCAAAGTAATAGGAGTTAGAGGAAAATCAAAGTTCCGATTTTTCATCAGCTTATAACTTTTTTGTTCATTAATATTTTTTCAATTTTCCGTTGCGGATCTCATAAGAATAGATCTCACCCGTTTGTACCTACGAAACTTTCGTTTGTAACTCAAAGGAATAGGAGCTAGAGAGATATCAAAGTTCCGATTGATTATCAGGCTATAACTTTTTTGTTTATTAATATTTTTTCAATTTTCCGATGTGGATCACTTAAGAATAGTTCCCACCCGTTTGTACCTTCGAAATGTTCGTTTGCACCTCAAAGTAATAGGAGTTAGAGAGAAATCAAAGTTCCGATTGTTTATCAAGCTATAACTTTTTTGTTTATTAATATTTTTTCAATTTTCCGATGTGGATCACTTAAGAATAGTTCCCACCCGTTTGTACCTTCGAAATTTTCGTTTGTAACTCAAAGGGATAGGAGCTAGAGAAAAATCACAGTTCCGATTGTTTATCAGGCTATAACTTTTTGTTTTTTAATATTTTTCAATTTTCCGACGCGGATCTCTTAGGAATCGTTCCCACCCGTTTGTACCTTCGAAATTTTCGTTTGTAACTCAAAGGGATAGGAGCTAGAGAGAAATCAAAGTTCCGATTATTATCAGGCTATAACTTTTTTGTTTATTAATATTTTTTAAATTTTCCGACGCGTATCTCTTAAGAATAGTTTCCATCCGTTTCTACCTTCGATATTTTCGTTTGTACCTCAAAAGAATAGGAGTTAGAGAGAAATCAAAGTTCCGATTGATTATCAGGCTATAACTTTTTTGTTTATTAATATTTTTTTAATTTTCCGACGCGGGTCTCTTAGGTATCGTTCCCACCCGTTTGTACCTTCGAAATTTTCGTTTGTAACTCAAAGGGATAGGAGCTAGAGAGAAATCAAAGTTCCGATTATTATCAGGCTATAACTTTTTTGTTTATTAATATTTTTTAAATTTTCCGACGCGTATCTCTTAAGAATAGTTTCCATCCGTTTCTACCTTCGATATTTTCGTTTGTACCTCAAAAGAATAGGGGTTAGAGAGAAATCAAAGTTCCGATTGATTATCAGGCTATAACTTTTTTGTTCATTAATATTTTTTCAATTTTCCGACGCGGATCTCATAAGAATAGTTCCCACCCGTTTGTACCTTCGAAATTTTCGTTTGTAACTCAGAGGAATAGAAGTTAGAGAGAAATCAAATCAAAATTTCCAATTTTTTATCAGCTTATAACTTTTTTGTTTATTAATATTTTTTCAATTTTCCGATGCGGATCTCATAAGTATAGATCTCACCCGTTGTACCTTCGAAATTTTCGTTTGTAACTCAGAGGAATAAAAGTTAGAGAGAAATCAAATCAAAATTTCCAATTTTTTATCAGCTTATAACTTTTTTGTTTATTAATATTTTTTTAATTTTCCGACGCGGATCTCATAAGAATAGTTCCCACCCGTTTGTACCTTCGAAATTTTCGTTTGTAACTCAAAGGAATAGGAGTTAGAGAGAAATCAATGTTCCGATTGATTATCAGGCTATAACTTTTTTGTTTATTAATATTTTTTCAATTTTCCGTTGCGGATCTCATAAGAATAGATCTCACCCGTTTGTACCTACGAAACTTTCGTTTGTAACTCAAAGTAATAGGAGTTAGAGGAAAATCAAAGTTCCGATTGATTATCAGGCTATAACTTTTTTGTTTATTAATGTTTTTCAATTTTGCGTCGTGGATCTCTTAGGAATCGTTCCCACCCGTATGTTCCTTCGAAATTTTCGTTTGTACCTCAAAGTAATAGGAGTTAGAGGAAAATCAAAGTTCCGATTTTTCATCAGCTTATAACTTTTTTGATCATTAATATTTTTTCAATTTTCCGTTGCGGATCTCATAAGAATAGATCTCACCCGTTTGTACCTACGAAACTTTCATTTGTAACTCAAAGGAATAGGAGCTAGAGAGATATCAAAGTTCCGATTATTATCAGGCTATAACTTTTTGTTTTTTAATATTTTTCAATTTTCCGACGCGGATCACTTAAGAATAGTTCCCACCCGTTTGTACCTTCGAAATGTTCGTTTGCACCTCAAAGTAATAGGAGTTAGAGAGAAATCAAAGTTCCGATTGTTTATCAAGCTATAACTTTTTTATTTATTAATATTTTTTTAATTTTCCGACGCGGATCTCATAAGAATAGTTCTCACCCGTTTGTACCTTCGAAATTTTCGTTTGCATCTCAAAGGAATAGGAGTTCTAGAGAAATCAAAGTTCCGATTATTATCAGGCTATAACTTTTTTGTTTATTAATATATTTTTAATTTTCCGACGCGGGTCTCTTAGGTATCGTTCCCACCCGTTTGTACCTTCGAAATTTTCGTTTGTAACTCAAAGGGATAGGAGCTAGAGAGAAATCAAAGTTCCGATTATTATCAGGCTATAACTTTTTTGTTTATTAATATTTTTTAAATTTTCCGACGCGTATCTCTTAAGAATAGTTTCCATCCGTTTCTACCTTCGATATTTTCGTTTGTACCTCAAAGGAATAGGAGCTAGAGAGATATCAAAGTTCCGATTGATTATCAGGCTATAACTTTTTTGTTTATTAATATTTTTTAATTTTCCGATGTGGATCACTTAAGAATAGTTCCCACCCGTTTGTACCTTCGAAATGTTCGTTTGCACCTCAAAGTAATAGGAGTTAGAGAGAAATCAAAGTTCCAATTTTTCATCAGCTTATACCTTTTTTGTTCATTAATATTTTTTCAATTTACCGACGCGGATCTCATAAGAATCGTTCCCACCCGTATGTGCCTTCGAAATTTTCGTTTGTACCTCAAAGGAATAGAAGTTAGAGAGAAATCAAATCAAAGTTCCGATTTTTCATCAGCTTATAACTTTTTTGTTCATTAATATTTTTTCAATTTTCCGACGCGGATCTCATAAGAATAGTTCCCACCCGTTTGTACCTTCGAAATTTTCGTTTGTAACTCAAAGGCATAAGAGCTAGAGAGAAATCAAAGTTCCGATTGTTTATCAGGCTATAACTTTTTGTTTTTTAATATTTTTCAATTTTCCGACGCGGATCTTATAAGAATAGTTCTCACCCGTTTGTACCTTCGAAATTTTCGTTTGCATCTCAAAGGAATAGGAGTTCTAGAGAAATCAAAGTTCCGATTATTATCAGGCTATAACTTTTTTGTTTATTAATATATTTTTAATTTTCCGACGCGGGTCTCTTAGGTATCGTTCCCACCCGTTTGTACCTTCGAAATTTTCGTTTGTAACTCAAAGGGATAGGAGCTAGAGAGAAATCAAAGTTCCGATTATTATCAGGCTATAACTTTTTTGTTTATTAATATTTTTTAAATTTTCCGACGCGTATCTCTTAAGAATAGTTTCCATCCGTTTCTACCTTCGATATTTTCGTTTGTACCTCAAAAGAATAGGAGTTAGAGAGAAATCAAAGTTCCGATTGATTATCAGGCTATAACTTTTTTGTTCATTATTATTTTTTCAATTTTCCGACGCGGATCTCATAAGAATAGTTCCCACCCGTTTGTACCTTCGAAATTTTCGATTGTAACTCAAAGGAATAGGAGTTAGAGAGAAATCAAAGTTCCTTTTGATTATCAGGCTATAACTTTTTTGTTCATTATTATTTTTTCAATTTTCCTACGCGGATCTCATAAGAATAGTTCCCACCCGTTTGTACCTTCGAAATTTTCGTTTGTAACTCAGAGGAATAGAAGTTAGAGAGAAATCAAATCAAAATTTCCAATTTTTTATCAGCTTATAACTTTTTTGTTTATTAATATTTTTTCAATTTTCCGATGCGGATCTCATAAGCATAGATCTCACCCGTTGTACCTTCGAAATTTTCGTTTGTAACTCAGAGGAATAAAAGTTAGAGAGAAATCAAATCAAAATTTCCAATTTTTTATCAGCTTATAACTTTTTTGTTCATTAATATTTTTTCAATTTTCCGACGCGGATCTCATAAGAATAGTTCCCACCCGTTTGTACCTTCGAAATTTTCGTTTGTAACTCAAAGGAATAGGAGTTCTAGAGAAATCAAAGTTCCGACTGATTATCAGGGTATAACTTTTTTGTTTATTATTATTTTTTCAATTTTCCGGAGCGTATCTCTTAAGAATAGTTTCCATCTGTTTCTACCTTCGATATTTTCGTTTGTAACTCAAAGGAATAGGAGTTAGAGAGAAATCAAAGTTCCGATTGATTATCAGGCTATGACTTTTTTGTTTATTAATATTTTTTTAATTTTCCGATGTGGATCACTTAAGAATAGTTCCCACCCGTTTGTACCTTCGAAATTTTCGTTTGTAACTCAAAGGGATAGGAGCTAGAGAAACATCACAGTTCCGATTGTTTATCAGGCTATAACTTTTTGTTTTTTAATATTTTTCAATTTTCCGACGCGGATCTCTTAGGAATCGTTCCCACCCGTTTGTACCTTCGAAATTTTCGTTTGTAACTCAGAGGAATAAAAGTTAGAGAGAAATCAAATCAAAATTTCCATTTTTTATTAGCTTATAACTTTTTTGTTTATTAATATTTTTTCAATTTTCCAATGTGGATCTCTTAAGAATAGTTCCCACCCGTTTGTACCTTCGATATTTTCGTTTGTACCTCAAAAGAATAGGAATTAGAGAAAAATCAAAGTTCCGATTTTTCATCAGCTTATAACTTTTTTGTTCATTAATATTTTTTCAATTTTCCGACGCGGATCTCATAAGAATAGTTCCCACCCGTTTGTACCTTCGAAATTTTCGTTTGTAACTCAAAGGAATAGGAGTTAGAGAGAAATCAATGTTCCGATTGATTATCAGGCTATAACTTTTTTGTTTATTAATGTTTTTCAATTTTGCGTCGTGGATCTCTTAGGAATCGTTCCCACCCGTATGTTCCTTCGAAATTTTCGTTTGTACCTCAAAGTAATAGGAGTTAGAGGAAAATCAAAGTTCCGATTTTTCATCAGCTTATAACTTTTTTGATCATTAATATTTTTTCAATTTTCCGTTGCGGATCTCATAAGAATAGATCTCACCCGTTTGTACCTACGAAACTTTCATTTGTAACTCAAAGGAATAGGAGCTAGAGAGATATCAAAGTTCCGATTATTATCAGGCTATAACTTTTTGTTTTTTAATATTTTTCAATTTTCCGACGCGGATCACTTAAGAATAGTTCCCACCCGTTTGTACCTTCGAAATGTTCGTTTGCACCTCAAAGTAATAGGAGTTAGAGAGAAATCAAAGTTCCGATTGTTTATCAAGCTATAACTTTTTTATTTATTAATATTTTTTTAATTTTCCGACGCGGATCTCATAAGAATAGTTCTCACCCGTTTGTACCTTCGAAATTTTCGTTTGCATCTCAAAGGAATAGGAGTTCTAGAGAAATCAAAGTTCCGATTATTATCAGGCTATAACTTTTTTGTTTATTAATATATTTTTAATTTTCCGACGCGGGTCTCTTAGGTATCGTTCCCACCCGTTTGTACCTTCGAAATTTTCGTTTGTAACTCAAAGGGATAGGAGCTAGAGAGAAATCAAAGTTCCGATTATTATCAGGCTATAACTTTTTTGTTTATTAATATTTTTTAAATTTTCCGACGCGTATCTCTTAAGAATAGTTTCCATCCGTTTCTACCTTCGATATTTTCGTTTGTACCTCAAAGGAATAGGAGCTAGAGAGATATCAAAGTTCCGATTGATTATCAGGCTATAACTTTTTTGTTTATTAATATTTTTTAATTTTCCGATGTGGATCACTTAAGAATAGTTCCCACCCGTTTGTACCTTCGAAATGTTCGTTTGCACCTCAAAGTAATAGGAGTTAGAGAGAAATCAAAGTTCCGATTGTTTATCAAGCTATAACTTTTTTATTTATTAATATTTTTTTAATTTTCCGACGCGGATCTCATAAGAATAGTTCTCACCCGTTTGTACCTTCGAAATTTTCGTTTGCATCTCAAAGGAATAGGAGTTCTAGAGAAATCAAAGTTCCGATTATTATCAGGCTATAACTTTTTTGTTTATTAATATATTTTTAATTTTCCGACGCGGGTCTCTTAGGTATCGTTCCCACCCGTTTGTACCTTCGAAATTTTCGTTTGTAACTCAAAGGGATAGGAGCTAGAGAGAAATCAAAGTTCCGATTATTATCAGGCTATAACTTTTTTGTTTATTAATATTTTTTAAATTTTCCGACGCGTATCTCTTAAGAATAGTTTCCATCCGTTTCTACCTTCGATATTTTCGTTTGTACCTCAAAGGAATAGGAGCTAGAGAGATATCAAAGTTCCGATTGATTATCAGGCTATAACTTTTTTGTTTATTAATATTTTTTAATTTTCCGATGTGGATCACTTAAGAATAGTTCCCACCCGTTTGTACCTTCGAAATGTTCGTTTGCACCTCAAAGTAATAGGAGTTAGAGAGAAATCAAAGTTCCAATTTTTCATCAGCTTATACCTTTTTTGTTCATTAATATTTTTTCAATTTACCGACGCGGATCTCATAAGAATCGTTCCCACCCGTATGTGCCTTCGAAATTTTCGTTTGTACCTCAAAGGAATAGAAGTTAGAGAGAAATCAAATCAAAGTTCCGATTTTTCATCAGCTTATAACTTTTTTGTTCATTAATATTTTTTCAATTTTCCGACGCGGATCTCATAAGAATAGTTCCCACCCGTTTGTACCTTCGAAATTTTCGTTTGTAACTCAAAGGCATAAGAGCTAGAGAGAAATCAAAGTTCCGATTGTTTATCAGGCTATAACTTTTTGTTTTTTAATATTTTTCAATTTTCCGACGCGGATCTTATAAGAATAGTTCTCACCCGTTTGTACCTTCGAAATTTTCGTTTGCATCTCAAAGGAATAGGAGTTCTAGAGAAATCAAAGTTCCGATTATTATCAGGCTATAACTTTTTTGTTTATTAATATATTTTTAATTTTCCGACGCGGGTCTCTTAGGTATCGTTCCCACCCGTTTGTACCTTCGAAATTTTCGTTTGTAACTCAAAGGGATAGGAGCTAGAGAGAAATCAAAGTTCCGATTATTATCAGGCTATAACTTTTTTGTTTATTAATATTTTTTAAATTTTCCGACGCGTATCTCTTAAGAATAGTTTCCATCCGTTTCTACCTTCGATATTTTCGTTTGTACCTCAAAAGAATAGGAGTTAGAGAGAAATCAAAGTTCCGATTGATTATCAGGCTATAACTTTTTTGTTCATTATTATTTTTTCAATTTTCCGACGCGGATCTCATAAGAATAGTTCCCACCCGTTTGTACCTTCGAAATTTTCGATTGTAACTCAAAGGAATAGGAGTTAGAGAGAAATCAAAGTTCCTTTTGATTATCAGGCTATAACTTTTTTGTTCATTATTATTTTTTCAATTTTCCTACGCGGATCTCATAAGAATAGTTCCCACCCGTTTGTACCTTCGAAATTTTCGTTTGTAACTCAGAGGAATAGAAGTTAGAGAGAAATCAAATCAAAATTTCCAATTTTTTATCAGCTTATAACTTTTTTGTTTATTAATATTTTTTCAATTTTCCGATGCGGATCTCATAAGCATAGATCTCACCCGTTGTACCTTCGAAATTTTCGTTTGTAACTCAGAGGAATAAAAGTTAGAGAGAAATCAAATCAAAATTTCCAATTTTTTATCAGCTTATAACTTTTTTGTTCATTAATATTTTTTCAATTTTCCGACGCGGATCTCATAAGAATAGTTCCCACCCGTTTGTACCTTCGAAATTTTCGTTTGTAACTCAAAGGAATAGGAGTTCTAGAGAAATCAAAGTTCCGACTGATTATCAGGGTATAACTTTTTTGTTTATTATTATTTTTTCAATTTTCCGGAGCGTATCTCTTAAGAATAGTTTCCATCTGTTTCTACCTTCGATATTTTCGTTTGTAACTCAAAGGAATAGGAGTTAGAGAGAAATCAAAGTTCCGATTGATTATCAGGCTATGACTTTTTTGTTTATTAATATTTTTTTAATTTTCCGATGTGGATCACTTAAGAATAGTTCCCACCCGTTTGTACCTTCGAAATTTTCGTTTGTAACTCAAAGGGATAGGAGCTAGAGAAACATCACAGTTCCGATTGTTTATCAGGCTATAACTTTTTGTTTTTTAATATTTTTCAATTTTCCGACGCGGATCTCTTAGGAATCGTTCCCACCCGTTTGTACCTTCGAAATTTTCGTTTGTAACTCAGAGGAATAAAAGTTAGAGAGAAATCAAATCAAAATTTCCAATTTTTATTAGCTTATAACTTTTTTGTTTATTAATATTTTTTCAATTTTCCAATGTGGACCTCTTAAGAATAGTTCCCACCCGTTTGTACCTTCGATATTTTCGTTTGTACCTCAAAAGAATAGGAATTAGAGAAAAATCAAAGTTCCGATTTTTCATCAGCTTATAACTTTTTTGTTCATTAATATTTTTTCAATTTTCCGACGCGGATCTCATAAGAATAGTTCCCACCCGTTTGTACCTTCGAAATTTTCGTTTGTAACTCAAAGGAATAGGAGTTAGAGAGAAATCAATGTTCCGATTGATTATCAGGCTATAACTTTTTTGTTTATTAATGTTTTTCAATTTTGCGTCGTGGATCTCTTAGGAATCGTTCCCACCCGTATGTTCCTTCGAAATTTTCGTTTGTACCTCAAAGTAATAGGAGTTAGAGGAAAATCAAAGTTCCGATTTTTCATCAGCTTATAACTTTTTTGTTCATTAATATTTTTTCAATTTTCCGTTGCGGATCTCATAAGAATAGATCTCACCCGTTTGTACCTACGAAACTTTCGTTTGTAACTCAAAGGAATAGGAGCTAGAGAGATATCAAAGTTCCGATTGATTATCAGGCTATAACTTTTTTGTTTATTAATATTTTTTCAATTTTCCGATGTGGATCACTTAAGAATAGTTCCCACCCGTTTGTACCTTCGAAATGTTCGTTTGCACCTCAAAGTAATACAAGTTAGAGAGAAATCAAAGTTCCGATTGTTTATCAAGCTATAACTTTTTTGTTTATTAATATTTTTTCAATTTTCCGATGTGGATCACTTAAGAATAGTTCCCACCCGTTTGTACCTTCGAAATTTTCGTTTGTAACTCAAAGGGATAGGAGCTAGAGAAAAATCACAGTTCCGATTGTTTATCAGGCTATAACTTTTTGTTTTTTAATATTTTTCAATTTTCCGACGCGGATCTCTTAGGAATCGTTCCCACCCGTTTGTACCTTCGAAATTTTCGTTTGTAACTCAGAGGAATAAAAGTTAGAGAGAACTCAAATCAAAATTTCCAATTTTTTATTAGCTTATAACTTTTTTGTTTATTAATATTTTTTCAATTTTCCAATGTGGATCTCTTAAGAATAGTTCCCACCCGTTTGAACCTTCGAAATTTTCGTTTGCATCTCAAAGGAATAGGAATTCTAGAGACATCAAAGTTCCGATTATTATCAGGCTATAACTTTTTTGTTTATTAATATATTTTTAATTTTCCGACGCGGGTCTCTTAGGTATCGTTCCCACCCGTTTGTACCTTCGAAATTTTCGTTTGTAACTCAAAGGGATAGGAGCTAGAGAGAAATCAAAGTTCCGATTATTATCAGGCTATAACTTTTTTGTTTATTAATATTTTTTAAATTTTCCGACGCGTATCTCTTAAGAATAGTTTCCATCCGTTTCTACCTTCGATATTTTCGTTTGTACCTCAAAAGAATAGGAGTTAGAGAGAAATCAAAGTTCCGATTGTTTATCAGGCTATAACTTTTTTGTTCATTATTATTTTTTCAATTTTCCGACGCGGATCTCATAAGAATAGTTCCCACCCGTTTGTACCTTCGAAATTTTCGTTTGTAACTCAGAGGAATAGAAGTTAGAGAGAAATCAAATCAAAATTTCCAATTTTTTATCAGCTTATAACTTTTTTGTTTATTAATATTTTTTCAATTTTCCGATGCGGATCTCATAAGTATAGATCTCACCCGTTGTACCTTCGAAATTTTCGTTTGTAACTCAGAGGAATAAAAGTTAGAGAGAAATCAAATCAAAATTTCCAATTTTTTATCAGCTTATAACTTTTTTGTTTATTAATATTTTTTTAATTTTCCGACGCGGATCTCATAAGAATAGTTCCCACTCGTTTGTACCTTCGAAATTTTCGTTTGTAACTCAAAGGAATAGGAGTTAGAGAGAAATCAAAGTTCCTTTTGTTTATCAGGCTATAACTTTTTGTTTTTTAATATTTTTCAATTTTCCGACGCGGATCTCATAAGAATAGTTCCCACCCGTTTGTACCTTCGAAATTTTCGTTTGTAACTCAAAGGAATAGGAGTTAGAGAGAAATCAATGTTCCGATTGATTATCAGGCTATAACTTTTTTGTTTATTAATATTTTTTTAATTTTCCGATGTGGATCACTTAAGAATAGTTCCCACCCGTTTGTACCTTCGAAATTTTCGTTTGTAACTCAAAGGGATAGGAGCTAGAGAAACATCACAGTTCCGATTGTTTATCAGGCTATAACTTTTTGTTTTTTAATATTTTTCAATTTTCCGACGCAGATCTCATAAGAATAGTTCCCACCCGTTTGTACCTTCGAAATTTTCGTTTGTAACTCAAAGGAATAGGAGTTAGAGAGAAATCAAAGTTCCGATTGATTATCAGGCTATAACTTTTTTGTTTATTAATATTTTTTCAATTTTCCGTTGCGGATCTCATAAGAATAGATCTCACCCGTTTGTACCTACGAAACTTTCGTTTGTAACTCAACGTAATAGGAGTTAGAGGAAAATCAAAGTTCCGATTGATTATCAGGCTATAACTTTTTTGTTTATTAATGTTTTTCAATTTTGCGTCGAGGATCTCTTAGGAATCGTTCCCACCCGTATGTTCCTTCGAAATTTTCGTTTGTACCTCAAAGTAATAGGAGTTAGAGGAAAATCAAAGTTCCGATTTTTCATCAGCTTATAACTTTTTTGATCATTAATATTTTTTCAATTTTCCGTTGCGGATCTCATAAGAATAGATCTCACCCGTTTGTACCTACGAAACTTTCGTTTGTAACTCAAAGGAATAGGAGCTAGAGAGATATCAAAGTTCCGATTGATTATCAGGCTATAACTTTTTTGTTTATTAATATTTTTTCAATTTTCCGATGTGGATCACTTAAGAATAGTTCCCACCCGTTTGTACCTTCGAAATGTTCGTTTGCACCTCAAAGTAATAGGAGTTAGAGAGAAATCAAAGTTCCGATTGTTTATCAAGCTATAACTTTTTTGTTTATTAATATTTTTTCAATTTTCCGATGTGGATCACTTAAGAATAGTTCCCACCCGTTTGTACCTTCGAAATTTTCGTTTGTAACTCAAAGGGATAGGAGCTAGAGAAAAATCAAAGTTCCGATTGTTTATCAGGCTATAACTTTTTGTTTTTTAATATTTTTCAATTTTCCGACGCGGATCTCTTAGGAATCGTTCCCACCCGTTTGTACCTTCGAAATTTTCGTTTGTAACTCAGAGGAATAAAAGTTAGAGAGAACTCAAATCAAAATTTCCAATTTTTTATTAGCTTATAACTTTTTTGTTTATTAATATTTTTTCAATTTTCCAATGTGGATCTCTTAAGAATAGTTCCCACCCGTTTGAACCTTCGAAATTTTCGTTTGTAACTCAAAGGCATAAGAGCTAGAGAGAAATCAAAGTTCCGATTGTTTATCAGGCTTTAACTTTTTGTTTTTTAATATTTTTCAATTTTCCGACGCGGATCTCATAAGAACAGTTCTCACCCGTTTGTACCTTCGAAATTTTCGTTTGCATCTCAAAGGAATAGGAGTTCTAGAGACATCAAAGTTCCGATTATTATCTGGCTATAACTTTTTTGTTTATTAATATATTTTTAATTTTCCGACGCGGGTCTCTTAGGTATCGTTCCCACCCGTTTGTACCTTCGAAATTTTCGTTTGTAACTCAAAGGGATAGGAGCTAGAGAGAAATCAAAGTTCCGATTATTATCAGGCTATAACTTTTTTGTTTATTAATATTTTTTAAATTTTCCGACGCGTATCTCTTAAGAATAGTTTCCATCCGTTTCTACCTTCGATATTTTCGTTTGTACCTCAAAAGAATAGGAGTTAGAGAGAAATCAAAGTTCCGATTGATTATCAGGCTATAACTTTTTTGTTTATTAATATATTTTTAATTTTCCGACGCGGGTCTCTTAGGTATCGTTCCCACCCGTTTGTACCTTCGAAATTTTCGTTTGTAACTCAAAGGGATAGGAGCTAGAGAGAAATCAAAGTTCCGATTATTATCAGGCTATAACTTTTTTGTTTATTAATATTTTTTAAATTTTCCGACGCGTATCTCATAAGAATAGTTCCCACTCGTTTGTACCTTCGAAATTTTCGTTTGTAACTCAAAGGAATAGGAGTTAGAGAGAAATCAAAGTTCCTTTTGTTTATCAGGCTATAACTTTTTGTTTTTTAATATTTTTCAATTTTCCGACGCGGATCTCATAAGAATAGTTCCCACCCGTTTGTACCTTCGAAATTTTCGTTTGTAACTCAAAGGAATAGGAGTTAGAGAGAAATCAATGTTCCGATTGATTATCAGGCTATAACTTTTTTGTTTATTAATATTTTTTTAATTTTCCGATGTGGATCACTTAAGAATAGTTCCCACCCGTTTGTACCTTCGAAATTTTCGTTTGTAACTCAAAGGGATAGGAGCTAGAGAAACATCACAGTTCCGATTGTTTATCAGGCTATAACTTTTTGTTTTTTAATATTTTTCAATTTTCCGACGCAGATCTCATAAGAATAGTTCCCACCCGTTTGTACCTTCGAAATTTTCGTTTGTAACTCAAAGGAATAGGAGTTAGAGAGAAATCAATGTTCCGATTGATTATCAGGCTATAACTTTTTTGTTTATTAATATTTTTTCAATTTTCCGTTGCGGATCTCATAAGAATAGATCTCACCCGTTTGTACCTACGAAACTTTCGTTTGTAACTCAACGTAATAGGAGTTAGAGGAAAATCAAAGTTCCGATTGATTATCAGGCTATAACTTTTTTGTTTATTAATGTTTTTCAATTTTGCGTCGTGGATCTCTTAGGAATCGTTCCCACCCGTATGTTCCTTCGAAATTTTCGTTTGTACCTCAAAGTAATAGGAGTTAGAGGAAAATCAAAGTTCCGATTTTTCATCAGCTTATAACTTTTTTGATCATTAATATTTTTTCAATTTTCCGTTGCGGATCTCATAAGAATAGATCTCACCCGTTTGTACCTACGAAACTTTCGTTTGTAACTCAAAGGAATAGGAGCTAGAGAGATATCAAAGTTCCGATTGATTATCAGGCTATAACTTTTTTGTTTATTAATATTTTTTCAATTTTCCGATGTGGATCACTTAAGAATAGTTCCCACCCGTTTGTACCTTCGAAATGTTCGTTTGCACCTCAAAGTAATAGGAGTTAGAGAGAAATCAAAGTTCCGATTGTTTATCAGGCTATAACTTTTTTGTTTATTAATATTTTTTCAATTTTCCGATGTGGATCACTTAAGAATAGTTCCCACCCGTTTGTACCTTCGAAATTTTCGTTTGTAACTCAAAGGGATAGGAGCTAGAGAAAAATCAAAGTTCCGATTGTTTATCAGGCTATAACTTTTTGTTTTTTAATATTTTTCAATTTTCCGACGCGGATCTCTTAGGAATAGTTCCCACCCGTTTGTACCTTCGAAATTTTCGTTTGTAACTCAGAGGAATAAAAGTTAGAGAGAACTCAAATCAAAATTTCCAATTTTTTATTAGCTTATAACTTTTTTGTTTATTAATATTTTTTCAATTTTCCAATGTGGATCTCTTAAGAATAGTTCCCACCCGTTTGAACCTTCGAAATTTTCGTTTGTAACTCAAAGGCATAAGAGCTAGAGAGAAATCAAAGTTCCGATTGTTTATCAGGCTTTAACTTTTTGTTTTTTAATATTTTTCAATTTTCCGACGCGGATCTCATAAGAATAGTTCTCACCCGTTTGTACCTTCGAAATTTTCGTTTGCATCTCAAAGGAATAGGAGTTCTAGAGACATCAAAGTTCCGATTATTATCTGGCTATAACTTTTTTGTTTATTAATATATTTTTAATTTTCCGACGCGGGTCTCTTAGGTATCGTTCCCACCCGTTTGTACCTTCGAAATTTTCGTTTGTAACTCAAAGGGATAGGAGCTAGAGAGAAATCAAAGTTCCGATTATTATCAGGCTATAACTTTTTTGTTTATTAATATTTTTTAAATTTTCCGACGCGTATCTCTTAAGAATAGTTTCCATCCGTTTCTACCTTCGATATTTTCGTTTGTACCTCAAAAGAATAGGAGTTAGAGAGAAATCAAAGTTCCGATTGATTATCAGTCTATAACTTTTTTGTTCATTATTATTTTTTCAATTTTCCGACGCGGATCTCATAAGAATAGTTCCCACCCGTTTGTACCTTCGAAATTTTCGATTGTAACTCAAAGGAATAGGAGTTAGAGAGAAATCAAAGTTCCTTTTGATTATCAGGCTATAACTTTTTTGTTCATTATTATTTTTTCAATTTTCCTACGCGGATCTCATAAGAATAGTTCCCACCCGTTTGTACCTTCGAAATTTTCGTTTGTAACTCAGAGGAATAGAAGTTAGAGAGAAATCAAATCAAAATTTCCAATTTTTTATCAGCTTATAACTTTTTTGTTTATTAATATTTTTTCAATTTTCCGATGCGGATCTCATAAGTATAGATCTCACCCGTTGTACCTTCGAAATTTTCGTTTGTAACTCAGAGGAATAAAAGTTAGAGAGAAATCAAATCAAAATTTCCAATTTTTTATCAGCTTATAACTTTTTTGTTCATTAATATTTTTTCAATTTTCCGACGCGGATCTCATAAGAATAGTTCCCACCCGTTTGTACCTTCGAAATTTTCGTTTGTAACTCAAAGGAATAGGAGTTCTAGAGAAATCAAAGTTCCGATTGCTTATCAGGCTATAACTTTTTTGTTTATTAATATTTTTTTAATTTTCCGATGTGGATCACTTAAGAATAGTTCCCACCCGTTTGTACCTTCGAAATTTTCGTTTGTAACTCAAAGGGATAGGAGCTAGAGAAACATCACAGTTCCGATTGTTTATCAGGCTATAACTTTTTGTTTTTTAATATTTTTCAATTTTCCGACGCGGATCTCTTAGGAATCGTTCCCACCCGTTTGTACCTTCGAAATTTTCGTTTGTAACTCAGAGGAATAAAAGTTAGAGAGAAATCAAATCAAAATTTCCAATTTTTATTAGCTTATAACTTTTTTGTTTATTAATATTTTTTCAATTTTCCAATGTGGATCTCTTAAGAATAGTTCCCTACCGTTTGTACCTTCGATATTTTCGTTTGTACCTCAAAGTAATAGGAGTTAGAGGAAAATCAAAGTTCCGATTTTTCATCAGCTTATAACTTTTTTGTTCATTAATATTTTTTCAATTTTCCGTTGCGGATCTCATAAGAATAGATCTCACCCGTTTGTACCTACGAAACTTTCGTTTGTAACTCAAAGGAATAGGAGCTAGAGAGATATCAAAGTTCCGATTGATTATCAGGCTATAACTTTTTTGTTTATTAATATTTTTTCAATTTTCCGATGTGGATCACTTAAGAATAGTTCCCACCCGTTTGTACCTTCGAAATGTTCGTTTGCACCTCAAAGTAATAGGAGTTAGAGAGAAATCAAAGTTCCGATTGTTTATCAAGCTATAACTTTTTTGTTTATTAATATTTTTTCAATTTTCCGATGTGGATCACTTAAGAATAGTTCCCACCCGTTTGTACCTTCGAAATTTTCGTTTGTAACTCAAAGGGATAGGAGCTAGAGAAAAATCACAGTTCCGATTGTTTATCAGGCTATAACTTTTTGTTTTTTAATATTTTTCAATTTTCCGACGCGGATCTCTTAGGAATCGTTCCCACCCGTTTGTACCTTCGAAATTTTCGTTTGTAACTCAGAGGAATAAAAGTTAGAGAGAACTCAAATCAAAATTTCCAATTTTTTATTAGCTTATAACTTTTTTGTTTATTAATATTTTTTCAATTTTCCAATGTGGATCTCTTAAGAATAGTTCCCACCCGTTTGAACCTTCGAAATTTTCGTTTGTAACTCAAAGGCATAAGAGCTAGAGAGAAATCAAAGTTCCGATTGTTTATCAGGCTTTAACTTTTTGTTTTTTAATATTTTTCAATTTTCCGACGCGGATCTCATAAGAATAGTTCTCACCCGTTTGTACCTTCGAAATTTTCGTTTGCATCTCAAAGGAATAGGAGTTCTAGAGACATCAAAGTTCCGATTATTATCTGGCTATAACTTTTTTGTTTATTAATATATTTTTAATTTTCCGACGCGGGTCTCTTAGGTATCGTTCCCACCCGTTTGTACCTTCGAAATTTTCGTTTGTAACTCAGAGGAATAAAAGTTAGAGAGAACTCAAATCAAAATTTCCAATTTTTTATTAGCTTATAACTTTTTTGTTTATTAATATTTTTTCAATTTTCCAATGTGGATCTCTTAAGAATAGTTCCCACCCGTTTGAACCTTCGAAATTTTCGTTTGTAACTCAAAGGCATAAGAGCTAGAGAGAAATCAAAGTTCCGATTGTTTATCAGGCTTTAACTTTTTGTTTTTTAATATTTTTCAATTTTCCGACGCGGATCTCATAAGAATAGTTCTCACCCGTTTGTACCTTCGAAATTTTCGTTTGCATCTCAAAGGAATAGGAGTTCTAGAGACATCAAAGTTCCGATTATTATCTGGCTATAACTTTTTTGTTTATTAATATATTTTTAATTTTCCGACGCGGGTCTCTTAGGTATCGTTCCCACCCGTTTGTACCTTCGAAATTTTCGTTTGTAACTCAAAGGGATAGGAGCTAGAGAGAAATCAAAGTTCCGATTATTATCAGGCTATAACTTTTTTGTTTATTAATATTTTTTAAATTTTCCGACGCGTATCTCTTAAGAATAGTTTCCATCCGTTTCTACCTTCGATATTTTCGTTTGTACCTCAAAAGAATAGGAGTTAGAGAGAAATCAAAGTTCCGATTGATTATCAGGCTATAACTTTTTTGTTCATTATTATTTTTTCAATTTTCCGACGCGGATCTCATAAGAATAGTTCCCACCCGTTTGTACCTTCGAAATTTTCGATTGTAACTCAAAGGAATAGGAGTTAGAGAGAAATCAAAGTTCCTTTTGATTATCAGGCTATAACTTTTTTGTTCATTATTATTTTTTCAATTTTCCTACGCGGATCTCATAAGAATAGTTCCCACCCGTTTGTACCTTCGAAATTTTCGTTTGTAACTCAGAGGAATAGAAGTTAGAGAGAAATCAAATCAAAATTTCCAATTTTTTATCAGCTTATAACTTTTTTGTTTATTAATATTTTTTCAATTTTCCGATGCGGATCTCATAAGTATAGATCTCACCCGTTGTACCTTCGAAATTTTCGTTTGTAACTCAGAGGAATAAAAGTTAGAGAGAAATCAAATCAAAATTTCCAATTTTTTATCAGCTTATAACTTTTTTGTTCATTAATATTTTTTCAATTTTCCGACGCGGATCTCATAAGAATAGTTCCCACCCGTTTGTACCTTCGAAATTTTCGTTTGTAACTCAAAGGAATAGGAGTTCTAGAGAAATCAAAGTTCCGATTGCTTATCAGGCTATAACTTTTTTGTTTATTAATATTTTTTTAATTTTCCGATGTGGATCACTTAAGAATAGTTCCCACCCGTTTGTACCTTCGAAATTTTCGTTTGTAACTCAAAGGGATAGGAGCTAGAGAAACATCACAGTTCCGATTGTTTATCAGGCTATAACTTTTTGTTTTTTAATATTTTTCAATTTTCCGACGCGGATCTCTTAGGAATCGTTCCCACCCGTTTGTACCTTCGAAATTTTCGTTTGTAACTCAGAGGAATAAAAGTTAGAGAGAAATCAAATCAAAATTTCCAATTTTTATTAGCTTATAACTTTTTTGTTTATTAATATTTTTTCAATTTTCCAATGTGGATCTCTTAAGAATAGTTCCCTACCGTTTGTACCTTCGATATTTTCGTTTGTACCTCAAAGTAATAGGAGTTAGAGGAAAATCAAAGTTCCGATTTTTCATCAGCTTATAACTTTTTTGTTCATTAATATTTTTTCAATTTTCCGTTGCGGATCTCATAAGAATAGATCTCACCCGTTTGTACCTACGAAACTTTCGTTTGTAACTCAAAGGAATAGGAGCTAGAGAGATATCAAAGTTCCGATTGATTATCAGGCTATAACTTTTTTGTTTATTAATATTTTTTCAATTTTCCGATGTGGATCACTTAAGAATAGTTCCCACCCGTTTGTACCTTCGAAATGTTCGTTTGCACCTCAAAGTAATAGGAGTTAGAGAGAAATCAAAGTTCCGATTGTTTATCAAGCTATAACTTTTTTGTTTATTAATATTTTTTCAATTTTCCGATGTGGATCACTTAAGAATAGTTCCCACCCGTTTGTACCTTCGAAATTTTCGTTTGTAACTCAAAGGGATAGGAGCTAGAGAAAAATCACAGTTCCGATTGTTTATCAGGCTATAACTTTTTGTTTTTTAATTTTTTTCAATTTTCCGACGCGGATCTCTTAGGAATCGTTCCCACCCGTTTGTACCTTCGAAATTTTCGTTTGTAACTCAAAGTGATAGGAGCTAGAGAGAAATCAAAGTTCCGATTATTATCAGGCTATAACTTTTTTGTTTATTAATATTTTTTAAATTTTCCGACGCGTATCTCTTAAGAATAGTTTCCATCCGTTTCTACCTTCGATATTTTCGTTTGTACCTCAAAAGAATAGGAGTTAGAGAGAAATCAAAGTTCCGATTGATTATCAGGCTATAACTTTTTTGTTTATTAATATATTTTTAATTTTCCGACGCGGGTCTCTTAGGTATCGTTCCCACCCGTTTGTACCTTCGAAATTTTCGTTTGTAACTCAAAGGGATAGGAGCTAGAGAGAAATCAAAGTTCCGATTATTATCAGGCTATAACTTTTTTGTTTATTAATATTTTTTAAATTTTCCGACGCGTATCTCTTAAGAATAGTTTCCATCCGTTTCTACCTTCGATATTTTCGTTTGTACCTCAAAAGAATAGGGGTTAGAGAGAAATCAAAGTTCCGATTGATTATCAGGCTATAACTTTTTTGTTCATTATTATTTTTTCAATTTTCCGACGCGGATCTCATAAGAATAGTTCCCACCCGTTTGTACCTTCGAAATTTTCGTTTGTAACTCAGAGGAATAGAAGTTAGAGAGAAATCAAATCAAAATTTCCAATTTTTTATCAGCTTATAACTTTTTTGTTTATTAATATTTTTTCAATTTTCCGATGCGGATCTCATACGTATAGATCTCACCCGTTGTACCTTCGAAATTTTCGTTTGTAACTCAGAGGAATAAAAGTTAGAGAGAAATCAAATCAAAATTTCCAATTTTTTATCAGCTTATAACTTTTTTGTTTATTAATATTTTTTTAATTTTCCGACGCGGATCTCATAAGAATAGTTCCCACCCGTTTGTACCTTCGAAATTTTCGTTTGTAACTCAAAGGAATAGGAGTTAGAGAGAAATCAATGTTCCGATTGCTTATCAGGCTATAACTTTTTTGTTTATTAATATTTTTTCAATTTTCCGTTGCGGATCTCATAAGAATAGATCTCACCCGTTTGTACCTACGAAACTTTCGTTTGTAACTCAAAGTAATAGGAGTTAGAGGAAAATCAAAGTTCCGATTGATTATCAGGCTATATCTTTTTTGTTTATTAATGTTTTTCAATTTTGCGTCGTGGATCTCTTAGGAATCGTTCCCACCCGTATGTTCCTTCGAAATTTTCGTTTGTACCTCAAAGTAATAGGAGTTAGAGGAAAATCAAAGTTCCGATTTTTCATCAGCTTATAACTTTTTTGATCATTAATATTTTTTCAATTTTCCGTTGCGGATCTCATAAGAATAGATCTCACCCGTTTGTACCTACGAAACTTTCGTTTGTAACTCAAAGGAATAGGAGCTAGAGAGATATCAAAGTTCCGATTGATTATCAGGCTATAACTTTTTTGTTTATTAATATTTTTTAATTTTCCGATGTGGATCACTTAAGAATAGTTCCCACCCGTTTGTACCTTCGAAATGTTCGTTTGCACCTCAAAGTAATAGGAGTTAGAGAGAAATCAAAGTTCCGATTGTTTATCAAGCTATAACTTTTTTATTTATTAATATTTTTTTAATTTTCCGACGCGGATCTCATAAGAATAGTTCTCACCCGTTTGTACCTTCGAAATTTTCGTTTGCATCTCAAAGGAATAGGAGTTAGAGAGAAATCAAAGTTCCAATTTTTCATCAGCTTATACCTTTTTTGTTCATTAATATTTTTTCAATTTACCGACGCGGATCTCATAAGAATCGTTCCCACCCGTATGTGCCTTCGAAATTTTCGTTTGTAACTCAAAGGAATAGAAGTTAGAGAGAAATCAAATCAAAGTTCCGATTTTTCATCAGCTTATAACTTTTTTGTTCATTAATATTTTTTCAATTTTCCGACGCGGATCTCATAAGAATAGTTCCCACCCGTTTGTACCTTCGAAATTTTCGTTTGTAACTCAAAGGCATAAGAGCTAGAGAGAAATCAAAGTTCCGATTGTTTATCAGGCTATAACTTTTTGTTTTTTAATATTTTTCAATTTTCCGACGCGGATCTTATAAGAATAGTTCTCACCCGTTTGTACCTTCGAAATTTTCGTTTGCATCTCAAAGGAATAGGAGTTCTAGAGAAATCAAAGTTCCGATTATTATCAGGCTATAACTTTTTTGTTTATTAATATATTTTTAATTTTCCGACGCGGGTCTCTTAGGTATCGTTCCCACCCGTTTGTACCTTCGAAATTTTCGTTTGTAACTCAAAGGGATAGGAGCTAGAGAGAAATCAAAGTTCCAATTTTTCATCAGCTTATAACTTTTTTGTTCATTAATATTTTCTTAATTTTCCGACGCGGATCTCATAAGAATAGATCTCACCCGTTTATACCTTCGAAATTTTCGTTTGTATCTCAAAGGAATAGGAGTTAGAGAGAAATCAAAGTTCCGATTGATTATCAGGCTATAACTTTTTTGATTATTAATATTCTTTTAATTTTCCGACGCGGGTCTCTTAGGAATCGTTCCCACCCGTTTGTACCTACGAAACTTTCGTTTGTAACTCAAAGGAATAGGAGCTAGAGAGAAATCAAAGTTCCGATTGATTATCAGGCTATAACTTTTTTGTTTATTAATATTTTTTCAATTTTCCAATGTGGATCTCTTAAGAATAGTTCCCTACCGTTTGTACCTTCAATATTTTCGATTGTACCTCAAAGGAATAGGAGCTAGAGAAAAATCAAAGTTCCGATTGTTTATCAGGCTATAACTTTTTGTTTTTTAATACTTTTAAATTTTCCGACGCGGATCTCTTAGGAATCGTTCCCACCCGTTTGTACCTTCGATATTTTCGTTTGTAACTCAGAGGAATAAAAGTTAGAGAGAAATCAAATCAAAGTTTCCAATTTTTTATCAGCTTATAACTTTTTTGTTTGTTAATATTTTTTCAATTTTCCGACGCGGATCTCTTAAGAATAGTTTCCATCCGTTTCTACCCTCGATATTTTCGTGTGTACCTCAAAAGAATAGGAGTTAGAAAGAAATAAATGTTCCGATTGTTTATCAAGCTATGCCCTTTTTGTTTATTAATGGTTTTTCAATTTTCCGACGCGGATCTCTTAGGAATCGTTCCCACCCGTTTGTACCTTCGAAATTTTCGTTTGTAACTCAGAGGAATAAAAGTTAGAGAGAACTCAAATCAAAATTTCCAATTTTTTATTAGCTTATAACTTTTTTGTTTATTAATATTTTTTCAATTTTCCAATGTGGATCTCTTAAGAATAGTTCCCTACCGTTTGTACCTTCGATATTTTCGTTTGTACCTCAAAGTAATAGGAGTTAGAGGAAAATCAAAGTTCCGATTTTTCATCAGCTTATAACTTTTTTGTTCATTAATATTTTTTCAATTTTCCGTTGCGGATCTCATAAGAATAGATCTCACCCGTTTGTACCTACGAAACTTTCGTTTGTAACTCAAAGGAATAGGAGCTAGAGAGATATCAAAGTTCCGATTGATTATCAGGCTATAACTTTTTTGTTTATTAATATTTTTTCAATTTTCCGATGTGGATCACTTAAGAATAGTTCCCACCCGTTTGTACCTTCGAAATGTTCGTTTGCACCTCAAAGTAATAGGAGTTAGAGAGAAATCAAAGTTCCGATTGTTTATCAAGCTATAACTTTTTTGTTTATTAATATTTTTTCAATTTTCCGATGTGGATCACTTAAGAATAGTTCCCACCCGTTTGTACCTTCGAAATTTTCGTTTGTAACTCAAAGGGATAGGAGCTAGAGAAAAATCACAGTTCCGATTGTTTATCAGGCTATAACTTTTTGTTTTTTAATATTTTTCAATTTTCCGACGCGGATCTCTTAGGAATCGTTCCCACCCGTTTGTACCTTCGAAATTTTCGTTTGTAACTCAAAGGGATAGGAGCTAGAGAGAAATCAAAGTTCCGATTATTATCAGGCTATAACTTTTTTGTTTATTAATATTTTTTAAATTTTCCGACGCGTATCTCTTAAGAATAGTTTCCATCCGTTTCTACCTTCGATATTTTCGTTTGTACCTCAAAAGAATAGGAGTTAGAGAGAAATCAAAGTTCCGATTGATTATCAGGCTATAACTTTTTTGTTTATTAATATATTTTTAATTTTCCGACGCGGGTCTCTTAGGTATCGTTCCCACCCGTTTGTACCTTCGAAATTTTCGTTTGTAACTCAAAGGGATAGGAGCTAGAGAGAAATCAAAGTTCCGATTATTATCAGGCTATAACTTTTTTGTTTATTAATATTTTTTAAATTTTCCGACGCGTATCTCTTAAGAATAGTTTCCATCCGTTTCTACCTTCGATATTTTCGTTTGTACCTCAAAAGAATAGGGGTTAGAGAGAAATCAAAGTTCCGATTGATTATCAGGCTATAACTTTTTTGTTCATTATTATTTTTTCAATTTTCCGACGCGGATCTCATAAGAATAGTTCCCACCCGTTTGTACCTTCGAAATTTTCGTTTGTAACTCAGAGGAATAGAAGTTAGAGAGAAATCAAATCAAAATTTCCAATTTTTTATCAGCTTATAACTTTTTTGTTTATTAATATTTTTTCAATTTTCCGATGCGGATCTCATAAGTATAGATCTCACCCGTTGTACCTTCGAAATTTTCGTTTGTAACTCAGAGGAATAAAAGTTAGAGAGAAATCAAATCAAAATTTCCAATTTTTTATCAGCTTATAACTTTTTTGTTCATTAATATTTTTTCAATTTTCCGACGCGGATCTCATAAGAATAGTTCCCACCCGTTTGTACCTTCGAAATTTTCGTTTGTAACTCAAAGGAATAGGAGTTCTAGAGAAATCAAAGTTCCGACTGATTATCAGGGTATAACTTTTTTGTTTATTATTATTTTTTCAATTTTCCGGAGCGTATCTCTTAAGAATAGTTTCCATCTGTTTCTACCTTCGATATTTTCGTTTGTAACTCAAAGGAATAGGAGTTAGAGAGAAATCAAAGTTCCGATTGCTTATCAGGCTATAACTTTTTTGTTTATTAATATTTTTTTAATTTTCCGATGTGGATCACTTAAGAATAGTTCCCACCCGTTTGTACCTTCGAAATTTTCGTTTGTAACTCAAAGGGATAGGAGCTAGAGAAACATCACAGTTCCGATTGTTTATCAGGCTATAACTTTTTGTTTTTTAATATTTTTCAATTTTCCGACGCGGATCTCTTAGGAATCGTTCCCACCCGTTTGTACCTTCGAAATTTTCGTTTGTAACTCAGAGGAATAAAAGTTAGAGAGAAATCAAATCAAAATTTCCAATTTTTATTAGCTTATAACTTTTTTGTTTATTAATATTTTTTCAATTTTCCAATGTGGATCTCTTAAGAATAGTTCCCTACCGTTTGTACCTTCGATATTTTCGTTTGTACCTCAAAGTAATAGGAGTTAGAGGAAAATCAAAGTTCCGATTTTTCATCAGCTTATAACTTTTTTGTTCATTAATATTTTTTCAATTTTCCGTTGCGGATCTCATAAGAATAGATCTCACCCGTTTGTACCTTCAATATTTTCGATTGTACCTCAAAGGAATAGGAGCTAGAGAAAAATCAAAGTTCCGATTGTTTATCAGGCTATAACTTTTTGTTTTTTAATACTTTTAAATTTTCCGACGCGGATCTCTTAGGAATCGTTCCCACCCGTTTGTACCTTCGATATTTTCGTTTGTAACTCAGAGGAATAAAAGTTAGAGAGAAATCAAATCAAAGTTTCCAATTTTTTATCAGCTTATAACTTTTTTGTTTGTTAATATTTTTTCAATTTTCCGACGCGGATCTCTTAAGAATAGTTTCCATCCGTTTCTACCCTCGATATTTTCGTGTGTACCTCAAAAGAATAGGAGTTAGAAAGAAATCAATGTTCCGATTGTTTATCAAGCTATGCCCTTTTTGTTTATTAATTTTTTTTCAATTTTCCGACGCGGATCTCTTAGGAATCGTTCCCACCCGTTTGTACCTTCGAAATTTTCGTTTGTAACTCAGAGGAATAAAAGTTAGAGAGAACTCAAATCAAAATTTCCAATTTTTTATTAGCTTATAACTTTTTTGTTTATTAATATTTTTTCAATTTTCCAATGTGGATCTCTTAAGAATAGTTCCCTACCGTTTGTACCTTCGATATTTTCGTTTGTACCTCAAAGTAATAGGAGTTAGAGGAAAATCAAAGTTCCGATTTTTCATCAGCTTATAACTTTTTTGTTCATTAATATTTTTTCAATTTTCCGTTGCGGATCTCATAAGAATAGATCTCACCCGTTTGTACCTACGAAACTTTCGTTTGTAACTCAAAGGAATAGGAGCTAGAGAGATATCAAAGTTCCGATTGATTATCAGGCTATAACTTTTTTGTTTATTAATATTTTTTCAATTTTCCGATGTGGATCACTTAAGAATAGTTCCCACCCGTTTGTACCTTCGAAATGTTCGTTTGCACCTCAAAGTAATAGGAGTTAGAGAGAAATCAAAGTTCCGATTGTTTATCAAGCTATAACTTTTTTGTTTATTAATATTTTTTCAATTTTCCGATGTGGATCACTTAAGAATAGTTCCCACCCGTTTGTACCTTCGAAATTTTCGTTTGTAACTCAAAGGGATAGGAGCTAGAGAAAAATCACAGTTCCGATTGTTTATCAGGCTATAACTTTTTGTTTTTTAATATTTTTCAATTTTCCGACGCGGATCTCTTAGGAATCGTTCCCACCCGTTTGTACCTTCGAAATTTTCGTTTGTAACTCAAAGGGATAGGAGCTAGAGAGAAATCAAAGTTCCGATTATTATCAGGCTATAACTTTTTTGTTTATTAATATTTTTTAAATTTTCCGACGCGTATCTCTTAAGAATAGTTTCCATCCGTTTCTACCTTCGATATTTTCGTTTGTACCTCAAAAGAATAGGAGTTAGAGAGAAATCAAAGTTCCGATTGATTATCAGGCTATAACTTTTTTGTTTATTAATATATTTTTAATTTTCCGACGCGGGTCTCTTAGGTATCGTTCCCACCCGTTTGTACCTTCGAAATTTTCGTTTGTAACTCAAAGGGATAGGAGCTAGAGAGAAATCAAAGTTCCGATTATTATCAGGCTATAACTTTTTTGTTTATTAATATTTTTTAAATTTTCCGACGCGTATCTCTTAAGAATAGTTTCCATCCGTTTCTACCTTCGATATTTTCGTTTGTACCTCAAAAGAATAGGGGTTAGAGAGAAATCAAAGTTCCGATTGATTATCAGGCTATAACTTTTTTGTTCATTATTATTTTTTCAATTTTCCGACGCGGATCTCATAAGAATAGTTCCCACCCGTTTGTACCTTCGAAATTTTCGTTTGTAACTCAGAGGAATAGAAGTTAGAGAGAAATCAAATCAAAATTTCCAATTTTTTATCAGCTTATAACTTTTTTGTTTATTAATATTTTTTCAATTTTCCGATGCGGATCTCATAAGTATAGATCTCACCCGTTGTACCTTCGAAATTTTCGTTTGTAACTCAGAGGAATAAAAGTTAGAGAGAAATCAAATCAAAATTTCCAATTTTTTATCAGCTTATAACTTTTTTGTTCATTAATATTTTTTCAATTTTCCGACGCGGATCTCATAAGAATAGTTCCCACCCGTTTGTACCTTCGAAATTTTCGTTTGTAACTCAAAGGAATAGGAGTTCTAGAGAAATCAAAGTTCCGACTGATTATCAGGGTATAACTTTTTTGTTTATTATTATTTTTTCAATTTTCCGGAGCGTATCTCTTAAGAATAGTTTCCATCTGTTTCTACCTTCGATATTTTCGTTTGTAACTCAAAGGAATAGGAGTTAGAGAGAAATCAAAGTTCCGATTGCTTATCAGGCTATAACTTTTTTGTTTATTAATATTTTTTTAATTTTCCGATGTGGATCACTTAAGAATAGTTCCCACCCGTTTGTACCTTCGAAATTTTCGTTTGTAACTCAAAGGGATAGGAGCTAGAGAAACATCACAGTTCCGATTGTTTATCAGGCTATAACTTTTTGTTTTTTAATATTTTTCAATTTTCCGACGCGGATCTCTTAGGAATCGTTCCCACCCGTTTGTACCTTCGAAATTTTCGTTTGTAACTCAGAGGAATAAAAGTTAGAGAGAAATCAAATCAAAATTTCCAATTTTTATTAGCTTATAACTTTTTTGTTTATTAATATTTTTTCAATTTTCCAATGTGGATCTCTTAAGAATAGTTCCCTACCGTTTGTACCTTCGATATTTTCGTTTGTACCTCAAAGTAATAGGAGTTAGAGGAAAATCAAAGTTCCGATTTTTCATCAGCTTATAACTTTTTTGTTCATTAATATTTTTTCAATTTTCCGTTGCGGATCTCATAAGAATAGATCTCACCCGTTTGTACCTTCAATATTTTCGATTGTACCTCAAAGGAATAGGAGCTAGAGAAAAATCAAAGTTCCGATTGTTTATCAGGCTATAACTTTTTGTTTTTTAATACTTTTAAATTTTCCGACGCGGATCTCTTAGGAATCGTTCCCACCCGTTTGTACCTTCGATATTTTCGTTTGTAACTCAGAGGAATAAAAGTTAGAGAGAAATCAAATCAAAGTTTCCAATTTTTTATCAGCTTATAACTTTTTTGTTTGTTAATATTTTTTCAATTTTCCGACGCGGATCTCTTAAGAATAGTTTCCATCCGTTTCTACCCTCGATATTTTCGTGTGTACCTCAAAAGAATAGGAGTTAGAAAGAAATCAATGTTCCGATTGTTTATCAAGCTATGCCCTTTTTGTTTATTAATGGTTTTTCAATTTTCCGACGCGGATCTCTTAGGAATCGTTCCCACCCGTTTGTACCTTCGAAATTTTCGTTTGTAACTCAGAGGAATAAAAGTTAGAGAGAACTCAAATCAAAATTTCCAATTTTTTATTAGCTTATAACTTTTTTGTTTATTAATATTTTTTCAATTTTCCAATGTGGATCTCTTAAGAATAGTTCCCTACCGTTTGTACCTTCGATATTTTCGTTTGTACCTCAAAGTAATAGGAGTTAGAGGAAAATCAAAGTTCCGATTTTTCATCAGCTTATAACTTTTTTGTTCATTAATATTTTTTCAATTTTCCGTTGCGGATCTCATAAGAATAGATCTCACCCGTTTGTACCTACGAAACTTTCGTTTGTAACTCAAAGGAATAGGAGCTAGAGAGATATCAAAGTTCCGATTGATTATCAGGCTATAACTTTTTTGTTTATTAATATTTTTTCAATTTTCCGATGTGGATCACTTAAGAATAGTTCCCACCCGTTTGTACCTTCGAAATGTTCGTTTGCACCTCAAAGTAATAGGAGTTAGAGAGAAATCAAAGTTCCGATTGTTTATCAAGCTATAACTTTTTTGTTTATTAATATTTTTTCAATTTTCCGATGTGGATCACTTAAGAATAGTTCCCACCCGTTTGTACCTTCGAAATTTTCGTTTGTAACTCAAAGGGATAGGAGCTAGAGAAAAATCACAGTTCCGATTGTTTATCAGGCTATAACTTTTTGTTTTTTAATATTTTTCAATTTTCCGACGCGGATCTCTTAGGAATCGTTCCCACCCGTTTGTACCTTCGAAATTTTCGTTTGTAACTCAAAGGAATAGGAGTTAGAGAGAAATCAAAGTTCCGATTATTATCAGGCTATAACTTTTTTGTTTATTAATATTTTTTAAATTTTCCGACGCGTATCTCTTAAGAATAGTTTCCATCCGTTTCTACCTTCGATATTTTCGTTTGTACCTCAAAAGAATAGGAGTTAGAGAGAAATCAAAGTTCCGATTGATTATCAGGCTATAACTTTTTTGTTTATTAATATATTTTTAATTTTCCGACGCGGGTCTCTTAGGTATCGTTCCCACCCGTTTGTACCTTCGAAATTTTCGTTTGTAACTCAAAGGGATAGGAGCTAGAGAGAAATCAAAGTTCCGATTATTATCAGGCTATAACTTTTTTGTTTATTAATATTTTTTAAATTTTCCGACGCGTATCTCTTAAGAATAGTTTCCATCCGTTTCTACCTTCGATATTTTCGTTTGTACCTCAAAAGAATAGGGGTTAGAGAGAAATCAAAGTTCCGATTGATTATCAGGCTATAACTTTTTTGTTCATTATTATTTTTTCAATTTTCCGACGCGGATCTCATAAGAATAGTTCCCACCCGTTTGTACCTTCGAAATTTTCGTTTGTAACTCAGAGGAATAGAAGTTAGAGAGAAATCAAATCAAAATTTCCAATTTTTTATCAGCTTATAACTTTTTTGTTTATTAATATTTTTTCAATTTTCCGATGCGGATCTCATACGTATAGATCTCACCCGTTGTACCTTCGAAATTTTCGTTTGTAACTCAGAGGAATAAAAGTTAGAGAGAAATCAAATCAAAATTTCCAATTTTTTATCAGCTTATAACTTTTTTGTTTATTAATATTTTTTTAATTTTCCGACGCGGATCTCATAAGAATAGTTCCCACCCGTTTGTACCTTCGAAATTTTCGTTTGTAACTCAAAGGAATAGGAGTTAGAGAGAAATCAATGTTCCGATTGATTATCAGGCTATAACTTTTTTGTTTATTAATATTTTTTCAATTTTCCGTTGCGGATCTCATAAGAATAGATCTCACCCGTTTGTACCTACGAAACTTTCGTTTGTAACTCAAAGTAATAGGAGTTAGAGGAAAATCAAAGTTCCGATTGATTATCAGGCTATAACTTTTTTGTTTATTAATGTTTTTCAATTTTGCGTCGTGGATCTCTTAGGAATCGTTCCCACCCGTATGTTCCTTCGAAATTTTCGTTTGTACCTCAAAGTAATAGGAGTTAGAGGAAAATCAAAGTTCCGATTTTTCATCAGCTTATAACTTTTTTGATCATTAATATTTTTTCAATTTTCCGTTGCGGATCTCATAAGAATAGATCTCACCCGTTTGTACCTACGAAACTTTCGTTTGTAACTCAAAGGAATAGGAGCTAGAGAGATATCAAAGTTCCGATTGATTATCAGGCTATAACTTTTTTGTTTATTAATATTTTTTAATTTTCCGATGTGGATCACTTAAGAATAGTTCCCACCCGTTTGTACCTTCGAAATGTTCGTTTGCACCTCAAAGTAATAGGAGTTAGAGAGAAATCAAAGTTCCGATTGTTTATCAAGCTATAACTTTTTTATTTATTAATATTTTTTTAATTTTCCGACGCGGATCTCATAAGAATAGTTCTCACCCGTTTGTACCTTCGAAATTTTCGTTTGCATCTCAAAGGAATAGGAGTTAGAGAGAAATCAAAGTTCCAATTTTTCATCAGCTTATACCTTTTTTGTTCATTAATATTTTTTCAATTTACCGACGCGGATCTCATAAGAATCGTTCCCACCCGTATGTGCCTTCGAAATTTTCGTTTGTACCTCAAAGGAATAGAAGTTAGAGAGAAATCAAATCAAAGTTCCGATTTTTCATCAGCTTATAACTTTTTTGTTTATTAATATTTTTTCAATTTTCCGACGCGTATCTCTTAAGAATAGTTCCCACCCGTTTGTACCTTCGAAATTTTCGTTTGTAACTCAAAGGCATAAGAGCTAGAGAGAAATCAAAGTTCCGATTGTTTATCAGGCTATAACTTTTTGTTTTTTAATATTTTTCAATTTTCCGACGCGGATCTTATAAGAATAGTTCTCACCCGTTTGTACCTTCGAAATTTTCGTTTGCATCTCAAAGGAATAGGAGTTCTAGAGAAATCAAAGTTCCGATTATTATCAGGCTATAACTTTTTTGTTTATTAATATATTTTTAATTTTCCGACGCGGGTCTCTTAGGTATCGTTCCCACCCGTTTGTACCTTCGAAATTTTCGTTTGTAACTCAAAGGGATAGGAGCTAGAGAGAAATCAAAGTTCCAATTTTTCATCAGCTTATAACTTTTTTGTTCATTAATATTTTCTTAATTTTCCGACGCGGATCTCATAAGAATAGATCTCACCCGTTTATACCTTCGAAATTTTCGTTTGTATCTCAAAGGAATAGGAGTTAGAGAGAAATCAAAGTTCCGATTGATTATCAGGCTATAACTTTTTTGATTATTAATATTCTTTTAATTTTCCGACGCGGGTCTCTTAGGAATCGTTCCCACCCGTTTGTACCATCGAAAATTTCGTTTGTAACTCAAAGGAATAGGAGCTAGAGAGAAATCAAAGTTCCGATTGATTATCAGGCTATAACTTTTTTGTTTATTAATATTTTTTCAATTTTCCAATGTGGATCTCTTAAGAATAGTTCCCTACCGTTTGTACCTTCAATATTTTCGATTGTACCTCAAAGGAATAGGAGCTAGAGAAAAATCAAAGTTCCGATTGTTTATCAGGCTATAACTTTTTGTTTTTTAATACTTTTAAATTTTCCGACGCGGATCTCTTAGGAATCGTTCCCACCCGTTTGTACCTTCGATATTTTCGTTTGTAACTCAGAGGAATAAAAGTTAGAGAGAAATCAAATCAAAGTTTCCAATTTTTTATCAGCTTATAACTTTTTTGTTTGTTAATATTTTTTCAATTTTCCGACGCGGATCTCTTAAGAATAGTTTCCATCCGTTTCTACCCTCGATATTTTCGTGTGTACCTCAAAAGAATAGGAGTTAGAAAGAAATCAATGTTCCGATTGTTTATCAAGCTATGCCCTTTTTGTTTATTAATGGTTTTTCAATTTTCCGACGCGGATCTCTTAGGAATCGTTCCCACCCGTTTGTACCTTCGAAATTTTCGTTTGTAACTCAGAGGAATAAAAGTTAGAGAGAACTCAAATCAAAATTTCCAATTTTTTATTAGCTTATAACTTTTTTGTTTATTAATATTTTTTCAATTTTCCAATGTGGATCTCTTAAGAATAGTTCCCTACCGTTTGTACCTTCGATATTTTCGTTTGTACCTCAAAGGAATAGGAGTTAGAGGAAAATCAAAGTTCCGATTTTTCATCAGCTTATAACTTTTTTGTTCATTAATATTTTTTCAATTTTCCGTTGCGGATCTCATAAGAATAGATCTCACCCGTTTGTACCTACGAAACTTTCGTTTGTAACTCAAAGGAATAGGAGCTAGAGAGATATCAAAGTTCCGATTGATTATCAGGCTATAACTTTTTTGTTTATTAATATTTTTTCAATTTTCCGATGTGGATCACTTAAGAATAGTTCCCACCCGTTTGTACCTTCGAAATGTTCGTTTGCACCTCAAAGTAATAGGAGTTAGAGAGAAATCAAAGTTCCGATTGTTTATCAAGCTATAACTTTTTTGTTTATTAATATTTTTTCAATTTTCCGATGTGGATCACTTAAGAATAGTTCCCACCCGTTTGTACCTTCGAAATTTTCGTTTGTAACTCAAAGGGATAGGAGCTAGAGAAAAATCACAGTTCCGATTGTTTATCAGGCTATAACTTTTTGTTTTTTAATATTTTTCAATTTTCCGACGCGGATCTCTTAGGAATCGTTCCCACCCGTTTGTACCTTCGAAATTTTCGTTTGTAACTCAAAGGGATAGGAGCTAGAGAGAAATCAAAGTTCCGATTATTATCAGGCTATAACTTTTTTGTTTATTAATATTTTTTAAATTTTCCGACGCGTATCTCTTAAGAATAGTTTCCATCCGTTTCTACCTTCGATATTTTCGTTTGTACCTCAAAAGAATAGGAGTTAGAGAGAAATCAAAGTTCCGATTGATTATCAGGCTATAACTTTTTTGTTTATTAATATATTTTTAATTTTCCGACGCGGGTCTCTTAGGTATCGTTCCCACCCGTTTGTACCTTCGAAATTTTCGTTTGTAACTCAAAGGGATAGGAGCTAGAGAGAAATCAAAGTTCCGATTATTATCAGGCTATAACTTTTTTGTTTATTAATATTTTTTAAATTTTCCGACGCGTATCTCTTAAGAATAGTTTCCATCCGTTTCTACCTTCGATATTTTCGTTTGTACCTCAAAAGAATAGGGGTTAGAGAGAAATCAAAGTTCCGATTGATTATCAGGCTATAACTTTTTTGTTCATTATTATTTTTTCAATTTTCCGACGCGGATCTCATAAGAATAGTTCCCACCCGTTTGTACCTTCGAAATTTTCGTTTGTAACTCAGAGGAATAGAAGTTAGAGAGAAATCAAATCAAAATTTCCAATTTTTTATCAGCTTATAACTTTTTTGTTTATTAATATTTTTTCAATTTTCCGATGCGGATCTCATAAGTATAGATCTCACCCGTTGTACCTTCGAAATTTTCGTTTGTAACTCAGAGGAATAAAAGTTAGAGAGAAATCAAATCAAAATTTCCAATTTTTTATCAGCTTATAACTTTTTTGTTTATTAATATTTTTTTAATTTTCCGACGCGGATCTCATAAGAATAGTTCCCACCCGTTTGTACCTTCGAAATTTTCGTTTGTAACTCAAAGGAATAGGAGTTAGAGAGAAATCAATGTTCCGATTGATTATCAGGCTATAACTTTTTTGTTTATTAATATTTTTTTAATTTTCCGATGTGGATCACTTAAGAGTAGTTCCCACCCGTTTGTACCTTCGAAATTTTCGTTTGTAACTCAAAGGGATAGGAGCTAGAGAAACATCACTGTTCCGATTGTTTATCAGGCTATAACTTTTTGTTTTTTAATATTTTTCAATTTTCCGACGCGGATCTCATAAGAATAGTTCCCACCCGTTTGTACCTTCGAAATTTTCGTTTGTAACTCAAAGGAATAGGAGTTAGAGAGAAATCAATGTTCCGATTGATTATCAGGCTATAACTTTTTTGTTTATTAATATTTTTTCAATTTTCCGTTGCGGATCTCATAAGAATAGATCTCACCCGTTTGTACCTACGAAACTTTCGTTTGTAACTCAAAGTAATAGGAGTTAGAGAAATATCAAAGTTCCGATTGATTATCAGGCTATAACTTTTTTGTTTATTAATGTTTTTCAATTTTGCGTCGTGGATCTCTTAGGAATCGTTCCCACCCGTATGTTCCTTCGAAATTTTCGTTTGTACCTCAAAGTAATAGGAGTTAGAGGAAAATCAAAGTTCCGATTTTTCATCAGCTTATAACTTTTTTGATCATTAATATTTTTTCAATTTTCCGTTGCGGATCTCATAAGAATAGATCTCACCCGTTTGTACCTACGAAACTTTCGTTTGTAACTCAAAGGAATAGGAGCTAGAGAGATATCAAAGTTCCGATTGATTATCAGGCTATAACTTTTTTGTTTATTAATATTTTTTCAATTTTCCGATGTGGATCACTTAAGAATAGTTCCCACCCGTTTGTACCTTCGAAATGTTCGTTTGCACCTCAAAGTAATAGGAGTTAGAGAGAAATCAAAGTTCCGATTGTTTATCAAGCTATAACTTTTATGTTTATTAATATTTTTTCAATTTTCCGATGTGGATCACTTAAGAATAGTTCCCACCCGTTTGTACCTTCGAAATTTTCGTTTGTAACTCAAAGGGATAGGAGCTAGAGAAAAATCAAAGTTCCGATTGTTTATCAGGCTATAACTTTTTGTTTTTTAATATTTTTCAATTTTCCGACGCGGATCTCTTAGGAATCGTTCCCACCCGTTTGTACCTTCGAAATTTTCGATTGTAACTCAGAGGAATAAAAGTTAGAGAGAACTCAAATCAACATTTCCAATTTTTTATTAGCTTATAACTTTTTTGTTTATTAATATTTTTTCAATTTTCCAATGTGGATCTCTTAAGAATAGTTCCCACCCGTTTGAACCTTCGAAATTTTCGTTTGTAACTCAAAGGCATAAGAGCTAGAGAGAAATCAAAGTTCCGATTGTTTATCAGGCTTTAACTTTTTGTTTTTTAATATTTTTCAATTTTCCGACGCGGATCTCATAAGAATAGTTCTCACCCGTTTGTACCTTCGAAATTTTCGTTTGCATCTCAAAGGAATAGGAGTTCTAGAGACATCAAAGTTCCGATTATTATCTGGCTATAACTTTTTTGTTTATTATTATTTTTTCAATTTTCCGACGCGGATCTCATAAGAATAGTTCCCACCCGTTTGTACCGTCGAAATTTTCGATTGTAACTCAAAGGAATAGGAGTTAGAGAGAAATCAAAGTTCCAATTTTTCATCAGCTTATAACTTTTTTGTTCATTAATATTTTCTTAATTTTCCGACGCGGATCTCATAAGAATAGATCTCACCCGTTTATACCTTCGAAATTTTCGTTTGTATCTCAAAGGAATAGGAGTTAGAGAGAAATCAAAGTTCCGATTGATTATCAGGCTATAACTTTTTTGATTATTAATATTCTTTTAATTTTCCGACGCGGGTCTCTTAGGAATCGTTCCCACCCGTTTGTACCTACGAAACTTTCGTTTGTAACTCAAAGGAATAGGAGCTAGAGAGAAATCAAAGTTCCGATTGATTATCAGGCTATAACTTTTTTGTTTATTAATATTTTTTCAATTTTCCAATGTGGATCTCTTAAGAATAGTTCCCTACCGTTTGTACCTTCAATATTTTCGATTGTACCTCAAAGGAATAGGAGCTAGAGAAAAATCAAAGTTCCGATTGTTTATCAGGCTATAACTTTTTGTTTTTTAATACTTTTAAATTTTCCGACGCGGATCTCTTAGGAATCGTTCCCACCCGTTTGTACCTTCGATATTTTCGTTTGTAACTCAGAGGAATAAAAGTTAGAGAGAAATCAAATCAAAGTTTCCAATTTTTTATCAGCTTATAACTTTTTTGTTTGTTAATATTTTTTCAATTTTCCGACGCGGATCTCTTAAGAATAGTTTCCATCCGTTTCTACCCTCGATATTTTCGTGTGTACCTCAAAAGAATAGGAGTTAGAAAGAAATCAATGTTCCGATTGTTTATCAAGCTATGCCCTTTTTGTTTATTAATGGTTTTTCAATTTTCCGACGCGGATCTCTTAGGAATCGTTCCCACCCGTTTGTACCTTCGAAATTTTCGTTTGTAACTCAGAGGAATAAAAGTTAGAGAGAACTCAAATCAAAATTTCCAATTTTTTATTAGCTTATAACTTTTTTGTTTATTAATATTTTTTCAATTTTCCAATGTGGATCTCTTAAGAATAGTTCCCTACCGTTTGTACCTTCGATATTTTCGTTTGTACCTCAAAGTAATAGGAGTTAGAGGAAAATCAAAGTTCCGATTTTTCATCAGCTTATAACTTTTTTGTTCATTAATATTTTTTCAATTTTCCGTTGCGGATCTCATAAGAATAGATCTCACCCGTTTGTACCTACGAAACTTTCGTTTGTAACTCAAAGGAATAGGAGCTAGAGAGATATCAAAGTTCCGATTGATTATCAGGCTATAACTTTTTTGTTTATTAATATTTTTTCAATTTTCCGATGTGGATCACTTAAGAATAGTTCCCACCCGTTTGTACCTTCGAAATGTTCGTTTGCACCTCAAAGTAATAGGAGTTAGAGAGAAATCAAAGTTCCGATTGTTTATCAAGCTATAACTTTTTTGTTTATTAATATTTTTTCAATTTTCCGATGTGGATCACTTAAGAATAGTTCCCACCCGTTTGTACCTTCGAAATTTTCGTTTGTAACTCAAAGGGATAGGAGCTAGAGAAAAATCACAGTTCCGATTGTTTATCAGGCTATAACTTTTTGTTTTTTAATATTTTTCAATTTTCCGACGCGGATCTCTTAGGAATCGTTCCCACCCGTTTGTACCTTCGAAATTTTCGTTTGTAACTCAAAGGGATAGGAGCTAGAGAGAAATCAAAGTTCCGATTATTATCAGGCTATAACTTTTTTGTTTATTAATATTTTTTAAATTTTCCGACGCGTATCTCTTAAGAATAGTTTCCATCCGTTTCTACCTTCGATATTTTCGTTTGTACCTCAAAAGAATAGGAGTTAGAGAGAAATCAAAGTTCCGATTGATTATCAGGCTATAACTTTTTTGTTTATTAATATTTTTTTAATTTTCCGACGCGGGTCTCTTAGGTATCGTTCCCACCCGTTTGTACCTTCGAAATTTTCGTTTGTAACTCAAAGGGATAGGAGCTAGAGAGAAATCAAAGTTCCGATTATTATCAGGCTATAACTTTTTTGTTTATTAATATTTTTTAAATTTTCCGACGCGTATCTCTTAAGAATAGTTTCCATCCGTTTCTACCTTCGATATTTTCGTTTGTACCTCAAAAGAATAGGGGTTAGAGAGAAATCAAAGTTCCGATTGATTATCAGGCTATAACTTTTTTGTTCATTATTATTTTTTCAATTTTCCGACGCGGATCTCATAAGAATAGTTCCCACCCGTTTGTACCTTCGAAATTTTCGTTTGTAACTCAGAGGAATAGAAGTTAGAGAGAAATCAAATCAAAATTTCCAATTTTTTATCAGCTTATAACTTTTTTGTTTATTAATATTTTTTCAATTTTCCGATGCGGATCTCATAAGTATAGATCTCACCCGTTGTACCTTCGAAATTTTCGTTTGTAACTCAGAGGAATAAAAGTTAGAGAGAAATCAAATCAAAATTTCCAATTTTTTATCAGCTTATAACTTTTTTGTTTATTAATATTTTTTTAATTTTCCGACGCGGATCTCATAAGAATAGTTCCCACCCGTTTGTACCTTCGAAATTTTCGTTTGTAACTCAAAGGAATAGGAGTTAGAGAGAAATCAATGTTCCGATTGATTATCAGGCTATAACTTTTTTGTTTATTAATATTTTTTCAATTTTCCGTTGCGGATCTCATAAGAATAGATCTCACCCGTTTGTACCTACGAAACTTTCGTTTGTAACTCAAAGTAATAGGAGTTAGAGGAAAATCAAAGTTCCGATTGATTATCAGGCTATAACTTTTTTGTTTATTAATGTTTTTCAATTTTGCGTCGTGGATCTCTTAGGAATCGTTCCCACCCGTATGTTCCTTCGAAATTTTCGTTTGTACCTCAAAGTAATAGGAGTTAGAGGAAAATCAAAGTTCCGATTTTTCATCAGCTTATAACTTTTTTGATCATTAATATTTTTTCAATTTTCCGTTGCGGATCTCATAAGAATAGATCTCACCCGTTTGTACCTACGAAACTTTCGTTTGAAACTCAAAGGAATAGGAGCTAGAGAGATATCAAAGTTCAGATTGATTATCAGGCTATAACTTTTTTGTTTATTAATATTTTTTAATTTTCCGATGTGGATCACTTAAGAATAGTTCCCACCCGTTTGTACCTTCGAAATGTTCGTTTGCACCTCAAAGTAATAGGAGTTAGAGAGAAATCAAAGTTCCGATTGTTTATCAAGCTATAACTTTTTTATTTATTAATATTTTTTTAATTTTCCGACGCGGATCTCATAAGAATAGTTCTCACCCGTTTGTACCTTTGAAATTTTCGTTTGCATCTCAAAGGAATAGGAGTTAGAGAGAAATCAAAGTTCCAATTTTTCATCAGCTTATACCTTTTTTGTTCATTAATATTTTTTCAATTTACCGACGCGGATCTCATAAGAATCGTTCCCACCCGTATGTGCCTTCGAAATTTTCGTTTGTACCTCAAAGGAATAGAAGTTAGAGAGAAATCAAATCAAAGTTCCGATTTTTCATCAGCTTATAACTTTTTTGTTTATTAATATTTTTTCAATTTTCCGACGCGGATCTCTTAAGAATAGTTCCCACCCGTTTGTACCTTCGAAATTTTCGTTTGTAACTCAAAGGCATAAGAGCTAGAGAGAAATCAAAGTTCCGATTGTTTATCAGGCTATAACTTTTTGTTTTTTAATATTTTTCAATTTTCCGACGCGGATCTTATAAGAATAGTTCTCACCCGTTTGTACCTTCGAAATTTTCGTTTGCATCTCAAAGGAATAGGAGTTCTAGAGAAATCAAAGTTCCGATTATTATCAGGCTATAACTTTTTTGTTTATTAATATATTTTTAATTTTCCGACGCGGGTCTCTTAGGTATCGTTCCCACCCGTTTGTACCTTCGAAATTTTCGTTTGTAACTCAAAGGGATAGGAGCTAGAGAGAAATCAAAGTTCCGATTATTATCAGGCTATAACTTTTTTGTTTATTAATATTTTTTAAATTTTCCGACGCGTATCTCTTAAGAATAGTTTCCATCCGTTTCTACCTTCGATATTTTCGTTTGTACCTCAAAAGAATAGGAGTTAGAGAGAAATCAAAGTTCCGATTGATTATCAGGCTATAACTTTTTTGTTCATTATTATTTTTTCAATTTTCCGACGCGGATCTCATAAGAATAGTTCCCACCCGTTTGTACCTTCGAAATTTTCGATTGTAACTCAAAGGAATAGGAGTTAGAGAGAAATCAAAGTTCCTTTTGATTATCAGGCTATAACTTTTTTGTTCATTATTATTTTTTCAATTTTCCTACGCGGATCTCATAAGAATAGTTCCCACCCGTTTGTACCTTCGAAATTTTCGTTTGTAACTCAGAGGAATAGAAGTTAGAGAGAAATCAAATCAAAATTTCCAATTTTTTATCAGCTTATAACTTTTTTGTTTATTAATATTTTTTCAATTTTCCGATGCGGATCTCATAAGCATAGATCTCACCCGTTGTACCTTCGAAATTTTCGTTTGTAACTCAGAGGAATAAAAGTTAGAGAGAAATCAAATCAAAATTTCCAATTTTTTATCAGCTTATAACTTTTTTGTTCATTAATATTTTTTCAATTTTCCGACGCGGATCTCATAAGAATAGTTCCCACCCGTTTGTACCTTCGAAATTTTCGTTTGTAACTCAAAGGAATAGGAGTTCTAGAGAAATCAAAGTTCCGACTGATTATCAGGGTATAACTTTTTTGTTCATTATTATTTTTTCAATTTTCCGACGCGGATCTCATAAGAATAGTTCCCACCCGTTTGTACCTTCGAAATTTTCGTTTGTAACTCAGAGGAATAGAAGTTAGAGAGAAATCAAATCAAAATTTCCAATTTTTTATCAGCTTATAACTTTTTTGTTTCTTAATATTTTTTCAATTTTCCGATGCGGATCTCATAAGTATAGATCTCACCCGTTGTACCTTCGAAATTTTCGTTTGTAACTCAGAGGAATAAAAGTTAGAGAGAAATCAAATCAAAATTTCCAATTTTTTATCAGCTTATAACTTTTTTGTTTATTAATATTTTTTTAATTTTCCGACGCGGATCTCATAAGAATAGTTCCCACTCGTTTGTACCTTCGAAATTTTCGTTTGTAACTCAAAGGAATAGGAGTTAGAGAGAAATCAAAGTTCCTTTTGTTTATCAGGCTATAACTTTTTGTTTTTTAATATTTTTCAATTTTCCGACGCGGATCTCATAAGAATAGTTCCCACCCGTTTGTACCTTCGAAATTTTCGTTTGTAACTCAAAGGAATAGGAGTTAGAGAGAAATCAATGTTCCGATTGATTATCAGGCTATAACTTTTTTGTTTATTAATATTTTTTTAATTTTCCGATGTGGATCACTTAAGAATAGTTCCCACCCGTTTGTACCTTCGAAATTTTCGTTTGTAACTCAAAGGGATAGGAGCTAGAGAAACATCACAGTTCCGATTGTTTATCAGGCTATAACTTTTTGTTTTTTAATATTTTTCAATTTTCCGACGCAGATCTCATAAGAATAGTTCCCACCCGTTTGTACCTTCGAAATTTTCGTTTGTAACTCAAAGGAATAGGAGTTAGAGAGAAATCAATGTTCCGATTGATTATCAGGCTATAACTTTTTTGTTTATTAATATTTTTTCAATTTTCCGTTGCGGATCTCATAAGAATAGATCTCACCCGTTTGTACCTACGAAACTTTCGTTTGTAACTCAACGTAATAGGAGTTAGAGGAAAATCAAAGTTCCGATTGATTATCAGGCTATAACTTTTTTGTTTATTAATGTTTTTCAATTTTGCGTCGTGGATCTCTTAGGAATCGTTCCCACCCGTATGTTCCTTCGAAATTTTCGTTTGTACCTCAAAGTAATAGGAGTTAGAGGAAAATCAAAGTTCCGATTTTTCATCAGCTTATAACTTTTTTGATCATTAATATTTTTTCAATTTTCCGTTGCGGATCTCATAAGAATAGATCTCACCCGTTTGTACCTACGAAACTTTCGTTTGTAACTCAAAGGAATAGGAGCTAGAGAGATATCAAAGTTCCGATTGATTATCAGGCTATAACTTTTTTGTTTATTAATATTTTTTCAATTTTCCGATGTGGATCACTTAAGAATAGTTCCCACCCGTTTGTACCTTCGAAATGTTCGTTTGCACCTCAAAGTAATAGGAGTTAGAGAGAAATCAAAGTTCCGATTGTTTATCAAGCTATAACTTTTTTGTTTATTAATATTTTTTCAATTTTCCGATGTGGATCACTTAAGAATAGTTCCCACCCGTTTGTACCTTCGAAATTTTCGTTTGTAACTCAAAGGGATAGGAGCTAGAGAAAAATCAAAGTTCCGATTGTTTATCAGTCTATAACTTTTTGTTTTTTAATATTTTTCAATTTTCCGACGCGGATCTCTTAGGAATCGTTCCCACCCGTTTGTACCTTCGAAATTTTCGTTTGTAACTCAAAGGGATAGGAGCTAGAGAGAAATCAAAGTTCCGATTATTATCAGGCTATAACTTTTTTGTTTATTAATATTTTTTAAATTTTCCGACGCGTATCTCTTAAGAATAGTTTCCATCCGTTTCTACCTTCGATATTTTCGTTTGTACCTCAAAAGAATAGGAGTTAGAGAGAAATCAAAGTTCCGATTGATTATCAGGCTATAACTTTTTTGTTTATTAATATATTTTTAATTTTCCGACGCGGGTCTCTTAGGTATAGTTCCCACCCGTTTGTACCTTCGAAATTTTCGTTTGTAACTCAAAGGGATAGGAGCTAGAGAGAAATCAAAGTTCCGATTATTATCAGGCTATAACTTTTTTGTTTATTAATATTTTTTAAATTTTCCGACGCGTATCTCTTAAGAATAGTTTCCATCCGTTTCTACCTTCGATATTTTCGTTTGTACCTCAAAAGAATAGGGGTTAGAGAGAAATCAAAGTTCCGATTGATTATCAGGCTATAACTTTTTTGTTCATTATTATTTTTTCAATTTTCCGACGCGGATCTCATAAGAATAGTTCCCACCCGTTTGTACCTTCGAAATTTTCGTTTGTAACTCAGAGGAATAGAAGTTAGAGAGAAATCAAATCAAAATTTCCAATTTTTTATCAGCTTATAACTTTTTTGTTTATTAATATTTTTTCAATTTTCCGATGCGGATCTCATAAGTATAGATCTCACCCGTTGTACCTTCGAAATTTTCGTTTGTAACTCAGAGGAATAAAAGTTAGAGAGAAATCAAATCAAAATTTCCAATTTTTTATCAGCTTATAACTTTTTTGTTTATTAATATTTTTTTAATTTTCCGACGCGGATCTCATAAGAATAGTTCCCACCCGTTTGTACCTTCGAAATTTTCGTTTGTAACTCAAAGGAATAGGAGTTAGAGAGAAATCAATGTTCCGATTGATTATCAGGCTATAACTTTTTTGTTTATTAATATTTTTTCAATTTTCCGTTGCGGATCTCATAAGAATAGATCTCACCCGTTTGTACCTACGAAACTTTCGTTTGTAACTCAAAGGAATAGGAGTTAGAGGAAAATCAAAGTTCCGATTGATTATCAGGCTATAACTTTTTTGTTTATTAATGTTTTTCAATTTTGCGTCGTGGATCTCTTAGGAATCGTTCCCACCCGTATGTTCCTTCGAAATTTTCGTTTGTACCTCAAAGTAATAGGAGTTAGAGGAAAATCAAAGTTCCGATTTTTCATCAGCTTATAACTTTTTTGATCATTAATATTTTTTCAATTTTCCGTTGCGGATCTCATAAGAATAGATCTCACCCGTTTGTACCTACGAAACTTTCGTTTGTAACTCAAAGGAATAGGAGCTAGAGAGATATCAAAGTTCCGATTGATTATCAGGCTATAACTTTTTTGTTTATTAATATTTTTTAATTTTCCGATGTGGATCACTTAAGAATAGTTCCCACCCGTTTGTACCTTCGAAATGTTCGTTTGCACCTCAAAGTAATAGGAGTTAGAGAGAAATCAAAGTTCCGATTGATTATCAAGCTATAACTTTTTTATTTATTAATATTTTTTTAATTTTCCGACGCGGATCTCATAAGAATAGTTCTCACCCGTTTGTACCTTTGAAATTTTCGTTTGCATCTCAAAGGAATAGGAGTTAGAGAGAAATCAAAGTTCCAATTTTTCATCAGCTTATACCTTTTTTGTTCATTAATATTTTTTCAATTTACCGACGCGGATCTCATAAGAATCGTTCCCACCCGTATGTGCCTTCGAAATTTTCGTTTGTACCTCAAAGGAATAGAAGTTAGAGAGAAATCAAATCAAAGTTCCGATTTTTCATCAGCTTATAACTTTTTTGTTCATTAATATTTTTTCAATTTTCCGACGCGGATCTCATAAGAATAGTTCCCACCCGTTTGTACCTTCGAAATTTTCGTTTGTAACTCAAAGGCATAAGAGCTAGAGAGAAATCAAAGTTCCGATTGTTTATCAGGCTATAACTTTTTGTTTTTTAATATTTTTCAATTTTCCGACGCGGATCTTATAAGAATAGTTCTCACCCGTTTGTACCTTCGAAATTTTCGTTTGCATCTCAAAGGAATAGGAGTTCTAGAGAAATCAAAGTTCCGATTATTATCAGGCTATAACTTTTTTGTTTATTAATATATTTTTAATTTTCCGACGCGGGTCTCTTAGGTATCGTTCCCACCCGTTTGTACCTTCGAAATTTTCGTTTGTAACTCAAAGGGATAGGAGCTAGAGAGAAATCAAAGTTCCGATTATTATCAGGCTATAACTTTTTTGTTTATTAATATTTTTTAAATTTTCCGACGCGTATCTCTTAAGAATAGTTTCCATCCGTTTCTACCTTCGATATTTTCGTTTGTACCTCAAAAGAATAGGAGTTAGAGAGAAATCAAAGTTCCGATTGATTATCAGGCTATAACTTTTTTGTTCATTATTATTTTTTCAATTTTCCGACGCGGATCTCATAAGAATAGTTCCCACCCGTTTGTACCTTCGAAATTTTCGATTGTAACTCAAAGGAATAGGAGTTAGAGAGAAATCAAAGTTCCTTTTGATTATCAGGCTATAACTTTTTTGTTCATTATTATTTTTTCAATTTTCCTACGCGGATCTCATAAGAATAGTTCCCACCCGTTTGTACCTTCGAAATTTTCGTTTGTAACTCAGAGGAATAGAAGTTAGAGAGAAATCAAATCAAAATTTCCAATTTTTTATCAGCTTATAACTTTTTTGTTTATTAATATTTTTTCAATTTTCCGATGCGGATCTCATAAGCATAGATCTCACCCGTTGTACCTTCGAAATTTTCGTTTGTAACTCAGAGGAATAAAAGTTAGAGAGAAATCAAATCAAAATTTCCAATTTTTTATCAGCTTATAACTTTTTTGTTCATTAATATTTTTTCAATTTTCCGACGCGGATCTCATAAGAATAGTTCCCACCCGTTTGTACCTTCGAAATTTTCGTTTGTAACTCAAAGGAATAGGAGTTCTAGAGAAATCAAAGTTCCGACTGATTATCAGGGTATAACTTTTTTGTTCATTATTATTTTTTCAATTTTCCGACGCGGATCTCATAAGAATAGTTCCCACCCGTTTGTACCTTCGAAATTTTCGTTTGTAACTCAGAGGAATAGAAGTTAGAGAGAAATCAAATCAAAATTTCCAATTTTTTATCAGCTTATAACTTTTTTGTTTATTAATATTTTTTCAATTTTCCGATGCGGATCTCATAAGTATAGATCTCACCCGTTGTACCTTCGAAATTTTCGTTTGTAACTCAGAGGAATAAAAGTTAGAGAGAAATCAAATCAAAATTTCCAATTTTTTATCAGCTTATAACTTTTTTGTTTATTAATATTTTTTTAATTTTCCGACGCGGATCTCATAAGAATAGTTCCCACTCGTTTGTACCTTCGAAATTTTCGTTTGTAACTCAAAGGAATAGGAGTTAGAGAGAAATCAAAGTTCCTTTTGTTTATCAGGCTATAACTTTTTGTTTTTTAATATTTTTCAATTTTCCGACGCGGATCTCATAAGAATAGTTCCCACCCGTTTGTACCTTCGAAATTTTCGTTTGTAACTCAAAGGAATAGGAGTTAGAGAGAAATCAATGTTCCGATTGATTATCAGGCTATAACTTTTTTGTTTATTAATATTTTTTTAATTTTCCGATGTGGATCACTTAAGAATAGTTCCCACCCGTTTGTACCTTCGAAATTTTCGTTTGTAACTCAAAGGGATAGGAGCTAGAGAAACATCACAGTTCCGATTGTTTATCAGGCTATAACTTTTTGTTTTTTAATATTTTTCAATTTTCCGACGCAGATCTCATAAGAATAGTTCCCACCCGTTTGTACCTTCGAAATTTTCGTTTGTAACTCAAAGGAATAGGAGTTAGAGAGAAATCAATGTTCCGATTGATTATCAGGCTATAACTTTTTTGTTTATTAATATTTTTTCAATTTTCCGTTGCGGATCTCATAAGAATAGATCTCACCCGTTTGTACCTACGAAACTTTCGTTTGTAACTCAACGTAATAGGAGTTAGAGGAAAATCAAAGTTCCGATTGATTATCAGGCTATAACTTTTTTGTTTATTAATGTTTTTCAATTTTGCGTCGTGGATCTCTTAGGAATCGTTCCCACCCGTATGTTCCTTCGAAATTTTCGTTTGTACCTCAAAGTAATAGGAGTTAGAGGAAAATCAAAGTTCCGATTTTTCATCAGCTTATAACTTTTTTGATCATTAATATTTTTTCAATTTTCCGTTGCGGATCTCATAAGAATAGATCTCACCCGTTTGTACCTACGAAACTTTCGTTTGTAACTCAAAGGAATAGGAGCTAGAGAGATATCAAAGTTCCGATTGATTATCAGGCTATAACTTTTTTGATTATTAATATTTTTTCAATTTTCCGATGTGGATCACTTAAGAATAGTTCCCACCCGTTTGTACCTTCGAAATGTTCGTTTGCACCTCAAAGTAATAGGAGTTAGAGAGAAATCAAAGTTCCGATTGTTTATCAAGCTATAACTTTTTTGTTTATTAATATTTTTTCAATTTTCCGATGTGGATCACTTAAGAATAGTTCCCACCCGTTTGTACCTTCGAAATTTTCATTTGTAACTCAAAGGGATAGGAGCTAGAGAAAAATCAAAGTTCCGATTGTTTATCAGTCTATAACTTTTTGTTTTTTAATATTTTTCAATTTTCCGACGCGGATCTCTTAGGAATCGTTCCCACCCGTTTGTACCTTCGAAATTTTCGTTTGTAACTCAAAGGGATAGGAGCTAGAGAGAAATCAAAGTTCCGATTATTATCAGGCTATAACTTTTTTGTTTATTAATATTTTTTAAATTTTCCGACGCGTATCTCTTAAGAATAGTTTCCATCCGTTTCTACCTTCGATATTTTCGTTTGTACCTCAAAAGAATAGGAGTTAGAGAGAAATCAAAGTTCCGATTGATTATCAGGCTATAACTTTTTTGTTTATTAATATATTTTTAATTTTCCGACGCGGGTCTCTTAGGTATCGTTCCCACCCGTTTGTACCTTCGAAATTTTCGTTTGTAACTCAAAGGGATAGGAGCTAGAGAGAAATCAAAGTTCCGATTATTATCAGGCTATAACTTTTTTGTTTATTAATATTTTTTAAATTTTCCGACGCGTATCTCTTAAGAATAGTTTCCATCCGTTTCTACCTTCGATATTTTCGTTTGTACCTCAAAAGAATAGGGGTTAGAGAGAAATCAAAGTTCCGATTGATTATCAGGCTATAACTTTTTTGTTCATTATTATTTTTTCAATTTTCCGACGCGGATCTCATAAGAATAGTTCCCACCCGTTTGTACCTTCGAAATTTTCGTTTGTAACTCAGAGGAATAGAAGTTAGAGAGAAATCAAATCAAAATTTCCAATTTTTTATCAGCTTATAACTTTTTTGTTTATTAATATTTTTTCAATTTTCCGATGCGGATCTCATAAGTATAGATCTCACCCGTTGTACCTTCGAAATTTTCGTTTGTAACTCAGAGGAATAAAAGTTAGAGAGAAATCAAATCAAAATTTCCAATTTTTTATCAGCTTATAACTTTTTTGTTTATTAATATTTTTTTAATTTTCCGACGCGGATCTCATAAGAATAGTTCCCACCCGTTTGTACCTTCGAAATTTTCGTTTGTAACTCAAAGGAATAGGAGTTAGAGAGAAATCAATGTTCCGATTGATTATCAGGCTATAACTTTTTTGTTTATTAATATTTTTTTAATTTTCCGATGTGGATCACTTAAGAGTAGTTCCCACCCGTTTGTACCTTCGAAATTTTCGTTTGTAACTCAAAGGGATAGGAGCTAGAGAAACATCACTGTTCCGATTGTTTATCAGGCTATAACTTTTTGTTTTTTAATATTTTTCAATTTTCCGACGCGGATCTCATAAGAATAGTTCCCACCCGTTTGTACCTTCGAAATTTTCGTTTGTAACTCAAAGGAATAGGAGTTAGAGAGAAATCAATGTTCCGATTGATTATCAGGCTATAACTTTTTTGTTTATTAATATTTTTTCAATTTTCCGTTGCGGATCTCATAAGAATAGATCTCACCCGTTTGTACCTACGAAACTTTCGTTTGTAACTCAAAGTAATAGGAGTTAGAGGAAAATCAAAGTTCCGATTGATTATCAGGCTATAACTTTTTTGTTTATTAATGTTTTTCAATTTTGCGTCGTGGATCTCTTAGGAATCGTTCCCACCCGTATGTTCCTTCGAAATTTTCGTTTGTACCTCAAAGTAATAGGAGTTAGAGGAAAATCAAAGTTCCGATTTTTCATCAGCTTATAACTTTTTTGATCATTAATATTTTTTCAATTTTCCGTTGCGGATCTCATAAGAATAGATCTCACCCGTTTGTACCTACGAAACTTTCGTTTGTAACTCAAAGGAATAGGAGCTAGAGAGATATCAAAGTTCCGATTGATTATCAGGCTATAACTTTTTTGTTTATTAATATTTTTTCAATTTTCCGATGTGGATCACTTAAGAATAGTTCCCACCCGTTTGTACCTTCGAAATGTTCGTTTGCACCTCAAAGTAATAGGAGTTAGAGAGAAATCAAAGTTCCGATTGTTTATCAAGCTATAACTTTTATGTTTATTAATATTTTTTCAATTTTCCGATGTGGATCACTTAAGAATAGTTCCCACCCGTTTGTACCTTCGAAATTTTCGTTTGTAACTCAAAGGGATAGGAGCTAGAGAAAAATCAAAGTTCCGATTGTTTATCAGTCTATAACTTTTTGTTTTTTAATATTTTTCAATTTTCCGACGCGGATCTCTTAGGAATCGTTCCCACCCGTTTGTACCTTCGAAATTTTCGATTGTAACTCAGAGGAATAAAAGTTAGAGAGAACTCAAATCAACATTTCCAATTTTTTATTAGCTTATAACTTTTTTGTTTATTAATATTTTTTCAATTTTCCAATGTGGATCTCTTAAGAATAGTTCCCACCCGTTTGAACCTTCGAAATTTTCGTTTGTAACTCAAAGGCATAAGAGCTAGAGAGAAATCAAAGTTCCGATTGTTTATCAGGCTTTAACTTTTTGTTTTTTAATATTTTTCAATTTTCCGACGCGGATCTCATAAGAATAGTTCTCACCCGTTTGTACCTTCGAAATTTTCGTTTGCATCTCAAAGGAATAGGAGTTCTAGAGACATCAAAGTTCCGATTATTATCTGGCTATAACTTTTTTGTTTATTAATATATTTTTAATTTTCCGACGCGGGTCTCTTAGGTATCGTTCCCACCCGTTTGTACCTTCGAAATTTTCGTTTGTAACTCAAAGGGATAGGAGCTAGAGAGAAATCAAAGTTCCGATTATTATCAGGCTATAACTTTTTTGTTTATTAATGTTTTTCAATTTTGCGTCGTGGATCTCTTAGGAATCGTTCCCACCCGTATGTTCCTTCGAAATTTTCGTTTGTACCTCAAAGTAATAGGAGTTAGAGGAAAATCAAAGTTCCGATTGATTATCAGGCTATAACTTTTTTGTTCATTATTATTTTTTCAATTTTCCGACGCGGATCTCATAAGAATAGTTCCCACCCGTTTGTACCGTCGAAATTTTCGATTGTAACTCAAAGGAATAGGAGTTAGAGAGAAATCAAAGTTCCAATTTTTCATCAGCTTATAACTTTTTTGTTCATTAATATTTTCTTAATTTTCCGACGCGGATCTCATAAGAATAGATCTCACCCGTTTATACCTTCGAAATTTTCGTTTGTATCTCAAAGGAATAGGAGTTAGAGAGAAATCAAAGTTCCGATTGATTATCAGGCTATAACTTTTTTGATTATTAATATTCTTTTAATTTTCCGACGCGGGTCTCTTAGGAATCGTTCCCACCCGTTTGTACCTACGAAACTTTCGTTTGTAACTCAAAGGAATAGGAGCTAGAGAGAAATCAAAGTTCCGATTGATTATCAGGCTATAACTTTTTTGTTTATTAATATTTTTTCAATTTTCCAATGTGGATCTCTTAAGAATAGTTCCCTACCGTTTGTACCTTCAATATTTTCGATTGTACCTCAAAGGAATAGGAGCTAGAGAAAAATCAAAGTTCCGATTGTTTATCAGGCTATAACTTTTTGTTTTTTAATACTTTTAAATTTTCCGACGCGGATCTCTTAGGAATCGTTCCCACCCGTTTGTACCTTTGATATTTTCGTTTGTAACTCAGAGGAATAAAAGTTAGAGAGAAATCAAATCAAAGTTTCCAATTTTTTATCAGCTTATAACTTTTTTGTTTGTTAATATTTTTTCAATTTTCCGACGCGGATCTCTTAAGAATAGTTTCCATCCGTTTCTACCCTCGATATTTTCGTGTGTACCTCAAAAGAATAGGAGTTAGAAAGAAATCAATGTTCCGATTGTTTATCAAGCTATGCCCTTTTTGTTTATTAATGGTTTTTCAATTTTCCGACGCGGATCTCTTAGGAATCGTTCCCACCCGTTTGTACCTTCGAAATTTTCGTTTGTAACTCAGAGGAATAAAAGTTAGAGAGAACTCAAATCAAAATTTCCAATTTTTTATTAGCTTATAACTTTTTTGTTTATTAATATTTTTTCAATTTTCCAATGTGGATCTCTTAAGAATAGTTCCCACCCGTTTGAACCTTCGAAATTTTCGTTTGTAACTCAAAGGCATAAGAGCTAGAGAGAAATCAAAGTTCCGATTGTTTATCAGGCTTTAACTTTTTGTTTTTTAATATTTTTCAATTTTCCGACGCGGATCTCATAAGAACAGTTCTCACCCGTTTGTACCTTCGAAATTTTCGTTTGTAACTCAAAGGAATAGGAGTTAGAGAGAAATCAATGTTCCGATTGATTATCAGGCTATAACTTTTTTGTTTATTAATATTTTTTTAATTTTCCGATGTGGATCACTTAAGAGTAGTTCCCACCCGTTTGTACCTTCGAAATTTTCGTTTGTAACTCAAAGGGATAGGAGCTAGAGAAACATCACAGTTCCGATTGTTTATCAGGCTATAACTTTTTGTTTTTTAATATTTTTCAATTTTCCGACGCAGATCTCATAAGAATAGTTCCCACCCGTTTGTACCTTCGAAATTTTCGTTTGTAACTCAAAGGAATAGGAGTTAGAGAGAAATCAATGTTCCGATTGATTATCAGGCTATAACTTTTTTGTTTATTAATATTTTTTCAATTTTCCGTTGCGGATCTCATAAGAATAGATCTCACCCGTTTGTACCTACGAAACTTTCGTTTGTAACTCAAAGTAATAGGAGTTAGAGGAAAATCAAAGTTCCGATTGATTATCAGGCTATAACTTTTTTGTTTATTAATGTTTTTCAATTTTGCGTCGTGGATCTCTTAGGAATCGTTCCCACCCGTATGTTCCTTCGAAATTTTCGTTTGTACCTCAAAGTAATAGGAGTTCTAGAGACATCAAAGTTCCGATTATTATCTGGCTATAACTTTTTTGTTTATTAATATATTTTTAATTTTCCGACGCGGGTCTCTTAGGTATCGTTCCCACCCGTTTGTACCTTCGAAATTTTCGTTTGTAACTCAAAGGGATAGGAGCTAGAGAGAAATCAAAGTTCCGATTATTATCAGGCTATAACTTTTTTGTTTATTAATGTTTTTCAATTTTGCGTCGTGGATCTCTTAGGAATCGTTCCCACCCGTATGTTCCTTCGAAATTTTCGTTTGTACCTCAAAGTAATAGGAGTTAGAGGAAAATCAAAGTTCCGATTGATTATCAGGCTATAACTTTTTTGTTCATTATTATTTTTTCAATTTTCCGACGCGGATCTCATAAGAATAGTTCCCACCCGTTTGTACCGTCGAAATTTTCGATTGTAACTCAAAGGAATAGGAGTTAGAGAGAAATCAAAGTTCCAATTTTTCATCAGCTTATAACTTTTTTGTTCATTAATATTTTCTTAATTTTCCGACGCGGATCTCATAAGAATAGATCTCACCCGTTTATACCTTCGAAATTTTCGTTTGTATCTCAAAGGAATAGGAGTTAGAGAGAAATCAAAGTTCCGATTGATTATCAGGCTATAACTTTTTTGATTATTAATATTCTTTTAATTTTCCGACGCGGGTCTCTTAGGAATCGTTCCCACCCGTTTGTACCTACGAAACTTTCGTTTGTAACTCAAAGGAATAGGAGCTAGAGAGAAATCAAAGTTCCGATTGATTATCAGGCTATAACTTTTTTGTTTATTAATATTTTTTCAATTTTCCAATGTGGATCTCTTAAGAATAGTTCCCTACCGTTTGTACCTTCAATATTTTCGATTGTACCTCAAAGGAATAGGAGCTAGAGAAAAATCAAAGTTCCGATTGTTTATCAGGCTATAACTTTTTGTTTTTTAATACTTTTAAATTTTCCGACGCGGATCTCTTAGGAATCGTTCCCACCCGTTTGTACCTTCGATATTTTCGTTTGTAACTCAGAGGAATAAAAGTTAGAGAGAAATCAAATCAAAGTTTCCAATTTTTTATCAGCTTATAACTTTTTTGTTTGTTAATATTTTTTCAATTTTCCGACGCGGATCTCTTAAGAATAGTTTCCATCCGTTTCTACCCTCGATATTTTCGTGTGTACCTCAAAAGAATAGGAGTTAGAAAGAAATCAATGTTCCGATTGTTTATCAAGCTATGCCCTTTTTGTTTATTAATGGTTTTTCAATTTTCCGACGCGGATCTCTTAGGAATCGTTCCCACCCGTTTGTACCTTCGAAATTTTCGTTTGTAACTCAGAGGAATAAAAGTTAGAGAGAACTCAAATCAAAATTTCCAATTTTTTATTAGCTTATAACTTTTTTGTTTATTAATATTTTTTCAATTTTCCAATGTGGATCTCTTAAGAATAGTTCCCACCCGTTTGAACCTTCGAAATTTTCGTTTGTAACTCAAAGGCATAAGAGCTAGAGAGAAATCAAAGTTCCGATTGTTTATCAGGCTTTAACTTTTTGTTTTTTAATATTTTTCAATTTTCCGACGCGGATCTCATAAGAACAGTTCTCACCCGTTTGTACCTTCGAAATTTTCGTTTGTAACTCAAAGGAATAGGAGTTAGAGAGAAATCAATGTTCCGATTGATTATCAGGCTATAACTTTTTTGTTTATTAATATTTTTTTAATTTTCCGATGTGGATCACTTAAGAGTAGTTCCCACCCGTTTGTACCTTCGAAATTTTCGTTTGTAACTCAAAGGGATAGGAGCTAGAGAAACATCACAGTTCCGATTGTTTATCAGGCTATAACTTTTTGTTTTTTAATATTTTTCAATTTTCCGACGCAGATCTCATAAGAATAGTTCCCACCCGTTTGTACCTTCGAAATTTTCGTTTGTAACTCAAAGGAATAGGAGTTAGAGAGAAATCAATGTTCCGATTGATTATCAGGCTATAACTTTTTTGTTTATTAATATTTTTTCAATTTTCCGTTGCGGATCTCATAAGAATAGATCTCACCCGTTTGTACCTACGAAACTTTCGTTTGTAACTCAAAGTAATAGGAGTTAGAGGAAAATCAAAGTTCCGATTGATTATCAGGCTATAACTTTTTTGTTTATTAATGTTTTTCAATTTTGCGTCGTGGATCTCTTAGGAATCGTTCCCACCCGTATGTTCCTTCGAAATTTTCGTTTGTACCTCAAAGTAATAGGAGTTAGAGGAAAATCAAAGTTCCGATTTTTCATCAGCTTATAACTTTTTTGATCATTAATATTTTTTCAATTTTCCGTTGCGGATCTCATAAGAATAGATCTCACCCGTTTGTACCTACGAAACTTTCGTTTGTAACTCAAAGGAATAGGAGCTAGAGAGATATCAAAGTTCCGATTGATTATCAGGCTATAACTTTTTTGTTTATTAATATTTTTTCAATTTTCCGATGTGGATCACTTAAGAATAGTTCCCACCCGTTTGTACCTTCGAAATGTTCGTTTGCACCTCAAAGTAATAGGAGTTAGAGAGAAATCAAAGTTCCGATTGTTTATCAAGCTATAACTTTTATGTTTATTAATATTTTTTCAATTTTCCGATGTGGATCACTTAAGAATAGTTCCCACCCGTTTGTACCTTCGAAATTTTCGTTTGTAACTCAAAGGAATAGGAGCTAGAGAAAAATCAAAGTTCCGATTGTTTATCAGGCTATAACTTTTTGTTTTTTAATATTTTTCAATTTTCCGACGCGGATCTCTTAGGAATAGTTCCCACCCGTTTGTACCTTCGAAATTTTCGATTGTAACTCAGAGGAATAAAAGTTAGAGAGAACTCAAATCAACATTTCCAATTTTTTATTAGCTTATAACTTTTTTGTTTATTAATATTTTTTCAATTTTCCAATGTGGATCTCTTAAGAATAGTTCCCACCCGTTTGAACCTTCGAAATTTTCGTTTGTAACTCAAAGGCATAAGAGCTAGAGAGAAATCAAAGTTCCGATTGTTTATCAGGCTTTAACTTTTTGTTTTTTAATATTTTTCAATTTTCCGACGCGGATCTCATAAGAATAGTTCTCACCCGTTTGTACCTTCGAAATTTTCGTTTGCATCTCAAAGGAATAGGAGTTCTAGAGACATCAAAGTTCCGATTATTATCTGGCTATAACTTTTTTGTTTATTAATATATTTTTAATTTTCCGACGCGGGTCTCTTAGGTATCGTTCCCACCCGTTTGTACCTTCGAAATTTTCGTTTGTAACTCAAAGGGATAGGAGCTAGAGAGAAATCAAAGTTCCGATTATTATCAGGCTATAACTTTTTTGTTTATTAATGTTTTTCAATTTTGCGTCGTGGATCTCTTAGGAATCGTTCCCACCCGTATGTTCCTTCGAAATTTTCGTTTGTACCTCAAAGTAATAGGAGTTAGAGGAAAATCAAAGTTCCGATTGATTATCAGGCTATAACTTTTTTGTTCATTATTATTTTTTCAATTTTCCGACGCGGATCTCATAAGAATAGTTCCCACCCGTTTGTACCGTCGAAATTTTCGATTGTAACTCAAAGGAATAGGAGTTAGAGAGAAATCAAAGTTCCAATTTTTCATCAGCTTATAACTTTTTTGTTCATTAATATTTTCTTAATTTTCCGACGCGGATCTCATAAGAATAGATCTCACCCGTTTATACCTTCGAAATTTTCGTTTGTATCTCAAAGGAATAGGAGTTAGAGAGAAATCAAAGTTCCGATTGATTATCAGGCTATAACTTTTTTGATTATTAATATTCTTTTAATTTTCCGACGCGGGTCTCTTAGGAATCGTTCCCACCCGTTTGTACCTACGAAACTTTCGTTTGTAACTCAAAGGAATAGGAGCTAGAGAGAAATCAAAGTTCCGATTGATTATCAGGCTATAACTTTTTTGTTTATTAATATTTTTTCAATTTTCCAATGTGGATCTCTTAAGAATAGTTCCCTACCGTTTGTACCTTCAATATTTTCGATTGTACCTCAAAGGAATAGGAGCTAGAGAAAAATCAAAGTTCCGATTGTTTATCAGGCTATAACTTTTTGTTTTTTAATACTTTTAAATTTTCCGACGCGGATCTCTTAGGAATCGTTCCCACCCGTTTGTACCTTCGATATTTTCGTTTGTAACTCAGAGGAATAAAAGTTAGAGAGAAATCAAATCAAAGTTTCCAATTTTTTATCAGCTTATAACTTTTTTGTTTGTTAATATTTTTTCAATTTTCCGACGCGGATCTCTTAAGAATAGTTTCCATCCGTTTCTACCCTCGATATTTTCGTGTGTACCTCAAAAGAATAGGAGTTAGAAAGAAATAAATGTTCCGATTGTTTATCAAGCTATTCCCTTTTTGTTTATTAATGGTTTTTCAATTTTCCGACGCGGATCTCTTAGGAATCGTTCCCACCCGTTTGTACCTTCGAAATTTTCGTTTGTAACTCAGAGGAATAAAAGTTAGAGAGAACTCAAATCAAAATTTCCAATTTTTTATTAGCTTATAACTTTTTTGTTTATTAATATTTTTTCAATTTTCCAATGTGGATCTCTTAAGAATAGTTCCCTACCGTTTGTACCTTCGATATTTTCGTTTGTACCTCAAAGTAATAGGAGTTAGAGGAAAATCAAAGTTCCGATTTTTCATCAGCTTATAACTTTTTTGTTCATTAATATTTTTTCAATTTTCCGTTGCGGATCTCATAAGAATAGATCTCACCCGTTTGTACCTACGAAACTTTCGTTTGTAACTCAAAGGAATAGGAGCTAGAGAGATATCAAAGTTCCGATTGATTATCAGGCTATAACTTTTTTGTTTATTAATATTTTTTCAATTTTCCGATGTGGATCACTTAAGAATAGTTCCCACCCGTTTGTACCTTCGAAATGTTCGTTTGCACCTCAAAGTAATAGGAGTTAGAGAGAAATCAAAGTTCCGATTGTTTATCAAGCTATAACTTTTTTGTTTATTAATATTTTTTCAATTTTCCGATGTGGATCACTTAAGAATAGTTCCCACCCGTTTGTACCTTCGAAATTTTCGTTTGTAACTCAAAGGGATAGGAGCTAGAGAAAAATCACAGTTCCGATTGTTTATCAGGCTATAACTTTTTGTTTTTTAATATTTTTCAATTTTCCGACGCGGATCTCTTAGGAATCGTTCCCACCCGTTTGTACCTTCGAAATTTTCGTTTGTAACTCAAAGGGATAGGAGCTAGAGAGAAATCAAAGTTCCGATTATTATCAGGCTATAACTTTTTTGTTTATTAATATTTTTTAAATTTTCCGACGCGTATCTCTTAAGAATAGTTTCCATCCGTTTCTACCTTCGATATTTTCGTTTGTACCTCAAAAGAATAGGAGTTAGAGAGAAATCAAAGTTCCGATTGATTATCAGGCTATAACTTTTTTGTTTATTAATATATTTTTAATTTTCCGACGCGGGTCTCTTAGGTATCGTTCCCACCCGTTTGTACCTTCGAAATTTTCGTTTGTAACTCAAAGGGATAGGAGCTAGAGAGAAATCAAAGTTCCGATTATTATCAGGCTATAACTTTTTTGTTTATTAATATTTTTTAAATTTTCCGACGCGTATCTCTTAAGAATAGTTTCCATCCGTTTCTACCTTCGATATTTTCGTTTGTACCTCAAAAGAATAGGGGTTAGAGAGAAATCAAAGTTCCGATTGATTATCAGGCTATAACTTTTTTGTTCATTATTATTTTTTCAATTTTCCGACGCGGATCTCATAAGAATAGTTCCCACCCGTTTGTACCTTCGAAATTTTCGTTTGTAACTCAGAGGAATAGAAGTTAGAGAGAAATCAAATCAAAATTTCCAATTTTTTATCAGCTTATAACTTTTTTGTTTATTAATATTTTTTCAATTTTCCGATGCGGATCTCATAAGTATAGATCTCACCCGTTGTACCTTCGAAATTTTCGTTTGTAACTCAGAGGAATAAAAGTTAGAGAGAAATCAAATCAAAATTTCCAATTTTTTATCAGCTTATAACTTTTTTGTTTATTAATATTTTTTTAATTTTCCGACGCGGATCTCATAAGAATAGTTCCCACCCGTTTGTACCTTCGAAATTTTCGTTTGTAACTCAAAGGAATAGGAGTTAGAGAGAAATCAATGTTCCGATTGATTATCAGGCTATAACTTTTTTGTTTATTAATATTTTTTCAATTTTCCGTTGCGGATCTCATAAGAATAGATCTCACCCGTTTGTACCTACGAAACTTTCGTTTGTAACTCAAAGTAATAGGAGTTAGAGGAAAATCAAAGTTCCGATTGATTATCAGGCTATAACTTTTTTGTTTATTAATGTTTTTCAATTTTGCGTCGTGGATCTCTTAGGAATCGTTCCCACCCGTATGTTCCTTCGAAATTTTCGTTTGTACCTCAAAGTAATAGGAGTTAGAGGAAAATCAAAGTTCCGATTTTTCATCAGCTTATAACTTTTTTGATCATTAATATTTTTTCAATTTTCCGTTGCGGATCTCATAAGAATAGATCTCACCCGTTTGTACCTACGAAACTTTCGTTTGTAACTCAAAGGAATAGGAGCTAGAGAGATATCAAAGTTCCGATTGATTATCAGGCTATAACTTTTTTGTTTATTAATATTTTTTAATTTTCCGATGTGGATCACTTAAGAATAGTTCCCACCCGTTTGTACCTTCGAAATGTTCGTTTGCACCTCAAAGTAATAGGAGTTAGAGAGAAATCAAAGTTCCGATTGTTTATCAAGCTATAACTTTTTTATTTATTAATATTTTTTTAATTTTCCGACGCGGATCTCATAAGAATAGTTCTCACCCGTTTGTACCTTTGAAATTTTCGTTTGCATCTCAAAGGAATAGGAGTTAGAGAGAAATCAAAGTTCCAATTTTTCATCAGCTTATACCTTTTTTGTTCATTAATATTTTTTCAATTTACCGACGCGGATCTCATAAGAATCGTTCCCACCCGTATGTGCCTTCGAAATTTTCGTTTGTACCTCAAAGGAATAGAAGTTAGAGAGAAATCAAATCAAAGTTCCGATTTTTCATCAGCTTATAACTTTTTTGTTCATTAATATTTTTTCAATTTTCCGACGCGGATCTCATAAGAATAGTTCCCACCCGTTTGTACCTTCGAAATTTTCGTTTGTAACTCAAAGGCATAAGAGCTAGAGAGAAATCAAAGTTCCGATTGTTTATCAGGCTATAACTTTTTGTTTTTTAATATTTTTCAATTTTCCGACGCGGATCTTATAAGAATAGTTCTCACCCGTTTGTACCTTCGAAATTTTCGTTTGCATCTCAAAGGAATAGGAGTTCTAGAGAAATCAAAGTTCCGATTATTATCAGGCTATAACTTTTTTGTTTATTAATATATTTTTAATTTTCCGACGCGGGTCTCTTAGGTATCGTTCCCACCCGTTTGTACCTTCGAAATTTTCGTTTGTAACTCAAAGGGATAGGAGCTAGAGAGAAATCAAAGTTCCGATTATTATCAGGCTATAACTTTTTTGTTTATTAATATTTTTTAAATTTTCCGACGCGTATCTCTTAAGAATAGTTTCCATCCGTTTCTACCTTCGATATTTTCGTTTGTACCTCAAAAGAATAGGAGTTAGAGAGAAATCAAAGTTCCGATTGATTATCAGGCTATAACTTTTTTGTTCATTATTATTTTTTCAATTTTCCGACGCGGATCTCTTAAGAATAGTTCCCACCCGTTTGTACCTTCGAAATTTTCGATTGTAACTCAAAGGAATAGGAGTTAGAGAGAAATCAAAGTTCCTTTTGATTATCAGGCTATAAATTTTTTGTTCATTATTATTTTTTCAATTTTCCTACGCGGATCTCATAAGAATAGTTCCCACCCGTTTGTACCTTCGAAATTTTCGTTTGTAACTCAGAGGAATAGAAGTTAGAGAGAAATCAAATCAAAATTTCCAATTTTTTATCAGCTTATAACTTTTTTGTTTATTAATATTTTTTCAATTTTCCGATGCGGATCTCATAAGCATAGATCTCACCCGTTGTACCTTCGAAATTTTCGTTTGTAACTCAGAGGAATAAAAGTTAGAGAGAAATCAAATCAAAATTTCCAATTTTTTATCAGCTTATAACTTTTTTGTTCATTAATATTTTTTCAATTTTCCGACGCGGATCTCATAAGAATAGTTCCCACCCGTTTGTACCTTCGAAATTTTCGTTTGTAACTCAAAGGAATAGGAGTTCTAGAGAAATCAAAGTTCCGACTGATTATCAGGGTATAACTTTTTTGTTCATTATTATTTTTTCAATTTTCCGACGCGGATCTCATAAGAATAGTTCCCACCCGTTTGTACCTTCGAAATTTTCGTTTGTAACTCAGAGGAATAGAAGTTAGAGAGAAATCAAATCAAAATTTCCAATTTTTTATCAGCTTATAACTTTTTTGTTTATTAATATTTTTTCAATTTTCCGATGCGGATCTCATAAGTATAGATCTCACCCGTTGTACCTTCGAAATTTTCGTTTGTAACTCAGAGGAATAAAAGTTAGAGAGAAATCAAATCAAAATTTCCAATTTTTTATCAGCTTATAACTTTTTTGTTTATTAATATTTTTTTAATTTTCCGACGCGGATCTCATAAGAATAGTTCCCACTCGTTTGTACCTTCGAAATTTTCGTTTGTAACTCAAAGGAATAGGAGTTAGAGAGAAATCAAAGTTCCGATTGATTATCAGGCTATAACTTTTTGTTTTTTAATATTTTTCAATTTTCCGACGCGGATCTCATAAGAATAGTTCCCACCCGTTTGTACCTTCGAAATTTTCGTTTGTAACTCAAAGGAATAGGAGTTAGAGAGAAATCAATGTTCCTATTGATTATCAGGCTATAACTTTTTTGTTTATTAATATTTTTTTAATTTTCCGATGTGGATCACTTAAGAATAGTTCCCACCCGTTTGTACCTTCGAAATTTTCGTTTGTAACTCAAAGGGATAGGAGCTAGAGAAACATCACAGTTCCGATTGTTTATCAGGCTATAACTTTTTGTTTTTTAATATTTTTCAATTTTCCGACGCAGATCTCATAAGAATAGTTCCCACCCGTTTGTACCTTCGAAATTTTCGTTTGTAACTCAAAGGAATAGGAGTTAGAGAGAAATCAATGTTCCGATTGATTATCAGGCTATAACTTTTTTGTTTATTAATATTTTTTCAATTTTCCGTTGCGGATCTCATAAGAATAGATCTCACCCGTTTGTACCTACGAAACTTTCGTTTGTAACTCAACGTAATAGGAGTTAGAGGAAAATCAAAGTTCCGATTGATTATCAGGCTATAACTTTTTTGTTTATTAATGTTTTTCAATTTTGCGTCGTGGATCTCTTAGGAATCGTTCCCACCCGTATGTTCCTTCGAAATTTTCGTTTGTAACTCAAAGTAATAGGAGTTAGAGGAAAATCAAAGTTCCGATTTTTCATCAGCTTATAACTTTTTTGATCATTAATATTTTTTCAATTTTCCGTTGCGGATCTCATAAGAATAGATCTCACCCGTTTGTACCTACGAAACTTTCGTTTGTAACTCAAAGGAATAGGAGCTAGAGAGATATCAAAGTTCCGATTGATTATCAGGCTATAACTTTTTTGTTTATTAATATTTTTTCAATTTTCCGATGTGGATCACTTAAGAATAGTTCCCACCCGTTTGTACCTTCGAAATGTTCGTTTGCACCTCAAAGTAATAGGAGTTAGAGAGAAATCAAAGTTCCGATTGTTTATCAAGCTATAACTTTTTTGTTTATTAATATTTTTTCAATTTTCCGATGTGGATCACTTAAGAATAGTTCCCACCCGTTTGTACCTTCGAAATTTTCGTTTGTAACTCAAAGGGATAGGAGCTAGAGAAAAATCAAAGTTCCGATTGTTTATCAGTCTATAACTTTTTGTTTTTTAATATTTTTCAATTTTCCGACGCGGATCTCTTAGGAATCGTTCCCACCCGTTTGTACCTTCGAAATTTTCGTTTGTAACTCAGAGGAATAAAAGTTAGAGAGAACTCAAATCAAAATTTCCAATTTTTTATTAGCTTATAACTTTTTTGTTTATTAATATTTTTTCAATTTTCCAATGTGGATCTCTTAAGAATAGTTCCCACCCGTTTGAACCTTCGAAATTTTCGTTTGTAACTCAAAGGCATAAGAGCTAGAGAGAAATCAAAGTTCCGATTGTTTATCAGGCTTTAACTTTTTGTTTTTTAATATTTTTCAATTTTCCGACGCGGATCTCATAAGAATAGTTCTCACCCGTTTGTACCTTCGAAATTTTCGTTTGCATCTCAAAGGAATAGGAGTTCTAGAGACATCAAAGTTCCGATTATTATCTGGCTATAACTTTTTTGTTTATTAATATATTTTTAATTTTCCGACGCGGGTCTCTTAGGTATCGTTCCCACCCGTTTGTACCTTCGAAATTTTCGTTTGTAACTCAAAGGGATAGGAGCTAGAGAGAAATCAAAGTTCCGATTATTATCAGGCTATAACTTTTTTGTTTATTAATATTTTTTAAATTTTCCGACGCGTATCTCTTAAGAATAGTTTCCATCCGTTTCTACCTTCGATATTTTCGTTTGTACCTCAAAAGAATAGGAGTTAGAGAGAAATCAAAGTTCCGATTGATTATCAGGCTATAACTTTTTTGTTCATTATTATTTTTTCAATTTTCCGACGCGGATCTCATAAGAATAGTTCCCACCCGTTTGTACCTTCGAAATTTTCGATTGTAACTCAAAGGAATAGGAGTTAGAGAGAAATCAAAGTTCCTTTTGATTATCAGGCTATAACTTTTTTGTTCATTATTATTTTTTCAATTTTCCTACGCGGATCTCATAAGAATAGTTCCCACCCGTTTGTACCTTCGAAATTTTCGTTTGTAACTCAGAGGAATAGAAGTTAGAGAGAAATCAAATCAAAATTTCCAATTTTTTATCAGCTTATAACTTTTTTGTTTATTAATATTTTTTCAATTTTCCGATGCGGATCTCATAAGTATAGATATCACCCGTTGTACCTTCGAAATTTTCGTTTGTAACTCAGAGGAATAAAAGTTAGAGAGAAATCAAATCAAAATTTCCAATTTTTTATCAGCTTATAACTTTTTTGTTCATTAATATTTTTTCAATTTTCCGACGCGGATCTCATAAGAATAGTTCCCACCCGTTTGTACCTTCGAAATTTTCGTTTGTAACTCAAAGGAATAGGAGTTCTAGAGAAATCAAAGTTCCGACTGATTATCAGGGTATAACTTTTTTGTTTATTATTATTTTTTCAATTTTCCGGAGCGTATCTCTTAAGAATAGTTTCCATCTGTTTCTACCTTCGATATTTTCGTTTGTAACTCAAAGGAATAGGAGTTAGAGAGAAATCAAAGTTCCGATTGCTTATCAGGCTATAACTTTTTTGTTTATTAATATTTTTTTAATTTTCCGATGTGGATCACTTAAGAATAGTTCCCACCCGTTTGTACCTTCGAAATTTTCGTTTGTAACTCAAAGGGATAGGAGCTAGAGAAACATCACAGTTCCGATTGTTTATCAGGCTATAACTTTTTGTTTTTTAATATTTTTCAATTTTCCGACGCGGATCTCTTAGGAATCGTTCCCACCCGTTTGTACCTTCGAAATTTTCGTTTGTAACTCAGAGGAATAAAAGTTAGAGAGAAATCAAATCAAAATTTCCAATTTTTATTAGCTTATAACTTTTTTGTTTATTAATATTTTTTCAATTTTCCAATGTGGATCTCTTAAGAATAGTTCCCTACCGTTTGTACCTTCGATATTTTCGTTTGTACCTCAAAGTAATAGGAGTTAGAGGAAAATCAAAGTTCCGATTTTTCATCAGCTTATAACTTTTTTGTTCATTAATATTTTTTCAATTTTCCGTTGCGGATCTCATAAGAATAGATCTCACCCGTTTGTACCTACGAAACTTTCGTTTGTAACTCAAAGGAATAGGAGCTAGAGAGATATCAAAGTTCCGATTGATTATCAGGCTATAACTTTTTTGTTTATTAATATTTTTTCAATTTTCCGATGTGGATCACTTAAGAATAGTTCCCACCCGTTTGTACCTTCGAAATGTTCGTTTGCACCTCAAAGTAATAGGAGTTAGAGAGAAATCAAAGTTCCGATTGTTTATCAAGCTATAACTTTTTTGTTTATTAATATTTTTTCAATTTTCCGATGTGGATCACTTAAGAATAGTTCCCACCCGTTTGTACCTTCGAAATTTTCGTTTGTAACTCAAAGGGATAGGAGCTAGAGAAAAATCACAGTTCCGATTGTTTATCAGGCTATAACTTTTTGTTTTTTAATATTTTTCAATTTTCCGACGCGGATCTCTTAGGAATCGTTCCCACCCGTTTGTACCTTCGAAATTTTCGTTTGTAACTCAAAGGGATAGGAGCTAGAGAGAAATCAAAGTTCCGATTATTATCAGGCTATAACTTTTTTGTTTATTAATATTTTTTAAATTTTCCGACGCGTATCTCTTAAGAATAGTTTCCATCCGTTTCTACCTTCGATATTTTCGTTTGTACCTCAAAAGAATAGGAGTTAGAGAGAAATCAAAGTTCCGATTGTTTATCAAGCTATAACTTTTTTGTTTATTAATATATTTTTAATTTTCCGACGCGGGTCTCTTAGGTATCGTTCCCACCCGTTTGTACCTTCGAAATTTTCGTTTGTAACTCAAAGGGATAGGAGCTAGAGAGAAATCAAAGTTCCGATTATTATCAGGCTATAACTTTTTTGTTTATTAATATTTTTTAAATTTTCCGACGCGTATCTCTTAAGAATAGTTTCCATCCGTTTCTACCTTCGATATTTTCGTTTGTACCTCAAAAGAATAGGGGTTAGAGAGAAATCAAAGTTCCGATTGATTATCAGGCTATAACTTTTTTGTTCATTATTATTTTTTCAATTTTCCGACGCGGATCTCATAAGAATAGTTCCCACCCGTTTGTACCTTCGAAATTTTCGTTTGTAACTCAGAGGAATAGAAGTTAGAGAGAAATCAAATCAAAATTTCCAATTTTTTATCAGCTTATAACTTTTTTGTTTATTAATATTTTTTCAATTTTCCGATGCGGATCTCATAAGTATAGATCTCACCCGTTGTACCTTCGAAATTTTCGTTTGTAACTCAGAGGAATAAAAGTTAGAGAGAAATCAAATCAAAATTTCCAATTTTTTATCAGCTTATAACTTTTTTGTTTATTAATATTTTTTTAATTTTCCGACGCGGATCTCATAAGAATAGTTCCCACCCGTTTGTACCTTCGAAATTTTCGTTTGTAACTCAAAGGAATAGGAGTTAGAGAGAAATCAATGTTCCGATTGATTATCAGGCTATAACTTTTTTGTTTATTAATATTTTTTCAATTTTCCGTTGCGGATCTCATAAGAATAGATCTCACCCGTTTGTACCTACGAAACTTTCGTTTGTAACTCAAAGTAATAGGAGTTAGAGGAAAATCAAAGTTCCGATTGATTATCAGGCTATAACTTTTTTGTTTATTAATGTTTTTCAATTTTGCGTCGTGGATCTCTTAGGAATCGTTCCCACCCGTATGTTCCTTCGAAATTTTCGTTTGTACCTCAAAGTAATAGGAGTTAGAGGAAAATCAAAGTTCCGATTTTTCATCAGCTTATAACTTTTTTGATCATTAATATTTTTTCAATTTTCCGTTGCGGATCTCATAAGAATAGATCTCACCCGTTTGTACCTACGAAACTTTCGTTTGTAACTCAAAGGAATAGGAGCTAGAGAGATATCAAAGTTCCGATTGATTATCAGGCTATAACTTTTTTGTTTATTAATATTTTTTAATTTTCCGATGTGGATCACTTAAGAATAGTTCCCACCCGTTTGTACCTTCGAAATGTTCGTTTGCACCTCAAAGTAATAGGAGTTAGAGAGAAATCAAAGTTCCGATTGTTTATCAAGCTATAACTTTTTTATTTATTAATATTTTTTCAATTTTCCGACGCGGATCTCATAAGAATAGTTCTCACCCGTTTGTACCTTCGAAATTTTCGTTTGCATCTCAAAGGAATAGGAGTTAGAGAGAAATCAAAGTTCCAATTTTTCATCAGCTTATACCTTTTTTGTTCATTAATATTTTTTCAATTTACCGACGCGGATCTCATAAGAATCGTTCCCACCCGTATGTGCCTTCGAAATTTTCGTTTGTACCTCAAAGGAATAGAAGTTAGAGAGAAATCAAATCAAAGTTCCGATTTTTCATCAGCTTATAACTTTTTTGTTCATTAATATTTTTTCAATTTTCCGACGCGGATCTCATAAGAATAGTTCCCACCCGTTTGTACCTTCGAAATTTTCGTTTGTAACTCAAAGGCATAAGAGCTAGAGAGAAATCAAAGTTCCGATTGTTTATCAGGCTATAACTTTTTGTTTTTTAATATTTTTCAATTTTCCGACGCGGATCTTATAAGAATAGTTCTCACCCGTTTGTACCTTCGAAATTTTCGTTTGCATCTCAAAGGAATAGGAGTTCTAGAGAAATCAAAGTTCCGATTATTATCAGGCTATAACTTTTTTGTTTATTAATATATTTTTAATTTTCCGACGCGGGTCTCTTAGGTATCGTTCCCACCCGTTTGTACCTTCGAAATTTTCGTTTGTAACTCAAAGGGATAGGAGCTAGAGAGAAATCAAAGTTCCAATTTTTCATCAGCTTATAACTTTTTTGTTCATTAATATTTTCTTAATTTTCCGACGCGGATCTCATAAGAATAGATCTCACCCGTTTATACCTTCGAAATTTTCGTTTGTATCTCAAAGGAATAGGAGTTAGAGAGAAATCAAAGTTCCGATTGATTATCAGGCTATAACTTTTTTGATTATTAATATTCTTTTAATTTTCCGACGCGGGTCTCTTAGGAATCGTTCCCACCCGTTTGTACCTACGAAACTTTCGTTTGTAACTCAAAGGAATAGGAGCTAGAGAGAAATCAAAGTTCCGATTGATTATCAGGCTATAACTTTTTTGTTTATTAATATTTTTTCAATTTTCCAATGTGGATCTCTTAAGAATAGTTCCCTACCGTTTGTACCTTCAATATTTTCGATTGTACCTCAAAGGAATAGGAGCTAGAGAAAAATCAAAGTTCCGATTGTTTATCAGGCTATAACTTTTTGTTTTTTAATACTTTTAAATTTTCCGACGCGGATCTCTTAGGAATCGTTCCCACCCGTTTGTACCTTCGATATTTTCGTTTGTAACTCAGAGGAATAAAAGTTAGAGAGAAATCAAATCAAAGTTTCCAATTTTTTATCAGCTTATAACTTTTTTGTTTGTTAATATTTTTTCAATTTTCCGACGCGGATCTCTTAAGAATAGTTTCCATCCGTTTCTTCCCTCGATATTTTCGTGTGTACCTCAAAAGAATAGGAGTTAGAAAGAAATCAATGTTCCGATTGTTTATCAAGCTATGCCCTTTTTGTTTATTAATGGTTTTTCAATTTTCCGACGCGGATCTCTTAGGAATCGTTCCCACCCGTTTGTACCTTCGAAATTTTCGTTTGTAACTCAGAGGAATAAAAGTTAGAGAGAACTCAAATCAAAATTTCCAATTTTTTATTAGCTTATAACTTTTTTGTTTATTAATATTTTTTCAATTTTCCAATGTGGATCTCTTAAGAATAGTTCCCTACCGTTTGTACCTTCGATATTTTCGTTTGTACCTCAAAGTAATAGGAGTTAGAGGAAAATCAAAGTTCCGATTTTTCATCAGCTTATAACTTTTTTGTTCATTAATATTTTTTCAATTTTCCGTTGCGGATCTCATAAGAATAGATCTCACCCGTTTGTACCTACGAAACTTTCGTTTGTAACTCAAAGGAATAGGAGCTAGAGAGATATCAAAGTTCCGATTGATTATCAGGCTATAACTTTTTTGTTTATTAATATTTTTTCAATTTTCCGATGTGGATCACTTAAGAATAGTTCCCACCCGTTTGTACCTTCGAAATGTTCGTTTGCACCTCAAAGTAATAGGAGTTAGAGAGAAATCAAAGTTCCGATTGTTTATCAAGCTATAACTTTTTTGTTTATTAATATTTTTTCAATTTTCCGATGTGGATCACTTAAGAATAGTTCCCACCCGTTTGTACCTTCGAAATTTTCGTTTGTAACTCAAAGGGATAGGAGCTAGAGAAAAATCACAGTTCCGATTGTTTATCAGGCTATAACTTTTTGTTTTTTAATATTTTTCAATTTTCCGACGCGGATCTCTTAGGAATCGTTCCCACCCGTTTGTACCTTCGAAATTTTCGTTTGTAACTCAAAGGGATAGGAGCTAGAGAGAAATCAAAGTTCCGATTATTATCAGGCTATAACTTTTTTGTTTATTAATATTTTTTAAATTTTCCGACGCGTATCTCTTAAGAATAGTTTCCATCCGTTTCTACCTTCGATATTTTCGTTTGTACCTCAAAAGAATAGGAGTTAGAGAGAAATCAAAGTTCCGATTGATTATCAGGCTATAACTTTTTTGTTTATTAATATATTTTTAATTTTCCGACGCGGGTCTCTTAGGTATCGTTCCCACCCGTTTGTACCTTCGAAATTTTCGTTTGTAACTCAAAGGGATAGGAGCTAGAGAGAAATCAAAGTTCCGATTATTATCAGGCTATAACTTTTTTGTTTATTAATATTTTTTAAATTTTCCGACGCGTATCTCTTAAGAATAGTTTCCATCCGTTTCTACCTTCGATATTTTCGTTTGTACCTCAAAAGAATAGGGGTTAGAGAGAAATCAAAGTTCCGATTGATTATCAGGCTATAACTTTTTTGTTCATTATTATTTTTTCAATTTTCCGACGCGGATCTCATAAGAATAGTTCCCACCCGTTTGTACCTTCGAAATTTTCGTTTGTAACTCAGAGGAATAGAAGTTAGAGAGAAATCAAATCAAAATTTCCAATTTTTTATCAGCTTATAACTTTTTTGTTTATTAATATTTTTTCAATTTTCCGATGCGGATCTCATAAGTATAGATCTCACCCGTTGTACCTTCGAAATTTTCGTTTGTAACTCAGAGGAATAAAAGTTAGAGAGAAATCAAATCAAAATTTCCAATTTTTTATCAGCTTATAACTTTTTTGTTTATTAATATTTTTTTAATTTTCCGACGCGGATCTCATAAGAATAGTTCCCACCCGTTTGTACCTTCGAAATTTTCGTTTGTAACTCAAAGGAATAGGAGTTAGAGAGAAATCAATGTTCCGATTGATTATCAGGCTATAACTTTTTTGTTTATTAATATTTTTTCAATTTTCCGTTGCGGATCTCATAAGAATAGATCTCACCCGTTTGTACCTACGAAACTTTCGTTTGTAACTCAAAGTAATAGGAGTTAGAGGAAAATCAAAGTTCCGATTGATTATCAGGCTATAACTTTTTTGTTTATTAATGTTTTTCAATTTTGCGTCGTGGATCTCTTAGGAATCGTTCCCACCCGTATGTTCCTTCGAAATTTTCGTTTGTACCTCAAAGTAATAGGAGTTAGAGGAAAATCAAAGTTCCGATTTTTCATCAGCTTATAACTTTTTTGATCATTAATATTTTTTCAATTTTCCGTTGCGGATCTCATAAGAATAGATCTCACCCGTTTGTACCTACGAAACTTTCGTTTGCACCTCAAAGTAATAGGAGTTAGAGAGAAATCAAAGTTCCGATTGTTTATCAAGCTATAACTTTTTTATTTATTAATATTTTTTTAATTTTCCGACGCGGATCTCATAAGAATAGTTCTCACCCGTTTGTACCTTCGAAATTTTCGTTTGCATCTCAAAGGAATAGGAGTTAGAGAGAAATCAAAGTTCCGATTGATTATCAGGCTATAACTTTTTTGTTTATTAATATTTTTTAATTTTCCGATGTGGATCACTTAAGAATAGTTCCCACCCGTTTGTACCTTCGAAATGTTCGTTTGCACCTCAAAGTAATAGGAGTTAGAGAGAAATCAAAGTTCCGATTGTTTATCAAGCTATAACTTTTTTATTTATTAATATTTTTTTAATTTTCCGACGCGGATCTCATAAGAATAGTTCTCACCCGTTTGTACCTTCGAAATTTTCGTTTGCATCTCAAAGGAATAGGAGTTAGAGAGAAATCAAAGTTCCAATTTTTCATCAGCTTATACCTTTTTTGTTCATTGATATTTTTTCAATTTACCGACGCGGATCTCATAAGAATCGTTCCCACCCGTATGTGCCTTCGAAATTTTCGTTTGTACCTCAAAGGAATAGAAGTTAGAGAGAAATCAAATCAAAGTTCCGATTTTTCATCAGCTTATAACTTTTTTGTTCATTAATATTTTTTCAATTTTCCGACGCGGATCTCATAAGAATAGTTCCCACCCGTTTGTACCTTCGAAATTTTCGTTTGTAACTCAAAGGCATAAGAGCTAGAGAGAAATCAAAGTTCCGATTGTTTATCAGGCTATAACTTTTTGTTTTTTAATATTTTTCAATTTTCCGACGCGGATCTTATAAGAATAGTTCTCACCCGTTTGTACCTTCGAAATTTTCGTTTGCATCTCAAAGGAATAGGAGTTCTAGAGAAATCAAAGTTCCGATTATTATCAGGCTATAACTTTTTTGTTTATTAATATATTTTTAATTTTCCGACGCGGGTCTCTTAGGTATCGTTCCCACCCGTTTGTACCTTCGAAATTTTCGTTTGTAACTCAAAGGGATAGGAGCTAGAGAGAAATCAAAGTTCCGATTATTATCAGGCTATAACTTTTTTGTTTATTAATATTTTTTAAATTTTCCGACGCGTATCTCTTAAGAATAGTTTCCATCCGTTTCTACCTTCGATATTTTCGTTTGTACCTCAAAAGAATAGGAGTTAGAGAGAAATCAAAGTTCCGATTGATTATCAGGCTATAACTTTTTTGTTCATTATTATTTTTTCAATTTTCCGACGCGGATCTCATAAGAATAGTTCCCACCCGTTTGTACCTTCGAAATTTTCGATTGTAACTCAAAGGAATAGGAGTTAGAGAGAAATCAAAGTTCCTTTTGATTATCAGGCTATAACTTTTTTGTTCATTATTATTTTTTCAATTTTCCTACGCGGATCTCATAAGAATAGTTCCCACCCGTTTGTACCTTCGAAATCTTCCTTTGTATCTCAAAGGAATAGGAGTTAGAGAGAAATCAAAGTTCCAATTTTTCATCAGCTTATAACTTTTTTGTTCATTAATATTTTTTCAATTTTCCGACGCGGATCTCATAAGAATAGTTCCCACCCGTTTGTACCTTCGAAATTTTCGTTTGTAACTCAAAGGAATAGGAGTTCTAGAGAAATCAAAGTTCCGACTGATTATCAGGGTATAACTTTTTTGTTTATTATTATTTTTTCAATTTTCCGGAGCGTATCTCTTAAGAATAGTTTCCATCTGTTTCTACCTTCGATATTTTCGTTTGTAACTCAAAGGAATAGGAGTTAGAGAGAAATCAAAGTTCCGATTGATTATCAGGCTATAACTTTTTTGTTTATTAATATTTTTTTAATTTTCCGATGTGGATCACTTAAGAATAGTTCCCACCCGTTTGTACCTTCGAAATTTTCGTTTGTAACTCAAAGGGATAGGAGCTAGAGAAACATCACAGTTCCGATTGTTTATCAGGCTATAACTTTTTGTTTTTTAATATTTTTCAATTTTCCGACGCGGATCTCTTAGGAATCGTTCCCACCCGTTTGTACCTTCGAAATTTTCGTTTGTAACTCAGAGGAATAAAAGTTAGAGAGAAATCAAATCAAAATTTCCAATTTTTATTAGCTTATAACTTTTTTGTTTATTAATATTTTTTCAATTTTCCAATGTGGATCTCTTAAGAATAGTTCCCACCCGTTTGTACCTTCGATATTTTCGTTTGTACCTCAAAAGAATAGGAATTAGAGTAAAATCAAAGTTCCGATTTTTCATCAGCTTATAACTTTTTTGTTCATTAATATTTTTTCAATTTTCCGACGCGGATCTCATAAGAATAGTTCCCACCCGTTTGTACCTTCGAAATTTTCGTTTGAAACTCAAAGTAATAGGAGTTAGAGAGAAATCAATGTTCCGATTGATTATCAGGCTATAACTTTTTTGTTTATTAATGTTTTTCAATTTTGCGTCGTGGATCTCTTAGGAATCGTTCCCACCCGTATGTTCCTTCGAAATTTTCGTTTGTACCTCAAAGTAATAGGAGTTAGAGGAAAATCAAAGTTCCGATTTTTCATCAGCTTATAACTTTTTTGTTCATTAATATTTTTTCAATTTTCCGTTGCGGATCTCATAAGAATAGATCTCACCCGTTTGTACCTACGAAACTTTCGTTTGTAACTCAAAGGAATAGGAGCTAGAGAGATATCAAAGTTCCGATTGATTATCAGGCTATAACTTTTTTGTTTATTAATATTTTTTCAATTTTCCGATGTGGATCACTTAAGAATAGTTCCCACCCGTTTGTACCTTCGAAATGTTCGTTTGCACCTCAAAGTAATAGGAGTTAGAGAGAAATCAAAGTTCCGATTGTTTATCAAGCTATAACTTTTTTGTTTATTAATATTTTTTCAATTTTCCGATGTGGATCACTTAAGAATAGTTCCCACCCGTTTGTACCTTCGAAATTTTCGTTTGTAACTCAAAGGGATAGGAGCTAGAGAAAAATCACAGTTCCGATTGTTTATCAGGCTATAACTTTTTGTTTTTTAATATTTTTCAATTTTCCGACGCGGATCTCTTAGGAATCGTTCCCACCCGTTTGTACCTTCGAAATTTTCGTTTGTAACTCAGAGGAATAAAAGTTAGAGAGAACTCAAATCAAAATTTCCAATTTTTTATTAGCTTATAACTTTTTTGTTTATTAATATTTTTTCAATTTTCCAATGTGGATCTCTTAAGAATAGTTCCCACCCGTTTGAACCTTCGAAATTTTCGTTTGCATCTCAAAGGAATAGGAATTCTAGAGACATCAAAGTTCCGATTATTATCAGGCTATAACTTTTTTCTTTATTAATATATTTTTAATTTTCCGACGCGGGTCTCTTAGGTATCGTTCCCACCCGTTGTACCTTCGAAATTTTCGTTTGTAACTCAGAGGAATAAAAGTTAGAGAGAAATCAAATCAAAATTTCCAATTTTTTATCAGCTTATAACTTTTTTGTTTATTAATATTTTTTTAATTTTCCGACGCGGATCTCATAAGAATAGTTCCCACCCGTTTGTACCTTCGAAATTTTCGTTTGTAACTCAGAGGGATAGGAGCTAGAGAAACATCACAGTTCCGATTGTTTATCAGGCTATAACTTTTTGTTTTTTAATATTTTTCAATTTTCCGACGCGGATCTCATAAGAATAGTTCCCACCCGTTTGTACCTTCGAAATTTTCGTTTGTAACTCAAAGGAATAGGAGTTAGAGAGAAATCAATGTTCCGATTGATTATCAGGCTATAACTTTTTTGTTTATTAATATTTTTTTAATTTTCCGATGTGGATCACTTAAGAATAGTTCCCACCCGTTTGTACCTTCGAAATTTTCGTTTGTAACTCAAAGGGATAGGAGCTAGAGAAACATCACAGTTCCGATTGTTTATCAGGCTATAACTTTTTGTTTTTTAATATTTTTCAATTTTCCGACGCGGATCTCATAAGAATAGTTCCCACCCGTTTGTACCTTCGAAATTTTCGTTTGTAACTCAAAGGAATAGGAGTTAGAGAGAAATCAATGTTCCGATTGATTATCAGGCTATAACTTTTTTGTTTATTAATATTTTTTCAATTTTCCGTTGCGGATCTCATAAGAATAGATCTCACCCGTTTGTACCTACGAAACTTTCGTTTGTAACTCAAAGGAATAGGAGCTAGAGAGATATCAAAGTTCCGATTGATTATCAGGCTATAACTTTTTTGTTTATTAATATTTTTTCAATTTTCCGCTGTGGATCACTTAAGAATAGTTCCCACCCGTTTGTACCTTCGAAATGTTCGTTTGCACCTCAAAGTAATAGGAGTTAGAGAGAAATCAAAGTTCCGATTGATTATCAGGCTATAACTTTTTTGTTCATTATTATTTTTTCAATTTTCCGACGCGGATCTCATAAGAATAGTTCCCACCCGTTTGTACCTTCGAAATTTTCGATTGTAACTCAAAGGAATAGGAGTTAGAGAGAAATCAAAGTTCCTTTTGATTATCAGGCTATAACTTTTTTGTTCATTATTATTTTTTCAATTTTCCTACGCGGATCTCATAAGAATAGTTCCCACCCGTTTGTACCTTCGAAATCTTCCTTTGTATCTCAAAGGAATAGGAGTTAGAGAGAAATCAAAGTTCCAATTTTTCATCAGCTTATAACTTTTTTGTTCATTAATATTTTTTCAATTTTCCGACGCGGATCTCATAAGAATAGTTCCCACCCGTTTGTACCTTCGAAATTTTCGTTTGTAACTCAAAGGAATAGGAGTTCTAGAGAAATCAAAGTTCCGACTGATTATCAGGGTATAACTTTTTTGTTTATTATTATTTTTTCAATTTTCCGGAGCGTATCTCTTAAGAATAGTTTCCATCTGTTTCTACCTTCGATATTTTCGTTTGTAACTCAAAGGAATAGGAGTTAGAGAGAAATCAAAGTTCCGATTGATTATCAGGCTATAACTTTTTTGTTTATTAATATTTTTTTAATTTTCCGATGTGGATCACTTAAGAATAGTTCCCACCCGTTTGTACCTTCGAAATTTTCGTTTGTAACTCAAAGGGATAGGAGCTAGAGAAACATCACAGTTCCGATTGTTTATCAGGCTATAACTTTTTGTTTTTTAATATTTTTCAATTTTCCGACGCGGATCTCTTAGGAATCGTTCCCACCCGTTTGTACCTTCGAAATTTTCGTTTGTAACTCAGAGGAATAAAAGTTAGAGAGAAATCAAATCAAAATTTCCAATTTTTATTAGCTTATAACTTTTTTGTTTATTAATATTTTTTCAATTTTCCAATGTGGATCTCTTAAGAATAGTTCCCACCCGTTTGTACCTTCGATATTTTCGTTTGTACCTCAAAAGAATAGGAATTAGAGAAAAATCAAAGTTCCGATTTTTCATCAGCTTATAACTTTTTTGTTCATTAATATTTTTTCAATTTTCCGACGCGGATCTCATAAGAATAGTTCCCACACGTTTGTACCTTCGAAATTTTCGTTTGTAACTCAAAGGAATAGGAGTTAGAGAGAAATCAATGTTCCGATTGATTATCAGGCTATAACTTTTTTGTTTATTAATGTTTTTCAATTTTGCGTCGTGGATCTCTTAGGAATCGTTCCCACCCGTATGTTCCTTCGAAATTTTCGTTTGTACCTCAAAGTAATAGAAGTTAGAGGAAAATCAAAGTTCCGATTTTTCATCAGCTTATAACTTTTTTGTTCATTAATATTTTTTCAATTTTCCGTTGCGGATCTCATAAGAATAGATCTCACCCGTTTGTACCTACGAAACTTTCGTTTGTAACTCAAAGGAATAGGAGCTAGAGAGATATCAAAGTTCCGATTGATTATCAGGCTATAACTTTTTTGTTTATTAATATTTTTTCAATTTTCCGATGTGGATCACTTAAGAATAGTTCCCACCCGTTTGTACCTTCGAAATGTTCGTTTGCACCTCAAAGTAATAGGAGTTAGAGAGAAATCAAAGTTCCGATTATTTATCAAGCTATAACTTTTTTGTTTATTAATATTTTTTCAATTTTCCGATGTGGATCACTTAAGAATAGTTCCCACCCGTTTGTACCTTCGAAATTTTCGTTTGTAACTCAAAGGGATAGGAGCTAGAGAAAAATCACAGTTCCGATTGTTTATCAGGCTATAACTTTTTGTTTTTTAATATTTTTCAATTTTCCGACGCGTATCTCTTAAGAATAGTTTCCATCCGTTTCTACCTTCGATATTTTCGTTTGTACCTCAAAAGAATAGGAGTTAGAGAGAAATCAAAGTTCCGATTGATTATCAGGCTATAACTTTTTTGTTCATTATTATTTTTTCAATTTTCCGACGCGGATCTCATAAGAATAGTTCCCACCCGTTTGTACCTTCGAAATTTTCGTTTGTAAGTCAGAGGAATAGAAGTTAGAGAGAAATCAAATCAAAATTTCCAATTTTTTATCAGCTTATAACTTTTTTGTTTATTAATATTTTTTCAATTTTCCGATGCGGATCTCAAAAGTATAGATCTCACCCGTTTGTACCTTCGAAATTTTCGTTTGTACCTCAAAGGAATAGGAGTTAGAGAAAAATCACAGTTCCGATTGTTTATCAGGCTATAACTTTTTTGTTTATTAATATCTTTTCAATTTTCCGACGCGTATCTCTTATGAATAGTTTCCATCCGTTTCTACCCTCGATATTTTCGTTTGTACCTCAAAAGAATAGGAGTTAGAAAGAAATCAAAGTTCCGATTGTTTATCAAGCTATGACTTTTTTGTTTATTAACCTTTTAGGTACGGCAGAACTTTACGCGTGGCTATTTCCCTGGACGGCAGAGTCTGACGTGAACAGTGTAAAAACGTTTCAGCACTGCAAAGTGTAATGAGCAATGCCATTTTGTGCAAGAATATATTCAAATGAAGTATTTGATGATAAAATAATAATTTTAAAAAAATATATAGGCAATACGTATTCCATATTGCCACGTCAAGTAGATGGATAAAATTTCTTATACCATTTCAAAGTTGACAAAGTGTTCAAATATGACATCCGCGAAAGCCACTATAGTGGCTTCTCGTCCAGAGTGGTGACATACACGAAAGCCACTATAGTGGTGCGCCGTCCTGAAAGATGGTATCCGCGAAAGCCACTATAGTGGCGCGTAGTATCTAAAAGGTTAATATTTTTTCAATTTTCCGATGCCGATCTCATAAGAATAGATCTCACCCGTTTGTACCTACGAAACTTTCGTTTGTAACTCAAAATAATAGGAGTTAGAGGAAAATCAAAGTTCCGATTGATTATCAGGCTATAACTTTTTTGTTTATTAATATTTTTTTAATTTTCCGATGTGGATCACTTAAGAATAGTTCCCACCCGTTTGTACCTTCGAAATTTTCGTTTGTACCTCAAAGGAATAGGAGTTAGAGAAAAATCACAGTTCCGATTGTTTATCAGGCTATAACTTTCTTGTTTATTAATATCTTTTCAATTTTCCGACGCGTATCTCTTATGAATAGTTTCCATCCGTTTCTACCCTCGATATTTTCGTTTGTACCTCAAAAGAATAGGAGTTAGAAAGAAATCAAAGTTCCGATTGTTTATCAAGCTATGACTTTTTTGTTTATTAACCTTTTAGGTACGGCAGAACTTTACGCGTGGCTATTTCCCTGGACGGCAGAGTCTGACGTGAACAGTGTAAAAACGTTTCAGCACTGCAAAGTGTAATGAGCAATGCCATTTTGTGCAAGAATATATTCAAATGAAGTATTTGATGATAAAATAATAATTTTAAAAAAATATATAGGCAATACGTATTCCATATTGCCACGTCAAGTAGATGGATAAAATTTCTTATACCATTTCAAAGTTGACAAAGTGTTCAAATATGACATCCGCGAAAGCCACTATAGTGGCTTCTCGTCCAGAGTGGTGACATACACGAAAGCCACTATAGTGGTGCGCCGTCCTGAAAGATGGTATCCGCGAAAGCCACTATAGTGGCGCGTAGTATCTAAAAGGTTAATATTTTTTCAATTTTCCGATGCCGATCTCATAAGAATAGATCTCACCCGTTTGTACCTACGAAACTTTCGTTTGTAACTCAAAATAATAGGAGTTAGAGGAAAATCAAAGTTCCGATTGATTATCAGGCTATAACTTTTTTGTTTATTAATATTTTTTTAATTTTGCGATGTGGATCACTTAAGAATAGTTCCCACCCGTTTGTACCTTCGAAATTTTCGTTTGTACCTCAAAGGAATAGGAGTTAGAGAAAAATCACAGTTCCGATTGTTTATCAGGCTATAACTTTCTTGTTTATTAATATTTTTTCAATTTTCCGATGCGGATCTCATAAGAATAGATCTCACCCGTTGTACCTTCGAAATCTTCCTTTGTATCTCAAAGGAATAGGAGTTAGAGAGAAATCAAAGTTCCAATTTTTCATCAGCTTATAACTTTTTTGTTCATTAATATTTTCTTAATTTTCCGACGCGGATCTCATAAGAATAGATCTCACCCGTTTATACCTTCGAAATTTTCGTTTGTACCTCAAAAGAATAGGAGTTAGAGAGAAATCAAAGTTCCGATTGATTATCAGGCTATAACTTTTTTGATTATTAATATTTTTTTAATTTTCCGACGCGGGTCTCTTAGGAATCGTTCCCACCCGTTTGTACCTTCGATATTTTCGTTTGTAACTCAGAGGAATAAAAGTTAGAGAGAAATCAAATCAAAGTTTCCAATTTTTTATCAGCTTATAACTTTTTTGTTTGTTAATATTTTTTCAATTTTCCGACGCGGATCTCTTAAGAATAGTTTCCATCCGTTTCTACCCTCGATATTTTCGTGTGTACCTCAAAAGAATAGGAGTTAGAAAGAAATCACAGTTCCGATTGTTTATCAGGCTATAACTTTTTTGTTTATTAATGTTTTTTCAATTTTCCGATGCGGATCTCATAGGAATAGATCTCACCCGTTATACCTTCGAAATCTTCGTTTGTATCTCAAAGAAATAGGAGTTAGAGAGAAATCAAAGTTCCGATTGATTATCAGGCTATAACTTTTTTGTTTATTAATATTTTTTTAATTTTCCGACGCGGATCTCTTAGGAATCGTTCCCACCCGTTTGTACCTTCGAAATTTTCGTTTGTAACTCAGAGGAATAAAAGTTAGAGAGAAATCAAATCAAAGTTTCCAATTTTTTATCAGCTTATAACTTTTTTGTTTGTTAATATTTTTTCAATTTTCCGACGCGGATCTCTTAAGAATAGTTTCCATCCGTTTCTACCTTCGATATTTTCGTGTGTACCTCAAAAGAATAGGAGTTAGAAAGAAATCACAGTTCCGATTGTTTATCAGGCTATAACTTTTTTGTTTATTTATGTTTTTTCAATTTTCCGATGCGGATCTCATAAGAATAGAGATCACCCGTTATACCTTCGAAATCTTCGTTTGTAACTCAAAGGAATAGGAGCTAGAGAGAAATCAAAGTTCCGAATGATTATCAGGCTATAACTTTTTTGTTTAGTTTATTAATATTTTTTCAATTTTCCAATGTGGATCTCTTAAGAATAGTTCCCTACCGTTTGTACCTTCAATATTTTCGATTGTACCTCAAAGGAATAGGAACTAGAGAAAAATCAAAGTTCCGATTGTTTATCAGGCTATAACTTTTTGTTTTTTAATATTTTTCAATTTTCCGACGCGGATCTCTTAGGAATCGTTCCCACCCGTTTGTACCTTCGATATTTTCGTTTGTAACTCAGAGGAATAAAAGTTAGAGAGAAATCAAATCAAAGTTTCCAATTTTTTATCAGCTTATAACTTTTTTGTTTGTTAATATTTTTTCAATTTTCCGACGCGGATCTCTTAAGAATAGTTTCCATCCGTTTCTACCCTCGATATTTTCGTGTGTACCTCAAAAGAATAGGAGTTAGAAAGAAATCACAGTTCCGATTGTTTATCAGGCTATAACTTTTTTGTTTATTAATGTTTTTTCAATTTTCCGATGCGGATCTCATAGGAATAGATCTCACCCGTTATACCTTCGAAATCTTCGTTTGTATCTCAAAGAAATAGGAGTTAGAGAGAAATCAAAGTTCCGATTGATTATCAGGCTATAACTTTTTTGTTTATTAATATTTTTTTAATTTTCCGACGCGGATCTCTTAGGAATCGTTCCCACCCGTTTGTACCTTCGATATTTTCGTTTGTAACTCAGAGGAATAAAAGTTAGAGAGAAATCAAATCAAAGTTTCCAATTTTTTATCAGCTTATAACTTTTTTGTTTGTTAATATTTTTTCAATTTTCCGACGCGGATCTCTTAAGAATAGTTTCCATCCGTTTCTACCTTCGATATTTTCGTGTGTACCTCAAAAGAATAGGAGTTAGAAAGAAATCACAGTTCCGATTGTTTATCAGGCTATAACTTTTTTGTTTATTTATGTTTTTTCAATTTTCCGATGCGGATCTCATAAGAATAGAGATCACCCGTTATACCTTCGAAATCTTCGTTTGTAACTCAAAGGAATAGGAGCTAGAGAGAAATCAAAGTTCCGAATGATTATCAGGCTATAACTTTTTTGTTTAGTTTATTAATATTTTTTCAATTTTCCAATGTGGATCTCTTAAGAATAGTTCCCTACCGTTTGTACCTTCAATATTTTCGATTGTACCTCAAAGGAATAGGAACTAGAGAAAAATCAAAGTTCCGATTGTTTATCAGGCTATAACTTTTTGTTTTTTAATATTTTTCAATTTTCCGACGCGGATCTCTTAGGAATCGTTCCCACCCGTTTGTACCTTCGAAATTTTCGTTTGTAACTCAGAGGAATAAAAGTTAGAGAGAAATCAAATCAAAATTTCCAATTTTTATTAGCTTATAACTTTTTTGTTTATTAATATTTTTTCAATTTTCCAATGTGGATCTCTTAAGAATAGTTCCCACCCGTTTGTACCTTCGATATTTTCGTTTGTACCTCAAAAGAATAGGAATTAGAGAAAAATCAAAGTTCCGATTTTTCATCAGCTTATAACTTTTTTGTTCATTAATATTTTTTCAATTTTCCGACGCGGATCTCATAAGAATAGTTCCCACACGTTTGTACCTTCGAAATTTTCGTTTGTAACTCAAAGGAATAGGAGTTAGAGAGAAATCAATGTTCCGATTGATTATCAGGCTATAACTTTTTTGTTTATTAATGTTTTTCAATTTTGCGTCGTGGATCTCTTAGGAATCGTTCCCACCCGTATGTTCCTTCGAAATTTTCGTTTGTACCTCAAAGTAATAGGAGTTAGAGGAAAATCAAAGTTCCGATTTTTCATCAGCTTATAACTTTTTTGTTCATTAATATTTTTTCAATTTTCCGTTGCGGATCTCATAAGAATAGATCTCACCCGTTTGTACCTACGAAACTTTCGTTTGTAACTCAAAGGAATAGGAGCTAGAGAGATATCAAAGTTCCGATTGATTATCAGGCTATAACTTTTTTGTTTATTAATATTTTTTCAATTTTCCGATGTGGATCACTTAAGAATAGTTCCCACCCGTTTGTACCTTCGAAATGTTCGTTTGCACCTCAAAGTAATAGGAGTTAGAGAGAAATCAAAGTTCCGATTATTTATCAAGCTATAACTTTTTTGTTTATTAATATTTTTTCAATTTTCCGATGTGGATCACTTAAGAATAGTTCCCACCCGTTTGTACCTTCGAAATTTTCGTTTGTAACTCAAAGGGATAGGAGCTAGAGAAAAATCACAGTTCCGATTGTTTATCAGGCTATAACTTTTTGTTTTTTAATATTTTTCAATTTTCCGACGCGTATCTCTTAAGAATAGTTTCCATCCGTTTCTACCTTCGATATTTTCGTTTGTACCTCAAAAGAATAGGAGTTAGAGAGAAATCAAAGTTCCGATTGATTATCAGGCTATAACTTTTTTGTTCATTATTATTTTTTCAATTTTCCGACGCGGATCTCATAAGAATAGTTCCCACCCGTTTGTACCTTCGAAATTTTCGTTTGTAAGTCAGAGGAATAGAAGTTAGAGAGAAATCAAATCAAAATTTCCAATTTTTTATCAGCTTATAACTTTTTTGTTTATTAATATTTTTTCAATTTTCCGATGCGGATCTCAAAAGTATAGATCTCACCCGTTGTACCTTCGAAATTTTCGTTTGTAACTCAGAGGAATAAAAGTTAGAGAGAAATCAAATCGAAATTTCCAATTTTTTATCAGCTTATAACTTTTTTGTTTATTAATATCTTTTCAATTTTCCGACGCGTATCTCTTATGAATAGTTTCCATCCGTTTCTACCCTCGATATTTTCGTTTGTACCTCAAAAGAATAGGAGTTAGAAAGAAATCAAAGTTCCGATTGTTTATCAAGCTATGACTTTTTTGTTTATTAACCTTTTAGGTACGGCAGAACTTTACGCGTGGCTATTTCCCTGGACGGCAGAGTCTGACGTGAACAGTGTAAAAACGTTTCAGCACTGCAAAGTGTAATGAGCAATGCCATTTTGTGCAAGAATATATTCAAATGAAGTATTTGATGATAAAATAATAATTTTAAAAAAATATATAGGCAATACGTATTCCATATTGCCACGTCAAGTAGATGGATAAAATTTCTTATACCATTTCAAAGTTGACAAAGTGTTCAAATATGACATCCGCGAAAGCCACTATAGTGGCTTCTCGTCCAGAGTGGTGACATACACGAAAGCCACTATAGTGGTGCGCCGTCCTGAAAGATGGTATCCGCGAAAGCCACTATAGTGGCGCGTAGTATCTAAAAGGTTAATATTTTTTCAATTTTCCGATGCCGATCTCATAAGAATAGATCTCACCCGTTTGTACCTACGAAACTTTCGTTTGTAACTCAAAATAATAGGAGTTAGAGGAAAATCAAAGTTCCGATTGATTATCAGGCTATAACTTTTTTGTTTATTAATATTTTTTTAATTTTCCGATGTGGATCACTTAAGAATAGTTCCCACCCGTTTGTACCTTCGAAATTTTCGTTTGTACCTCAAAGGAATAGGAGTTAGAGAAAAATCACAGTTCCGATTGTTTATCAGGCTATAACTTTCTTGTTTATTAATATCTTTTCAATTTTCCGACGCGTATCTCTTATGAATAGTTTCCATCCGTTTCTACCCTCGATATTTTCGTTTGTACCTCAAAAGAATAGGAGTTAGAAAGAAATCAAAGTTCCGATTGTTTATCAAGCTATGACTTTTTTGTTTATTAACCTTTTAGGTACGGCAGAACTTTACGCGTGGCTATTTCCCTGGACGGCAGAGTCTGACGTGAACAGTGTAAAAACGTTTCAGCACTGCAAAGTGTAATGAGCAATGCCATTTTGTGCAAGAATATATTCAAATGAAGTATTTGATGATAAAATAATAATTTTAAAAAAATATATAGGCAATACGTATTCCATATTGCCACGTCAAGTAGATGGATAAAATTTCTTATACCATTTCAAAGTTGACAAAGTGTTCAAATATGACATCCGCGAAAGCCACTATAGTGGCTTCTCGTCCAGAGTGGTGACATACACGAAAGCCACTATAGTGGTGCGCCGTCCTGAAAGATGGTATCCGCGAAAGCCACTATAGTGGCGCGTAGTATCTAAAAGGTTAATATTTTTTCAATTTTCCGATGCCGATCTCATAAGAATAGATCTCACCCGTTTGTACCTACGAAACTTTCGTTTGTAACTCAAAATAATAGGAGTTAGAGGAAAATCAAAGTTCCGATTGATTATCAGGCTATAACTTTTTTGTTTATTAATATTTTTTTAATTTTGCGATGTGGATCACTTAAGAATAGTTCCCACCCGTTTGTACCTTCGAAATTTTCGTTTGTACCTCAAAGGAATAGGAGTTAGAGAAAAATCACAGTTCCGATTGTTTATCAGGCTATAACTTTCTTGTTTATTAATATTTTTTCAATTTTCCGATGCGGATCTCATAAGAATAGATCTCACCCGTTGTACCTTCGAAATCTTCCTTTGTATCTCAAAGGAATAGGAGTTAGAGAGAAATCAAAGTTCCAATTTTTCATCAGCTTATAACTTTTTTGTTCATTAATATTTTCTTAATTTTCCGACGCGGATCTCATAAGAATAGATCTCACCCGTTTATACCTTCGAAATTTTCGTTTGTACCTCAAAAGAATAGGAGTTAGAGAGAAATCAAAGTTCCGATTGATTATCAGGCTATAACTTTTTTGATTATTAATATTTTTTTAATTTTCCGACGCGGGTCTCTTAGGAATCGTTCCCACCCGTTTGTACCTTCGATATTTTCGTTTGTAACTCAGAGGAATAAAAGTTAGAGAGAAATCAAATCAAAGTTTCCAATTTTTTATCAGCTTATAACTTTTTTGTTTGTTAATATTTTTTCAATTTTCCGACGCGGATCTCTTAAGAATAGTTTCCATCCGTTTCTACCCTCGATATTTTCGTGTGTACCTCAAAAGAATAGGAGTTAGAAAGAAATCACAGTTCCGATTGTTTATCAGGCTATAACTTTTTTGTTTATTAATGTTTTTTCAATTTTCCGATGCGGATCTCATAGGAATAGATCTCACCCGTTATACCTTCGAAATCTTCGTTTGTATCTCAAAGAAATAGGAGTTAGAGAGAAATCAAAGTTCCGATTGATTATCAGGCTATAACTTTTTTGTTTATTAATATTTTTTTAATTTTCCGACGCGGATCTCTTAGGAATCGTTCCCACCCGTTTGTACCTTCGAAATTTTCGTTTGTAACTCAGAGGAATAAAAGTTAGAGAGAAATCAAATCGAAATTTCCAATTTTTTATCAGCTTATAACTTTTTTGTTTATTAATATCTTTTCAATTTTCCGACGCGTATCTCTTATGAATAGTTTCCATCCGTTTCTACCCTCGATATTTTCGTTTGTACCTCAAAAGAATAGGAGTTAGAAAGAAATCAAAGTTCCGATTGTTTATCAAGCTATGACTTTTTTGTTTATTAACCTTTTAGGTACGGCAGAACTTTACGCGTGGCTATTTCCCTGGACGGCAGAGTCTGACGTGAACAGTGTAAAAACGTTTCAGCACTGCAAAGTGTAATGAGCAATGCCATTTTGTGCAAGAATATATTCAAATGAAGTATTTGATGATAAAATAATAATTTTAAAAAAATATATAGGCAATACGTATTCCATATTGCCACGTCAAGTAGATGGATAAAATTTCTTATACCATTTCAAAGTTGACAAAGTGTTCAAATATGACATCCGCGAAAGCCACTATAGTGGCTTCTCGTCCAGAGTGGTGACATACACGAAAGCCACTATAGTGGTGCGCCGTCCTGAAAGATGGTATCCGCGAAAGCCACTATAGTGGCGCGTAGTATCTAAAAGGTTAATATTTTTTCAATTTTCCGATGCCGATCTCATAAGAATAGATCTCACCCGTTTGTACCTACGAAACTTTCGTTTGTAACTCAAAATAATAGGAGTTAGAGGAAAATCAAAGTTCCGATTGATTATCAGGCTATAACTTTTTTGTTTATTAATATTTTTTTAATTTTCCGATGTGGATCACTTAAGAATAGTTCCCACCCGTTTGTACCTTCGAAATTTTCGTTTGTACCTCAAAGGAATAGGAGTTAGAGAAAAATCACAGTTCCGATTGTTTATCAGGCTATAACTTTCTTGTTTATTAATATCTTTTCAATTTTCCGACGCGTATCTCTTATGAATAGTTTCCATCCGTTTCTACCCTCGATATTTTCGTTTGTACCTCAAAAGAATAGGAGTTAGAAAGAAATCAAAGTTCCGATTGTTTATCAAGCTATGACTTTTTTGTTTATTAACCTTTTAGGTACGGCAGAACTTTACGCGTGGCTATTTCCCTGGACGGCAGAGTCTGACGTGAACAGTGTAAAAACGTTTCAGCACTGCAAAGTGTAATGAGCAATGCCATTTTGTGCAAGAATATATTCAAATGAAGTATTTGATGATAAAATAATAATTTTAAAAAAATATATAGGCAATACGTATTCCATATTGCCACGTCAAGTAGATGGATAAAATTTCTTATACCATTTCAAAGTTGACAAAGTGTTCAAATATGACATCCGCGAAAGCCACTATAGTGGCTTCTCGTCCAGAGTGGTGACATACACGAAAGCCACTATAGTGGTGCGCCGTCCTGAAAGATGGTATCCGCGAAAGCCACTATAGTGGCGCGTAGTATCTAAAAGGTTAATATTTTTTCAATTTTCCGATGCCGATCTCATAAGAATAGATCTCACCCGTTTGTACCTACGAAACTTTCGTTTGTAACTCAAAATAATAGGAGTTAGAGGAAAATCAAAGTTCCGATTGATTATCAGGCTATAACTTTTTTGTTTATTAATATTTTTTTAATTTTGCGATGTGGATCACTTAAGAATAGTTCCCACCCGTTTGTACCTTCGAAATTTTCGTTTGTACCTCAAAGGAATAGGAGTTAGAGAAAAATCACAGTTCCGATTGTTTATCAGGCTATAACTTTCTTGTTTATTAATATTTTTTCAATTTTCCGATGCGGATCTCATAAGAATAGATCTCACCCGTTGTACCTTCGAAATCTTCCTTTGTATCTCAAAGGAATAGGAGTTAGAGAGAAATCAAAGTTCCAATTTTTCATCAGCTTATAACTTTTTTGTTCATTAATATTTTCTTAATTTTCCGACGCGGATCTCATAAGAATAGATCTCACCCGTTTATACCTTCGAAATTTTCGTTTGTACCTCAAAAGAATAGGAGTTAGAGAGAAATCAAAGTTCCGATTGATTATCAGGCTATAACTTTTTTGATTATTAATATTTTTTTAATTTTCCGACGCGGGTCTCTTAGGAATCGTTCCCACCCGTTTGTACCTTCGATATTTTCGTTTGTAACTCAGAGGAATAAAAGTTAGAGAGAAATCAAATCAAAGTTTCCAATTTTTTATCAGCTTATAACTTTTTTGTTTGTTAATATTTTTTCAATTTTCCGACGCGGATCTCTTAAGAATAGTTTCCATCCGTTTCTACCCTCGATATTTTCGTGTGTACCTCAAAAGAATAGGAGTTAGAAAGAAATCACAGTTCCGATTGTTTATCAGGCTATAACTTTTTTGTTTATTAATGTTTTTTCAATTTTCCGATGCGGATCTCATAGGAATAGATCTCACCCGTTATACCTTCGAAATCTTCGTTTGTATCTCAAAGAAATAGGAGTTAGAGAGAAATCAAAGTTCCGATTGATTATCAGGCTATAACTTTTTTGTTTATTAATATTTTTTTAATTTTCCGACGCGGATCTCTTAGGAATCGTTCCCACCCGTTTGTACCTTCGATATTTTCGTTTGTAACTCAGAGGAATAAAAGTTAGAGAGAAATCAAATCAAAGTTTCCAATTTTTTATCAGCTTATAACTTTTTTGTTTGTTAATATTTTTTCAATTTTCCGACGCGGATCTCTTAAGAATAGTTTCCATCCGTTTCTACCTTCGATATTTTCGTGTGTACCTCAAAAGAATAGGAGTTAGAAAGAAATCACAGTTCCGATTGTTTATCAGGCTATAACTTTTTTGTTTATTTATGTTTTTTCAATTTTCCGATGCGGATCTCATAAGAATAGAGATCACCCGTTATACCTTCGAAATCTTCGTTTGTAACTCAAAGGAATAGGAGCTAGAGAGAAATCAAAGTTCCGAATGATTATCAGGCTATAACTTTTTTGTTTAGTTTATTAATATTTTTTCAATTTTCCAATGTGGATCTCTTAAGAATAGTTCCCTACCGTTTGTACCTTCAATATTTTCGATTGTACCTCAAAGGAATAGGAACTATAGAAAAATCAAAGTTCCGATTGTTTATCAGGCTATAACTTTTTGTTTTTTAATACTTTTAAATTTTCCGACGCGTATCTCTTAGGAATCGTTCCCACCCGTTTGTACCTTCGATATTTTCGTTTGTAACTCAGAGAAATAAAAGTTAGAGAGAAATCAAATCAAAGTTTCCAATTTTTTATCAGCTTATAACTTTTTTGTTTATTAATATTTTTTCAATTTTCCGACGCGTATCTCTTAAGAATAGTTTCCATCCGTTTCTACCTTCGATATTTTCGTGTGTACCTCAAAAGAATAGGAGTTAGAAAGAAATCAAAGTTCCGATTGTTTATCAAGCTATGCCTTTTTTGTTTATTAATGTTTTTTCAATTTTCCGACGCGGATCTCTTAAGAATCGTTCCCACCCGTTTGTACCTTCGAAATGTTCGTTTGCACCTCAAAGGTATAGGAGTTAGAGAAAAATCACAGTTCCGATTGTTTATCAGGCTATAACTTTTTTGTTTATTAATATTTTTTCAATTTTCCGATGCGGATCTCATAAGAATAGATCTCACCCGTTGTACCTTCGAAATCTTCGTTTGTATCTCAAAGGAATAGGAGTTAGAGAGAAATCAAAGTTCCAATTTTTCATCAGCTTATAACTTTTTTGTTCATTAATATTTTCTTAATTTTCCGACGCGGATCTCATAAGAATAGATCTCACCCGTTTATACCTTCGAAATTTTCGTTTGTATCTCAAAGGAATAGGAGTTAGAGAGAAATCAAAGTTCCGATTGATTATCAGGCTATAACTTTTTTGATTATTAATATTCTTTTAATTTTCCGACGCGGGTCTCTTAGGAATCGTTCCCACCCGTTTGTACCTTCGAAATTTTCGATTGTAACTCAAAGGAATAGGAGTTAGAGAGAAATCAAAGTTCCTTTTGATTATCAGGCTATAACTTTTTTGTTCATTATTATTTTTTCAATTTTCCTACGCGGATCTCATAAGAATAGTTCCCACCCGTTTGTACCTTCGAAATTTTCGTTTGTAACTCAGAGGAATAGAAGTTAGAGAGAAATCAAATCAAAATTTCCAATTTTGTATCAGCTTATAACTTTTTTGTTTATTAATATTTTTTCAATTTTCCGATGCGGATCTCATAAGTATAGATCTCACCCGTTGTACCTTCGAAATTTTCGTTTGTAACTCAGAGGAATAAATGTTAGAGAGAAATCAAATCCAAATTTCCAATTTTTTATCAGCTTATAACTTTTTTGTTCATTAATATTTTTTCAATTTTCCGACGCGGATCTCATAAGAATAGTTCCCACCCGTTTGTACCTTCGAAATTTTCGTTTGTAACTCAAAGGAATAGGAGTTCTAGAGAAATCAAAGTTCCGACTGATTATCAGGGTATAACTTTTTTGTTTATTATTATTTTTTCAATTTTCCGGAGCGTATCTCTTAAGAATAGTTTCCATCTGTTTCTACCTTCGATATTTTCGTTTGTAACTCAAAGGGATAGGAATTAGAGAAAAATCAAAGTTCCGATTTTTCATCAGCTTATAACTTTTTTGTTCATTAATATTTTTTCAATTTTCCGACGCGGATCTCATAAGAATAGTTCCCACACGTTTGTACCTTCGAAATTTTCGTTTGTAACTCAAAGGAATAGGAGTTAGAGAGAAATCAATGTTCCGATTGATTATCAGGCTATAACTTTTTTGTTTATTAATGTTTTTCAATTTTGCGTCGTGGATGTCTTAGGAATCGTTCCCACCCGTATGTTCCTTCGAAATTTTCGTTTGTACCTCAAAGTAATAGGAGTTAGAGGAAAATCAAAGTTCCGATTTTTCATCAGCTTATAACTTTTTTGTTCATTAATATTTTTTCAATTTTCCGTTGCGGATCTCATAAGAATAGATCTCACCCGTTTGTACCTACGAAACTTTCGTTTGTAACTCAAAGGAATAGGAGCTAGAGAGATATCAAAGTTCCGATTGATTATCAGGCTATAACTTTTTTGTTTATTAATATTTTTTCAATTTTCCGATGTGGATCACTTAAGAATAGTTCCCACCCGTTTGTACCTTCGAAATGTTCGTTTGCACCTCAAAGTAATAGGAGTTAGAGAGAAATCAAAGTTCCGATTATTTATCAAGCTATAACTTTTTTGTTTATTAATATTTTTTCAATTTTCCGATGTGGATCACTTAAGAATAGTTCCCACCCGTTTGTACCTTCGAAATTTTCGTTTGTAACTCAAAGGGATAGGAGCTAGAGAAAAATCACAGTTCCGATTGTTTATCAGGCTATAACTTTTTGTTTTTTAATATTTTTCAATTTTCCGACGCGTATCTCTTAAGAATAGTTTCCATCCGTTTCTACCTTCGATATTTTCGTTTGTACCTCAAAAGAATAGGAGTTAGAGAGAAATCAAAGTTCCGATTGATTATCAGGCTATAACTTTTTTGTTCATTGTTACGAGCCGGGCTGGTTTCTAGAACGTGGCCGGCGAGCGTTATGGAATAGACGCGACGAGACGTTAGTTTCGTCGCTTCCTTGACCTAACTGTAGCAGGGGGTATCGTACGTCAACAGTAGTGGGAGCTACAAATCGACGTATGATCTTGGAAATGGTGTTTAATTCAACCCAGATGAGCCTACGGCATAAACCGTAGGGCGCTGGCCTTGAATTGAGGTAGGGAGAGATACAACCCAGATGAGCCTACGGCATAAACCGTAGGGCGCTGGCCTTGTATTGGAATGAGTGAAATCCAGACCCAGATGAACCTACGGCATAAACCGTAGGGCGCTGGCCTTCAGAGCGGTTAGAATTGAGGATGAATGAATCCAGATGAGCCTACAGCATGAACTGTAGGGCGCTGGCATTCACTCAGGTGCGAAAGGATTTCAGGAGTGACACAATCCAGATGAGCCTACGGCATAAACCGTAGGGCGCTGGTCTTGTATCGGTTAAAAGGAATCTGAACCCAGATGAGCCTACAGCATAAACCGTAGGGCGCTGGCCTCCAGAGTGGTTAAGATCGAGGAAGAATGAATCCAGATGAGCCTACGGCATAAACCGTAGGGCGCTGGCATTCACTCAGGTGTGCAAGGATCTTAGGAGTGATACAAGCCAGATGAACCTACAGCATAAACTGTAGGGCGCTGGACGTGAATCGGTGTTGAAAGGAATCTAGACCCAGATGAGCCTACGGCATAAACCGTAGGGCGCTGGCCTCTAGAGTGGTTAATAAGATTTTAAGGTAAGGTGATACCCCGAGGTAGATGTACTTGTAGACTAACTGCAAGGTGGTACTCTCTGGTTAATAACGATGCACTTGCTAGGACGGCAAGTGGTCGCACAGGCACGGAAAGTAAGCCGAAAGGCACACACAGTCCGATACCCGTTGTTCGTGGTTTTGACCTGCTACGGTAAGGTCGTAAAATAATAAACTCTCGTAACTTTTGTTTCACTCCGAGCGGTTAGAGTGAAATAATTTGTGGGAACGTTACTCGATTATGTTTTAAATTCGTTTCGAGAGGAAAGGTTTTAATTTCTAGAAATAATTCTTTACTCGAATTTTATGTTTCTAGTAAAATGTTACAAGTATATTCTTTCAATCGAATATATATACATGTATGTTAAGTGTATTGTGTATGAATTGAAGAAAGTAGAATAATTATTGAAAAGCTCTAAGTGTTTACCCTTGGGCAGTGACGGTTGACGAGACTTCACAATAAGATGACTCCGAACTAGTTCGCGAGTGACTCTAACGTGAGTTGAACGGGGGAACTCCGACCAAGAGTTGAATTGCCAATGGACAGACTAATCTTCCGTGATGTTAAAGAAAACTCGAAAAGGAACTGGGCCTAATCTCGTAGTGTAATGCTCAAGAGTCGTACTGAGAATAACCCGAAGATACGCATTTTCGTGGCCCTTATATAGGTCGAAAAAGTAGTGGGGAATTGAAAATTCTAGAAAATCTATCCTATAGTGGGAGTAAAAATGCTGTATGAAAGACAGTTGGAAACGGCTGGAATTACGTGGCAAGCAAGACCCTCGCTTTCGAGTTTTCCTTATTACATGGGGTCGAAAGTGTAGCTATCCGCGGGCCCTAGACCAGAGGCCAAGGGCTATATGTATATCGTATCCTGTTTACGTTTGAAAAAGGGGACTAAGCGTCTGGGTGTCGCCAAGAGAAAATTCCACGTTGAGAATTTTTCATGAGAATCATACGATTCATACGTAACATCTCCCCCCTTAAAATGAAACATCATATTGATATGATGCTTTCAAAATTGGCGGCACCCAAAGCGTTTTGTACAAATTTTTGGTCAGAGTGTACGATATTCAGGTAATTAAAGAAATCAGAAAAACTATGATTTGAATGAAAGTAAAATAATGAAAAACAAATGTTCGCGGTGTATGTCTGTGTAGTGTTATGATGTGTACTTATCAAATGTAATTTAGGCGACGTGTTGGGAGTGGATGGTCATCTTTGATTGGTCCTGTTGTCCAATGGTTGGTCATCTTGGTCGTCCGAAATTCCAACATCTTCAGTTGGTAAATATGCGTGCTTTATTTTATCTTGATGTTTAGTTATGACTCTATTGTCTGGGGTCTGTAAAACTACATTATGTAAATCTGTGACGTCTATTACTCTGTAAGGACCTACATAATGTGGACTAAATTTACTCGTCCTTGGCTCTAATTGTACATATACTTGATCACCAATTTTAAATTCTTTCGGACGTATGTGTCGATCGTAATATTGTTTTGATTTGAATTTGGCGGATTTTAAGTTATCGGAAGCTATATTTTGAATTTCAGACATTCTGGTTATTAAATCAACCAGGTATGATCCATAAGTCTTTAATTGTTCTCCCTCTGGAAATGCACTTGGTAATCGGGCCAGTTTTCCGAATACTAATTCATGTGGCGTAAAATTTGTAGATTCGTGTACACTGGTATTGTACGAGAACATAGCAAATGGGATTAAGAGATCCCAGTCTTCATATGTATCCATGTAATGTTTTAGAAATTCCGTAAGTACGGTGTGACTTCTTTCTAGAGATCCATTGGTTTGAGGTCTGTAACCGGAAGTAGTGATTTGTCGAATTTGGAATATTTCCGCTAACTGTGTCAACAAGTTTCCAATAAAACTTGTTCCTCTGTCAGTAAGAATGGCCTTCGGTGTTCCAAAAATTGCAATGAAGTGTCTTGCAAAAGCGTCGGCGATAGTTGTGGCTCTAATATTCGGAATAGCAACTGCAAGACAATATTTGGTTAAATTGTCTTGCATTGTCAATATGTAACGATTTCCGTTTGGAGTTTCTGGGAGTGGTCCTACGGTGTCCAATGAAATTTTGTCGAAAGGTTCAGCAGGTGTATCTGTGATGATCATAGGTTGTCTGGTTTTAGCTCGGACTAATTTCTGTTCTTGACAACTTGTACAGGTTTTAATAAACTCTTGAATTTCGTTGCGCATTCCTGTCCAGTTGAATCTTGCGCGTAAACGGTTGTAGGTTTTTGTAATTCCCTTATGTCCTCCTACGAGGCTGCTGTGAGCTTCTTGTATTAATTCTTGTCTTTCCTGTTTCGATGGTTCTTTGGTAGCTCCTTCACATAGAATTATGTTAATATTAGAATCTGAGAAAATTGATTCTAAGAGGGTTCTGAAAGTTCTGAATGAAATATGATCATGGTTGTCGTTTACTGCTGATATCCTGATGGTTTTGACTTTAGTTTTCAAGAGTGCTGTTTTTAAATCGGTCAGTCCTTGGGCTAATTCCTGAATAGTCATTTTCTCGTGATTGAAATCTGTTGAAAAGATGCTGAAAATCTTAAACTGTCCTCTTGATGAAATGATTACTTTTCCCTTCTTTGGTTTTCCAGCGGACAAAATTCTTTTTGAAATTAAACCAGTGTCACACAGTAATTTTGTAACCGGGCTATGCATGGTACAATCTGCTGGTATGAAATGTGCAACGTGTCCTTTTTCGGATACGACGGTGTTCGGCGAGACAATAATGTCTCCAATTACAGGTTGTTGAATTTCGGATTCTTTGTTCCTATTGCAGGGAGTGTCGTAAATTTCCATATCGGAGTCATCATCTGGCGATTCAAATATGAAGTCCGAAAACATCCCTTTACTTTCCACGCTGGGTTCAAGTAGTCCGGTTGAAGTATCTCTAATGACTTTCTTTGAAGATATAGGCGTGAGGCATGGTATTGGTAATGATGGCAAAGGTCGAGATAAAATATTATCTGCGGCTGGTGTTGAACTCGGAACATCTTGATGTAATTCTTCGTCAGATGAAATTTCGGCGGGCAGGGGTGGTAATTCGACAATTACTGGAGTGTCCTTTGCTTTAACTGTATTTTCAAGAACAGTATCTTCCGAAATATCATTAAAATTTATTAAATCTTGGTAGTCAGTTGCTGTATTATTGGGTGAATAGGTTGGAGTTACTCTTTCTACAACGGGTGTTTCCAGCTGAGTTGAATGTCCAATAGGTATAGGATTCAGACTTGCAGTATATTCGTCTCCAAGTGTTTTTTCTATCTCTAAACTTGGAAGAGATCTTCGTAAGACAGTCCTTGGTTTAAATATAGCGTCTGAATTACTTGCAGCAGGAGTTTCTTCTTCCGAGGTTGAGGTATCTTCATTGTAGTAGGGTTGATATTTGGTTCTTCGTCTACTTTCAGTGACTCGCTTTGCTATTGTACTGGTTTGATTGGTCGGTTTGTGTGAATACAGTTTATATGTTGGATCATCTTCATAGCGCGGTATTAGCGGTAAACAGATGATTGGCGGATTCCTTGAAAGTGCATCTGCATTTTTATTTGTCTTACCGGATTTGTGAGCTAATTCGTATTCATATTCTAAAAGCCGTAGTTTCCATTTCACTAAGCGAGAGGTCGGATCCTTTACTGAATGTAGCCATACCAAGGGTCGATGGTCAGTGACGAGAGTAAACTTCCTACCATAAATATACGGTCTGAAGTAATTTACGGCGTATACCATGGCAAGACACTCTTTTTCGGTGGCAGAATAATTCCTTTCCGCAGGGTTTAATACTCTAGATGCATATGCCACTGGAAGATCTTTTCCAATTTCTCCTTGACTAAGTACGGCACCAACTGCTATTTCTGAGGCGTCGGTTGTTACTATAAATGGTTTGTTGAAATCAGGAAATTGTAAAATTGGCTGTTGGCATAATTCATCTCGTAATTGTTCGAAGCTTTGCTGTTGATCTTTTGTCCAATTGAAGCGGATTCCTTTTCCCAAAAGATTTGCTAACGGTTTTGCTTTCTTTGAAAAATCTTGAATAAAACGACGATAGTATCCGGCAAGTCCCAAAAATTGTTGAATATTCCTTTGTGATTTCGGTACTGGAAAATTTTTGACTGCGTGTAATTTCTTCGGGTCGGGTTTTACTCCTTCCGAGGAAATTATATGTCCAAGATATCCTACTTCCTTGCGTAGGAATTCGCATTTGTTTGTTTGTAATGTTAAACCATGTTCCTTAAGCCGGTTCAATAATTTTCTGACCTTTACTGCGTGTTCTTGAAGTGATGATGAATAAACCACGATGTCATCCAGGTAAACGAACAGTTCCGTGCCTTGGAGTCCAGTTAAAACTTGATCCATGAGGCGTTGAAATGTCGGTGGTGCGTTCTTTAATCCAAATGGCATTCTTGAGAATTCATAGTGTCCAAATGGTGTGGTGAAAGCAGTCTTTTCTCGGTCTTTCGGATTCATTGGTATTTGATGAAAACCATTTGCTAGATCAAAAACTGAGAAATATTTTGCTCCGCCTAAACGGTCCAAAATTTCTGTTATCTGTGGAAGAGGGTACCGGTCTCCTATTGTTTTATCGTTGAGAGCTCTGAAGTCAATTACCATGCGCCAACGTTTGTTACCGTCCGCATCTGGTTTCTTCGGTACAATCCACAGGGGTGAATTGTATGGTGACTTGGAAGGTGTTATAATACCCTCCGAAAGCATAGCACCGACTTGTTTTTGAATTTCTGCTTGATGTATAGTCGGATAACGGTATTGTCTGGTATTGATAGGAATATTATCAGTGGTGTGAATGGAGTGTTCGAAATCTGAGACCTTCCCTAGTTTATCTCCAGGTAGAAAGAAACTATCAGGAAAATCTTTAATCAAATCTAACACGTGATTAACTTCTTCAGAGTTTAAATGATCCATGCGCAAAATTTTCTGAATTTGATTAATTCTATCTCGTTTATTGATTACCGGTGGATCATTTTGCAGGTAGTATTCTTCGTCCGATGAGCTGTTTAATTCGTAAGGTATTAAGTGTTGTGGTTCCAGGTCGAATTCTACGTCCTTTGTATCGGTGTTATAGGCAAGGACTTGACACTCACCTTGTCTATTCGTTACAGCTGCATTACCAATGTACAATTTCTTCGGTGTTTTAATTCGTGGTAAAAAACCTTCTCTGATATTTGTATTTGCAACTCGAACGGAGATTTGTTGCATCGTTCTTCCTGGAATGCAGTGTTTTGTCTTTGAAGTGGTCTTCTGAATTTTGTCATATTCATCGAAATTCGTAAATTTCAATGGTCGAGTAGGTTTGTCCCGAAGTACAACGGTACGGTGGAAATACGATATTTCAGCCTCCTCTTGTAATAGAAATGGGCTGCCGATGAGACCGTCGACGGATATCGGTAAGCGTTTTACAACATAAAACAGTGCTGGCGTCCCGTCGAGCTGTAGGATCGTTGTACCAAGGGTTACAATTGGTGTAGGAGAAAGTCCCGTGATCTCTATTTCATCACGTGAGGTTACTTCTGATTTTTCTCCCAAGGTTTTTAAGATGATCAAATTGACTGAGGCTCCTCCGTCAATTATAAACTCTCCCGTTCCCGTTTCCAGTTCCGGGACCTTGATTCGTATTCGCGGGCTGGATACTTCCTTGACGAGCTGCCTTTCTGCTCGTTCCTCGCGAACGTTACTGTTTTTGGACGAGTTGCGTTTTTCTTGCTCACCGCCTCGTCGGTACGATGAGCGTCGTGGAAGTTTAAATCTTTCCTTGATTGTACTGTATCATTATGGTAAGCTATAGCCTTTATTGGTTTTGAAGTCCCTTCATCACAAGTTAAAGCTTTCATTGAATGAGATAACTCGAAATGGGGTGATTTTGATCTCTCCCTACAGTATTTTCCATCGTGCCCTTTGACTCCACATCTATAGCAGAAGAGTCTGGCAGGATTTCGGAATCTGCTATTACGTTCCCCGCTGTGTTCTCTGCTATGTTCCCTGGTAAGTTCTTCATATTCGGATGCATCAGAATGGGGCGACGGGGTTCGTGGTGTTGACCTCCGTCGGACTGGAAATGCAGAAGTCCTGGTCCTTCGTTCCTCAGTTTCTTGATCCGATCCAGAATGACTTCTTCCTCTGTATCGATATCTATCGAATGGGCTTGGAGACTGAGGGTATGATACGTACCGACGTTCATAACGTCGGGGAGAATGATTTTCGCGCCTATAATCCGATCTCGGTGTTCTCTCTGGAGATTCTTCCACGGTCAGATTTCTTCTATTTCGTAGACGTCTTTCAATCTTCATTACTGCATCGAAGGTGTCCTCCAATGTCGTTAATTTCGCATTACTCATGCTTAACCTCCATCCAATTCTCTCTGGAAGTCCGTCAATGAAATTCTCTATTGTATCTTGTTCTAGTTCTTCAAGAACTTCTTGTAAGTGGTTACTGTAGCGATCTCTGGCCGCTGCTTGTGCGTAGTACAATAGTTTTGCCGTTCGGTCAATATATTTTCGTAAGCTTTCGCCTTCTCGAATCTTTAATCTGTCGATTTCTGATTGAAATGAAGAAAAACTTCTGCCTGGTGCGAACCGTTTCTTTAAAGTTTTTAGTAATCCCTCTACGTTTGTAAACTTCGCGGCCTGAGCACAGATTCTCGCGGAACCTTTAAGTTTTGTCAGTACAATCGCGAGATATTGGGATTCAGTGTTTGGTGGAATCAAAGCTAATCCGTTTGATACTTCTTGCGCGAATGTGGACAAAGAGGGGTTTTCTCCGTCAAATGAAGAAATTCCTTGTGTCGCATGTTGTACACAATTTTGGAGAGCAATCCAATTAGAAGAATCGGCATTACTCATAATACTGGTACTATTTGCTGTGGCCATTTTTCAGCCTTTAATTAACCTTTCTGACTCGAAAAAATAAATGAAAAACAATGGTGAGTATCCCACCGCTGTCACCAGTTTGTTACGAGCCGGGCTGGTTTCTAGAACGTGGCCGGCGAGCGTTATGGAATAGACGCGACGAGACGTTAGTTTCGTCGCTTCCTTGACCTAACTGTAGCAGGGGGTATCGTACGTCAACAGTAGTGGGAGCTACAAATCGACGTATGATCTTGGAAATGGTATTTAATTCAACCCAGATGAGCCTACGGCATAAACCGTAGGGCGCTGGCCTTGAATTGAGGTAGGGAGAGATACAACCCAGATGAGCCTACGGCATAAACCGTAGGGCGCTGGCCTTGTATTGGAATGAGTGAAATCCAGACCCAGATGAACCTACGGCATAAACCGTAGGGCGCTGGCCTCCAGAGCGGTTAGAATTGAGGATGAATGAATCCAGATGAGCCTACAGCATGAACTGTAGGGCGCTGGCATTCACTCAGGTGCGAAAGGATTTCAGGAGTGACACAATCCAGATGAGCCTACGGCATAAACCGTAGGGCGCTGGTCTTGTATCGGTTAAAAGGAATCTGAACCCAGATGAGCCTACAGCATAAACCGTAGGGCGCTGGCCTCCAGAGTGGTTAAGATCGAGGAAGAATGAATCCAGATGAGCCTACGGCATAAACCGTAGGGCGCTGGCATTCACTCAGGTGTGCAAGGATCTTAGGAGTGATACAAGCCAGATGAACCTACAGCATAAACTGTAGGGCGCTGGACGTGAATCGGTGTTGAAAGGAATCTAGACCCAGATGAGCCTACGGCATAAACCGTAGGGCGCTGGCCTCTAGAGTGGTTAATAAGATTTTAAGGTAAGGTGATACCCCGAGGTAGATGTACTTGTAGACTAACTGCAAGGTGGTACTCTCTGGTTAATAACGATGCACTTGCTAGGACGGCAAGTGGTCGCACAGGCACGGAAAGTAAGCCGAAAGGCACACACAGTCCGATACCCGTTGTTCGTGGTTTTGACCTGCTACGGTAAGGTCGTAAAATAATAAACTCTCGTAACTTTTGTTTCACTCCGAGCGGTTAGAGTGAAATAATTTGTGGGAACGTTACTCGATTATGTTTTAAATTCGTTTCGAGAGGAAAGGTTTTAATTTCTAGAAATAATTCTTTACTCGAATTTTATGTTTCTAGTAAAATGTTACAAGTATATTCTTTCAATCGAATATATATACATGTATGTTAAGTGTATTGTGTATGAATTGAAGAAAGTAGAATAATTATTGAAAAGCTCTAAGTGTTTACCCTTGGGCAGTGACGGTTGACGAGACTTCACAATAAGATGACTCCGAACTAGTTCGCGAGTGACTCTAACGTGAGTTGAACGGGGGAACTCCGACCAAGAGTTGAATTGCCAATGGACAGACTAATCTTCCGTGATGTTAAAGAAAACTCGAAAAGGAACTGGGCCTAATCTCGTAGTGTAATGCTCAAGAGTCGTACTGAGAATAACCCGAAGATACGCATTTTCGTGGCCCTTATATAGGTCGAAAAAGTAGTGGGGAATTGAAAATTCTAGAAAATCTATCCTATAGTGGGAGTAAAAATGCTGTATGAAAGACAGTTGGAAACGGCTGGAATTACGTGGCAAGCAAGACCCTCGCTTTCGAGTTTTCCTTATTACATGGGGTCGAAAGTGTAGCTATCCGCGGGCCCTAGACCAGAGGCCAAGGGCTATATGTATATCGTATCCTGTTTACGTTTGAAAAAGGGGACTAAGCGTCTGGGTGTCGCCAAGAGAAAATTCCACGTTGAGAATTTTTCATGAGAATCATACGATTCATACGTAACATCTCCCCCCTTAAAATGAAACATCATATTGATATGATGCTTTCAAAATTGGCGGCACCCAAAGCGTTTTGTACAAATTTTTGGTCAGAGTGTACGATATTCAGGTAATTAAAGAAATCAGAAAAACTATGATTTGAATGAAAGTAAAATAATGAAAAACAAATGTTCGCGGTGTATGTCTGTGTAGTGTTATGATGTGTACTTATCAAATGTAATTTAGGCGACGTGTTGGGAGTGGATGGTCATCTTTGATTGGTCCTGTTGTCCAATGGTTGGTCATCTTGGTCGTCCGAAATTCCAACATCTTCAGTTGGTAAATATGCGTGCTTTATTTTATCTTGATGTTTAGTTATGACTCTATTGTCTGGGGTCTGTAAAACTACATTATGTAAATCTGTGACGTCTATTACTCTGTAAGGACCTACATAATGTGGACTAAATTTACTCGTCCTTGGCTCTAATTGTACATATACTTGATCACCAATTTTAAATTCTTTCGGACGTATGTGTCGATCGTAATATTGTTTTGATTTGAATTTGGCGGATTTTAAGTTATCGGAAGCTATATTTTGAATTTCAGACATTCTGGTTATTAAATCAACCAGGTATGATCCATAAGTCTTTAATTGTTCTCCCTCTGGAAATGCACTTGGTAATCGGGCCAGTTTTCCGAATACTAATTCATGTGGCGTAAAATTTGTAGATTCGTGTACACTGGTATTGTACGAGAACATAGCAAATGGGATTAAGAGATCCCAGTCTTCATATGTATCCATGTAATGTTTTAGAAATTCCGTAAGTACGGTGTGACTTCTTTCTAGAGATCCATTGGTTTGAGGTCTGTAACCGGAAGTAGTGATTTGTCGAATTTGGAATATTTCCGCTAACTGTGTCAACAAGTTTCCAATAAAACTTGTTCCTCTGTCAGTAAGAATGGCCTTCGGTGTTCCAAAAATTGCAATGAAGTGTCTTGCAAAAGCGTCGGCGATAGTTGTGGCTCTAATATTCGGAATAGCAACTGCAAGACAATATTTGGTTAAATTGTCTTGCATTGTCAATATGTAACGATTTCCGTTTGGAGTTTCTGGGAGTGGTCCTACGGTGTCCAATGAAATTTTGTCGAAAGGTTCAGCAGGTGTATCTGTGATGATCATAGGTTGTCTGGTTTTAGCTCGGACTAATTTCTGTTCTTGACAACTTGTACAGGTTTTAATAAACTCTTGAATTTCGTTGCGCATTCCTGTCCAGTTGAATCTTGCGCGTAAACGGTTGTAGGTTTTTGTAATTCCCTTATGTCCTCCTACGAGGCTGCTGTGAGCTTCTTGTATTAATTCTTGTCTTTCCTGTTTCGATGGTTCTTTGGTAGCTCCTTCACATAGAATTATGTTAATATTAGAATCTGAGAAAATTGATTCTAAGAGGGTTCTGAAAGTTCTGAATGAAATATGATCATGGTTGTCGTTTACTGCTGATATCCTGATGGTTTTGACTTTAGTTTTCAAGAGTGCTGTTTTTAAATCGGTCAGTCCTTGGGCTAATTCCTGAATAGTCATTTTCTCGTGATTGAAATCTGTTGAAAAGATGCTGAAAATCTTAAACTGTCCTCTTGATGAAATGATTACTTTTCCCTTCTTTGGTTTTCCAGCGGACAAAATTCTTTTTGAAATTAAACCAGTGTCACACAGTAATTTTGTAACCGGGCTATGCATGGTACAATCTGCTGGTATGAAATGTGCAACGTGTCCTTTTTCGGATACGACGGTGTTCGGCGAGACAATAATGTCTCCAATTACAGGTTGTTGAATTTCGGATTCTTTGTTCCTATTGCAGGGAGTGTCGTAAATTTCCATATCGGAGTCATCATCTGGCGATTCAAATATGAAGTCCGAAAACATCCCTTTACTTTCCACGCTGGGTTCAAGTAGTCCGGTTGAAGTATCTCTAATGACTTTCTTTGAAGATATAGGCGTGAGGCATGGTATTGGTAATGATGGCAAAGGTCGAGATAAAATATTATCTGCGGCTGGTGTTGAACTCGGAACATCTTGATGTAATTCTTCGTCAGATGAAATTTCGGCGGGCAGGGGTGGTAATTCGACAATTACTGGAGTGTCCTTTGCTTTAACTGTATTTTCAAGAACAGTATCTTCCGAAATATCATTAAAATTTATTAAATCTTGGTAGTCAGTTGCTGTATTATTGGGTGAATAGGTTGGAGTTACTCTTTCTACAACGGGTGTTTCCAGCTGAGTTGAATGTCCAATAGGTATAGGATTCAGACTTGCAGTATATTCGTCTCCAAGTGTTTTTTCTATCTCTAAACTTGGAAGAGATCTTCGTAAGACAGTCCTTGGTTTAAATATAGCGTCTGAATTACTTGCAGCAGGAGTTTCTTCTTCCGAGGTTGAGGTATCTTCATTGTAGTAGGGTTGATATTTGGTTCTTCGTCTACTTTCAGTGACTCGCTTTGCTATTGTACTGGTTTGATTGGTCGGTTTGTGTGAATACAGTTTATATGTTGGATCATCTTCATAGCGCGGTATTAGCGGTAAACAGATGATTGGCGGATTCCTTGAAAGTGCATCTGCATTTTTATTTGTCTTACCGGATTTGTGAGCTAATTCGTATTCATATTCTAAAAGCCGTAGTTTCCATTTCACTAAGCGAGAGGTCGGATCCTTTACTGAATGTAGCCATACCAAGGGTCGATGGTCAGTGACGAGAGTAAACTTCCTACCATAAATATACGGTCTGAAGTAATTTACGGCGTATACCATGGCAAGACACTCTTTTTCGGTGGCAGAATAATTCCTTTCCGCAGGGTTTAATACTCTAGATGCATATGCCACTGGAAGATCTTTTCCAATTTCTCCTTGACTAAGTACGGCACCAACTGCTATTTCTGAGGCGTCGGTTGTTACTATAAATGGTTTGTTGAAATCAGGAAATTGTAAAATTGGCTGTTGGCATAATTCATCTCGTAATTGTTCGAAGCTTTGCTGTTGATCTTTTGTCCAATTGAAGCGGATTCCTTTTCCCAAAAGATTTGCTAACGGTTTTGCTTTCTTTGAAAAATCTTGAATAAAACGACGATAGTATCCGGCAAGTCCCAAAAATTGTTGAATATTCCTTTGTGATTTCGGTACTGGAAAATTTTTGACTGCGTGTAATTTCTTCGGGTCGGGTTTTACTCCTTCCGAGGAAATTATATGTCCAAGATATCCTACTTCCTTGCGTAGGAATTCGCATTTGTTTGTTTGTAATGTTAAACCATGTTCCTTAAGCCGGTTCAATAATTTTCTGACCTTTACTGCGTGTTCTTGAAGTGATGATGAATAAACCACGATGTCATCCAGGTAAACGAACAGTTCCGTGCCTTGGAGTCCAGTTAAAACTTGATCCATGAGGCGTTGAAATGTCGGTGGTGCGTTCTTTAATCCAAATGGCATTCTTGAGAATTCATAGTGTCCAAATGGTGTGGTGAAAGCAGTCTTTTCTCGGTCTTTCGGATTCATTGGTATTTGATGAAAACCATTTGCTAGATCAAAAACTGAGAAATATTTTGCTCCGCCTAAACGGTCCAAAATTTCTGTTATCTGTGGAAGAGGGTACCGGTCTCCTATTGTTTTATCGTTGAGAGCTCTGAAGTCAATTACCATGCGCCAACGTTTGTTACCGTCCGCATCTGGTTTCTTCGGTACAATCCACAGGGGTGAATTGTATGGTGACTTGGAAGGTGTTATAATACCCTCCGAAAGCATAGCACCGACTTGTTTTTGAATTTCTGCTTGATGTATAGTCGGATAACGGTATTGTCTGGTATTGATAGGAATATTATCAGTGGTGTGAATGGAGTGTTCGAAATCTGAGACCTTCCCTAGTTTATCTCCAGGTAGAAAGAAACTATCAGGAAAATCTTTAATCAAATCTAACACGTGATTAACTTCTTCAGAGTTTAAATGATCCATGCGCAAAATTTTCTGAATTTGATTAATTCTATCTCGTTTATTGATTACCGGTGGATCATTTTGCAGGTAGTATTCTTCGTCCGATGAGCTGTTTAATTCGTAAGGTATTAAGTGTTGTGGTTCCAGGTCGAATTCTACGTCCTTTGTATCGGTGTTATAGGCAAGGACTTGACACTCACCTTGTCTATTCGTTACAGCTGCATTACCAATGTACAATTTCTTCGGTGTTTTAATTCGTGGTAAAAAACCTTCTCTGATATTTGTATTTGCAACTCGAACGGAGATTTGTTGCATCGTTCTTCCTGGAATGCAGTGTTTTGTCTTTGAAGTGGTCTTCTGAATTTTGTCATATTCATCGAAATTCGTAAATTTCAATGGTCGAGTAGGTTTGTCCCGAAGTACAACGGTACGGTGGAAATACGATATTTCAGCCTCCTCTTGTAATAGAAATGGGCTGCCGATGAGACCGTCGACGGATATCGGTAAGCGTTTTACAACATAAAACAGTGCTGGCGTCCCGTCGAGCTGTAGGATCGTTGTACCAAGGGTTACAATTGGTGTAGGAGAAAGTCCCGTGATCTCTATTTCATCACGTGAGGTTACTTCTGATTTTTCTCCCAAGGTTTTTAAGATGATCAAATTGACTGAGGCTCCTCCGTCAATTATAAACTCTCCCGTTCCCGTTTCCAGTTCCGGGACCTTGATTCGTATTCGCGGGCTGGATACTTCCTTGACGAGCTGCCTTTCTGCTCGTTCCTCGCGAACGTTACTGTTTTTGGACGAGTTGCGTTTTTCTTGCTCACCGCCTCGTCGGTACGATGAGCGTCGTGGAAGTTTAAATCTTTCCTTGATTGTACTGTATCATTATGGTAAGCTATAGCCTTTATTGGTTTTGAAGTCCCTTCATCACAAGTTAAAGCTTTCATTGAATGAGATAACTCGAAATGGGGTGATTTTGATCTCTCCCTACAGTATTTTCCATCGTGCCCTTTGACTCCACATCTATAGCAGAAGAGTCTGGCAGGATTTCGGAATCTGCTATTACGTTCCCCGCTGTGTTCTCTGCTATGTTCCCTGGTAAGTTCTTCATATTCGGATGCATCAGAATGGGGCGACGGGGTTCGTGGTGTTGACCTCCGTCGGACTGGAAATGCAGAAGTCCTGGTCCTTCGTTCCTCAGTTTCTTGATCCGATCCAGAATGACTTCTTCCTCTGTATCGATATCTATCGAATGGGCTTGGAGACTGAGGGTATGATACGTACCGACGTTCATAACGTCGGGGAGAATGATTTTCGCGCCTATAATCCGATCTCGGTGTTCTCTCTGGAGATTCTTCCACGGTCAGATTTCTTCTATTTCGTAGACGTCTTTCAATCTTCATTACTGCATCGAAGGTGTCCTCCAATGTCGTTAATTTCGCATTACTCATGCTTAACCTCCATCCAATTCTCTCTGGAAGTCCGTCAATGAAATTCTCTATTGTATCTTGTTCTAGTTCTTCAAGAACTTCTTGTAAGTGGTTACTGTAGCGATCTCTGGCCGCTGCTTGTGCGTAGTACAATAGTTTTGCCGTTCGGTCAATATATTTTCGTAAGCTTTCGCCTTCTCGAATCTTTAATCTGTCGATTTCTGATTGAAATGAAGAAAAACTTCTGCCTGGTGCGAACCGTTTCTTTAAAGTTTTTAGTAATCCCTCTACGTTTGTAAACTTCGCGGCCTGAGCACAGATTCTCGCGGAACCTTTAAGTTTTGTCAGTACAATCGCGAGATATTGGGATTCAGTGTTTGGTGGAATCAAAGCTAATCCGTTTGATACTTCTTGCGCGAATGTGGACAAAGAGGGGTTTTCTCCGTCAAATGAAGAAATTCCTTGTGTCGCATGTTGTACACAATTTTGGAGAGCAATCCAATTAGAAGAATCGGCATTACTCATAATACTGGTACTATTTGCTGTGGCCATTTTTCAGCCTTTAATTAACCTTTCTGACTCGAAAAAATAAATGAAAAACAATGGTGAGTATCCCACCGCTGTCACCAGTTTGTTACGAGCCGGGCTGGTTTCTAGAACGTGGCCGGCGAGCGTTATGGAATAGACGCGACGAGACGTTAGTTTCGTCGCTTCCTTGACCTAACTGTAGCAGGGGGTATCGTACGTCAACAGTAGTGGGAGCTACAAATCGACGTATGATCTTGGAAATGGTATTTAATTCAACCCAGATGAGCCTACGGCATAAACCGTAGGGCGCTGGCCTTGAATTGAGGTAGGGAGAGATACAACCCAGATGAGCCTACGGCATAAACCGTAGGGCGCTGGCCTTGTATTGGAATGAGTGAAATCCAGACCCAGATGAACCTACGGCATAAACCGTAGGGCGCTGGCCTCCAGAGCGGTTAGAATTGAGGATGAATGAATCCAGATGAGCCTACAGCATGAACTGTAGGGCGCTGGCATTCACTCAGGTGCGAAAGGATTTCAGGAGTGACACAATCCAGATGAGCCTACGGCATAAACCGTAGGGCGCTGGTCTTGTATCGGTTAAAAGGAATCTGAACCCAGATGAGCCTACAGCATAAACCGTAGGGCGCTGGCCTCCAGAGTGGTTAAGATCGAGGAAGAATGAATCCAGATGAGCCTACGGCATAAACCGTAGGGCGCTGGCATTCACTCAGGTGTGCAAGGATCTTAGGAGTGATACAAGCCAGATGAACCTACAGCATAAACTGTAGGGCGCTGGACGTGAATCGGTGTTGAAAGGAATCTAGACCCAGATGAGCCTACGGCATAAACCGTAGGGCGCTGGCCTCTAGAGTGGTTAATAAGATTTTAAGGTAAGGTGATACCCCGAGGTAGATGTACTTGTAGACTAACTGCAAGGTGGTACTCTCTGGTTAATAACGATGCACTTGCTAGGACGGCAAGTGGTCGCACAGGCACGGAAAGTAAGCCGAAAGGCACACACAGTCCGATACCCGTTGTTCGTGGTTTTGACCTGCTACGGTAAGGTCGTAAAATAATAAACTCTCGTAACTTTTGTTTCACTCCGAGCGGTTAGAGTGAAATAATTTGTGGGAACGTTACTCGATTATGTTTTAAATTCGTTTCGAGAGGAAAGGTTTTAATTTCTAGAAATAATTCTTTACTCGAATTTTATGTTTCTAGTAAAATGTTACAAGTATATTCTTTCAATCGAATATATATACATGTATGTTAAGTGTATTGTGTATGAATTGAAGAAAGTAGAATAATTATTGAAAAGCTCTAAGTGTTTACCCTTGGGCAGTGACGGTTGACGAGACTTCACAATAAGATGACTCCGAACTAGTTCGCGAGTGACTCTAACGTGAGTTGAACGGGGGAACTCCGACCAAGAGTTGAATTGCCAATGGACAGACTAATCTTCCGTGATGTTAAAGAAAACTCGAAAAGGAACTGGGCCTAATCTCGTAGTGTAATGCTCAAGAGTCGTACTGAGAATAACCCGAAGATACGCATTTTCGTGGCCCTTATATAGGTCGAAAAAGTAGTGGGGAATTGAAAATTCTAGAAAATCTATCCTATAGTGGGAGTAAAAATGCTGTATGAAAGACAGTTGGAAACGGCTGGAATTACGTGGCAAGCAAGACCCTCGCTTTCGAGTTTTCCTTATTACATGGGGTCGAAAGTGTAGCTATCCGCGGGCCCTAGACCAGAGGCCAAGGGCTATATGTATATCGTATCCTGTTTACGTTTGAAAAAGGGGACTAAGCGTCTGGGTGTCGCCAAGAGAAAATTCCACGTTGAGAATTTTTCATGAGAATCATACGATTCATACGTAACTTCATTATTATTTTTTCAATTTTCCGACGCGGATCTCATAAGAATAGTTCCCACCCGTTTGTACCTTCGAAATTTTCGTTTGTAACTCAGAGGAATAGAAGTTAGAGAGAAATCAAATCAAAATTTCCAATTTTTTATCAGCTTATAACTTTTTTGTTTATTAATATTTTTTCAATTTTCCGATGCGGATCTCAAAAGTATAGATCTCACCCGTTGTACCTTCGAAATTTTCGTTTGTAACTCAGAGGAATAAAAGTTAGAGAGAAATCAAATCAAAATTTCCAATTTTTTATCAGCTTATAACTTTTTTGTTTATTAATATTTTTTTAATTTTCCGACGCGGATCTCATAAGAATAGTTCCCACCCGTTTGTACCTTCGAAATTTTCGTTTGTAACTCAAAGGAATAGGAGTTAGAGAGAAATCAAAGTTCCTTTTGTTTATCAGCTTATAACTTTTTTGTTCATTAATATTTTTTCAATTTTCCGACGCGGATCTCATAAGAATAGTTCCCACCCGTTTGTACCTTCGAAATTTTCGTTTGTAACTCAAAGGAATAGGAGTTAGAGAGAAATCAATGTTCCGATTGATTATCAGGCTATAACTTTTTTGTTTATTAATATTTTTTCAATTTTCCGATGTGGATCACTTAAGAATAGTTCCCACCCGTTTGTACCTTCGAAATGTTCGTTTGTACCTCAAAGTAATAGGAGTTAGAGGAAAATCAAAGTTCCGATTTTTCATCAGCTTATAACTTTTTTGTTCATTAATATTTTTTCAATTTTCCGTTGCGGATCTCATAAGAATAGATCTCACCCGTTTGTACCTACGAAACTTTCGTTTGTAACTCAAAGGAATAGGAGCTAGAGAGATATCAAAGTTCCGATTGATTATCAGGCTATAACTTTTTTGTTTATTAATATTTTTTCAATTTTCCGATGTGGATCACTTAAGAATAGTTCCCACCCGTTTGTACCTTCGAAATGTTCGTTTGCACCTCAAAGTAATAGGAGTTAGAGGGAAATCAAAGTTCCGATTGTTTATCAAGCTATAACTTTTTTGTTTATTAATATTTTTTCAATTTTCCGATATGGATCACTTAAGAATAGTTCCCACCCGTTTGTACCTTCGAAATTTTCGTTTGTAACTCAAAGGAATAGGAGTTAGAGAGAAATCAATGTTCCGATTGATTATCAGGCTATAACTTTTTTGTTTATTAATGTTTTTCAATTTTGCGTCGTGGATCTCTTAGGAATCGTTCCCACCCGTATGTTCCTTCGAAATTTTCGTTTGTACCTCAAAGTAATAGGAGTTAGAGGAAAATCAAAGTTCCGATTTTTCATCAGCTTATAACTTTTTTGTTCATTAATATTTTTTCAATTTTCCGTTGCGGATCTCATAAGAATAGATCTCACCCGTTTGTACCTACGAAACTTTCGTTTGTAACTCAAAGGAATAGGAGCTAGAGAGATATCAAAGTTCCGATTGATTATCAGGCTATAACTTTTTTGTTTATTAATATTTTTTCAATTTTCCAATGTGGATCACTTAAGAATAGTTCCCACCCGTTTGTACCTTCGAAATTTTCGTTTGTAACTCAAAGGGATAGGAGCTAGAGAAACATCACAGTTCCGATTGTTTATCAGGCTATAACTTTTTGTTTTTTAATATTTTTCAATTTTCCGACGCGGATCTCTTAGGAATCGTTCCCACCCGTTTGTACCTTCGAAATTTTCGTTTGTAACTCAGAGGAATAAAAGTTAGAGAGAAATCAAATCAAAATTTCCAATTTTTTATCAGCTTATAACTATTTTGTTTATTAATATTTTTTTAATTTTCCGACGCGGATCTCATAAGAATAGTTCCCACCCGTTTGTACCTTCGAAATTTTCGTTTGTAACTCAAAGGAATAGGAGTTAGAGAGAAATCAATGTTCCGATTGATTATCAGGCTATAACTTTTTTGTTTATTAATGTTTTTCAATTTTGCGTCGTGGATCTCTTAGGAATCGTTCCCACCCGTATGTTCCTTCGAAATTTTCGTTTGTACCTCAAAGTAATAGGAGTTAGAGGAAAATCAAAGTTCCGATTTTTCATCAGCTTATAACTTTTTTGTTCATTAATATTTTTTCAATTTTCCGTTGCGGATCTCATAAGAATAGATCTCACCCGTTTGTACCTACGAAACTTTCGTTTGTAACTCAAAGGAATAGGAGCTAGAGAGATATCAAAGTTCCGATTGATTATCAGGCTATAACTTTTTTGTTTATTAATATTTTTTCAATTTTCCGATGTGGATCACTTAAGAATAGTTCCCACCCGTTTGTACCTTCGAAATGTTCGTTTGCACCTCAAAGTAATAGGAGTTAGAGGGAAATCAAAGTTCCGATTGTTTATCAAGCTATAACTTTTTTGTTTATTAATATTTTTTCAATTTTCCGATGTGGATCACTTAAGAATAGTTCCCACCCGTTTGTACCTTCGAAATTTTCGTTTGTAACTCAAAGGAATAGGAGTTAGAGAGAAATCAATGTTCCGATTGATTATCAGGCTATAACTTTTTTGTTTATTAATGTTTTTCAATTTTGCGTCGTGGATCTCTTAGGAATCGTTCCCACCCGTATGTTCCTTCGAAATTTTCGTTTGTACCTCAAAGTAATAGGAGTTAGAGGAAAATCAAAGTTCCGATTTTTCATCAGCTTATAACTTTTTTATTCATTAATATTTTTTCAATTTTCCGTTGCGGATCTCATAAGAATAGATCTCACCCGTTTGTACCTACGAAACTTTCGTTTGTAACTCAAAGGAATAGGAGCTAGAGAGATATCAAAGTTCCGATTGATTATCAGGCTATAACTTTTTTGTTTATTAATATTTTTTCAATTTTCCGATGCGGATCTCATAAGTATAGATCTCACCCGTTGTACCTTCGAAATTTTCGTTTGTATCTCAAAGGAATAGGAGTTAGAGAGAAATCAAAGTTCCGATTTTTCATCAGCTTATAACTTTTTTGTTCATTAATATTTTTTCAATTTTCCGACGCGGATCTCATAAGAATAGTTCCCACCCGTTTGTACCTTCGAAATTTTCGTTTGTAACTCAAAGGAATAGGAGTTAGAGAGAAATCAATGTTCCGATTGATTATCAGGCTATAACTTTTTTGTTTATTAATATTTTTTCAATTTTCCGACGCGGATCTCATAAGAATAGTTCTCACCCGTTTGTACCTTCGAAAATTTCGTTTGAACCTCAAAGGAATAGAAGTTAGAGAGAAATCAAATCAAAGTTTCCAATTCTTTATCAACTTATAACTTTTTTGTTTATTAATATTTTTTCAATTTTCCGACGCGTATTTCTTAAGAATAGTTTCCATCCGTTTCTACCTTCGATATGTTCGTGTGTACCTCAAAAGAATAGGGGTTAGGAAAAAATCAAAGTTCCGATTGTTTATCAAGTTTTGACTTTTTTGTTTATTAATGTTTTTCAATTTTCCGACGCGGATCTCATAACAATCGTTCCCACCCGTATGTGCATTCGAAATTTTCATTTGTACCTCGATGGAATATGAGTTATAGAGAAATCAATATTCCAATTTTTCATCAGCTTATAACTTTTTTGTTCATTAATATTTTTTTAATTTTCCGACGCGGATCTCATGAGAGTAGATCTCACCCGTTTATACCTTCGAAATTTTCGTTTGTATCTCAAAGTAATAGGAGTTAGAGAGAAATCAAAGTTCCGATTGATTATCAGGCTATAACTTTTTTGTTTATTAATATTTTTTCAATTTTATGACGCGTATCTCTTAAGAATAGTTCCCTACCGTTTGTACCTTCAATATTTTCGATTGTACCTCAAAGGAATAGGAGCTAGAGAAAAATCAAAGTTCCGATTGTTTATCAGGCTATAACTTTTTGTTTTTTAATACTTTTAAATTTTCCGACGCGGATCTCTTGGGAATCGTTCCCACCCGTTTGTACCTTCGAAATTTTCGTTTGTAACTCAGAGGAATGGAAGTTAGAGAGAAATCAAATCGAAATTTCCAATTTTTTATCAGCTTATAACTTTTTTGTTTATTAATATCTTTTCAATTTTCCGACGCGTATCTCTTATGAATAGTTTCCATCCGTTTCTACCCTCGATATTTTCGTTTGTACCTCAAAAGAATAGGAGTTAGAAAGAAATCAAAGTTCCGATTGTTTATCAAGCTATGACTTTTTTGTTTATTAACCTTTTAGGTACGGCAGAACTTTACGCGTGGCTATTTCCCTGGACGGCAGAGTCTGACGTGAACAGTGTAAAAACGTTTCAGCACTGCAAAGTGTAATGAGCAATGCCATTTTGTGCAAGAATATATTCAAATGAAGTATTTGATGATAAAATAATAATTTTAAAAAAATATATAGGCAATACGTATTCCATATTGCCACGTCAAGTAGATGGATAAAATTTCTTATACCATTTCAAAGTTGACAAAGTGTTCAAATATGACATCCGCGAAAGCCACTATAGTGGCTTCTCGTCCAGAGTGGTGACATACACGAAAGCCACTATAGTGGTGCGCCGTCCTGAAAGATGGTATCCGCGAAAGCCACTATAGTGGCGCGTAGTATCTAAAAGGTTAATATTTTTTCAATTTTCCGATGCCGATCTCATAAGAATAGATCTCACCCGTTTGTACCTACGAAACTTTCGTTTGTAACTCAAAATAATAGGAGTTAGAGGAAAATCAAAGTTCCGATTGATTATCAGGCTATAACTTTTTTGTTTATTAATATTTTTTTAATTTTCCGATGTGGATCACTTAAGAATAGTTCCCACCCGTTTGTACCTTCGAAATTTTCGTTTGTACCTCAAAGGAATAGGAGTTAGAGAAAAATCACAGTTCCGATTGTTTATCAGGCTATAACTTTTTTGTTTATTAATATTTTTTCAATTTTCCAATGTGGATCTCTTAAGAATAGTTCCCTACCGTTTGTACCTTCAATATTTTCGATTGTACCTCAAAGGAATAGGAACTAGAGAAAAATCAAAGTTCCGATTGTTTATCAGGCTATAACTTTTTGTTTTTTAATACTTTTAAATTTTCCGACGCGGATCTCTTAGGAATCGTTCCCACCCGTTTGTACCTTCGATATTTTCGTTTGTAACTCAGAGAAATAAAAGTTAGAGAGAAATCAAATCAAAGTTTCCAATTTTTTATCAGCTTATAACTTTTTTGTTTATTAATATTTTTTCAATTTTCCGACGCGTATCTCTTAAGAATAGTTTCCATCCGTTTCTACCTTCGAAATGTTCGTTTGCACCTCAAAGGTATAGGAGTTAGAGAAAAATCACAGTTCCGATTGTTTATCAGGCTATAACTTTTTTGTTTATTAATATTTTTTCAATTTTCCGACGCGGATCTCTTAAGAATCGTTCCCACCCGTTTGTACCTTCGAAATGTTCGTTTGCACCTCAAAGGTATAGGAGTTAGAGAAAAATCACAGTTCCGATTGTTTATCAGGCTATAACTTTTTTGTTTATTAATATTTTTTCAATTTTCCGATGCAGATCTCATAAGAATAGATCTCACCCGTTGTACCTTCGAAATCTTCGTTTGTATCTCAAAGGAATAGGAGTTAGAGAGAAATCAAAGTTCCAATTTTTCATCAGCTTATAACTTTTTTGTTCATTAATATTTTCTTAATTTTCCGACGCGGATCTCATAAGAATAGATCTCACCCGTTTATACCTTCGAAATTTTCGTTTGTATCTCAAAGGAATAGGAGTTAGAGAGAAATCAAAGTTCCGATTGATTATCAGGCTATAACTTTTTTGATTATTAATATTCTTTTAATTTTCCGACGCGGGTCTCTTAGGAATCGTTCCCACCCGTTTGTACCTACGAAACTTTCGTTTGTAACTCAAAGGAATAGGAGCTAGAGAGAAATCAAAGTTCCGATTGATTATCAGGCTATAACTTTTTTGTTTATTAATATTTTTTCAATTTTCCTACGCGGATCTCATAAGAATAGTTCCCACCCGTTTGTACCTTCGAAATTTTCGATTGTAACTCAAAGGAATAGGAGTTAGAGAGAAATCAAAGTTCCTTTTGATTATCAGGCTATAACTTTTTTGTTCATTATTATTTTTTCAATTTTCCTACGCGGATCTCATAAGAATAGTTCCCACCCGTTTGTACCTTCGAAATTTTCGTTTGTAACTCAGAGGAATAGAAGTTAGAGAGAAATCAAATCAAAATTTCCAATTTTTTATCAGCTTATAACTTTTTTGTTTATTAATATTTTTTCAATTTTCCGATGCGGATCTCATAAGTATAGATCTCACCCGTTGTACCTTCGAAATTTTCGTTTGTATCTCAAAGGAATAGGAGTTAGAGAGAAATCAAAGTTCCAATTTTTCATCAGTTTATAACTTTTTTGTTCATTAATATTTTCTTAATTTTCCGACGCGGATCTCTTAAGAATAGATCTCACCCGTTGTACCTTCGAAATCTTCGTTTGTATCTCAAAGGAATAGGAGTTAGAGAGAAATCAAAGTTCCGATTGATTATCAGGCTATAACTTTTTTGATTATTAATATTCTTTTAATTTTCCGACGCGGGTCTCTTAGGAATCGTTCCCACCCGTTTGTACCTACGAAACTTTCGTTTGTAACTCAAAGGGATAGGAGCTAGAGAAACATCACAGTTCCGATTGTTTATCAGGCTATAACTTTTTGTTTTTTAATATTTTTCAATTTTCCGACGCGTATCTCTTAAGAATAGTTTCCATCCGTTTCTACCTTCGATATTTTCGTTTGTACCTCAAAAGTATAGGAGTTAGAGAGAAATCAAAGTTCCGATTGATTATCAGGCTATAACTTTTTTGTTCATTATTATTTTTTCAATTTTCCGACGCGGATCTCATAAGAATAGTTCCCACCCGTTTGTACCTTCGAAATTTTCGATTGTAACTCAAAGGAATAGGAGTTAGAGAGAAATCAAAGTTCCTTTTGATTATCAGGCTATAACTTTTTTGTTCATTATTATTTTTTCAATTTTCCTACGCGGATCTCATAAGAATAGTTCCCACCCGTTTGTACCTTCGAAATTTTCGTTTGTAACTCAGAGGAATAGAAGTTAGAGAGAAATCAAATCAAAATTTCCAATTTTTTATCAGCTTATAACTTTTTTGTTTATTAATATTTTTTCAATTTTCCGATGCGGATCTCATAAGTATAGATCTCACCCGTTGTACCTTCGAAATTTTCGTTTGTATCTCAAAGGAATAGGAGTTAGAGAGAAATCAAAGTTCCAATTTTTCATCAGTTTATAACTTTTTTGTTCATTAATATTTTCTTAATTTTCCGACGCGGATCTCTTAAGAATAGATCTCACCCGTTGTACCTTCGAAATCTTCGTTTGTATCTCAAAGGAATAGGAGTTAGAGAGAAATCAAAGTTCCGATTGATTATCAGGCTATAACTTTTTTGATTATTAATATTCTTTTAATTTTCCGACGCGGGTCTCTTAGGAATCGTTCCCACCCGTTTGTACCTACGAAACTTTCGTTTGTAACTCAAAGGGATAGGAGCTAGAGAAACATCACAGTTCCGATTGTTTATCAGGCTATAACTTTTTGTTTTTTAATATTTTTCAATTTTCCGACGCGTATCTCTTAAGAATAGTTTCCATCCGTTTCTACCTTCGATATTTTCGTTTGTACCTCAAAAGAATAGGAGTTAGAGAGAAATCAAAGTTCCGATTGATTATCAGGCTATAACTTTTTTGTTCATTATTATTTTTTCAATTTTCCGACGCGGATCTCATAAGAATAGTTCCCACCCGTTTGTACCTTCGAAATTTTCGATTGTAACTCAAAGGAATAGGAGTTAGAGAGAAATCAAAGTTCCTTTTGATTATCAGGCTATAACTTTTTTGTTCATTATTATTTTTTCAATTTTCCTACGCGGATCTCATAAGAATAGTTCCCACCCGTTTGTACCTTCGAAATTTTCGTTTGTAACTCAGAGGAATAGAAGTTAGAGAGAAATCAAATCAAAATTTCCAATTTTTTATCAGCTTATAACTTTTTTGTTTATTAATATTTTTTCAATTTTCCGATGCGGATCTCATAAGTATAGATCTCACCCGTTGTACCTTCGAAATTTTCGTTTGTAACTCAGAGGAATAAAAGTTAGAGAGAAATCAAATCAAAATTTCCAATTTTTTATCAGCTTATAACTTTTTTGTTCATTAATATTTTTTCAATTTTCCGACGCGGATCTCATAAGAATAGTTCCCACCCGTTTGTACCTTCGAAATTTTCGTTTGTAACTCAAAGGAATAGGAGTTCTAGAGAAATCAAAGTTCCGACTGATTATCAGGGTATAACTTTTTTGTTTATTATTATTTTTTCAATTTTCCGGAGCGTATCTCTTAAGAATAGTTTCCATCTGTTTCTACCTTCGATATTTTCGTTTGTAACTCAAAGGAATAGGAGTTAGAGAGAAATCAATGTTCCGATTGATTATCAGGCTATAACTTTTTTGTTTATTAATGTTTTTCAATTTTGCGTCGTGGATCTCTTAGGAATCGTTCCCACCCGTATGTTCCTTCGAAATTTTCGTTTGTACCTCAAAGTAATAGGAGTTAGAGGAAAATCAAAGTTCCGATTTTTCATCAGCTTATAACTTTTTTGTTCATTAATATTTTTTCAATTTTCCGTTGCGGATCTCATAAGAATAGATCTCACCCGTTTGTACCTACGAAACTTTCGTTTGTAACTCAAAGGAATAGGAGCTAGAGAGATATCAAAGTTCCGATTGATTATCAGGCTATAACTTTTTTGTTTATTAATATTTTTTCAATTTTCCGATGTGGATCACTTAAGAATAGTTCCCACCCGTTTGTACCTTCGAAATGTTCGTTTGCACCTCAAAGTAATAGGAGTTAGAGAGAAATCAAAGTTCCGATTGTTTATCAAGCTATAACTTTTTTGTTTATTAATATTTTTTTAATTTTCCGACGCGGATCTCATAAGAATAGTTCCCACCCGTTTGAACCTTCGAAATTTTCGTTTGTAACTCAAAGGAATAGGAGTTAGAGAGAAATCAAAGTTCCTTTTGTTTATCAGCTTATAACTTTTTTGTTCATTAATATTTTTTCAATTTTCCGACGCGGATCTCATAAGAATAGTTCCCACCCGTTTGTACCTTCGAAATTTTCGTTTGTAACTCAAAGGAATAGGAGTTAGAGAGAAATCAATGTTCCGATTGATTATCAGGCTATAACTTTTTTGTTTATTAATGTTTTTCAATTTTGCGTCGTGGATCTCTTAGGAATCGTTCCCACCCGTATGTTCCTTCGAAATTTTCGTTTGTACCTCAAAGTAATAGGAGTTAGAGGAAATTCAAAGTTCCGATTTTCCATCAGCTTATAACTTTTTTGTTCATTAATATTTTTTCAATTTTCCGTTGCGGATCTCATAAGAATAGATCTCACCCGTTTGTACCTACGAAACTTTCGTTTGTAACTCAAAGGAATAGGAGCTAGAGAGATATCAAAGTTCCGATTGATTATCAGGCTATAACTTTTTTGTTTATTAATATTTTTTCAATTTTCCGATGTGGATCACTTAAGAATAGTTCCCACCCGTTTGTACCTTCGAAATGTTCGTTTGCACCTCAAAGTAATAGGAGTTAGAGAGAAATCAAAGTTCCGATTGTTTATCAAGCTATAACTTTTTTGTTTATTAATATTTTTTCAATTTTCCGATGTGGATCACTTAAGAATAGTTCCCACCCGTTTGTACCTTCGAAATTTTCGTTTGTAACTCAAAGGGATAGGAGCTAGAGAAAAATCAAAGTTCCGATTGTTTATCAGGCTATAACTTTTTGTTTTTTAATATTTTTCAATTTTCCGACGCGGATCTCTTAGGAATCGTTCCCACCCGTTTGTACCTTCGAAATTTTCGTTTGTAACTCAGAGGAATAAAAGTTAGAGAGAACTCAAATCAAAATTTCCAATTTTTTATTAGCTTATAACTTTTTTGTTTATTAATATTTTTTCAATTTTCCAATGTGGATCTCTTAAGAATAGTTCCCACCCGTTTGAACCTTCGAAATTTTCGTTTGTAACTCAAAGGCATAAGAGCTAGAGAGAAATCAAAGTTCCGATTGTTTATCAGGCTTTAACTTTTTGTTTTTTAATATTTTTCAATTTTCCGACGCGGATCTCTTAGGAATCGTTCCCACCCGTTTGTACCTTCGAAATTTTCGTTTGTAACTCAGAGGAATAGAAGTTAGAGAGAAATCAAATCAAAATTTCCAATTTTTTATCAGCTTATAACTTTTTTGTTTATTAATATTTTTTCAATTTTCCGATGCGGATCTCATAAGTATAGATCTCACCCGTTGTACCTTCGAAATTTTCGTTTGTAACTCAGAGGAATAAAAGTTAGAGAGAAATCAAATCAAAATTTCCAATTTTTTATCAGCTTATAACTTTTTTGTTCATTAATATTTTTTCAATTTTCCGACGCGGATCTCATAAGAATAGTTCCCACCCGTTTGTACCTTCGATATTTTCGTTTGTACCTCAAAAGAATAGGAATTAGAGAAAAATCAAAGTTCCGATTTTTCATCAGCTTATAACTTTTTTGTTCATTAATATTTTTTCAATTTTCCGACGCGGATCTCATAAGAATAGTTCCCACCCGTTTGTACCTTCGAAATTTTCGTTTGTAACTCAAAGGAATAGGAGTTAGAGAGAAATCAATGTTCCGATTGATTATCAGGCTATAACTTTTTTGTTTATTAATGTTTTTCAATTTTGCGTCGTGGATCTCTTAGGAATCGTTCCCACCCGTATGTTCCTTCGAAATTTTCGTTTGTACCTCAAAGTAATAGGAGTTAGAGGAAAATCAAAGTTCCGATTTTTCATCAGCTTATAACTTTTTTGTTCATTAATATTTTTTCAATTTTCCGTTGCGGATCTCATAAGAATAGATCTCACCCGTTTGTACCTACGAAACTTTCGTTTGTAACTCAAAGGAATAGGAGCTAGAGAGATATCAAAGTTCCGATTGATTATCAGGCTATAACTTTTTTGTTTATTAATATTTTTTCAATTTTCCGATGTGGATCACTTAAGAATAGTTCCCACCCGTTTGTACCTTCGAAATGTTCGTTTGCACCTCAAAGTAATAGGAGTTAGAGAGAAATCAAAGTTCCGATTGTTTATCAAGCTATAACTTTTTTGTTTATTAATATTTTTTCAATTTTCCGATGTGGATCACTTAAGAATAGTTCCCACCCGTTTGTACCTTCGAAATTTTCGTTTGTAACTCAAAGGGATAGGAGCTAGAGAAAAATCAAAGTTCCGATTGTTTATCAGGCTATAACTTTTTGTTTTTTAATATTTTTCAATTTTCCGACGCGGATCTCTTAGGAATCGTTCCCACCCGTTTGTACCTTCGAAATTTTCGTTTGTAACTCAGAGGAATAAAAGTTAGAGAGAACTCAAATCAAAATTTCCAATTTTTTATTAGCTTATAACTTTTTTGTTTATTAATATTTTTTCAATTTTCCAATGTGGATCTCTTAAGAATAGTTCCCACCCGTTTGAACCTTCGAAATTTTCGTTTGTAACTCAAAGGCATAAGAGCTAGAGAGAAATCAAAGTTCCGATTGTTTATCAGGCTTTAACTTTTTGTTTTTTAATATTTTTCAATTTTCCGACGCGGATCTCATAAGAATAGTTCTCACCCGTTTGTACCTTCGAAATTTTCGTTTGCATCTCAAAGGAATAGGAGTTCTAGAGACATCAAAGTTCCGATTATTATCTGGCTATAACTTTTTTGTTTATTAATATATTTTTAATTTTCCGACGCGGGTCTCTTAGGTATCGTTCCCACCCGTTTGTACCTTCGAAATTTTCGTTTGTAACTCAAAGGAATAGGAGTTAGAGAGAAATCAATGTTCCGATTGATTATCAGGCTATAACTTTTTTGTTTATTAATGTTTTTCAATTTTGCGTCGTGGATCTCTTAGGAATCGTTCCCACCCGTATGTTCCTTCGAAATTTTCGTTTGTACCTCAAAGTAATAGGAGTTAGAGGAAAATCAAAGTTCCGATTTTTCATCAGCTTATAACTTTTTTGTTCATTAATATTTTTTCAATTTTCCGTTGCGGATCTCATAAGAATAGATCTCACCCGTTTGTACCTACGAAACTTTCGTTTGTAACTCAAAGGAATAGGAGCTAGAGAGATATCAAAGTTCCGATTGATTATCAGGCTATAACTTTTTTGTTTATTAATATTTTTTCAATTTTCCGATGTGGATCACTTAAGAATAGTTCCCACCCGTTTGTACCTTCGAAATGTTCGTTTGCACCTCAAAGTAATAGGAGTTAGAGAGAAATCAAAGTTCCGATTGTTTATCAAGCTATAACTTTTTTGTTTATTAATATTTTTTCAATTTTCCGATGTGGATCACTTAAGAATAGTTCCCACCCGTTTGTACCTTCGAAATTTTCGTTTGTAACTCAAAGGGATAGGAGCTAGAGAAAAATCAAAGTTCCGATTGTTTATCAGGCTATAACTTTTTGTTTTTTAATATTTTTCAATTTTCCGACGCGGATCTCTTAGGAATCGTTCCCACCCGTTTGTACCTTCGAAATTTTCGTTTGTAACTCAGAGGAATAAAAGTTAGAGAGAACTCAAATCAAAATTTCCAATTTTTTATTAGCTTATAACTTTTTTGTTTATTAATATTTTTTCAATTTTCCAATGTGGATCTCTTAAGAATAGTTCCCACCCGTTTGAACCTTCGAAATTTTCGTTTGTAACTCAAAGGCATAAGAGCTAGAGAGAAATCAAAGTTCCGATTGTTTATCAGGCTTTAACTTTTTGTTTTTTAATATTTTTCAATTTTCCGACGCGGATCTCATAAGAATAGTTCTCACCCGTTTGTACCTTCGAAATTTTCGTTTGCATCTCAAAGGAATAGGAGTTCTAGAGACATCAAAGTTCCGATTATTATCTGGCTATAACTTTTTTGTTTATTAATATATTTTTAATTTTCCGACGCGGGTCTCTTAGGTATCGTTCCCACCCGTTTGTACCTTCGAAATTTTCGTTTGTAACTCAAAGGGATAGGAGCTAGAGAGAAATCAAAGTTCCGATTATTATCAGGCTATAACTTTTTTGTTTATTAATATTTTTTAAATTTTCCGACGCGTATCTCTTAAGAATAGTTTCCATCCGTTTCTACCTTCGATATTTTCGTTTGTACCTCAAAAGAATAGGAGTTAGAGAGAAATCAAAGTTCCGATTGATTATCAGGCTATAACTTTTTTGTTCATTATTATTTTTTCAATTTTCCGACGCGGATCTCATAAGAATAGTTCCCACCCGTTTGTACCTTCGAAATTTTCGTTTGTAACTCAAAGGGATAGGAGCTAGAGAAACATCACAGTTCCGATTGTTTATCAGGCTATAACTTTTTGTTTTTTAATATTTTTCAATTTTCCGACGCGGATCTCTTAGGAATCGTTCCCACCCGTTTGTACCTTCGAAATTTTCGTATGTAACTCAGAGGAATAGAAGTTAGAGAGAAATCAAATCAAAATTTCCAATTTTTTATCAGCTTATAACTTTTTTGTTTATTAATATTTTTTCAATTTTCCGATGCGGATCTCATAAGTATAGATCTCACCCGTTGTACCTTCGAAATTTTCGTTTGTAACTCAGAGGAATAAAAGTTAGAGAGAAATCAAATCAAAATTTCCAATTTTTTATCAGCTTATAACTTTTTTGTTCATTAATATTTTTTCAATTTTCCGACGCGGATCTCATAAGAATAGTTCCCACCCGTTTGTACCTTCGATATTTTCGTTTGTACCTCAAAAGAATAGGAATTAGAGAAAAATCAAAGTTCCGATTTTTCATCAGCTTATAACTTTTTTGTTCATTAATATTTTTTCAATTTTCCGACGCGGATCTCATAAGAATAGTTCCCACCCGTTTGTACCTTCGAAATTTTCGTTTGTAACTCAAAGGAATAGGAGTTAGAGAGAAATCAATGTTTCGATTGATTATCAGGCTATAACTTTTTTGTTTATTAATGTTTTTCAATTTTGCGTCGTGGATCTCTTAGGAATCGTTCCCACCCGTATGTTCCTTCGAAATTTTCGTTTGTACCTCAAAGTAATAGGAGTTAGAGGAAAATCAAAGTTCCGATTTTTCATCAGCTTATAACTTTTTTGTTCATTAATATTTTTTCAATTTTCCGTTGCGGATCTCATAAGAATAGATCTCACCCGTTTGTACCTACGAAACTTTCGTTTGTAACTCAAAGGAATAGGAGCTAGAGAGATATCAAAGTTCCGATTGATTATCAGGCTATAACTTTTTTGTTTATTAATATTTTTTCAATTTTCCGATGTGGATCACTTAAGAATAGTTTCCATCTGTTTCTACCTTCGATATTTTCGTTTGTAACTCAAAGGAATAGGAGTTAGAGAGAAATCAAAGTTCCGATTGATTATCAGGCTATAACTTTTTTGTTTATTAATATTTTTTTAATTTTCCGATGTGGATCACTTAAGAATAGTTCCCACCCGTTTGTACCTTCGAAATTTTCGTTTGTAACTCAAAGGGATAGGAGCTAGAGAAACATCACAGTTCCGATTGTTTATCAGGCTATAACTTTTTGTTTTTTAATATTTTTCAATTTTCCGACGCGGATCTCTTAGGAATCGTTCCCACCCGTTTGTACCTTCGAAATTTTCGTTTGTAACTCAGAGGAATAGAAGTTAGAGAGAAATCAAATCAAAATTTCCAATTTTTTATCAGCTTATAACTTTTTTGTTTATTAATATTTTTTCAATTTTCCGATGCGGATCTCATAAGTATAGATCTCACCCGTTGTACCTTCGAAATTTTCGTTTGTAACTCAGAGGAATAAAAGTTAGAGAGAAATCAAATCAAAATTTCCAATTTTTTATCAGCTTATAACTTTTTTGTTCATTAATATTTTTTCAATTTTCCGACGCGGATCTCATAAGAATAGTTCCCACCCGTTTGTACCTTCGATATTTTCGTTTGTACCTCAAAAGAATAGGAATTAGAGAAAAATCAAAGTTCCGATTTTTCATCAGCTTATAACTTTTTTGTTCATTAATATTTTTTCAATTTTCCGACGCGGATCTCATAAGAATAGTTCCCACCCTGTTGTACCTTCGAAATTTTCGTTTGTAACTCAAAGGAATAGGAGTTAGAGAGAAATCAATGTTCCGATTGATTATCAGGCTATAACTTTTTTGTTTATTAATGTTTTTCAATTTTGCGTCGTGGATCTCTTAGGAATCGTTCCCACCCGTATGTTCCTTCGAAATTTTCGTTTGTACCTCAAAGTAATAGGAGTTAGAGGAAAATCAAAGTTCCGATTTTTCATCAGCTTATAACTTTTTTGTTCATTAATATTTTTTCAATTTTCCGTTGCGGATCTCATAAGAATAGATCTCACCCGTTTGTACCTACGAAACTTTCGTTTGTAACTCAAAGGAATAGGAGCTAGAGAGATATCAAAGTTCCGATTGATTATCAGGCTATAACTTTTTTGTTTATTAATATTTTTTCAATTTTCCGATGTGGTCACTTAAGAATAGTTCCCACCCGTTTGTACCTTCGAAATGTTCGTTTGCACCTCAAAGTAATAGGAGTTAGAGAGAAATCAAAGTTCCGATTGTTTATCAAGCTATAACTTTTTTGTTTATTAATATTTTTTCAATTTTCCGATGTGGATCACTTAAGAATAGTTCCCACCCGTTTGTACCTTCGAAATTTTCGTTTGTAACTCAAAGGGATAGGAGCTAGAGAAAAATCAAAGTTCCGATTGTTTATCAGGCTATAACTTTTTGTTTTTTAATATTTTTCAATTTTCCGACGCGGATCTCTTAGGAATCGTTCCCACCCGTTTGTACCTTCGAAATTTTCGTTTGTAACTCAGAGGAATAAAAGTTAGAGAGAACTCAAATCAAAATTTCCAATTTTTTATTAGCTTATAACTTTTTTGTTTATTAATATTTTTTCAATTTTCCAATGTGGATCTCTTAAGAATAGTTCCCACCCGTTTGAACCTTCGAAATTTTCGTTTGTAACTCAAAGGCATAAGAGCTAGAGAGAAATCAAAGTTCCGATTGTTTATCAGGCTTTAACTTTTTGTTTTTTAATATTTTTCAATTTTCCGACGCGGATCTCATAAGAATAGTTCTCACCCGTTTGTACCTTCGAAATTTTCGTTTGCATCTCAAAGGAATAGGAGTTCTAGAGACATCAAAGTTCCGATTATTATCTGGCTATAACTTTTTTGTTTATTAATATATTTTTAATTTTCCGACGCGGGTCTCTTAGGTATCGTTCCCACCCGTTTGTACCTTCGAAATTTTCGTTTGTAACTCAAAGGGATAGGAGCTAGAGAGAAATCAAAGTTCCGATTATTATCAGGCTATAACTTTTTTGTTTATTAATATTTTTTAAATTTTCCGACGCGTATCTCTTAAGAATAGTTTCCATCCGTTTCTACCTTCGATATTTTCGTTTGTACCTCAAAAGAATAGGAGTTAGAGAGAAATCAAAGTTCCGATTGATTATCAGGCTATAACTTTTTTGTTCATTATTATTTTTTCAATTTTCCGACGCGGATCTCATAAGAATAGTTCCCACCCGTTTGTACCTTCGAAATTTTCGATTGTAACTCAAAGGAATAGGAGTTAGAGAGAAATCAAAGTTCCTTTTGATTATCAGGCTATAACTTTTTTGTTCATTATTATTTTTTCAATTTTCCTACGCGGATCTCATAAGAATAGTTCCCACCCGTTTGTACCTTCGAAATTTTCGTTTGTAACTCAGAGGAATAGAAGTTAGAGAGAAATCAAATCAAAATTTCCAATTTTTTATCAGCTTATAACTTTTTTGTTTATTAATATTTTTTCAATTTTCCGATGCGGATCTCATAAGTATAGATCTCACCCGTTGTACCTTCGAAATTTTCGTTTGTAACTCAGAGGAATAAAAGTTAGAGAGAAATCAAATCAAAATTTCCAATTTTTTATCAGCTTATAACTTTTTTGTTCATTAATATTTTTTCAATTTTCCGACGCGGATCTCATAAGAATAGTTCCCACCCGTTTGTACCTTCGAAATTTTCGTTTGTAACTCAAAGGAATAGGAGTTCTAGAGAAATCAAAGTTCCGACTGATTATCAGGGTATAACTTTTTTGTTTATTATTATTTTTTCAATTTTCCGGAGCGTATCTCTTAAGAATAGTTTCCATCTGTTTCTACCTTCGATATTTTCGTTTGTAACTCAAAGGAATAGGAGTTAGAGAGAAATCAAAGTTCCGATTGATTATCAGGCTATAACTTTTTTGTTTATTAATATTTTTTTAATTTTCCGATGTGGATCACTTAAGAATAGTTCCCACCCGTTTGTACCTTCGAAATTTTCGTTTGTAACTCAAAGGGATAGGAGCTAGAGAAACATCACAGTTCCGATTGTTTATCAGGCTATAACTTTTTGTTTTTTAATATTTTTCAATTTTCCGACGCGGATCTCTTAGGAATCGTTCCCACCCGTTTGTACCTTCGAAATTTTCGTTTGTAACTCAGAGGAATAAAAGTTAGAGAGAAATCAAATCAAAATTTCCAATTTTTATTAGCTTATAACTTTTTTGTTTATTAATATTTTTTCAATTTTCTAATGTGGATCTCTTAAGAATAGTTCCCACCCGTTTGTACCTTCGATATTTTCGTTTGTACCTCAAAAGAATAGGAATTAGAGAAAAATCAAAGTTCCGATTTTTCATCAGCATATAACTTTTTTGTTCATTAATATTTTTTCAATTTTCCGACGCGGATCTCATAAGAATAGTTCCCACCCGTTTGTACCTTCGAAATTTTCGTTTGTAACTCAAAGGAATAGGAGTTAGAGAGAAATCAATGTTCCGATTGATTATCAGGCTATAACTTTTTTGTTTATTAATGTTTTTCAATTTTGCGTCGTGGATCTCTTAGGAATCGTTCCCACCCGTATGTTCCTTCGAAATTTTCGTTTGTACCTCAAAGTAATAGGAGTTAGAGGAAAATCAAAGTTCCGATTTTTCATCAGCTTATAACTTTTTTGTTCATTAATATTTTTTCAATTTTCCGTTGCGGATCTCATAAGAATAGATCTCACCCGTTTGTACCTACGAAACTTTCGTTTGTAACTCAAAGGAATAGGAGCTAGAGAGATATCAAAGTTCCGATTGATTATCAGGCTATAACTTTTTTGTTTATTAATATTTTTTCAATTTTCCGATGTGGATCACTTAAGAATAGTTCCCACCCGTTTGTACCTTCGAAATGTTCGTTTGCACCTCAAAGTAATAGGAGTTAGAGAGAAATCAAAGTTCCGATTGTTTATCAAGCTATAACTTTTTTGTTTATTAATATTTTTTAAATTTTCCGACGCGTATCTCTTAAAAATAGTTCCCACCCGTTTGTACCTTCGAAATTTTCGTTTGTAACTCAGAGGAATAGAAGTTAGAGAGAAATCAAATCAAAATTTCCAATTTTTTATCAGCTTATAACTTTTTTGTTTATTAATATTTTTTCAATTTTCCGATGCGGATCTCATAAGTATAGATCTCACCCGTTGTACCTTCGAAATTTTCGTTTGTAACTCAGAGGAATAAAAGTTAGAGAGAAATCAAATCAAAATTTCCAATTTTTTATCAGCTTATAACTTTTTTGTTTATTAATATTTTTTTAATTTTCCGACGCGGATCTCATAAGAATAGTTCCCACCCGTTTGTACCTTCGAAATTTTCGTTTGTAACTCAAAGGAATAGGAGTTAGAGAGAAATCAATGTTCCTTTTGTTTATCAGGCTATAACTTTTTGTTTTTTAATATTTTTCAATGTTCCGACGCGGATCTCATAAGAATAGTTCTAACCCGTTTGTACCTTCGAAATTTTCGTTTGTAACTCAAAGGAATAGGAGTTAGAGAGAAATCAATGTTCCGATTGATTATCAGGCTATAACTTTTTTGTTTATTAATATTTTTTTAATTTTCCAATGTGGATCTCTTAAGAATAGTTCCCACCCGTTTGAACCTTCGAAATTTTCGTTTGTAACTCAAAGGCATAAGAGCTAGAGAGAAATCAAAGTTCCGATTGTTTATCAGGCTTTAACTTTTTGTTTTTTAATATTTTTCAATTTTCCGACGTGGATCTCATAAGAATAGTTCTCACCCGTTTGTACCTTCGAAATTTTCGTTTGCATCTCAAAGGAATAGGAGTTCTAGAGACATCAAAGTTCCGATTATTATCTGGCTATAACTTTTTTGTTTATTAATATATTTTTAATTTTCCGACGCGTGTCTCTTAGGTATCGTTCCCACCCGTTTGTACCTTCGAAATTTTCGTTTGTAACTCAAAGGGATAGGAGCTAGAGAGAAATCAAAGTTCCGATTATTATCAGGCTATAACTTTTTTGTTTATTAATATTTTTTAAATTTTCCGACGCGTATCTCTTAAGAATAGTTTCCATCCGTTTCTACCTTCGATATTTTCGTTTGTACCTCAAAAGAATAGGAGTTAGAGAGAAATCAAAGTTCCGATTGATTATCAGGCTATAACTTTTTTGTTCATTATTATTTTTTCAATTTTCCGACGCGGATCTCATAAGAATAGTTCCCACCCGTTTGTACCTTCGAAATTTTCGATTGTAACTCAAAGGAATAGGAGTTAGAGAGAAATCAAAGTTCCTTTTGATTATCAGGCTATAACTTTTTTGTTCATTATTATTTTTTCAATTTTCCTACGCGGATCTCATAAGAATAGTTCCCACCCGTTTGTACCTTCGAAATTTTCGTTTGTAACTCAGAGGAATAGAAGTTAGAGAGAAATCAAATCAAAATTTCCAATTTTTTATCAGCTTATAACTTTTTTGTTTATTAATATTTTTTCAATTTTCCGATGCGGATCTCATAAGTATAGATCTCACCCGTTGTACCTTCGAAATTTTCGTTTGTAACTCAGAGGAATAAAAGTTAGAGAGAAATCAAATCAAAATTTCCAATTTTTTATCAGCTTATAACTTTTTTGTTCATTAATATTTTTTCAATTTTCCGACGCGGATCTCATAAGAATAGTTCCCACCCGTTTGTACCTTCGAAATTTTCGTTTGTAACTCAAAGGAATAGGAGTTCTAGAGAAATCAAAGTTCCGACTGATTATCAGGGTATAACTTTTTTGTTTATTATTATTTTTTCAATTTTCCGGAGCGTATCTCTTAAGAATAGTTTCCATCTGTTTCTACCTTCGATATTTTCGTTTGTAACTCAAAGGAATAGGAGTTAGAGAGAAATCAAAGTTCCGATTGATTATCAGGCTATAACTTTTTTGTTTATTAATATTTTTTTAATTTTCCGATGTGGATCACTTAAGAATAGTTCCCACCCGTTTGTACCTTCGAAATTTTCGTTTGTAACTCAAAGGGATAGGAGCTAGAGAAAAATCACAGTTCCGATTGTTTATCAGGCTATAACTTTTTGTTTTTTAATATTTTTCAATTTTCCGACGCGGATCTCTTAGGAATCGTTCCCACCCGTTTGTACCTTCGAAATTTTCGTTTGTAACTCAGAGGAATAAAAGTTAGAGAGAAATCAAATCAAAATTTCCAATTTTTTATCAGCTTATAACTTTTTTGTTCATTATTATTTTTTCAATTTTCCGACGCGGATCTCATAAGAATAGTTCCCACCCGTTTGTACCTTCGAAATTTTCGTTTGTAACTCAAAGGAATAGGAGTTAGAGAGAAATCAATGTAACGATTGATTATCAGGCTATAACTTTTTTGTTTATTAATGTTTTTCAATTTTGCGTCGTGGATCTCTTAGGAATCGTTCCCACCCGTATGTTCCTTCGACATTTTCGTTTGTACCTCAAAGTAATAGGAGTTAGAGGAAAATCAAAGTTCCGATTTTTCATCAGCTTATAACTTTTTTGTTCATTAATATTTTTTCAATTTTCCGTTGCGGATCTCATAAGAATAGATCTCACCCGTTTGTACCTACGAAACTTTCGTTTGTAACTCAAAGGAATAGGAGCTAGAGAGATATCAAAGTTCCGATTGATTATCAGGCTATAACTTTTTTGTTTATTAATATTTTTTCAATTTTCCGATGTGGATCACTTAAGAATAGTTCCCACCCGTTTGTACCTTCGAAATGTTCGTTTGCACCTCAAAGTAATAGGAGTTAGAGAGAAATCAAAGTTCCGATTGTTTATCAAGCTATAACTTTTTTGTTTATTAATATTTTTTCAATTTTCCGATGTGGATCACTTAAGAATAGTTCCCACCCGTTTGTACCTTCGAAATTTTCGTTTGTAACTCAAAGGGATAGGAGCTAGAGAAAAATCACAGTTCCGATTGTTTATCAGGCTATAACTTTTTGTTTTTTAATATTTTTCAATTTTCCGACGCGGATCTCTTAGGAATCGTTCCCACCCGTTTGTACCTTCGAAATTTTTGTTTGTAACTCAGAGGAATAAAAGTTAGAGAGAACTCAAATCAAAATTTCCAATTTTTTATTAGCTTATAACTTTTTTGTTTATTAATATTTTTTCAATTTTCCAATGTGGATCTCTTAAGAATAGTTCCCACCCGTTTGAACCTTCGAAATTTTCGTTTGCATCTCAAAGGAATAGGAATTCTAGAGACATCAAAGTTCCGATTATTATCAGGCTATAACTTTTTTGTTTATTAATATATTTTTAATTTTCCGACGCGGGTCTCTTAGGTATCGTTCCCACCCGTTTGTACCTTCGAAATTTTCGTTTGTAACTCAAAGGGATAGGAGCTAGAGAGAAATCAAAGTTCCGATTATTATCAGGCTATAACTTTTTTGTTTATTAATATTTTTTTAATTTTCCGATGTGGATCACTTAAGAATAGTTCCCACCCGTTTGTACCTTCGAAATTTTCGTTTGTAACTCAAAGGGATAGGAGCTAGAGAAACATCACAGTTCCGATTGTTTATCAGGCTATAACTTTTTGTTTTTTAATATTTTTCAATTTTCCGACGCGGATCTCTTAGGAATCGTTCCCACCCGTTTGTACCTTCGAAATTTTCGTTTGTAACTCAAAGGGATAGGAGCTAGAGAAACATCACAGTTCCGATTGTTTATCAGGCTATAACATTTTGTTTTTTAATATTTTTCAATTTTCCGACGCGGATCTCATAAGAATAGTTCCCACCCGTTTGTACCTTCGAAATTTTCGTTTGTAACTCAGAGGAATAGAAGTTAGAGAGAAATCAAATCAAAATTTCCAATTTTTTATCAGCTTATAACTTTTTTGTTTATTAATATTTTTTCAATTTTCCGACGCGGATCTCTTAGGAATCGTTCCCACCCGTTTGTACCTTCGAAATTTTCGTTTGTAACTCAAAGGGATAGGAGCTAGAGAAACATCACAGTTCCGATTGTTTATCAGGCTATAACTTTTTGTTTTTTAATATTTTTCAATTTTCCGATGTGGATCACTTAAGAATAGTTCCCACCCGTTTGTACCTTCGAAATTTTCGTTTGTAACTCAAAGGGATAGGAGCTAGAGAAACATCACAGTTCCGATTGTTTATCAGGCTATAACTTTTTGTTTTTTAATATTTTTCAATTTTCCGACGCGGATCTCATAAGAATAGTTCCCACCCGTTTGTACCTTCGAAATTTTCGTTTGTAACTCAAAGGAATAGGAGTTAGAGAGAAATCAATGTTCCGATTGATTATCAGGCTATAACTTTTTTGTTTATTAATATTTTTTCAATTTTCCGTTGCGGATCTCATAAGAATAGATCTCACCCGTTTGTACCTACGAAACTTTCGTTTGTAACTCAAAGTAATAGGAGTTAGAGGAAAATCAAAGTTCCGATTGATTATCAGGCTATAACTTTTTTGTTTATTAATGTTTTTCAATTTTGCGTCGTGGATCTCTTAGGAATCGTTCCCACCCGTATGTTCCTTCGAAATTTTCGTTTGTACCTCAAAGTAATAGGAGTTAGAGGAAAATCAAAGTTCCGATTTTTCATCAGCTTATAACTTTTTTGATCATTAATATTTTTTCAATTTTCCGTTGCGGATCTCATAAGAATAGATCTCACCCGTTTGTACCTACGAAACTTTCGCTTGTAACTCAAAGGAATAGGAGCTAGAGAGATATCAAAGTTCCGATTGATTATCAGGCTATAACTTTTTTGTTTATTAATATTTTTTCAATTTTCCGATGTGGATCACTTAAGAATAGTTCCCACCCGTTTGTACCTTCGAAATGTTCGTTTGCACCTCAAAGTAATAGGAGTTAGAGAGAAATCAAAGTTCCGATTGTTTATCAAGCTATAACTTTTTTATTTATTAATATTTTTTTAATTTTCCGACGCGGATCTCATAAGAATAGTTCTCACCCGTTTGTACCTTCGAAATTTTCGTTTGCATCTCAGAGGAATAGGAGTTAGAGAGAAATCAAAGTTCCAATTTTTCATCAGCTTATACCTTTTTTGTTCATTAATATTTTTTCAATTTACCGACGCGGATCTCATAAGAATCGTTCCCACCCGTATGTGCCTTCGAAATTTTCGTTTGTACCTCAAAGGAATAGAAGTTAGAGAGAAATCAAATCAAAGTTCCGATTTTTCATCAGCTTATAACTTTTTTGTTCATTAATATTTTTTCAATTTTCCGACGCGGATCTCATAAGAATAGTTCCCACCCGTTTGTACCTTCGAAATTTTCGTTTGTAACTCAAAGGCATAAGAGCTAGAGAGAAATCAAAGTTCCGATTTTTTATCAGGCTATAACTTTTTGTTTTTTAATATTTTTCAATTTTCCGACGCGGATCTTATAAGAATAGTTCTCACCCGTTTGTACCTTCGAAATTTTCGTTTGCATCTCAAAGGAATAGGAGTTCTAGAGAAATCAAAGTTCCGATTATTATCAGGCTATAACTTTTTTGTTTATTAATATATTTTTAATTTTCCGACGCGGGTCTCTTAGGTATCGTTCCCACCCGTTTGTACCTTCGAAATTTTCGTTTGTAACTCAAAGGGATAGGAGCTAGAGAGAAATCAAAGTTCCGATTATTATCAGGCTATAACTTTTTTGTTTATTAATATTTTTTAAATTTTCCGACGCGTATCTCTTAAGAATAGTTTCCATCCGTTTCTACCTTCGATATTTTCGTTTGTACCTCAAAAGAATAGGAGTTAGAGAGAAATCAAAGTTCCGATTGATTATCAGGCTATAACTTTTTTGTTCATTATTATTTTTTCAATTTTCCGACGCGGATCTCATAAGAATAGTTCCCACCCGTTTGTACCTTCGAAATTTTCGATTGTAACTCAAAGGAATAGGAGTTAGAGAGAAATCAAAGTTCCTTTTGATTATCAGGCTATAACTTTTTTGTTCATTATTATTTTTTCAATTTTCCTACGCGGATCTCATAAGAATAGTTCCCACCCGTTTGTACCTTCGAAATTTTCGTTTGTAACTCAGAGGAATAGAAGTTAGAGAGAAATCAAATCAAAATTTCCAATTTTTTATCAGCTTATAACTTTTTTGTTTATTAATATTTTTTCAATTTTCCGATGCGGATCTCATAAGTATAGATCTCACCCGTTGTACCTTCGAAATTTTCGTTTGTAACTCAGAGGAATAAAAGTTAGAGAGAAATCAAATCAAAATTTCCAATTTTTTATCAGCTTATAACTTTTTTGTTTATTAATATTTTTTTAATTTTCCGATGTGGATCACTTAAGAATAGTTCCCACCCGTTTGTACCTTCGAAATTTTCGTTTGTAACTCAAAGGGATAGGAGCTAGAGAAACATCACAGTTCCGATTGTTTATCAGGCTATAACTTTTTGTTTTTTAATATTTTTCAATTTTCCGACGCGGATCTCTTAGGAATCGTTCCCACCCGTTTGTACCTTCGAAATTTTCGTTTGTAACTCAGAGGAATAAAAGTTAGAGAGAAATCAAATCAAAATTTCCAATTTTTATTAGCTTATAACTTTTTTGTTCATTAATATTTTTTCAATTTTCCGACGCGGATCTCATAAGAATAGTTCCCACCCGTTTGTACCTTCGAAATTTTCGTTTGTAACTCAAAGGAATAGGAGTTCTAGAGAAATCAAAGTTCCGACTGATTATCAGGGTATAACTTTTTTGTTTATTATTATTTTTTCAATTTTCCGGAGCGTATCTCTTAAGAATAGTTTCCATCTGTTTCTACCTTCGATATTTTCGTTTGTAACTCAAAGGAATAGGAGTTAGAGAGAAATCAAAGTTCCGATTGATTATCAGGCTATAACTTTTTTGTTTATTAATATTTTTTTAATTTTCCGATGTGGATCACTTAAGAATAGTTCCCACCCGTTTGTACCTTCGAAATTTTCGTTTGTAACTCAAAGGGATAGGAGCTAGAGAAACATCACAGTTCCGATTGTTTATCAGGCTATAACTTTTTGTTTTTTAATATTTTTCAATTTTCCGACGCGGATCTCTTAGGAATCGTTCCCACCCGTTTGTACCTTCGAAATTTTCGTTTGTAACTCAGAGGAATAAAAGTTAGAGAGAAATCAAATCAAAATTTCCAATTTTTATTAGCTTATAACTTTTTTGTTTATTAATATTTTTTCAATTTTCCAATGTGGATCTCTTAAGAATAGTTCCCACCCGTTTGTACCTTCGATATTTTCGTTTGTACCTCAAAAGAATAGGAATTAGAGAAAAATCAAAGTTCCGATTTTTCATCAGCATATAACTTTTTTGTTCATTAATATTTTTTCAATTTTCCGACGCGGATCTCATAAGAATAGTTCCCACCCGTTTGTACCTTCGAAATTTTCGTTTGTAACTCAAAGGAATAGGAGTTAGAGAGAAATCAATGTTCCGATTGATTATCAGGCTATAACTTTTTTGTTTATTAATGTTTTTCAATTTTGCGTCGTGGATCTCTTAGGAATCGTTCCCACCCGTATGTTCCTTCGAAATTTTCGTTTGTACCTCAAAGTAATAGGAGTTAGAGGAAAATCAAAGTTCCGATTTTTCATCAGCTTATAACTTTTTTGTTCATTAATATTTTTTCAATTTTCCGTTGCGGATCTCATAAGAATAGATCTCACCCGTTTGTACCTACGAAACTTTCGTTTGTAACTCAAAGGAATAGGAGCTAGAGAGATATCAAAGTTCCGATTGATTATCAGGCTATAACTTTTTTGTTTATTAATATTTTTTCAATTTTCCGATGTGGATCACTTAAGAATAGTTCCCACCCGTTTGTACCTTCGAAATGTTCGTTTGCACCTCAAAGTAATAGGAGTTAGAGAGAAATCAAAGTTCCGATTGTTTATCAAGCTATAACTTTTTTGTTTATTAATATTTTTTAAATTTTCCGACGCGTATCTCTTAAGAATAGTTTCCATCCGTTTCTACCTTCGATATTTTCGTTTGTACCTCAAAAGAATAGGAGTTAGAGAGAAATCAAAGTTCCGATTGATTATCAGGCTATAACTTTTTTGTTCATTATTATTTTTTCAATTTTCCGACGCGGATCTCATAAGAATAGTTCCCACCCGTTTGTACCTTCGAAATTTTCGTTTGTAACTCAGAGGAATAGAAGTTAGAGAGAAATCAAATCAAAATTTCCAATTTTTTATCAGCTTATAACTTTTTTGTTTATTAATATTTTTTCAATTTTCCGATGCGGATCTCATAAGTATAGATCTCACCCGTTGTACCTTCGAAATTTTCGTTTGTAACTCAGAGGAATAAAAGTTAGAGAGAAATCAAATCAAAATTTCCAATTTTTTATCAGCTTATAACTTTTTTGTTTATTAATATTTTTTCAATTTTCCGACGCGGATCTCATAAGAATAGTTCCCACCCGTTTGTACCTTCGAAATTTTCGTTTGTAACTCAAAGGAATAGGAGTTAGAGAGAAATCAATGTTCCTTTTGTTTATCAGGCTATAACTTTTTGTTTTTTAATATTTTTCAATGTTCCGACGCGGATCTCATAAGAATAGTTCTAACCCGTTTGTACCTTCGAAATTTTCGTTTGTAACTCAAAGGAATAGGAGTTAGAGAGAAATCAATGTTCCGATTGATTATCAGGCTATAACTTTTTTGTTTATTAATATTTTTTTAATTTTCCAATGTGGATCTCTTAAGAATAGTTCCCACCCGTTTGAACCTTCGAAATTTTCGTTTGTAACTCAAAGGCATAAGAGCTAGAGAGAAATCAAAGTTCCGATTGTTTATCAGGCTTTAACTTTTTGTTTTTTAATATTTTTCAATTTTCCGACGTGGATCTCATAAGAATAGTTCTCACCCGTTTGTACCTTCGAAATTTTCGTTTGCATCTCAAAGGAATAGGAGTTCTAGAGACATCAAAGTTCCGATTATTATCTGGCTATAACTTTTTTGTTTATTAATATATTTTTAATTTTCCGACGCGTGTCTCTTAGGTATCGTTCCCACCCGTTTGTACCTTCGAAATTTTCGTTTGTAACTCAAAGGGATAGGAGCTAGAGAGAAATCAAAGTTCCGATTATTATCAGGCTATAACTTTTTTGTTTATTAATATTTTTTAAATTTTCCGACGCGTATCTCTTAAGAATAGTTTCCATCCGTTTCTACCTTCGATATTTTCGTTTGTACCTCAAAAGAATAGGAGTTAGAGAGAAATCAAAGTTCCGATTGATTATCAGGCTATAACTTTTTTGTTCATTATTATTTTTTCAATTTTCCGACGCGGATCTCATAAGAATAGTTCCCACCCGTTTGTACCTTCGAAATTTTCGATTGTAACTCAAAGGAATAGGAGTTAGAGAGAAATCAAAGTTCCTTTTGATTATCAGGCTATAACTTTTTTGTTCATTATTATTTTTTCAATTTTCCTACGCGGATCTCATAAGAATAGTTCCCACCCGTTTGTACCTTCGAAATTTTCGTTTGTAACTCAGAGGAATAGAAGTTAGAGAGAAATCAAATCAAAATTTCCAATTTTTTATCAGCTTATAACTTTTTTGTTTATTAATATTTTTTCAATTTTCCGATGCGGATCTCATAAGTATAGATCTCACCCGTTGTACCTTCGAAATTTTCGTTTGTAACTCAGAGGAATAAAAGTTAGAGAGAAATCAAATCAAAATTTCCAATTTTTTATCAGCTTATAACTTTTTTGTTCATTAATATTTTTTCAATTTTCCGACGCGGATCTCATAAGAATAGTTCCCACCCGTTTGTACCTTCGAAATTTTCGTTTGTAACTCAAAGGAATAGGAGTTCTAGAGAAATCAAAGTTCCGACTGATTATCAGGGTATAACTTTTTTGTTTATTATTATTTTTTCAATTTTCCGGAGCGTATCTCTTAAGAATAGTTTCCATCTGTTTCTACCTTCGATATTTTCGTTTGTAACTCAAAGGAATAGGAGTTAGAGAGAAATCAAAGTTCCGATTGATTATCAGGCTATAACTTTTTTGTTTATTAATATTTTTTTAATTTTCCGATGTGGATCACTTAAGAATAGTTCCCACCCGTTTGTACCTTCGAAATTTTCGTTTGTAACTCAAAGGGATAGGAGCTAGAGAAACATCACAGTTCCGATTGTTTATCAGGCTATAACTTTTTGTTTTTTAATATTTTTCAATTTTCCGACGCGGATCTCTTAGGAATCGTTCCCACCCGTTTGTACCTTCGAAATTTTCGTTTGTAACTCAGAGGAATAAAAGTTAGAGAGAAATCAAATCAAAATTTCCAATTTTTTATCAGCTTATAACTTTTTTGTTCATTATTATTTTTTCAATTTTCCGACGCGGATCTCATAAGAATAGTTCCCACCCGTTTGTACCTTCGAAATTTTCGTTTGTAACTCAAAGGAATAGGAGTTAGAGAGAAATCAATGTAACGATTGATTATCAGGCTATAACTTTTTTGTTTATTAATGTTTTTCAATTTTGCGTCGTGGATCTCTTAGGAATCGTTCCCACCCGTATGTTCCTTCGACATTTTCGTTTGTACCTCAAAGTAATAGGAGTTAGAGGAAAATCAAAGTTCCGATTTTTCATCAGCTTATAACTTTTTTGTTCATTAATATTTTTTCAATTTTCCGTTGCGGATCTCATAAGAATAGATCTCACCCGTTTGTACCTACGAAACTTTCGTTTGTAACTCAAAGGAATAGGAGCTAGAGAGATATCAAAGTTCCGATTGATTATCAGGCTATAACTTTTTTGTTTATTAATATTTTTTCAATTTTCCGATGTGGATCACTTAAGAATAGTTCCCACCCGTTTGTACCTTCGAAATGTTCGTTTGCACCTCAAAGTAATAGGAGTTAGAGAGAAATCAAAGTTCCGATTGTTTATCAAGCTATAACTTTTTTGTTTATTAATATTTTTTCAATTTTCCGATGTGGATCACTTAAGAATAGTTCCCACCCGTTTGTACCTTCGAAATTTTCGTTTGTAACTCAAAGGGATAGGAGCTAGAGAAAAATCACAGTTCCGATTGTTTATCAGGCTATAACTTTTTGTTTTTTAATATTTTTCAATTTTCCGACGCGGATCTCTTAGGAATCGTTCCCACCCGTTTGTACCTTCGAAATTTTTGTTTGTAACTCAGAGGAATAAAAGTTAGAGAGAACTCAAATCAAAATTTCCAATTTTTTATTAGCTTATAACTTTTTTGTTTATTAATATTTTTTCAATTTTCCAATGTGGATCTCTTAAGAATAGTTCCCACCCGTTTGAACCTTCGAAATTTTCGTTTGCATCTCAAAGGAATAGGAATTCTAGAGACATCAAAGTTCCGATTATTATCAGGCTATAACTTTTTTGTTTATTAATATATTTTTAATTTTCCGACGCGGGTCTCTTAGGTATCGTTCCCACCCGTTTGTACCTTCGAAATTTTCGTTTGTAACTCAAAGGGATAGGAGCTAGAGAGAAATCAAAGTTCCGATTATTATCAGGCTATAACTTTTTTGTTTATTAATATTTTTTTAATTTTCCGATGTGGATCACTTAAGAATAGTTCCCACCCGTTTGTACCTTCGAAATTTTCGTTTGTAACTCAAAGGGATAGGAGCTAGAGAAACATCACAGTTCCGATTGTTTATCAGGCTATAACTTTTTGTTTTTTAATATTTTTCAATTTTCCGACGCGGATCTCTTAGGAATCGTTCCCACCCGTTTGTACCTTCGAAATTTTCGTTTGTAACTCAAAGGGATAGGAGCTAGAGAAACATCACAGTTCCGATTGTTTATCAGGCTATAACATTTTGTTTTTTAATATTTTTCAATTTTCCGACGCGGATCTCATAAGAATAGTTCCCACCCGTTTGTACCTTCGAAATTTTCGTTTGTAACTCAGAGGAATAGAAGTTAGAGAGAAATCAAATCAAAATTTCCAATTTTTTATCAGCTTATAACTTTTTTGTTTATTAATATTTTTTCAATTTTCCGACGCGGATCTCTTAGGAATCGTTCCCACCCGTTTGTACCTTCGAAATTTTCGTTTGTAACTCAAAGGGATAGGAGCTAGAGAAACATCACAGTTCCGATTGTTTATCAGGCTATAACTTTTTGTTTTTTAATATTTTTCAATTTTCCGATGTGGATCACTTAAGAATAGTTCCCACCCGTTTGTACCTTCGAAATTTTCGTTTGTAACTCAAAGGGATAGGAGCTAGAGAAACATCACAGTTCCGATTGTTTATCAGGCTATAACTTTTTGTTTTTTAATATTTTTCAATTTTCCGACGCGGATCTCATAAGAATAGTTCCCACCCGTTTGTACCTTCGAAATTTTCGTTTGTAACTCAAAGGAATAGGAGTTAGAGAGAAATCAATGTTCCGATTGATTATCAGGCTATAACTTTTTTGTTTATTAATATTTTTTCAATTTTCCGTTGCGGATCTCATAAGAATAGATCTCACCCGTTTGTACCTACGAAACTTTCGTTTGTAACTCAAAGTAATAGGAGTTAGAGGAAAATCAAAGTTCCGATTGATTATCAGGCTATAACTTTTTTGTTTATTAATGTTTTTCAATTTTGCGTCGTGGATCTCTTAGGAATCGTTCCCACCCGTATGTTCCTTCGAAATTTTCGTTTGTACCTCAAAGTAATAGGAGTTAGAGGAAAATCAAAGTTCCGATTTTTCATCAGCTTATAACTTTTTTGATCATTAATATTTTTTCAATTTTCCGTTGCGGATCTCATAAGAATAGATCTCACCCGTTTGTACCTACGAAACTTTCGCTTGTAACTCAAAGGAATAGGAGCTAGAGAGATATCAAAGTTCCGATTGATTATCAGGCTATAACTTTTTTGTTTATTAATATTTTTTCAATTTTCCGATGTGGATCACTTAAGAATAGTTCCCACCCGTTTGTACCTTCGAAATGTTCGTTTGCACCTCAAAGTAATAGGAGTTAGAGAGAAATCAAAGTTCCGATTGTTTATCAAGCTATAACTTTTTTATTTATTAATATTTTTTTAATTTTCCGACGCGGATCTCATAAGAATAGTTCTCACCCGTTTGTACCTTCGAAATTTTCGTTTGCATCTCAGAGGAATAGGAGTTAGAGAGAAATCAAAGTTCCAATTTTTCATCAGCTTATACCTTTTTTGTTCATTAATATTTTTTCAATTTACCGACGCGGATCTCATAAGAATCGTTCCCACCCGTATGTGCCTTCGAAATTTTCGTTTGTACCTCAAAGGAATAGAAGTTAGAGAGAAATCAAATCAAAGTTCCGATTTTTCATCAGCTTATAACTTTTTTGTTCATTAATATTTTTTCAATTTTCCGACGCGGATCTCATAAGAATAGTTCCCACCCGTTTGTACCTTCGAAATTTTCGTTTGTAACTCAAAGGCATAAGAGCTAGAGAGAAATCAAAGTTCCGATTGTTTATCAGGCTATAACTTTTTGTTTTTTAATATTTTTCAATTTTCCGACGCGGATCTTATAAGAATAGTTCTCACCCGTTTGTACCTTCGAAATTTTCGTTTGCATCTCAAAGGAATAGGAGTTCTAGAGAAATCAAAGTTCCGATTATTATCAGGCTATAACTTTTTTGTTTATTAATATATTTTTAATTTTCCGACGCGGGTCTCTTAGGTATCGTTCCCACCCGTTTGTACCTTCGAAATTTTCGTTTGTAACTCAAAGGGATAGGAGCTAGAGAGAAATCAAAGTTCCGATTATTATCAGGCTATAACTTTTTTGTTTATTAATATTTTTTAAATTTTCCGACGCGTATCTCTTAAGAATAGTTTCCATCCGTTTCTACCTTCGATATTTTCGTTTGTACCTCAAAAGAATAGGAGTTAGAGAGAAATCAAAGTTCCGATTGATTATCAGGCTATAACTTTTTTGTTCATTATTATTTTTTCAATTTTCCGACGCGGATCTCATAAGAATAGTTCCCACCCGTTTGTACCTTCGAAATTTTCGATTGTAACTCAAAGGAATAGGAGTTAGAGAGAAATCAAAGTTCCTTTTGATTATCAGGCTATAACTTTTTTGTTCATTATTATTTTTTCAATTTTCCTACGCGGATCTCATAAGAATAGTTCCCACCCGTTTGTACCTTCGAAATTTTCGTTTGTAACTCAGAGGAATAGAAGTTAGAGAGAAATCAAATCAAAATTTCCAATTTTTTATCAGCTTATAACTTTTTTGTTTATTAATATTTTTTCAATTTTCCGATGCGGATCTCATAAGTATAGATCTCACCCGTTGTACCTTCGAAATTTTCGTTTGTAACTCAGAGGAATAAAAGTTAGAGAGAAATCAAATCAAAATTTCCAATTTTTTATCAGCTTATAACTTTTTTGTTCATTAATATTTTTTCAATTTTCCGACGCGGATCTCATAAGAATAGTTCCCACCCGTTTGTACCTTCGAAATTTTCGTTTGTAACTCAAAGGAATAGGAGTTCTAGAGAAATCAAAGTTCCGACTGATTATCAGGGTATAACTTTTTTGTTTATTATTATTTTTTCAATTTTCCGGAGCGTATCTCTTAAGAATAGTTTCCATCTGTTTCTACCTTCGATATTTTCGTTTGTAACTCAAAGGAATAGGAGTTAGAGAGAAATCAAAGTTCCGATTGATTATCAGGCTATAACTTTTTTGTTTATTAATATTTTTTTAATTTTCCGATGTGGATCACTTAAGAATAGTTCCCACCCGTTTGTACCTTCGAAATTTTCGTTTGTAACTCAAAGGGATAGGAGCTAGAGAAACATCACAGTTCCGATTGTTTATCAGGCTATAACTTTTTGTTTTTTAATATTTTTCAATTTTCCGACGCGGATCTCTTAGGAATCGTTCCCACCCGTTTGTACCTTCGAAATTTTCGTTTGTAACTCAGAGGAATAAAAGTTAGAGAGAAATCAAATCAAAATTTCCAATTTTTATTAGCTTATAACTTTTTTGTTTATTAATATTTTTTCAATTTTCCAATGTGGATCTCTTAAGAATAGTTCCCACCCGTTTGTACCTTCGATATTTTCGTTTGTACCTCAAAAGAATAGGAATTAGAGAAAAATCAAAGTTCCGATTTTTCATCAGCATATAACTTTTTTGTTCATTAATATTTTTTCAATTTTCCGACGCGGATCTCATAAGAATAGTTCCCACCCGTTTGTACCTTCGAAATTTTCGTTTGTAACTCAAAGGAATAGGAGTTAGAGAGAAATCAATGTTCCGATTGATTATCAGGCTATAACTTTTTTGTTTATTAATGTTTTTCAATTTTGCGTCGTGGATCTCTTAGGAATCGTTCCCACCCGTATGTTCCTTCGAAATTTTCGTTTGTACCTCAAAGTAATAGGAGTTAGAGGAAAATCAAAGTTCCGATTTTTCATCAGCTTATAACTTTTTTGTTCATTAATATTTTTTCAATTTTCCGTTGCGGATCTCATAAGAATAGATCTCACCCGTTTGTACCTACGAAACTTTCGTTTGTAACTCAAAGGAATAGGAGCTAGAGAGATATCAAAGTTCCGATTGATTATCAGGCTATAACTTTTTTGTTTATTAATATTTTTTCAATTTTCCAATGTGGATCTCTTAAGAATAGTTCCCACCCGTTTGTACCTTCGAAATGTTCGTTTGCACCTCAAAGTAATAGGAGTTAGAGAGAAATCAAAGTTCCGATTGTTTATCAAGCTATAACTTTTTTGTTTATTAATATTTTTTAAATTTTCCGACGCGTATCTCTTAAGAATAGTTTCCATCCGTTTCTACCTTCGATATTTTCGTTTGTACCTCAAAAGAATAGGAGTTAGAGAGAAATCAAAGTTCCGATTGATTATCAGGCTATAACTTTTTTGTTCATTATTATTTTTTCAATTTTCCGACGCGGATCTCATAAGAATAGTTCCCACCCGTTTGTACCTTCGAAATTTTCGTTTGTAACTCAGAGGAATAGAAGTTAGAGAGAAATCAAATCAAAATTTCCAATTTTTTATCAGCTTATAACTTTTTTGTTTATTAATATTTTTTCAATTTTCCGATGCGGATCTCATAAGTATAGATCTCACCCGTTGTACCTTCGAAATTTTCGTTTGTAACTCAGAGGAATAAAAGTTAGAGAGAAATCAAATCAAAATTTCCAATTTTTTATCAGCTTATAACTTTTTTGTTTATTAATATTTTTTTAATTTTCCGACGCGGATCTCATAAGAATAGTTCCCACCCGTTTGTACCTTCGAAATTTTCGTTTGTAACTCAAAGGAATAGGAGTTAGAGAGAAATCAATGTTCCTTTTGTTTATCAGGCTATAACTTTTTGTTTTTTAATATTTTTCAATGTTCCGACGCGGATCTCATAAGAATAGTTCTAACCCGTTTGTACCTTCGAAATTTTCGTTTGTAACTCAAAGGAATAGGAGTTAGAGAGAAATCAATGTTCCGATTGATTATCAGGCTATAACTTTTTTGTTTATTAATATTTTTTTAATTTTCCAATGTGGATCTCTTAAGAATAGTTCCCACCCGTTTGAACCTTCGAAATTTTCGTTTGTAACTCAAAGGCATAAGAGCTAGAGAGAAATCAAAGTTCCGATTGTTTATCAGGCTTTAACTTTTTGTTTTTTAATATTTTTCAATTTTCCGACGTGGATCTCATAAGAATAGTTCTCACCCGTTTGTACCTTCGAAATTTTCGTTTGCATCTCAAAGGAATAGGAGTTCTAGAGACATCAAAGTTCCGATTATTATCTGGCTATAACTTTTTTGTTTATTAATATATTTTTAATTTTCCGACGCGTGTCTCTTAGGTATCGTTCCCACCCGTTTGTACCTTCGAAATTTTCGTTTGTAACTCAAAGGGATAGGAGCTAGAGAGAAATCAAAGTTCCGATTATTATCAGGCTATAACTTTTTTGTTTATTAATATTTTTTAAATTTTCCGACGCGTATCTCTTAAGAATAGTTTCCATCCGTTTCTACCTTCGATATTTTCGTTTGTACCTCAAAAGAATAGGAGTTGGAGAGAAATCAAAGTTCCGATTGATTATCAGGCTATAACTTTTTTGTTCATTATTATTTTTTCAATTTTCCGACGCGGATCTCATAAGAATAGTTCCCACCCGTTTGTACCTTCGAAATTTTCGATTGTAACTCAAAGGAATAGGAGTTAGAGAGAAATCAAAGTTCCTTTTGATTATCAGGCTATAACTTTTTTGTTCATTATTATTTTTTCAATTTTCCTACGCGGATCTCATAAGAATAGTTCCCACCCGTTTGTACCTTCGAAATTTTCGTTTGTAACTCAGAGGAATAGAAGTTAGAGAGAAATCAAATCAAAATTTCCAATTTTTTATCAGCTTATAACTTTTTTGTTTATTAATATTTTTTCAATTTTCCGATGCGGATCTCATAAGTATAGATCTCACCCGTTGTACCTTCGAAATTTTCGTTTGTAACTCAGAGGAATAAAAGTTAGAGAGAAATCAAATCAAAATTTCCAATTTTTTATCAGCTTATAACTTTTTTGTTTATTAATATTTTTTCAATTTTCCGACGCGGATCTCATAAGAATAGTTCCCACCCGTTTGTACCTTCGAAATTTTCGTTTGTAACTCAAAGGAATAGGAGTTCTAGAGAAATCAAAGTTCCGACTGATTATCAGGGTATAACTTTTTTGTTTATTATTATTTTTTCAATTTTCCGGAGCGTATCTCTTAAGAATAGTTTCCATCTGTTTCTACCTTCGATATTTTCGTTTGTAACTCAAAGGAATAGGAGTTAGAGAGAAATCAAAGTTCCGATTGATTATCAGGCTATAACTTTTTTGTTTATTAATATTTTTTTAATTTTCCGATGTGGATCACTTAAGAATAGTTCCCACCCGTTTGTACCTTCGAAATTTTCGTTTGTAACTCAAAGGGATAGGAGCTAGAGAAACATCACAGTTCCGATTGTTTATCAGGCTATAACTTTTTGTTTTTTAATATTTTTCAATTTTCCGACGCGGATCTCTTAGGAATCGTTCCCACCCGTTTGTACCTTCGAAATTTTCGTTTGTAACTCAGAGGAATAAAAGTTAGAGAGAAATCAAATCAAAATTTCCAATTTTTATTAGCTTATAACTTTTTTGTTTATTAATATTTTTTCAATTTTCCAATGTGGATCTCTTAAGAATAGTTCCCACCCGTTTGTACCTTCGATATTTTCGTTTGTACCTCAAAAGAATAGGAATTAGAGAAAAATCAAAGTTCCGATTTTTCATCAGCATATAACTTTTTTGTTCATTAATATTTTTTCAATTTTCCGACGCGGATCTCATAAGAATAGTTCCCACCCGTTTGTACCTTCGAAATTTTCGTTTGTAACTCAAAGGAATAGGAGTTAGAGAGAAATCAATGTTCCGATTGATTATCAGGCTATAACTTTTTTGTTTATTAATGTTTTTCAATTTTGCGTCGTGGATCTCTTAGGAATCGTTCCCACCCGTATGTTCCTTCGAAATTTTCGTTTGTACCTCAAAGTAATAGGAGTTAGAGGAAAATCAAAGTTCCGATTTTTCATCAGCTTATAACTTTTTTGTTCATTAATATTTTTTCAATTTTCCGTTGCGGATCTCATAAGAATAGATCTCACCCGTTTGTACCTACGAAACTTTCGTTTGTAACTCAAAGGAATAGGAGCTAGAGAGATATCAAAGTTCCGATTGATTATCAGGCTATAACTTTTTTGTTTATTAATATTTTTTCAATTTTCCGATGTGGATCACTTAAGAATAGTTCCCACCCGTTTGTACCTTCGAAATGTTCGTTTGCACCTCAAAGTAATAGGAGTTAGAGAGAAATCAAAGTTCCGATTGTTTATCAAGCTATAACTTTTTTGTTTATTAATATTTTTTAAATTTTCCGACGCGTATCTCTTAAGAATAGTTTCCATCCGTTTCTACCTTCGATATTTTCGTTTGTACCTCAAAAGAATAGGAGTTAGAGAGAAATCAAAGTTCCGATTGATTATCAGGCTATAACTTTTTTGTTCATTATTATTTTTTCAATTTTCCGACGCGGATCTCATAAGAATAGTTCCCACCCGTTTGTACCTTCGAAATTTTCGTTTGTAACTCAGAGGAATAGAAGTTAGAGAGAAATCAAATCAAAATTTCCAATTTTTTATCAGCTTATAACTTTTTTGTTTATTAATATTTTTTCAATTTTCCGATGCGGATCTCATAAGTATAGATCTCACCCGTTGTACCTTCGAAATTTTCGTTTGTAACTCAGAGGAATAAAAGTTAGAGAGAAATCAAATCAAAATTTCCAATTTTTTATCAGCTTATAACTTTTTTGTTTATTAATATTTTTTTAATTTTCCGACGCGGATCTCATAAGAATAGTTCCCACCCGTTTGTACCTTCGAAATTTTCGTTTGTAACTCAAAGGAATAGGAGTTAGAGAGAAATCAATGTTCCTTTTGTTTATCAGGCTATAACTTTTTGTTTTTTAATATTTTTCAATGTTCCGACGCGGATCTCATAAGAATAGTTCTAACCCGTTTGTACCTTCGAAATTTTCGTTTGTAACTCAAAGGAATAGGAGTTAGAGAGAAATCAATGTTCCGATTGATTATCAGGCTATAACTTTTTTGTTTATTAATATTTTTTTAATTTTCCAATGTGGATCTCTTAAGAATAGTTCCCACCCGTTTGAACCTTCGAAATTTTCGTTTGTAACTCAAAGGCATAAGAGCTAGAGAGAAATCAAAGTTCCGATTGTTTATCAGGCTTTAACTTTTTGTTTTTTAATATTTTTCAATTTTCCGACGTGGATCTCATAAGAATAGTTCTCACCCGTTTGTACCTTCGAAATTTTCGTTTGCATCTCAAAGGAATAGGAGTTCTAGAGACATCAAAGTTCCGATTATTATCTGGCTATAACTTTTTTGTTTATTAATATATTTTTAATTTTCCGACGCGTGTCTCTTAGGTATCGTTCCCACCCGTTTGTACCTTCGAAATTTTCGTTTGTAACTCAAAGGGATAGGAGCTAGAGAGAAATCAAAGTTCCGATTATTATCAGGCTATAACTTTTTTGTTTATTAATATTTTTTAAATTTTCCGACGCGTATCTCTTAAGAATAGTTTCCATCCGTTTCTACCTTCGATATTTTCGTTTGTACCTCAAAAGAATAGGAGTTGGAGAGAAATCAAAGTTCCGATTGATTATCAGGCTATAACTTTTTTGTTCATTATTATTTTTTCAATTTTCCGACGCGGATCTCATAAGAATAGTTCCCACCCGTTTGTACCTTCGAAATTTTCGATTGTAACTCAAAGGAATAGGAGTTAGAGAGAAATCAAAGTTCCTTTTGATTATCAGGCTATAACTTTTTTGTTCATTATTATTTTTTCAATTTTCCTACGCGGATCTCATAAGAATAGTTCCCACCCGTTTGTACCTTCGAAATTTTCGTTTGTAACTCAGAGGAATAGAAGTTAGAGAGAAATCAAATCAAAATTTCCAATTTTTTATCAGCTTATAACTTTTTTGTTTATTAATATTTTTTCAATTTTCCGATGCGGATCTCATAAGTATAGATCTCACCCGTTGTACCTTCGAAATTTTCGTTTGTAACTCAGAGGAATAAAAGTTAGAGAGAAATCAAATCAAAATTTCCAATTTTTTATCAGCTTATAACTTTTTTGTTCATTAATATTTTTTCAATTTTCCGGAGCGTATCTCTTAAGAATAGTTTCCATCTGTTTCTACCTTCGATATTTTCGTTTGTAACTCAAAGGAATAGGAGTTAGAGAGAAATCAAAGTTCCGATTGATTATCAGGCTATAACTTTTTTGTTTATTAATATTTTTTTAATTTTCCGATGTGGATCACTTAAGAATAGTTCCCACCCGTTTGTACCTTCGAAATTTTCGTTTGTAACTCAAAGGGATAGGAGCTAGAGAAACATCACAGTTCCGATTGTTTATCAGGCTATAACTTTTTGTTTTTTAATATTTTTCAATTTTCCGACGCGGATCTCTTAGGAATCGTTCCCACCCGTTTGTACCTTCGAAATTTTCGTTTGTAACTCAGAGGAATAAAAGTTAGAGAGAAATCAAATCAAAATTTCCAATTTTTTATCAGCTTATAACTTTTTTGTTCATTATTATTTTTTCAATTTTCCGACGCGGATCTCATAAGAATAGTTCCCACCCGTTTGTACCTTCGAAATTTTCGTTTGTAACTCAAAGGAATAGGAGTTAGAGAGAAATCAATGTAACGATTGATTATCAGGCTATAACTTTTTTGTTTATTAATGTTTTTCAATTTTGCGTCGTGGATCTCTTAGGAATCGTTCCCACCCGTATGTTCCTTCGAAATTTTCGTTTGTACCTCAAAGTAATAGGAGTTCTAGGAAAATCAAAGTTCCGATTTTTCATCAGCTTATAACTTTTTTGTTCATTAATATTTTTTCAATTTTCCGTTGCGGATCTCATAAGAATAGATCTCACCCGTTTGTACCTACGAAACTTTCGTTTGTAACTCAAAGGAATAGGAGCTAGAGAGATATCAAAGTTCCGATTTTTCATCAGCTTATAACTTTTTTGTTCATTAATATTTTTTCAATTTTCCGACGCGGATCTCATAAGAATAGTTCCCACCCGTTTGTACCTTCGAAATTTTCGTTTGTAACTCAAAGGCATAAGAGCTAGAGAGAAATCAAAGTTCCGATTGTTTATCAGGCTATAACTTTTTGTTTTTTAATATTTTTCAATTTTCCGACGCGGATCTTATAAGAATAGTTCTCACCCGTTTGTACCTTCGAAATTTTCGTTTGCATCTCAAAGGAATAGGAGTTCTAGAGAAATCAAAGTTCCGATTATTATCAGGCTATAACTTTTTTGTTTATTAATATATTTTTAATTTTCCGACGCGGGTCTCTTAGGTATCGTTCCCACCCGTTTGTACCTTCGAAATTTTCGTTTGTAACTCAAAGGGATAGGAGCTAGAGAGAAATCAAAGTTCCGATTATTATCAGGCTATAACTTTTTTGTTTATTAATATTTTTTAAATTTTCCGACGCGTATCTCTTAAGAATAGTTTCCATCCGTTTCTACCTTCGATATTTTCGTTTGTACCTCAAAAGAATAGGAGTTAGAGAGAAATCAAAGTTCCGATTGATTATCAGGCTATAACTTTTTTGTTCATTATTATTTTTTCAATTTTCCGACGCGGATCTCATAAGAATAGTTCCCACCCGTTTGTACCTTCGAAATTTTCGATTGTAACTCAAAGGAATAGGAGTTAGAGAGAAATCAAAGTTCCTTTTGATTATCAGGCTATAACTTTTTTGTTCATTATTATTTTTTCAATTTTCCTACGCGGATCTCATAAGAATAGTTCCCACCCGTTTGTACCTTCGAAATTTTCGTTTGTAACTCAGAGGAATAGAAGTTAGAGAGAAATCAAATCAAAATTTCCAATTTTTTATCAGCTTATAACTTTTTTGTTCATTAATATTTTTTCAATTTTCCGACGCGGATCTCATAAGAATAGTTCCCACCCGTTTGTACCTTCGAAATTTTCGTTTGTAACTCAAAGGAATAGGAGTTCTAGAGAAATCAAAGTTCCGACTGATTATCAGGGTATAACTTTTTTGTTTATTATTATTTTTTCAATTTTCCTGAGCGTATCTCTTAAGAATAGTTTCCATCTGTTTCTACCTTCGATATTTTCGTTTGTAACTCAAAGGAATAGGAGTTAGAGAGAAATCAAAGTTCCGATTGATTATCAGGCTATAACTTTTTTGTTTATTAATATTTTTTTAATTTTCCGATGTGGATCACTTAAGAATAGTTCCCACCCGTTTGTACCTTCGAAATTTTCGTTTGTAACTCAAAGGGATAGGAGCTAGAGAAACATCACAGTTCCGATTGTTTATCAGGCTATAACTTTTTGTTTTTTAATATTTTTCAATTTTCCGACGCGGATCTCTTAGGAATCGTTCCCACCCGTTTGTACCTTCGAAATTTTCGTTTGTAACTCAGAGGAATAAAAGTTAGAGAGAAATCAAATCAAAATTTCCAATTTTTATTAGCTTATAACTTTTTTGTTTATTAATATTTTTTCAATTTTCCAATGTGGATCTCTTAAGAATAGTTCCCACCCGTTTGTACCTTCGATATTTTCGTTTGTACCTCTAAAGAATAGGAATTAGAGAAAAATCAAAGTTCCGATTTTTCATCAGCTTATAACTTTTTTGTTCATTAATATTTTTTCAATTTTCCGACGCGGATCTCATAAGAATAGTTCCCACACGTTTGTACCTTCGAAATTTTCGTTTGTAACTCAAAGGAATAGGAGTTAGAGAGAAATCAATGTTCCGATTGATTATCAGGCTATAACTTTTTTGTTTATTAATGTTTTTCAATTTTGCGTCGTGGATCTCTTAGGAATCGTTCCCACCCGTATGTTCCTTCGAAATTTTCGTTTGTACCTCAAAGTAATAGGAGTTAGAGGAAAATCAAAGTTCCGATTTTTCATCAGCTTATAACTTTTTTGTTCATTAATATTTTTTCAATTTTCCGTTGCGGATCTCATAAGAATAGATCTCACCCGTTTGTACCTACGAAACTTTCGTTTGTAACTCAAAGGAATAGGAGCTAGAGAGATATCAAAGTTCCGATTGATTATCAGGCTATAACTTTTTTGTTTATTAATATTTTTTCAATTTTCCGATGTGGATCACTTAAGAATAGTTCCCACCCGTTTGTACCTTCGAAATGTTCGTTTGCACCTCAAAGTAATAGGAGTTAGAGAGAAATCAAAGTTCCGATTATTTATCAAGCTATAACTTTTTTGTTTATTAATATTTTTTCAATTTTCCGATGTGGATCACTTAAGAATAGTTCCCACCCGTTTGTACCTTCGAAATTTTCGTTTGTAACTCAAAGGGATAGGAGCTAGAGAAAAATCACAGTTCCGATTGTTTATCAGGCTATAACTTTTTGTTTTTTAATATTTTTCAATTTTCCGACGCGTATCTCTTAAGAATAGTTTCCATCCGTTTCTACCTTCGATATTTTCGTTTGTACCTCAAAAGAATAGGAGTTAGAGAGAAATCAAAGTTCCGATTGATTATCAGGCTATAACTTTTTTGTTCATTATTATTTTTTCAATTTTCCGACGCGGATCTCATAAGAATAGTTCCCACCCGTTTGTACCTTCGAAATTTTCGTTTGTAACTCAGAGGAATAGAAGTTAGAGAGAAATCAAATCAAAATTTCCAATTTTTTATCAGCTTATAACTTTTTTGTTTATTAATATTTTTTCAATTTTCCGATGCGGATCTCAAAAGTATAGATCTCACCCGTTGTACCTTCGAAATTTTCGTTTGTAACTCAGAGGAATAAAAGTTAGAGAGAAATCAAATCAAAATTTCCAATTTTTTATCAGCTTATAACTTTTTTGTTTATTAATATTTTTTTAATTTTCCGACGCGGATCTCATAAGAATAGTTCCCACCCGTTTGTACCTTCGAAATTTTCGTTTGTAACTCAAAGGAATAGGAGTTAGAGAGAAATCAAAGTTCCTTTTGTTTATCAGCTTATAACTTTTTTGTTCATTAATATTTTTTCAATTTTCCGACGCGGATCTCATAAGAATAGTTCCCACCCGTTTGTACCTTCGAAATTTTCGTTTGTAACTCAAAGGAATAGGAGTTAGAGAGAAATCAATGTTCCGATTGATTATCAGGCTATAACTTTTTTGTTTATTAATGTTTTTCAATTTTGCGTCGTGGATCTCTTAGGAATCGTTCCCACCCGTATGTTCCTTCGAAATTTTCGTTTGTACCTCAAAGTGATAGGAGTTAGAGGAAAATCAAAGTTCCGATTTTTCATCAGCTTATAACTTTTTTGTTCATTAATATTTTTTCAATTTTCCGTTGCGGATCTCATAAGAATAGATCTCACCCGTTTGTACCTACGAAACTTTCGTTTGTAACTCAAAGGAATAGGAGCTAGAGAGATATCAATGTTCCGATTGATTATCAGGCTATAACTTTTTTGTTTATTAATATTTTTTCAATTTTCTGATGTGGATCACTTAAGAATAGTTCCCACCCGTTTGTACCTTCGAAATGTTCGTTTGCACCTCAAAGTAATAGGAGTTAGAGGGAAATCAAAGTTCCGATTGTTTATCAAGCTATAACTTTTTTGTTTATTAATATTTTTTCAATTTTCCGATGTGGATCACTTAAGAATAGTTCCCACCCGTTTGTACCTACGAAACTTTCGTTTGTAACTCAAAGGAATAGGAGCTAGAGAGATATCAATGTTCCGATTGATTATCAGGCTATAACTTTTTTGTTTATTAATATTTTTTCAATTTTCCGATGTGGATCACTTAAGAATAGTTCCCACCCGTTTGTACCTTCGAAATGTTCGTTTGCACCTCAAAGTAATAGGAGTTAGAGGGAAATCAAAGTTCCGATTGTTTATCAAGCTATAACTTTTTTGTTTATTAATATTTTTTCAATTTTCCGATGTGGATCACTTAAGAATAGTTCCCACCCGTTTGTACCTTCGAAATTTTCGTTTGTAACTCAAAGGAATAGGAGTTAGAGAGAAATCAATGTTCCGATTGATTATCAGGCTATAACTTTTTTGTTTATTAATGTTTTTCAATTTTGCGTCGTGGATCTCTTAGGAATCGTTCCCACCCGTATGTTCCTTCGAAATTTTCGATTGTACCTCAAAGTAATAGGAGTTAGAGGAAAATCAAAGTTCCGATTTTTCATCAGCTTATAACTTTTTTGTTCATTAATATTTTTTCAATTTTCCGTTGCGGATCTCATAAGAATAGATCTCACCCGTTTGTACCTACGAAACTTTCGTTTGTAACTCAAAGGAATAGGAGCTAGAGAGATATCAATGTTCCGATTGATTATCAGGCTATAACTTTTTTGTTTATTAATATTTTTTCAATTTTCCGATGTGGATCACTTAAGAATAGTTCCCACCCGTTTGTACCTTCGAAATGTTCGTTTGCACCTCAAAGTAATAGGAGTTAGAGGGAAATCAAAGTTCCGATTGTTTATCAAGCTATAACTTTTTTGTTTATTAATATTTTTTCAATTTTCCGATGTGGATCACTTAAGAATAGTTCCCACCCGTTTGTACCTTCGAAATTTTCGTTTGTAACTCAAAGGAATAGGAGTTAGAGAGAAATCAATGTTCCGATTGATTATCAGGCTATAACTTTTTTGTTTATTAATGTTTTTCAATTTTGCGTCGTGGATCTCTTAGGAATCGTTCCCACCCGTATGTTCCTTCGAAATTTTCGTTTGTACCTCAAAGTAATAGGAGTTAGAGGAAAATCAAAGTTCCGATTTTTCATCAGCTTATAACTTTTTTGTTCATTAATATTTTTTCAATTTTCCGTTGCGGATCTCATAAGAATAGATCTCACCCGTTTGTACCTACGAAACTTTCGTTTGTAACTCAAAGGAATAGGAGCTAGAGAGATATCAAAGTTCCGATTGATTATCAGGCTATAACTTTTTTGTTTATTAATATTTTTTCAATTATCCAATGTGGATCTCTTAAGATTAGTTCCCACCCGTTTGTACCTTCGATATTTTCGTTTGTACCTCAAAAGAATAGGAATTAGAGAAAAATCAAAGTTCCGATTTTTCATCAGCTTATAACTTTTTTGTTCATTAATATTTTTTCAATTTTCCGACGCGGATCTCATAAGAATAGTTCCCACACGTTTGTACCTTCGAAATTTTCGTTTGTAACTCAAAGGAATAGGAGTTAGAGAGAAATCAATGTTCCGATTGATTATCAGGCTATAACTTTTTTGTTTATTAATGTTTTTCAATTTTGCGTCGTGGATCTCTTAGGAATCGTTCCCACCCGTATGTTCCTTCGAAATTTTCGTTTGTACCTCAAAGTAATAGGAGTTAGAGGAAAATCAAAGTTCCGATTTTTCATCAGCTTATAACTTTTTTGTTCATTAATATTTTTTCAATTTTCCGTTGCGGATCTCATAAGAATAGATCTCACCCGTTTGTACCTACGAAACTTTCGTTTGTAACTCAAAGGAATAGGAGCTAGAGAGATATCAAAGTTCCGATTGATTATCAGGCTATAACTTTTTTGTTTATTAATATTTTTTCAATTTTCCGATGTGGATCACTTAAGAATAGTTCCCACCCGTTTGTACCTTCGAAATGTTCGTTTGCACCTCAAAGTAATAGGAGTTAGAGAGAAATCAAAGTTCCGATTATTTATCAAGCTATAACTTTTTTGTTTATTAATATTTTTTCAATTTTCCGATGTGGATCACTTAAGAATACTTCCCACCCGTTTGTACCTTCGATATTTTCGTTTGTACCTCAAAAGAATAGGAGTTAGAGAGAAATCAAAGTTCCGATTGATTATCAGGCTATAACTTTTTTGTTCATTATTATTTTTTCAATTTTCCGACGCGGATCTCATAAGAATAGTTCCCACCCGTTTGTACCTTCGAAATTTTCGTTTGTAACTCAGAGGAATAGAAGTTAGAGAGAAATCAAATCAAAATTTCCAATTTTTTATCAGCTTATAACTTTTTTGTTTATTAATATTTTTTCAATTTTCCGATGCGGATCTCAAAAGTATAGATCTCACCCGTTGTACCTTCGAAATTTTCGTTTGTAACTCAGAGGAATAAAAGTTAGAGAGAAATCAAATCAAAATTTCCAATTTTTTATCAGCTTATAACTTTTTTGTTTATTAATATTTTTTTAATTTTCCGACGCGGATCTCATAAGAATAGTTCCCACCCGTTTGTACCTTCGAAATTTTCGTTTGTAACTCAAAGGAATAGGAGTTAGAGAGAAATCAAAGTTCCTTTTGTTTATCAGCTTATAACTTTTTTGTTCATTAATATTTTTTCAATTTTCCGACGCGGATCTCATAAGAATAGTTCCCACCCGTTTGTACCTTCGAAATTTTCGTTTGTAACTCAAAGGAATAGGAGTTAGAGAGAAATCAATGTTCCGATTGATTATCAGGCTATAACTTTTTTGTTTATTAATGTTTTTCAATTTTGCGTCGTGGATCTCTTAGGAATCGTTCCCACCCGTATGTTCCTTCGAAATTTTCGTTTGTACCTCAAAGTAATAGGAGTTAGAGGAAAATCAAAGTTCCGATTTTTCATCAGCTTATAACTTTTTTGTTCATTAATATTTTTTCAATTTTCCGTTGCGGATCTCATAAGAATAGATCTCACCCGTTTGTACCTACGAAACTTTCGTTTGTAACTCAAAGGAATAGGAGCTAGAGAGATATCAAAGTTCCGATTGATTATCAGGCTATAACTTTTTTGTTTATTAATATTTTTTCAATTTTCCGATGTGGATCACTTAAGAATAGTTCCCACCCGTTTGTACCTTCGAAATGTTCGTTTGCACCTCAAAGTAATAGGAGTTAGAGAGAAATCAAAGTTCCGATTGTTTATCAAGCTATAACTTTTTTGTTTATTAATATTTTTTCAATTTTCCGATGTGGATCACTTAAGAATAGTTCCCACCCGTTTGTACCTTCGAAATTTTCGTTTGTAACTCAGAGGAATAAAAGTTAGAGAGAAATCAAATCAAAATTTCCAATTTTTTATCAGCTTATAACTTTTTTGTTTATTAATATTTTTTTAATTTTCCGACGCGGATCTCATAAGAATAGTTCCCACCCGTTTGTACCTTCGAAATTTTCGTTTGTAACTCAAAGGAATAGGAGTTAGAGAGAAATCAAAGTTCCTTTTGTTTATCAGCTTATAACTTTTTTGTTCATTAATATTTTTTCAATTTTCCGACGCGGATCTCTTAAGAATAGTTCCCACCCGTTTGTACCTTCGAAATTTTCGTTTGTAACTCAAAGGAATAGGAGTTAGAGAGAAATCAATGTTCCGATTGATTATCAGGCTATAACTTTTTTGTTTATTAATGTTTTTCAATTTTGCGTCGTGGATCTCTTAGGAATCGTTCCCACCCGTATGTTCCTTCGAAATTTTCGTTTGTACCTCAAAGTAATAGGAGTTAGAGGAAAATCAAAGTTCCGATTTTTCATCAGCTTATAACTTTTTTGTTCATTAATATTTTTTCAATTTTCCGTTGCGGATCTCATAAGAATAGATCTCACCCGTTTGTACCTACGAAACTTTCGTTTGTAACTCAAAGGAATAGGAGCTAGAGAGATATCAAAGTTCCGATTGATTATCAGGCTATAACTTTTTTGTTTATTAATATTTTTTCAATTTTCCGATGTGGATCACTTAAGAATAGTTCCCACCCGTTTGTACCTTCGAAATGTTCGTTTGCACCTCAAAGTAATAGGAGTTAGAGGGAAATCAAAGTTCCGATTGTTTATCAAGCTATAACTTTTTTGTTTATTAATATTTTTTCAATTTTCCGATGTGGATCACTTAAGAATAGTTCCCACCCGTTTGTACCTTCGAAATTTTCGTTTGTAACTCAAAGGAATAGGAGTTAGAGAGAAATCAATGTTCCGATTGATTATCAGGCTATAACTTTTTTGTTTATTAATGTTTTTCAATTTTGCGTCGTGGATCTCTTAGGAATCGTTCCCACCCGTATGTTCCTTCGAAATTTTCGTTTGTACCTCAAAGTAATAGGAGTTAGAGGAAAATCAAAGTTCCGATTTTTCATCAGCTTATAACTTTTTTGTTCATTAATATTTTTTCAATTTTCCGTTGCGGATCTCATAAGAATAGTTCTCACCCGTTTGTACCTACGAAACTTTCGTTTGTAACTCAAAGGAATAGGAGCTAGAGAGATATCAAAGTTCCGATTGATTATCAGGCTATAACTTTTTTGTTTATTAATATTTTTTCAATTTTCCAATGTGGATCTCTTAAGATTAGTTCCCACCCGTTTGTACCTTAGATATTTTCGTTTGTACCTCAAAAGAATAGGAATTAGAGAAAAATCAAAGTTCCGATTTTTCATCAGCTTATAACTTTTTTGTTCATTAATATTTTTTCAATTTTCCGACGCGGATCTCTTAGGAATCGTTCCCACCCGTTTGTACCTTCGAAATGTTCGTTTGCACCTCAAAGTAATAGGAGTTAGAGGAAAATCAAAGTTCCGATTGATTATCAGGCTATAACTTTTTTGTTTATTAATGTTTTTCAATTTTGCGTCGTGGATCTCTTAGGAATCGTTCCCACCCGTATGTTCCTTCGAAATTTTCGTTTGTACCTCAAAGTAATAGGAGTTAGAGGAAAATCAAAGTTCCGATTTTTCATCAGCTTATAACTTTTTTGTTCATTAATATTTTTTCAATTTTCCGACGCGGATCTCATAAGAATAGTTCCCACCCGTTTGTACCTTCGCAATTTTCGTTTGTAACTCAAAGGAATAGGAGTTAGAGAGAAATCAATGTTCCGATTGATTATCAGGCTATAACTTTTTTGTTTATTAATATTTTTTCAATTTTCCGACGCGGATCTCATAAGAATAGTTCTCACCCGTTTGTACCTTCGAAAATTTCGTTTGTACCTCAAAGGAATAGAAGTTAGAGAGAAATCAAATCAAAGTTTCCAATTCTTTATCAACTTATAACTTTTTTGTTTATTAATATTTTTTCAATTTTCCGACGCGTATTTCTTAAGAATAGTTTCCATCCGTTTCTACCTTCGATATTTTCGTGTGTACCTCAAAAGAATAGGGGTTAGGAAAAAATCAAAGTTCCGATTGTTTATCAAGCTTTGACTTTTTTGTTTATTAATGTTTTTCAATTTTCCGACGCGGATCTCTTAGGAATCGTTCCCACCCGTATGTGCATTCGAAATTTTCATTTGTACCTCGATGGAATATGAGTTATAGAGAAATCAATATTCCAATTTTTCATCAGCTTATAACTTTTTTGTTCATTAATATTTTTTTAATTTTCCGACGCGGATCTCATGAGAGTAGATCTCACCCGTTTATACCTTCGAAATTTTCGTTTGTATCTCAAAGTAATAGGAGTTAGAGAGAAATCAAAGTTCCGATTGATTATCAGGCTATAACTTTTTTGTTTATTAATATTTTTTCAATTTTATGACGCGTATCTCTTAAGAATAGTTCCCTACCGTTTGTACCTTCAATATTTTCGATTGTACCTCAAAGGAATAGGAGCTAGAGAAAAATCAAAGTTCCGATTGTTTATCAGGCTATAACTTTTTGTTTTTTAATACTTTTAAATTTTCCGACGCGAATCTCTTAGGAATCGTTCCCACCCGTTTGTACCTTCGAAATTTTCGTTTGTAACTCAAAGGAATAGGAGTTAGAGAGAAATCAAAGTTCCTTTTGATTATCAGGCTATAACTTTTTTGTTCATTATTATTTTTTCAATTTTCCTACGCGGATCTCATAAGAATAGTTCCCACCCGTTTGTACCTTCGAAATTTTCGTTTGTAACTCAGAGGAATAGAAGTTAGAGAGAAATCAAATCAAAATTTCCAATTTTTTATCAGCTTATAACTTTTTTGTTTATTAATATTTTTTCAATTTTCCGATGCGGATCTCATAAGTATAGATCTCACCCGTTGTACCTTCGAAATTTTCGTTTGTAACTCAGAGGAATAAAAGTTAGAGAGAAATCAAATCAAAATTTCTAATTTTTTATCAGCTTATAACTTTTTTGTTCATTAATATTTTTTCAATTTTCCGACGCGGATCTCATAAGAATAGTTCCCACCCGTTTGTACCTTCGAAATTTTCGTTTGTAACTCAAAGGAATAGGAGTTCTAGAGAAATCAAAGTTCCGACTGATTATCAGGGTATAACTTTTTTGTTTATTATTATTTTTCCATTTTCCGGAGCGTATCTCTTAAGAATAGTTTCCATATGTTTCTACCTTCGATATTTTCGTTTGTAACTCAAAGGAATAGGAGTTAGAGAGAAATCAAAGCTCCGATTGATTATCAGGCTATAACTTTTTTGTTTATTAATATTTTTTTAATTTTCCGATGTGGATCACTTAAGAATAGTTCCCACCCGTTTGTACCTTCGAAATTTTCGTTTGTAACTCAAAGGGATAGGAGCTAGAGAAACATCACAGTTCCGATTGTTTATCAGGCTATAACTTTTTGTTTTTTAATATTTTTCAATTTTCCGACGCGGATCTCTTAGGAATCGTTCCCACCCGTTTGTACCTTCGAAATTTTCGTTTGTAACTCAGAGGAATAAAAGTTAGAGAGAAATCAAATCAAAATTTCCAATTTTTATTAGCTTATAACTTTTTTGTTTATTAATATTTTTTCAATTTTCCAATGTGGATCTCTTAAGAATAGTTCCCACCCGTTTGTACCTTCGATATTTTCGTTTGTACCTCAAAAGAATAGGAATTAGAGAAAAATCAAAGTTCCGATTTTTCATCAGCTTATAACTTTTTTGTTCATTAATATTTTTTCAATTTTCCGACGCGGATCTCATAAGAATAGTTCCCACACGTTTGTACCTTCGAAATTTTCGTTTGTAACTCAAAAGAATAGGAGTTAGAGAGAAATCAATGTTCCGATTGATTATCAGGCTATAACTTTTTTGTTTATTAATGTTTTCCAATTTTGCGTCGTGGATCTCTTAGGAATCGTTCCCACCCGTATGTTCCTTCGAAATTTTCGTTTGTACCTCAAAGTAATAGGAGTTAGAGGAAAATCAAAGTTCCGATTTTTCATCAGCTTATAACTTTTTTGTTCATTAATATTTTTTCAATTTTCCGTTGCGGATCTCATAAGAATAGATCTCACCCGTTTGTACCTACGAAACTTTCGTTTGTAACTCAAAGGAATAGGAGCTAGAGAGATATCAAAGTTCCGATTGATTATCAGGCTATAACTTTTTTGTTTATTAATATTTTTTCAATTTTCCGATGTGGATCACTTAAGAATAGTTCCCACCCGTTTGTACCTTCGAAATGTTCGTTTGCACCTCAAAGTAATAGGAGTTAGAGAGAAATCAAAGTTCCGATTATTTATCAAGCTATAACTTTTTTGTTTATTAATATTTTTTCAATTTTCCGATGTGGATCACTTAAGAATAGTTCCCACCCGTTTGTACCTTCGAAAATTTCGTTTGTAACTCAAAGGGATAGGAGCTAGAGAAAAATCACAGTTCCGATTGTTTATCAGGCTATAACTTTTTGTTTTTTAATATTTTTCAATTTTCCGACGCGTATCTCTTAAGAATAGTTTCCATCCGTTTCTACCTTCGATATTTTCGTTTGTACCTCAAAAGAATAGGAGTTAGAGAGAAATCAAAGTTCCGATTGATTATCAGGCTATAACTTTTTTGTTCATTATTATTTTTTCAATTTTCCGACGCGGATCTCATAAGAATAGTTCCCACCCGTTTGTACCTTCGAAATTTTCGTTTGTAACTCAGAGGAATAGAAGTTAGAGAGAAATCAAATCAAAATTTCCAATTTTTTATCAGCTTATAACTTTTTTGTTTATTAATATTTTTTCAATTTTCCGACGCGGATCTCAAAAGTATAGATCTCACCCGTTGTACCTTCGAAATTTTCGTTTGTAACTCAGAGGAATAAAAGTTAGAGAGAAATCAAATCAAAATTTCCAATTTTTTATCAGCTTATAACTTTTTTGTTTATTAATATTTTTTTAATTTTCCGACGCGGATCTCATAAGAATAGTTCCCACCCGTTTGTACCTTCGAAATTTTCGTTTGTAACTCAAAGGAATAGGAGTTAGAGAGAAATCAAAGTTCCTTTTGTTTATCAGCTTATAACTTTTTTGTTCATTAATATTTTTTCAATTTTCCGACGCGGATCCCATAAGAATAGTTCCCACCCGTTTGTACCTTCGAAATTTTCGTTTGTAACTCAAAGGAATAGGAGTTAGAGAGAAATCAATGTTCCGATTGATTATCAGGCTATAACTTTTTTGTTTATTAATGTTTTTCAATTTTGCGTCGTGGATCTCTTAGGAATCGTTCCCACCCGTATGTTCCTTCGAAATTTTCGTTTGTACCTCAAAGTAATAGGAGTTAGAGGAAAATCAAAGTTCCGATTTTTCATCAGCTTATAACTTTTTTGTTCATTAATATTTTTTCAATTTTCCGTTGCGGATCTCATAAGAATAGATCTCACCCGTTTGTACCTACGAAACTTTCGTTTGTAACTCAAAGGAATAGGAGCTAGAGAGATATCAAAGTTCCGATTGATTATCAGGCTATAACTTTTTTGTTTATTAATATTTTTTCAATTTTCCGATGTGGATCACTTAAGAATAGTTCCCACCCGTTTGTACCTTCGAAATGTTCGTTTGCACCTCAAAGTAATAGGAGTTAGAGGGAAATCAAAGTTCCGATTGTTTATCAAGCTATAACTTTTTTGTTTATTAATATTTTTTCAATTTTCCGATGTGGATCACTTAAGAATAGTTCTCACCCGTTTGTACCTTCGAAATTTTCGTTTGTAACTCAAAGGAATAGGAGTTAGAGAGAAATCAATGTTCCGATTGATTATCAGGCTATAACTTTTTTGTTTATTAATGTTTTTCAATTTTGCGTCGTGGATCTCTTAGGAATCGTTCCCACCCGTATGTTCCTTCGAAATTTTCGTTTGTACCTCAAAGTAATAGGAGTTAGAGGAAAATCAAAGTTCCGATTTTTCATCAGCTTATAACTTTTTTGTTCATTAATATTTTTTCAATTTTCCGTTGCGGATCTCATAAGAATAGATCTCACCCGTTTGTACCTACGAAACTTTCGTTTGTAACTCAAAGGAATAGGAGCTAGAGAGATATCAAAGTTCCGATTGATTATCAGGCTATAACTTTTTTGTTTATTAATATTTTTTCAATTTTCCAATGTGGATCTCTTAAGATTAGTTCCCACCCGTTTGTACCTTCGATATTTTCGTTTGTACCTCAAAAGAATAGGAATTAGAGAAAAATCAAAGTTCCGATTTTTCATCAGCTTATAACTTTTTTGTTCATTAATATTTTTTCAATTTTCCGACGCGGATCTCTTAGGAATCGTTCCCACCCGTTTGTACCTTCGAAATGTTCGTTTGCACCTCAAAGTAATAGGAGTTAGAGGAAAATCAAAGTTCCGATTGATTATCAGGCTATAACTTTTTTGTTTATTAATGTTTTTCAATTTTGCGTCGTGGATCTCTTAGGAATCGTTCCCACCCGTATGTTCCTTCGAAATTTTCGTTTGTAACTCAAAGTAATAGGAGTTAGAGGAAAATCAAAGTTCCGATTTTTCATCAGCTTATAACTTTTTTGTTCATTAATATTTTTTCAATTTTCCGTTGCGGATCTCATAAGAATAGATCTCACCCGTTTGTACCTACGAAACTTTCGTTTGTAACTCAAAGGAATAGGAGCTAGAGAGATATCAAAGTTCCGATTGATTATCAGGCTATAACTTTTTTGTTTATTAATATTTTTTCAATTTTCCGATGTGGATCACTTAAGAATAGTTCCCACCCGTTTGTACCTTCGAAATGTTCGTTTGCACCTCAAAGTAATAGGAGTTAGAGAGAAATCAAAGTTCCGATTATTTATCAAGCTATAACTTTTTTGTTTATTAATATTTTTTCAATTTTCCGATGTGGATCACTTAAGAATAGTTCCCACCCGTTTGTACCTTCGAAATTTTCGTTTGTAACTCAGAGGAATAAAAGTTAGAGAGAAATCAAATCAAAATTTCCAATTTTTTATCAGCTTATAACTTTTTTGTTTATTAATATTTTTTTAATTTTCCGACGCGGATCTCATAAGAATAGTTCCCACCCGTTTGTACCTTCGAAATTTTCGTTTGTAACTCAAAGGAATAGGAGTTAGAGAGAAATCAAAGTTCCTTTTGTTTATCAGCTTATAACTTTTTTGTTCATTAATATTTTTTCAATTTTCCGACGCGGATCTCATAAGAATAGTTCCCACCCGTTTGTACCTTCGAAATTTTCGTTTGTAACTCAAAGGAATAGGAGTTAGAGAGAAATCAATGTTCCGATTGATTATCAGGCTATAACTTTTTTGTTTATTAATGTTTTTCAATTTTGCGTCGTGGATCTCTTAGGAATCGTTCCCACCCGTATGTTCCTTCGAAATTTTCGTTTGTACCTCAAAGTAATAGGAGTTAGAGGAAAATCAAAGTTCCGATTTTTCATCAGCTTATAACTTTTTTGTTCATTAATATTTTTTCAATTTTCCGTTGCGGATCTCATAAGAATAGATCTCACCCGTTTGTACCTACGAAACTTTCGTTTGTAACTCAAAGGAATAGGAGCTAGAGAGATATCAAAGTTCCGATTGATTATCAGGCTATAACTTTTTTGTTTATTAATATTTTTTCAATTTTCCGATGTGGATCACTTAAGAATAGTTCCCACCCGTTTGTACCTTCGAAATGTTCGTTTGCACCTCAAAGTAATAGGAGTTAGAGGGAAATCAAAGTTCCGATTGTTTATCAAGCTATAACTTTTTTGTTTATTAATATTTTTTCAATTTTCCGATGTGGATCACTTAAGAATAGTTCCCACCCGTTTGTACCTTCGAAATTTTCGTTTGTAACTCAAAGGAATAGGAGTTAGAGAGAAATCAATGTTCCGATTGATTATCAGGCTATAACTTTTTTGTTTATTAATGTTTTTCAATTTTGCGTCGTGGATCTCTTAGGAATCGTTCCCACCCGTATGTTCCTTCGAAATTTTCGTTTGTACCTCAAAGTAATAGGAGTTAGAGGAAAATCAAAGTTCCGATTTTTCATCAGCTTATAACTTTTTTGTTCATTAATATTTTTTCAATTTTCCGTTGCGGATCTCATAAGAATAGATCTCACCCGTTTGTACCTACGAAACTTTCGTTTGTAACTCAAAGGAATAGGAGCTAGAGAGATATCAAAGTTCCGATTGATTATCAGGCTATAACTTTTTTGTTTATTAATATTTTTTCAATTTTCCGATGTGGATCACTTAAGAATAGTTCCCACCCGTTTGTACCTTCGAAATGTTCGTTTGCACCTCAAAGTAATAGGAGTTAGAGAGAAATCAAAGTTCCGATTATTTATCAAGCTATAACTTTTTTGTTTATTAATATTTTTTCAATTTTCCGATGTGGATCACTTAAGAATAGTTCCCACCCGTTTGTACCTTCGAAATTTTCGTTTGTAACTCAAAGGGATAGGAGCTAGAGAAAAATCACAGTTCCGATTGTTTATCAGGCTATAACTTTTTGTTTTTTAATATTTTTCAATTTTCCGACGCGTATCTCTTAAGAATAGTTTCCATCCGTTTCTACCTTCGATATTTTCGTTTGTACCTCAAAAGAATAGGAGTTAGAGAGAAATCAAAGTTCCGATTGATTATCAGGCTATAACTTTTTTGTTCATTATTATTTTTTCAATTTTCCGACGCGGATCTCATAAGAATAGTTCCCACCCGTTTGTACCTTCGAAATTTTCGTTTGTAACTCAGAGGAATAGAAGTTAGAGAGAAATCAAATCAAAATTTCCAATTTTTTATCAGCTTATAACTTTTTTGTTTATTAATATTTTTTCAATTTTCCGATGCGGATCTCAAAAGTATAGATCTCACCCGTTGTACCTTCGAAATTTTCGTTTGTAACTCAGAGGAATAAAAGTTAGAGAGAAATCAAATCAAAATTTCCAATTTTTTATCAGCTTATAACTTTTTTGTTTATTAATATTTTTTTAATTTTCCGACGCGGATCTCATAAGAATAGTTCCCACCCGTTTGTACCTTCGAAATTTTCGTTTGTAACTCAAAGGAATAGGAGTTAGAGAGAAATCAAAGTTCCTTTTGTTTATCAGCTTATAACTTTTTTGTTCATTAATATTTTTTCAATTTTCCGACGCGGATCCCATAAGAATAGTTCCCACCCGTTTGTACCTTCGAAATTTTCGTTTGTAACTCAAAGGAATAGGAGTTAGAGAGAAATCAATGTTCCGATTGATTATCAGGCTATAACTTTTTTGTTTATTAATGTTTTTCAATTTTGCGTCGTGGATCTCTTAGGAATCGTTCCCACCCGTATGTTCCTTCGAAATTTTCGTTTGTACCTCAAAGTAATAGGAGTTAGAGGAAAATCAAAGTTCCGATTTTTCATCAGCTTATAACTTTTTTGTTCATTAATATTTTTTCAATTTTCCGTTGCGGATCTCATAAGAATAGATCTCACCCGTTTGTACCTACGAAACTTTCGTTTGTAACTCAAAGGAATAGGAGCTAGAGAGATATCAAAGTTCCGATTGATTATCAGGCTATAACTTTTTTGTTTATTAATATTTTTTCAATTTTCCGATGTGGATCACTTAAGAATAGTTCCCACCCGTTTGTACCTTCGAAATGTTCGTTTGCACCTCAAAGTAATAGGAGTTAGAGAGAAATCAAAGTTCCGATTGTTTATCAAGCTATAACTTTTTTGTTTATTAATATTTTTTCAATTTTCCGATGTGGATCACTTAAGAATAGTTCCCACCCGTTTGTACCTTCGAAATTTTCGTTTGTAACTCAGAGGAATAAAAGTTAGAGAGAAATCAAATCAAAATTTCCAATTTTTTATCAGCTTATAACTTTTTTGTTTATTAATATTTTTTTAATTTTCCGACGCGGATCTCATAAGAATAGTTCCCACCCGTTTGTACCTTCGAAATTTTCGTTTGTAACTCAAAGGAATAGGAGTTAGAGAGAAATCAAAGTTCCTTTTGTTTATCAGCTTATAACTTTTTTGTTCATTAATATTTTTTCAATTTTCCGACGCGGATCTCATAAGAATAGTTCCCACCCGTTTGTACCTTCGAAATTTTCGTTTGTAACTCAAAGGAATAGGAGTTAGAGAGAAATCAATGTTCCGATTGATTATCAGGCTATAACTTTTTTGTTTATTAATGTTTTTCAATTTTGCGTCGTGGATCTCTTAGGAATCGTTCCCACCCGTATGTTCCTTCGAAATTTTCGTTTGTACCTCAAAGTAATAGGAGTTAGAGGAAAATCAAAGTTCCGATTTTTCATCAGCTTATAACTTTTTTGTTTATTAATATTTTTTCAATTTTCCGTTGCGGATCTCATAAGAATAGATCTCACCCGTTTGTACCTACGAAACTTTCGTTTGTAACTCAAAGGAATAGGAGATAGAGAGATATCAAAGTTCCGATTGATTATCAGGCTATAACTTTTTTGTTTATTAATATTTTTTCAATTTTCCGATGTGGATCACTTAAGAATAGTTCCCACCCGTTTGTACCTTCGAAATGTTCGTTTGCACCTCAAAGTAATAGGAGTTAGAGGGAAATCAAAGTTCCGATTGTTTATCAAGCTATAACTTTTTTGTTTATTAATATTTTTTCAATTTTCCGATGTGGATCACTTAAGAATAGTTCCCACCCGTTTGTACCTTCGAAATTTTCGTTTGTAACTCAAAGGAATAGGAGTTAGAGAGAAATCAAAGTTCCGATTGATTATCAGGCTATAACTTTTTTGTTTATTAATGTTTTTCAATTTTGCGTCGTGGATCTCTTAGGAATCGTTCCCACCCGTATGTTCCTTCGAAATTTTCGTTTGTACCTCAAAGTAATAGGAGTTAGAGGAAAATCAAAGTTCCGATTTTTCATCAGCTTATAACTTTTTTGTTCATTAATATTTTTTCAATTTTCCGTTGCGGATCTCATAAGAATAGATCTCACCCGTTTGTACCTACGAAACTTTCGTTTGTAACTCAAAGGAATAGGAGCTAGAGAGATATCAAAGTTCCGATTGATTATCAGGCTATAACTTTTTTGTTTATTAATATTTTTTCAATTTTCCAATGTGGATCTCTTAAGATTAGTTCCCACCCGTTTGTACCTTCGATATTTTCGTTTGTACCTCAAAAGAATAGGAGTTAGAGAAAAATCAAAGTTCCGATTTTTCATCAGCTTATAACTTTTTTGTTCATTAATATTTTTTCAATTTTCCGACGCGGATCTCTTAGGAATCGTTCCCACCCGTTTGTACCTTCGAAATGTTCGTTTGCACCTCAAAGTAATAGGAGTTAGAGGAAAATCAAAGTTCCGATTGATTATCAGGCTATAACTTTTTTGTTTATTAATGTTTTTCAATTTTGCGACGTGGATCTCTTAGGAATCGTTCCCACCCGTATGTTCCTTCGAAATTTTCGTTTGTACCTCAAAGTAATAGGAGTTAGAGGAAAATCAAAGTTCCGATTTTTCATCAGCTTATAACTTTTTTGTTCATTAATATTTTTTCAATTTTCCGACGCGGATCTCATAAGAATAGTTCCCACCCGTTTGTACCTTCGCAATTTTCGTTTGTAACTCAAAGGAATAGGAGTTAGAGAGAAATCAATGTTCCGATTGATTATCAGGCTATAACTTTTTTGTTTATTAATATTTTTTCAATTTTCCGACGCGGATCTCATAAGAATAGTTCTCACCCGTTTGTACCTTCGAAAATTTCGTTTGTACCTCAAAGGAATAGAAGTTAGAGAGAAATCAAATCAAAGTTTCCAATTCTTTATCAACTTATAACTTTTTTGTTTATTAATATTTTTTCAATTTTCCGACGCGTATTTCTTAAGAATAGTTTCCATCCGTTTCTACCTTCGATATTTTCGTGTGTACCTCAAAAGAATAGGGGTTAGGAAAAAATCAAAGTTCCGATTGTTTATCAAGCTTTGACTTTTTTGTTTATTAATGTTTTTCAATTTTCCGACGCGGATCTCATAACAATCGTTCCCACCCGTATGTGCATTCGAAATTTTCATTTGTACCTCGATGGAATATGAGTTATAGAGAAATCAATATTCCAATTTTTCATCAGCTTATAACTTTTTTGTTCATTAATATTTTTTTAATTTTCCGACGCGGATCTCATGAGAGTAGATCTCACCCGTTTATACCTTCGAAATTTTCGTTTGTATCTCAAAGTAATAGGAGTTAGAGAGAAATCAAAGTTCCGATTGATTATCAGGCTATAACTTTTTTGTTTATTAATATTTTTTCAATTTTATGACGCGTATCTCTTAAGAATAGTTCCCTACCGTTTGTACCTTCAATATTTTCGATTGTACCTCAAAGGAATAGGAGCTAGAGAAAAATCAAAGTTCCGATTGTTTATCAGGCTATAACTTTTTGTTTTTTAATACTTTTAAATTTTCCGACGCGAATCTCTTAGGAATCGTTCCCACCCGTTTGTACCTTCGAAATTTTCGTTTGTAACTCAAAGGAATAGGAGTTAGAGAGAAATCAAAGTTCCTTTTGATTATCAGGCTATAACTTTTTTGTTCATTATTATTTTTTCAATTTTCCTACGCGGATCTCATAAGAATAGTTCCCACCCGTTTGTACCTTCGAAATTTTCGTTTGTAACTCAGAGGAATAGAAGTTAGAGAGAAATCAAATCAAAATTTCCAATTTTTTATCAGCTTATAACTTTTTTGTTTATTAATATTTTTTCAATTTTCCGATGCGGATCTCATAAGTATAGATCTCACCCGTTGTACCTTCGAAATTTTCGTTTGTAACTCAGAGGAATAAAAGTTAGAGAGAAATCAAATCAAAATTTCTAATTTTTTATCAGCTTATAACTTTTTTGTTCATTAATATTTTTTCAATTTTCCGACGCGGATCTCATAAGAATAGTTCCCACCCGTTTGTACCTTCGAAATTTTCGTTTGTAACTCAAAGGAATAGGAGTTCTAGAGAAATCAAAGTTCCGACTGATTATCAGGGTATAACTTTTTTGTTTATTATTATTTTTTCAATTTTCCGGAGCGTATCTCTTAAGAATAGTTTCCATATGTTTCTACCTTCGATATTTTCGTTTGTAACTCAAAGGAATAGGAGTTAGAGAGAAATCAAAGCTCCGATTGATTATCAGGCTATAACTTTTTTGTTTATTAATATTTTTTTAATTTTCCGATGTGGATCACTTAAGAATAGTTCCCACCCGTTTGTACCTTCGAAATTTTCGTTTGTAACTCAAAGGGATAGGAGCTAGAGAAACATCACAGTTCCGATTGTTTATCAGGCTATAACTTTTTGTTTTTTAATATTTTTCAATTTTCCGACGCGGATCTCTTAGGAATCGTTCCCACCCGTTTGTACCTTCGAAATTTTCGTTTGTAACTCAGAGGAATAAAAGTTAGAGAGAAATCAAATCAAAATTTCCAATTTTTATTAGCTTATAACTTTTTTGTTTATTAATATTTTTTCAATTTTCCAATGTGGATCTCTTAAGAATAGTTCCCACCCGTTTGTACCTTCGATATTTTCGTTTGTACCTCAAAAGAATAGGAATTAGAGAAAAATCAAAGTTCCGATTTTTCATCAGCTTATAACTTTTTTGTTCATTAATATTTTTTCAATTTTCCGACGCGGATCTCATAAGAATAGTTCCCACACGTTTGTACCTTCGAAATTTTCGTTTGTAACTCAAAAGAATAGGAGTTAGAGAGAAATCAATGTTCCGATTGATTATCAGGCTATAACTTTTTTGTTTATTAATGTTTTCCAATTTTGCGTCGTGGATCTCTTAGGAATCGTTCCCACCCGTATGTTCCTTCGAAATTTTCGTTTGTACCTCAAAGTAATAGGAGTTAGAGGAAAATCAAAGTTCCGATTTTTCATCAGCTTATAACTTTTTTGTTCATTAATATTTTTTCAATTTTCCGTTGCGGATCTCATAAGAATAGATCTCACCCGTTTGTACCTACGAAACTTTCGTTTGTAACTCAAAGGAATAGGAGCTAGAGAGATATCAAAGTTCCGATTGATTATCAGGCTATAACTTTTTTGTTTATTAATATTTTTTCAATTTTCCGATGTGGATCACTTAAGAATAGTTCCCACCCGTTTGTACCTTCGAAATGTTCGTTTGCACCTCAAAGTAATAGGAGTTAGAGAGAAATCAAAGTTCCGATTATTTATCAAGCTATAACTTTTTTGTTTATTAATATTTTTTCAATTTTCCGATGTGGATCACTTAAGAATAGTTCCCACCCGTTTGTACCTTCGAAATTTTCGTTTGTAACTCAAAGGGATAGGAGCTAGAGAAAAATCACAGTTCCGATTGTTTATCAGGCTATAACTTTTTGTTTTTTAATATTTTTCAATTTTCCGACGCGTATCTCTTAAGAATAGTTTCCATCCGTTTCTACCTTCGATATTTTCGTTTGTACCTCAAAAGAATAGGAGTTAGAGAGAAATCAAAGTTCCGATTGATTATCAGGCTATAACTTTTTTGTTCATTATTATTTTTTCAATTTTCCGACGCGGATCTCATAAGAATAGTTCCCACCCGTTTGTACCTTCGAAATTTTCGTTTGTAACTCAGAGGAATAGAAGTTAGAGAGAAATCAAATCAAAATTTCCAATTTTTTATCAGCTTATAACTTTTTTGTTTATTAATATTTTTTCAATTTTCCGATGCGGATCTCAAAAGTATAGATCTCACCCGTTGTACCTTCGAAATTTTCGTTTGTAACTCAGAGGATTAAAAGTTAGAGAGAAATCAAATCAAAATTTCCAATTTTTTATCAGCTTATAACTTTTTTGTTTATTAATATTTTTTTAATTTTCCGACGCGGATCTCATAAGAATAGTTCCCACCCGTTTGTACCTTCGAAATTTTCGTTTGTAACTCAAAGGAATAGGAGTTAGAGAGAAATCAAAGTTCCTTTTGTTTATCAGCTTATAACTTTTTTGTTCATTAATATTTTTTCAATTTTCCGACGCGGATCCCATAAGAATAGTTCCCACCCGTTTGTACCTTCGAAATTTTCGTTTGTAACTCAAAGGAATAGGAGTTAGAGAGAAATCAATGTTCCGATTGATTATCAGGCTATAACTTTTTTGTTTATTAATGTTTTTCAATTTTGCGTCGTGGATCTCTTAGGAATCGTTCCCACCCGTATGTTCCTTCGAAATTTTCGTTTGTACCTCAAAGTGATAGGAGTTAGAGGAAAATCAAAGTTCCGATTTTTCATCAGCTTATAACTTTTTTGTTCATTAATATTTTTTCAATTTTCCGTTGCGGATCTCATAAGAATAGATCTCACCCGTTTGTACCTACGAAACTTTCGTTTGTAACTCAAAGGAATAGGAGCTAGAGAGATATCAAAGTTCCGATTGATTATCAGGCTATAACTTTTTTGTTTATTAATATTTTTTCAATTTTCCAATGTGGATCTCTTAAGATTAGTTCCCACCCGTTTGTACCTTCGATATTTTCGTTTGTACCTCAAAAGAATAGGAATTAGAGAAAAATCAAAGTTCCGATTTTTCATCAGCTTATAACTTTTTTGTTCATTAATATTTTTTCAATTTTCCGACGCGGATCTCTTAGGAATCGTTCCCACCCGTTTGTACCTTCGAAATGTTCGTTTGCACCTCAAAGTAATAGGAGTTAGAGGAAAATCAAAGTTCCGATTGATTATCAGGCTATAACTTTTTTGTTTATTAATGTTTTTCAATTTTGCGTCGTGGATCTCTTAGGAATCGTTCCCACCCGTATGTTCCTTCGAAATTTTCGTTTGTACCTCAAAGTAATAGGAGTTAGAGGAAAATCAAAGTTCCGATTTTTCATCAGCTTATAACTTTTTGTTCATTAATATTTTTTCAATTTTCCGACGCGGATCTCATAAGAATAGTTCCCACCCGTTTGTACCTTCGAAATTTTCGTTTGTAACTCAAAGGAATAGGAGTTAGAGAGAAATCAATGTTCCGATTGATTATCAGGCTATAACTTTTTTGTTTATTAATATTTTTTCAATTTTCCGACGCGGATCTCATAAGAATAGTTCTCACCCGTTTGTACCTTCGAAAATTTCGTTTGTACCTCAAAGGAATAGAAGTTAGAGAGAAATCAAATCAAAGTTTCCAATTCTTTATCAACTTATAACTTTTTTGTTTATTAATATTTTTTCAATTTTCCGACGCGTATTTCTTAAGAATAGTTTCCATCCGTTTCTACCTTCAATATTTTCGATTGTACCTCAAAGGAATAGGAGCTAGAGAAAAATCAAAGTTCCGATTGTTTATCAGGCTATAACTTTTTGTTTTTTAATACTTTTAAATTTTCCGACGCGGATCTCTTAGGAATCGTTCCCACCCGTTTGTACCTTCGAAATTTTCGTTTGTAACTCAAAGGAATAGGAGTTAGAGAGAAATCAAAGTTCCTTTTGATTATCAGGCTATAACTTTTTTGTTCATTATTATTTTTTCAATTTTCCTACGCGGATCTCATAAGAATAGTTCCCACCCGTTTGTACCTTCGAAATTTTCGTTTGTAACTCAGAGGAATAGAAGTTAGAGAGAAATCAAATCAAAATTTCCAATTTTTTATCAGCTTATAACTTTTTTGTTCATTAATATTTTTTCAATTTTCCGACGCGGATCTCATAAGAATAGTTCCCACCCGTTTGTACCTTCGAAATTTTCGTTTGTAACTCAAAGGAATAGGAGTTCTAGAGAAATCAAAGTTCCGACTGATTATCAGGGTATAACTTTTTTGTTTATTATTATTTTTTCAATTTTCCGGAGCGTATCTCTTAAGAATAGTTTCCATCTGTTTCTACCTTCGATATTTTCGTTTGTAACTCAAAGGAATAGGAGTTAGAGAGAAATCAAAGTTCCGATTGATTATCAGGCTATAACTTTTTTGTTTATTAATATTTTTTTAATTTTCCGATGTGGATCACTTAAGAATAGTTCCCACCCGTTTGTACCTTCGAAATTTTCGTTTGTAACTCAAAGGGATAGGAGCTAGAGAAAAATCACAGTTCCGATTGTTTATCAGGCTATAACTTTTTGTTTTTTAATATTTTTCAATTATCCGACGCGTATCTCTTAAGAATAGTTTCCATCCGTTTCTACCTTCGATATTTTCGTTTGTACCTCAAAAGAATAGGAGTTAGAGAGAAATCAAAGTTCCGATTGATTATCAGGCTATAACTTTTTTGTTCATTATTATTTTTTCAATTTTCCGACGCGGATCTCATAAGAATAGTTCCCACCCGTTTGTACCTTCGAAATTTTCGTTTGTAACTCAGAGGAATAGAAGTTAGAGAGAAATCAAATCAAAATTTCCAATTTTTTATCAGCTTATAACTTTTTTGTTTATTAATATTTTTTCAATTTTCCGATGCGGATCTCAAAAGTATAGATCTCACCCGTTGTACCTTCGAAATTTTCGTTTGTAACTCAGAGGAATAAAAGTTAGAGAGAAATCAAATCAAAATTTCCAATTTTTTATCAGCTTATAACTTTTTTGTTTATTAATATTTTTTTAATTTTCCGACGCGGATCTCATAAGAATAGTTCCCACCCGTTTGTACCTTCGAAATTTTCGTTTGTAACTCAAAGAAATAGGAGTTAGAGAGAAATCAAAGTTCCTTTTGTTTATCAGCTTATAACTTTTTTGTTCATTAATATTTTTTCAATTTTCCGACGCGGATCTCATAAGAATAGTTCCCACCCGTTTGTACCTTCGAAATTTTCGTTTGTAACTCAAAGGAATAGGAGTTAGAGAGAAATCAATGTTCCGATTGATTATCAGGCTATAACTTTTTTGTTTATTAATGTTTTTCAATTTTGCGTCGTGGATCTCTTAGGAATCGTTCCCACCCGTATGTTCCTTCGAAATTTTCGTTTGTACCTCAAAGTGATAGGAGTTAGAGGAAAATCAAAGTTCCGATTTTTCATCAGCTTATAACTTTTTTGTTCATTAATATTTTTTCAATTTTCCGTTGCGGATCTCATAAGAATAGATCTCACCCGTTTGTACCTACGAAACTTTCGTTTGTAACTCAAAGGAATAGGAGCTAGAGAGATATCAAAGTTCCGATTGATTATCAGGCTATAACTTTTTTGTTTATTAATATTTTTTCAATTTTCCAATGTGGATCTCTTAAGATTAGTTCCCACCCGTTTGTACCTTCGATATTTTCGTTTGTACCTCAAAAGAATAGGAATTAGAGAAAAATCAAAGTTCCGATTTTTCATCAGCTTATAACTTTTTTGTTCATTAATATTTTTTCAATTTTCCGACGCGGATCTCTTAGGAATCGTTCCCACCCGTTTGTACCTTCGAAATGTTCGTTTGCACCTCAAAGTAATAGGAGTTAGAGGAAAATCAAAGTTCCGATTGATTATCAGGCTATAACTTTTTTGTTTATTAATGTTTTTCAATTTTGCGTCGTGGATCTCTTAGGAATCGTTCCCACCCGTATGTTCCTTCGAAATTTTCGTTTGTACCTCAAAGTAATAGGAGTTAGAGGAAAATCAAAGTTCCGATTTTTCATCAGCTTATAACTTTTTGTTCATTAATATTTTTTCAATTTTCCGACGCGGATCTCATAAGAATAGTTCCCACCCGTTTGTACCTTCGAAATTTTCGTTTGTAACTCAAAGGAATAGGAGTTAGAGAGAAATCAATTTTCCGATTGATTATCAGGCTATAACTTTTTTGTTTATTAATATTTTTTCAATTTTCCGACGCGGATCTCATAAGAATAGTTCTCACCCGTTTGTACCTTCGAAAATTTCGTTTGTACCTCAAAGGAATAGAAGTTAGAGAGAAATCAAATCAAAGTTTCCAATTCTTTATCAACTTATAACTTTTTTGTTTATTAATATTTTTTCAATTTTCCGACGCGTATTTCTTAAGAATAGTTTCCATCCGTTTCTACCTTCGATATTTTCGTGTGTACCTCAAAAGAATAGGGGTTAGGAAAAAATCAAAGTTCCGATTGTTTATCAAGCTTTGACTTTTTTGTTTATTAATGTTTTTCAATTTTCCGACGCGGATCTCATAACAATCGTTCCCACCCGTATGTGCATTCGAAATTTTCATTTGTACCTCGATGGAATATGAGTTATAGAGAAATCAATATTCCAATTTTTCATCAGCTTATAACTTTTTTGTTCATTAATATTTTTTTAATTTTCCGACGCGGATCTCATGAGAGTAGATCTCACCCGTTTATACCTTCGAAATTTTCGTTTGTATCTCAAAGTAATAGGAGTTAGAGAGAAATCAAAGTTCCGATTGATTATCAGGCTATAACTTTTTTGTTTATTAATATTTTTTCAATTTTATGACGCGTATCTCTTAAGAATAGTTCCCTACCGTTTGTACCTTCAATATTTTCGATTGTACCTCAAAGGAATAGGGGCTAGAGAAAAATCAAAGTTCCGATTGTTTATCAGGCTATAACTTTTTGTTTTTTAATACTTTTAAATTTTCCGACGCGGATCTCTTAGGAATCGTTCCCACCCGTTTGTACCTTCGAAATTTTCGTTTGTAACTCAAAGGAATAGGAGTTAGAGAGAAATCAAAGTTCCTTTTGATTATCAGGCTATAACTTTTTTGTTCATTATTATTTTTTCAATTTTCCTACGCGGATCTCATAAGAATAGTTCCCACCCGTTTGTACCTTCGAAATTTTCGTTTGTAACTCAGAGGAATAGAAGTTAGAGAGAAATCAAATCAAAATTTCCAATTTTTTATCAGCTTATAACTTTTTCGTTTATTAATATTTTTTCAATTTTCCGATGCGGATCTCATAAGTATAGATCTCACCCGTTGTACCTTCGAAATTTTCGTTTGTAACTCAGAGGAATAAAAGTTAGAGAGAAATCAAATCAAAATTTCCAATTTTTTATCAGCTTATAACTTTTTTGTTCATTAATATTTTTTCAATTTTCCGACGCGGATCTCATAAGAATAGTTCCCACCCGTTTGTACCTTCGAAATTTTCGTTTGTAACTCAAAGGAATAGGAGTTCTAGAGAAATCAAAGTTCCGACTGATTATCAGGGTATAACTTTTTTGTTTATTATTATTTTTTCAATTTTCCGGAGCGTATCTCTTAAGAATAGTTTCCATCTGTTTCTACCTTCGATATTTTCGTTTGTAACTCAAAGGAATAGGAGTTGGAGAAAAATCAAAGTTCCGATTGATTATCAGGCTATAACTTTTTTGTTTATTAATATTTTTTTAATTTTCCGATGTGGATCACTTAAGAATAGTTCCCACCCGTTTGTACCTTCGAAATTTTCGTTTGTAACTCAAAGGGATAGGAGCTAGAGAAACATCACAGTTCCGATTGTTTATCAGGCTATAACTTTTTGTTTTTTAATATTTTTCAATTTTCCGACGCGGATCTCTTAGGAATCGTTCCCACCCGTTTGTACCTTCGAAATTTTCGTTTGTAACTCAGAGGAATAAAAGTTAGAGAGAAATCAAATCAAAATTTCCAATTTTTATTAGCTTATAACTTTTTTGTTTATAAATATTTTTTCAATTTTCCAATGTGGATCTCTTAAGAATAGTTCCCACCCGTTTGTACCTTCGATATTTTCGTTTGTACCTCAAAAGAATAGGAATTAGAGAAAAATCAAAGTTCCGATTTTTCATCAGCTTATAACTTTTTTGTTCATTAATATTTTTTCAATTTTCCGACGCGGATCTCATAAGAATAGTTCCCACACGTTTGTACCTTCGAAATTTTCGTTTGTAACTCAAAGGAATAGGAGTTAGAGAGAAATCAATGTTCCGATTGATTATCAGGCTATAACTTTTTTGTTTATTAATGTTTTTCAATTTTGCGTCGTGGATCTCTTAGGAATCGTTCCCACCCGTATGTTCCTTCGAAATTTTCGTTTGTACCTCAAAGTAATAGGAGTTAGAGGAAAATCAAAGTTCCGATTTTTCATCAGCTTATAACTTTTTTGTTCATTAATATTTTTTCAATTTTCCGTTGCGGATCTCATAAGAATAGATCTCACCCGTTTGTACCTACGAAACTTTCGTTTGTAACTCAAAGGAATAGGAGCTAGAGAGATATCAAAGTTCCGATTGATTATCAGGCTATAACTTTTTTGTTTATTAATATTTTTTCAATTTTCCGATGTGGATCTCTTAAGAATAGTTCCCACCCGTTTGTACCTTCGAAATGTTCGTTTGCACCTCAAAGTAATAGGAGTTAGAGAGAAATCAAAGTTCCGATTATTTATCAAGCTATAACTTTTTTGTTTATTAATATTTTTTCAATTTTCCGATGTGGATCACTTAAGAATAGTTCCCACCCGTTTGTACCTTCGAAATTTTCGTTTGTAACTCAAAGGGATAGGAGCTAGAGAAAAATCAAAGTTCCGATTGTTTATCAGGCTATAACTTTTTGTTTTTTAATATTTTTCAATTTTCCGACGCGTATCTCTTAAGAATAGTTTCCATCCGTTTCTACCTTCGATATTTTCGTTTGTACCTCAAAGTAATAGGAGTTAGAGAGAAATCAAAGTTCCGATTGATTATCAGGCTATAACTTTTTTGTTCATTATTATTTTTTCAATTTTCCGACGCGGATCTCATAAGAATAGTTCCCACCCGTTTGTACCTTCGAAATTTTCGTTTGTAACTCAGAGGAATAGAAGTTAGAGAGAAATCAAATCAAAATTTCCAATTTTTTATCAGCTTATAACTTTTTTGTTTATTAATATTTTTTCAATTTTCCGATGCGGATCTCAAAAGTATAGATCTCACCCGTTGTACCTTCGAAATTTTCGTTTGTAACTCAGAGGAATAAAAGTTAGAGAGAAATCAAATCAAAATTTCCAATTTTTTATCAGCTTATAACTTTTTTGTTTATTAATATTTTTTTAATTTTCCGACGCGGATCTCATAAGAATAGTTCCCACCCGTTTGTACCTTCGAAATTTTCGTTTGTAACTCAAAGGAATAGGAATTAGAGAAAAATCAAAGTTCCGATTTTTCATCAGCTTATAACTTTTTTGTTCATTAATATTTTTTCAATTTTCCGACGCGGATCTCATAAGAATAGTTCCCACCCGTTTGTACCTTCGAAATTTTCGTTTGTAACTCAAAGGAATAGGAGTTAGAGAGAAATCAATGTTCCGATTGATTATCAGGCTATAACTTTTTTGTTTATTAATGTTTTTCAATTTTGCGTCGTGGATCTCTTAGGAATCGTTCCCACCCGTATGTTCCTTCGAAATTTTCGTTTGTACCTCAAAGTAATAGGAGTTAGAGGAAAATCAAAGTTCCGATTTTTCATCAGCTTATAACTTTTTTGTTCATTAATATTTTTTCAATTTTCCGTTGCGGATCTCATAAGAATAGATCTCACCCGTTTGTACCTACGAAACTTTCGTTTGTAACTCAAAGGAATAGGAGCTAGAGAGATATCAAAGTTCCGATTGATTATCAGGCTATAACTTTTTTGTTTATTAATATTTTTTCAATTTTCCGATGTGGATCTCTTAAGAATAGTTCCCACCCGTTTGTACCTTCGAAATGTTCGTTTGCACCTCAAAGTAATAGGAGTTAGAGAGAAATCAAAGTTCCGATTATTTATCAAGCTATAACTTTTTTGTTTATTAATATTTTTTCAATTTTCCGATGTGGATCACTTAAGAATAGTTCCCACCCGTTTGTACCTTCGAAATTTTCGTTTGTAACTCAAAGGGATAGGAGCTAGAGAAAAATCACAGTTCCGATTGTTTATCAGGCTATAACTTTTTGTTTTTTAATATTTTTCAATTTTCCGACGCGTATCTCTTAAGAATAGTTTCCATCCGTTTCTACCTTCGATATTTTCGTTTGTACCTCAAAGTAATAGGAGTTAGAGAGAAATCAAAGTTCCGATTGATTATCAGGCTATAACTTTTTTGTTCATTATTATTTTTTCAATTTTCCGACGCGGATCTCATAAGAATAGTTCCCACCCGTTTGTACCTTCGAAATTTTCGTTTGTAACTCAGAGGAATAGAAGTTAGAGAGAAATCAAATCAAAATTTCCAATTTTTTATCAGCTTATAACTTTTTTGTTTATTAATATTTTTTCAATTTTCCGATGCGGATCTCAAAAGTATAGATCTCACCCGTTGTACCTTCGAAATTTTCGTTTGTAACTCAGAGGAATAAAAGTTAGAGAGAAATCAAATCAAAATTTCCAATTTTTTATCAGCTTATAACTTTTTTGTTTATTAATATTTTTTTAATTTTCCGACGCGGATCTCATAAGAATAGTTCCCACCCGTTTGTACCTTCGAAATTTTCGTTTGTAACTCAAAGGAATAGGAATTAGAGAAAAATCAAAGTTCCGATTTTTCATCAGCTTATAACTTTTTTGTTCATTAATATTTTTTCAATTTTCCGACGCGGATCTCATAAGAATAGTTCCCACCCGTTTGTACCTTCGAAATTTTCGTTTGTAACTCAAAGGAATAGGAGTTAGAGAGAAATCAATGTTCCGATTGATTATCAGGCTATAACTTTTTTGTTTATTAATGTTTTTCAATTTTGCGTCGTGGATCTCTTAGGAATCGTTCCCACCCGTATGTTCCTTCGAAATTTTCGTTTGTACCTCAAAGTAATAGGAGTTAGAGGAAAATCAAAGTTCCGATTTTTCATCAGCTTATAACTTTTTTGTTCATTAATATTTTTTCAATTTTCCGTTGCGGATCTCATAAGAATAGATCTCACCCGTTTGTACCTACGAAACTTTCGTTTGTAACTCAAAGGAATAGGAGCTAGAGAGATATCAAAGTTCCGATTGATTATCAGGCTATAACTTTTTTGTTTATTAATATTTTTTCAATTTTCCGATGTGGATCACTTAAGAATAGTTCCCACCCGTTTGTACCTTCGAAATGTTCGTTTGCACCTCAAAGTAATAGGAGTTAGAGAGAAATCAAAGTTCCGATTATTTATCAAGCTATAACTTTTTTGTTTATTAATATTTTTTCAATTTTCCGATGTGGATCACTTAAGAATAGTTCCCACCCGTTTGTACCTTCGAAATTTTCGTTTGTAACTCAAAGGGATAGGAGCTAGAGAAAAATCACAGTTCCGATTGTTTATCAGGCTATAACTTTTTGTTTTTTAATATTTTTCAATTTTCCGACGCGTATCTCTTAAGAATAGTTTCCATCCGTTTCTACCTTCGATATTTTCGTTTGTACCTCAAAGTAATAGGAGTTAGAGAGAAATCAAAGTTCCGATTGATTATCAGGCTATAACTTTTTTGTTCATTATTATTTTTTCAATTTTCCGACGCGGATCTCATAAGAATAGTTCCCACCCGTTTGTACCTTCGAAATTTTCGTTTGTAACTCAGAGGAATAGAAGTTAGAGAGAAATCAAATCAAAATTTCCAATTTTTTATCAGCTTATAACTTTTTTGTTTATTAATATTTTTTCAATTTTCCGATGCGGATCTCAAAAGTATAGATCTCACCCGTTGTACCTTCGAAATTTTCGTTTGTAACTCAGAGGAATAAAAGTTAGAGAGAAATCAAATCAAAATTTCCAATTTTTTATCAGCTTATAACTTTTTTGTTCATTAATATTTTTTCAATTTTCCGACGCGGATCTCATAAGAATAGTTCCCACCCGTTTGTACCTTCGAAATTTTCGTTTGTAACTCAAAGGGATAGGAGCTAGAGAAAAATCACAGTTCCGATTGTTTATCAGGCTATAACTTTTTTGTTTATTAATGTTTTTCAATTTTGCGTCGTGGATCTCTTAGGAATCGTTCCCACCCGTATGTTCCTTCGAAATTTTCGTTTGTACCTCAAAGTAATAGGAGTTAGAGGAAAATTAAAGTTCCGATTTTTCATCAGCTTATAACTTTTTTGTTCATTAATATTTTTTCAATTTTCCGTTGCGGATCTCATAAGAATAGATCTCACCCGTTTGTACCTACGAAACTTTCGTTTGTAACTCAAAGGAATAGGAGCTAGAGAGATATCAAAGTTCCGATTGATTATCAGGCTATAACTTTTTTGTTTATTAATATTTTTTCAATTTTCCGATGTGGATCACTTAAGAATAGTTCCCACCCGTTTGTACCTTCGAAATGTTCGTTTGCACCTCAAAGTAATAGGAGTTAGAGGGAAATCAAAGTTCCGATTGTTTATCAAGCTATAACTTTTTTGTTTATTAATATTTTTTCAATTTTCCGATGTGGATCACTTAAGAATAGTTCCCACCCGTTTGTACCTTCGAAATTTTCGTTTGTAACTCAAAGGAATAGGAGTTAGAGAGAAATCAATGTTCCGATTGATTATCAGGCTATAACTTTTTTGTTTATTAATGTTTTTCAATTTTGCGTCGTGGATCTCTTAGGAATCGTTCCCACCCGTATGTTCCTTCGAAATTTTCGTTTGTACCTCAAAGTAATAGGAGTTAGAGGAAAATCAAAGTTCCGATTTTTCATCAGCTTATAACTTTTTTGTTCATTAATATTTTTTCAATTTTCCGTTGCGGACCTCATAAGAATAGATCTCACCCGTTTGTACCTACGAAACTTTCGTTTGTAACTCAAAGGAATAGGAGCTAGAGAGATATCAAAGTTCCGATTGATTATCAGGCTATAACTTTTTTGTTTATTAATATTTTTTCAATTTTCCAATGTGGATCTCTTAAGATTAGTTCCCACCCGTTTGTACCTTCGATATTTTCGTTTGTACCTCAAAAGAATAGGAATTAGAGAAAAATCAAAGTTCCGATTTTTCATCAGCTTATAACTTTTTTGTTCATTAATATTTTTTCAATTTTCCGACGCGGATCTCTTAGGAATCGTTCCCACCCGTTTGTACCTTCGAAATGTTCGTTTGCACCTCAAAGTAATAGGAGTTAGAGGAAAATCAAAGTTCCGATTGATTATCAGGCTATAACTTTTTTGTTTATTAATGTTTTTCAATTTTGCGTCGTGGATCTCTTAGGAATCGTTCCCACCCGTATGTTCCTTCGAAATTTTCGTTTGTACCTCAAAGTAATAGGAGTTAGAGGAAAATCAAAGTTCCGATTTTTCATCAGCTTATAACTTTTTTGTTCATTAATATTTTTTCAATTTTCCGACGCGGATCTCATAAGAATAGTTCCCACCCGTTTGTACCTTCGAAATTTTCGTTTGTAACTCAAAGTAATAGGAGTTAGAGAGAAATCAATGTTCCGATTGATTATCAGGCTATAACTTTTTTGTTTATTAATGTTTTTCAATTTTGCGTCGTGGATCTCTTAGGAATCGTTCCCACCCGTATGTTCCTTCGAAATTTTCGTTTGTACCTCAAAGTAATAGGAGTTAGAGGAAAATCAAAGTTCCGATTTTTCATCAGCTTATAACTTTTTTGTTCATTAATATTTTTTCAATTTTCCGTTGCGGATCTCATAAGAATAGATCTCACCCGTTTGTACCTACGAAACTTTCGTTTGTAACTCAAAGGAATAGGAGTTAGAGAGAAATCAATGTTCCGATTGATTATCAGGCTATAACTTTTTTGTTTATTAATATTTTTTCAATTTTCCGACGCGGATCTCATAAGAATAGTTCCCACCCGTTTGTACCTTCGAAAATTTCGTTTGTAACTCAAAGGAATAGAAGTTAGAGAGAAATCAAATCAAAGTTTCCAATTCTTTATCAACTTATAACTTTTTTGTTTATTAATATTTTTTCAATTTTCCGACGCGTATTTCTTAAGAATAGTTTCCATCCGTTTCTACCTTCGATATTTTCGTGTGTACCTCAAAAGAATAGGGGTTAGGAAAAAATCAAAGTTCCGATTGTTTATCAAGCTTTGACTTTTTTGTTTATTAATGTTTTTCAATTTTCCGACGCGGATCTCATAACAATCGTTCCCACCCGTATGTGCATTCGAAATTTTCATTTGTACCTCGATGGAATATGAGTTATAGAGAAATCAATATTCCAATTTTTCATCAGCTTATAACTTTTTTGTTTATTAATATTTTTTTAATTTTCCGACGCGGATCTCATGAGAGTAGATCTCACCCGTTTATACCTTCGAAATTTTCGTTTGTATCTCAAAGTAATAGGAGTTAGAGAGAAATCAAAGTTCCGATTGATTATCAGGCTATAACTTTTTTGTTTATTAATATTTTTTCAATTTTATGACGCGTATCTCTTAAGAATAGTTCCCTACCGTTTGTACCTTCAATATTTTCGTTTGTAACTCAAAGGAATAGGAGCTAGAGAGATATCAAAGTTCCGATTGATTATCAGGCTATAACTTTTTTGTTCATTAATATTTTTTCAATTTTCCGACGCGGATCTCTTAGGAATCGTTCCCACCCGTTTGTACCTTCGAAATGTTCGTTTGCACCTCAAAGTAATAGGAGTTAGAGGGAAATCAAAGTTCCGATTGATTATCAGGCTATAACTTTTTTGTTTATTAATGTTTTTCAATTTTGCGTCGTGGATCTCTTAGGAATCGTTCCCACCCGTATGTTCCTTCGAAATTTTCGTTTGTACCTCAAAGTAATAGGAGTTAGAGGAAAATCAAAGTTCCGATTTTTCATCAGCTTATAACTTTTTTGTTCATTAATATTTTTTCAATTTTCCGACGCGGATCTCATAAGAATAGTTCCCACCCGTTTGTACCTTCGAAATTTTCGTTTGTAACTCAAAGGAATAGGAGTTAGAGAGAAATCAATGTTCCGATTGATTATCAGGCTATAACTTTTTTGTTTATTAATATTTTTTCAATTTTCCGACGCGGATCTCATAAGAATAGTTCCCACCCGTTTGTACCTTCGAAATTTTCGTTTGTAACTCAAAGGAATAGAAGTTAGAGAGAAATCAAATCAAAGTTTCCAATTCTTTATCAACTTATAACTTTTTTGTTTATTAATATTTTTTCAATTTTCCGACGCGTATTTCTTAAGAATAGTTTCCATCCGTTTCTACCTTCGATATTTTCGTGTGTACCTCAAAAGAATAGGGGTTAGGAAAAAATCAAAGTTCCGATTGTTTATCAAGCTTTGACTTTTTTGTTTATTAATGTTTTTCAATTTTCCGATGTGGATCACTTAAGAATAGTTCCCACCCGTTTGTACCTTCGAAATTTTCGTTTGTAACTCAAAGGAATAGGAGTTAGAGAGAAATCAATGTTCCGATTGATTATCAGGCTATAACTTTTTTGTTTATTAATGTTTTTCAATTTTGCGTCGTGGATCTCTTAGGAATCGTTCCCACCCGTATGTTCCTTCGAAATTTTCGTTTGTACCTCAAAGTAATAGGAGTTAGAGGAAAATCAAAGTTCCGATTTTTCATCAGCTTATAACTTTTTTGTTCATTAATATTTTTTCAATTTTCCGTTGCGGATCTCATAAGAATAGATCTCACCCGTTTGTACCTACGAAACTTTCGTTTGTAACTCAAAGGAATAGGAGCTAGAGAGATATCAAAGTTCCGATTGATTATCAGGCTATAACTTTTTTGTTTATTAATATTTTTTCAATTTTCCGATGTGGATCACTTAAGAATAGTTCCCACCCGTTTGTACCTTCGAAATGTTCGTTTGCACCTCAAAGTAATAGGAGTTAGAGAGAAATCAAAGTTCCGATTGTTTATCAAGCTATAACTTTTTTGTTTATTAATATTTTTTCAATTTTCCGATGTGGATCACTTAAGAATAGTTCCCACCCGTTTGTACCTTCGAAATTTTCGTTTGTAACTCAAAGGGATAGGAGCTAGAGAAAAATCACAGTTCCGATTGTTTATCAGGCTATAACTTTTTGTTTTTTAATATTTTTCAATTTTCCGACGCGGATCTCATAAGAATAGTTCCCACCCGTTTGTACCTTCGAAATTTTCGTTTGTAACTCAAAGGAATAGGAGTTAGAGAGAAATCAATGTTCCGATTGATTATCAGGCTATAACTTTTTTGTTTATTAATATTTTTTCAATTTTCCGTTGGGGATCTCATAAGAATAGATCTCACCCGTTTGTACCTACGAAACTTTCGTTTGTAACTCAAAGTAATAGGAGTTAGAGAGAAATCAAAGTTCCGATTGTTTATCAAGCTATAACTTTTTTGTTTATTAATATTTTTTCAATTTTCCGATGTGGATCACTTAAGAATAGTTCCCACCCGTTTGTACCTTCGAAATTTTCGTTTGTAACTCAAAGGGGTAGGAGCTAGAGAAACATCACAGTTCCGATTGTTTATCAGGCTATAACTTTTCGTTTTTTAATATTTTTCAATTTTCCGACGCGGATCTCTTAGGAATCGTTCCCACCCGTTTGTACCTTCGAAATTTTCGTTTGTAACTCAGAGGAATAAAAGTTAGAGAGAACTCAAATCAAAATTTCCAATTTTTTATTAGCTTATAACTTTTTTGTTTATTAATATTTTTTCAATTTTCCAATGTGGATCTCTTAAGAATAGTTCCCACCCGTTTGAACCTTCGAAATTTTCGTTTGCATCTCAAAGGAATAGGAATTCTAGAGACATCAAAGTTCCGATTATTATCAGGCTATAACTTTTTTGTTTATTAATATATTTTTAATTTTCCGACGCGGGTCTCTTAGGTATCGTTCCCACCCGTTTGTACCTTCGAAATTTTCGTTTGTAACTCAAAGGGATAGGAGCTAGAGAGAAATCAAAGTTCCGATTATTATCAGGCTATAACTTTTTTGTTTATTAATATTTTTTTAATTTTCCGATGTGGATCACTTAAGAATAGTTCCCACCCGTTTGTACCTTCGAAATTTTCGTTTGTAACTCAAAGGGATAGGAGCTAGAGAAACATCACAGTTCCGATTGTTTATCAGGCTATAACTTTTTGTTTTTTAATATTTTTCAATTTTCCGACGCGGATCTCTTAGGAATCGTTCCCACCCGTATGTTCCTTCGAAATTTTCGTTTGTACCTCAAAGTAATAGGAGTTAGAGGAAAATCAAAGTTCCGATTTTTCATCAGCTTATAACTTTTTTGTTCATTAATATTTTTTCAATTTTCCGACGCGGATCTCTTAGGAATCGTTCCCACCCGTTTGTACCTTCGAAATGTTCGTTTGCACCTCAAAGTAATAGGAGTTAGAGGAAAATCAAAGTTCCGATTGATTATCAGGCTATAACTTTTTTGTTTATTAATGTTTTTCAATTTTGCGTCGTGGATCTCTTAAGATTAGTTCCCACCCGTATGTTCCTTCGAAATTTTCGTTTGTACCTCAAAGGAATAGGAGCTAGAGAGATATCAAAGTTCCGATTGATTATCAGGCTATAACTTTTTTGTTTATTAATATTTTTTCAATTTTCCGATGTGGATCACTTAAGAATAGTTCCCACCCGTTTGTACCTTCGAAATGTTCGTTTGCACCTCAAAGTAATAGGAGTTAGAGAGAAATCAAAGTTCCGATTGTTTATCAAGCTATAACTTTTTTGTTTATTAATATTTTTTCAATTTTCCGATGTGGATCACTTAAGAATAGTTCCCACCCGTTTGTACCTTCGAAATTTTCGTTTGTAACTCAAAGGGATAGGAGCTAGAGAAAAATCACAGTTCCGATTGTTTATCAGGCTATAACTTTTTGTTTTTTAATATTTTTCAATTTTCCGACGCGGATCTCATAAGAATAGTTCCCACCCGTTTGTACCTTCGAAATTTTCGTTTGTAACTCAAAGGAATAGGAGTTAGAGAGAAATCAATGTTCCGATTGATTATCAGGCTATAACTTTTTTGTTTATTAATATTTTTTCAATTTTCCGTTGGGGATCTCATAAGAATAGATCTCACCCGTTTGTACCTACGAAACTTTCGTTTGTAACTCAAAGTAATAGGAGTTAGAGAGAAATCAAAGTTCCGATTGTTTATCAAGCTATAACTTTTTTGTTTATTAATATTTTTTCAATTTTCCGATGTGGATCACTTAAGAATAGTTCCCACCCGTTTGTACCTTCGAAATTTTCGTTTGTAACTCAAAGGGATAGGAGCTCGAGAAACATCACAGTTCCGATTGTTTATCAGGCTATAACTTTTCGTTTTTTAATATTTTTCAATTTTCCGACGCGGATCTCTTAGGAATCGTTCCCACCCGTTTGTACCTTCGAAATTTTCGTTTGTAACTCAGAGGAATAAAAGTTAGAGAGAACTCAAATCAAAATTTCCAATTTTTTATTAGCTTATAACTTTTTTGTTTATTAATATTTTTTCAATTTTCCAATGTGGATCTCTTAAGAATAGTTCCCACCCGTTTGAACCTTCGAAATTTTCGTTTGCATCTCAAAGGAATAGGAATTCTAGAGACATCAAAGTTCCGATTATTATCAGGCTATAACTTTTTTGTTTATTAATATATTTTTAATTTTCCGACGCGGGTCTCTTAGGTATCGTTCCCACCCGTTTGTACCTTCGAAATTTTCGTTTGTAACTCAAAGGGATAGGAGCTAGAGAGAAATCAAAGTTCCGATTATTATCAGGCTATAACTTTTTTGTTTATTAATATTTTTTTAATTTTCCGATGTGGATCACTTAAGAATAGTTCCCACCCGTTTGTACCTTCGAAATTTTCGTTTGTAACTCAAAGGGATAGGAGCTAGAGAAACATCACAGTTCCGATTGTTTATCAGGCTATAACTTTTTGTTTTTTAATATTTTTCAATTTTCCGACGCGGATCTCTTAGGAATCGTTCCCACCCGTATGTTCCTTCGAAATTTTCGTTTGTACCTCAAAGTAATAGGAGTTAGAGGAAAATCAAAGTTCCGATTTTTCATCAGCTTATAACTTTTTTGTTCATTAATATTTTTTCAATTTTCCGACGCGGATCTCTTAGGAATCGTTCCCACCCGTTTGTACCTTCGAAATGTTCGTTTGCACCTCAAAGTAATAGGAGTTAGAGGAAAATCAAAGTTCCGATTGATTATCAGGCTATAACTTTTTTGTTTATTAATGTTTTTCAATTTTGCGTCGTGGATCTCTTAAGATTAGTTCCCACCCGTATGTTCCTTCGAAATTTTCGTTTGTACCTCAAAGTAATAGGAGTTAGAGGAAAATCAAAGTTCCGATTTTTCATCAGCTTATAACTTTTTTGTTCATTAATATTTTTTCAATTTTCCGACGCGGATCTCATAAGAATAGTTCCCACCCGTTTGTACCTTCGAAATTTTCGTTTGTAACTCAAAGGAATAGGAGTTAGAGAGAAATCAATGTTCCGATTGATTATCAGGCTATAACTTTTTTGTTTATTAATGTTTTTCAATTTTGCGTCGTGGATCTCTTAGGAATCGTTCCCACCCGTATGTTCCTTCGAAATTTTCGTTTGTACCTCAAAGTAATAGGAGTTAGAGGAAAATCAAAGTTCCGATTTTTCATCAGCTTATAACTTTTTTGTTCATTAATATTTTTTCAATTTTCCGTTGCGGATCTCATAAGAATAGATCTCACCCGTTTGTACCTACGAAACTTTCGTTTGTAACTCAAAGGAATAGGAGTTAGAGAGAAATCAATGTTCCGATTGATTATCAGGCTATAACTTTTTTGTTTATTAATATTTTTTCAATTTTCCGACGCGGATCTCATAAGAATAGTTCTCACCCGTTTGTACCTTCGAAAATTTCGTTTGTACCTCAAAGGAATAGAAGTTAGAGAGAAATCAAATCAAAGTTTCCAATTCTTTATCAACTTATAACTTTTTTGTTTATTAATATTTTTTCAATTTTCCGACGCGTATTTCTTAAGAATAGTTTCCATCCGTTTCTACCTTCGATATTTTCGTGTGTACCTCAAAAGAATAGGGGTTAGGAAAAAATCAAAGTTCCGATTGTTTATCAAGCTTTGACTTTTTTGTTTATTAATGTTTTTCAATTTTCCGACGCGGATCTCATAACAATCGTTCCCACCCGTATGTGCATTCGAAATTTTCATTTGTACCTCGATGGAATATGAGTTATAGAGAAATCAATATTCCAATTTTTCATCAGCTTATAACTTTTTTGTTTATTAATATTTTTTCAATTTTCCGACGCGGATCTCATGAGAGTAGATCTCACCCGTTTATACCTTCGAAATTTTCGTTTGTATCTCAAAGTAATAGGAGTTAGAGAAAAATCAAAGTTCCGATTGATTATCAGGCTATAACTTTTTTGTTTATTAATATTTTTTCAATTTTATGACGCGTATCTCTTAAGAATAGTTCCCTACCGTTTGTACCTTCAATATTTTCGTTTGTAACTCAAAGGAATAGGAGCTAGAGAGATATCAAAGTTCCGATTGATTATCAGGCTATAACTTTTTTGTTCATTAATATTTTTTCAATTTTCCGACGCGGATCTCTTAGGAATCGTTCCCACCCGTTTGTACCTTCGAAATGTTCGTTTGCACCTCAAAGTAATAGGAGTTAGAGGAAAATCAAAGTTCCGATTGATTATCAGGCTATAACTTTTTTGTTTATTAATGTTTTTCAATTTTGCGTCGTGGATCTCTTAGGAATCGTTCCCACCCGTATGTTCCTTCGAAATTTTCGTTTGTACCTCAAAGTAATAGGAGTTAGAGGAAAATCAAAGTTCCGATTTTTCATCAGCTTATAACTTTTTTGTTCATTAATATTTTTTCAATTTTCCGACGCGGATCTCATAAGAATAGTTCCCACCCGTTTGTACCTTCGAAATTTTCGTTTGTAACTCAAAGGAATAGGAGTTAGAGAGAAATCAATGTTCCGATTGATTATCAGGCTATAACTTTTTTGTTTATTAATATTTTTTCAATTTTCCGACGCGGATCTCATAAGAATAGTTCTCACCCGTTTGTACCTTCGAAAATTTCGTTTGTACCTCAAAGGAATAGAAGTTAGAGAGAAATCAAATCAAAGTTTCCAATTCTTTATCAACTTATAACTTTTTTGTTTATTAATATTTTTTCAATTTTCCGACGCGTATTTCTTAAGAATAGTTTCCATCCGTTTCTACCTTCGATATTTTCGTGTGTACCTCAAAAGAATAGGGGTTAGGAAAAAATCAAAGTTCCGATTGTTTATCAAGCTTTGACTTTTTTGTTTATTAATGTTTTTCAATTTTCCGATGTGGATCACTTAAGAATAGTTCCCACCCGTTTGTACCTTCGAAATTTTCGTTTGTAACTCAAAGGAATAGGAGTTAGAGAGAAATCAATGTTCCGATTGATTATCAGGCTATAACTTTTTTGTTTATTAATGTTTTTCAATTTTGCGTCGTGGATCTCTTAGGAATCGTTCCCACCCGTATGTTCCTTCGAAATTTTCGTTTGTACCTCAAAGTAATAGGAGTTAGAGGAAAATCAAAGTTCCGATTTTTCATCAGCTTATAACTTTTTTGTTCATTAATATTTTTTCAATTTTCCGTTGCGGATCTCATAAGAATAGATCTCACCCGTTTGTACCTACGAAACTTTCGTTTGTAACTCAAAGGAATAGGAGCTAGAGAGATATCAAAGTTCCGATTGATTATCAGGCTATAACTTTTTTGTTTATTAATATTTTTTCAATTTTCCGATGTGGATCACTTAAGAATAGTTCCCACCCGTTTGTACCTTCGAAATGTTCGTTTGCACCTCAAAGTAATAGGAGTTAGAGAGAAATCAAAGTTCCGATTGTTTATCAAGCTATAACTTTTTTGTTTATTAATATTTTTTCAATTTTCCGATGTGGATCACTTAAGAATAGTTCCCACCCGTTTGTACCTTCGAAATTTTCGTTTGTAACTCAAAGGGATAGGAGCTAGAGAAAAATCACAGTTCCGATTGTTTATCAGGCTATAACTTTTTGTTTTTTAATATTTTTCAATTTTCCGACGCGGATCTCTTAGGAATCGTTCCCACCCGTTTGTACCTTCGAAATTTTCGTTTGTAACTCAAAGGGATAGGAGCTAGAGAAACATCACAGTTCCGATTGTTTATCAGGCTATAACTTTTTGTTTTTTAATATTTTTCAATTTTCCGACGCGGATCTCTTAGGAATCGTTCCCACCCGTTTGTACCTTCGAAATTTTCGTTTGTAACTCAGAGGAATAAAAGTTAGAGAGAACTCAAATCAAAATTTCCAATTTTTTATTAGCTTATAACTTTTTTGTTTATTAATATTTTTTCAATTTTCCAATGTGGATCTCTTAAGAATAGTTCCCACCCGTTTGAACCTTCGAAATTTTCGTTTGCATCTCAAAGGAATAGGAATTCTAGAGACATCAAAGTTCCGATTATTATCAGGCTATAACTTTTTTGTTTATTAATATATTTTTAATTTTCCGACGCGGGTCTCTTAGGTATCGTTCCCACCCGTTTGTACCTTCGAAATTTTCGTTTGTAACTCAAAGGGATAGGAGCTAGAGAGAAATCAAAGTTCCGATTATTATCAGGCTATAACTTTTTTGTTTATTAATATTTTTTTAATTTTCCGATGTGGATCACTTAAGAATAGTTCCCACCCGTTTGTACCTTCGAAATTTTCGTTTGTAACTCAAAGGGATAGGAGCTAGAGAAACATCACAGTTCCGATTGTTTATCAGGCTATAACTTTTTGTTTTTTAATATTTTTCAATTTTCCGACGCGGATCTCTTAGGAATCGTTCCCACCCGTATGTTCCTTCGAAATTTTCGTTTGTACCTCAAAGTAATAGGAGTTAGAGGAAAATCAAAGTTCCGATTTTTCATCAGCTTATAACTTTTTTGTTCATTAATATTTTTTCAATTTTCCGTTGCGGATCTCATAAGAATAGATCTCACCCGTTTGTACCTACGAAACTTTCGTTTGTAACTCAAAGGAATAGGAGCTAGAGAGATATCAAAGTTCCGATTGATTATCAGGCTATAACTTTTTTGTTTATTAATATTTTTTCAATTTTCCAATGTGGATCTCTTAAGATTAGTTCCCACCCGTTTGTACCTTCGATATTTTCGTTTGTACCTCAAAAGAATAGGAATTAGAGAAAAATCAAAGTTCCGATTTTTCATCAGCTTATAACTTTTTTGTTCATTAATATTTTTTCAATTTTCCGACGCGGATCTCTTAGGAATCGTTCCCACCCGTTTGTACCTTCGAAATTTTCGTTTGTACCTCAAAGTAATAGGAGTTAGAGGAAAATCAAAGTTCCGATTTTTCATCAGCTTATAACTTTTTTGTTCATTAATATTTTTTCAATTTTCCGACGCGGATCTCTTAGGAATCGTTCCCACCCGTATGTTCCTTCGAAATTTTCGTTTGTACCTCAAAGTAATAGGAGTTAGAGGAAAATCAAAGTTCCGATTTTTCTTCAGCTTATAACTTTTTTGTTCATTAATATTTTTTCAATTTTCCGACGCGGATCTCTTAGGAATCGTTCCCACCCGTTTGTACCTTCGAAATGTTCGTTTGCACCTCAAAGTAATAGGAGTTAGAGGAAAATCAAAGTTCCGATTGATTATCAGGCTATAACTTTTTTGTTTATTAATGTTTTTCAATTTTGCGTCGTGGATCTCTTAAGATTAGTTCCCACCCGTATGTTCCTTCGAAATTTTCGTTTGTACCTCAAAGTAATAGGAGTTAGAGGAAAATCAAAGTTCCGATTTTTCATCAGCTTATAACTTTTTTGTTCATTAATATTTTTTCAATTTTCCGACGCGGATCTCATAAGAATAGTTCCCACCCGTTTGTACCTTCGAAATTTTCGTTTGTAACTCAAAGGAATAGGAGTTAGAGAGAAATCAATGTTCCGATTGATTATCAGGCTATAACTTTTTTGTTTATTAATGTTTTTCAATTTTGCGTCGTGGATCTCTTAGGAATCGTTCCCACCCGTATGTTCCTTCGAAATTTTCGTTTGTACCTCAAAGTAATAGGAGTTAGAGGAAAATCAAAGTTCCGATTTTTCATCAGCTTATAACTTTTTTGTTCATTAATATTTTTTCAATTTTCCGTTGCGGATCTCATAAGAATAGATCTCACCCGTTTGTACCTACGAAACTTTCGTTTGTAACTCAAAGGAATAGGAGTTAGAGAGAAATCAATGTTCCGATTGATTATCAGGCTATAACTTTTTTGTTTATTAATATTTTTTCAATTTTCCGACGCGGATCTCATAAGAATAGTTCTCACCCGTTTGTACCTTCGAAAATTTCGTTTGTACCTCAAAGGAATAGAAGTTAGAGAGAAATCAAATCAAAGTTTCCAATTCTTTATCAACTTATAACTTTTTTGTTTATTAATATTTTTTCAATTTTCCGACGCGTATTTCTTAAGAATAGTTTCCATCCGTTTCTACCTTCGATATTTTCGTGTGTACCTCAAAAGAATAGGGGTTAGGAAAAAATCAAAGTTCCGATTGTTTATCAAGCTTTGACTTTTTTGTTTATTAATGTTTTTCAATTTTCCGACGCGGATCTCATAACAATCGTTCCCACCCGTATGTGCATTCGAAATTTTCATTTGTACCTCGATGGAATATGAGTTATAGAGAAATCAATATTCCAATTTTTCATCAGCTTATAACTTTTTTGTTCATTAATATTTTTTTAATTTTCCGACGCGGATCTCATGAGAGTAGATCTCACCCGTTTATACCTTCGAAATTTTCGTTTGTATCTCAAAGTAATAGGAGTTAGAGAAAAATCAAAGTTCCGATTGATTATCAGGCTATAACTTTTTTGTTTATTAATATTTTTTCAATTTTATGACGCGTATCTCTTAAGAATAGTTCCCTACCGTTTGTACCTTCAATATTTTCGTTTGTAACTCAAAGGAATAGGAGCTAGAGAGATATCAAAGTTCCGATTGATTATCAGGCTATAACTTTTTTGTTTATTAATATTTTTTCAATTTTCCGACGCGGATCTCTTAGGAATCGTTCCCACCCGTTTGTACCTTCGAAATGTTCGTTTGCACCTCAAAGTAATAGGAGTTAGAGGAAAATCAAAGTTCCGATTGATTATCAGGCTATAACTTTTTTGTTTATTAATGTTTTTCAATTTTGCGTCGTGGATCTCTTAGGAATCGTTCCCACCCGTATGTTCCTTCGAAATTTTCGTTTGTACCTCAAAGTAATAGGAGTTAGAGGAAAATCAAAGTTCCGATTTTTCATCAGCTTATAACTTTTTTGTTCATTAATATTTTTTCAATTTTCCGACGCGGATCTCTTAAGAATAGTTCCCACCCGTTTGTACCTTCGAAATTTTCGTTTGTAACTCAAAGGAATAGGAGTTAGAGAGAAATCAATGTTCCGATTGATTATCAGGCTATAACTTTTTTGTTTATTAATATTTTTTCAATTTTCCGACGCGGATCTCATAAGAATAGTTCTCACCCGTTTGTACCTTCGAAAATTTCGTTTGTAACTCAAAGGAATAGAAGTTAGAGAGAAATCAAATCAAAGTTTCCAATTCTTTATCAACTTATAACTTTTTTGTTTATTAATATTTTTTCAATTTTCCGACGCGTATTTCTTAAGAATAGTTTCCATCCGTTTCTACCTTCGATATTTTCGTGTGTACCTCAAAAGAATAGGGGTTAGGAAAAAATCAAAGTTCCGATTGTTTATCAAGCTTTGACTTTTTTGTTTATTAATGTTTTTCAATTTTCCGATGTGGATCACTTAAGAATAGTTCCCACCCGTTTGTACCTTCGAAATTTTCGTTTGTAACTCAAAGGAATAGGAGTTAGAGAGAAATCAATGTTCCGATTGATTATCAGGCTATAACTTTTTTGTTTATTAATGTTTTTCAATTTTGCGTCGTGGATCTCTTAGGAATCGTTCCCACCCGTATGTTCCTTCGAAATTTTCGTTTGTACCTCAAAGTAATAGGAGTTAGAGGAAAATCAAAGTTCCGATTTTTCATCAGCTTATAACTTTTTTGTTCATTAATATTTTTTCAATTTTCCGTTGCGGATCTCATAAGAATAGATCTCACCCGTTTGTACCTACGAAACTTTCGTTTGTAACTCAAAGGAATAGGAGTTAGAGAGAAATCAATGTTCCGATTGATTATCAGGCTATAACTTTTTTGTTTATTAATATTTTTTCAATTTTCCGACGCGGATCTCATAAGAATAGTTCTCACCCGTTTGTACCTTCGAAAATTTCGTTTGTACCTCAAAGGAATAGAAGTTAGAGAGAAATCAAATCAAAGTTTCCAATTCTTTATCAACTTATAACTTTTTTGTTTATTAATATTTTTTCAATTTTCCGACGCGTATTTCTTAAGAATAGTTTCCATCCGTTTCTACCTTCGATATTTTCGTGTGTACCTCAAAAGAATAGGGGTTAGGAAAAAATCAAAGTTCCGATTGTTTATCAAGCTTTGACTTTTTTGTTTATTAATGTTTTTCAATTTTCCGACGCGGATCTCATAACAATCGTTCCCACCCGTATGTGCATTCGAAATTTTCATTTGTACCTCGATGGAATATGAGTTATAGAGAAATCAATATTCCAATTTTTCATCAGCTTATAACTTTTTTGTTCATTAATATTTTTTTAATTTTCCGACGCGGATCTCATGAGAGTAGATCTCACCCGTTTATACCTTCGAAATTTTCGTTTGTATCTCAAAGTAATAGGAGTTAGAGAAAAATCAAAGTTCCGATTGATTATCAGGCTATAACTTTTTTGTTTATTAATATTTTTTCAATTTTATGACGCGTATCTCTTAAGAATAGTTCCCTACCGTTTGTACCTTCAATATTTTCGTTTGTAACTCAAAGGAATAGGAGCTAGAGAGATATCAAAGTTCCGATTGATTATCAGGCTATAACTTTTTTGTTAATTAATATTTTTTCAATTTTCCGACGCGGATCTCTTATGAATCGTTCCCACCCGTTTGTACCTTCGAAATGTTCGTTTGCACCTCAAAGTAATAGGAGTTAGAGGAAAATCAAAGTTCCGATTGATTATCAGGCTATAACTTTTTTGTTTATTAATGTTTTTCAATTTTGCGTCGTGGATCTCTTAGGAATCGTTCCCACCCGTATGTTCCTTCGAAATTTTCGTTTGTACCTCAAAGTAATAGGAGTTAGAGGAAAATCAAAGTTCCGATTTTTCATCAGCTTATAACTTTTTTGTTCATTAATATTTTTTCAATTTTCCGACGCGGATCTCATAAGAATAGTTCCCACCCGTTTGTACCTTCGAAATTTTCGTTTGTAACTCAAAGGAATAGGAGTTAGAGAGAAATCAATGTTCCGATTGATTATCAGGCTATAACTTTTTTGTTTATTAATATTTTTTCAATTTTCCGACGCGGATCTCATAAGAATAGTTCTCACCCGTTTGTACCTTCGAAATTTTCGTTTGTACCTCAAAGGAATAGAAGTTAGAGAGAAATCAAATCAAAGTTTCCAATTCTTTATCAACTTATAACTTTTTTGTTTATTAATATTTTTTCAATTTTCCGACGCGTATTTCTTAAGAATAGTTTCCATCCGTTTCTACCTTCGATATTTTCGTGTGTACCTCAAAAGAATAGGGGTTAGGAAAAAATCAAAGTTCCGATTGTTTATCAAGCTTTGACTTTTTTGTTTATTAATGTTTTTCAATTTTCCGATGTGGATCACTTAAGAATAGTTCCCACCCGTTTGTACCTTCGAAATTTTCGTTTGTAACTCAAAGGAATAGGAGTTAGAGAGAAATCAATGTTCCGATTGATTATCAGGCTATAACTTTTTTGTTTATTAATGTTTTTCAATTTTGCGTCGTGGATCTCTTAGGAATCGTTCCCACCCGTATGTTCCTTCGAAATTTTCGTTTGTACCTCAAAGTAATAGGAGTTAGAGGAAAATCAAAGTTCCGATTTTTCATCAGCTTATAACTTTTTTGTTCATTAATATTTTTTCAATTTTCCGTTGCGGATCTCATAAGAATAGATCTCACCCGTTTGTACCTACGAAACTTTCGTTTGTAACTCAAAGGAATAGGAGCTAGAGAGATATCAAAGTTCCGATTGATTATCAGGCTATAACTTTTTTGTTTATTAATATTTTTTCAATTTTCCGATGTGGATCACTTAAGAATAGTTCCCACCCGTTTGTACCTTCGAAATGTTCGTTTGCACCTCAAAGTAATAGGAGTTAGAGAGAAATCAAAGTTCCGATTGTTTATCAAGCTATAACTTTTTTGTTTATTAATATTTTTTCAATTTTCCGATGTGGATCACTTAAGAATAGTTCCCACCCGTTTGTACCTTCGAAATTTTCGTTTGTAACTCAAAGGGATAGGAGCTAGAGAAAAATCACAGTTCCGATTGTTTATCAGGCTATAACTTTTTGTTTTTTAATATTTTTCAATTTTCCGACGCGGATCTCTTAGGAATCGTTCCCACCCGTTTGTACCTTCGAAATTTTCGTTTGTAACTCAAAGGGATAGGAGCTAGAGAAACATCACAGTTCCGATTGTTTATCAGGCTATAACTTTTTGTTTTTTAATATTTTTCAATTTTCCGACGCGGATCTCTTAGGAATCGTTCCCACCCGTTTGTACCTTCGAAATTTTCGTTTGTAACTCAGAGGAATAAAAGTTAGAGAGAACTCAAATCAAAATTTCCAATTTTTTATTAGCTTATAACTTTTTTGTTTATTAATATTTTTTCAATTTTCCAATGTGGATCTCTTAAGAATAGTTCCCACCCGTTTGAACCTTCGAAATTTTCGTTTGCATCTCAAAGGAATAGGAATTCTAGAGACATCAAAGTTCCGATTATTATCAGGCTATAACTTTTTTGTTTATTAATATATTTTTAATTTTCCGACGCGGGTCTCTTAGGTATCGTTCCCACCCGTTTGTACCTTCGAAATTTTCGTTTGTAACTCAAAGGGATAGGAGCTAGAGAGAAATCAAAGTTCCGATTATTATCAGGCTATAACTTTTTTGTTTATTAATATTTTTTTAATTTTCCGATGTGGATCACTTAAGAATAGTTCCCACCCGTTTGTACCTTCGAAATTTTCGTTTGTAACTCAAAGGGATAGGAGCTAGAGAAACATCACAGTTCCGATTGTTTATCAGGCTATAACTTTTTGTTTTTTAATATTTTTCAATTTTCCGACGCGGATCTCTTAGGAATCGTTCCCACCCGTATGTTCCTTCGAAATTTTCGTTTGTACCTCAAAGTAATAGGAGTTAGAGGAAAATCAAAGTTCCGATTTTTCATCAGCTTATAACTTTTTTGTTCATTAATATTTTTTCAATTTTCCGTTGCGGATCTCATAAGAATAGATCTCACCCGTTTGTACCTACGAAACTTTCGTTTGTAACTCAAAGGAATAGGAGCTAGAGAGATATCAAAGTTCCGATTGATTATCAGGCTATAACTTTTTTGTTTATTAATATTTTTTCAATTTTCCAATGTGGATCTCTTAAGATTAGTTCCCACCCGTTTGTACCTTCGATATTTTCGTTTGTACCTCAAAAGAATAGGAATTAGAGAAAAATCAAAGTTCCGATTTTTCATCAGCTTATAACTTTTTTGTTCATTAATATTTTTTCAATTTTCCGACGCGGATCTCTTAGGAATCGTTCCCACCCGTTTGTACCTTCGAAATGTTCGTTTGCACCTCAAAGTAATAGGAGTTAGAGGAAAATCAAAGTTCCGATTGATTATCAGGCTATAACTTTTTTGTTTATTAATGTTTTTCAATTTTGCGTCGTGGATCTCTTAGGAATCGTTCCCACCCGTATGTTCCTTCGAAATTTTCGTTTGTACCTCAAAGTAATAGGAGTTAGAGGAAAATCAAAGTTCCGATTTTTCATCAGCTTATAACTTTTTTGTTCATTAATATTTTTTCAATTTTCCGACGCGGATCTCATAAGAATAGTTCCCACCCGTTTGTACCTTCGAAATTTTCGTTTGTAACTCAAAGTAATAGGAGTTAGAGAGAAATCAATGTTCCGATTGATTATCAGGCTATAACTTTTTTGTTTATTAATGTTTTTCAATTTTGCGTCGTGGATCTCTTAGGAATCGTTCCCACCCGTATGTTCCTTCGAAATTTTCGTTTGTACCTCAAAGTAATAGGAGTTAGAGGAAAATCAAAGTTCCGATTTTTCATCAGCTTATAACTTTTTTGTTCATTAATATTTTTTCAATTTTCCGTTGCGGATCTCATAAGAATAGATCTCACCCGTTTGTACCTACGAAACTTTCGTTTGTAACTCAAAGGAATAGGAGTTAGAGAGAAATCAATGTTCCGATTGATTATCAGGCTATAACTTTTTTGTTTATTAATATTTTTTCAATTTTCCGACGCGGATCTCATAAGAATAGTTCTCACCCGTTTGTACCTTCGAAAATTTCGTTTGTACCTCAAAGGAATAGAAGTTAGAGAGAAATCAAATCAAAGTTTCCAATTCTTTATCAACTTATAACTTTTTTGTTTATTAATATTTTTTCAATTTTCCGACGCGTATTTCTTAAGAATAGTTTCCATCCGTTTCTACCTTCGATATTTTCGTGTGTACCTCAAAAGAATAGGGGTTAGGAAAAAATCAAAGTTCCGATTGTTTATCAAGCTTTGACTTTTTTGTTTATTAATGTTTTTCAATTTTCCGACGCGGATCTCATAACAATCGTTCCCACCCGTATGTGCATTCGAAATTTTCATTTGTACCTCGATGGAATATGAGTTATAGAGAAATCAATATTCCAATTTTTCATCAGCTTATAACTTTTTTGTTCATTAATATTTTTTTAATTTTCCGACGCGGATCTCATGAGAGTAGATCTCACCCGTTTATACCTTCGAAATTTTCGTTTGTATCTCAAAGTAATAGGAGTTAGAGAGAAATCAAAGTTCCGATTGATTATCAGGCTATAACTTTTTTGTTTATTAATATTTTTTCAATTTTATGACGCGTATCTCTTAAGAATAGTTCCCTACCGTTTGTACCTTCAATATTTTCGTTTGTAACTCAAAGGAATAGGAGCTAGAGAGATATCAAAGTTCCGATTGATTATCAGGCTATAACTTTTTTGTTCATTAATATTTTTTCAATTTTCCGACGCGGATCTCTTAGGAATCGTTCCCACCCGTTTGTACCTTCGAAATGTTCGTTTGCACCTCAAAGTAATAGGAGTTAGAGGAAAATCAAAGTTCCGATTGATTATCAGGCTATAACTTTTTTGTTTATTAATGTTTTTCAATTTTGCGTCGTGGATCTCTTAGGAATCGTTCCCACCCGTATGTTCCTTCGAAATTTTCGTTTGTACCTCAAAGTAATAGGAGTTAGAGGAAAATCAAAGTTCCGATTTTTCATCAGCTTATAACTTTTTTGTTCATTAATATTTTTTCAATTTTCCGACGCGGATCTCATAAGAATAGTTCCCACCCGTTTGTACCTTCGAAATTTTCGTTTGTAACTCAAAGGAATAGGAGTTAGAGAGAAATCAATGTTCCGATTGATTATCAGGCTATAACTTTTTTGTTTATTAATATTTTTTCAATTTTCCGACGCGGATCTCATAAGAATAGTTCTCACCCGTTTGTACCTTCGAAAATTTCGTTTGTACCTCAAAGGAATAGAAGTTAGAGAGAAATCAAATCAAAGTTTCCAATTCTTTATCAACTTATAACTTTTTTGTTTATTAATATTTTTTCAATTTTCCGACGCGTATTTCTTAAGAATAGTTTCCATCCGTTTCTACCTTCGATATTTTCGTGTGTACCTCAAAAGAATAGGGGTTAGGAAAAAATCAAAGTTCCGATTGTTTATCAAGCTTTGACTTTTTTGTTTATTAATGTTTTTCAATTTTCCGATGTGGATCTCTTAAGAATAGTTCCCACCCGTTTGTACCTTCGAAATTTTCGTTTGTAACTCAAAGGAATAGGAGTTAGAGAGAAATCAATGTTCCGATTGATTATCAGGCTATAACTTTTTTGTTTATTAATGTTTTTCAATTTTGCGTCGTGGATCTCTTAGGAATCGTTCCCACCCGTATGTTCCTTCGAAATTTTCGTTTGTACCTCAAAGTAATAGGAGTTAGAGGAAAATCAAAGTTCCGATTTTTCATCAGCTTATAACTTTTTTGTTCATTAATATTTTTTCAATTTTCCGTTGCGGATCTCATAAGAATAGATCTCACCCGTTTGTACCTACGAAACTTTCGTTTGTAACTCAAAGGAATAGGAGCTAGAGAGATATCAAAGTTCCGATTGATTATCAGGCTATAACTTTTTTGTTTATTAATATTTTTTCAATTTTCCGATGTGGATCACTTAAGAATAGTTCCCACCCGTTTGTACCTTCGAAATGTTCGTTTGCACCTCAAAGTAATAGGAGTTAGAGAGAAATCAAAGTTCCGATTGTTTATCAAGCTATAACTTTTTTGTTTATTAATATTTTTTCAATTTTCCGATGTGGATCACTTAAGAATAGTTCCCACCCGTTTGTACCTTCGAAATTTTCGTTTGTAACTCAAAGGGATAGGAGCTAGAGAAAAATCACAGTTCCGATTGTTTATCAGGCTATAACTTTTTGTTTTTTAATATTTTTCAATTTTCCGACGCGGATCTCATAAGAATAGTTCCCACCCGTTTGTACCTTCGAAATTTTCGTTTGTAACTCAAAGGAATAGGAGTTAGAGAGAAATCAATGTTCCGATTGATTATCAGGCTATAACTTTTTTGTTTATTAATATTTTTTCAATTTTCCGTTGGGGATCTCATAAGAATAGATCTCACCCGTTTGTACCTACGAAACTTTCGTTTGTAACTCAAAGTAATAGGAGTTAGAGAGAAATCAAAGTTCCGATTGTTTATCAAGCTATAACTTTTTTGTTTATTAATATTTTTTCAATTTTCCGATGTGGATCACTTAAGAATAGTTCCCACCCGTTTGTACCTTCGAAATTTTCGTTTGTAACTCAAAGGGGTAGGAGCTAGAGAAACATCACAGTTCCGATTGTTTATCAGGCTATAACTTTTCGTTTTTTAATATTTTTCAATTTTCCGACGCGGATCTCTTAGGAATCGTTCCCACCCGTTTGTACCTTCGAAATTTTCGTTTGTAACTCAGAGGAATAAAAGTTAGAGAGAACTCAAATCAAAATTTCCAATTTTTTATTAGCTTATAACTTTTTTGTTTATTAATATTTTTTCAATTTTCCAATGTGGATCTCTTAAGAATAGTTCCCACCCGTTTGAACCTTCGAAATTTTCGTTTGCATCTCAAAGGAATAGGAATTCTAGAGACATCAAAGTTCCGATTATTATCAGGCTATAACTTTTTTGTTTATTAATATATTTTTAATTTTCCGACGCGGGTCTCTTAGGTATCGTTCCCACCCGTTTGTACCTTCGAAATTTTCGTTTGTAACTCAAAGGGATAGGAGCTAGAGAGAAATCAAAGTTCCGATTATTATCAGGCTATAACTTTTTTGTTTATTAATATTTTTTTAATTTTCCGATGTGGATCACTTAAGAATAGTTCCCACCCGTTTGTACCTTCGAAATTTTCGTTTGTAACTCAAAGGGATAGGAGCTAGAGAAACATCACAGTTCCGATTGTTTATCAGGCTATAACTTTTTGTTTTTTAATATTTTTCAATTTTCCGACGCGGATCTCTTAGGAATCGTTCCCACCCGTATGTTCCTTCGAAATTTTCGTTTGTACCTCAAAGTAATAGGAGTTAGAGGAAAATCAAAGTTCCGATTTTTCATCAGCTTATAACTTTTTTGTTCATTAATATTTTTTCAATTTTCCGACGCGGATCTCTTAGGAATCGTTCCCACCCGTTTGTACCTTCGAAATGTTCGTTTGCACCTCAAAGTAATAGGAGTTAGAGGAAAATCAAAGTTCCGATTGATTATCAGGCTATAACTTTTTTGTTTATTAATGTTTTTCAATTTTGCGTCGTGGATCTCTTAAGATTAGTTCCCACCCGTATGTTCCTTCGAAATTTTCGTTTGTACCTCAAAGGAATAGGAGCTAGAGAGATATCAAAGTTCCGATTGATTATCAGGCTATAACTTTTTTGTTTATTAATATTTTTTCAATTTTCCGATGTGGATCACTTAAGAATAGTTCCCACCCGTTTGTACCTTCGAAATGTTCGTTTGCACCTCAAAGTAATAGGAGTTAGAGAGAAATCAAAGTTCCGATTGTTTATCAAGCTATAACTTTTTTGTTTATTAATATTTTTTCAATTTTCCGATGTGGATCACTTAAGAATAGTTCCCACCCGTTTGTACCTTCGAAATTTTCGTTTGTAACTCAAAGGGATAGGAGCTAGAGAAAAATCACAGTTCCGATTGTTTATCAGGCTATAACTTTTTGTTTTTTAATATTTTTCAATTTTCCGACGCGGATCTCATAAGAATAGTTCCCACCCGTTTGTACCTTCGAAATTTTCGTTTGTAACTCAAAGGAATAGGAGTTAGAGAGAAATCAATGTTCCGATTGATTATCAGGCTATAACTTTTTTGTTTATTAATATTTTTTCAATTTTCCGTTGGGGATCTCATAAGAATAGATCTCACCCGTTTGTACCTACGAAACTTTCGTTTGTAACTCAAAGTAATAGGAGTTAGAGAGAAATCAAAGTTCCGATTGTTTATCAAGCTATAACTTTTTTGTTTATTAATATTTTTTCAATTTTCCGATGTGGATCACTTAAGAATAGTTCCCACCCGTTTGTACCTTCGAAATTTTCGTTTGTAACTCAAAGGGATAGGAGCTAGAGAAACATCACAGTTCCGATTGTTTATCAGGCTATAACTTTTCGTTTTTTAATATTTTTCAATTTTCCGACGCGGATCTCTTAGGAATCGTTCCCACCCGTTTGTACCTTCGAAATTTTCGTTTGTAACTCAGAGGAATAAAAGTTAGAGAGAACTCAAATCAAAATTTCCAATTTTTTATTAGCTTATAACTTTTTTGTTTATTAATATTTTTTCAATTTTCCAATGTGGATCTCTTAAGAATAGTTCCCACCCGTTTGAACCTTCGAAATTTTCGTTTGCATCTCAAAGGAATAGGAATTCTAGAGACATCAAAGTTCCGATTATTATCAGGCTATAACTTTTTTGTTTATTAATATATTTTTAATTTTCCGACGCGGGTCTCTTAGGTATCGTTCCCACCCGTTTGTACCTTCGAAATTTTCGTTTGTAACTCAAAGGGATAGGAGCTAGAGAGAAATCAAAGTTCCGATTATTATCAGGCTATAACTTTTTTGTTTATTAATATTTTTTTAATTTTCCGATGTGGATCACTTAAGAATAGTTCCCACCCGTTTGTACCTTCGAAATTTTCGTTTGTAACTCAAAGGGATAGGAGCTAGAGAAACATCACAGTTCCGATTGTTTATCAGGCTATAACTTTTTGTTTTTTAATATTTTTCAATTTTCCGACGCGGATCTCTTAGGAATCGTTCCCACCCGTATGTTCCTTCGAAATTTTCGTTTGTACCTCAAAGTAATAGGAGTTAGAGGAAAATCAAAGTTCCGATTTTTCATCAGCTTATAACTTTTTTGTTCATTAATATTTTTTCAATTTTCCGACGCGGATCTCTTAGGAATCGTTCCCACCCGTTTGTACCTTCGAAATGTTCGTTTGCACCTCAAAGTAATAGGAGTTAGAGGAAAATCAAAGTTCCGATTGATTATCAGGCTATAACTTTTTTGTTTATTAATGTTTTTCAATTTTGCGTCGTGGATCTCTTAAGATTAGTTCCCACCCGTATGTTCCTTCGAAATTTTCGTTTGTACCTCAAAGTAATAGGAGTTAGAGGAAAATCAAAGTTCCGATTTTTCATCAGCTTATAACTTTTTTGTTCATTAATATTTTTTCAATTTTCCGACGCGGATCTCATAAGAATAGTTCCCACCCGTTTGTACCTTCGAAATTTTCGTTTGTAACTCAAAGGAATAGGAGTTAGAGAGAAATCAATGTTCCGATTGATTATCAGGCTATAACTTTTTTGTTTATTAATGTTTTTCAATTTTGCGTCGTGGATCTCTTAGGAATCGTTCCCACCCGTATGTTCCTTCGAAATTTTCGTTTGTACCTCAAAGTAATAGGAGTTAGAGGAAAATCAAAGTTCCGATTTTTCATCAGCTTATAACTTTTTTGTTCATTAATATTTTTTCAATTTTCCGTTGCGGATCTCATAAGAATAGATCTCACCCGTTTGTACCTACGAAACTTTCGTTTGTAACTCAAAGGAATAGGAGTTAGAGAGAAATCAAAGTTCCGATTGATTATCAGGCTATAACTTTTTTGTTTATTAATATTTTTTCAATTTTCCGACGCGGATCTCATAAGAATAGTTCTCACCCGTTTGTACCTTCGAAAATTTCGTTTGTACCTCAAAGGAATAGAAGTTAGAGAGAAATCAAATCAAAGTTTCCAATTCTTTATCAACTTATAACTTTTTTGTTTATTAATATTTTTTCAATTTTCCGACGCGTATTTCTTAAGAATAGTTTCCATCCGTTTCTACCTTCGATATTTTCGTGTGTACCTCAAAAGAATAGGGGTTAGGAAAAAATCAAAGTTCCGATTGTTTATCAAGCTTTGACTTTTTTGTTTATTAATGTTTTTCAATTTTCCGACGCGGATCTCATAACAATCGTTCCCACCCGTATGTGCATTCGAAATTTTCATTTGTACCTCGATGGAATATGAGTTATAGAGAAATCAATATTCCAATTTTTCATCAGCTTATAACTTTTTTGTTCATTAATATTTTTTTAATTTTCCGACGCGGATCTCATGAGAGTAGATCTCACCCGTTTATACCTTCGAAATTTTCGTTTGTATCTCAAAGTAATAGGAGTTAGAGAAAAATCAAAGTTCCGATTGATTATCAGGCTATAACTTTTTTGTTTATTAATATTTTTTCAATTTTATGACGCGTATCTCTTAAGAATAGTTCCCTACCGTTTGTACCTTCAATATTTTCGTTTGTAACTCAAAGGAATAGGAGCTAGAGAGATATCAAAGTTCCGATTGATTATCAGGCTATAACTTTTTTGTTTATTAATATTTTTTCAATTTTCCGACGCGGATCTCTTAGGAATCGTTCCCACCCGTTTGTACCTTCGAAATGTTCGTTTGCACCTCAAAGTAATAGGAGTTAGAGGAAAATCAAAGTTCCGATTGATTATCAGGCTATAACTTTTTTGTTTATTAATGTTTTTCAATTTTGCGTCGTGGATCTCTTAGGAATCGTTCCCACCCGTATGTTCCTTCGAAATTTTCGTTTGTACCTCAAAGTAATAGGAGTTAGAGGAAAATCAAAGTTCCGATTTTTCATCAGCTTATAACTTTTTTGTTCATTAATATTTTTTCAATTTTCCGACGCGGATCTCATAAGAATAGTTCCCACCCGTTTGTACCTTCGAAATTTTCGTTTGTAACTCAAAGGAATAGGAGTTAGAGAGAAATCAATGTTCCGATTGATTATCAGGCTATAACTTTTTTGTTTATTAATATTTTTTCAATTTTCCGACGCGGATCTCATAAGAATAGTTCTCACCCGTTTGTACCTTCGAAAATTTCGTTTGTACCTCAAAGGAATAGAAGTTAGAGAGAAATCAAATCAAAGTTTCCAATTCTTTATCAACTTATAACTTTTTTGTTTATTAATATTTTTTCAATTTTCCGACGCGTATTTCTTAAGAATAGTTTCCATCCGTTTCTACCTTCGATATTTTCGTGTGTACCTCAAAAGAATAGGGGTTAGGAAAAAATCAAAGTTCCGATTGTTTATCAAGCTTTGACTTTTTTGTTTATTAATGTTTTTCAATTTTCCGATGTGGATCACTTAAGAATAGTTCCCACCCGTTTGTACCTTCGAAATTTTCGTTTGTAACTCAAAGGAATAGGAGTTAGAGAGAAATCAATGTTCCGATTGATTATCAGGCTATAACTTTTTTGTTTATTAATGTTTTTCAATTTTGCGTCGTGGATCTCTTAGGAATCGTTCCCACCCGTATGTTCCTTCGAAATTTTCGTTTGTACCTCAAAGTAATAGGAGTTAGAGGAAAATCAAAGTTCCGATTTTTCATCAGCTTATAACTTTTTTGTTCATTAATATTTTTTCAATTTTCCGTTGCGGATCTCATAAGAATAGATCTCACCCGTTTGTACCTACGAAACTTTCGTTTGTAACTCAAAGGAATAGGAGCTAGAGAGATATCAAAGTTCCGATTGATTATCAGGCTATAACTTTTTTGTTTATTAATATTTTTTCAATTTTCCGATGTGGATCACTTAAGAATAGTTCCCACCCGTTTGTACCTTCGAAATGTTCGTTTGCACCTCAAAGTAATAGGAGTTAGAGAGAAATCAAAGTTCCGATTGTTTATCAAGCTATAACTTTTTTGTTTATTAATATTTTTTCAATTTTCCGATGTGGATCACTTAAGAATAGTTCCCACCCGTTTGTACCTTCGAAATTTTCGTTTGTAACTCAAAGGGATAGGAGCTAGAGAAAAATCACAGTTCCGATTGTTTATCAGGCTATAACTTTTTGTTTTTTAATATTTTTCAATTTTCCGACGCGGATCTCTTAGGAATCGTTCCCACCCGTTTGTACCTTCGAAATTTTCGTTTGTAACTCAAAGGGATAGGAGCTAGAGAAACATCACAGTTCCGATTGTTTATCAGGCTATAACTTTTTGTTTTTTAATATTTTTAAATTTTCCGACGCGGATCTCTTAGGAATCGTTCCCACCCGTTTGTACCTTCGAAATTTTCGTTTGTAACTCAGAGGAATAAAAGTTAGAGAGAACTCAAATCAAAATTTCCAATTTTTTATTAGCTTATAACTTTTTTGTTTATTAATATTTTTTCAATTTTCCAATGTGGATCTCTTAAGAATAGTTCCCACCCGTTTGAACCTTCGAAATTTTCGTTTGCATCTCAAAGGAATAGGAATTCTAGAGACATCAAAGTTCCGATTATTATCAGGCTATAACTTTTTTGTTTATTAATATATTTTTAATTTTCCGACGCGGGTCTCTTAGGTATCGTTCCCACCCGTTTGTACCTTCGAAATTTTCGTTTGTAACTCAAAGGGATAGGAGCTAGAGAGAAATCAAAGTTCCGATTATTATCAGGCTATAACTTTTTTGTTTATTAATATTTTTTTAATTTTCCGATGTGGATCACTTAAGAATAGTTCCCACCCGTTTGTACCTTCGAAATTTTCGTTTGTAACTCAAAGGGATAGGAGCTAGAGAAACATCACAGTTCCGATTGTTTATCAGGCTATAACTTTTTGTTTTTTAATATTTTTCAATTTTCCGACGCGGATCTCTTAGGAATCGTTCCCACCCGTATGTTCCTTCGAAATTTTCGTTTGTACCTCAAAGTAATAGGAGTTAGAGGAAAATCAAAGTTCCGATTTTTCATCAGCTTATAACTTTTTTGTTCATTAATATTTTTTCAATTTTCCGTTGCGGATCTCATAAGAATAGATCTCACCCGTTTGTACCTACGAAACTTTCGTTTGTAACTCAAAGGAATAGGAGCTAGAGAGATATCAAAGTTCCGATTGATTATCAGGCTATAACTTTTTTGTTTATTAATATTTTTTCAATTTTCCAATGTGGATCTCTTAAGATTAGTTCCCACCCGTTTGTACCTTCGATATTTTCGTTTGTACCTCAAAAGAATAGGAATTAGAGAAAAATCAAAGTTCCGATTTTTCATCAGCTTATAACTTTTTTGTTCATTAATATTTTTTCAATTTTCCGACGCGGATCTCTTAGGAATCGTTCCCACCCGTTTGTACCTTCGAAATTTTCGTTTGTACCTCAAAGTAATAGGAGTTAGAGGAAAATCAAAGTTCCGATTTTTCATCAGCTTATAACTTTTTTGTTCATTAATATTTTTTCAATTTTCCGACGCGGATCTCTTAGGAATCGTTCCCACCCGTATGTTCCTTCGAAATTTTCGTTTGTACCTCAAAGTAATAGGAGTTAGAGGAAAATCAAAGTTCCGATTTTTCTTCAGCTTATAACTTTTTTGTTCATTAATATTTTTTCAATTTTCCGACGCGGATCTCTTAGGAATCGTTCCCACCCGTTTGTACCTTCGAAATGTTCGTTTGCACCTCAAAGTAATAGGAGTTAGAGGAAAATCAAAGTTCCGATTGATTATCAGGCTATAACTTTTTTGTTTATTAATGTTTTTCAATTTTGCGTCGTGGATCTCTTAAGATTAGTTCCCACCCGTATGTTCCTTCGAAATTTTCGTTTGTACCTCAAAGTAATAGGAGTTAGAGGAAAATCAAAGTTCCGATTTTTCATCAGCTTATAACTTTTTTGTTCATTAATATTTTTTCAATTTTCCGACGCGGATCTCATAAGAATAGTTCCCACCCGTTTGTACCTTCGAAATTTTCGTTTGTAACTCAAAGGAATAGGAGTTAGAGAGAAATCAATGTTCCGATTGATTATCAGGCTATAACTTTTTTGTTTATTAATGTTTTTCAATTTTGCGTCGTGGATCTCTTAGGAATCGTTCCCACCCGTATGTTCCTTCGAAATTTTCGTTTGTACCTCAAAGTAATAGGAGTTAGAGGAAAATCAAAGTTCCGATTTTTCATCAGCTTATAACTTTTTTGTTCATTAATATTTTTTCAATTTTCCGTTGCGGATCTCATAAGAATAGATCTCACCCGTTTGTACCTACGAAACTTTCGTTTGTAACTCAAAGGAATAGGAGTTAGAGAGAAATCAATGTTCCGATTGATTATCAGGCTATAACTTTTTTGTTTATTAATATTTTTTCAATTTTCCGACGCGGATCTCATAAGAATAGTTCTCACCCGTTTGTACCTTCGAAAATTTCGTTTGTACCTCAAAGGAATAGAAGTTAGAGAGAAATCAAATCAAAGTTTCCAATTCTTTATCAACTTATAACTTTTTTGTTTATTAATATTTTTTCAATTTTCCGACGCGTATTTCTTAAGAATAGTTTCCATCCGTTTCTACCTTCGATATTTTCGTGTGTACCTCAAAAGAATAGGGGTTAGGAAAAAATCAAAGTTCCGATTGTTTATCAAGCTTTGACTTTTTTGTTTATTAATGTTTTTCAATTTTCCGACGCGGATCTCATAACAATCTTTCCCACCCGTATGTGCATTCGAAATTTTCATTTGTACCTCGATGGAATATGAGTTATAGAGAAATCAATATTCCAATTTTTCATCAGCTTATAACTTTTTTGTTCATTAATATTTTTTTAATTTTCCGACGCGGATCTCATGAGAGTAGATCTCACCCGTTTATACCTTCGAAATTTTCGTTTGTATCTCAAAGTAATAGGAGTTAGAGAAAAATCAAAGTTCCGATTGATTATCAGGCTATAACTTTTTTGTTTATTAATATTTTTTCAATTTTATGACGCGTATCTCTTAAGAATAGTTCCCTACCGTTTGTACCTTCAATATTTTCGTTTGTAACTCAAAGGAATAGGAGCTAGAGAGATATCAAAGTTCCGATTGATTATCAGGCTATAACTTTTTTGTTCATTAATATTTTTTCAATTTTCCGACGCGGATCTCTTAGGAATCGTTCCCACCCGTTTGTACCTTCGAAATGTTCGTTTGCACCTCAAAGTAATAGGAGTTAGAGGAAAATCAAAGTTCCGATTGATTATCAGGCTATAACTTTTTTGTTTATTAATGTTTTTCAATTTTGCGTCGTGGATCTCTTAGGAATCGTTCCCACCCGTATGTTCCTTCGAAATTTTCGTTTGTACCTCAAAGTAATAGGAGTTAGAGAAAAATCAAAGTTCCGATTTTTCATCAGCTTATAACTTTTTTGTTCATTAATATTTTTTCAATTTTCCGACGCGGATCTCATAAGAATAGTTCCCACCCGTTTGTACCTTCGAAATTTTCGTTTGTAACTCAAAGGAATAGGAGTTAGAGAGAAATCAATGTTCCGATTGATTATCAGGCTATAACTTTTTTGTTTATTAATATTTTTTCAATTTTCCGACGCGGATCTCATAAGAATAGTTCTCACCCGTTTGTACCTTCGAAAATTTCGTTTGTACCTCAAAGGAATAGAAGTTAGAGAGAAATCAAATCAAAGTTTCCAATTCTTTATCAACTTATAACTTTTTTGTTTATTAATATTTTTTCAATTTTCCGACGCGTATTTCTTAAGAATAGTTTCCATCCGTTTCTACCTTCGATATTTTCGTGTGTACCTCAAAAGAATAGGGGTTAGGAAAAAATCAAAGTTCCGATTGTTTATCAAGCTTTGACTTTTTTGTTTATTAATGTTTTTCAATTTTCCGATGTGGATCACTTAAGAATAGTTCCCACCCGTTTGTACCTTCGAAATTTTCGTTTGTAACTCAAAGGAATAGGAGTTAGAGAGAAATCAATGTTCCGATTGATTATCAGGCTATAACTTTTTTGTTTATTAATGTTTTTCAATTTTGCGTCGTGGATCTCTTAGGAATCGTTCCCACCCGTATGTTCCTTCGAAATTTTCGTTTGTACCTCAAAGTAATAGGAGTTAGAGGAAAATCAAAGTTCCGATTTTTCATCAGCTTATAACTTTTTTGTTCATTAATATTTTTTCAATTTTCCGTTGCGGATCTCATAAGAATAGATCTCACCCGTTTGTACCTACGAAACTTTCGTTTGTAACTCAAAGGAATAGGAGTTAGAGAGAAATCAATGTTCCGATTGATTATCAGGCTATAACTTTTTTGTTTATTAATATTTTTTCAATTTTCCGACGCGGATCTCATAAGAATAGTTCTCACCCGTTTGTACCTTCGAAAATTTCGTTTGTACCTCAAAGGAATAGAAGTTAGAGAGAAATCAAATCAAAGTTTCCAATTCTTTATCAACTTATAACTTTTTTGTTTATTAATATTTTTTCAATTTTCCGACGCGTATTTCTTAAGAATAGTTTCCATCCGTTTCTACCTTCGATATTTTCGTGTGTACCTCAAAAGAATAGGGGTTAGGAAAAAATCAAAGTTCCGATTGTTTATCAAGCTTTGACTTTTTTGTTTATTAATGTTTTTCAATTTTCCGACGCGGATCTCATAACAATCGTTCCCACCCGTATGTGCATTCGAAATTTTCATTTGTACCTCGATGGAATATGAGTTATAGAGAAATCAATATTCCAATTTTTCATCAGCTTATAACTTTTTTGTTCATTAATATTTTTTTAATTTTCCGACGCGGATCTCATGAGAGTAGATCTCACCCGTTTATACCTTCGAAATTTTCGTTTGTATCTCAAAGTAATAGGAGTTAGAGAAAAATCAAAGTTCCGATTGATTATCAGGCTATAACTTTTTTGTTTATTAATATTTTTTCAATTTTATGACGCGTATCTCTTAAGAATAGTTCCCTACCGTTTGTACCTTCAATATTTTCGTTTGTAACTCAAAGGAATAGGAGCTAGAGAGATATCAAAGTTCCGATTGATTATCAGGCTATAACTTTTTTGTTCATTAATATTTTTTCAATTTTCCGACGCGGATCTCTTAGGAATCGTTCCCACCCGTTTGTACCTTCGAAATGTTCGTTTGCACCTCAAAGTAATAGGAGTTAGAGGAAAATCAAAGTTCCGATTGATTATCAGGCTATAACTTTTTTGTTTATTAATGTTTTTCAATTTTGCGTCGTGGATCTCTTAGGAATCGTTCCCACCCGTATGTTCCTTCGAAATTTTCGTTTGTACCTCAAAGTAATAGGAGTTAGAGGAAAATCAAAGTTCCGATTTTTCATCAGCTTATAACTTTTTTGTTCATTAATATTTTTTCAATTTTCCGACGCGGATCTCATAAGAATAGTTCCCACCCGTTTGTACCTTCGAAATTTTCGTTTGTAACTCAAAGGAATAGGAGTTAGAGAGAAATCAATGTTCCGATTGATTATCAGGCTATAACTTTTTTGTTTATTAATATTTTTTCAATTTTCCGACGCGGATCTCATAAGAATAGTTCTCACCCGTTTGTACCTTCGAAAATTTCGTTTGTACCTCAAAGGAATAGAAGTTAGAGAGAAATCAAATCAAAGTTTCCAATTCTTTATCAACTTATAACTTTTTTGTTTATTAATATTTTTTCAATTTTCCGACGCGTATTTCTTAAGAATAGTTTCCATCCGTTTCTACCTTCGATATTTTCGTGTGTACCTCAAAAGAATAGGGGTTAGGAAAAAATCAAAGTTCCGATTGTTTATCAAGCTTTGACTTTTTTGTTTATTAATGTTTTTCAATTTTCCGATGTGGATCACTTAAGAATAGTTCCCACCCGTTTGTACCTTCGAAATTTTCGTTTGTAACTCAAAGGAATAGGAGTTAGAGAGAAATCAATGTTCCGATTGATTATCAGGCTATAACTTTTTTGTTTATTAATGTTTTTCAATTTTGCGTCGTGGATCTCTTAGGAATCGTTCCCACCCGTATGTTCCTTCGAAATTTTCGTTTGTACCTCAAAGTAATAGGAGTTAGAGGAAAATCAAAGTTCCGATTTTTCATCAGCTTATAACTTTTTTGTTCATTAATATTTTTTCAATTTTCCGTTGCGGATCTCATAAGAATAGATCTCACCCGTTTGTACCTACGAAACTTTCGTTTGTAACTCAAAGGAATAGGAGCTAGAGAGATATCAAAGTTCCGATTGATTATCAGGCTATAACTTTTTTGTTTATTAATATTTTTTCAATTTTCCGATGTGGATCACTTAAGAATAGTTCCCACCCGTTTGTACCTTCGAAATGTTCGTTTGCACCTCAAAGTAATAGGAGTTAGAGAGAAATCAAAGTTCCGATTGTTTATCAAGCTATAACTTTTTTGTTTATTAATATTTTTTCAATTTTCCGATGTGGATCACTTAAGAATAGTTCCCACCCGTTTGTACCTTCGAAATTTTCGTTTGTAACTCAAAGGGATAGGAGCTAGAGAAAAATCACAGTTCCGATTGTTTATCAGGCTATAACTTTTTGTTTTTTAATATTTTTCAATTTTCCGACGCGGATCTCTTAGGAATCGTTCCCACCCGTTTGTACCTTCGAAATTTTCGTTTGTAACTCAAAGGGATAGGAGCTAGAGAGACATCACAGTTCCGATTGTTTATCAGGCTATAACTTTTTGTTTTTTAATATTTTTCAATTTTCCGACGCGGATCTCTTAGGAATCGTTCCCACCCGTTTGTACCTTCGAAATTTTCGTTTGTAACTCAGAGGAATAAAAGTTAGAGAGAACTCAAATCAAAATTTCCAATTTTTTATTAGCTTATAACTTTTTTGTTTATTAATATTTTTTCAATTTTCCAATGTGGATCTCTTAAGAATAGTTCCCACCCGTTTGAACCTTCGAAATTTTCGTTTGCATCTCAAAGGAATAGGAATTCTAGAGACATCAAAGTTCCGATTATTATCAGGCTATAACTTTTTTGTTTATTAATATATTTTTAATTTTCCGACGCGGGTCTCTTAGGTATCGTTCCCACCCGTTTGTACCTTCGAAATTTTCGTTTGTAACTCAAAGGGATAGGAGCTAGAGAGAAATCAAAGTTCCGATTATTATCAGGCTATAACTTTTTTGTTTATTAATATTTTTTTAATTTTCCGATGTGGATCACTTAAGAATAGTTCCCACCCGTTTGTACCTTCGAAATTTTCGTTTGTAACTCAAAGGGATAGGAGCTAGAGAAACATCACAGTTCCGATTGTTTATCAGGCTATAACTTTTTGTTTTTTAATATTTTTCAATTTTCCGACGCGGATCTCTTAGGAATCGTTCCCACCCGTATGTTCCTTCGAAATTTTCGTTTGTACCTCAAAGTAATAGGAGTTAGAGGAAAATCAAAGTTCCGATTTTTCATCAGCTTATAACTTTTTTGTTCATTAATATTTTTTCAATTTTCCGTTGCGGATCTCATAAGAATAGATCTCACCCGTTTGTACCTACGAAACTTTCGTTTGTAACTCAAAGGAATAGGAGCTAGAGAGATATCAAAGTTCCGATTGATTATCAGGCTATAACTTTTTTGTTTATTAATATTTTTTCAATTTTCCGATGTGGATCACTTAAGAATAGTTCCCACCCGTTTGTACCTTCGAAATGTTCGTTTGCACCTCAAAGTAATAGGAGTTAGAGAGAAATCAAAGTTCCGATTGTTTATCAAGCTATAACTTTTTTGTTTATTAATATTTTTTCAATTTTCCGATGTGGATCACTTAAGAATAGTTCCCACCCGTTTGTACCTTCGAAATTTTCGTTTGTAACTCAAAGGGATAGGAGCTAGAGAAAAATCACAGTTCCGATTGTTTATCAGGCTATAACTTTTTGTTTTTTAATATTTTTCAATTTTCCGACGCGGATCTCTTAGGAATCGTTCCCACCCGTTTGTACCTTCGAAATTTTCGTTTGTAACTCAAAGGGATAGGAGCTAGAGAAAAATCACAGTTCCGATTGTTTATCAGGCTATAACTTTTTGTTTTTTAATATTTTTCAATTTTCCGACGCGGATCTCTTAGGAATCGTTCCCACCCGTTTGTACCTTCGAAATTTTCGTTTGTAACTCAGAGGAATAAAAGTTAGAGAGAACTCAAATCAAAATTTCCAATTTTTTATTAGCTTATAACTTTTTTGTTTATTAATATTTTTTCAATTTTCCAATGTGGATCTCTTAAGAATAGTTCCCACCCGTTTGAACCTTCGAAATTTTCGTTTGCATCTCAAAGGAATAGGAATTCTAGAGACATCAAAGTTCCGATTATTATCAGGCTATAACTTTTTTGTTTATTAATATATTTTTAATTTTCCGACGCGGGTCTCTTAGGTATCGTTCCCACCCGTTTGTACCTTCGAAATTTTCGTTTGTAACTCAAAGGGATAGGAGCTAGAGAGAAATCAAAGTTCCGATTATTATCAGGCTATAACTTTTTTGTTTATTAATATTTTTTTAATTTTCCGATGTGGATCACTTAAGAATAGTTCCCACCCGTTTGTACCTTCGAAATTTTCGTTTGTAACTCAAAGGGATAGGAGCTAGAGAAACATCACAGTTCCGATTGTTTATCAGGCTATAACTTTTTGTTTTTTAATATTTTTCAATTTTCCGACGCGGATCTCTTAGGAATCGTTCCCACCCGTATGTTCCTTCGAAATTTTCGTTTGTACCTCAAAGTAATAGGAGTTAGAGGAAAATCAAAGTTCCGATTTTTCATCAGCTTATAACTTTTTTGTTCATTAATATTTTTTCAATTTTCCGTTGCGGATCTCATAAGAATAGATCTCACCCGTTTGTACCTACGAAACTTTCGTTTGTAACTCAAAGGAATAGGAGCTAGAGAGATATCAAAGTTCCGATTGATTATCAGGCTATAACTTTTTTGTTTATTAATATTTTTTCAATTTTCCAATGTGGATCTCTTAAGATTAGTTCCCACCCGTTTGTACCTTCGATATTTTCGTTTGTACCTCAAAAGAATAGGAATTAGAGAAAAATCAAAGTTCCGATTTTTCACCAGCTTATAACTTTTTTGTTCATTAATATTTTTTCAATTTTCCGACGCGGATCTCTTAGGAATCGTTCCCACCCGTTTGTACCTTCGAAATGTTCGTTTGCACCTCAAAGTAATAGGAGTTAGAGGAAAATCAAAGTTCCGATTGATTATCAGGCTATAACTTTTTTGTTTATTAATGTTTTTCAATTTTGCGTCGTGGATCTCTTAGGAATCGTTCCCACCCGTATGTTCCTTCGAAATTTTCGTTTGTACCTCAAAGTAATAGGAGTTAGAGGAAAATCAAAATTCCGATTTTTCATCAGCTTATAACTTTTTTGTTCATTAATATTTTTTCAATTTTCCGACGCGGATCTCATAAGAATAGTTCCCACCCGTTTGTACCTTCGAAATTTTCGTTTGTAACTCAAAGGAATAGGAGTTAGAGAGAAATCAATGTTCCGATTGATTATCAGGCTATAACTTTTTTGTTTATTAATATTTTTTCAATTTTCCGACGCGGATCTCATAAGAATAGTTCTCACCCGTTTGTACCTTCGAAAATTTCGTTTGTACCTCAAAGGAATAGAAGTTAGAGAGAAATCAAATCAAAGTTTCCAATTCTTTATCAACTTATAACTTTTTTGTTTATTAATATTTTTTCAATTTTCCGACGCGTATTTCTTAAGAATAGTTTCCATCCGTTTCTACCTTCGATATTTTCGTGTGTACCTCAAAAGAATAGGGGTTAGGAAAAAATCAAAGTTCCGATTGTTTATCAAGCTTTGACTTTTTTGTTTATTAATGTTTTTCAATTTTCCGACGCGGATCTCATAACAATCGTTCCCACCCGTATGTGCATTCGAAATTTTCATTTGTACCTCGATGGAATATGAGTTATAGAGAAATCAATATTCCAATTTTTCATCAGCTTATAACTTTTTTGTTCATTAATATTTTTTTAATTTTCCGACGCGGATCTCATGAGAGTAGATCTCACCCGTTTATACCTTCGAAATTTTCGTTTGTATCTCAAAGTAATAGGAGTTAGAGAGAAATCAAAGTTCCGATTGATTATCAGGCTATAACTTTTTTGTTTATTAATATTTTTTCAATTTTATGACGCGTATCTCTTAAGAATAGTTCCCTACCGTTTGTACCTTCAATATTTTCGTTTGTAACTCAAAGGAATAGGAGCTAGAGAGATATCAAAGTTCCGATTGATTATCAGGCTATAACTTTTTTGTTCATTAATATTTTTTCAATTTTCCGACGCGGATCTCTTAGGAATCGTTCCCACCCGTTTGTACCTTCGAAATTTTCGTTTGCACCTCAAAGTAATAGGAGTTAGAGGAAAATCAAAGTTCCGATTGATTATCAGGCTATAACTTTTTTGTTTATTAATGTTTTTCAATTTTGCGTCGTGGATCTCTTAGGAATCGTTCCCACCCGTATGTTCCTTCGAAATTTTCGTTTGTACCTCAAAGTAATAGGAGTTAGAGGAAAATCAAAGTTCCGATTTTTCATCAGCTTATAACTTTTTTGTTCATTAATATTTTTTCAATTTTCCGACGCGGATCTCATAAGAATAGTTCCCACCCGTTTGTACCTTCGAAATTTTCGTTTGTAACTCAAAGGAATAGGAGTTAGAGAGAAATCAATGTTCCGATTGATTATCAGGCTATAACTTTTTTGTTTATTAATATTTTTTCAATTTTCCGACGCGGATCTCATAAGAATAGTTCTCACCCGTTTGTACCTTCGAAAATTTCGTTTGTACCTCAAAGGAATAGAAGTTAGAGAGAAATCAAATCAAAGTTTCCAATTCTTTATCAACTTATAACTTTTTTGTTTATTAATATTTTTTCAATTTTCCGACGCGTATTTCTTAAGAATAGTTTCCATCCGTTTCTACCTTCGATATTTTCGTGTGTACCTCAAAGTAATAGGGGTTAGGAAAAAATCAAAGTTCCGATTGTTTATCAAGCTTTGACTTTTTTGTTTATTAATGTTTTTCAATTTTCCGATGTGGATCACTTAAGAATAGTTCCCACCCGTTTGTACCTTCGAAATTTTCGTTTGTAACTCAAAGGAATAGGAGTTAGAGAGAAATCAATGTTCCGATTGATTATCAGGCTATAACTTTTTTGTTTATTAATGTTTTTCAATTTTGCGTCGTGGATCTCTTAGGAATCGTTCCCACCCGTTTGTACCTACGAAACTTTCGTTTGTAACTCAAAGTAATAGGAGTTAGAGAGAAATCAAAGTTCCGATTGTTTATCAGGCTATAACTTTTTGTTTTTTAATATTTTTCAATTTTCCGATGTGGATCACTTAAGAATAGTTCCCACCCGTTTGTACCTTCGAAATTTTCGTTTGTAACTCAAAGGGATAGGAGCTAGAGAAACATCACAGTTCCGATTGTTTATCAGGCTATAACTTTTTGTTTTTTAATATTTTTCAATTTTCCGACGCGGATCTCTTAGGAATCGTTCCCACCCGTTTGTACCTTCGAAATTTTCGTTTGTAACTCAAAGGGATAGGAGCTAGAGAAACATCACAGTTCCGATTGTTTATCAGGCTATAACTTTTTGTTTTTTAATATTTTTCAATTTTCCGACGCGGATCTCATAAGAATAGTTCCCACCCGTTTGTACCTTCGAAATTTTCGTTTGTAACTCAGAGGAATAGAAGTTAGAGAGAAATCAAATCAAAATTTCCAATTTTTTATCAGCTTATAACTTTTTTGTTTATTAATATTTTTTCAATTTTCCGACGCGGATCTCTTAGGAATCGTTCCCACCCGTTTGTACCTTCGAAATTTTCGTTTGTAACTCAAAGGGATAGGAGCTAGAGAAACATCACAGTTCCGATTGTTTATCAGGCTATAACTTTTTGTTTTTTAATATTTTTCAATTTTCCGATGTGGATCACTTAAGAATAGTTCCCACCCGTTTGTACCTTCGAAATTTTCGTTTGTAACTCAAAGGGATAGGAGCTAGAGAAACATCACAGTTCCGATTGTTTATCAGGCTATAACTTTTTGTTTTTTAATATTTTTCAATTTTCCGACGCGGATCTCATAAGAATAGTTCCCACCCGTTTGTACCTTCGAAATTTTCGTTTGTAACTCAAAGGGATAGGAGCTAGAGAGAAATCAAAGTTCCGATTATTATCAGGCTATAACTTTTTTGTTTATTAATATTTTTTAAATTTTCCGACGCGTATCTCTTAAGAATAGTTTCCATCCGTTTCTACCTTCGATATTTTCGTTTGTACCTCAAAAGAATAGGAGTTAGAGAGAAATCAAAGTTCCGATTGATTATCAGGCTATAACTTTTTTGTTCATTATTATTTTTTCAATTTTCCGACGCGGATCTCATAAGAATAGTTCCCACCCGTTTGTACCTTCGAAATTTTCGATTGTAACTCAAAGGAATAGGAGTTAGAGAGAAATCAAAGTTCCTTTTGATTATCAGGCTATAACTTTTTTGTTCATTATTATTTTTTCAATTTTCCTACGCGGATCTCATAAGAATAGTTCCCACCCGTTTGTACCTTCGAAATTTTCGTTTGTAACTCAGAGGAATAGAAGTTAGAGAGAAATCAAATCAAAATTTCCAATTTTTTATCAGCTTATAACTTTTTTGTTTATTAATATTTTTTCAATTTTCCGATGCGGATCTCATAAGTATAGATCTCACCCGTTGTACCTTCGAAATTTTCGTTTGTAACTCAGAGGAATAAAAGTTAGAGAGAAATCAAATCAAAATTTCCAATTTTTTATCAGCTTATAACTTTTTTGTTCATTAATATTTTTTCAATTTTCCGACGCGGATCTCATAAGAATAGTTCCCACCCGTTTGTACCTTCGAAATTTTCGTTTGTAACTCAAAGGAATAGGAGTTCTAGAGAAATCAAAGTTCCGACTGATTATCAGGGTATAACTTTTTTGTTTATTATTATTTTTTCAATTTTCCGGAGCGTATCTCTTAAGAATAGTTTCCATCTGTTTCTACCTTCGATATTTTCGTTTGTAACTTAAAGGAATAGGAGTTAGAGAGAAATCAAAGTTCCGATTGATTATCAGGCTATAACTTTTTTGTTTATTAATATTTTTTTAATTTTCCGATGTGGATCACTTAAGAATAGTTCCCACCCGTTTGTACCTTCGAAATTTTCGTTTGTAACTCAAAGGGATAGGAGCTAGAGAAACATCACAGTTCCGATTGTTTATCAGGCTATAACTTTTTGTTTTTTAATATTTTTCAATTTTCCGACGCGGATCTCTTAGGAATCGTTCCCACCCGTTTGTACCTTCGAAATTTTCGTTTGTAACTCAGAGGAATAAAAGTTAGAGAGAAATCAAATCAAAATTTCCAATTTTTATTAGCTTATAACTTTTTTGTTTATTAATATTTTTTCAATTTTCCAATGTGGATCTCTTAAGAATAGTTCCCACCCGTTTGTACCTTCGATATTTTCGTTTGTACCTCAAAAGAATAGGAATTAGAGAAAAATCAAAGTTCCGATTTTTCATCAGCTTATAACTTTTTTGTTCATTAATATTTTTTCAATTTTCCGACGCGGATCTCATAAGAATAGTTCCCACACGTTTGTACCTTCGAAATTTTCGTTTGTAACTCAAAGGAATAGGAGTTAGAGAGAAATCAAAGTTCCTTTTGTTTATCAGCTTATAACTTTTTTGTTCATTAATATTTTTTCAATTTTCCGACGCGGATCTCATAAGAATAGTTCCCACCCGTTTGTACCTTCGAAATTTTCGTTTGTAACTCAAAGGAATAGGAGTTAGAGAGAAATCAATGTTCCGATTGATTATCAGGCTATAACTTTTTTGTTTATTAATGTTTTTCAATTTTGCGTCGTGGATCTCTTAGGAATCGTTCCCACCCGTATGTTCCTTCGAAATTTTCGTTTGTACCTCAAAGTAATAGGAGTTAGAGGAAAATCAAAGTTCCGATTTTTCATCAGCTTATAACTTTTTTGTTCATTAATATTTTTTCAATTTTCCGTTGCGGATCTCATAAGAATAGATCTCACCCGTTTGTACCTACGAAACTTTCGTTTGTAACTCAAAGGAATAGGAGCTAGAGAGATATCAAAGTTCCGATTGATTATCAGGCTATAACTTTTTTGTTTATTAATATTTTTTCAATTTTCCGATGTGGATCACTTAAGAATAGTTCCCACCCGTTTGTACCTTCGAAATGTTCGTTTGCACCTCAAAGTAATAGGAGTTAGAGGGAAATCAAAGTTCCGATTGTTTATCAAGCTATAACTTTTTTGTTTATTAATATTTTTTCAATTTTCCGATGTGGATCACTTAAGAATAGTTCCCACCCGTTTGTACCTTCGAAATTTTCGTTTGTAACTCAAAGGAATAGGAGTTAGAGAGAAATCAATGTTCCGATGGATTATCAGGCTATAACTTTTTTGTTTATTAATGTTTTTCAATTTTGCGTCGTGGATCTCTTAATAATCGTTCCCACCCGTATGTTCCTTCGAAATTTTCGTTTGTACCTCAAAGTAATAGGAGTTAGAGGAAAATCAAAGTTCCGATTTTTCATCAGCTTATAACTTTTTTGTTCATTAATATTTTTTCAATTTTCCGTTGCGGATCTCATAAGAATAGATCTCACCCGTTTGTACCTACGAAACTTTCGTTTGTAACTCAAAGGAATAGGAGCTAGAGAGATATCAAAGTTCCGATTGATTATCAGGCTATAACTTTTTTGTTTATTAATATTTTTTCAATTTTCCAATGTGGATCTCTTAAGATTAGTTCCCACCCGTTTGTACCTTCGATATTTTCGTTTGTACCTCAAAAGAATAGGAATTAGAGAAAAATCAAAGTTCCGATTTTTCATCAGCTTATAACTTTTTTGTTCATTAATATTTTTTCAATTTTCCGACGCGGATCTCTTAGGAATCGTTCCCACCCGTTTGTACCTTCGAAATGTTCGTTTGCACCTCAAAGTAATAGGAGTTAGAGGAAAATCAAAGTTCCGATTGATTATCAGGCTATAACTTTTTTGTTTATTAATGTTTTTCAATTTTGCGTCGTGGATCTCTTAGGAATCGTTCCCACCCGTATGTTCCTTCGAAATTTTCGTTTGTACCTCAAAGTAATAGGAGTTAGAGGAAAATCAAAGTTCCGATTTTTCATCAGCTTATAACTTTTTTGTTCATTAATATTTTTTCAATTTTCCGACGCGGATCTCATAAGAATAGTTCCCACCCGTTTGTACCTTCGAAATTTTCGTTTGTAACTCAAAGGAATAGGAGTTAGAGAGAAATCAAAGTTCCGATTGATTATCAGGCTATAACTTTTTTGTTTATTAATATTTTTTCAATTTTCCGACGCGGATCTCATAAGAATAGTTCTCACCCGTTTGTACCTTCGAAAATTTCGTTTGTACCTCAAAGGAATAGAAGTTAGAGAGAAATCAAATCAAAGTTTCCAATTCTTTATCAACTTATAACTTTTTTGTTTATTAATATTTTTTCAATTTTCCGACGCGTATTTCTTAAGAATAGTTTCCATCCGTTTCTACCTTCGATATTTTCGTGTGTACCTCAAAAGAATAGGGGTTAGGAAAAAATCAAAGTTCCGATTGTTTATCAAGCTTTGACTTTTTTGTTTATTAATGTTTTTCAATTTTCCGACGCGGATCTCATAACAATCGTTCCCACCCGTATGTGCATTCGAAATTTTCATTTGTACCTCGATGGAATATGAGTTATAGAGAAATCAATATTCCAATTTTTCATCAGCTTATAACTTTTTTGTTCATTAATATTTTTTTAATTTTCCGACGCGGATCTCATGAGAGTAGATCTCACCCGTTTATACCTTCGAAATTTTCGTTTGTATCTCAAAGTAATAGGAGTTAGAGAGAAATCAAAGTTCCGATTGATTATCAGGCTATAACTTTTTTGTTTATTAATATTTTTTCAATTTTATGACGCGTATCTCTTAAGAATAGTTCCCTACCGTTTGTACCTTCAATATTTTCGATTGTACCTCAAAGGAATAGGAGCTAGAGAAAAATCAAAGTTCCGATTGTTTATCAGGCTATAACTTTTTGTTTTTTAATACTTTTAAATTTTCCGACGCGAATCTCTTAGGAATCGTTCCCACCCGTTTGTACCTTCGAAATTTTCGTTTGTAACTCAAAGGAATAGGAGTTAGAGAGAAATCAAAGTTCCTTTTGATTATCAGGCTATAACTTTTTTGTTCATTATTATTTTTTCAATTTTCCTACGCGGATCTCATAAGAATAGTTCCCACCCGTTTGTACCTTCGAAATTTTCGTTTGTAACTCAGAGGAATAGAAGTTAGAGAGAAATCAAATCAAAATTTCCAATTTTTTATCAGCTTATAACTTTTTTGTTTATTAATATTTTTTCAATTTTCCGATGCGGATCTCATAAGTATAGATCTCACCCGTTGTACCTTCGAAATTTTCGTTTGTAACTCAGAGGAATAAAAGTTAGAGAGAAATCAAATCAAAATTTCCAATTTTTTATCAGCTTATAACTTTTTTGTTCATTAATATTTTTTCAATTTTCCGACGCGGATCTTATAAGAATAGTTCCCACCCGTTTGTACCTTCGAAATTTTCGTTTGTAACTCAAAGGAATAGGAATTCTAGAGAAATCAAAGTTCCGACTGATTATCAGGGTATAACTTTTTTGTTTATTATTATTTTTTCAATTTTCCGGAGCGTATCTCTTAAGAATAGTTTCCATCTGTTTCTACCTTCGATATTTTCGTTTGTAACTCAAAGGAATAGGAGTTAGAGAGAAATCAAAGTTCCGATTGATTATCAGGCTATAACTTTTTTGTTTATTAATATTTTTTTAATTTTCCGATGTGGATCACTTAAGAATAGTTCCCACCCGTTTGTACCTTCGAAATTTTCGTTTGTAACTCAAAGGGATAGGAGCTAGAGAAACATCACAGTTCCGATTGTTTATCAGGCTATAACTTTTTTTTTTTTATTATTTTTCAATTTTCCGACGCGGATCTCTTAGGAATCGTTCCCACCCGTTTGTACCTTCGAAATTTTCGTTTGTAACTCAGAGGAATAAAAGTTAGAGAGAAATCAAATCAAAATTTCCAATTTTTATTAGCTTATAACTTTTTTGTTTATTAATATTATTTCAATTTTCCAATGTGGATCTCTTAAGAATAGTTCCCACCCGTTTGTACCTTCGATATTTTCGTTTGTACCTCAAAAGAATAGGAATTAGAGAAAAATCAAAGTTCCGATTTTTCATCAGCTTATAACTTTTTTGTTCATTAATATTTTTTCAATTTTCCGACGCGGATCTCATAAGAATAGTTCCCACACGTTTGTACCTTCGAAATTTTCGTTTGTAACTCAAAGGAATAGGAGTTAGAGAGAAATCAATGTTCCGATTGATTATCAGGCTATAACTTTTTTGTTTATTAATGTTTTTCAATTTTGCGTCGTGGATCTCTTAGGAATCGTTCCCACCCGTATGTTCCTTCGAAATTTTCGTTTGTACCTCAAAGTAATAGGAGTTAGAGGAAAATCAAAGTTCCGATTTTTCATCAGCTTATAACTTTTTTGTTCATTAATATTTTTTCAATTTTCCGTTGCGGATCTCATAAGAATAGATCTCACCCGTTTGTACCTACGAAACTTTCGTTTGTAACTCAAAGGAATAGGAGCTAGAGAGATATCAAAGTTCCGATTGATTATCAGGCTATAACTTTTTTGTTTATTAATATTTTTTCAATTTTCCGATGTGGATCTCTTAAGATTAGTTCCCACCCGTTTATACCTTCGAAATTTTCGTTTGTATCTCAAAGTAATAGGAGTTAGAGAGAAATCAAAGTTCCGATTGATTATCAGGCTATAACTTTTTTGTTTATTAATATTTTTTCAATTTTATGACGCGTATCTCTTAAGAATAGTTCCCTACCGTTTGTACCTTCAATATTTTCGATTGTACCTCAAAGGAATAGGAGCTAGAGAAAAATCAAAGTTCCGATTGTTTATCAGGCTATAACTTTTTGTTTTTTAATACTTTTAAATTTTCCGACGCGGATCTCTTAGGAATCGTTCCCACCCGTTTGTACCTTCGAAATTTTCGATTGTAACTCAAAGGAATAGGAGTTAGAGAGAAATCAAAGTTCCTTTTGATTATCAGGCTATAACTTTTTTGTTCATTATTATTTTTTCAATTTTCCTACGCGGATCTCATAAGAATAGTTCCCACCCGTTTGTACCTTCGAAATTTTCGTTTGTAACTCAGAGGAATAGAAGTTAGAGAGAAATCAAATCAAAATTTCCAATTTTTTATCAGCTTATAACTTTTTTGTTTATTAATATTTTTTCAATTTTCCGATGCGGATCTCATAAGTATAGATCTCACCCGTTGTACCTTCGAAATTTTCGTTTGTAACTCAGAGGAATAAAAGTTAGAGAGAAATCAAATCAAAATTTCCAATTTTTTATCAGCTTATAACTTTTTTGTTCATTAATATTTTTTCAATTTTCCGACGCGGATCTCATAAGAATAGTTCCCACCCGTTTGTACCTTCGAAATTTTCGTTTGTAACTCAAAGGAATAGGAGTTCTAGAGAAATCAAAGTTCCGACTGATTATCAGGGTATAACTTTTTTGTTTATTATTATTTTTTCAATTTTCCGGAGCGTATCTCTTAAGAATAGTTTCCATCTGTTTCTACCTTCGATATTTTCGTTTGTAACTCAAAGGAATAGGAGTTAGAGAGAAATCAAAGTTCCGATTGATTATCAGGCTATAACTTTTTTGTTTATTAATATTTTTTTAATTTTCCGATGTGGATCACTTAAGAATAGTTCCCACCCGTTTGTACCTTCGAAATTTTCGTTTGTAACTCAAAGGGATAGGAGCTAGAGAAAAATCACAGTTCCGATTGTTTATCAGGCTATAACTTTTTGTTTTTTAATATTTTTCAATTTTCCGACGCGGATCTCTTAGGAATCGTTCCCACCCGTTTGTACCTTCGAAATTTTCGTTTGTAACTCAGAGGAATAAAAGTTAGAGAGAAATCAAATCAAAATTTCCAATTTTTATTAGCTTATAACTTTTTTGTTTATTAATATTTTTTCAATTTTCCAATGTGGATCTCTTAAGAATAGTTCCCACCCGTTTGTACCTTCGATATTTTCGTTTGTACCTCAAAAGAATAGGAATTAGAGAAAAATCAAAGTTCCGATTTTTCATCAGCTTATAACTTTTTTGTTCATTAATATTTTTTCAATTTTCCGACGCGGATCTCATAAGAATAGTTCCCACACGTTTGTACCTTCGAAATTTTCGTTTGTAACTCAAAGGAATAGGAGTTAGAGAGAAATCAAAGTTCCTTTTGTTTATCAGCTTATAACTTTTTTGTTCATTAATATTTTTTCAATTTTCCGACGCGGATCTCATAAGAATAGTTCCCACCCGTTTGTACCTTCGAAATTTTCGTTTGTAACTCAAAGGAATAGGAGTTAGAGAGAAATCAATGTTCCGATTGATTATCAGGCTATAACTTTTTTGTTTATTAATGTTTTTCAATTTTGCGTCGTGGATCTCTTAGGAATCGTTCCCACCCGTATGTTCCTTCGAAATTTTCGTTTGTACCTCAAAGTAATAGGAGTTAGAGGAAAATCAAAGTTCCGATTTTTCATCAGCTTATAACTTTTTTGTTCATTAATATTTTTTCAATTTTCCGTTGCGGATCTCATAAGAATAGATCTCACCCGTTTGTACCTACGAAACTTTCGTTTGTAACTCAAAGGAATAGGAGCTAGAGAGATATCAAAGTTCCGATTGATTATCAGGCTATAACTTTTTTGTTTATTAATATTTTTTCAATTTTCCGATGTGGATCACTTAAGAATAGTTCCCACCCGTTTGTACCTTCGAAATGTTCGTTTGCACCTCAAAGTAATAGGAGTTAGAGGGAAATCAAAGTTCCGATTGTTTATCAAGCTATAACTTTTTTGTTTATTAATATTTTTTCAATTTTCCGATGTGGATCACTTAAGAATAGTTCCCACCCGTTTGTACCTTCGAAATTTTCGTTTGTAACTCAAAGGAATAGGAGTTAGAGAGAAATCAATGTTCCGATGGATTATCAGGCTATAACTTTTTTGTTTATTAATGTTTTTCAATTTTGCGTCGTGGATCTCTTAATAATCGTTCCCACCCGTATGTTCCTTCGAAATTTTCGTTTGTACCTCAAAGTAATAGGAGTTAGAGGAAAATCAAAGTTCCGATTTTTCATCAGCTTATAACTTTTTTGTTCATTAATATTTTTTCAATTTTCCGTTGCGGATCTCATAAGAATAGATCTCACCCGTTTGTACCTACGAAACTTTCGTTTGTAACTCAAAGGAATAGGAGCTAGAGAGATATCAAAGTTCCGATTGATTATCAGGCTATAACTTTTTTGTTTATTAATATTTTTTCAATTTTCCAATGTGGATCTCTTAAGATTAGTTCCCACCCGTTTGTACCTTCGATATTTTCGTTTGTACCTCAAAAGAATAGGAATTAGAGAAAAATCAAAGTTCCGATTTTTCATCAGCTTATAACTTTTTTGTTCATTAATATTTTTTCAATTTTCCGACGCGGATCTCTTAGGAATCGTTCCCACCCGTTTGTACCTTCGAAATGTTCGTTTGCACCTCAAAGTAATAGGAGTTAGAGGAAAATCAAAGTTCCGATTGATTATCAGGCTATAACTTTTTTGTTTATTAATGTTTTTCAATTTTGCGTCGTGGATCTCTTAAGAATCGTTCCCACCCGTATGTTCCTTCGAAATTTTCGTTTGTACCTCAAAGTAATAGGAGTTAGAGGAAAATCAAAGTTCCGATTTTTCATCAGCTTATAACTTTTTTGTTCATTAATATTTTTTCAATTTTCCGACGCGGATCTCATAAGAATAGTTCCCACCCGTTTGTACCTTCGAAATTTTCGTTTGTAACTCAAAGGAATAGGAGTTAGAGAGAAATCAATGTTCCGATTGATTATCAGGCTATAACTTTTTTGTTTATTAATATTTTTTCAATTTTCCGACGCGGATCTCATAAGAATAGTTCTCACCCGTTTGTACCTTCGAAAATTTCGTTTGTACCTCAAAGGAATAGAAGTTAGAGAGAAATCAAATCAAAGTTTCCAATTCTTTATCAACTTATAACTTTTTTGTTTATTAATATTTTTTCAATTTTCCGACGCGTATTTCTTAAGAATAGTTTCCATCCGTTTCTACCTTCGATATTTTCGTGTGTACCTCAAAAGAATAGGGGTTAGGAAAAAATCAAAGTTCCGATTGTTTATCAAGCTTTGACTTTTTTGTTTATTAATGTTTTTCAATTTTCCGACGCGGATCTCATAACAATCGTTCCCACCCGTATGTGCATTCGAAATTTTCATTTGTACCTCGATGGAATATGAGTTATAGAGAAATCAATATTCCAATTTTTCATCAGCTTATAACTTTTTTGTTCATTAATATTTTTTCAATTTTCCGACGCGGATCTCATGAGAGTAGATCTCACCCGTTTATACCTTCGAAATTTTCGTTTGTATCTCAAAGTAATAGGAGTTAGAGAGAAATCAAAGTTCCGATTGATTATCAGGCTATAACTTTTTTGTTTATTAATATTTTTTCAATTTTATGACGCGTATCTCTTAAGAATAGTTCCCTACCGTTTGTACCTTCAATATTTTCGATTGTACCTCAAAGGAATAGGAGCTAGAGAAAAATCAAAGTTCCGATTGTTTATCAGGCTATAACTTTTTGTTTTTTAATACTTTTAAATTTTCCGACGCGAATCTCTTAGGAATCGTTCCCACCCGTTTGTACCTTCGAAATTTTCGTTTGTAACTCAAAGGAATAGGAGTTAGAGAGAAATCAAAGTTCCTTTTGATTATCAGGCTATAACTTTTTTGTTCATTATTATTTTTTCAATTTTCCTACGCGGATCTCATAAGAATAGTTCCCACCCGTTTGTACCTTCGAAATTTTCGTTTGTAACTCAGAGGAATAGAAGTTAGAGAGAAATCAAATCAAAATTTCCAATTTTTTATCAGCTTATAACTTTTTTGTTTATTAATATTTTTTCAATTTTCCGATGCGGATCTCATAAGTATAGATCTCACCCGTTGTACCTTCGAAATTTTCGTTTGTAACTCAGAGGAATAAAAGTTAGAGAGAAATCAAATCAAAATTTCCAATTTTTTATCAGCTTATAACTTTTTTGTTCATTAATATTTTTTCAATTTTCCGACGCGGATCTTATAAGAATAGTTCCCACCCGTTTGTACCTTCGAAATTTTCGTTTGTAACTCAAAGGAATAGGAATTCTAGAGAAATCAAAGTTCCGACTGATTATCAGGGTATAACTTTTTTGTTTATTATTATTTTTTCAATTTTCCGGAGCGTATCTCTTAAGAATAGTTTCCATCTGTTTCTACCTTCGATATTTTCGTTTGTAACTCAAAGGAATAGGAGTTAGAGAGAAATCAAAGTTCCGATTGATTATCAGGCTATAACTTTTTTGTTTATTAATATTTTTTTAATTTTCCGATGTGGATCACTTAAGAATAGTTCCCACCCGTTTGTACCTTCGAAATTTTCGTTTGTAACTCAAAGGGATAGGAGCTAGAGAAACATCACAGTTCCGATTGTTTATCAGGCTATAACTTTTTGTTTTTTAATATTTTTCAATTTTCCGACGCGGATCTCTTAGGAATCGTTCCCACCCGTTTGTACCTTCGAAATTTTCGTTTGTAACTCAGAGGAATAAAAGTTAGAGAGAAATCAAATCAAAATTTCCAATTTTTATTAGCTTATAACTTTTTTGTTTATTAATATTATTTCAATTTTCCAATGTGGATCTCTTAAGAATAGTTCCCACCCGTTTGTACCTTCGATATTTTCGTTTGTACCTCAAAAGAATAGGAATTAGAGAAAAATCAAAGTTCCGATTTTTCATCAGCTTATAACTTTTTTGTTCATTAATATTTTTTCAATTTTCCGACGCGGATCTCATAAGAATAGTTCCCACACGTTTGTACCTTCGAAATTTTCGTTTGTAACTCAAAGGAATAGGAGTTAGAGAGAAATCAATGTTCCGATTGATTATCAGGCTATAACTTTTTTGTTTATTAATGTTTTTCAATTTTGCGTCGTGGATCTCTTAGGAATCGTTCCCACCCGTATGTTCCTTCGAAATTTTCGTTTGTACCTCAAAGTAATAGGAGTTAGAGGAAAATCAAAGTTCCGATTTTTCATCAGCTTATAACTTTTTTGTTCATTAATATTTTTTCAATTTTCCGTTGCGGATCTCATAAGAATAGATCTCACCCGTTTGTACCTACGAAACTTTCGTTTGTAACTCAAAGGAATAGGAGCTAGAGAGATATCAAAGTTCCGATTGATTATCAGGCTATAACTTTTTTGTTTATTAATATTTTTTCAATTTTCCGATGTGGATCTCTTAAGATTAGTTCCCACCCGTTTATACCTTCGAAATTTTCGTTTGTATCTCAAAGTAATAGGAGTTAGAGAGAAATCAAAGTTCCGATTGATTATCAGGCTATAACTTTTTTGTTTATTAATATTTTTTCAATTTTATGACGCGTATCTCTTAAGAATAGTTCCCTACCGTTTGTACCTTCAATATTTTCGATTGTACCTCAAAGGAATAGGAGCTAGAGAAAAATCAAAGTTCCGATTGTTTATCAGGCTATAACTTTTTGTTTTTTAATACTTTTAAATTTTCCGACGCGGATCTCTTAGGAATCGTTCCCACCCGTTTGTACCTTCGAAATTTTCGTTTGTAACTCAAAGGAATAGGAGTTAGAGAGAAATCAAAGTTCCTTTTGATTATCAGGCTATAACTTTTTTGTTCATTATTATTTTTTCAATTTTCCTACGCGGATCTCATAAGAATAGTTCCCACCCGTTTGTACCTTCGAAATTTTCGTTTGTAACTCAGAGGAATAGAAGTTAGAGAGAAATCAAATCAAAATTTCCAATTTTTTATCAGCTTATAACTTTTTTGTTTATTAATATTTTTTCAATTTTCCGATGCGGATCTCATAAGTATAGATCTCACCCGTTGTACCTTCGAAATTTTCGTTTGTAACTCAGAGGAATAAAAGTTAGAGAGAAATCTAATCAAAATTTCCAATTTTTTATCAGCTTATAACTTTTTTGTTCATTAATATTTTTTCAATTTTCCGACGCGGATCTCATAAGAATAGTTCCCACCCGTTTGTACCTTCGAAATTTTCGTTTGTAACTCAAAGGAATAGGAATTCTAGAGAAATCAAAGTTCCGACTGATTATCAGGGTATAACTTTTTTGTTTATTATTATTTTTTCAATTTTCCGGAGCGTATCTCTTAAGAATAGTTTCCATCTGTTTCTACCTTCGATATTTTCGTTTGTAACTCAAAGGAATAGGAGTTAGAGAGAAATCAAAGTTCCGATTGATTATCAGGCTATAACTTTTTTGTTTATTAATATTTTTTTAATTTTCCGATGTGGATCACTTAAGAATAGTTCCCACCCGTTTGTACCTTCGAAATTTTCGTTTGTAACTCAAAGGGATAGGAGCTAGAGAAACATCACAGTTCCGATTGTTTATCAGGCTATAACTTTTTGTTTTTTAATATTTTTCAATTTTCCGACGCGGATCTCTTAGGAATCGTTCCCACCCGTTTGTACCTTCGAAATTTTCGTTTGTAACTCAGAGGAATAAAAGTTAGAGAGAAATCAAATCAAAATTTCCAATTTTTATTAGCTTATAACTTTTTTGTTTATTAATATTATTTCAATTTTCCAATGTGGATCTCTTAAGAATAGTTCCCACCCGTTTGTACCTTCGATATTTTCGTTTGTACCTCAAAAGAATAGGAATTAGAGAAAAATCAAAGTTCCGATTTTTCATCAGCTTATAACTTTTTTGTTCATTAATATTTTTTCAATTTTCCGACGCGGATCTCATAAGAATAGTTCCCACACGTTTGTACCTTCGAAATTTTCGTTTGTAACTCAAAGGAATAGGAGTTAGAGAGAAATCAATGTTCCGATTGATTATCAGGCTATAACTTTTTTGTTTATTAATGTTTTTCAATTTTGCGTCGTGGATCTCTTAGGAATCGTTCCCACCCGTATGTTCCTTCGAAATTTTCGTTTGTACCTCAAAGTAATAGGAGTTAGAGGAAAATCAAAGTTCCGATTTTTCATCAGCTTATAACTTTTTTGTTCATTAATATTTTTTCAATTTTCCGTTGCGGATCTCATAAGAATAGATCTCACCCGTTTGTACCTACGAAACTTTCGTTTGTAACTCAAAGGAATAGGAGCTAGAGAGATATCAAAGTTCCGATTGATTATCAGGCTATAACTTTTTTGTTTATGAATATTTTTTCAATTTTCCGATGTGGATCACTTAAGAATAGTTCCCACCCGTTTGTACCTTCGAAATGTTCGTTTGCACCTCAAAGTAATAGGAGTTAGAGAGAAATCAAAGTTCCGATTATTTATCAAGCTATAACTTTTTTGTTTATTAATATTTTTTCAATTTTCCGATGTGGATCACTTAAGAATAGTTCCCACCCGTTTGTACCTTCGAAATTTTCGTTTGTACCTCAAAGTAATAGGAGTTAGAGAGAAATCAAAGTTCCGATTGATTATCAGGCTATAACTTTTTTGTTCATTATTATTTTTTCAATTTTCCGACGCGGATCTCATAAGAATAGATCCCACCCGTTTGTACCTTCGAAATTTTCGTTTGTAACTCAGAGGAATAGAAGTTAGAGAGAAATCAAATCAAAATTTCCAATTTTTTATCAGCTTATAACTTTTTTGTTTATTAATATTTTTTCAATTTTCCGATGCGGATCTCAAAAGTATAGATCTCACCCGTTGTACCTTCGAAATTTTCGTTTGTAACTCAGAGGAATAAAAGTTAGAGAGAAATCAAATCAAAATTTCCAATTTTTTATCAGCTTATAACTTTTTTGTTTATTAATATCTTTTTAATTTTCCGACGCGGATCTCATAAGAATAGTTCCCACCCGTTTGTACCTTCGAAATTTTCGTTTGTAACTCAAAGGAATAGGAGTTAGAGAGAAATCAAAGTTCCTTTTGTTTATCAGCTTATAACTTTTTTGTTCTTTAATATTTTTTCAATTTTCCGACGCGGATCTCATAAGAATAGTTCCCACCCGTTTGTACCTTCGAAATTTTCGTTTGTAACTCAAAGGAATAGGAGTTAGAGAGAAATCAATGTTCCGATTGATTATCAGGCTATAACTTTTTTGTTTATTAATGTTTTTCAATTTTGCGTCGTGGATCTCTTAGGAATCGTTCCCACCCGTATGTTCCTTCGAAATTTTCGTTTGTACCTCAAAGTAATAGGAGTTAGAGGAAAATCAAAGTTCCGATTTTTCATCAGCTTATAACTTTTTTGTTCATTAATATTTTTTCAATTTTCCGTTGCGGATCTCATAAGAATAGATCTCACCCGTTTGTACCTACGAAACTTTCGTTTGTAACTCAAAGGAATAGGATCTAGAGAGATATCAAAGTTCCGATTGATTATCAGGCTATAACTTTTTTGTTTATTAATATTTTTTCAATTTTCCGATGTGGATCACTTAAGAATAGTTCCCACCCGTTTGTACCTTCGAAATGTTCGTTCGCACCTCAAAGTAATAGGAGTTAGAGGGAAATCAAAGTTCCGATTGTTTATCAAGCTATAACTTTTTTGTTTATTAATATTTTTTCAATTTTCCGATGTGGATCACTTAAGAATAGTTCCCACCCGTTTGTACCTTCGAAATTTTCGTTTGTAACTCAAAGGAATAGGAGTTAGAGAGAAATCAATGTTCCGATTGATTATCAGGCTATAACTTTTTTGTTTATTAATGTTTTTCAATTTTGCGTCGTGGATCTCTTAGGAATCGTTCCCACCCGTATGTTCCTTCGAAATTTTCGTTTGTACCTCAAAGTAATAGGAGTTAGAGGAAAATCAAAGTTCCGATTTTTCATCAGCTTATAACTTTTTTGTTCATTAATATTTTTTCAATTTTCCGTTGCGGATCTCATAAGAATAGATCTCACCCGTTTGTACCTACGAAACTTTCGTTTGTAACTCAAAGGAATAGGAGCTAGAGAGATATCAAAGTTCCGATTGATTATCAGGCTATAACTTTTTTGTTTATTAATATTTTTTCAATTTTCCAATGTGGATCTCTTAAGATTAGTTCCCACCCGTTTGTACCTTCGATATTTTCGTTTGTACCTCAAAAGAATAGGAATTAGAGAAAAATCAAAGTTCCGATTTTTCATCAGCTTATAACTTTTTTGTTCATTAATATTTTTTCAATTTTCCGACGCGGATCTCTTAGGAATCGTTCCCACCCGTTTGTACCTTCGAAATGTTCGTTTGCACCTCAAAGTAATAGGAGTTAGAGGAAAATCAAAGTTCCGATTGATTATCAGGCTATAACTTTTTTGTTTATTAATGTTTTTCAATTTTGCGTCGTGGATCTCTTAGGAATCGTTCCCACCCGTATGTTCCTTCGAAATTTTCGTTTGTACCTCAAAGTAATAGGAGTTAGAGGAAAATCAAAGTTCCGATTTTTCATCAGCTTATAACTTTTTTGTTCATTAATATTTTTTCAATTTTCCGACGCGGATCTCATAAGAATAGTTCCCACCCGTTTGTACCTTCGAAATTTTCGTTTGTAACTCAAAGGAATAGGAGCTAGAGAGAAATCAAAGTTCCGATTGTTTATCAGGCTATAACTTTTTTGTTCATTAATATTTTCTTAATTTTCCGACGCGGATCTCATAAGAATAGATCTCACCCGTTTATACCTTCGAAATTTTCGTTTGTATCTCAAAGGAATAGGAGTTAGAGAGAAATCAAAGTTCCGATTGATTATCAGGCTATAACTTTTTTGATTATTAATATTCTTTTAATTTTCCGACGCGGGTCTCTTAGGAATCGTTCCCACCCGTTTGTACCTACGAAACTTTCGTTTGTAACTCAAAGGAATAGGAGCTAGAGAGAAATCAAAGTTCCGATTGATTATCAGGCTATAACTTTTTTGTTTATTAATATTTTTTCAATTTTCCAATGTGGATTTCTTAAGAATAGTTCCCTACCGTTTGTACCTTCAATATTTTCGATTGTACCTCAAAGGAATAGGAGCTAGAGAAAAATCAAAGTTCCGATTGTTTATCAGGCTATAACTTTTTGTTTTTTAATACTTTTAAATTTTCCGACGCGGATCTCTTAGGAATCGTTCCCACCCGTTTGTACCTTCGATATTTTCGTTTGTAACTCAGAGGAATAAAAGTTAGAGAGAAATCAAATCAAAGTTTCCAATTTTTTATCAGCTTATAACTTTTTTGTTTGTTAATATTTTTTCAATTTTCCGACGCGGATCTCTTAAGAATAGTTTCCATCCGTTTCTACCCTCGATATTTTCGTGTGTACCTCAAAAGAATAAGAGTTAGAAAGAAATCAATGTTCCGATTGTTTATCAAGCTATGCCCTTTTTGTTTATTAATGTTTTTTCAATTTTCCGACGCGGATCTCTTAGGAATCGTTCCCACCCGTTTGTACCTTCGAAATTTTCGTTTGTAACTCAGAGGAATAAAAGTTAGAGAGAAATCAAATCAAAATTTCCAATTTTTTATCAGCTTATAACTTTTTTGTTTGTTAATATTTTTTCAATTTTCCGACGCGGATCTCTTAAGAATAGTTCCCTACCGTTTGTACCTTCGATATTTTCGTTTGTACCTCAAAGGAATAGGAGTTAGAGAAAAATCACAGTTCCGATTGTTTATCAGGCTATAACTTATTTGTTAATTAATATTTTTTCAATTTTCCGATGCGGATCTCATAAGAATAGATCTCACCCGTTGTACCTTCGAAATCTTCGTTTGTATCTCAATGGAATAGGAGTTAGAGAGAAATCAAAGTTCTGATTGATTATCAGGCTATAACTTTTTTGTTTATTAATATTTTTTAAATTTTACGACGCGGGTCTCTTAGGAATCGTTCCCACCCGTTTGTACCTTCGAAATTTTCGTTTGTAACTCAGAGGAATAAAAGTTAGAGAGAAATCAAATCAAAATATCCAATTTTTTATCAGCTTATAACTTTTTTGTTTATTACTATTTTTTCAATTTTCCGACGCGTATCTCTTAAGAATAGTTTCCATCCGTTTCTACCCTCGATATTTTCGTGTGTACCTCAAAAGAATAGGAGTTAGAAAGAAATCAAAGTTCCGATTGTATATCAAGCTATGCCTTTTTTGTTTATTAATGTTTTTTCAATTTTCCGACGCGGATCTCTTAGGAATCGTTCCCACCCGTTTGTACCTTCGAAATGTTCGTTTGCACCTCAAAGTAATAGGAGTTAGAGGAAAATCAAAGTTCCGATTGATTATCAGGCTATAACTTTTTTGTTTATTAATGTTTTTCAATTTTGCGTCGTGGATCTCTTAGGAATCGTTCCCACCCGTATGTTCCTTCGAAATTTTCGTTTGTACCTCAAAGTAATAGGAGTTAGAGGAAAATCAAAGTTCCGATTTTTCATCAGCTTATAACTTTTTTGTTCATTAATATTTTTTCAATTTTCCGACGCGGATCTCATAAGAATAGTTCCCACCCGTTTGTACCTTCGAAATTTTCGTTTGTAACTCAAAGGAATAGGAGTTAGAGAGAAATCAATGTTCCGATTGATTATCAGGCTATAACTTTTTTGTTTATTAATATTTTTTCAATTTTCCGACGCGGATCTCATAAGAATAGTTCTCACCCGTTTGTACCTTCGAAAATTTCGTTTGTACCTCAAAGGAATAGAAGTTAGAGAGAAATCAAATCAAAGTTTCCAATTCTTTATCAACTTATAACTTTTTTGTTTATTAATATTTTTTCAATTTTCCGACGCGTATTTCTTAAGAATAGTTTCCATCCGTTTCTACCTTCGATATTTTCGTGTGTACCTCAAAAGAATAGGGGTTAGGAAAAAATCAAAGTTCCGATTGTTTATCAAGCTTTGACTTTTTTGTTTATTAATGTTTTTCAATTTTCCGACGCGGATCTCATAACAATCGTTCCCACCCGTATGTGCATTCGAAATTTTCATTTGTACCTCGATGGAATATGAGTTATAGAGAAATCAATATTCCAATTTTTCATCAGCTTATAACTTTTTTGTTCATTAATATTTTTTTAATTTTCCGACGCGGATCTCATGAGAGTAGATCTCACCCGTTTATACCTTCGAAATTTTCGTTTGTATCTCAAAGTAATAGGAGTTAGACAGAAATCAAAGTTCCGATTGATTATCAGGCTATAACTTTTTTGTTTATTAATATTTTTTCAATTTTATGACGCGTATCTCTTAAGAATAGTTCCCTACCGTTTGTACCTTCAATATTTTCGTTTGTAACTCAAAGGAATAGGAGCTAGAGAGATATCAAAGTTCCGATTGATTATCAGGCTATAACTTTTTTGTTTATTAATATTTTTTCAATTTTCCAATGTGGATCTCTTCAGATTAGTTCCCACCCGTTTGTACCTTCGATATTTTCGTTTGTACCTCAAAAGAATAGGAATTAGAGAAAAATCAAAGTTCCGATTTTTCATCAGCTTATAACTTTTTTGTTCATTAATATTTTTTCAATTTTCCGACGCGGATCTCTTAGGAATCGTTCCCACCCGTTTGTACCTTCGAAATGTTCGTTTGCACCTCAAAGTAATAGGAGTTAGAGGAAAATCAAAGTTCCGATTGATTATCAGGCTATAACTTTTTTGTTTATTAATGTTTTTCAATTTTGCGTCGTGGATCTCTTAGGAATCGTTCCCACCCGTATGTTCCTTCGAAATTTTCGTTTGTACCTCAAAGTAATAGGAGTTAGAGGAAAATCAAAGTTCCGATTTTTCATCAGCTTATAACTTTTTTGTTCATTAATATTTTTTCAATTTTCCGACGCGGATCTCATAAGAATAGTTCCCACCCGTTTGTACCTTCGAAATTTTCGTTTGTAACTCAAAGGAATAGGAGTTAGAGAGAAATCAATGTTCCGATTGATTATCAGGCTATAACTTTTTTGTTTATTAATATTTTTTCAATTTTCCGACGCGGATCTCATAAGAATAGTTCTCACCCGTTTGTACCTTCGAAAATTTCGTTTGTACCTCAAAGGAATAGAAGTTAGAGAGAAATCAAATCAAAGTTTCCAATTCTTTATCAACTTATAACTTTTTTGTTTATTAATATTTTTTCAATTTTCCGACGCGTATTTCTTAAGAATAGTTTCCATCCGTTTCTACCTTCGATATTTTCGTTTGTACCTCACAAGAATAGGAGTTAGAAAGAAATCAAAGTTCCGATTGTTTATCAAGCTATGACTTTTTTGTTTATTAACCTTTTAGGTACGGCAGAACTTTACGCGTGGCTATTTCCCTGGACGGCAGAGTCTGACGTGAACAGTGTAAAAACGTTTCAGCACTGCAAAGTGTAATGAGCAATGCCATTTTGTGCTAGAATATATTCAAATGAAGTATTTGATGATAAAATAATAATTTTAAAAAAATATATAGGCAATACGTATTCCATATTGCCACGTCAAGTAGATGGATAAAATTTCTTATACCATTTCAAAGTTGACAAAGTGTTCAAATATGACATCCGCGAAAGCCACTATAGTGGCGGCTCGTCCAGAGTGGTGACATACACGAAAGCCACTATAGTGGTGCGCCGTCCTGAAAGATGGTATCCGCGAAAGCCACTATAGTGGCGCGTAGTATCTAAAAGGTTAATATTTTTTCAATTTTCCGATGCCGATCTCATAAGAATAGATCTCACCCGTTTGTACCTACGAAACTTTCGTTTGTAACTCAAAATAATAGGAGTTAGAGGAAAATCAAAGTTCCGATTGATTATCAGGCTATAACTTTTTTGTTTATTAATATTTTTTTAATTTTCCGATGTGGATCACTTAAGAATAGTTCCCACCCGTTTGTACCTTCGAAATTTTCGTTTGTACCTCAAAGGAATAGGAGTTAGAGAAAAATCACAGTTCCGATTGTTTATCAGGCTATAACTTTCTTGTTTATTAATATTTTTTCAATTTTCCGATGCGGATCTCATAAGAATAGATCTCACCCGTTGTACCTTCGAAATTTTCGTTTGTACCTCAAAGGAATAGGAGTTAGAGAAAAATCACAGTTCCGATTGTTTATCAGGCTATAACTTTCTTGTTTATTAATATTTTTTCAATTTTCCGACGCGGGTCTCTTAGGAATCGTTCCCACCCGTTTGTACCTACGAAACTTTCGTTTGTAACTCAAAGGAATAGGAGCTAGAGAGAAATCAAAGTTCCGATTGATTATCAGGCTATAACTTTTTTGTTTATTAATATTTTTTCAATTTTCCAATGTGGATTTCTTAAGAATAGTTCCCTACCGTTTGTACCTTCAATATTTTCGATTGTACCTCAAAGGAATAGGAGCTAGAGAGAAATCAAAGTTCCGATTGTTTATCAGGCTATAACTTTTTTGTTCATTAATATTTTCTTAATTTTCCGACGCGGATCTCATAAGAATAGATCTCACCCGTTTATACCTTCGAAATTTTCGTTTGTATCTCAAAGGAATAGGAGTTAGAGAGAAATCAAAGTTCCGATTGATTATCAGGCTATAACTTTTTTGATTATTAATATTCTTTTAATTTTCCGACGCGGGTCTCTTAGGAATCGTTCCCACCCGTTTGTACCTACGAAACTTTCGTTTGTAACTCAAAGGAATAGGAGCTAGAGAGAAATCAAAGTTCCGATTGATTATCAGGCTATAACTTTTTTGTTTATTAATATTTTTTCAATTTTCCAATGTGGATTTCTTAAGAATAGTTCCCTACCGTTTGTACCTTCAATATTTTCGATTGTACCTCAAAGGAATAGGAGCTAGAGAAAAATCAAAGTTCCGATTGTTTATCAGGCTATAACTTTTTGTTTTTTAATACTTTTAAATTTTCCGACGCGGATCTCTTAGGAATCGTTCCCACCCGTTTGTACCTTCGATATTTTCGTTTGTAACTCAGAGGAATAAAAGTTAGAGAGAAATCAAATCAAAGTTTCCAATTTTTTATCAGCTTATAACTTTTTTGTTTGTTAATATTTTTTCAATTTTCCGACGCGGATCTCTTAAGAATAGTTTCCATCCGTTTCTACCCTCGATATTTTCGTGTGTACCTCAAAAGAATAAGAGTTAGAAAGAAATCAATGTTCCGATTGTTTATCAAGCTATGCCCTTTTTGTTTATTAATGTTTTTTCAATTTTCCGACGCGGATCTCTTAGGAATCGTTCCCACCCGTTTGTACCTTCGAAATTTTCGTTTGTAACTCAGAGGAATAAAAGTTAGAGAGAAATCAAATCAAAATTTCCAATTTTTTATCAGCTTATAACTTTTTTGTTTGTTAATATTTTTTCAATTTTCCGACGCGGATCTCTTAAGAATAGTTCCCTACCGTTTGTACCTTCGATATTTTCGTTTGTACCTCAAAGGAATAGGAGTTAGAGAAAAATCACAGTTCCGATTGTTTATCAGGCTATAACTTATTTGTTAATTAATATTTTTTCAATTTTCCGATGCGGATCTCATAAGAATAGATCTCACCCGTTGTACCTTCGAAATCTTCGTTTGTATCTCAATGGAATAGGAGTTAGAGAGAAATCAAAGTTCTGATTGATTATCAGGCTATAACTTTTTTGTTTATTAATATTTTTTAAATTTTACGACGCGGGTCTCTTAGGAATCGTTCCCACCCGTTTGTACCTTCGAAATTTTCGTTTGTAACTCAGAGGAATAAAAGTTAGAGAGAAATCAAATCAAAATTTCCAATTTTTTATCAGCTTATAACTTTTTTGTTTATTACTATTTTTTCAATTTTCCGACGCGTATCTCTTAAGAATAGTTTCCATCCGTTTCTACCCTCGATATTTTCGTGTGTACCTCAAAAGAATAGGAGTTAGAAAGAAATCAAAGTTCCGATTGTATATCAAGCTATGCCTTTTTTGTTTATTAATGTTTTTTCAATTTTCCGACGCGGATCTCTTAAGAATCGTTCCCACCCGTTTGTACCTTCGAAATGTTCGTTTGCACCTCAAAGGTATAGGAGTTAGAGAAAAATCACAGTTCCGATTGTTTATCAGGCTATAACTTTTTTGTTTATTAATATTTTTTCAATTTTCCGATGCGGATCTCATAAGAATAGATCTCACCCGTTGTACCTTCGAAATCTTCGTTTGTATCTCAAAGGAATAGGAGTTAGAGAGAAATCAAAGTTCCAATTTTTCATCAGTTTATAACTTTTTTGTTCATTAATATTTTCTTAATTTTCCGACGCGGATCTCTTAAGAATAGATCTCACCCGTTGTACCTTCGAAATCTTCGTTTGTATCTCAAAGGAATAGGAGTTAGAGAGAAATCAAAGTTCCGATTGATTATCAGGCTATAACTTTTTTGATTATTAATATTCTTTTAATTTTCCGACGCGGGTCTCTTAGGAATCGTTCCCACCCGTTTGTACCTACGAAACTTTCGTTTGTAACTCAAAGGGATAGGAGCTAGAGAGAAATCAAAGTTCCGATTATTATCAGGCTATAACTTTTTTGTTTATTAATATTTTTTAAATTTTCCGACGCGTATCTCTTAAGAATAGTTTCCATCCGTTTCTACCTTCGATATTTTCGTTTGTACCTCAAAAGAATAGGAGTTAGAGAGTAATCAAAGTTCCGATTGATTATCAGGCTATAACTTTTTGTTTTTTAATATTTTTCAATTTTCCGACGCGGATCTCTTAGGAATCGTTCCCACCCGTTTGTACCTTCGAAATTTTCGTTTGTAACTCAGAGGAATAAAAGTTAGAGAGAACTCAAATCAAAATTTCCAATTTTTTATTAGCTTATAACTTTTTTGTTTATTAATATTTTTTCAATTTTCCAATGTGGATCTCTTAAGAATAGTTCCCACCCGTTTGAACCTTCGAAATTTTCGTTTGTAACTCAAAGGCATAAGAGCTAGAGAGAAATCAAAGTTCCGATTGATTATCAGGATATAACTTTTTTGATTATTAATATTCTTTTAATTTTCCGACGCGGGTCTCTTAGGAATCGTTCCCACCCGTTTGTACCTACGAAACTTTCGTTTGTAACTCAAAGGGATAGGAGCTAGAGAGAAATCAAAGTTCCGATTATTATCAGGCTATAACTTTTTTGTTTATTAATATTTTTTAAATTTTCCGACGCGTATCTCTTAAGAATAGTTTCCATCCGTTTCTACCTTCGATATTTTCGTTTGTACCTCAAAAGAATAGGAGTTAGAGAGTAATCAAAGTTCCGATTGATTATCAGGCTATAACTTTTTGTTTTTTAATATTTTTCAATTTTCCGACGCGGATCTCTTAGGAATCGTTCCCACCCGTTTGTACCTTCGAAATTTTCGTTTGTAACTCAAAGGGATAGGAGCTAGAGAAACATCACAGTTCCGATTGTTTATCAGGCTATAACTTTTTGTTTTTTAATATTTTTCAATTTTCCGACGCGGATCTCATAAGAATAGTTCCCACCCGTTTGTACCTTCGAAATTTTCGTTTGTAACTCAAAGGAATAGGAGTTAGAGAGAAATCAATGTTCCGATTGATTATCAGGCTATAACTTTTTTGTTTATTAATATTTTTTCAATTTTCCGTTGCGGATCTCATAAGAATAGATCTCACCCGTTTGTACCTACGAAACTTTCGTTTGTAACTCAAAGTAATAGGAGTTAGAGGAAAATCAAAGTTCCGATTGATTATCAGGCTATAACTTTTTTGTTTATTAATGTTTTTCAATTTTGCGTCGTGGATCTCTTAGGAATCGTTCCCACCCGTATGTTCCTTCGAAATTTTCGTTTGTACCTCAAAGTAATAGGAGTTAGAGGAAAATCAAAGTTCCGATTTTTCATCAGCTTATAACTTTTTTGATCATTAATATTTTTTCAATTTTCCGTTGCGGATCTCATAAGAATAGATCTCACCCGTTTGTACCTACGAAACTTTCGTTTGTAACTCAAAGGAATAGGAGCTAGAGAGATATCAAAGTTCCGATTGATTATCAGGCTATAACTTTTTTGTTTATTAATATTTTTTCAATTTTCCGATGTGGATCACTTAAGAATAGTTCCCACCCGTTTGTACCTTCGAAATGTTCGTTTGCACCTCAAAGTAATAGGAGTTAGAGAGAAATCAAAGTTCCGATTGTTTATCAAGCTATAACTTTTTTATTTATTAATATTTTTTAAATTTTCCGACGCGGATCTCATAAGAATAGTTCTCACCCGTTTGTACCTTCGAAATTTTCGTTTGCATCTCAAAGGAATAGAAGTTAGAGAGAAATCAAATCAAAGTTCCGATTTTTCATCAGCTTATAACTCTTTTGTTCATTAATATTTTTTCAATTTTCCGACGCGGATCTCATAAGAATAGTTCCCACCCGTTTGTACCTTCGAAATTTTCGTTTGTAACTCAAAGGCATAAGAGCTAGAGAGAAATCAAAGTTCCGATTGTTTATCAGGCTATAACTTTTTGTTTTTTAATATTTTTCAATTTTCCGACGCGGATCTTATAAGAATAGTTCTCACCCGTTTGTACCTTCGAAATTTTCGTTTGCATCTCAAAGGAATAGGAGTTCTAGAGAAATCAAAGTTCCGATTATTATCAGGCTATAACTTTTTTGTTTATTAATATATTTTTAATTTTCCGACGCGGGTCTCTTAGGTATCGTTCCCACCCGTTTGTACCTTCGAAATTTTCGTTTGTAACTCAAAGGGATAGGAGCTAGAGAGAAATCAAAGTTCCGATTATTATCAGGCTATAACTTTTTTGTTTATTAATATTTTTTAAATTTTCCGACGCGTATCTCTTAAGAATAGTTTCCATCCGTTTCTACCTTCGATATTTTCGTTTGTACCTCAAAAGAATAGGAGTTAGAGAGAAATCAAAGTTCCGATTGATTATCAGGCTATAACTTTTTTGTTCATTATTATTTTTTCAATTTTCCGACGCGGATCTCATAAGAATAGTTCCCACCCGTTTGTACCTTCGAAATTTTCGATTGTAACTCAAAGGAATAGGAGTTAGAGAGAAATCAAAGTTCCTTTTGATTATCAGGCTATAACTTTTTTGTTCATTATTATTTTTTCAATTTTCCTACGCGGATCTCATAAGAATAGTTCCCACCCGTTTGTACCTTCGAAATTTTCGTTTGTAACTCAGAGGAATAGAAGTTAGAGAGAAATCATATCAAAATTTCCAATTTTTTATCAGCTTATAACTTTTTTGTTTATTAATATTTTTTCAATTTTCCGATGCGGATCTCATAAGTATAGATCTCACCCGTTGTACCTTCGAAATTTTCGTTTGTAACTCAGAGGAATAAAAGTTAGAGAGAAATCAAATCATAATTTCCAATTTTTTATCAGCTTATAACTTTTTTGTTCATTAATATTTTTTCAATTTTCCGACGCGGATCTCATAAGAATAGTTCCCACCCGTTTGTACCTTCGAAATTTTCGTTTGTAACTCAAAGGAATAGGAGTTCTAGAGAAATCAAAGTTCCGACTGATTATCAGGGTATAACTTTTTTGTTTATTATTATTTTTTCAATTTTCCGGAGCGTATCTCTTAAGAATAGTTTCCATCTGTTTCTACCTTCGATATTTTCGTTTGTAACTCAAAGGAATAGGAGTTAGAGAGAAATCAAAGTTCCGATTGATTATCAGGCTATAACTTTTTTGTTTATTAATATTTTTTTAATTTTCCGATGTGGATCACTTAAGAATAGTTCCCACCCGTTTGTACCTTCGAAATTTTCGTTTGTAACTCAAAGGGATAGGAGCTAGAGAAACATCACAGTTCCGATTGTTTATCAGGCTATAACTTTTTGTTTTTTAATATTTTTCAATTTTCCGACGCGGATCTCTTAGGAATCGTTCCCACCCGTTTGTACCTTCGAAATTTTCGTTTGTAACTCAGAGGAATAAAAGTTAGAAAGAAATCAAATCAAAATTTCCAATTTTTATTAGCTTATAACTTTTTTGTTTATTAATATTTTTTCAATTTTCCAATGTGGATCTCTTAAGAATAGTTCCCACCCCTTTGTACCTTCGATATTTTCGTTTGTACCTCAAAAGAATAGGAATTAGAGAAAAATCAAAGTTCCGATTTTTCATCAGCTTATAACTTTTTTGTTCATTAATATTTTTTCAATTTTCCGACGCGGATCTCATAAGAATAGTTCCCACCCGTTTGTACCTTCGAAATTTTCGTTTGTAACTCAAAGGAATAGGAGTTAGAGAGAAATCAATGTTCCGATTGATTATCAGGCTATAACTTTTTTGTTTATTAATGTTTTTCAATTTTGCGTCGTGGATCTCTTAGGAATCGTTCCCACCCGTATGTTCCTTCGAAATTTTCGTTTGTACATCAAAGTAATAGGAGTTAGAGGAAAATCAAAGTTCCGATTTTTCATCAGCTTATAACTTTTTTGTTCATTAATATTTTTTCAATTTTCCGTTGCGGATCTCATAAGAATAGATCTCACCCGTTTGTACCTACGAAACTTTCGTTTGTAACTCAAAGGAATAGGAGCTAGAGAGATATCAAAGTTCCGATTGATTATCAGGCTATAACTTTTTTGTTTATTAATATTTTTTCAATTTTCCGATGTGGATCACTTAAGAATAGTTCCCACCCGTTTGTACCTTCGAAATGTTCGTTTGCACCTCAAAGTAATAGGAGTTAGAGAGAAATCAAAGTTCCGATTGTTTATCAAGCTATAACTTTTTTGTTTATTAATATTTTTTCAATTTTCCGATGTGGATCACTTAAGAATAGTTCCCACCCGTTTGTACCTTCGAAATTTTCGTTTGTAACTCAAAGGGATAGGAGCTAGAGAAAAATCACAGTTCCGATTGTTTATCAGGCTATAACTTTTTGTTTTTTAATATTTTTCAATTTTCCGACGCGGATCTCTTAGGAATCGTTCCCACCCGTTTGTACCTTCGAAATTTTCGTTTGCATCTCAAAGGAATAGGAGTTCTAGAGACATCAAAGTTCCGATTATTATCAGGCTATAACTTTTTTGTTTATTAATATATTTTTAATTTTCCGACGCGGGTCTCTTAGGTATCGTTCCCACCCGTTTGTACCTTCGAAATTTTCGTTTGTAACTCAAAGGGATAGGAGCTAGAGAGAAATCAAAGTTCCGATTATTATCAGGCTATAACTTTTTTGTTTATTAATATTTTTTAAATTTTCCGACGCGTATCTCTTAAGAATAGTTTCCATCCGTTTCTACCTTCGATATTTTCGTTTGTACCTCAAAAGAATAGGAGTTAGAGAGAAATCAAAGTTCCGATTGATTATCAGGCTATAACTTTTTTGTTCATTATTATTTTTTCAATTTTCCGACGCGGATCTCATAAGAATAGTTCCCACCCGTTTGTACCTTCGAAATTTTCGTTTGTAACTCAGAGGAATAGAAGTTAGAGAGAAATCAAATCAAAATTTCCAATTTTTTATCAGCTTATAACTTTTTTGTTTAATAATATTTTTTCAATTTTCCGATGCGGATCTCATAAGTATAGATCTCACCCGTTGTACCTTCGAAATTTTCGTTTGTAACTCAGAGGAATAAAAGTTAGAGAGAAATTAAATCAAAATTTCCAATTTTTTATCAGCTTATAACTTTTTTGTTTATTAATATTTTTTTAATTTTTCGACGCGGATCTCATAAGAATAGTTCCCACCCGTTTGTACCTTCGAAATTTTCGTTTGTAACTCAAAGGAATAGGAGTTAGAGAGAAATCAAAGTTCCTTTTGTTTATCAGGCTATAACTTTTTGTTCTTTAATATTTTTCAATTTTCCGACGCGGATCTCATAAGAATAGTTCTCACCCGTTTGTACCTTCGAAATTTTCGTTTGTAACTCAACGGGATAGGAGCTAGAGAAACATCACAGTTCCGATTGTTTATCAGGCTATAACTTTTTGTTTTTTAATATTTTTCAATTTTCCGACGCGGATCTCATAAGAATAGTTCCCACCCGTTCGTACCTTCGAAATTTTCGTTTGTAACTCAAAGGAATAGGAGCTAGAGAAACATCACAGTTCCGATTGTTTATCAGGCTATAACTTTTTGTTTTTTAATATTTTTCAATTTTCCGACGCGGATCTCATAAGAATAGTTCCCACCCGTTTGTACCTTCGAAATTTTCGTTTGTAACTCAAAGGAATAGGAGTTAGAGAGAAATCAATGTTCCGATTGATTATCAGGCTATAACTTTTTTGTTTATTAATATTTTTTTAATTTTCCGATGTGGATCACTTAAGAATAGTTCCCACCCGTTTGTACCTTCGAAATTTTCGTTTGTAACTCAAAGGGATAGGAGCTAGAGAAACATCACAGTTCCGATTGTTTATCAGGCTATAACTTTTTGTTTTTTAATATTTTTCAATTTTCCGACGCGGATCTCATAAGAATAGTTCCCACCCGTTTGTACCTTCGAAATTTTCGTTTGTAACTCAAAGGAATAGGAGTTAGAGAGAAATCAATGTTCCGATTGATTATCAGGCTATAACTTTTTTGTTTATTAATATTTTTTCAATTTTCCGTTGCGGATCTCATAAGAATAGATCTCACCCGTTTGTACCTACGAAACTTTCGTTTGTAACTCAAAGTAATAGGAGTTAGAGGAAAATCAAAGTTCCGATTGATTATCAGGCTATAACTTTTTTGTTTATTAATGTTTTTCAATTTTGCGTCGTGGATCTCTTAGGAATCGTTCCCACCCGTATGTTCCTTCGAAATTTTCGTTTGTACCTCAAAGTAATAGGAGTTAGAGGAAAATCAAAGTTCCGATTTTTCATCAGCTTATAACTTTTTTGATCATTAATATTTTTTCAATTTTCCGTTGCGGATCTCATAAGAATAGATCTCACCCGTTTGTACCTACGAAACTTTCGTTTGTAACTCAAAGGAATAGGAGCTAGAGAGATATCAAAGTTCCGATTGATTATCAGGCTATAACTTTTTTGTTTATTAATATTTTTTCAATTTTCCGATGTGGATCACTTAAGAATAGTTCCCACCCGTTTGTACCTTCGAAATGTTCGTTTGCACCTCAAAGTAATAGGAGTTAGAGAGAAATCAAAGTTCCGATTGTTTATCAAGCTATAACTTTTTTATTTATTAATATTTTTTTAATTTTCCGACGCGGATCTCATAAGAATAGTTCTCACCCGTTTGTACCTTCGAAATTTTCGTTTGCATCTCAAAGGAATAGGAGTTAGAGAGAAATCAAAGTTCCAATTTTTCATCAGCTTATACCTTTTTTGTTCATTAATATTTTTTCAATTTACCGACGCGGATCTCATAAGAATCGTTCCCACCCGTATGTGCCTTCGAAATTTTTGTTTGTACCTCAAAGGAATAGAAGTTAGAGAGAAATCAAATCAAAGTTCCGATTTTTCATCAGCTTATAACTTTTTTGTTCATTAATATTTTTTCAATTTTCCGACGCGGATCTCATAAGAATAGTTCCCACCCGTTTGTACCTTCGAAATTTTCGTTTGCATCTCAAAGGAATAGGAGTTCTAGAGAAATCAAAGTTCCGATTATTATCAGGCTATAACTTTTTTGTTTATTAATATATTTTTAATTTTCCGACGCGGGTCTCTTAGGTATCGTTCCCACCCGTTTGTACCTTCGAAATTTTCGTTTGTAACTCAAAGGGATAGGAGCTAGAGAGAAATCAAAGTTCCGATTATTATCAGGCTATATTTTTTTTGTTTATTAATATTTTTTAAATTTTCCGACGCGTATCTCTTAAGAATAGTTTCCATCCGTTTCTACCTTCGATATTTTCGTTTGTACCTCAAAAGAATAGGAGTTAGAGAGAAATCAAAGTTCCGATTGATTATCAGGCTATAACTTTTTTGTTCATTATTATTTTTTCAATTTTCCGACGCGGATCTCATAAGAATAGTTCCCACCCGTTTGTACCTTCGAAATTTTCGATTGTAACTCAAAGGAATAGGAGTTAGAGAGAAATCAAAGTTCCTTTTGATTATCAGGCTATAACTTTTTTGTTCATTATTATTTTTTCAATTTTCCTACGCGGATCTCATAAGAATAGTTCCCACCCGTTTGTACCTTCGAAATTTTCGTTTGTAACTCAAAGGAATAGGAGTTCTAGAGAAATCAAAGTTCCGACTGATTATCAGGGTATAACTTTTTTGTTTATTATTATTTTTTCAATTTTCCGGAGCGTATCTCTTAAGAATAGTTTCCATCTGTTTCTACCTTCGATATTTTCGTTTGTAACTCAAAGGAATAGGAGTTAGAGAGAAATCAAAGTTCCGATTGATTATCAGGCTATAACTTTTTTGTTTATTAATATTTTTTTAATTTTCCGATGTGGATCACTTAAGAATAGTTCCCACCCGTTTGTACCTTCGAAATTTTCGTTTGTAACTCAAAGGGATAGGAGCTAGAGAAACATCACAGTTCCGATTGTTTATCAGGCTATAACTTTTTGTTTTTTAATATTTTTCAATTTTCCGACGCGGATCTCTTAGGAATCGTTCCCACCCGTTTGTACCTTCGAAATTTTCGTTTGTAACTCAGAGGAATAAAAGTTAGAGAGAAATCAAATCAAAATTTCCAATTTTTATTAGCTTATAACTTTTTTGTTTATTAATATTTTTTCAATTTTCCAATGTGGATCTCTTAAGAATAGTTCCCACCCGTTTGTACCTTCGATATTTTCGTTTGTACCTCAAAAGAATAGGAATTAGAGAAAAATCAAAGTTCCGATTTTTCATCAGCTTATAACTTTTTTGTTCATTAATATTTTTTCAATTTTCCGACGCGGATCTCATAAGAATAGTTCCCACCCGTTTGTACCTTCGAAATTTTCGTTTGTAACTCAAAGGAATAGGAGTTAGAGAGAAATCAATGTTCCGATTGATTATCAGGCTATAACTTTTTTGTTTATTAATGTTTTTCAATTTTGCGTCGTGGATCTCTTAGGAATCGTTCCCACCCGTATGTTCCTTCGAAATTCTCGTTTGTACCTCAAAGTAATAGGAGTTAGAGGAAAATCAAAGTTCCGATTTTTCATCAGCTTATAACTTTTTTGTTCATTAATATTTTTTCAATTTTCCGTTGCGGATCTCATAAGAATAGATCTCACCCGTTTGTACCTACGAAACTTTCGTTTGTAACTCAAAGGAATAGGAGCTAGAGAGATATCAAAGTTCCGATTGATTATCAGGCTATAACTTTTTTGTTTATTAATATTTTTTCAATTTTCCGATGTGCATCACTTAAGAATAGTTCCCACCCGTTTGTACCTTCGAAATGTTCGTTTGCACCTCAAAGTAATAGGAGTTAGAGAGAAATCAAAGTTCCGATTGTTTATCTAGCTATAACTTTTTTGTTTATTAATATTTTTTCAATTTTCCGATGTGGATCACTTAAGAATAGTTCCCACCCGTTTGTACCTTCGAAATGTTCATTTGCACCTCAAAGTAATAGGAGTTAGAGAGAAATCAAAGTTCCGATTGTTTATCAAGCTATAACTTTTTTGTTTATTAATATTTTTCAATTTTCCGACGCGGATCTCTTAGGAATCGTTCCCACCCGTTTGTACCTTAGAAATTTTCGTTTGTAACTCAGAGGAATAAAAGTTAGAGAGAACTCAAATCAAAATTTCCAATTTTTTATTAGCTTATAACTTTTTTGTTTATTAATATTTTTTCAATTTTCCAATGTGGATCTCTTAAGAATAGTTCCCACCCGTTTGAACCTTCGAAATTTTCGTTTGCATCTCAAAGGAATAGGAGTTCTAGAGACATCAAAGTTCCGATTATTATCAGGCTATAACTTTTTTGTTTATTAATATTTTTTCAATTTTCCGTTGCGGATCTCATAAGAATAGATCTCACCCGTTTGTACCTACGAAACTTTCGTTTGTAACTCAAAGTAATAGGAGTTAGAGGAAAATCAAAGTTCCGATTGATTATCAGGCTATAACTTTTTTGTTTATTAATGTTTTTCAATTTTGCGTCGTGGATCTCTTAGGAATCGTTCCCACCCGTATGTTCCTTCGAAATTTTCGTTTGTACCTCAAAGTAATAGGAGTTAGAGGAAAATCAAAGTTCCGATTTTTCATCAGCTTATAACTTTTTTGATCATTAATATTTTTTCAATTTTCCGTTGCGGATCTCATAAGAATAGATCTCACCCGTTTGTACCTACGAAACTTTCGTTTGTAACTCAAAGGAATAGGAGCTAGAGAGATATCAAAGTTCCGATTGATTATCAGGCTATAACTTTTTTGTTTATTAATATTTTTTCAATTTTCCGATGTGGATCACTTAAGAATAGTTCCCACCCGTTTGTACCTTCGAAATGTTCGTTTGCACCTCAAAGTAATAGGAGTTAGAGAGAAATCAATGTTCCGATTGTTTATCAAGCTATAACTTTTTTATTTATTAATATTTTTTTAATTTTCCGACGCGGATCTCATAAGAATAGTTCTCACCCGTTTGTACCTTCGAAATTTTCGTTTGCATCTCAAAGGAATAGGAGTTAGAGAGAAATCAAAGTTCCAATTTTTCATCAGCTTATACCTTTTTTGTTCATTAATATTTTTTCAATTTACCGACGCGGATCTCATAAGAATCGTTCCCACCCGTATGTGCCTTCGAAATTTTCGTTTGTAACTCAAAGGCATAAGAGCTAGAGAGAAATCAAAGTTCCGATTGTTTATCAGGCTATAACTTTTTGTTTTTTAATATTTTTCAATTTTCCGACGCGGATCTTATAAGAATAGTTCTCACCCGTTTGTACCTTCGAAATTTTCGTTTGCATCTCAAAGGAATAGGAGTTCTAGAGAAATCAAAGTTCCGATTATTATCAGGCTATAACTTTTTTGTTTATTAATATATTTTTAATTTTCCGACGCGGGTCTCTTAGGTATCGTTCCCACCCGTTTGTACCTTCGAAATTTTCGTTTGTAACTCAAAGGGATAGGAGCTAGAGAGAAATCAAAGTTCCGATTATTATCAGGCTATAACTTTTTTGTTTATTAATATTTTTTAAATTTTCCGACGCGTATCTCTTAAGAATAGTTTCCATCCGTTTCTACCTTCGATATTTTCGTTTGTACCTCAAAAGAATAGGAGTTAGAGAGAAATCAAAGTTCCGATTGATTATCAGGCTATAACTTTTTTGTTCATTATTATTTTTTCAATTTTCCGACGCGGATCTCATAAGAATAGTTCTCACCCGTTTGTACCTTCGAAATTTTCGTTTGCATCTCAAAGGAATAGGAGTTAGAGAGAAATCAAAGTTCCAATTTTTCATCAGCTTATACCTTTTTTGTTCATTATTATTTTTTCAATTTTCCGACGCGGATCTCATAAGAATAGTTCTCACCCGTTTGTACCTTCGAAATTTTCGTTTGCATCTCAAAGGAATAGGAGTTAGAGAGAAATCAAAGTTCCAATTTTTCATCAGCTTATACCTTTTTTGTTCATTAATATTTTTTCAATTTACCGACGCGGATCTCATAAGAATCGTTCCCACCCGTATGTGCCTTCGAAATTTTCGTTTGTACCTCAAAGGAATAGAAGTTAGAGAGAAATCAAATCAAAGTTCCGATTTTTCATCAGCTTATAACTTTTTTGTTCATTAATATTTTTTCAATTTTCCGACGCGGATCTCATAAGAATAGTTCCCACCCGTTTGTACCTTCGAAATTTTCGTTTGTAACTCAAAGGCATAAGAGCTAGAGAGAAATCAAAGTTCCGATTGTTTATCAGGCTATAACTTTTTGTTTTTTAATATTTTTCAATTTTCCGACGCGGATCTTATAAGAATAGTTCTCACCCGTTTGTACCTTCGAAATTTTCGTTTGCATCTCAAAGGAATAGGAGTTCTAGAGAAATCAAAGTTCCGATTATTATCAGGCTATAACTTTTTTGTTTATTAATATATTTTTAATTTTCCGACGCGGGTCTCTTAGGTATCGTTCCCACCCGTTTGTACCTTCGAAATTTTCGTTTGTAACTCAAAGGGATAGGAGCTAGAGAGAAATCAAAGTTCCGATTATTATCAGGCTATAACTTTTTTGTTTATTAATATTTTTTAAATTTTCCGACGCGTATCTCTTAAGAATAGTTTCCATCCGTTTCTACCTTCGATATTTTCGTTTGTACCTCAAAAGAATAGGAGTTAGAGAGAAATCAAAGTTCCGATTGATTATCAGGCTATAACTTTTTTGTTTATTAATGTTTTTCAATTTTGCGTCGTGGATCTCTTAGGAATCGTTCCCACCCGTATGTTCCTTCGAAATTTTCGTTTGTACCTCAAAGTAATAGGAGTTAGAGGAAAATCAAAGTTCCGATTTTTCATCAGCTTATAACTTTTTTGTTCATTAATATTTTTTCAATTTTCCGTTGCGGATCTCATAAGAATAGATCTCACCCGTTTGTACCTACGAAACTTTCGTTTGTAACTCAAAGGAATAGGAGCTAGAGAGATATCAAAGTTCCGATTGATTATCAGGCTATAACTTTTTTGTTTATTAATATTTTTTCAATTTTCCGATGTGGATCACTTAAGAATAGTTCCCACCCGTTTGTACCTTCGAAATGTTCGTTTGCACCTCAAAGTAATAGGAGTTAGAGAGAAATCAAAGTTCCGATTGTTTATCAAGCTATAACTTTTTTATTTATTAATATTTTTTTAATTTTCCGACGCGGATCTCATAAGAATAGTTCTCACCCGTTTGTACCTTCGAAATTTTCGTTTGCATCTCAAAGGAATAGGAGTTAGAGAGAAATCAAAGTTCCAATTTTTCATCAGCTTATACCTTTTTTGTTCATTAATATTTTTTCAATTTACCGACGCGGATCTCATAAGAATCGTTCCCACCCGTATGTGCCTTCGAAATTTTCGTTTGTACCTCAAAGGAATAGAAGTTAGAGAGAAATCAAATCAAAGTTCCGATTTTTCATCAGCTTATAACTTTTTTGTTCATTAATATTTTTTCAATTTTCCGACGCGGATCTCATAAGAATAGTTCCCACCCGTTTGTACCTTCGAAATTTTCGTTTGTAACTCAAAGGCATAAGAGCTAGAGAGAAATCAAAGTTCCGATTGTTTATCAGGCTATAACTTTTTGTTTTTTAATATTTTTCAATTTTCCCACGCGGATCTTATAAGAATAGTTCTCACCCGTTTGTACCTTCGAAATTTTCGTTTGCATCTCAAAGGAATAGGAGTTCTAGAGAAATCAAAGTTCCGATTATTATCAGGCTATAACTTTTTTGTTTATTAATATATTTTTAATTTTCCGACGCGGGTCTCTTAGGTATCGTTCCCACCCGTTTGTACCTTCGAAATTTTCGTTTGTAACTCAAAGGGATAGGAGCTAGAGAGAAATCAAAGTTCCGATTATTATCAGGCTATAACTTTTTTGTTTATTAATATTTTTTAAATTTTCCGACGCGTATCTCTTAAGAATAGTTTCCATCCGTTTCTACCTTCGATATTTTCGTTTGTACCTCAAAAGAATAGGAGTTAGAGAGAAATCAAAGTTCCGATTGATTATCAGGCTATAACTTTTTTGTTCATTATTATTTTTTCAATTTTCCGACGCGGATCTCATAAGAATAGTTCTCACCCGTTTGTACCTTCGAAATTTTCGTTTGCATCTCAAAGGAATAGGAGTTAGAGAGAAATCAAAGTTCCAATTTTTCATCAGCTTATACCTTTTTTGTTCATTATTATTTTTTCAATTTTCCGACGCGGATCTCATAAGAATAGTTCCCACCCGTTTGTACCTTCGAAATTTTCGTTTGCATCTCAAAGGAATAGGAGTTAGAGAGAAATCAAAGTTCCAATTTTTCATCAGCTTATACCTTTTTTGTTCATTAATATTTTTTCAATTTACCGACGCGGATCTCATAAGAATCGTTCCCACCCGTATGTGCCTTCGAAATTTTCGTTTGTACCTCAAAGGAATAGAAGTTAGAGAGAAATCAAATCAAAGTTCCGATTTTTCATCAGCTTATAACTTTTTTGTTCATTAATATTTTTTCAATTTTCCGACGCGGATCTCATAAGAATAGTTCCCACCCGTTTGTACCTTCGAAATTTTCGTTTGTAACTCAAAGGCATAAGAGCTAGAGAGAAATCAAAGTTCCGATTGTTTATCAGGCTATAACTTTTTGTTTTTTAATATTTTTCAATTTTCCGACGCGGATCTTATAAGAATAGTTCTCACCCGTTTGTACCTTCGAAATTTTCGTTTGCATCTCAAAGGAATAGGAGTTCTAGAGAAATCAAAGTTCCGATTATTATCAGGCTATAACTTTTTTGTTTATTAATATATTTTTAATTTTCCGACGCGGGTCTCTTAGGTATCGTTCCCACCCGTTTGTACCTTCGAAATTTTCGTTTGTAACTCAAAGGGATAGGAGCTAGAGAGAAATCAAAGTTCCGATTATTATCAGGCTATAACTTTTTTGTTTATTAATATTTTTTAAATTTTCCGACGCGTATCTCTTAAGAATAGTTTCCATCCGTTTCTACCTTCGATATTTTCGTTTGTACCTCAAAAGAATAGGAGTTAGAGAGAAATCAAAGTTCCGATTGATTATCAGGCTATAACTTTTTTGTTCATTATTATTTTTTCAATTTTCCGACGCGGATCTCATAAGAATAGTTCCCACCCGTTTGTACCTTCGAAATTTTCGATTGTCACTCAAAGGAATAGGAGTTAGAGAGAAATCAAAGTTCCTTTTGATTATCAGGCTATAACTTTTTTGTTCATTATTATTTTTCAATTTTCCTACGCGGATCTCATAAGAATAGTTCCCACCCGTTTGTACCTTCGAAATTTTCGTTTGTAACTCAGAGGAATAGAAGTTAGAGAGAAATCAAATCAAAATTTCCAATTTTTTATCAGCTTATAACTTTTTTGTTTATTAATATTTTTTCAATTTTCCGATGCGGATCTCATAAGTATAGATCTCACCCGTTTCTACCTTCGATATTTTCGTGTGTACCTCAAAAGAATAGGGGTTAGGAAAAAATCAAAGTTCCGATTGTTTATCAAGCTTTGACTTTTTTGTTTATTAATGTTTTTCAATTTTCCGACGCGGATCTCATAACAATCGTTCTCACCCGTTTGTACCTTCGAAATTTTCGTTTGCATCTCAAAGGAATAGGAGTTAGAGAGAAATCAAAGTTCCAATTTTTCATCAGCTTATACCTTTTTTGTTCATTATTATTTTTTCAATTTTCCGACGCGGATCTCATAAGAATAGTTCTCACCCGTTTGTACCTTCGAAATTTTCGTTTGCATCTCAAAGGAATAGGAGTTAGAGAGAAATCAAAGTTCCAATTTTTCATCAGCTTATACCTTTTTTGTTCATTAATATTTTTTCAATTTACCGACGCGGATCTCATAAGAATCGTTCCCACCCGTATGTGCCTTCGAAATTTTCGTTTGTACCTCAAAGGAATAGAAGTTAGAGAGAAATCAAATCAAAGTTCCGATTTTTCATCAGCTTATAACTTTTTTGTTCATTAATATTTTTTCAATTTTCCGACGCGGATCTCATAAGAATAGTTCCCACCCGTTTGTACCTTCGAAATTTTCGTTTGTAACTCAAAGGCATAAGAGCTAGAGAGAAATCAAAGTTCCGATTGTTTATCAGGCTATAACTTTTTGTTTTTTAATATTTTTCAATTTTCCGACGCGGATCTTATAAGAATAGTTCTCACCCGTTTGTACCTTCGAAATTTTCGTTTGCATCTCAAAGGAATAGGAGTTCTAGAGAAATCAAAGTTCCGATTATTATCAGGCTATAACTTTTTTGTTTATTAATATATTTTTAATTTTCCGACGCGGGTCTCTTAGGTATCGTTCCCACCCGTTTGTACCTTCGAAATTTTCGTTTGTAACTCAAAGGGATAGGAGCTAGAGAGAAATCAAAGTTCCGATTATTATCAGGCTATAACTTTTTTGTTTATTAATATTTTTTAAATTTTCCGACGCGTATCTCTTAAGAATAGTTTCCATCCGTTTCTACCTTCGATATTTTCGTTTGTACCTCAAAAGAATAGGAGTTAGAGAGAAATCAAAGTTCCGGTTGATTATCAGGCTATAACTTTTTTGTTCATTATTATTTTTTCAATTTTCCGACGCGGATCTCATAAGAATAGTTCCCACCCGTTTGTACCTTCGAAATTTTCGATTGTCACTCAAAGGAATAGGAGTTAGAGAGAAATCAAAGTTCCTTTTGATTATCAGGCTATAACTTTTTTGTTCATTATTATTTTTTCAATTTTCCTACGCGGATCTCATAAGAATAGTTCCCACCCGTTTGTACCTTCGAAATTTTCGTTTGTAACTCAGAGGAATAGAAGTTAGAGAGAAATCAAATCAAAGTTCCGATTTTTCATCAGCTTATAACTTTTTTGTTCATTAATATTTTTTCAATTTTCCGACGCGGATCTCATAAGAATAGTTCCCACCCGTTTGTACCTTCGAAATTTTCGTTTGTAACTCAAAGGCATAAGAGCTAGAGAGAAATCAAAGTTCCGATTGTTTATCAGGCTATAACTTTTTGTTTTTTAATATTTTTCAATTTTCCGACGCGGATCTTATAAGAATAGTTCTCACCCGTTTGTACCTTCGAAATTTTCGTTTGCATCTCAAAGGAATAGGAGTTCTAGAGAAATCAAAGTTCCGATTATTATCAGGCTATAACTTTTTTGTTTATTAATATATTTTTAATTTTCCGACGCGGGTCTCTTAGGTATCGTTCCCACCCGTTTGTACCTTCGAAATTTTCGTTTGTAACTCAAAGGGATAGGAGCTAGAGAGAAATCAAAGTTCCGATTATTATCAGGCTATAACTTTTTTGTTTATTAATATTTTTTAAATTTTCCGACGCGTATCTCTTAAGAATAGTTTCCATCCGTTTCTACCTTCGATATTTTCGTTTGTACCTCAAAAGAATAGGAGTTAGAGAGAAATCAAAGTTCCGATTGATTATCAGGCTATAACTTTTTTGTTCATTATTATTTTTTCAATTTTCCGACGCGGATCTCATAAGAATAGTTCCCACCCGTTTGTACCTTCGAAATTTTCGATTGTCACTCAAAGGAATAGGAGTTAGAGAGAAATCAAAGTTCCTTTTGATTATCAGGCTATAACTTTTTTGTTCATTATTATTTTTCAATTTTCCTACGCGGATCTCATAAGAATAGTTCCCACCCGTTTGTACCTTCGAAATTTTCGTTTGTAACTCAGAGGAATAGAAGTTAGAGAGAAATCAAATCAAAATTTCCAATTTTTTATCAGCTTATAACTTTTTTGTTTATTAATATTTTTTCAATTTTCCGATGCGGATCTCATAAGAATAGATCTCACCCGTTTCTACCTTCGATATTTTCGTGTGTACCTCAAAAGAATAGGGGTTAGGAAAAAATCAAAGTTCCGATTGTTTATCAAGCTTTGACTTTTTTGTTTATTAATGTTTTTCAATTTTCCGACGCGGATCTCATAACAATCGTTCTCACCCGTTTGTACCTTCGAAATTTTCGTTTGCATCTCAAAGGAATAGGAGTTAGAGAGAAATCAAAGTTCCAATTTTTCATCAGCTTATACCTTTTTTGTTCATTATTATTTTTTCAATTTTCCGACGCGGATCTCATAAGAATAGTTCTCACCCGTTTGTACCTTCGAAATTTTCGTTTGCATCTCAAAGGAATAGGAGTTAGAGAGAAATCAAAGTTCCAATTTTTCATCAGCTTATACCTTTTTTGTTCATTAATATTTTTTCAATTTACCGACGCGGATCTCATAAGAATCGTTCCCACCCGTATGTGCCTTCGAAATTTTCGTTTGTACCTCAAAGGAATAGAAGTTAGAGAGAAATCAAATCAAAGTTCCGATTTTTCATCAGCTTATAACTTTTTTGTTCATTAATATTTTTTCAATTTTCCGACGCGGATCTCATAAGAATAGTTCCCACCCGTTTGTACCTTCGAAATTTTCGTTTGTAACTCAAAGGCATAAGAGCTAGAGAGAAATCAAAGTTCCGATTGTTTATCAGGCTATAACTTTTTGTTTTTTAATATTTTTCAATTTTCCGACGCGGATCTTATAAGAATAGTTCTCACCCGTTTGTACCTTCGAAATTTTCGTTTGCATCTCAAAGGAATAGGAGTTCTAGAGAAATCAAAGTTCCGATTATTATCAGGCTATAACTTTTTTGTTTATTAATATATTTTTAATTTTCCGACGCGGGTCTCTTAGGTATCGTTCCCACCCGTTTGTACCTTCGAAATTTTCGTTTGTAACTCAAAGGGATAGGAGCTAGAGAGAAATCAAAGTTCCGATTATTATCAGGCTATAACTTTTTTGTTTATTAATATTTTTTAAATTTTCCGACGCGTATCTCTTAAGAATAGTTTCCATCCGTTTCTACCTTCGATATTTTCGTTTGTACCTCAAAAGAATAGGAGTTAGAGAGAAATCAAAGTTCCGATTGATTATCAGGCTATAACTTTTTTGTTCATTATTATTTTTTCAATTTTCCGACGCGGATCTCATAAGAATAGTTCCCACCCGTTTGTACCTTCGAAATTTTCGATTGTCACTCAAAGGAATAGGAGTTAGAGAGAAATCAAAGTTCCTTTTGATTATCAGGCTATAACTTTTTTGTTCATTATTATTTTTTCAATTTTCCTACGCGGATCTCATAAGAATAGTTCCCACCCGTTTGTACCTTCGAAATTTTCGTTTGTAACTCAGAGGAATAGAAGTTAGAGAGAAATCAAATCAAAATTTCCAATTTTTTATCAGCTTATAACTTTTTTGTTTATTAATATTTTTTCAATTTTCCGATGCGGATCTCATAAGTATAGATCTCACCCGTTGTACCTTCGAAATTTTCGTTTGTAACTCAGAGGAATAAAAGTTAGAGAGAAATCAAATCAAAATTTCCAATTTTTTATCAGCTTATAACTTTTTTGTTTATTAATATTTTTTCAATTTTCCGATGCGGATCTCATAAGTATAGATCTCACCCGTTTCTACCTTCGATATTTTCGTGTGTACCTCAAAAGAATAGGGGTTAGGAAAAAATCAAAGTTCCGATTGTTTATCAAGCTTTGACTTTTTTGTTTATTAATGTTTTTCAATTTTCCGACGCGGATCTCATAACAATCGTTCTCACCCGTTTGTACCTTCGAAATTTTCGTTTGCATCTCAAAGGAATAGGAGTTGGAGAGAAATCAAAGTTCCAATTTTTCATCAGCTTATACCTTTTTTGTTCATTATTATTTTTTCAATTTTCCGACGCGGATCTCATAAGAATAGTTCTCACCCGTTTGTACCTTCGAAATTTTCGTTTGCATCTCAAAGGAATAGGAGTTAGAGAGAAATCAAAGTTCCAATTTTTCATCAGCTTATACCTTTTTTGTTCATTAATATTTTTTCAATTTACCGACGCGGATCTCATAAGAATCGTTCCCACCCGTATGTGCCTTCGAAATTTTCGTTTGTACCTCAAAGGAATAGAAGTTAGAGAGAAATCAAATCAAAGTTCCGATTTTTCATCAGCTTATAACTTTTTTGTTCATTAATATTTTTTCAATTTTCCGACGCGGATCTCATAAGAATAGTTCCCACCCGTTTGTACCTTCGAAATTTTCGTTTGTAACTCAAAGGCATAAGAGCTAGAGAGAAATCAAAGTTCCGATTGTTTATCAGGCTATAACTTTTTGTTTTTTAATATTTTTCAATTTTCCGACGCGGATCTTATAAGAATAGTTCTCACCCGTTTGTACCTTCGAAATTTTCGTTTGCATCTCAAAGGAATAGGAGTTCTAGAGAAATCAAAGTTCCGATTATTATCAGGCTATAACTTTTTTGTTTATTAATATATTTTTAATTTTCCGACGCGGGTCTCTTAGGTATCGTTCCCACCCGTTTGTACCTTCGAAATTTTCGTTTGTAACTCAAAGGGATAGGAGCTAGAGAGAAATCAAAGTTCCGATTATTATCAGGCTATAACTTTTTTGTTTATTAATATTTTTTAAATTTTCCGACGCGTATCTCTTAAGAATAGTTTCCATCCGTTTCTACCTTCGATATTTTCGTTTGTACCTCAAAAGAATAGGAGTTAGAGAGAAATCAAAGTTCCGATTGATTATCAGGCTATAACTTTTTTGTTCATTATTATTTTTTCAATTTTCCGACGCGGATCTCATAAGAATAGTTCCCACCCGTTTGTACCTTCGAAATTTTCGATTGTCACTCAAAGGAATAGGAGTTAGAGAGAAATCAAAGTTCCTTTTGATTATCAGGCTATAACTTTTTTGTTCATTATTATTTTTTCAATTTTCCTACGCGGATCTCATAAGAATAGTTCCCACCCGTTTGTACCTTCGAAATTTTCGTTTGTAACTCAGAGGAATAGAAGTTAGAGAGAAATCAAATCAAAATTTCCAATTTTTTATCAGCTTATAACTTTTTTGTTCATTAATATTTTTTCAATTTTCCGACGCGGATCTCATAAGAATAGTTCCCACCCGTTTGTACCTTCGAAATTTTCGTTTGTAACTCAAAGGAATAGGAGTTCTAGAGAAATCAAAGTTCCGACTGATTATCAGGGTATAACTTTTTTGTTTATTATTATTTTTTCAATTTTCCGGAGCGTATCTCTTAAGAATAGTTTCCATCTGTTTCTACCTTCGATATTTTCGTTTGTAACTCAAAGGAATAGGAGTTAGAGAGAAATCAAAGTTCCGATTGATTATCAGGCTATAACTTTTTTGTTTATTAATATTTTTTTAATTTTCCGATGTGGATCACTTAAGAATAGTTCCCACCCGTTTGTACCTTCGAAATTTTCGTTTGTAACTCAAAGGGATAGGAGCTAGAGAAACATCACAGTTCCGATTGTTTATCAGGCTATAACTTTTTGTTTTTTAATATTTTTCAATTTTCCGACGCGGATCTCTTAGGAATCGTTCCCACCCGTTTGTACCTTCGAAATTTTCGTTTGTAACTCAGAGGAATAAAAGTTAGAGAGAACTCAAATCAAAATTTCCAATTTTTTATTAGCTTATAACTTTTTTGTTTATTAATATTTTTTCAATTTTCCAATGTGGATCTCTTAAGAATAGTTCCCACCCGTTTGAACCTTCGAAATTTTCGTTTGCATCTCAAAGGAATAGGAGTTCTAGAGACATCAAAGTTCCGATTATTATCAGGCTATAACTTTTTTGTTTATTAATATATTTTTAATTTTCCGACGCGGGTCTCTTAGGTATCGTTCCCACCCGTTTGTACCTTCGAAATTTTCGTTTGTAACTCAAAGGGATAGGAGCTAGAGAGAAATCAAAGTTCCGATTATTATCAGGCTATAACTTTTTTGTTTATTAATATTTTTTAAATTTTCCGACGCGTATCTCTTAAGAATAGTTTCCATCCGTTTCTACCTTCGATATTTTCGTTTGTACCTCAAAAGAATAGGAGTTAGAGAGAAATCAAAGTTCCGATTGATTATCAGGCTATAACTTTTTTGTTCATTATTATTTTTTCAATTTTCCGACGCGGATCTCATAAGAATAGTTCCCACCCGTTTGTACCTTCGAAATTTTCGTTTGTAACTCAGAGGAATAGAAGTTAGAGAGAAATCAAATCAAAATTTCCAATTTTTTATCAGCTTATAACTTTTTTGTTTATTAATATTTTTTCAATTTTCCGATGCGGATCTCATAAGTATAGATCTCACCCGTTGTACCTTCGAAATTTTCGTTTGTAACTCAGAGGAATAAAAGTTAGAGAGAAATCAAATCAAAATTTCCAATTTTTTATCAGCTTATAACTTTTTTGTTCATTAATATTTTTTCAATTTTCCGACGCGGATCTCATAAGAATAGTTCCCACCCGTTTGTACCTTCGAAATTTTCGTTTGTAACTCAAAGGAATAGGAGTTCTAGAGAAATCAAAGTTCCGACTGATTATCAGGGTATAACTTTTTTGTTTATTATTATTTTTTCAATTTTCCGGAGCGTATCTCTTAAGAATAGTTTCCATCTGTTTCTACCTTCGATATTTTCGTTTGTAACTCAAAGGAATAGGAGTTAGAGAGAAATCAAAGTTCCGATTGATTATCAGGCTATAACTTTTTTGTTTATTAATATTTTTTTAATTTTCCGATGTGGATCACTTAAGAATAGTTCCCACCCGTTTGTACCTTCGAAATTTTCGTTTGTAACTCAAAGGGATAGGAGCTAGAGAAACATCACAGTTCCGATTGTTTATCAGGCTATAACTTTTTGTTTTTTAATATTTTTCAATTTTCCGACGCGGATCTCTTAGGAATCGTTCCCACCCGTTTGTACCTTCGAAATTTTCGTTTGTAACTCAGAGGAATAAAAGTTAGAGAGAACTCAAATCAAAATTTCCAATTTTTTATTAGCTTATAACTTTTTTGTTTATTAATATTTTTTCAATTTTCCAATGTGGATCTCTTAAGAATAGTTCCCACCCGTTTGAACCTTCGAAATTTTCGTTTGCATCTCAAAGGAATAGGAGTTCTAGAGACATCAAAGTTCCGATTATTATCAGGCTATAACTTTTTTGTTTATTAATATATTTTTAATTTTCCGACGCGGGTCTCTTAGGTATCGTTCCCACCCGTTTGTACCTTCGAAATTTTCGTTTGTAACTCAAAGGGATAGGAGCTAGAGAGAAATCAAAGTTCCGATTATTATCAGGCTATAACTTTTTTGTTTATTAATATTTTTTAAATTTTCCGACGCGTATCTCTTAAGAATAGTTTCCATCCGTTTCTACCTTCGATATTTTCGTTTGTACCTCAAAAGAATAGGAGTTAGAGAGAAATCAAAGTTCCGATTGATTATCAGGCTATAACTTTTTTGTTCATTATTATTTTTTCAATTTTCCGACGCGGATCTCATAAGAATAGTTCCCACCCGTTTGTACCTTCGAAATTTTCGATTGTAACTCAAAGGAATAGGAGTTAGAGAGAAATCAAAGTTCCTTTTGATTATCAGGCTATAACTTTTTTGTTCATTATTATTTTTTCAATTTTCCTACGCGGATCTCATAAGAATAGTTCCCACCCGTTTGTACCTTCGAAATTTTCGTTTGTAACTCAGAGGAATAGAAGTTAGAGAGAAATCAAATCAAAATTTCCAATTTTTTATCAGCTTATAACTTTTTTGTTTATTAATATTTTTTCAATTTTCCGATGCGGATCTCATAAGTATAGATCTCACCCGTTGTACCTTCGAAATTTTCGTTTGTAACTCAGAGGAATAAAAGTTAGAGAGAAATTAAATCAAAATTTCCAATTTTTTATCAGCTTATAACTTTTTTGTTTATTAATATTTTTTTAATTTTTCGACGCGGATCTCATAAGAATAGTTCCCACCCGTTTGTACCTTCGAAATTTTCGTTTGTAACTCAAAGGAATAGGAGTTAGAGAGAAATCAAAGTTCCTTTTGTTTATCAGGCTATAACTTTTTGTTTTTTAATATTTTTCAATTTTCCGACGCGGATCTCATAAGAATAGTTCCCACCCGTTCGTACCTTCGAAATTTTCGTTTGTAACTCAAAGGAATAGGAGTTAGAGAGAAATCAATGTTCCGATTGATTATCAGGCTATAACTTTTTTGTTTATTAATATTTTTTTAATTTTCCGATGTGGATCACTTAAGAATAGTTCCCACCCGTTTGTACCTTCGAAATTTTCGTTTGTAACTCAAAGGGATAGGAGCTAGAGAAACATCACAGTTCCGATTGTTTATCAGGCTATAACTTTTTGTTTTTTAATATTTTTCAATTTTCCGACGCGGATCTCATAAGAATAGTTCCCACCCGTTTGTACCTTCGAAATTTTCGTTTGTAACTCAAAGGAATAGGAGTTAGAGAGAAATCAATGTTCCGATTGATTATCAGGCTATAACTTTTTTGTTTATTAATATTTTTTCAATTTTCCGTTGCGGATCTCATAAGAATAGATCTCACCCGTTTGTACCTACGAAACTTTCGTTTGTAACTCAAAGTAATAGGAGTTAGAGGAAAATCAAAGTTCCGATTGATTATCAGGCTATAACTTTTTTGTTTATTAATGTTTTTCAATTTTGCGTCGTGGATCTCTTAGGAATCGTTCCCACCCGTATGTTCCTTCGAAATTTTCGTTTGTACCTCAAAGTAATAGGAGTTAGAGGAAAATCAAAGTTCCGATTTTTCATCAGCTTATAACTTTTTTGATCATTAATATTTTTTCAATTTTCCGTTGCGGATCTCATAAGAATAGATCTCACCCGTTTGTACCTACGAAACTTTCGTTTGTAACTCAAAGGAATAGGAGCTAGAGAGATATCAAAGTTCCGATTGATTATCAGGCTATAACTTTTTTGTTTATTAATATTTTTTCAATTTTCCGATGTGGATCACTTAAGAATAGTTCCCACCCGTTTGTACCTTCGAAATGTTCGTTTGCACCTCAAAGTAATAGGAGTTAGAGAGAAATCAAAGTTCCGATTGTTTATCAAGCTATAACTTTTTTGTTTATTAATATTTTTCAATTTTCCGACGCGGATCTCTTAGGAATCGTTCCCACCCGTTTGTACCTTAGAAATTTTCGTTTGTAACTCAGAGGAATAAAAGTTAGAGAGAACTCAAATCAAAATTTCCAATTTTTTATTAGCTTATAACTTTTTTGTTTATTAATATTTTTTCAATTTTCCAATGTGGATCTCTTAAGAATAGTTCCCACCCGTTTGAACCTTCGAAATTTTCGTTTGCATCTCAAAGGAATAGGAGTTCTAGAGACATCAAAGTTCCGATTATTATCAGGCTATAACTTTTTTGTTTATTAATATTTTTTCAATTTTCCGTTGCGGATCTCATAAGAATAGTTCCCACCCGTTTGTACCTTCGAAATTTTCGTTTGTAACTCAAAGGAATAGGAGTTAGAGAGAAATCAATGTTCCGATTGATTATCAGGCTATAACTTTTTTGTTTATTAATATTTTTTCAATTTTCCGTTGCGGATCTCATAAGAATAGATCTCACCCGTTTGTACCTACGAAACTTTCGTTTGTAACTCAAAGTAATAGGAGTTAGAGGAAAATCAAAGTTCCGATTGATTATCAGGCTATAACTTTTTTGTTTATTAATGTTTTTCAATTTTGCGTCGTGGATCTCTTAGGAATCGTTCCCACCCGTATGTTCCTTCGAAATTTTCGTTTGTACCTCAAAGTAATAGGAGTTAGAGGAAAATCAAAGTTCCGATTTTTCATCAGCTTATAACTTTTTTGATCATTAATATTTTTTCAATTTTCCGTTGCGGATCTCATAAGAATAGATCTCACCCGTTTGTACCTACGAAACTTTCGTTTGTAACTCAAAGGAATAGGAGCTAGAGAGATATCAAAGTTCCGATTGATTATCAGGCTATAACTTTTTTGTTTATTAATATTTTTTCAATTTTCCGATGTGGATCACTTAAGAATAGTTCCCACCCGTTTGTACCTTCGAAATGTTCGTTTGCACCTCAAAGTAATAGGAGTTAGAGAGAAATCAAAGTTCCGATTGTTTATCAAGCTATACCTTTTTTATTTATTAATATTTTTTTAATTTTCCGATGCGGATCTCATAAGAATAGTTCTCACCCGTTTGTACCTTCAAAATTTTCGTTTGCATCTCAAAGGAATAGGAGTTAGAGAGAAATCAAAGTTCCAATTTTTCATCAGCTTATACCTTTTTTGTTCATTAATATTTTTTCAATTTACCGACGCGGATCTCATAAGAATCGTTCCCACCCGTATGTGCCTTCGAAATTTTCGTTTGTACCTCAAAGGAATAGAAGTTAGAGAGAAATCAAATCAAAGTTCCGATTATTCATCAGCTTATAACTTTTTTGTTCATTAATATTTTTTCAATTTTCCGACGCGGATCTCATAAGAATAGTTCCCACCCGTTTGTACCTTCGAAATTTTCGTTTGTAACTCAAAGGAATAGGAGTTCTAGAGAAATCAAAGTTCCGATTATTATCAGGCTATAACTTTTTTGTTTATTAATATATTTTTAATTTTCCGACGCGGGTCTCTTAGGTATCGTTCCCACCCGTTTGTACCTTCGAAATTTTCGTTTGTAACTCAAAGGGATAGGCGCTAGAGAGAAATCAAAGTTCCGATTATTATCAGGCTATACCTTTTTTGTTTATTAATATTTTTTAAATTTTCCGACGCGTATCTCTTAAGAATAGTTTCCATCCGTTTCTACCTTCGATATTTTCGTTTGTACCTCAAAAGAATAGGAGTTAGAGAGAAATCAAAGTTCCGATTGATTATCAGGCTATAACTTTTTTGTTCATTATTATTTTTTCAATTTTCCGACGCGGATCTCATAAGAATAGTTCCCACCCGTTTGTACCTTCGAAATTTTCGATTGTAACTCAAAGGAATAGGAGTTAGAGAGAAATCAAAGTTCCTTTTGATTATCAGGCTATAACTTTTTTGTTCATTATTATTTTTTCAATTTTCCTACGCGGATCTCATAAGTATAGTTCTCACCCGTTGTACCTTCGAAATTTTCGTTTGTAACTCAGAGGAATAAAAGTTAGAGAGAAATCAAATCAAAATTTCCAATTTTTTATCAGCTTATAACTTTTTTGTTCATTAATATTTTTTCAATTTTCCGACGTGGATCTCATAAGAATAGTTCCCACCCGTTTGTACCTTCGAAATTTTCGTTTGTAACTCAAAGGAATAGGAGTTCTAGAGAAATCAAAGTTCCGACTGATTATCAGGGTATAACTTTTTTGTTTATTATTATTTTTTCAATTTTCCGGAGCGTATCTCTTAAGAATAGTTTCCATCTGTTTCTACCTTCGATATTTTCGTTTGTAACTCAAAGGAATAGGAGTTAGAGAGAAATCAAAGTTCCGATTGATTATCAGGCTATAACTTTTTTGTTTATTAATATTTTTTTAATTTTCCGATGTGGATCACTTAAGAATAGTTCCCACCCGTTTGTACCTTCGAAATTTTCGTTTGTAACTCAAAGGGATAGGAGCTAGAGAAACATCACAGTTCCGATTGTTTATCAGGCTATAACTTTTTGTTTTTTAATATTTTTCAATTTTCCGACGCGGATCTCTTAGGAATCGTTCCCACCCGTTTGTACCTTCGAAATTTTCGTTTGTAACTCAGAGGAATAAAAGTTAGAGAGAAATCAAATCAAAATTTCCAATTTTTATTAGCTTATAACTTTTTTGTTTATTAATATTTTTTCAATTTTCCAATGTGGATCTCTTAAGAATAGTTCCCACCCGTTTGTACCTTCGATATTTTCGTTTGTACCTCAAAAGAATAGGAATTAGAGAAAAATCAAAGTTCCGATTTTTCATCAGCTTATAACTTTTTTGTTCATTAATATTTTTTCAATTTTCCGACGCGGATCTCATAAGAATAGTTCCCACCCGTTTGTACCTTCGAAATTTTCGTTTGTAACTCAAAGGAATAGGAGTTAGAGAGAAATCAATGTTCCGATTGATTATCAGGCTATAACTTTTTTGTTTATTAATGTTTTTCAATTTTGCGTCGTGGATCTCTTAGGAATCGTTCCCACCCGTATGTTCCTTCGAAATTTTCGTTTGTACCTCAAAGTAATAGGAGTTAGAGGAAAATCAAAGTTCCGATTTTTCATCAGCTTATAACTTTTTTGTTCATTAATATTTTTTCAATTTTCCGTTGCGGATCTCATAAGAATAGATCTCACCCGTTTGTACCTACGAAACTTTCGTTTGTAACTCAAAGGAATAGGAGCTAGAGAGATATCAAAGTTCCGATTGATTATCAGGCTATAACTTTTTTGTTTATTAATATTTTTTCAATTTTCCGATGTGGATCACTTAAGAATAGTTCCCACCCGTTTGTACCTTCGAAATGTTCGTTTGCACCTCAAAGTAATAGGAGTTAGAGAGAAATCAAAGTTCCGATTGTTTATCAAGCTATAACTTTTTTGTTTATTAATATTTTTTCAATTTTCCGATGTGGATCACTTAAGAATAGTTCCCACCCGTTTGTACCTTCGAAATTTTCGTTTGTAACTCAAAGGGATAGGAGCTAGAGAAAAATCACAGTTCCGATTGTTTATCAGGCTATAACTTTTTTGTTTATTAATATTTTTTCAATTTTCCGATGTGGATCACTTAAGAATAGTTCCCACCCGTTTGTACCTTCGAAATGTTCGTTTGCACCTCAAAGTAATAGGAGTTAGAGAGAAATCAAAGTTCCGATTGTTTATCAAGCTATAACTTTTTTATTTATTAATATTTTTTTAATTTTCCGACGCGGATCTCATAAGAATAGTTCTCACCCGTTTGTACCTTCGAAATTTTCGTTTGCATCTCAAAGGAATAGGAGTTAGAGAGAAATCAAAGTTCCAATTTTTCATCAGCTTATACCTTTTTTGTTCATTAATATTTTTTCAATTTACCGACGCGGATCTCATAAGAATCGTTCCCACCCGTATGTGCCTTCGAAATTTTCGTTTGTACCTCAAAGGAATAGAAGTTAGAGAGAAATCAAATCAAAGTTCCGATTTTTCATCAGCTTATAACTTTTTTGTTCATTAATATTTTTTCAATTTTCCGACGCGGATCTCATAAGAATAGTTCCCACCCGTTTGTACCTTCGAAATTTTCGTTTGTAACTCAAAGGCATAAGAGCTAGAGAGAAATCAAAGTTCCGATTGTTTATCAGGCTATAACTTTTTGTTTTTTAATATTTTTCAATTTTCCGACGCGGATCTTATAAGAATAGTTCTCACCCGTTTGTACCTTCGAAATTTTCGTTTGCATCTCAAAGGAATAGGAGTTCTAGAGAAATCAAAGTTCCGATTATTATCAGGCTATAACTTTTTTGTTTATTAATATATTTTTAATTTTCCGACGCGGGTCTCTTAGGTATCGTTCCCACCCGTTTGTACCTTCGAAATTTTCGTTTGTAACTCAAAGGGATAGGAGCTAGAGAGAAATCAAAGTTCCGATTATTATCAGGCTATAACTTTTTTGTTTATTAATATTTTTTAAATTTTCCGACGCGTATCTCTTAAGAATAGTTTCCATCCGTTTCTACCTTCGATATTTTCGTTTGTACCTCAAAAGAATAGGAGTTAGAGAGAAATCAAAGTTCCGATTGATTATCAGGCTATAACTTTTTTGTTCATTATTATTTTTTCAATTTTCCGACGCGGATCTCATAAGAATAGTTCCCACCCGTTTGTACCTTCGAAATTTTCGATTGTAACTCAAAGGAATAGGAGTTAGAGAGAAATCAAAGTTCCTTTTGATTATCAGGCTATAACTTTTTTGTTCATTATTATTTTTTCAATTTTCCTACGCGGATCTCATAAGAATAGTTCCCACCCGTTTGTACCTTCGAAATTTTCGTTTGTAACTCAGAGGAATAGAAGTTAGAGAGAAATCAAATCAAAATTTCCAATTTTTTATCAGCTTATAACTTTTTTGTTTATTAATATTTTTTCAATTTTCCGATGCGGATCTCATAAGTATAGATCTCACCCGTTGTACCTTCGAAATTTTCGTTTGTAACTCAGAGGAATAAAAGTTAGAGAGAAATCAAATCAAAATTTCCAATTTTTTATCAGCTTATAACTTTTTTGTTCATTAATATTTTTTCAATTTTCCGACGCGGATCTCATAAGAATAGTTCCCACCCGTTTGTACCTTCGAAATTTTCGTTTGTAACTCAAAGGAATAGGAGTTCTAGAGAAATCAAAGTTCCGACTGATTATCAGGGTATAACTTTTTTGTTTATTATTATTTTTTCAATTTTCCGGAGCGTATCTCTTAAGAATAGTTTCCATCTGTTTCTACCTTCGATATTTTCGTTTGTAACTCAAAGGAATAGAAGTTAGAGAGAAATCAAATCAAAATTTCCAATTTTTTATCAGCTTATAACTTTTTTGTTTATTAATATTTTTTTAATTTTCCGACGCGGATCTCATAAGAATAGTTCCCACCCGTTTGTACCTTCGAAATTTTCGTTTGTAACTCAAAGGAATAGGAGTTAGAGAGAAATCAAAGTTCCTTTTGTTTATCAGGCTATAACTTTTTGTTTTTTAATATTTTTCAATTTTCCGACGCGGATCTCATAAGAATAGTTCCCACCCGTTCGTACCTTCGAAATTTTCGTTTGTAACTCAAAGGAATAGGAGTTAGAGAGAAATCAATGTTCCGATTGATTATCAGGCTATAACTTTTTTGTTTATTAATATTTTTTTAATTTTCCGATGAGGATCACTTAAGAATAGTTCCCACCCGTTTGTACCTTCGAAATTTTCGTTTGTAACTCAAAGGCATAAGAGCTAGAGAGAAATCAAAGTTCCGATTGTTTATCAGGCTATAACTTTTTGTTTTTTAATATTTTTCAATTTTCCGACGCGGATCTCTTAAGAATAGTTTCCATCCGTTTCTACCTTCGATATTTTCGTTTGTACCTCAAAAGAATAGGAGTTAGAGAGAAATCAAAGTTCCGATTGATTATCAGGCTATAACTTTTTTGTTTATTAATGTTTTTCAATTTTGCGTCGTGGATCTCTTAGGAATCGTTCCCACCCGTATGTTCCTTCGAAATTTTCGTTTGTACCTCAAAGTAATAGGAGTTAGAGGAAAATCAAAGTTCCGATTTTTCATCAGCTTATAACTTTTTTGATCATTAATATTTTTTCAATTTTCCGTTGCGGATCTCATAAGAATAGATCTCACCCGTTTGTACCTACGAAACTTTCGTTTGTAACTCAAAGGAATAGGAGCTAGAGAGATATCAAAGTTCCGATTGATTATCAGGCTATAACTTTTTTGTTTATTAATATTTTTTCTATTTTCCGATGTGGATCACGTAAGAATAGTTCCCACCCGTTTGTACCTTCGAAATGTTCGTTTGCACCTCAAAGTAATAGGAGTTAGAGAGAAATCAAAGTTCCGATTGTTTATCAGGCTATAACTTTTTGTTTTTTAATATTTTTCAATTTTCCGACGCGGATCTTATAAGAATAGTTCTCACCCGTTTGTACCTTCGAAATTTTCGTTTGCATCTCAAAGGAATAGGAGTTCTAGAGAAATCAAAGTTCCGATTATTATCAGGCTATAACTTTTTTGTTTATTAATATATTTTTAATTTTCCGACGCGGATCTCATAAGAATAGTTCCCACCCGTTTGTACCTTCGAAATTTTCGTTTGTAACTCAAAGGGATAGGAGCTAGAGAGAAATCAAAGTTCCGATTATTATCAGGCTATAACTTTTTTGTTCATTATTATTTTTTCAATTTTCCTACGCGGATCTCATAAGAATAGTTCCCACCCGTTTGTACCTTCGAAATTTTCGTTTGTAACTCAGAGGAATAGAAGTTAGAGAGAAATCAAATCAAAATTTCCAATTTTTTATCAGCTTATAACTTTTTTGTTCATTAATATTTTTTCAATTTTCCGACGCGGATCTCATAAGAATAGTTCCCACCCGTTTGTACCTTCGAAATTTTCGTTTGTAACTCAAAGGAATAGGAGTTCTAGAGAAATCAAAGTTCCGACTGATTATCAGGGTATAACTTTTTTGTTTATTATTATTTTTTCAATTTTCCGATGTGCATCACTTAAGAATAGTTCCCACCCGTTTGTACCTTCGAAATGTTCGTTTGCACCTCAAAGTAATAGGAGTTAGAGAGAAATCAAAGTTCCGATTGTTTATCAAGCTATAACTTTTTTGTTTATTAATATTTTTTCAATTTTCCGATGTGGATCACTTAAGAATAGTTCCCACCCGTTTGTACCTTCGAAATGTTCATTTGCACCTCAAAGTAATAGGAGTTAGAGAGAAATCAAAGTTCCGATTGTTTATCAAGCTATAACTTTTTTGTTTATTAATATTTTTCAATTTTCCGACGCGGATCTCTTAGGAATCGTTCCCACCCGTTTGTACCTTAGAAATTTTCGTTTGTAACTCAGAGGAATAAAAGTTAGAGAGAACTCAAATCAAAATTTCCAATTTTTTATTAGCTTATAACTTTTTTGTTTATTAATATTTTTTCAATTTTCCAATGTGGATCTCTTAAGAATAGTTCCCACCCGTTTGAACCTTCGAAATTTTCGTTTGCATCTCAAAGGAATAGGAGTTCTAGAGACATCAAAGTTCCGATTATTATCAGGCTATAACTTTTTTGTTTATTAATATTTTTTCAATTTTCCGTTGCGGATCTCATAAGAATAGATCTCACCCGTTTGTACCTACGAAACTTTCGTTTGTAACTCAAAGTAATAGGAGTTAGAGGAAAATCAAAGTTCCGATTGATTATCAGGCTATAACTTTTTTGTTTATTAATGTTTTTCAATTTTGCGTCGTGGATCTCTTAGGAATCGTTCCCACCCGTATGTTCCTTCGAAATTTTCGTTTGTACCTCAAAGTAATAGGAGTTAGAGGAAAATCAAAGTTCCGATTTTTCATCAGCTTATAACTTTTTTGATCATTAATATTTTTTCAATTTTCCGTTGCGGATCTCATAAGAATAGATCTCACCCGTTTGTACCTACGAAACTTTCGTTTGTAACTCAAAGGAATAGGAGCTAGAGAGATATCAAAGTTCCGATTGATTATCAGGCTATAACTTTTTTGTTTATTAATATTTTTTCAATTTTCCGATGTGGATCACTTAAGAATAGTTCCCACCCGTTTGTACCTTCGAAATGTTCGTTTGCACCTCAAAGTAATAGGAGTTAGAGAGAAATCAATGTTCCGATTGTTTATCAAGCTATAACTTTTTTATTTATTAATATTTTTTTAATTTTCCGACGCGGATCTCATAAGAATAGTTCTCACCCGTTTGTACCTTCGAAATTTTCGTTTGCATCTCAAAGGAATAGGAGTTAGAGAGAAATCAAAGTTCCAATTTTTCATCAGCTTATACCTTTTTTGTTCATTAATATTTTTTCAATTTACCGACGCGGATCTCATAAGAATCGTTCCCACCCGTATGTGCCTTCGAAATTTTCGTTTGTACCTCAAAGGAATAGAAGTTAGAGAGAAATCAAATCAAAGTTCCGATTTTTCATCAGCTTATAACTTTTTTGTTCTTTAATATTTTTTCAATTTTCCGACGCGAATCTCATAAGAATAGTTCCCACCCGTTTGTACCTTCGAAATTTTCGTTTGTAACTCAAAGGAATAGGAGTTAGAGAGAAATCACAGTTCCGATTGTTTATCAGGCTATAACTTTTTTGTTTATTAATATTTTTTCAATTTTCCGATGTGGATCACTTAAGAATAGTTCCCACCCGTTTGTACCTTCGAAATGTTCGTTTGCACCTCAAAGTAATAGGAGTTAGAGAGAAATCAAAGTTCCGATTGTTTATCAAGCTATAACTTTTTTATTTATTAATATTTTTTTAATTTTCCGACGCGGATCTCATAAGAATAGTTCTCACCCGTTTGTACCTTCGAAATTTTCGTTTGCATCTCAAAGGAATAGGAGTTAGAGAGAAATCAAAGTTCCAATTTTTCATCAGCTTATACCTTTTTTGTTCATTAATATTTTTTCAATTTACCGACGCGGATCTCATAAGAATCGTTCCCACCCGTATGTGCCTTCGAAATTTTCGTTTGTACCTCAAAGGAATAGAAGTTAGAGAGAAATCAAATCAAAGTTCCGATTTTTCATCAGCTTATAACTTTTTTGTTCATTAATATTTTTTCAATTTTCCGACGCGGATCTCATAAGAATAGTTCCCACCCGTTTGTACCTTCGAAATTTTCGTTTGTAACTCAAAGGCATAAGAGCTAGAGAGAAATCAAAGTTCCGATTGTTTATCAGGCTATAACTTTTTGTTTTTTAATATTTTTCAATTTTCCGACGCGGATCTTATAAGAATAGTTCTCACCCGTTTGTACCTTCGAAATTTTCGTTTGCATCTCAAAGGAATAGGAGTTCTAGAGAAATCAAAGTTCCGATTATTATCAGGCTATAACTTTTTTGTTTATTAATATATTTTTAATTTTCCGACGCGGGTCTCTTAGGTATCGTTCCCACCCGTTTGTACCTTCGAAATTTTCGTTTGTAACTCAAAGGAATAGGAGTTAGAGAGAAATCAAAGTTCCTTTTGTTTATCAGGCTATAACTTTTTGTTTTTTAATATTTTTCAATTTTCCGACGCGGATCTCATAAGAATAGTTCCCACCCGTTCGTACCTTCGAAATTTTCGTTTGTAACTCAAAGGAATAGGAGTTAGAGAGAAATCAATGTTCCGATTGATTATCAGGCTATAACTTTTTTGTTTATTAATATTTTTTTAATTTTCCGATGAGGATCACTTAAGAATAGTTCCCACCCGTTTGTACCTTCGAAATTTTCGTTTGTAACTCAAAGGCATAAGAGCTAGAGAGAAATCAAAGTTCCGATTGTTTATCAGGCTATAACTTTTTGTTTTTTAATATTTTTCAATTTTCCGACGCGGATCTCTTAAGAATAGTTTCCATCCGTTTCTACCTTCGATATTTTCGTTTGTACCTCAAAAGAATAGGAGTTAGAGAGAAATCAAAGTTCCGATTGATTATCAGGCTATAACTTTTTTGTTTATTAATGTTTTTCAATTTTGCGTCGTGGATCTCTTAGGAATCGTTCCCACCCGTATGTTCCTTCGAAATTTTCGTTTGTACCTCAAAGTAATAGGAGTTAGAGGAAAATCAAAGTTCCGATTTTTCATCAGCTTATAACTTTTTTGATCATTAATATTTTTTCAATTTTCCGTTGCGGATCTCATAAGAATAGATCTCACCCGTTTGTACCTACGAAACTTTCGTTTGTAACTCAAAGGAATAGGAGCTAGAGAGATATCAAAGTTCCGATTGATTATCAGGCTATAACTTTTTTGTTTATTAATATTTTTTCTATTTTCCGATGTGGATCACTTAAGAATAGTTCCCACCCGTTTGTACCTTCGAAATGTTCGTTTGCACCTCAAAGTAATAGGAGTTAGAGAGAAATCAAAGTTCCGATTGTTTATCAGGCTATAACTTTTTGTTTTTTAATATTTTTCAATTTTCCGACGCGGATCTTATAAGAATAGTTCTCACCCGTTTGTACCTTCGAAATTTTCGTTTGCATCTCAAAGGAATAGGAGTTCTAGAGAAATCAAAGTTCCGATTATTATCAGGCTATAACTTTTTTGTTTATTAATATATTTTTAATTTTCCGACGCGGATCTCATAAGAATAGTTCCCACCCGTTTGTACCTTCGAAATTTTCGTTTGTAACTCAAAGGGATAGGAGCTAGAGAGAAATCAAAGTTCCGATTATTATCAGGCTATAACTTTTTTGTTCATTATTATTTTTTCAATTTTCCTACGCGGATCTCATAAGAATAGTTCCCACCCGTTTGTACCTTCGAAATTTTCGTTTGTAACTCAGAGGAATAGAAGTTAGAGAGAAATCAAATCAAAATTTCCAATTTTTTATCAGCTTATAACTTTTTTGTTCATTAATATTTTTTCAATTTTCCGACGCGGATCTCATAAGAATAGTTCCCACCCGTTTGTACCTTCGAAATTTTCGTTTGTAACTCAAAGGAATAGGAGTTCTAGAGAAATCAAAGTTCCGACTGATTATCAGGGTATAACTTTTTTGTTTATTATTATTTTTTCAATTTTCCGATGTGCATCACTTAAGAATAGTTCCCACCCGTTTGTACCTTCGAAATGTTCGTTTGCACCTCAAAGTAATAGGAGTTAGAGAGAAATCAAAGTTCCGATTGTTTATCAAGCTATAACTTTTTTGTTTATTAATATTTTTTCAATTTTCCGATGTGGATCACTTAAGAATAGTTCCCACCCGTTTGTACCTTCGAAATGTTCATTTGCACCTCAAAGTAATAGGAGTTAGAGAGAAATCAAAGTTCCGATTGTTTATCAAGCTATAACTTTTTTGTTTATTAATATTTTTCAATTTTCCGACGCGGATCTCTTAGGAATCGTTCCCACCCGTTTGTACCTTAGAAATTTTCGTTTGTAACTCAGAGGAATAAAAGTTAGAGAGAACTCAAATCAAAATTTCCAATTTTTTATTAGCTTATAACTTTTTTGTTTATTAATATTTTTTCAATTTTCCGTTGCGGATCTCATAAGAATAGATCTCACCCGTTTGTACCTACGAAACTTTCGTTTGTAACTCAAAGTAATAGGAGTTAGAGGAAAATCAAAGTTCCGATTGATTATCAGGCTATAACTTTTTTGTTTATTAATGTTTTTCAATTTTGCGTCGTGGATCTCTTAGGAATCGTTCCCACCCGTATGTTCCTTCGAAATTTTCGTTTGTACCTCAAAGTAATAGGAGTTAGAGGAAAATCAAAGTTCCGATTTTTCATCAGCTTATAACTTTTTTGATCATTAATATTTTTTCAATTTTCCGTTGCGGATCTCATAAGAATAGATCTCACCCGTTTGTACCTACGAAACTTTCGTTTGTAACTCAAAGGAATAGGAGCTAGAGAGATATCAAAGTTCCGATTGATTATCAGGCTATAACTTTTTTGTTTATTAATATTTTTTCAATTTTCCGATGTGGATCACTTAAGAATAGTTCCCACCCGTTTGTACCTTCGAAATGTTCGTTTGCACCTCAAAGTAATAGGAGTTAGAGAGAAATCAATGTTCCGATTGTTTATCAAGCTATAACTTTTTTATTTATTAATATTTCTTTAATTTTCCGACGCGGATCTCATAAGAATAGTTCTCACCCGTTTGTACCTTCGAAATTTTCGTTTGCATCTCAAAGGAATAGGAGTTAGAGAGAAATCAAAGTTCCAATTTTTCATCAGCTTATACCTTTTTTGTTCATTAATATTTTTTCAATTTACCGACGCGGATCTCATAAGAATCGTTCCCACCCGTATGTGCCTTCGAAATTTTCGTTTGTACCTCAAAGGAATAGAAGTTAGAGAGAAATCAAATCAAAGTTCCGATTTTTCATCAGCTTATAACTTTTTTGTTCATTAATATTTTTTCAATTTTCCGACGCGGATCTCATAAGAATAGTTCCCACCCGTTTGTACCTTCGAAATTTTCGTTTGTAACTCAAAGGCATAAGAGCTAGAGAGAAATCAAAGTTCCGATTGTTTATCAGGCTATAACTTTTTGTTTTTTAATATTTTTCAATTTTCCGACGCGGATCTTATAAGAATAGTTCTCACCCGTTTGTACCTTCGAAATTTTCGTTTGCATCTCAAAGGAATAGGAGTTCTAGAGAAATCAAAGTTCCGATTATTATCAGGCTATAACTTTTTTGTTTATTAATATATTTTTAATTTTCCGACGCGGGTCTCTTAGGTATCGTTCCCACCCGTTTGTACCTTCGAAATTTTCGTTTGTAACTCAAAGGGATAGGAGCTAGAGAGAAATCAAAGTTCCGATTATTATCAGGCTATAACTTTTTTGTTTATTAATATTTTTTAAATTTTCCGACGCGTATCTCTTAAGAATAGTTTCCATCCGTTTCTACCTTCGATATTTTCGTTTGTACCTCAAAAGAATAGGAGTTAGAGAGAAATCAAAGTTCCGATTGATTATCAGGCTATAACTTTTTTGTTCATTATTATTTTTTCAATTTTCCGACGCGGATCTCATAAGAATAGTTCTCACCCGTTTGTACCTTCGAAATTTTCGTTTGCATCTCAAAGGAATAGGAGTTAGAGAGAAATCAAAGTTCCAATTTTTCATCAGCTTATACCTTTTTTGTTCATTATTATTTTTTCAATTTTCCGACGCGGATCTCATAAGAATAGTTCTCACCCGTTTGTACCTTCGAAATTTTCGTTTGCATCTCAAAGGAATAGGAGTTAGAGAGAAATCAAAGTTCCAATTTTTCATCAGCTTATACCTTTTTTGTTCATTAATATTTTTTCAATTTACCGACGCGGATCTCATAAGAATCGTTCCCACCCGTATGTGCCTTCGAAATTTTCGTTTGTACCTCAAAGGAATAGAAGTTAGAGAGAAATCAAATCAAAGTTCCGATTTTTCATCAGCTTATAACTTTTTTGTTCATTAATATTTTTTCAATTTTCCGACGCGGATCTCATAAGAATAGTTCCCACCCGTTTGTACCTTCGAAATTTTCGTTTGTAACTCAAAGGCATAAGAGCTAGAGAGAAATCAAAGTTCCGATTGTTTATCAGGCTATAACTTTTTGTTTTTTAATATTTTTCAATTTTCCGACGCGGATCTTATAAGAATAGTTCTCACCCGTTTGTACCTTCGAAATTTTCGTTTGCATCTCAAAGGAATAGGAGTTCTAGAGAAATCAAAGTTCCGATTATTATCAGGCTATAACTTTTTTGTTTATTAATATATTTTTAATTTTTCGACGCGGGTCTCTTAGGTATCGTTCCCACCCGTTTGTACCTTCGAAATTTTCGTTTGTAACTCAAAGGGATAGGAGCTAGAGAGAAATCAAAGTTCCGATTATTATCAGGCTATAACTTTTTTGTTTATTAATATTTTTTAAATTTTCCGACGCGTATCTCTTAAGAATAGTTTCCATCCGTTTCTACCTTCGATATTTTCGTTTGTACCTCAAAAGAATAGGAGTTAGAGAGAAATCAAAGTTCCGATTGATTATCAGGCTATAACTTTTTTGTTTATTAATGTTTTTCAATTTTGCGTCGTGGATCTCTTAGGAATCGTTCCCACCCGTATGTTCCTTCGAAATTTTCGTTTGTACCTCAAAGTAATAGGAGTTAGAGGAAAATCAAAGTTCCGATTTTTCATCAGCTTATAACTTTTTTGATCATTAATATTTTTTCAATTTTCCGTTGCGGATCTCATAAGAATAGATCTCACCCGTTTGTACCTACGAAACTTTCGTTTGTAACTCAAAGGAATAGGAGCTAGAGAGATATCAATGTTCCGATTGATTATCAGGCTATAACTTTTTTGTTTATTAATATTTTTTCTATTTTCCGATGTGGATCACTTAAGAATAGTTCCCACCCGTTTGTACCTTCGAAATGTTCGTTTGCACCTCAAAGTAATAGGAGTTAGAGAGAAATCAAAGTTCCGATTGTTTATCAGGCTATAACTTTTTGTTTTTTAATATTTTTCAATTTTCCGACGCGGATCTTATAAGAATAGTTCTCACCCGTTTGTACCTTCGAAATTTTCGTTTGCATCTCAAAGGAATAGGAGTTCTAGAGAAATCAAAGTTCCGATTATTATCAGGCTATAACTTTTTTGTTTATTAATATATTTTTAATTTTCCGACGCGGATCTCATAAGAATAGTTCCCACCCGTTTGTACCTTCGAAATTTTCGTTTGTAACTCAAAGGGATAGGAGCTAGAGAGAAATCAAAGTTCCGATTATTATCAGGCTATAACTTTTTTGTTCATTATTATTTTTTCAATTTTCCTACGCGGATCTCATAAGAATAGTTCCCACCCGTTTGTACCTTCGAAATTTTCGTTTGTAACTCAGAGGAATAGAAGTTAGAGAGAAATCAAATCAAAATTTCCAATTTTTTATCAGCTTATAACTTTTTTGTTCATTAATATTTTTTCAATTTTCCGACGCGGATCTCATAAGAATAGTTCCCACCCGTTTGTACCTTCGAAATTTTCGTTTGTAACTCAAAGGAATAGGAGTTCTAGAGAAATCAAAGTTCCGACTGATTATCAGGGTATAACTTTTTTGTTTATTATTATTTTTTCAATTTTCCGGAGCGTATCTCTTAAGAATAGTTTCCATCTGTTTCTACCTTCGATATTTTCGTTTGTAACTCAAAGGAATAGGAGTTAGAGAGAAATCAAAGTTCCGATTGATTATCAGGCTATAACTTTTTTGTTTATTAATATTTTTTTAATTTTCCGATGTGGATCACTTAAGAATAGTTCCCACCCGTTTGTACCTTCGAAATTTTCGTTTGTAACTCAAAGGGATAGGAGCTAGAGAAACATCACAGTTCCGATTGTTTATCAAGCTATAACTTTTTTGTTTATTAATATTTTTTCAATTTTCCGACGCGGATCTCTTAGGAATCGTTCCCACCCGTTTGTACCTTCGAAATTTTCGTTTGTAACTCAGAGGAATAAAAGTTAGAGAGAAATCAAATCAAAATTTCCAATTTTTATTAGCTTATAACTTTTTTGTTTATTAATATTTTTTCAATTTTCCAATGTGGATCTCTTAAGAATAGTTCCCACCCGTTTGTACCTTCGATATTTTCGTTTGTACCTCAAAAGAATAGGAATTAGAGAAAAATCAAAGTTCCGATTTTTCATCAGCTTATAACATTTTTGTTCATTAATATTTTTTCAATTTTCCGACGCGGATCTCATAAGAATAGTTCCCACCCGTTTGTACCTTCGAAATTTTCGTTTGTAACTCAAAGGAATAGGAGTTCTAGAGAAATCAAAGTTCCGATTATTATCAGGCTATAACTTTTTTGTTTATTAATATATTTTTAATTTTCCGACGCGGATCTCATAAGAATAGTTCCCACCCGTTTGTACCTTCGAAATTTTCGTTTGTAACTCAAAGGGATAGGAGCTAGAGAGAAATCAAAGTTCCGATTATTATCAGGCTATAACTTTTTTGTTCATTATTATTTTTTCAATTTTCCTACGCGGATCTCATAAGAATAGTTCCCACCCGTTTGTACCTTCGAAATTTTCGTTTGTAACTCAGAGGAATAGAAGTTAGAGAGAAATCAAATCAAAATTTCCAATTTTTTATCAGCTTATAACTTTTTTGTTCATTAATATTTTTTCAATTTTCCGACGCGGATCTCATAAGAATAGTTCCCACCCGTTTGTACCTTCGAAATTTTCGTTTGTAACTCAAAGGAATAGGAGTTCTAGAGAAATCAAAGTTCCGACTGATTATCAGGGTATAACTTTTTTGTTTATTATTATTTTTTCAATTTTCCGGAGCGTATCTCTTAAGAATAGTTTCCATCTGTTTCTACCTTCGATATTTTCGTTTGTAACTCAAAGGAATAGGAGTTAGAGAGAAATCAAAGTTCCGATTGATTATCAGGCTATAACTTTTTTGTTTATTAATATTTTTTTAATTTTCCGATGTGGATCACTTAAGAATAGTTCCCACCCGTTTGTACCTTCGAAATTTTCGTTTGTAACTCAAAGGGATAGGAGCTAGAGAAACATCACAGTTCCGATTGTTTATCAGGCTATAACTTTTTGTTTTTTAATATTTTTCAATTTTCCGACGCGGATCTCTTAGGAATCGTTCCCACCCGTTTGTACCTTCGAAATTTTCGTTTGTAACTCAGAGGAATAAAAGTTAGAGAGAAATCAAATCAAAATTTCCAATTTTTATTAGCTTATAACTTTTTTGTTTATTAATATTTTTTCAATTTTCCAATGTGGATCTCTTAAGAATAGTTCCCACCCGTTTGTACCTTCGATATTTTCGTTTGTACCTCAAAAGAATAGGAATTAGAGAAAAATCAAAGTTCCGATTTTTCATCAGCTTATAACATTTTTGTTCATTAATATTTTTTCAATTTTCCGACGCGGATCTCATAAGAATAGTTCCCACCCGTTTGTACCTTCGAAATTTTCGTTTGTAACTCAAAGGAATAGGAGTTCTAGAGAAATCAAAGTTCCGACTGATTATCAGGGTATAACTTTTTTGTTTATTATTATTTTTTCAATTTTCCGGAGCGTATCTCTTAAGAATAGTTTCCATCTGTTTCTACCTTCGATATTTTCGTTTGTAACTCAGAGGAATAAAAGTTAGAGAGAAATCAAATCAAAATTTCCAATTTTTATTAGCTTATAACTTTTTTGTTTATTAATATTTTTTCAATTTTCCAATGTGGATCTCTTAAGAATAGTTCCCACCCGTTTGTACCTTCGATATTTTCGTTTGTACCTCAAAAGAATAGGAATTAGAGAAAAATCAAAGTTCCGATTTTTCATCAGCTTATAACATTTTTGTTCATTAATATTTTTTCAATTTTCCGACGCGGATCTCATAAGAATAGTTCCCACCCGTTTGTACCTTCGAAATTTTCGTTTGTAACTCAAAGGAATAGGAGTTCTAGAGAAATCAAAGTTCCGACTGATTATCAGGGTATAACTTTTTTGTTTATTATTATTTTTTCAATTTTCCGGAGCGTATCTCTTAAGAATAGTTTCCATCTGTTTCTACCTTCGATATTTTCGTTTGTAACTCAAAGGAATAGAAGTTAGAGAGAAATCAAATCAAAATTTCCAATTTTTTATCAGCTTATAACTTTTTTGTTTATTAATATTTTTTCAATTTTCCGATGCGGATCTCATAAGTATAGATCTCACCCGTTGTACCTTCGAAATTTTCGTTTGTAACTCAGAGGAATAAAAGTTAGAGAGAAATCAAATCAAAATTTCCAATTTTTTATCAGCTTATAACTTTTTTGTTTATTAATATTTTTTTAATTTTCCGACGCGGATCTCATAAGAATAGTTCCCACCCGTTTGTACCTTCGAAATTTTCGTTTGTAACTCAAAGGAATAGGAGTTAGAGAGAAATCAAAGTTCCTTTTGTTTATCAGGCTATAACTTTTTGTTTTTTAATATTTTTCAATTTTCCGACGCGGATCTCATAAGAATAGTTCCCACCCGTTCGTACCTTCGAAATTTTCGTTTGTAACTCAAAGGAATAGGAGTTAGAGAGAAATCAATGTTCCGATTGATTATCAGGCTATAACTTTTTTGTTTATTAATATTTTTTTAATTTTCCGATGAGGATCACTTAAGAATAGTTCCCACCCGTTTGTACCTTCGAAATTTTCGTTTGTAACTCAAAGGCATAAGAGCTAGAGAGAAATCAAAGTTCCGATTGTTTATCAGGCTATAACTTTTTGTTTTTTAATATTTTTCAATTTTCCGACGCGGATCTTATAAGAATAGTTCTCACCCGTTTGTACCTTCGAAATTTTCGTTTGCATCTCAAAGGAATAGGAGTTCTAGAGAAATCAAAGTTCCGATTATTATCAGGCTATAACTTTTTTGTTTATTAATATATTTTTAATTTTCCGACGCGGATCTCATAAGAATAGTTCCCACCCGTTTGTACCTTCGAAATTTTCGTTTGTAACTCAGAGGAATAGAAGTTAGAGAGAAATCAAATCAAAATTTCCAATTTTTTATCAGCTTATAACTTTTTTGTTTATTAATATTTTTTAATTTTTTTTTATTAATTGATGCATAAGATATATAAACTCACTTTCATTTGTTTCAAATAATCTGCTTTGATCGAATGCATTGTTTCCTCCTAGAACAAAGTTTGGCGCGGAAATCGCGAGGAGCACTGAACTGTTTCTGCGTCGGAGTAATATAACGCACAGAATTATTCATTCTTCCAATATTCCAATACAGAAATAATCCCAAAATAGTTATGAAGATAATGAACTTTATTAGTTATTTTATGCTTCAATTAACTGTATGCTTCTTCCCTACAAATCATAGTTTCGATCACAATTTCACCTATTTATTGGATAGGTTTTGTAAAACCTAACAATGTATGTACTTTCTTTTGATATTCACTGCCAAAGTAGATCTGCATCTAAATTCCTTGAATTAATCTTATTTCTATGTAATTACACTGTACAACACCATTTTTTTTTCGCAATATCCACTGGGTGATCCTTATAGGCTTTCTCGCCCTAAAAACGAATCCGGCAGCAGAAATGTTCTGTAACCCTCAGCTTTGAGAAATTTGAATTTTTCAAAAATCGGCTCATTTTCGCAAAAATGAAGTATTACGTGAAAACTAGAAATGCTAGAGAGTTCAGGTTAGTCTTAAAAGATGGAGGAAAGTTTGCTGAATATGCTAGTGTATCCATTTATTAAGATCTGTCGTTTTAAACGGTTGTTAATAGCCGTTAAAGTTCAAAAAAGGGCCGATGTACGAATTTTATACGCGATACTTATGCATTTTTACAAAAAACTACTTATCTAGCAGAAATTTGCTACACAGCATCGGATTCTGCAGACATTTCTGAAGAAGAATCCATTCAGAAATAATGTCAGAGCGGTTTTCCATTCGGGCAGGACGAGAAAATATCCGTCGGCAACGTGCGCACGGTATTTTGCCGCCGAGCAGCCATTGTTCGCCTGGCTCGACTCGGCAGTGCCGTAGCTACGCGTTATCTACGCCGACAGTACCCTATGCAATAGGCATCTACTTTAAATGTGTTTAATGATTAATTTTTTTCATACATTCGACAAGGACTTGTTAGATGCCAATTCCGGAATTATAATGAATTGTTACAATTTTATTTTCAGAACAATTTCGATGTGTAGTATACGAATATGTATAATTTTTTAATATGAATCAATTAAAACACAAGAACATTTGCTTATCAACTGAAATGAGTTTTATTATTATGATTTTACGAGACTTTTGGACATTTATCCAAGTATAGGAATAGTTGGAATTTATTAAACAATAATTGAAATCAATGCAAATCGTACTTGATCATTGTTTATGTATATCTTTTTAGAAATTTATAGTTAAATACTTTTAACAGATAGTTCCTGAGAATACTTTCTGATTCTTTGCAAAAATATTTATTGGATCCATGGTAGTGAAATTCCTTCATTTTTCAAGAATGTATACAAAAAATTGATCGTTAAACACATTTAAAGTAGGTGCCTATTGCATAGGGTACTGTCGGCGTAGATAACGCGTAGCTACGGCACTGCCGAGTCGAGCCAGGCGAACAATGGCTGCTCGGCGGCAAAATACCGTGCGCACGTTGCCGACGGATATTTTCTCGTCCTGCCCGAATGGAAAACCGCTCTGACATTATTTCTGAATGGATTCTTCTTCAGAAATGTCTGCAGAATCCGATGCTGTGTAGCAAATTTCTGCAAGATAAGTAGTTTTTTGTAAAAATGCATAAGTATCGCGTATAAAATTCGTACATCGGCCCTTTTTTGAACTTCGACGGCTATTTACAACCGTTTAAAACGACAGATCTTAATAAATGGATACACTAGCATATTCAGCAAACTTTCCTCTATCTTTTAAGACTAACCTTAACTCTCTAGCATTTCTAGTTTTCACATAATACTTCAATTTTGCGAAAATGATCCGATTTTTGAAAAACTCAAATTTCTCAAAAACCGAGGGTTACAGAACATTTCTGCTGCCGGATTCGTTTTCAGGGCGAGAAAGTCTATAGGTGTAACCCAATGGATATTGGGAAATTTTCCATAAGTCTCAATTTGTTATTTGCTTGAACAGCGCATCGCATGATCAAACAAAACTGCAGTCAAGTATGTTAGAGTGAACTTAGAGTTTCCAATAAAATACTAGGAAAAATAACAGAAATATGTTCTCGAAACAGAAATGCAGTTACTTTCTTGCACGATATATCAGAAAACATGATTAAGGTAAAACAGAATTGAATTTCATATTACAGTTGTTGAATATTTATGTTACTATATGCGATTCCTTTTCCTTATTTTCAGCGGTTGATCAGAAATGGAGGGAGATATTGCAACAAAGATATAATGGAGTAGAAGTATTAAATACAAAGAATCCCAAGATTTATTGCACTTCACGTTGAGCAAGTGCACAAGTGTACAGGAGCATTATTGTGGAATTATTATAATTCATATTTGGAAGTTGTCTTCGGTAAAGATTCACGCCGTAGTGTTTGGATACACATTTTTTTCAAAGCAACTTCTGGGCTCATATTTCCACTGAGAATTTCTTTACACGAAATAGGTTCTTGGCAATCCTTATCTACATAAAATGAAAATATAAGTGTCGTTAAAATTAAATTGTATTCCATAACATCGTTCAAGCTGAATTAATAAACAAAATATTAATATTCTGAAATTAATAACTAGTTATTACGTACTCTCTTCATCTGTAGTTATTGCGTATACGTTTTGCACTCCCCCGTAGTGACATTAAAATACAAATTCATTATTTCTACTTGCAGAAATAAGTGTGACCGCAAGGTAGTACTATATTAGAGATGCCTGACTTGCAGCTGCAAATCCTTTTTCCCAATGCTTCTGTTATTTAATATCATAGAAACAGAATACACCAAAATGAGATTCATTTTATAGTATTATAAAATGTAAAGTAAAGATATGAATAAGTAAAAAATTTACCTTCTATTAAACTCTTGTCGCCGATTTGATTGCCATTTATACAAATGTCAGTATCTGCAAAACGATTTTAATTAATAAAATATTGTCTAAAAACTTGAACAGTGTCTGATAATGTCAAGAAAGCTTAAACATACCATTGGTCGTATTATCCACACTGATATGTAATGCAACTATGCAACCCCAACTCCTTCCACTTCCTTAACACAGCCTGAATAATAAAAAAGGATTATTCCATTCTCTATCCAGCACGTTCATGAGGTAAGTATTGCAAAAAACAGACAAATAATGCCAATCAATTATATTCTACCTGAGTGAAATGAAACCAGCATCCATGTATCCTAACCCTGGGGAATTGTGCTCGTACACTTTCCATAGCAGCTCTCTCGTAATCACACATGACGGTTTCTAAGTTGTCTTGTAATCGTGGAACAAGAGAAACTATTTTTCTCCATATTGCTTCGTACATTCTCTTGGTACGACATTCACATAAAACAAAAATGGTAGCGATTCCCCGTAAATTAATTTTTTTTTTAATCTGACTATGTGAGATAAGCCTAACAGAAATTATTGACAGTGGTATACCGTGTCATTGTAACGTATGTGTACACTGTAGAGCTGATGAAAAAGAGGCGATCGTGATACGACCTAATAAGAGATAAAAAATGATCAAAACATAGGGACATTCTTCTGTTGAAAGGTATTAATCATATTTATGGTTTATCTTAAATACTTACGGAAAAAGTACCATCCATATATATTTCTTTGCTATTTTCTGATGCAGTTAGCAATATAGTATTAGAGAAAATTAGTGCGCATTAGTTATCATCCGAGATTGCACATCCCATGTAAATTTCTTTCAGGATAGCATAATTTTTAATATTTCGTGCGTACTCTTCACAGTTTTTGGCAAACCTGGTCATGATTTTGTCTTTTCTCTTGACATTATTGATTTCACACTATTGTATGAAATATATGATGCTGCAGCAGAATTTGTACGACAAATGTTATCAAAAATGTTTTTATTATTTACTGAAGGAGTTTTACTACATTCCTCCAGCATGGCTGATTTTAATTCCAATACTTCTGCACAGCGCGGTTCGTTAGGATGAGTGTGTGGTTTTTGCACAAAATAGTGATCATCTTGTTGAATTAATTAATGTTCCTCTACATTTGTTAGTTTGACGACTAGGACAACGGTAGGTCTTCGGATTCTTGAAATCTTTATTATAAGAATATCCTTCATAAACATATACATAAGTATTTTTTCTTCTCCCATTAAAAATTTCCATTTTCTATGCAGCTGGGTACAAATCCACTTATTGATAGAATATTGAAAGTATGAATAATTCTGTGCGTTATATTACTCCGACGCGGAAACACTTCAGTGCTCTTCGCGATTTCCGCGCGAAACTATGCTCTAGAAGGACACAATGCATTCGGTCAAGGCAGATTATTTGAAACAAATGAAATCGTTCCCAAGGTGATATTGTTTTTTCGATTCTTGTGAGTTCAGACATTCGATTAATTATTATACGTACGAAGTATTATTTCTTTTACCTTTTAAAATCTCCATCTCTGGTGTTTTATTTCATATCTGAAAAAGATATGTAATTGATGCATAAGATATATAAACTCACTTTCATTTGTTTCAAATAATCTGCTTTGATCGAATGCATTGTTTCCTCCTAGAACAAAGTTTGGCGCGGAAATCGCGAAGAGCACTGAACTGTTTCTGCGTCGGAGTAATATAACGCACAGAATTATTCATTCTTCCAATATTCCAATACAGAAATAATCCCAAAATAGTTATGAAGATAATGAACTTTATTAGTTATTTTATGCTTCAATTAACTGTATGCTTCTTCCCTACAAATCATAGTTTCGATCACAATTTCACCTATTTATTGGATAGGTTTTGTAAAACCTAACAATGTATGTACTTTCTTTTGATATTCACTGGCAAAGTAGATCTGCATCTAAATTCCTTGAATTAATCTTATTTCTATGTAATTACACTGTACAACACCATTTTTTTTCGCAATATCCACTGGGTGATCCTTATAGGCTTTCTCGCCCTAAAAACGAATCCGGCAGCAGAAATGTTCTGTAACCCTCAGCTTTGAGAAATTTGAATTTTTCAAAAATCGGCTCATTTTCGCAAAAATGAAGTATTACGTGAAAACTAGAAATGCTAGAGAGTTCAGGTTAGTCTTAAAAGATGGAGGAAAGTTTGCTGAATATGCTAGTGTATCCATTTATTAAGATCTGTCGTTTTAAACGGTTGTTAATAGCCGTTAAAGTTCAAAAAGGGGCCGATGTACGAATTTTATACGCGATACTTATGCATTTTTACAAAAAACTACTTATCTAGCAGAAATTTGCTACACAGCATCGGATTCTGCAGACATTTCTGAAGAAGAATCCATTCAGAAATAATGTCAGAGCGGTTTTCCATTCGGGCAGGACGAGAAAATATCCGTCGGCAACGTGCGCACGGTATTTTGCCGCCGAGCAGCCATTGTTCGCCTGGCTCGACTCGGCAGTGCCGTAGCTACGCGTTATCTACGCCGACAGTACCCTATGCAATAGGCATCTACTTTAAATGTGTTTAATGATTAATTTTTTTCATACATTCGACAAGGACTTGTTAGATGCCAATTCCGGAATTATAATGAATTGTTACAATTTTATTTTCAGAACAATTTCGATGTGTAGTATACGAATATGTATAATTTTTTAATATGAATCAATTAAAACACAAGAACATTTGCTTATCAACTGAAATGAGTTTTATTATTATGATTTTACGAGACTTTTGGACATTTATCCAAGTATAGGAATAGTTGGAATTTATTAAACAATAATTGAAATCAATGCAAATCGTACTTGATCATTGTTTATGTATATCTTTTTAGAAATTTATAGTTAAATACTTTTAACAGATAGTTCCTGAGAATACTTTCTGATTCTTTGCAAAAATATTTATTGGATCCATGGTAGTGAAATTCCTTCATTTTTCAAGAATGTATACAAAAAATTGATCGTTAAACACATTTAAAGTAGGTGCCTATTGCATAGGGTACTGTCGGCGTAGATAACGCGTAGCTACGGCACTGCCGAGTCGAGCCAGGCGAACAATGGCTGCTCGGCGGCAAAATACCGTGCGCACGTTGCCGACGGATATTTTCTCGTCCTGCCCGAATGGAAAACCGCTCTGACATTATTTCTGAATGGATTCTTCTTCAGAAATGTCTGCAAAATCCGATGCTGTGTAGCAAATTTCTGCAAGATAAGTAGTTTTTTGTAAAAATGCATAAGTATCGCGTATAAAATTCGTACATCGGCCCTTTTTTGAACTTCGACGGCTATTTACAACCGTTTAAAACGACAGATCTTAATAAATGGATACACTAGCATATTCAGCAAACTTTCCTCTATCTTTTAAGACTAACCTTAACTCTCTAGCATTTCTAGTTTTCACGTAATACTTCAATTTTGCGAAAATGATCCGATTTTTGAAAAACTCAAATTTCTCAAAAACCGAGGGTTACAGAACATTTCTGCTGCCGGATTCGTTTTCAGGGCGAGAAAGTCTATAGGTGTAACCCAATGGATATTGGGAAATTTTCCATAAGTCTCAATTTGTTGTACAGTGTTATTTGCTTGAACAGCGCATCGCATGATCAAACAAAACTGCAGTCAAGTATGTTAGAGTGAACTTAGAGTTTCCAATAAAATACTAGGAAAAATAACAGAAATATGTTCTCGAAACAGAAATGCAGTTACTTCCTTGCACGATATATCAGAAAACATGATTAAGGTAAAACAGAATTGAATTTCATATTACAGTTGTTGAATATTTATGTTACTATATGCCATTCCTTTTCCTTATTTTCAGCGGTTGATCAGAAATGGAGGGAGATATTGCAACAAAGATATAATGGAGTAGAAGTATTAAATACAAAGAATCCCAAGATTTATTGCACTTCACGTTGAGCAAGTGCACAAGTGTACAGGAGCATTATTGTGGAATTATTATAATTCATATTTGGAAGTTGTCTTCGGTAAAGATTCACGCCGTAGTGTTTGGATACACATTTTTTTCAAAGCAACTTCTGGGCTCATATTTCCACTGAGAATTTCTTTACACGAAATAGGTTCTTGGCAATCCTTATCTACATAAAATGAAAATATAAGTGTCGTTAAAATTAAATTGTATTCCATAACATCGTTCAAGCTGAATTAATAAACAAAATATTAATATTCTGAAATTAATAACTAGTTATTACGTACTCTCTTCATCTGTAGTTATTGCGTATACGTTTTGCACTCCCCCGTAGTGACATTAAAATACAAATTCATTATTTCTACTTGCAGAAATAAGTGTGACCGCAAGGTAGTACTATATTAGAGATGCCTGACTTGCAGCTGCAAATCCTTTTTCCCAATGCTTCTGTTATTTAATATCATAGAAACAGAATACACCAAAATGAGATTCATTTTATAATACTATAAAATGTAAAGTAAAGATATGAATAAGTAAAAAATTTACCTTCTATTAAACTCTTGTCGCCGATTTGATTGCCATTTATACTGAAACGGTTCACCACCCAGATGACAACCACTGCTCCGCTATAGCGACACGAAGGGCGTGAGTCCGTCGGTGAGTGAATCGTGACAGTGTAAGTGACAAACAAACGCAACGGTCGCGTATAAAAACAATAGAGGCGTGATTCGCTAATTTTGAAATAGACAGAAAACGATTGGCGAAGGGCGTGAGCCCATGTAGTATAAAAGGCGCGACGAAAACCCGGATCAGACAATTATTCATTTTACCTCGTTGTTGCGTGAGGATACCGCGAGGAGAAGCCCCGTGAATTGTTACGCTTATGGTTTATGTACAAATAATCTAAGATAGAATAGGCGGAGTGGGTAAATGCGAGGTGATTTAGTGCAAGTGAGAGTAATTCCTTTTCCCAAAAACCTATACTTTCCATTTTCCCAGAGACACGGAAGTAACCCCACGGCATTGCGCCCGTGGACTATCTCGAGTGTCATCCTTCGCTCCTTGAGGAGTAACCCCCGGTCATTGCGCACCGGGACTATCTCTAAAAGGGCAGTCCTCCTCAACAGGAGTAACCCCACGGCATTGCGCCCGTGGACTATCTCCTTTGAGGCATCCTCCACCTTGCAAAAATACCTTAAATAACCTAGGCATATTTTCCAATTTTCCCAAAGACACGGAAGTAACCCCACGGCATTGCGCCCGTGGACTATCTCGAGTGTCATCCTTCGTTTCTTAAGGAGTAACCCCCGGTCATTGCGCACCGGGACTATCTCCGAGAGGACGTTCCTCTCCAACAGGAGTAACCCCACGGCATTGCGCCCGTGGACTATCTCCTTTGGGGCATCCCGTACCCGAAAGCACCCAAAACGCACCCATCCTAAAAAGAGTAGCGGCTAGCATTACGACTAGACCCCGATCTCTTCCTTGACTCCTCTATCCTACCAATACTCAAGAGTGCATGAGACGCGAAAACGAATATAGGATAATAACGAGGCAATGAAAGCCGTAATAGGATTAAGACGAGTGTGAGAGAGAAACCGTGACGACGTGTGTGAGAAGGATAGCGAGAGTGAATGTAAACACCAGAACGATCAGCTGTGCGAGCAAATGTATGTGTGCGTGAGAGAGTCCGCGATTAGGTTTAAATAGATAGATTAGGATAATTTTTGTAAATACATTAGCATAGCGTAGGAAATTAGATTTAAGGCGATAGATTAGAATTATAACACTGCGGAATGTATGGAAGGATGCGTGTTAGCTTAGGGAAAACGATTTTATATGTATTTAGCCAGTAAGAGAAAGTGAATAAATTATAAGTTTAATCGAGAAAAGTTTCCAAATTCTTTATCGGCCTGCCCCGAACCCAGGAAAAAGTAAGGTTCGTCTCGAGGATAGAGGTATCAAAGGGGACGTACCGTTACAATACAAATGTCAGTATCTGCAAAACGATTTTAATTAATAAAATAGTGTCTAAAAACTTGAACATTGTCTGATAATGTCAGGAAAGCTTAAACATACCATTGGTCGTATTATCCACACTGATATGTAATGCAACTATGCAACCCCAACTCCTTCCACTTCCTTAACACAGCCTGAATAATAAAAAAGGATTATTCCATTCTCTATCCAGCACGTTCATGAGGTAAGTATTGCAAAAAACAGACAAATAATGCCAATCAATTATATTCTACCTGAGTGAAATGAAACCAGCATCCATGTATCCTAACCCTGGGGAATTGTGCTCGTACACTTTCCATAGCAGCTCTCTCGTAATCACACATGACGGTTTCTAAGTTGTCTTGTAATCGTGGAACAAGAGAAACTATTTTTCTCCATATTGCTTCGTACATTCTCTTGGTACGACATTCACATAAAACAAAAATGGTAGCGATTCCCCGTAAATTAATTTTTTTTTTAATCTGACTATGTGAGATAAGCCTAACAGAAATTATTGACAGTGGTATACCGTGTCATTGTAACGTATGTGTACACTGTAGAGCTGATGAAAAAGAGGCGATCGTGATACGACCTAATAAGAGATAAAAAATGATCAAAACATAGGGACATTCTTCTGTTGAAAGGTATTAATCATATTTATGGTTTATCTTAAATACTTACGGAAAAAGTACCATCCATATATATTTCTTTGCTATTTTCTGATGCAGTTAGCAATATAGTGTTAGAGAAAATTAGTGCGCATTAGTTATCATCCGAGATTGCACATCCCATGTAAATTTCTTTCAGGATAGCATAATTTTTAATATTTCGTGCGTACTCTTCACAGTTTTTGGCAAACCTGGTCATGATTTTGTCTTTTCTCTTGACATTATTGATTTCACACTATTGTATGAAATATATGATGCTGCAGCAGAATTTGTACGACAAATGTTATCAAAAATGTTTTTATTATTTACTGAAGGAGTTTTACTACATTCCTCCAGCATGGCTGATTTTAATTCCAATACTTCTGCACAGCGCGGTTCGTTAGGATGAGTGTGTGGTTTTTGCACAAAATAGTGATCATCTTGTTGAATTAATTAATGTTCCTCTACATTTGTTAGTTTGACGACTAGGACAACGGTAGGTCTTCGGATTCTTGAAATCTTTATTATAAGAATATCCTTCATAAACATATACATAAGTATTTTTTCTTCTCCCATTAAAAATTTCCATTTTCTATGCAGCTGGGTACAAATCCACTTATTGATAGAATATTGAAAGTATGAATAATTCTGTGCGTTATATTACTCCGACGCGGAAACACTTCGGTGCTCTTCGCGATTTCCGCGCGAAACTATGCTCTCTAGAAGGACACAATGCATTCGGTCAAGGCAGATTATTTGAAACAAATGAAATCGTTCCCAAGGTGATATTGTTTTTTCGATTCTTGTGAGTTCAGACATTCGATTAATTATTATACGTACGAAGTATTATTTCTTTTACCTTTTAAAATCTCCATCTCTGGTGTTTTATTTCATATCTGAAAAAGATATGTAATTGATGCATAAGATATATAAACTCACTTTCATTTGTTTCAAATAATCTGCTTTGATCGAATGCATTGTTTCCTCCTAGAACAAAGTTTGGCGCGGAAATCGCGAAGAGCACTGAACTGTTTCTGCGTCGGAGTAATATAACGCACAGAATTATTCATTCTTCCAATATTCCAATACAGAAATAATCCCAAAATAGTTATGAAGATAATGAACTTTATTAGTTATTTTATGCTTCAATTAACTGTATGCTTCTTCCCTACAAATCATAGTTTCGATCACAATTTCACCTATTTATTGGATAGGTTTTGTAAAACCTAACAATGTATGTACTTTCTTTTGATATTCACTGGCAAAGTAGATCTGCATCTAAATTCCTTGAATTAATCTTATTTCTATGTAATTACACTGTACAACACCATTTTTTTTTCGCAATATCCACTGGGTGATCCTTATAGGCTTTCTCGCCCTAAAAACGAATCCGGCAGCAGAAATGTTCTGTAACCCTCAGCTTTGAGAAATTTGAATTTTTCAAAAATCGGCTCATTTTCGCAAAAATGAAGTATTACGTGAAAACTAGAAATGCTAGAGAGTTCAGGTTAGTCTTAAAAGATGGAGGAAAGTTTGCTGAATATGCTAGTGTATCCATTTATTAAGATCTGTCGTTTTAAACGGTTGTTAATAGCCGTTAAAGTTCAAAAAAGGGCCGATGTACGAATTTTATACGCGATACTTATGCATTTTTACAAAAAACTACTTATCTAGCAGAAATTTGCTACACAGCATCGGATTCTGCAGACATTTCTGAAGAAGAATCCATTCAGAAATAATGTCAGAGCGGTTTTCCATTCGGGCAGGACGAGAAAATATCCGTCGGCAACGTGCGCACGGTATTTTGCCGCCGAGCAGCCATTGTTCGCCTGGCTCGACTCGGCAGTGCCGTAGCTACGCGTTATCTACGCCGACAGTACCCTATGCAATAGGCATCTACTTTAAATGTGTTTAATGATTAATTTTTTTCATACATTCGACAAGGACTTGTTAGATGCCAATTCCGGAATTATAATGAATTGTTACAATTTTATTTGCAGAACAATTTCGATGTGTAGTATACGAGTATGTATAATTTTTTAATATGAATCAATTAAAACACAAGAACATTTGCTTATCAACTGAAATGAGTTTTATTATTATGATTTTACGAGACTTTTGGACATTTATCCAAGTATAGGAATAGTTGGAATTTATTAAACAATAATTGAAATCAATGCAAATCGTACTTGATCATTGTTTATGTATATCTTTTTAGAAATTTATAGTTAAATACTTTTAACAGATAGTTCCTGAGAATACTTTCTGATTCTTTGCAAAAATATTTATTGGATCCATGGTAGTGAAATTCCTTCATTTTTCAAGAATGTATACAAAAAATTGATCGTTAAACACATTTAAAGTAGGTGCCTATTGCATAGGGTACTGTCGGCGTAGATAACGCGTAGCTACGGCACTGCCGAGTCGAGCCAGGCGAACAATGGCTGCTCGGCGGCAAAATACCGTGCGCACGTTGCCGACGGATATTTTCTCGTCCTGCCCGAATGGAAAACCGCTCTGACATTATTTCTGAATGGATTCTTCTTCAGAAATGTCTGCAGAATCCGATGCTGTGTAGCAAATTTCTGCAAGATAAGTAGTTTTTTGTAAAATTGCATAAGTATCGCGTATAAAATTCGTACATCGGCCCTTTTTTGAACTTCGACGGCTATTTACAACCGTTTAAAACGACAGATCTTAATAAATGGATACACTAGCATATTCAGCAAACTTTCCTCTATCTTTTAAGACTAACCTTAACTCTCTAGCATTTCTAGTTTTCACGTAATACTTCAATTTTGCGAAAATGATCCGATTTTTGAGAAACTCAAATTTCTCAAAAACCGAGGGTTACAGAACATTTCTGCTGCCGGATTCGTTTTCAGGGCGAGAAAGTCTATAGGTGTAACCCAATGGATATTGGGAAATTTTCCATAAGTCTCAATTTGTTGTACAGTGTTATTTGCTTGAACAGCGCATCGCATGATCAAACAAAACTGCAGTCAAGTATGTTAGAGTGAACTTAGAGTTTCCAATAAAATACTAGGAAAAATAACAGAAATATGTTCTCGAAACAGAAATGCAGTTACTTCCTTGCACGATATATCAGAAAACATGATTAAGGTAAAACAGAATTGAATTTCATATTACAGTTGTTGAATATTTATGTTACTATATGCCATTCCTTTTCCTTATTTTCAGCGGTTGATCAGAAATGGAGGGAGATATTGCAACAAAGATATAATGGAGTAGAAGTATTAAATACAAAGAATCCCAAGATTTATTGCACTTCACGTTGAGCAAGTGCACAAGTGTACAGGAGCATTATTGTGGAATTATTATAATTCATATTTGGAAGTTGTCTTCGGTAAAGATTCACGCCGTAGTGTTTGGATACACATTTTTTTCAAAGCAACTTCTGGGCTCATATTTCCACTGAGAATTTCTTTACACGAAATAGGTTCTTGGCAATCCTTATCTACATAAAATGAAAATATAAGTGTCGTTAAAATTAAATTGTATTCCATAACATCGTTCAAGCTGAATTAATAAACAAAATATTAATATTCTGAAATTAATAACTAGTTATTACGTACTCTCTTCATCTGTAGTTATTGCGTATACGTTTTGCACTCCCCCGTAGTGACATTAAAATACAAATTCATTATTTCTACTTGCAGAAATAAGTGTGACCGCAAGGTAGTACTATATTAGAGATGCCTGACTTGCAGCTGCAAATCCTTTTTCCCAATGCTTCTGTTATTTAATATCATAGAAACAGAATACACCAAAATGAGATTCATTTTATACTACTATAAAATGTAAAGTAAAGATATGAATAAGTAAAAAATTTACCTTCTATTAAACTCTTGTCGCCGATTTGATTGCCATTTATACAAATGTCAGTATCTGCAAAACGATTTTAATTAATAAAATAGTGTCTAAAAACTTGAACATTGTCTGATAATGTCAGGAAAGCTTAAACATACCATTGGTCGTATTATCCACACTGATATGTAATGCAACTATGCAACCCCAACTCCTTCCACTTCCTTAACACAGCCTGAATAATAAAAAAGGATTATTCCATTCTCTATCCAGCACGTTCATGAGGTAAGTATTGCAAAAAACAGACAAATAATGCCAATCAATTATATTCTACCTGAGTGAAATGAAACCAGCATCCATGTATCCTAACCCTGGGGAATTGTGCTCGTACACTTTCCATAGCAGCTCTCTCGTAATCACACATGACGGTTTCTAAGTTGTCTTGTAATCGTGGAACAAGAGAAACTATTTTTCTCCATATTGCTTCGTACATTCTCTTGGTACGACATTCACATAAAACAAAAATGGTAGCGATTCCCCGTAAATTAACTTCTTTTTTAATCTGACTATGTGAGATAAGCCTAACAGAAATTATTGACAGTGGTATACCGTGTCATTGTAACGTATGTGTACACTGTAGAGCTGATGAAAAAGAGGCGATCGTGATACGACCTAATAAGAGATAAAAAATGATCAAAACATAGGGACATTCTTCTGTTGAAAGGTATTAATCATATTTATGGTTTATCTTAAATACTTACGGAAAAAGTACCATCCATATATATTTCTTTGCTATTTTCTGATGCAGTTAGCAATATAGTGTTAGAGAAAATTAGTGCGCATTTGTTATCATCCGAGATTGCACATCCCATGTAAATTTCTTTCAGGATAGCATAATTTTTAATATTTCGTGCGTACTCTTCACAGTTTTTGGCAAACCTGGTCATGATTTTGTCTTTTCTCTTGACATTATTGATTTCACACTATTGTATGAAATATATGATGCTGCAGCAGAATTTGTACGACAAATGTTATCAAAAATGTTTTTATTATTTACTGAAGGAGTTTTACTACATTCCTCCAGCATGGCTGATTTTAATTTCAATACTTCTGCACAGCGCGGTTCGTTAGGATGAGTGTGTGGTTTTTGCACAAAATAGTGATCATCTTGTTGAATTAATTAATGTTCCTCTACATTTGTTAGTTTGACGACTAGGACAACGGTAGGTCTTCGGATTCTTGAAATCTTTATTATAAGAATATCCTTCATAAACATATGAATAAGTATTTTTTCTTCTCCCATTAAAAATTTCCATTTTCTATGCAGCTGGGTACAAATCCACTTATTGATAGAATATTGAAAGTATGAATAATTCTGTGCGTTATATTACTCCGACGCGGAAACACTTCAGTGCTCTTCGCGATTTCCGCGCGAAACTATGCTCTAGAAGGACACAATGCATTCGGTCAAGGCAGATTATTTGAAACAAATGAAATCGTTCCCAAGGTGATATTGTTTTTTCGATTCTTGTGAGTTCAGACATTCGATTAATTATTATACGTACGAAGTATTATTTCTTTTACCTTTTAAAATCTCCATCTCTGGTGTTTTATTTCATATCTGAAAAAGATATGTAATTGATGCATAAGATATATAAACTCACTTTCATTTGTTTCAAATAATCTGCTTTGATCGAATGCATTGTTTCCTCCTAGAACAAAGTTTGGCGCGGAAATCGCGAAGAGCACTGAACTGTTTCTGCGTCGGAGTAATATAACGCACAGAATTATTCATTCTTCCAATATTCCAATACAGAAATAATCCCAAAATAGTTATGAAGATAATGAACTTTATTAGTTATTTTATGCTTCAATTAACTGTATGCTTCTTCCCTACAAATCATAGTTTCGATCACAATTTCACCTATTTATTGGATAGGTTTTGTAAAACCTAACAATGTATGTACTTTCTTTTGATATTCACTGGCAAAGTAGATCTGCATCTAAATTCCTTGAATTAATCTTATTTCTATGTAATTACACTGTACAACACCATTTTTTTTTCGCAATATCCACTGGGTGATCCTTATAGGCTTTCTCGCCCTAAAAACGAATCCGGCAGCAGAAATGTTCTGTAACCCTCGGTTTTTGAGAAATTTGAGTTTCTCAAAAATCGGATCATTTTCGCAAAATTGAAGTATTACGTGAAAACTAGAAATGCTAGAGAGTTAAGGTTAGTCTTAAAAGATAGAGGAAAGTTTGCTGAATATGCTAGTGTATCCATTTATTAAGATCTGTCGTTTTAAACGGTTGTAAATAGCCGTCGAAGTTCAAAAAAGGGCCGATGTACGAATTTTATACGCGATACTTATGCATTTTTACAAAAAACTACTTATCTTGCAGAAATTTGCTACACAGCATCGGATTCTGCAGACATTTCTGAAGAAGAATCCATTCAGAAATAATGTCAGAGCGGTTTTCCATTCGGGCAGGACGAGAAAATATCCGTCGGCAACGTGCGCACGGTATTTTGCCGCCGAGCAGCCATTGTTCGCCTGGCTCGACTCGGCAGTGCCGTAGCTACGCGTTATCTACGCCGACAGTACCCTATGCAATAGGCATCTACTTTAAATGTGTTTAATGATTAATTTTTTTCATACATTCGACAAGGACTTGTTAGATGCCAATTCCGGAATTATAATGAATTGTTACAATTTTATTTTCAGAACAATTTCGATGTGTAGTATACGAGTATGTATAATTTTTTAATATGAATCAATTAAAACACAAGAACATTTGCTTATCAACTGAAATGAGTTTTATTATTATGATTTTACGAGACTTTTGGACATTTATCCAAGTATAGGAATAGTTGGAATTTATTAAACAATAATTGAAATCAATGCAAATCGTACTTGATCATTGTTTATGTATATCTTTTTAGAAATTTATAGTTAAATACTTTTAACAGATAGTTCCTGAGAATACTTTCTGATTCTTTGCAAAAATATTTATTGGATCCATGGTAGTGAAATTCCTTCATTTTTCAAGAATGTATACAAAAAATTGATCGTTAAACACATTTAAAGTAGGTGCCTATTGCATAGGGTACTGTCGGCGTAGATAACGCGTAGCTACGGCACTGCCGAGTCGAGCCAGGCGAACAATGGCTGCTCGGCGGCAAAATACCGTGCGCACGTTGCCGACGGATATTTTCTCGTCCTGCCCGAATGGAAAACCGCTCTGACATTATTTCTGAATGGATTCTTCTTCAGAAATGTCTGCAAAATCCGATGCTGTGTAGCAAATTTCTGCAAGATAAGTAGTTTTTTGTAAAAATGCATAAGTATCGCGTATAAAATTCGTACATCGGCCCTTTTTTGAACTTCGACGGCTATTTACAACCGTTTAAAACGACAGATCTTAATAAATGGATACACTAGCATATTCAGCAAACTTTCCTCTATCTTTTAAGACTAACCTTAACTCTCTAGCATTTCTAGTTTTCACGTAATACTTCAATTTTGCGAAAATGATCCGATTTTTGAAAAACTCAAATTTCTCAAAAACCGAGGGTTACAGAACATTTCTGCTGCCGGATTCGTTTTCAGGACGAGAAAGTCTATAGGTGTAACCCAATGGATATTGGGAAATTTTCCATAAGTCTCAATTTGTTATTTGCTTGAACAGCGCATCGCATGATCAAACAAAACTGCAGTCAAGTATGTTAGAGTGAACTTAGAGTTTCCAATAAAATACTAGGAAAAATAACAGAAATATGTTCTCGAAACAGAAATGCAGTTACTTTCTTGCACGATATATCAGAAAACATGATTAAGGTAAAACAGAATTGAATTTCATATTACAGTTGTTGAATATTTATGTTACTATATGCGATTCCTTTTCCTTATTTTCAGCGGTTGATCAGAAATGGAGGGAGATATTGCAACAAAGATATAATGGAGTAGAAGTATTAAATACAAAGAATCCCAAGATTTATTGCACTTCACGTTGAGCAAGTGCACAAGTGTACAGGAGCATTATTGTGGAATTATTATAATTCATATTTGGAAGTTGTCTTCGGTAAAGATTCACGCCGTAGTGTTTGGATACACATTTTTTTCAAAGCAACTTCTGGGCTCATATTTCCACTGAGAATTTCTTTACACGAAATAGGTTCTTGGCAATCCTTATCTACATAAAATGAAAATATAAGTGTCGTTAAAATTAAATTGTATTCCATAACATCGTTCAAGTTGAATTAATAAACAAAATATTAATATTCTGAAATTAATAACTAGTTATTACGTACTCTCTCCATCTGTAGTTATTGCGTATACGTTTTGCACTCCCCCGTAGTGACATTAAAATACAAATTCATTATTTCTACTTGCAGAAATAAGTGTGACCGCAAGGTAGTACTATATTAGAGATGCCTGACTTGCAGCTGCAAATCCTTTTTCCCAATGCTTCTGTTATTTAATATCATAGAAACAGAATACACCAAAATGAGATTCATTTTATAATACTATAAAATGTAAAGTAAAGATATGAATAAGTAAAAAATTTACCTTCTATTAAACTCTTGTCGCCGATTTGATTGCCATTTATACAAATGTCAGTATCTGCAAAACGATTTTAATTAATAAAATATTGTCTAAAAACTTGAACAGTGTCTGATAATGTCAAGAAAGCTTAAACATACCATTGGTCGTATTATCCACACTGATATGTAATGCAACTATGCAACCCCAACTCCTTCCACTTCCTTAACACAGCCTGAATAATAAAAAAGGATTATTCCATTCTCTATCCAGCACGTTCATGAGGTAAGTATTGCAAAAAACAGACAAATAATGCCAATCAATTATATTCTACCTGAGTGAAATGAAACCAGCATCCATGTATCCTAACCCTGGGGAATTGTGCTCGTACACTTTCCATAGCAGCTCTCTCGTAATCACACATGACGGTTTCTAAGTTGTCTTGTAATCGTGGAACAAGAGAAACTATTTTTCTCCATATTGCTTCGTACATTCTCTTGGTACGACATTCACATAAAACAAAAATGGTAGCGATTCCCCGTAAATTAATTTTTTTTTTAATCTGACTATGTGAGATAAGCCTAACAGAAATTATTGACAGTGGTATACCGTGTCATTGTAACGTATGTGTACACTGTAGAGCTGATGAAAAAGAGGCGATCGTGATACGACCTAATAAGAGATAAAAAATGATCAAAACATAGGGACATTCTTCTGTTGAAAGGTATTAATCATATTTATGGTTTATCTTAAATACTTACGGAAAAAGTACCATCCATATATATTTCTTTGCTATTTTCTGATGCAGTTAGCAATATAGTGTTAGAGAAAATTAGTGCGCATTAGTTATCATCCGAGATTGCACATCCCATGTAAATTTCTTTCAGGATAGCATAATTTTTAATATTTCGTGCGTACTCTTCACAGTTTTTGGCAAACCTGGTCATGATTTTGTCTTTTCTCTTGACATTATTGATTTCACACTATTGTATGAAATATATGATGCTGCAGCAGAATTTGTACGACAAATGTTATCAAAAATGTTTTTATTATTTACTGAAGGAGTTTTACTACATTCCTCCAGCATGGCTGATTTTATTTCCAATACTTCTGCACAGCGCGGTTCGTTAGGATGAGTGTGTGGTTTTTGCACAAAATAGTGATCATCTTGTTGAATTAATTAATGTTCCTCTACATTTGTTAGTTTGACGACTAGGACAACGGTAGGTCTTCGGATTCTTGAAATCTTTATTATAAGAATATCCTTCATAAACATATGAATAAGTATTTTTTCTTCTCCCATTAAAAATTTCCATTTTCTATGCAGCTGGGTACAAATCCACTTATTGATAGAATATTGAAAGTATGAATAATTCTGTGCGTTATATTACTCCGACGCGGAAACACTTCGGTGCTCTTCGCGATTTCCGCGCGAAACTATGCTCTCTAGAAGGACACAATGCATTCGGTCAAGGCAGATTATTTGAAACAAATGAAATCGTTCCCAAGGTGATATTGTTTTTTCGATTCTTGTGAGTTCAGACATTCGATTAATTATTATACGTACGAAGTATTATTTCTTTTACCTTTTAAAATCTCCATCTCTGGTGTTTTATTTCATATCTGAAAAAGATATGTAATTGATGCATAAGATATATAAACTCACTTTCATTTGTTTCAAATAATCTGCTTTGATCGAATGCATTGTTTCCTCCTAGAACAAAGTTTGGCGCGGAAATCGCGAAGAGCACTGAACTGTTTCTGCGTCGGAGTAATATAACGCACAGAATTATTCATTCTTCCAATATTCCAATACAGAAATAATCCCAAAATAGTTATGAAGATAATGAACTTTATTAGTTATTTTATGCTTCAATTAACTGTATGCTTCTTCCCTACAAATCATAGTTTCGATCACAATTTCACCTATTTATTGGATAGGTTTTGTAAAACCTAACAATGTATGTACTTTCTTTTGATATTCACTGGCAAAGTAGATCTGCATCTAAATTCCTTGAATTAATCTTATTTCTATGTAATTACACTGTACAACACCATTTTTTTTTCGCAATATCCACTGGGTGATCCTTATAGGCTTTCTCGCCCTAAAAACGAATCCGGCAGCAGAAATGTTCTGTAACCATCAGCTTTGAGAAATTTGAATTTTTCAAAAATCGGCTCATTTTCGCAAAAATGAAGTATTACGTGAAAACTAGAAATGCTAGAGAGTTCAGGTTAGTCTTAAAAGATGGAGGAAAGTTTGCTGAATATGCTAGTGTATCCATTTATTAAGATCTGTCGTTTTAAACGGTTGTTAATAGCCGTTAAAGTTCAAAAAAGGGCCGATGTACGAATTTTATACGCGATACTTATGCATTTTTACAAAAAACTACTTATCTAGCAGAAATTTGCTACACAGCATCGGATTCTGCAGACATTTCTGAAGAAGAATCCATTCAGAAATAATGTCAGAGCGGTTTTCCATTCGGGCAGGACGAGAAAATATCCGTCGGCAACGTGCGCACGGTATTTTGCCGCCGAGCAGCCATTGTTCGCCTGGCTCGACTCGGCAGTGCCGTAGCTACGCGTTATCTACGCCGACAGTACCCTATGCAATAGGCATCTACTTTAAATGTGTTTAATGATTAATTTTTTTCATACATTCGACAAGGACTTGTTAGATGCCAATTCCGGAATTATAATGAATTGTTACAATTTTATTTTCAGAACAATTTCGATGTGTAGTATACGAATATGTATAATTTTTTAATATGAATCAATTAAAACACAAGAACATTTGCTTATCAACTGAAATGAGTTTTATTATTATGATTTTACGAGACTTTTGGACATTTATCCAAGTATAGGAATAGTTGGAATTTATTAAACAATAATTGAAATCAATGCAAATCGTACTTGATCATTGTTTATGTATATCTTTTTAGAAATTTATAGTTAAATACTTTTAACAGATAGTTCCTGAGAATACTTTCTGATTCTTTGCAAAAATATTTATTGGATCCATGGTAGTGAAATTCCTTCATTTTTCAAGAATGTATACAAAAAATTGATCGTTAAACACATTTAAAGTAGGTGCCTATTGCATAGGGTACTGTCGGCGTAGATAACGCGTAGCTACGGCACTGCCGAGTCGAGCCAGGCGAACAATGGCTGCTCGGCGGCAAAATACCGTGCGCACGTTGCCGACGGATATTTTCTCGTCCTGCCCGAATGGAAAACCGCTCTGACATTATTTCTGAATGGATTCTTCTTCAGAAATGTCTGCAGAATCCGATGCTGTGTAGCAAATTTCTGCTAGATAAGTAGTTTTTTGTAAAAATGCATAAGTATCGCGTATAAAATTCGTACATCGGCCCTTTTTTGAACTTTAACGGCTATTAACAACCGTTTAAAACGACAGATCTTAATAAATGGATACACTAGCATATTCAGCAAACTTTCCTCCATCTTTTAAGACTAACCTGAACTCTCTAGCATTTCTAGTTTTCACGTAATACTTCATTTTTGCGAAAATGAGCCGATTTTTGAAAAATTCAAATTTCTCAAAGCTGAGGGTTACAGAACATTTCTGCTGCCGGATTCGTTTTTAGGGCGAGAAAGCCTATAAGGATCACCCAGTGGATATTGCGAAAAAAAAATGGTGTTGTACAGTGTAATTACATAGAAATAAGATTAATTCAAGGAATTTAGATGCAGATCTACTTTGCCAGTGAATATCAAAAGAAAGTACATACATTGTTAGGTTTTACAAAACCTATCCAATAAATAGGTGAAATTGTGATCGAAACTATGATTTGTAGGGAAGAAGCATACAGTTAATTGAAGCATAAAATAACTAATAAAGTTCATTATCTTCATAACTATTTTGGGATTATTTCTGTATTGGAATATTGGAAGAATGAATAATTCTGTGCGTTATATTACTCCGACGCAGAAACAGTTCAGTGCTCTTCGCGATTTCCGCGCCAAACTTTGTTCTAGGAGGAAACAATGCATTCGATCAAAGCAGATTATTTGAAACAAATGAAAGTGAGTTTATATATCTTATGCATCAATTACATATCTTTTTCAGATATGAAATAAAACACCAGAGATGGAGATTTTAAAAGGTAAAAGAAATAATACTTCGTACGTATAATAATTAATCGAATGTCTGAACTCACAAGAATCGAAAAAACAATATCACCTTGGGAACGATTTCATTTGTTTCAAATAATCTGCCTTGACCGAATGCATTGTGTCCTTCTAGAGCATAGTTTCGCGCGGAAATCGCGAAGAGCACTGAAGTGTTTCCGCGTCGGAGTAATATAACGCACAGAATTATTCATACTTTCAATATTCTATCAATAAGTGGATTTGTACCCAGCTGCATAGAAAATGGAAATTTTTAATGGGAGAAGAAAAAATACTTATTCATATGTTTATGAAGGATATTCTTATAATAAAGATTTCAAGAATCCGAAGACCTACCGTTGTCCTAGTCGTCAAACTAACAAATGTAGAGGAACATTAATTAATTCAACAAGATGATCACTATTTTGTGCAAAAACCACACACTCATCCTAACGAACCGCGCTGTGCAGAAGTATTGAAATTAAAATCAGCCATGCTGGAGGAATGTAGTAAAACTCCTTCAGTAAATAATAAAAACATTTTTGATAACATTTGTCGTACAAATTCTGCTGCAGCATCATATATTTCATACAATAGTGTGAAATCAATAATGTCAAGAGAAAAGACAAAATCATGACCAGGTTTGCCAAAAACTGTGAAGAGTACGCACGAAATATTAAAAATTATGCTATCCTGAAAGAAATTTACATGGGATGTGCAATCTCGGATGATAACAAATGCGCACTAATTTTCTCTAATACTATATTGCTAACTGCATCAGAAAATAGCAAAGAAATATATATGGATGGTACTTTTTCCGTAAGTATTTAAGATAAACCATAAATATGATTAATACCTTTCAACAGAAGAATGTCCCTATGTTTTGATCATTTTTTATCTCTTATTAGGTCGTATCACGATCGCCTCTTTTTCATCAGCTCTACAGTGTACACATACGTTACAATGACACGGTATACCACTGTCAATAATTTCTGTTAGGCTTATCTCACATAGTCAGATTAAAAAAAAAATTAATTTATGGGGAATCGCTACCATTTTTGTTTTATGTGAATGTCGTACCAAGAGAATGTACGAAGCAATATGGAGAAAAATAGTTTCTCTTGTTCCACGATTACAAGACAACTTAGAAACCGTCATGTGTGATTACGAGAGAGCTGCTATGGAAAGTGTACGAGCACAATTCCCCAGGGTTAGGATACATGGATGCTGGTTTCATTTCACTCAGGTAGAATATAATTGATTGGCATTATTTGTCTGTTTTTTGCAATACTTACCTCATGAACGTGCTGGATAGAGAATGGAATAATCCTTTTTTATTATTCAGGCTGTGTTAAGGAAGTGGAAGGAGTTGGGGTTGCATAGTTGCATTACATATCAGTGTGGATAATACGACCAATGGTATGTTTAAGCTTTCTTGACATTATCAGACACTGTTCAAGTTTTTAGACAATATTTTATTAATTAAAATCGTTTTGCAGATACTGACATTTGTATAAATGGCAATCAAATCGGCGACAAGAGTTTAATAGAAGGTAAATTTTTTACTTATTCATATCTTTACTTTACATTTTATAGTATTATAAAATGAATCTCATTTTGGTGTATTCTGTTTCTATGATATTAAATAACAGAAGCATTGGGAAAAAGGATTTGCAGCTGCAAGTCAGGCATCTCTAATATAGTACTACCTTGCGGTCACACTTATTTCTGCAAGTAGAAATAATGAATTTGTATTTTAATGTCACTACGGGGGAGTGCAAAACGTATACGCAATAACTACAGATGGAGAGAGTACGTAATAACTAGTTATTAATTTCAGAATATTAATATTTTGTTTATTAATTCAGCTTGAACGATGTTATGGAATACAATTTAATTTTAACGACACTTATATTTTCATTTTATGTAGATAAGGATTGCCAAGAACCTATTTCGTGTAAAGAAATTCTCAGTGGAAATATGAGCCCAGAAGTTGCTTTGAAAAAAATGTGTATCCAAACACTACGGCGTGAATCTTTACCGAAGACAACTTCCAAATATGAATTATAATAATTCCACAATAATGCTCCTGTACACTTGTGCACTTGCTCAACGTGAAGTGCAATAAATCTTGGGATTCTTTGTATTTAATACTTCTACTCCATTATATCTTTGTTGCAATATCTCCCTCCATTTCTGATCAACCGCTGAAAATAAGGAAAAGGAATCGCATATAGTAACATAAATATTCAACAACTGTAATATGAAATTCAATTCTGTTTTACCTTAATCATGTTTTCTGATATATCGTGCAAGAAAGTAACTGCATTTCTGTTTCGAGAACATATTTCTGTTATTTTTCCTAGTATTTTATTGGAAATTCTAAGTTCACTCTAACATACTTGACTGCAGTTTTGTTTGATCATGCGATGCGCTGTTCAAGCAAATAACAAATTGAGACTTATGGAAAATTTCCCAATATCCATTGGGTTACACCTATAGACTTTCTCGCCCTGAAAACGAATCCGGCAGCAGAAATGTTCTGTAACCCTCGGTTTTTGAGAAATTTGAGTTTTTCAAAAATCGGATCATTTTCGCAAAATTGAAGTATTACGTGAAAACTAGAAATGCTAGAGAGTTAAGGTTAGTCTTAAAAGATAGAGGAAAGTTTGCTGAATATGCTAGTGTATCCATTTATTAAGATCTGTCGTTTTAAACGGTTGTAAATAGCCGTCGAAGTTCAAAAAAGGGCCGATGTACGAATTTTATACGCGATACTTATGCATTTTTACAAAAAACTACTTATCTTGCAGAAATTTGCTACACAGCATCGGATTTTGCAGACATTTCTGAAGAAGAATCCATTCAGAAATAATGTCAGAGCGGTTTTCCATTCGGGCAGGACGAGAAAATATCCGTCGGCAACGTGCGCACGGTATTTTGCCGCCGAGCAGCCATTGTTCGCCTGGCTCGACTCGGCAGTGCCGTAGCTACGCGTTATCTACGCCGACAGTACCCTATGCAATAGGCACCTACTTTAAATGTGTTTAACGATCAATTTTTTGTATACATTCTTGAAAAATGAAGGAATTTCACTACCATGGATCCAATAAATATTTTTGCAAAGAATCAGAAAGTATTCTCAGGAACTATCTGTTAAAAGTATTTAACTATAAATTTCTAAAAAGATATACATAAACAATGATCAAGTACGATTTGCATTGATTTCAATTATTGTTTAATAAATTCCAACTATTCCTATACTTGGATAAATGTCCAAAATTCTCGTAAAATCATAATAATAAAACTCATTTCAGTTGATAAGCAAATGTTCTTGTGTTTTAATTGATTCATATTAAAAAATTATACATATTCGTATACTACACATCGAAATTGTTCTGAAAATAAAATTGTAACAATTCATTATAATTCCGGAATTGGCATCTAACAAGTCCTTGTCGAATGTATGAAAAAAATTAATCATTAAACACATTTAAAGTAGATGCCTATTGCATAGGGTACTGTCGGCGTAGATAACGCGTAGCTACGGCACTGCCGAGTCGAGCCAGGCGAACAATGGCTGCTCGGCGGCAAAATACCGTGCGCACGTTGCCGACGGATATTTTCTCGTCCTGCCCGAATGGAAAACCGCTCTGACATTATTTCTGAATGGATTCTTCTTCAGAAATGTCTGCAGAATCCGATGCTGTGTAGCAAATTTCTGCTAGATAAGTAGTTTTTTGTAAAAATGCATAAGTATCGCGTATAAAATTCGTACATCGGCCCTTTTTTGAACTTTAACGGCTATTAACAACCGTTTAAAACGACAGATCTTAATAAATGGATACACTAGCATATTCAGCAAACTTTCCTCCATCTTTTAAGACTAACCTGAACTCTCTAGCATTTCTAGTTTTCACGTAATACTTCATTTTTGCGAAAATGAGCCGATTTTTGAAAAATTCAAATTTCTCAAAGCTGAGGGTTACAGAACATTTCTGCTGCCGGATTCGTTTTTAGGGCGAGAAAGCCTATAAGGATCACCCAGTGGATATTGCGAAAAAAAAATGGTGTTGTACAGTGTAATTACATAGAAATAAGATTAATTCAAGGAATTTAGATGCAGATCTACTTTGCCAGTGAATATCAAAAGAAAGTACATACATTGTTAGGTTTTACAAAACCTATCCAATAAATAGGTGAAATTGTGATCGAAACTATGATTTGTAGGGAAGAAGCATACAGTTAATTGAAGCATAAAATAACTAATAAAGTTCATTATCTTCATAACTATTTTGGGATTATTTCTGTATTGGAATATTGGAAGAATGAATAATTCTGTGCGTTATATTACTCCGACGCAGAAACAGTTCAGTGCTCTTCGCGATTTCCGCGCCAAACTTTGTTCTAGGAGGAAACAATGCATTCGATCAAAGCAGATTATTTGAAACAAATGAAAGTGAGTTTATATATCTTATGCATCAATTACATATCTTTTTCAGATATGAAATAAAACACCAGAGATGGAGATTTTAAAAGGTAAAAGAAATAATACTTCGTACGTATAATAATTAATCGAATGTCTGAACTCACAAGAATCGAAAAAACAATATCACCTTGGGAACGATTTCATTTGTTTCAAATAATCTGCCTTGACCGAATGCATTGTGTCCTTCTAGAGCATAGTTTCGCGCGGAAATCGCGAAGAGCACTGAAGTGTTTCCGCGTCGGAGTAATATAACGCACAGAATTATTCATACTTTCAATATTCTATCAATAAGTGGATTTGTACCCAGCTGCATAGAAAATGGAAATTTTTAATGGGAGAAGAAAAAATACTTATTCATATGTTTATGAAGGATATTCTTATAATAAAGATTTCAAGAATCCGAAGACCTACCGTTGTCCTAGTCGTCAAACTAACAAATGTAGAGGAACATTAATTAATTCAACAAGATGATCACTATTTTGTGCAAAAACCACACACTCATCCTAACGAACCGCGCTGTGCAGAAGTATTGAAATTAAAATCAGCCATGCTGGAGGAATGTAGTAAAACTCCTTCAGTAAATAATAAAAACATTTTTGATAACATTTGTCGTACAAATTCTGCTGCAGCATCATATATTTCATACAATAGTGTGAAATCAATAATGTCAAGAGAAAAGACAAAATCATGACCAGGTTTGCCAAAAACTGTGAAGAGTACGCACGAAATATTAAAAATTATGCTATCCTGAAAGAAATTTACATGGGATGTGCAATCTCGGATGATAACAAATGCGCACTAATTTTCTCTAACACTATATTGCTAACTGCATCAGAAAATAGCAAATAAATATATATGGATGGCACTTTTTCCGTAAGTATTTAAGATAAACCATAAATATGATTAATACCTTTCAACAGAAGAATGTCCCTATGTTTTGATCATTTTTTATCTCTTATTAGGTCGTATCACGATCGCCTCTTTTTCATCAGCTCTACAGTGTACACATACGTTACAATGACACGGTATACCACTGTCAATAATTTCTGTTAGGCTTATCTCACATAGTCAGATTAAAAAAGAAGTTAATTTACGGGGAATCGCTACCATTTTTGTTTTATGTGAATGTCGTACCAAGAGAATGTACGAAGCAATATGGAGAAAAATAGTTTCTCTTGTTCCACGATTACAAGACAACTTAGAAACCGTCATGTGTGATTACGAGAGAGCTGCTATGGAAAGTGTACGAGCACAATTCCCCAGGGTTAGGATACATGGATGCTGGTTTCATTTCACTCAGGTAGAATATAATTGATTGGCATTATTTGTCTGTTTTTTGCAATACTTACCTCATGAACGTGCTGGATAGAGAATGGAATAATCCTTTTTTATTATTCAGGCTGTGTTAAGGAAGTGGAAGGAGTTGGGGTTGCATAGTTGCATTACATATCAGTGTGGATAATACGACCAATGGTATGTTTAAGCTTTCCTGACATTATCAGACAATGTTCAAGTTTTTAGACACTATTTTATTAATTAAAATCGTTTTGCAGATACTGACATTTGTATAAATGGCAATCAAATCGGCGACAAGAGTTTAATAGAAGGTAAATTTTTTACTTATTCATATCTTTACTTTACATTTTATAGTATTATAAAATGAATCTCATTTTGGTGTATTCTGTTTCTATGATATTAAATAACAGAAGCATTGGGAAAAAGGATTTGCAGCTGCAAGTCAGGCATCTCTAATATAGTACTACCTTGCGGTCACACTTATTTCTGCAAGTAGAAATAATGAATTTGTATTTTAATGTCACTACGGGGGAGTGCAAAACGTATACGCAATAACTACAGATGAAGAGAGTACGTAATAACTAGTTATTAATTTCAGAATATTAATATTTTGTTTATTAATTCAGCTTGAACGATGTTATGGAATACAATTTAATTTTAACGACACTTATATTTTCATTTTATGTAGATAAGGATTGCCAAGAACCTATTTCGTGTAAAGAAATTCTCAGTGGAAATATGAGCCCAGAAGTTGCTTTGAAAAAAATGTGTATCCAAACACTACGGCGTGAATCTTTACCGAAGACAACTTCCAAATATGAATTATAATAATTCCACAATAATGCTCCTGTACACTTGTGCACTTGCTCAACGTGAAGTGCAATAAATCTTGGGATTCTTTGTATTTAATACTTCTACTCCATTATATCTTTGTTGCAATATCTCCCTCCATTTCTGATCAACCGCTGAAAATAAGGAAAAGGAATCGCATATAGTAACATAAATATTCAACAACTGTAATATGAAATTCAATTCTGTTTTACCTTAATCATGTTTTCTGATATATCGTGCAAGAAAGTAACTGCATTTCTGTTTCGAGAACATATTTCTGTTATTTTTCCTAGTATTTTATTGGAAACTCTAAGTTCACTCTAACATACTTGACTGCAGTTTTGTTTGATCATGCGATGCGCTGTTCAAGCAAATAACAAATTGAGACTTATGGAAAATTTCCCAATATCCATTGGGTTACACCTATAGACTTTCTCGCCCTGAAAACGAATCCGGCAGCAGAAATGTTCTGTAACCCTCGGTTTTTGAGAAATTTGAGTTTTTCAAAAATCGGATCATTTTCGCAAAATTGAAGTATTACGTGAAAACTAGAAATGCTAGAGAGTTAAGGTTAGTCTTAAAAGATAGAGGAAAGTTTGCTGAATATGCTAGTGTATCCATTTATTAAGATCTGTCGTTTTAAACGGTTGTAAATAGCCGTCGAAGTTCAAAAAAGGGCCGATGTACGAATTTTATACGCGATACTTATGCATTTTTACAAAAAACTACTTATCTTGCAGAAATTTGCTACACAGCATCGGATTTTGCAGACATTTCTGAAGAAGAATCCATTCAGAAATAATGTCAGAGCGGTTTTCCATTCGGGCAGGACGAGAAAATATCCGTCGGCAACGTGCGCACGGTATTTTGCCGCCGAGCAGCCATTGTTCGCCTGGCTCGACTCGGCAGTGCCGTAGCTACGCGTTATCTACGCCGACAGTACCCTATGCAATAGGCACCTACTTTAAATGTGTTTAACAATCAATTTTTTGTATACATTCTTGAAAAATGAAGGAATTTCACTACCATGGATCCAATAAATATTTTTGCAAAGAATCAGAAAGTATTCTCAGGAACTATCTGTTAAAAGTATTTAACTATAAATTTCTAAAAAGATATACATAAACAATGATCAAGTACGATTTGCATTGATTTCAATTATTGTTTAATAAATTCCAACTATTCCTATACTTGGATAAATGTCCAAAAGTCTCGTAAAATCATAATAATAAAACTCATTTCAGTTGATAAGCAAATGTTCTTGTGTTTTAATTGATTCATATTAAAAAATTATACATATTCGTATACTACACATCGAAATTGTTCTGAAAATAAAATTGTAACAATTCATTATAATTCCGGAATTGGCATCTAACAAGTCCTTGTCGAATGTATGAAAAAAATTAATCATTAAACACATTTAAAGTAGATGCCTATTGCATAGGGTACTGTCGGCGTAGATAACGCGTAGCTACGGCACTGCCGAGTCGAGCCAGGCGAACAATGGCTGCTCGGCGGCAAAATACCGTGCGCACGTTGCCGACGGATATTTTCTCGTCCTGCCCGAATGGAAAACCGCTCTGACATTATTTCTGAATGGATTCTTCTTCAGAAATGTCTGCAGAATCCGATGCTGTGTAGCAAATTTCTGCTAGATAAGTAGTTTTTTGTAAAAATGCATAAGTATCGCGTATAAAATTCGTACATCGGCCCTTTTTTGAACTTTAACGGCTATTAACAACCGTTTAAAACGACAGATCTTAATAAATGGATACACTAGCATATTCAGCAAACTTTCCTCCATCTTTTAAGACTAACCTGAACTCTCTAGCATTTCTAGTTTTCACGTAATACTTCATTTTTGCGAAAATGAGCCGATTTTTGAAAAATTCAAATTTCTCAAAGCTGAGGGTTACAGAACATTTCTGCTGCCGGATTCGTTTTTAGGGCGAGAAAGCCTATAAGGATCACCCAGTGGATATTGCGAAAAAAAAATGGTGTTGTACAGTGTAATTACATAGAAATAAGATTAATTCAAGGAATTTAGATGCAGATCTACTTTGCCAGTGAATATCAAAAGAAAGTACATACATTGTTAGGTTTTACAAAACCTATCCAATAAATAGGTGAAATTGTGATCGAAACTATGATTTGTAGGGAAGAAGCATACAGTTAATTGAAGCATAAAATAACTAATAAAGTTCATTATCTTCATAACTATTTTGGGATTATTTCTGTATTGGAATATTGGAAGAATGAATAATTCTGTGCGTTATATTACTCCGACGCAGAAACAGTTCAGTGCTCTTCGCGATTTCCGCGCCAAACTTTGTTCTAGGAGGAAACAATGCATTCGATCAAAGCAGATTATTTGAAACAAATGAAAGTGAGTTTATATATCTTATGCATCAATTACATATCTTTTTCAGATATGAAATAAAACACCAGAGATGGAGATTTTAAAAGGTAAAAGAAATAATACTTCGTACGTATAATAATTAATCGAATGTCTGAACTCACAAGAATCGAAAAAACAATATCACCTTGGGAACGATTTCATTTGTTTCAAATAATCTGCCTTGACCGAATGCATTGTGTCCTTCTAGAGAGCATAGTTTCGCGCGGAAATCGCGAAGAGCACCGAAGTGTTTCCGCGTCGGAGTAATATAACGCACAGAATTATTCATACTTTCAATATTCTATCAATAAGTGGATTTGTACCCAGCTGCATAGAAAATGGAAATTTTTAATGGGAGAAGAAAAAATACTTATGTATATGTTTATGAAGGATATTCTTATAATAAAGATTTCAAGAATCCGAAGACCTACCGTTGTCCTAGTCGTCAAACTAACAAATGTAGAGGAACATTAATTAATTCAACAAGATGATCACTATTTTGTGCAAAAACCACACACTCATCCTAACGAACCGCGCTGTGCAGAAGTATTGGAATTAAAATCAGCCATGCTGGAGGAATGTAGTAAAACTCCTTCAGTAAATAATAAAAACATTTTTGATAACATTTGTCGTACAAATTCTGCTGCAGCATCATATATTTCATACAATAGTGTGAAATCAATAATGTCAAGAGAAAAGACAAAATCATGACCAGGTTTGCCAAAAACTGTGAAGAGTACGCACGAAATATTAAAAATTATGCTATCCTGAAAGAAATTTACATGGGATGTGCAATCTCGGATGATAACAAATGCGCACTAATTTTCTCTAACACTATATTGCTAACTGCATCAGAAAATAGCAAAGAAATATATATGGATGGTACTTTTTCCGTAAGTATTTAAGATAAACCATAAATATGATTAATACCTTTCAACAGAAGAATGTCCCTATGTTTTGATCATTTTTTATCTCTTATTAGGTCGTATCACGATCGCCTCTTTTTCATCAGCTCTACAGTGTACACATACGTTACAATGACACGGTATACCACTGTCAATAATTTCTGTTAGGCTTATCTCACATAGTCAGATTAAAAAAAAAATTAATTTACGGGGAATCGCTACCATTTTTGTTTTATGTGAATGTCGTACCAAGAGAATGTACGAAGCAATATGGAGAAAAATAGTTTCTCTTGTTCCACGATTACAAGACAACTTAGAAACCGTCATGTGTGATTACGAGAGAGCTGCTATGGAAAGTGTACGAGCACAATTCCCCAGGGTTAGGATACATGGATGCTGGTTTCATTTCACTCAGGTAGAATATAATTGATTGGCATTATTTGTCTGTTTTTTGCAATACTTACCTCATGAACGTGCTGGATAGAGAATGGAATAATCCTTTTTTATTATTCAGGCTGTGTTAAGGAAGTGGAAGGAGTTGGGGTTGCATAGTTGCATTACATATCAGTGTGGATAATACGACCAATGGTATGTTTAAGCTTTCTTGACATTATCAGACAATGTTCAAGTTTTTAGACACTATTTTATTAATTAAAATCGTTTTGCAGATACTGACATTTGTATAAATGGCAATCAAATCGGCGACAAGAGTTTAATAGAAGGTAAATTTTTTACTTATTCATATCTTTACTTTACATTTTATAGTATTATAAAATGAATCTCATTTTGGTGTATTCTGTTTCTATGATATTAAATAACAGAAGCATTGGGAAAAAGGATTTGCAGCTGCAAGTCAGGCATCTCTAATATAGTACTACCTTGCGGTCACACTTATTTCTGCAAGTAGAAATAATGAATTTATATTTTAATGTCACTACGGGGGAGTGCAAAACGTATACGCAATAACTACAGATGGAGAGAGTACGTAATAACTAGTTATTAATTTCAGAATATTAATATTTCGTTTATTAATTCAGCTTGAACGATGTTATGGAATACAATTTAATTTTAACGACACTTATATTTTCATTTTATGTAGATAAGGATTGCCAAGAACCTATTTCGTGTAAAGAAATTCTCAGTGGAAATATGAGCCCAGAAGTTGCTTTGAAAAAAATGTGTATCCAAACACTACGGCGTGAATCTTTACCGAAGACAACTTCCAAATATGAATTATAATAATTCCACAATAATGCTCCTGTACACTTGTGCACTTGCTCAACGTGAAGTGCAATAAATCTTGGGATTCTTTGTATTTAATACTTCTACTCCATTATATCTTTGTTGCAATATCTCCCTCCATTTCTGATCAACCGCTGAAAATAAGGAAAAGGAATCGCATATAGTAACATAAATATTCAACAACTGTAATATGAAATTCAATTCTGTTTTACCTTAATCATGTTTTCTGATATATCGTGCAAGAAAGTAACTGCATTTCTGTTTCGAGAACATATTTCTGTTATTTTTCCTAGTATTTTATTGGAAACTCTAAGTTCACTCTAACATACTTGACTGCAGTTTTGTTTGATCATGCGATGCGCTGTTCAAGCAAATAACACTGTACAACAAATTGAGACTTATGGAAAATTTCCCAATATCCATTGGGTTACACCTATAGACTTTCTCGCCCTGAAAACCAATCCGGCAGCAGAAATGTTCTGTAACCCTCGGTTTTTGAGAAATTTGAGTTTTTCAAAAATCGGATCATTTTCGCAAAATTGAAGTATTACGTGAAAACTAGAAATGCTAGAGAGTTAAGGTTAGTCTTAAAAGATAGAGGAAAGTTTGCTGAATATGCTAGTGTATCCATTTATTAAGATCTGTCGTTTTAAACGGTTGTAAATAGCCGTCGAAGTTCAAAAAAGGGCCGATGTACGAATTTTATACGCGATACTTATGCATTTTTACAAAAAACTACTTATCTTGCAGAAATTTGCTACACAGCATCGGATTTTGCAGACATTTCTGAAGAAGAATCCATTCAGAAATAATGTCAGAGCGGTTTTCCATTCGGGCAGGACGAGAAAATATCCGTCGGCAACGTGCGCACGGTATTTTGCCGCCGAGCAGCCATTGTTCGCCTGGCTCGACTCGGCAGTGCCGTAGCTACGCGTTATCTACGCCGACAGTACCCTATGCAATAGGCACCTACTTTAAATGTGTTTAACGATCAATTTTTTGTATACATTCTTGAAAAATGAAGGAATTTCACTACCATGGATCCAATAAATATTTTTGCAAAGAATCAGAAAGTATTCTCAAGAACTATCTGTTAAAAGTATTTAACTATAAATTTCTAAAAAGATATACATAAACAATGATCAAGTACGATTTGCATTGATTTCAATTATTGTTTAATAAATTCCAACTATTCCTATACTTGGATAAATGTCCAAAAGTCTCGTAAAATCATAATAATAAAACTCATTTCAGTTGATAAGCAAATGTTCTTGTGTTTTAATTGATTCATATTAAAAAATTATACATATTCGTATACTACACATCGAAATTGTTCTGAAAATAAAATTGTAACAATTCATTATAATTCCGGAATTGGCATCTAACAAGTCCTTGTCGAATGTATGAAAAAAATTAATCATTAAACACATTTAAAGTAGATGCCTATTGCATAGGGTACTGTCGGCGTAGATAACGCGTAGCTACGGCACTGCCGAGTCGAGCCAGGCGAACAATGGCTGCTCGGCGGCAAAATACCGTGCGCACGTTGCCGACGGATATTTTCTCGTCCTGCCCGAATGGAAAACCGCTCTGACATTATTTCTGAATGGATTCTTCTTCAGAAATGTCTGCAGAATCCGATGCTGTGTAGCAAATTTCTGCTAGATAAGTAGTTTTTTGTAAAAATGCATAAGTATCGCGTATAAAATTCGTACATCGGCCCTTTTTTGAACTTTAACGGCTATTAACAACCGTTTAAAACGACAGATCTTAATAAATGGATACACTAGCATATTCAGCAAACTTTCCTCCATCTTTTAAGACTAACCTGAACTCTCTAGCATTTCTAGTTTTCACGTAATACTTCATTTTTGCGAAAATGAGCCGATTTTTGAAAAATTCAAATTTCTCAAAGCTGAGGGTTACAGAACATTTCTGCTGCCGGATTCGTTTTTAGGGCGAGAAAGCCTATAAGGATCACCCAGTGGATATTGCGAAAAAAAATGGTGTTGTACAGTGTAATTACATAGAAATAAGATTAATTCAAGGAATTTAGATGCAGATCTACTTTGCCAGTGAATATCAAAAGAAAGTACATACATTGTTAGGTTTTACAAAACCTATCCAATAAATAGGTGAAATTGTGATCGAAACTATGATTTGTAGGGAAGAAGCATACAGTTAATTGAAGCATAAAATAACTAATAAAGTTCATTATCTTCATAACTATTTTGGGATTATTTCTGTATTGGAATATTGGAAGAATGAATAATTCTGTGCGTTATATTACTTCGACGCAGAAACAGTTCAGTGCTCTTCGCGATTTCCGCGCCAAACTTTGTTCTAGGAGGAAACAATGCATTCGATCAAAGCAGATTATTTGAAACAAATGAAAGTGAGTTTATATATCTTATGCATCAATTACATATCTTTTTCAGATATGAAATAAAACACCAGAGATGGAGATTTTAAAAGGTAAAAGAAATAATACTTCGTACGTATAATAATTAATCGAATGTCTGAACTCACAAGAATCGAAAAAACAATATCACCTTGGGAACGATTTCATTTGTTTCAAATAATCTGCCTTGACCGAATGCATTGTGTCCTTCTAGAGCATAGTTTCGCGCGGAAATCGCGAAGAGCACTGACGTGTTTCCGCGTCGGAGTAATATAACGCACAGAATTATTCATACTTTCAATATTCTATCAATAAGTGGATTTGTACCCAGCTGCATAGAAAATGGAAATTTTTAATGGGAGAAGAAAAAATACTTATTCATATGTTTATGAAGGATATTCTTATAATAAAGATTTCAAGAATCCGAAGACCTACCGTTGTCCTAGTCGTCAAACTAACAAATGTAGAGGAACATTAATTAATTCAACAAGATGATCACTATTTTGTGCAAAAACCACACACTCATCCTAACGAACCGCGCTGTGCAGAAGTATTGAAATTAAAATCAGCCATGCTGGAGGAATGTAGTAAAACTCCTTCAGTAAATAATAAAAACATTTTTGATAACATTTGTCGTACAAATTCTGCTGCAGCATCATATATTTCATACAATAGTGTGAAATCAATAATGTCAAGAGAAAAGACAAAATCATGACCAGGTTTGCCAAAAACTGTGAAGAGTACGCACGAAATATTAAAAATTATGCTATCCTGAAAGAAATTTACATGGGATGTGCAATCTCGGATGATAACTAATGCGCACTAATTTTCTCTAACACTATATTGCTAACTGCATCAGAAAATAGCAAGGAAATATATATGGATGGTACTTTTTCCGTAAGTATTTAAGATAAACCATAAATATGATTAATACCTTTCAACAGAAGAATGTCCCTATGTTTTGATCATTTTTTATCTCTTATTAGGTCGTACCACGATCGCCTCTTTTTCATCAGCTCTACAGTGTACACATACGTTACAATGACACGGTATACCACTGTCAATAATTTCTGTTAGGCTTATCTCACATAGTCAGATTAAAAAAGAAGTTAATTTACGGGGAATCGCTACCATTTTTGTTTTATGTGAATGTCGTACCAAGAGAATGTACGAAGCAATATGGAGAAAAATAGTTTCTCTTGTTCCACGATTACAAGACAACTTAGAAACCGTCATGTGTGATTACGAGAGAGCTGCTATGGAAAGTGTACGAGCACAATTCCCCAGGGTTAGGATACATGGATGCTGGTTTCATTTCACTCAGGTAGAATATAATTGATTGGCATTATTTGTCTGTTTTTTGCAATACTTACCTCATGAACGTGCTGGATAGAGAATGGAATAATCCTTTTTTATTATTCAGGCTGTGTTAAGGAAGTGGAAGGAGTTGGGGTTGCATAGTTGCATTACATATCAGTGTGGATAATACGACCAATGGTATGTTTAAGCTTTCCTGACATTATCAGACAATGTTCAAGTTTTTAGACACTATTTTATTAATTAAAATCGTTTTGCAGATACTGACATTTGTATAAATGGCAATCAAATCGGCGACAAGAGTTTAATAGAAGGTAAATTTTTTACTTATTCATATCTTTACTTTACATTTTATAGTAGTATAAAATGAATCTCATTTTGGTGTATTCTGTTTCTATGATATTAAATAACAGAAGCATTGGGAAAAAGGATTTGCAGCTGCAAGTCAGGCATCTCTAATATAGTACTACCTTGCGGTCACACTTATTTCTGCAAGTAGAAATAATGAATTTGTATTTTAATGTCACTACGGGGGAGTGCAAAACGTATACGCAATAACTACAGATGAAGAGAGTACGTAATAACTAGTTATTAATTTCAGAATATTAATATTTTGTTTATTAATTCAGCTTGAACGATGTTATGGAATACAATTTAATTTTAACGACACTTATATTTTCATTTTATGTAGATAAGGATTGCCAAGAACCTATTTCGTGTAAAGAAATTCTCAGTGGAAATATGAGCCCAGAAGTTGCTTTGAAAAAAATGTGTATCCAAACACTACGGCGTGAATCTTTACCGAAGACAACTTCCAAATATGAATTATAATAATTCCACAATAATGCTCCTGTACACTTGTGCACTTGCTCAACGTGAAGTGCAATAAATCTTGGGATTCTTTGTATTTAATACTTCTACTCCATTATATCTTTGTTGCAATATCTCCCTCCATTTCTGATCAACCGCTGAAAATAAGGAAAAGGAATGGCATATAGTAACATAAATATTCAACAACTGTAATATGAAATTCAATTCTGTTTTACCTTAATCATGTTTTCTGATATATCGTGCAAGGAAGTAACTGCATTTCTGTTTCGAGAACATATTTCTGTTATTTTTCCTAGTATTTTATTGGAAACTCTAAGTTCACTCTAACATACTTGACTGCAGTTTTGTTTGATCATGCGATGCGCTGTTCAAGCAAATAACACTGTACAACAAATTGAGACTTATGGAAAATTTCCCAATATCCATTGGGTTACACCTATAGACTTTCTCGCCCTGAAAACGAATCCGGCAGCAGAAATGTTCTGTAACCCTCGGTTTTTGAGAAATTTGAGTTTCTCAAAAATCGGATCATTTTCGCAAAATTGAAGTATTACGTGAAAACTAGAAATGCTAGAGAGTTAAGGTTAGTCTTAAAAGATAGAGGAAAGTTTGCTGAATATGCTAGTGTATCCATTTATTAAGATCTGTCGTTTTAAACGGTTGTAAATAGCCGTCGAAGTTCAAAAAAGGGCCGATGTACGAATTTTATACGCGATACTTATGCATTTTTACAAAAAACTACTTATCTTGCAGAAATTTGCTACACAGCATCGGATTCTGCAGACATTTCTGAAGAAGAATCCATTCAGAAATAATGTCAGAGCGGTTTTCCATTCGGGCAGGACGAGAAAATATCCGTCGGCAACGTGCGCACGGTATTTTGCCGCCGAGCAGCCATTGTTCGCCTGGCTCGACTCGGCAGTGCCGTAGCTACGCGTTATCTACGCCGACAGTACCCTATGCAATAGGCACCTACTTTAAATGTGTTTAACGATCAATTTTTTGTATACATTCTTGAAAAATGAAGGAATTTCACTACCATGGATCCAATAAATATTTTTGCAAAGAATCAGAAAGTATTCTCAGGAACTATCTGTTAAAAGTATTTAACTATAAACTTCTAAAAAGATATACATAAACAATGATCAAGTACGATTTGCATTGATTTCAATTATTGTTTAATAAATTCCAACTATTCCTATACTTGGATAAATGTCCAAAAGTCTCGTAAAATCATAATAATAAAACTCATTTCAGTTGATAAGCAAATGTTCTTGTGTTTTAATTGATTCATATTAAAAAATTATACATATTCGTATACTACACATCGAAATTGTTCTGAAAATAAAATTGTAACAATTCATTATAATTCCGGAATTGGCATCTAACAAGTCCTTGTCGAATGTATGAAAAAAATTAATCATTAAACACATTTAAAGTAGATGCCTATTGCATAGGGTACTGTCGGCGTAGATAACGCGTAGCTACGGCACTGCCGAGTCGAGCCAGGCGAACAATGGCTGCTCGGCGGCAAAATACCGTGCGCACGTTGCCGACGGATATTTTCTCGTCCTGCCCGAATGGAAAACCGCTCTGACATTATTTCTGAATGGATTCTTCTTCAGAAATGTCTGCAGAATCCGATGCTGTGTAGCAAATTTCTGCTAGATAAGTAGTTTTTTGTAAAAATGCATAAGTATCGCGTATAAAATTCGTACATCGGCCCTTTTTTGAACTTTAACGGCTATTAACAACCGTTTAAAACGACAGATCTTAATAAATGGATACACTAGCATATTCAGCAAACTTTCCTCCATCTTTTAAGACTAACCTGAACTCTCTAGCATTTCTAGTTTTCACGTAATACTTCATTTTTGCGAAAATGAGCCGATTTTTGAAAAATTCAAATTTCTCAAAGCTGAGGGTTACAGAACATTTCTGCTGCCGGATTCGTTTTTAGGGCGAGAAAGCCTATAAGGATCACCCAGTGGATATTGCGAAAAAAAAATGGTGTTGTACAGTGTAATTACATAGAAATAAGATTAATTCAAGGAATTTAGATGCAGATCTACTTTGCCAGTGAATATCAAAAGAAAGTACATACATTGTTAGGTTTTACAAAACCTATCCAATAAATAGGTGAAATTGTGATCGAAACTATGATTTGTAGGGAAGAAGCATACAGTTAATTGAAGCATAAAATAACTAATAAAGTTCATTATCTTCATAACTATTTTGGGATTATTTCTGTATTGGAATATTGGAAGAATGAATAATTCTGTGCGTTATATTACTCCGACGCAGAAACAGTTCAGTGCTCTTCGCGATTTCCGCGCCAAACTTTGTTCTAGGAGGAAACAATGCATTCGATCAAAGCAGATTATTTGAAACAAATGAAAGTGAGTTTATATATCTTATGCATCAATTACATATCTTTTTCAGATATGAAATAAAACACCAGAGATGGAGATTTTAAAAGGTAAAAGAAATAATACTTCGTACGTATAATAATTAATCGAATGTCTGAACTCACAAGAATCGAAAAAACAATATCACCTTGGGAACGATTTCATTTGTTTCAAATAATCTGCCTTGACCGAATGCATTGTGTCCTTCTAGAGCATAGTTTCGCGCGGAAATCGCGAAGAGCACTGAAGTGTTTCCGCGTCGGAGTAATATAACGCACAGAATTATTCATACTTTCAATATTCTATCAATAAGTGGATTTGTACCCAGCTGCATAGAAAATGGAAATTTTTAATGGGAGAAGAAAAAATACTTATGTATATGTTTATGAAGGATATTCTTATAATAAAGATTTCAAGAATCCGAAGACCTACCGTTGTCCTAGTCGTCAAACTAACAAATGTAGAGGAACATTAATTAATTCAACAAGATGATCACTATTTTGTGCAAAAACCACACACTCATCCTAACGAACCGCGCTGTGCAGAAGTATTGAAATTAAAATCAGCCATGCTGGAGGAATGTAGTAAATCTCCTTCAGTAAATAATAAAAACATTTTTGATAACATTTGTCGTACAAATTCTGCTGCAGCATCATATATTTCATACAATAGTGTGAAATCAATAATGTCAAGAGAAAAGACAAAATCATGACCAGGTTTGCCAAAAACTGTGAAGAGTACGCACGAAATATTAAAAATTATGCTATCCTGAAAGAAATTTACATGGGATGTGCAATCTCGGATGATAACAAATGCGCACTAATTTTCTCTAACACTATATTGCTAACTGCATCAGAAAATAGCAAAGAAATATATATGGATGGTACTTTTTCCGTAAGTATTTAAGATAAACCATAAATATGATTAATACCTTTCAACAGAAGAATGTCCCTATGTTTTGATCATTTTTTATCTCTTATTAGGTCGTATCACGATCGCCTCTTTTTCATCAGCTCTACAGTGTACACATACGTTACAATGACACGGTATACCACTGTCAATAATTTCTGTTAGGCTTATCTCACATAGTCAGATTAAAAAAAAAATTAATTTACGGGGAATCGCTACCATTTTTGTTTTATGTGAATGTCGTACCAAGAGAATGTACGAAGCAATATGGAGAAAAATAGTTTCTCTTGTTCCACGATTACAAGACAACTTAGAAACCGTCATGTGTGATTACGAGAGAGCTGCTATGGAAAGTGTACGAGCACAATTCCCCAGGGTTAGGATACATGGATGCTGGTTTCATTTCACTCAGGTAGAATATAATTGATTGGCATTATTTGTCTGTTTTTTGCAATACTTACCTCATGAACGTGCTGGATAGAGAATGGAATAATCCTTTTTTATTATTCAGGCTGTGTTAAGGAAGTGGAAGGAGTTGGGGTTGCATAGTTGCATTACATATCAGTGTGGATAATACGACCAATGGTATGTTTAAGCTTTCTTGACATTATCAGACAATGTTCAAGTTTTTAGACACTATTTTATTAATTAAAATCGTTTTGCAGATACTGACATTTGTATAAATGGCAATCAAATCGGCGACAAGAGTTTAATAGAAGGTAAATTTTTTACTTATTCATATCTTTACTTTACATTTTATAGTATTATAAAATGAATCTCATTTTGGTGTATTCTGTTTCTATGATATTAAATAACAGAAGCATTGGGAAAAAGGATTTGCAGCTGCAAGTCAGGCATCTCTAATATAGTACTACCTTGCGGTCACACTTATTTCTGCAAGTAGAAATAATGAATTTATATTTTAATGTCACTACGGGGGAGTGCAAAACGTATACGCAATAACTACAGATGGAGAGAGTACGTAATAACTAGTTATTAATTTCAGAATATTAATATTTTGTTTATTAATTCAGCTTGAACGATGTTATGGAATACAATTTAATTTTAACGACACTTATATTTTCATTTTATGTAGATAAGGATTGCCAAGAACCTATTTCGTGTAAAGAAATTCTCAGTGGAAATATGAGCCCAGAAGTTGCTTTGAAAAAAATGTGTATCCAAACACTACGGCGTGAATCTTTACCGAAGACAACTTCCAAATATGAATTATAATAATTCCACAATAATGCTCCTGTACACTTGTGCACTTGCTCAACGTGAAGTGCAATAAATCTTGGGATTCTTTGTATTTAATACTTCTACTCCATTATATCTTTGTTGCAATATCTCCCTCCATTTCTGATCAACCGCTGAAAATAAGGAAAAGGAATCGCATATAGTAACATAAATATTCAACAACTGTAATATGAAATTCAATTCTGTTTTACCTTAATCATGTTTTCTGATATATCGTGCAAGAAAGTAACTGCATTTCTGTTTCGAGAACATATTTCTGTTATTTTTCCTAGTATTTTATTGGAAACTCTAAGTTCACTCTAACATACTTGACTGCAGTTTTGTTTGATCATGCGATGCGCTGTTCAAGCAAATAACACTGTACAACAAATTGAGACTTATGGAAAATTTCCCAATATCCATTGGGTTACACCTATAGACTTTCTCGCCCTGAAAACCAATCCGGCAGCAGAAATGTTCTGTAACCCTCGGTTTTTGAGAAATTTGAGTTTTTCAAAAATCGGATCATTTTCGCAAAATTGAAGTATTACGTGAAAACTAGAAATGCTAGAGAGTTAAGGTTAGTCTTAAAAGATAGAGGAAAGTTTGCTGAATATGCTAGTGTATCCATTTATTAAGATCTGTCGTTTTAAACGGTTGTAAATAGCCGTCGAAGTTCAAAAAAGGGCCGATGTACGAATTTTATACGCGATACTTATGCATTTTTACAAAAAACTACTTATCTTGCAGAAATTTGCTACACAGCATCGGATTTTGCAGACATTTCTGAAGAAGAATCCATTCAGAAATAATGTCAGAGCGGTTTTCCATTCGGGCAGGACGAGAAAATATCCGTCGGCAACGTGCGCACGGTATTTTGCCGCCGAGCAGCCATTGTTCGCCTGGCTCGACTCGGCAGTGCCGTAGCTACGCGTTATCTACGCCGACAGTACCCTATGCAATAGGCACCTACTTTAAATGTGTTTAACGATCAATTTTTTGTATACATTCTTGAAAAATGAAGGAATTTCACTACCATGGATCCAATAAATATTTTTGCAAAGAATCAGAAAGTATTCTCAAGAACTATCTGTTAAAAGTATTTAACTATAAATTTCTAAAAAGATATACATAAACAATGATCAAGTACGATTTGCATTGATTTCAATTATTGTTTAATAAATTCCAACTATTCCTATACTTGGATAAATGTCCAAAAGTCTCGTAAAATCATAATAATAAAACTCATTTCAGTTGATAAGCAAATGTTCTTGTGTTTTAATTGATTCATATTAAAAAATTATACATATTCGTATACTACACATCGAAATTGTTCTGAAAATAAAATTGTAACAATTCATTATAATTCCGGAATTGGCATCTAACAAGTCCTTGTCGAATGTATGAAAAAAATTAATCATTAAACACATTTAAAGTAGATGCCTATTGCATAGGGTACTGTCGGCGTAGATAACGCGTAGCTACGGCACTGCCGAGTCGAGCCAGGCGAACAATGGCTGCTCGGCGGCAAAATACCGTGCGCACGTTGCCGACGGATATTTTCTCGTCCTGCCCGAATGGAAAACCGCTCTGACATTATTTCTGAATGGATTCTTCTTCAGAAATGTCTGCAGAATCCGATGCTGTGTAGCAAATTTCTGCTAGATAAGTAGTTTTTTGTAAAAATGCATAAGTATCGCGTATAAAATTCGTACATCGGCCCTTTTTTGAACTTTAACGGCTATTAACAACCGTTTAAAACGACAGATCTTAATAAATGGATACACTAGCATATTCAGCAAACTTTCCTCCATCTTTTAAGACTAACCTGAACTCTCTAGCATTTCTAGTTTTCACGTAATACTTCATTTTTGCGAAAATGAGCCGATTTTTGAAAAATTCAAATTTCTCAAAGCTGAGGGTTACAGAACATTTCTGCTGCCGGATTCGTTTTTAGGGCGAGAAAGCCTATAAGGATCACCCAGTGGATATTGCGAAAAAAAATGGTGTTGTACAGTGTAATTACATAGAAATAAGATTAATTCAAGGAATTTAGATGCAGATCTACTTTGCCAGTGAATATCAAAAGAAAGTACATACATTGTTAGGTTTTACAAAACCTATCCAATAAATAGGTGAAATTGTGATCGAAACTATGATTTGTAGGGAAGAAGCATACAGTTAATTGAAGCATAAAATAACTAATAAAGTTCATTATCTTCATAACTATTTTGGGATTATTTCTGTATTGGAATATTGGAAGAATGAATAATTCTGTGCGTTATATTACTTCGACGCAGAAACAGTTCAGTGCTCTTCGCGATTTCCGCGCCAAACTTTGTTCTAGGAGGAAACAATGCATTCGATCAAAGCAGATTATTTGAAACAAATGAAAGTGAGTTTATATATCTTATGCATCAATTACATATCTTTTTCAGATATGAAATAAAACACCAGAGATGGAGATTTTAAAAGGTAAAAGAAATAATACTTCGTACGTATAATAATTAATCGAATGTCTGAACTCACAAGAATCGAAAAAACAATATCACCTTGGGAACGATTTCATTTGTTTCAAATAATCTGCCTTGACCGAATGCATTGTGTCCTTCTAGAGCATAGTTTCGCGCGGAAATCGCGAAGAGCACTGACGTGTTTCCGCGTCGGAGTAATATAACGCACAGAATTATTCATACTTTCAATATTCTATCAATAAGTGGATTTGTACCCAGCTGCATAGAAAATGGAAATTTTTAATGGGAGAAGAAAAAATACTTATTCATATGTTTATGAAGGATATTCTTATAATAAAGATTTCAAGAATCCGAAGACCTACCGTTGTCCTAGTCGTCAAACTAACAAATGTAGAGGAACATTAATTAATTCAACAAGATGATCACTATTTTGTGCAAAAACCACACACTCATCCTAACGAACCGCGCTGTGCAGAAGTATTGAAATTAAAATCAGCCATGCTGGAGGAATGTAGTAAAACTCCTTCAGTAAATAATAAAAACATTTTTGATAACATTTGTCGTACAAATTCTGCTGCAGCATCATATATTTCATACAATAGTGTGAAATCAATAATGTCAAGAGAAAAGACAAAATCATGACCAGGTTTGCCAAAAACTGTGAAGAGTACGCACGAAATATTAAAAATTATGCTATCCTGAAAGAAATTTACATGGGATGTGCAATCTCGGATGATAACTAATGCGCACTAATTTTCTCTAACACTATATTGCTAACTGCATCAGAAAATAGCAAGGAAATATATATGGATGGTACTTTTTCCGTAAGTATTTAAGATAAACCATAAATATGATTAATACCTTTCAACAGAAGAATGTCCCTATGTTTTGATCATTTTTTATCTCTTATTAGGTCGTACCACGATCGCCTCTTTTTCATCAGCTCTACAGTGTACACATACGTTACAATGACACGGTATACCACTGTCAATAATTTCTGTTAGGCTTATCTCACATAGTCAGATTAAAAAAGAAGTTAATTTACGGGGAATCGCTACCATTTTTGTTTTATGTGAATGTCGTACCAAGAGAATGTACGAAGCAATATGGAGAAAAATAGTTTCTCTTGTTCCACGATTACAAGACAACTTAGAAACCGTCATGTGTGATTACGAGAGAGCTGCTATGGAAAGTGTACGAGCACAATTCCCCAGGGTTAGGATACATGGATGCTGGTTTCATTTCACTCAGGTAGAATATAATTGATTGGCATTATTTGTCTGTTTTTTGCAATACTTACCTCATGAACGTGCTGGATAGAGAATGGAATAATCCTTTTTTATTATTCAGGCTGTGTTAAGGAAGTGGAAGGAGTTGGGGTTGCATAGTTGCATTACATATCAGTGTGGATAATACGACCAATGGTATGTTTAAGCTTTCCTGACATTATCAGACAATGTTCAAGTTTTTAGACACTATTTTATTAATTAAAATCGTTTTGCAGATACTGACATTTGTATAAATGGCAATCAAATCGGCGACAAGAGTTTAATAGAAGGTAAATTTTTTACTTATTCATATCTTTACTTTACATTTTATAGTAGTATAAAATGAATCTCATTTTGGTGTATTCTGTTTCTATGATATTAAATAACAGAAGCATTGGGAAAAAGGATTTGCAGCTGCAAGTCAGGCATCTCTAATATAGTACTACCTTGCGGTCACACTTATTTCTGCAAGTAGAAATAATGAATTTGTATTTTAATGTCACTACGGGGGAGTGCAAAACGTATACGCAATAACTACAGATGAAGAGAGTACGTAATAACTAGTTATTAATTTCAGAATATTAATATTTTGTTTATTAATTCAGCTTGAACGATGTTATGGAATACAATTTAATTTTAACGACACTTATATTTTCATTTTATGTAGATAAGGATTGCCAAGAACCTATTTCGTGTAAAGAAATTCTCAGTGGAAATATGAGCCCAGAAGTTGCTTTGAAAAAAATGTGTATCCAAACACTACGGCGTGAATCTTTACCGAAGACAACTTCCAAATATGAATTATAATAATTCCACAATAATGCTCCTGTACACTTGTGCACTTGCTCAACGTGAAGTGCAATAAATCTTGGGATTCTTTGTATTTAATACTTCTACTCCATTATATCTTTGTTGCAATATCTCCCTCCATTTCTGATCAACCGCTGAAAATAAGGAAAAGGAATGGCATATAGTAACATAAATATTCAACAACTGTAATATGAAATTCAATTCTGTTTTACCTTAATCATGTTTTCTGATATATCGTGCAAGGAAGTAACTGCATTTCTGTTTCGAGAACATATTTCTGTTATTTTTCCTAGTATTTTATTGGAAACTCTAAGTTCACTCTAACATACTTGACTGCAGTTTTGTTTGATCATGCGATGCGCTGTTCAAGCAAATAACACTGTACAACAAATTGAGACTTATGGAAAATTTCCCAATATCCATTGGGTTACACCTATAGACTTTCTCGCCCTGAAAACGAATCCGGCAGCAGAAATGTTCTGTAACCCTCCGATTTTTGAGAAATTTGAGTTTCTCAAAAATCGGATCATTTTCGCAAAATTGAAGTATTACGTGAAAACTAGAAATGCTAGAGAGTTAAGGTTAGTCTTAAAAGATAGAGGAAAGTTTGCTGAATATGCTAGTGTATCCATTTATTAAGATCTGTCGTTTTAAACGGTTGTAAATAGCCGTCGAAGTTCAAAAAAGGGCCGATGTACGAATTTTATACGCGATACTTATGCATTTTTACAAAAAACTACTTATCTTGCAGAAATTTGCTACACAGCATCGGATTCTGCAGACATTTCTGAAGAAGAATCCATTCAGAAATAATGTCAGAGCGGTTTTCCATTCGGGCAGGACGAGAAAATATCCGTCGGCAACGTGCGCACGGTATTTTGCCGCCGAGCAGCCATTGTTCGCCTGGCTCGACTCGGCAGTGCCGTAGCTACGCGTTATCTACGCCGACAGTACCCTATGCAATAGGCACCTACTTTAAATGTGTTTAACGATCAATTTTTTGTATACATTCTTGAAAAATGAAGGAATTTCACTACCATGGATCCAATAAATATTTTTGCAAAGAATCAGAAAGTATTCTCAGGAACTATCTGTTAAAAGTATTTAACTATAAATTTCTAAAAAGATATACATAAACAATGATCAAGTACGATTTGCATTGATTTCAATTATTGTTTAATAAATTCCAACTATTCCTATACTTGGATAAATGTCCAAAAGTCTCGTAAAATCATAATAATAAAACTCATTTCAGTTGATAAGCAAATGTTCTTGTGTTTTAATTGATTCATATTAAAAAATTATACATATTCGTATACTACACATCGAAATTGTTCTGAAAATAAAATTGTAACAATTCATTATAATTCCGGAATTGGCATCTAACAAGTCCTTGTCGAATGTATGAAAAAAATTAATCATTAAACACATTTAAAGTAGATGCCTATTGCATAGGGTACTGTCGGCGTAGATAACGCGTAGCTACGGCACTGCCGAGTCGAGCCAGGCGAACAATGGCTGCTCGGCGGCAAAATACCGTGCGCACGTTGCCGACGGATATTTTCTCGTCCTGCCCGAATGGAAAACCGCTCTGACATTATTTCTGAATGGATTCTTCTTCAGAAATGTCTGCAGAATCCGATGCTGTGTAGCAAATTTCTGCTAGATAAGTAGTTTTTTGTAAAAATGCATAAGTATCGCGTATAAAATTCGTACATCGGCCCTTTTTTGAACTTTAACGGCTATTAACAACCGTTTAAAACGACAGATCTTAATAAATGGATACACTAGCATATTCAGCAAACTTTCCTCCATCTTTTAAGACTAACCTGAACTCTCTAGCATTTCTAGTTTTCACGTAATACTTCATTTTTGCGAAAATGAGCCGATTTTTGAAAAATTCAAATTTCTCAAAGCTGAGGGTTACAGAACATTTCTGCTGCCGGATTCGTTTTTAGGGCGAGAAAGCCTATAAGGATCACCCAGTGGATATTGCGAAAAAAAAATGGTGTTGTACAGTGTAATTACATAGAAATAAGATTAATTCAAGGAATTTAGATGCAGATCTACTTTGCCAGTGAATATCAAAAGAAAGTACATACATTGTTAGGTTTTACAAAACCTATCCAATAAATAGGTGAAATTGTGATCGAAACTATGATTTGTAGGGAAGAAGCATACAGTTAATTGAAGCATAAAATAACTAATAAAGTTCATTATCTTCATAACTATTTTGGGATTATTTCTGTATTGGAATATTGGAAGAATGAATAATTCTGTGCGTTATATTACTCCGACGCAGAAACAGTTCAGTGCTCTTCGCGATTTCCGCGCCAAACTTTGTTCTAGGAGGAAACAATGCATTCGATCAAAGCAGATTATTTGAAACAAATGAAAGTGAGTTTATATATCTTATGCATCAATTACATATCTTTTTCAGATATGAAATAAAACACCAGAGATGGAGATTTTAAAAGGTAAAAGAAATAATACTTCGTACGTATAATAATTAATCGAATGTCTGAACTCACAAGAATCGAAAAAACAATATCACCTTGGGAACGATTTCATTTGTTTCAAATAATCTGCCTTGACCGAATGCATTGTGTCCTTCTAGAGCATAGTTTCGCGCGGAAATCGCGAAGAGCACTGACGTGTTTCCGCGTCGGAGTAATATAACGCACAGAATTATTCATACTTTCAATATTCTATCAATAAGTGGATTTGTACCCAGCTGCATAGAAAATGGAAATTTTTAATGGGAGAAGAAAAAATACTTATTCATATGTTTATGAAGGATATTCTTATAATAAAGATTTCAAGAATCCGAAGACCTACCGTTGTCCTAGTCGTCAAACTAACAAATGTAGAGGAACATTAATTAATTCAACAAGATGATCACTATTTTGTGCAAAAACCACACACTCATCCTAACGAACCGCGCTGTGCAGAAGTATTGAAATTAAAATCAGCCATGCTGGAGGAATGTAGTAAAACTCCTTCAGTAAATAATAAAAACATTTTTGATAACATTTGTCGTACAAATTCTGCTGCAGCATCATATATTTCATACAATAGTGTGAAATCAATAATGTCAAGAGAAAAGACAAAATCATGACCAGGTTTGCCAAAAACTGTGAAGAGTACGCACGAAATATTAAAAATTATGCTATCCTGAAAGAAATTTACATGGGATGTGCAATCTCGGATGATAACTAATGCGCACTAATTTTCTCTAACACTATATTGCTAACTGCATCAGAAAATAGCAAGGAAATATATATGGATGGTACTTTTTCCGTAAGTATTTAAGATAAACCATAAATATGATTAATACCTTTCAACAGAAGAATGTCCCTATGTTTTGATCATTTTTTATCTCTTATTAGGTCGTACCACGATCGCCTCTTTTTCATCAGCTCTACAGTGTACACATACGTTACAATGACACGGTATACCACTGTCAATAATTTCTGTTAGGCTTATCTCACATAGTCAGATTAAAAAAGAAGTTAATTTACGGGGAATCGCTACCATTTTTGTTTTATGTGAATGTCGTACCAAGAGAATGTACGAAGCAATATGGAGAAAAATAGTTTCTCTTGTTCCACGATTACAAGACAACTTAGAAACCGTCATGTGTGATTACGAGAGAGCTGCTATGGAAAGTGTACGAGCACAATTCCCCAGGGTTAGGATACATGGATGCTGGTTTCATTTCACTCAGGTAGAATATAATTGATTGGCATTATTTGTCTGTTTTTTGCAATACTTACCTCATGAACGTGCTGGATAGAGAATGGAATAATCCTTTTTTATTATTCAGGCTGTGTTAAGGAAGTGGAAGGAGTTGGGGTTGCATAGTTGCATTACATATCAGTGTGGATAATACGACCAATGGTATGTTTAAGCTTTCTTGACATTATCAGACACTGTTCAAGTTTTTAGACAATATTTTATTAATTAAAATCGTTTTGCAGATACTGACATTTGTATAAATGGCAATCAAATCGGCGACAAGAGTTTAATAGAAGGTAAATTTTTTACTTATTCATATCTTTACTTTACATTTTATAGTAGTATAAAATGAATCTCATTTTGGTGTATTCTGTTTCTATGATATTAAATAACAGAAGCATTGGGAAAAAGGATTTGCAGCTGCAAGTCAGGCATCTCTAATATAGTACTACCTTGCGGTCACACTTATTTCTGCAAGTAGAAATAATGAATTTGTATTTTAATGTCACTACGGGGGAGTGCAAAACGTATACGCAATAACTACAGATGAAGAGAGTACGTAATAACTAGTTATTAATTTCAGAATATTAATATTTTGTTTATTAATTCAGCTTGAACGATGTTATGGAATACAATTTAATTTTAACGACACTTATATTTTCATTTTATGTAGATAAGGATTGCCAAGAACCTATTTCGTGTAAAGAAATTCTCAGTGGAAATATGAGCCCAGAAGTTGCTTTGAAAAAAATGTGTATCCAAACACTACGGCGTGAATCTTTACCGAAGACAACTTCCAAATATGAATTATAATAATTCCACAATAATGCTCCTGTACACTTGTGCACTTGCTCAACGTGAAGTGCAATAAATCTTGGGATTCTTTGTATTTAATACTTCTACTCCATTATATCTTTGTTGCAATATCTCCCTCCATTTCTGATCAACCGCTGAAAATAAGGAAAAGGAATGGCATATAGTAACATAAATATTCAACAACTGTAATATGAAATTCAATTCTGTTTTACCTTAATCATGTTTTCTGATATATCGTGCAAGGAAGTAACTGCATTTCTGTTTCGAGAACATATTTCTGTTATTTTTCCTAGTATTTTATTGGAAACTCTAAGTTCACTCTAACATACTTGACTGCAGTTTTGTTTGATCATGCGATGCGCTGTTCAAGCAAATAACACTGTACAACAAATTGAGACTTATGGAAAATTTCCCAATATCCATTGGGTTACACCTATAGACTTTCTCGCCCTGAAAACGAATCCGGCAGCAGAAATGTTCTGTAACCCTCGGTTTTTGAGAAATTTGAGTTTCTCAAAAATCGGATCATTTTCGCAAAATTGAAGTATTACGTGAAAACTAGAAATGCTAGAGAGTTAAGGTTAGTCTTAAAAGATAGAGGAAAGTTTGCTGAATATGCTAGTGTATCCATTTATTAAGATCTGTCGTTTTAAACGGTTGTAAATAGCCGTCGAAGTTCAAAAAAGGGCCGATGTACGAATTTTATACGCGATACTTATGCATTTTTACAAAAAACTACTTATCTTGCAGAAATTTGCTACACAGCATCGGATTCTGCAGACATTTCTGAAGAAGAATCCATTCAGAAATAATGTCAGAGCGGTTTTCCATTCGGGCAGGACGAGAAAATATCCGTCGGCAACGTGCGCACGGTATTTTGCCGCCGAGCAGCCATTGTTCGCCTGGCTCGACTCGGCAGTGCCGTAGCTACGCGTTATCTACGCCGACAGTACCCTATGCAATAGGCACCTACTTTAAATGTGTTTAACGATCAATTTTTTGTATACATTCTTGAAAAATGAAGGAATTTCACTACCATGGATCCAATAAATATTTTTGCAAAGAATCAGAAAGTATTCTCAGGAACTATCTGTTAAAAGTATTTAACTATAAATTTCTAAAAAGATATACATAAACAATGATCAAGTACGATTTGCATTGATTTCAATTATTGTTTAATAAATTCCAACTATTCCTATACTTGGATAAATGTCCAAAAGTCTCGTAAAATCATAATAATAAAACTCATTTCAGTTGATAAGCAAATGTTCTTGTGTTTTAATTGATTCATATTAAAAAATTATACATATTCGTATACTACACATCGAAATTGTTCTGAAAATAAAATTGTAACAATTCATTATAATTCCGGAATTGGCATCTAACAAGTCCTTGTCGAATGTATGAAAAAAATTAATCATTAAACACATTTAAAGTAGATGCCTATTGCATAGGGTACTGTCGGCGTAGATAACGCGTAGCTACGGCACTGCCGAGTCGAGCCAGGCGAACAATGGCTGCTCGGCGGCAAAATACCGTGCGCACGTTGCCGACGGATATTTTCTCGTCCTGCCCGAATGGAAAACCGCTCTGACATTATTTCTGAATGGATTCTTCTTCAGAAATGTCTGCAGAATCCGATGCTGTGTAGCAAATTTCTGCTAGATAAGTAGTTTTTTGTAAAAATGCATAAGTATCGCGTATAAAATTCGTACATCGGCCCTTTTTTGAACTTTAACGGCTATTAACAACCGTTTAAAACGACAGATCTTAATAAATGGATACACTAGCATATTCAGCAAACTTTCCTCCATCTTTTAAGACTAACCTGAACTCTCTAGCATTTCTAGTTTTCACGTAATACTTCATTTTTGCGAAAATGAGCCGATTTTTGAAAAATTCAAATTTCTCAAAGCTGAGGGTTACAGAACATTTCTGCTGCCGGATTCGTTTTTAGGGCGAGAAAGCCTATAAGGATCACCCAGTGGATATTGCGAAAAAAAAATGGTGTTGTACAGTGTAATTACATAGAAATAAGATTAATTCAAGGAATTTAGATGCAGATCTACTTTGCCAGTGAATATCAAAAGAAAGTACATACATTGTTAGGTTTTACAAAACCTATCCAATAAATAGGTGAAATTGTGATCGAAACTATGATTTGTAGGGAAGAAGCATACAGTTAATTGAAGCATAAAATAACTAATAAAGTTCATTATCTTCATAACTATTTTGGGATTATTTCTGTATTGGAATATTGGAAGAATGAATAATTCTGTGCGTTATATTACTCCGACGCAGAAACAGTTCAGTGCTCTTCGCGATTTCCGCGCCAAACTTTGTTCTAGGAGGAAACAATGCATTCGATCAAAGCAGATTATTTGAAACAAATGAAAGTGAGTTTATATATCTTATGCATCAATTACATATCTTTTTCAGATATGAAATAAAACACCAGAGATGGAGATTTTAAAAGGTAAAAGAAATAATACTTCGTACGTATAATAATTAATCGAATGTCTGAACTCACAAGAATCGAAAAAACAATATCACCTTGGGAACGATTTCATTTGTTTCAAATAATCTGCCTTGACCGAATGCATTGTGTCCTTCTAGAGCATAGTTTCGCGCGGAAATCGCGAAGAGCACTGAAGTGTTTCCGCGTCGGAGTAATATAACGCACAGAATTATTCATACTTTCAATATTCTATCAATAAGTGGATTTGTACCCAGCTGCATAGAAAATGGAAATTTTTAATGGGAGAAGAAAAAATACTTATTCATATGTTTATGAAGGATATTCTTATAATAAAGATTTCAAGAATCCGAAGACCTACCGTTGTCCTAGTCGTCAAACTAACAAATGTAGAGGAACATTAATTAATTCAACAAGATGATCACTATTTTGTGCAAAAACCACACACTCATCCTAACGAACCGCGCTGTGCAGAAGTATTGAAATTAAAATCAGCCATGCTGGAGGAATGTAGTAAAACTCCTTCAGTAAATAATAAAAACATTTTTGATAACATTTGTCGTACAAATTCTGCTGCAGCATCATATATTTCATACAATAGTGTGAAATCAATAATGTCAAGAGAAAAGACAAAATCATGACCAGGTTTGCCAAAAACTGTGAAGAGTACGCACGAAATATTAAAAATTATGCTATCCTGAAAGAAATTTACATGGGATGTGCAATCTCGGATGATAACAAATGCGCACTAATTTTCTCTAACACTATATTGCTAACTGCATCAGAAAATAGCAAAGAAATATATATGGATGGTACTTTTTCCGTAAGTATTTAAGATAAACCATAAATATGATTAATACCTTTCAACAGAAGAATGTCCCTATGTTTTGATCATTTTTTATCTCTTATTAGGTCGTATCACGATCGCCTCTTTTTCATCAGCTCTACAGTGTACACATACGTTACAATGACACGGTATACCACTGTCAATAATTTCTGTTAGGCTTATCTCACATAGTCAGATTAAAAAAGAAGTTAATTTACGGGGAATCGCTACCATTTTTGTTTTATGTGAATGTCGTACCAAGAGAATGTACGAAGCAATATGGAGAAAAATAGTTTCTCTTGTTCCACGATTACAAGACAACTTAGAAACCGTCATGTGTGATTACGAGAGAGCTGCTATGGAAAGTGTACGAGCACAATTCCCCAGGGTTAGGATACATGGATGCTGGTTTCATTTCACTCAGGTAGAATATAATTGATTGGCATTATTTGTCTGTTTTTTGCAATACTTACCTCATGAACGTGCTGGATAGAGAATGGAATAATCCTTTTTTATTATTCAGGCTGTGTTAAGGAAGTGGAAGGAGTTGGGGTTGCATAGTTGCATTACATATCAGTGTGGATAATACGACCAATGGTATGTTTAAGCTTTCCTGACATTATCAGACAATGTTCAAGTTTTTAGACACTATTTTATTAATTAAAATCGTTTTGCAGATACTGACATTTGTATAAATGGCAATCAAATCGGCGACAAGAGTTTAATAGAAGGTAAATTTTTTACTTATTCATATCTTTACTTTACATTTTATAGTAGTATAAAATGAATCTCATTTTGGTGTATTCTGTTTCTATGATATTAAATAACAGAAGCATTGGGAAAAAGGATTTGCAGCTGCAAGTCAGGCATCTCTAATATAGTACTACCTTGCGGTCACACTTATTTCTGCAAGTAGAAATAATGAATTTGTATTTTAATGTCACTACGGGGGAGTGCAAAACGTATACGCAATAACTACAGATGGAGAGAGTACGTAATAACTAGTTATTAATTTCAGAATATTAATATTTTGTTTATTAATTCAGCTTGAACGATGTTATGGAATACAATTTAATTTTAACGACACTTATATTTTCATTTTATGTAGATAAGGATTGCCAAGAACCTATTTCGTGTAAAGAAATTCTCAGTGGAAATATGAGCCCAGAAGTTGCTTTGAAAAAAATGTGTATCCAAACACTACGGCGTGAATCTTTACCGAAGACAACTTCCAAATATGAATTATAATAATTCCACAATAATGCTCCTGTACACTTGTGCACTTGCTCAACGTGAAGTGCAATAAATCTTGGGATTCTTTGTATTTAATACTTCTACTCCATTATATCTTTGTTGCAATATCTCCCTCCATTTCTGATCAACCGCTGAAAATAAGGAAAAGGAATGGCATATAGTAACATAAATATTCAACAACTGTAATATGAAATTCAATTCTGTTTTACCTTAATCATGTTTTCTGATATATCGTGCAAGGAAGTAACTGCATTTCTGTTTCGAGAACATATTTCTGTTATTTTTCCTAGTATTTTATTGGAAACTCTAAGTTCACTCTAACATACTTGACTGCAGTTTTGTTTGATCATGCGATGCGCTGTTCAAGCAAATAACACTGTACAACAAATTGAGACTTATGGAAAATTTCCCAATATCCATTGGGTTACACCTATAGACTTTCTCGCCCTGAAAACGAATCCGGCAGCAGAAATGTTCTGTAACCCTCGGTTTTTGAGAAATTTGAGTTTCTCAAAAATCGGATCATTTTCGCAAAATTGAAGTATTACGTGAAAACTAGAAATGCTAGAGAGTTAAGGTTAGTCTTAAAAGATAGAGGAAAGTTTGCTGAATATGCTAGTGTATCCATTTATTAAGATCTGTCGTTTTAAACGGTTGTAAATAGCCGTCGAAGTTCAAAAAAGGGCCGATGTACGAATTTTATACGCGATACTTATGCATTTTTACAAAAAACTACTTATCTTGCAGAAATTTGCTACACAGCATCGGATTCTGCAGACATTTCTGAAGAAGAATCCATTCAGAAATAATGTCAGAGCGGTTTTCCATTCGGGCAGGACGAGAAAATATCCGTCGGCAACGTGCGCACGGTATTTTGCCGCCGAGCAGCCATTGTTCGCCTGGCTCGACTCGGCAGTGCCGTAGCTACGCGTTATCTACGCCGACAGTACCCTATGCAATAGGCACCTACTTTAAATGTGTTTAACGATCAATTTTTTGTATACATTCTTGAAAAATGAAGGAATTTCACTACCATGGATCCAATAAATATTTTTGCAAAGAATCAGAAAGTATTCTCAGGAACTATCTGTTAAAAGTATTTAACTATAAATTTCTAAAAAGATATACATAAACAATGATCAAGTACGATTTGCATTGATTTCAATTATTGTTTAATAAATTCCAACTATTCCTATACTTGGATAAATGTCCAAAAGTCTCGTAAAATCATAATAATAAAACTCATTTCAGTTGATAAGCAAATGTTCTTGTGTTTTAATTGATTCATATTAAAAAATTATACATATTCGTATACTACACATCGAAATTGTTCTGAAAATAAAATTGTAACAATTCATTATAATTCCGGAATTGGCATCTAACAAGTCCTTGTCGAATGTATGAAAAAAATTAATCATTAAACACATTTAAAGTAGATGCCTATTGCATAGGGTACTGTCGGCGTAGATAACGCGTAGCTACGGCACTGCCGAGTCGAGCCAGGCGAACAATGGCTGCTCGGCGGCAAAATACCGTGCGCACGTTGCCGACGGATATTTTCTCGTCCTGCCCGAATGGAAAACCGCTCTGACATTATTTCTGAATGGATTCTTCTTCAGAAATGTCTGCAGAATCCGATGCTGTGTAGCAAATTTCTGCTAGATAAGTAGTTTTTTGTAAAAATGCATAAGTATCGCGTATAAAATTCGTACATCGGCCCTTTTTTGAACTTTAACGGCTATTAACAACCGTTTAAAACGACAGATCTTAATAAATGGATACACTAGCATATTCAGCAAACTTTCCTCCATCTTTTAAGACTAACCTGAACTCTCTAGCATTTCTAGTTTTCACGTAATACTTCATTTTTGCGAAAATGAGCCGATTTTTGAAAAATTCAAATTTCTCAAAGCTGAGGGTTACAGAACATTTCTGCTGCCGGATTCGTTTTTAGGGCGAGAAAGCCTATAAGGATCACCCAGTGGATATTGCGAAAAAAAAATGGTGTTGTACAGTGTAATTACATAGAAATAAGATTAATTCAAGGAATTTAGATGCAGATCTACTTTGCCAGTGAATATCAAAAGAAAGTACATACATTGTTAGGTTTTACAAAACCTATCCAATAAATAGGTGAAATTGTGATCGAAACTATGATTTGTAGGGAAGAAGCATACAGTTAATTGAAGCATAAAATAACTAATAAAGTTCATTATCTTCATAACTATTTTGGGATTATTTCTGTATTGGAATATTGGAAGAATGAATAATTCTGTGCGTTATATTACTCCGACGCAGAAACAGTTCAGTGCTCTTCGCGATTTCCGCGCCAAACTTTGTTCTAGGAGGAAACAATGCATTCGATCAAAGCAGATTATTTGAAACAAATGAAAGTGAGTTTATATATCTTATGCATCAATTACATATCTTTTTCAGATATGAAATAAAACACCAGAGATGGAGATTTTAAAAGGTAAAAGAAATAATACTTCGTACGTATAATAATTAATCGAATGTCTGAACTCACAAGAATCGAAAAAACAATATCACCTTGGGAACGATTTCATTTGTTTCAAATAATCTGCCTTGACCGAATGCATTGTGTCCTTCTAGAGCATAGTTTCGCGCGGAAATCGCGAAGAGCACTGAAGTGTTTCCGCGTCGGAGTAATATAACGCACAGAATTATTCATACTTTCAATATTCTATCAATAAGTGGATTTGTACCCAGCTGCATAGAAAATGGAAATTTTTAATGGGAGAAGAAAAAATACTTATTCATATGTTTATGAAGGATATTCTTATAATAAAGATTTCAAGAATCCGAAGACCTACCGTTGTCCTAGTCGTCAAACTAACAAATGTAGAGGAACATTAATTAATTCAACAAGATGATCACTATTTTGTGCAAAAACCACACACTCATCCTAACGAACCGCGCTGTGCAGAAGTATTGAAATTAAAATCAGCCATGCTGGAGGAATGTAGTAAAACTCCTTCAGTAAATAATAAAAACATTTTTGATAACATTTGTCGTACAAATTCTGCTGCAGCATCATATATTTCATACAATAGTGTGAAATCAATAATGTCAAGAGAAAAGACAAAATCATGACCAGGTTTGCCAAAAACTGTGAAGAGTACGCACGAAATATTAAAAATTATGCTATCCTGAAAGAAATTTACATGGGATGTGCAATCTCGGATGATAACAAATGCGCACTAATTTTCTCTAACACTATATTGCTAACTGCATCAGAAAATAGCAAAGAAATATATATGGATGGTACTTTTTCCGTAAGTATTTAAGATAAACCATAAATATGATTAATACCTTTCAACAGAAGAATGTCCCTATGTTTTGATCATTTTTTATCTCTTATTAGGTCGTATCACGATCGCCTCTTTTTCATCAGCTCTACAGTGTACACATACGTTACAATGACACGGTATACCACTGTCAATAATTTCTGTTAGGCTTATCTCACATAGTCAGATTAAAAAAGAAGTTAATTTACGGGGAATCGCTACCATTTTTGTTTTATGTGAATGTCGTACCAAGAGAATGTACGAAGCAATATGGAGAAAAATAGTTTCTCTTGTTCCACGATTACAAGACAACTTAGAAACCGTCATGTGTGATTACGAGAGAGCTGCTATGGAAAGTGTACGAGCACAATTCCCCAGGGTTAGGATACATGGATGCTGGTTTCATTTCACTCAGGTAGAATATAATTGATTGGCATTATTTGTCTGTTTTTTGCAATACTTACCTCATGAACGTGCTGGATAGAGAATGGAATAATCCTTTTTTATTATTCAGGCTGTGTTAAGGAAGTGGAAGGAGTTGGGGTTGCATAGTTGCATTACATATCAGTGTGGATAATACGACCAATGGTATGTTTAAGCTTTCCTGACATTATCAGACAATGTTCAAGTTTTTAGACACTATTTTATTAATTAAAATCGTTTTGCAGATACTGACATTTGTATAAATGGCAATCAAATCGGCGACAAGAGTTTAATAGAAGGTAAATTTTTTACTTATTCATATCTTTACTTTACATTTTATAGTAGTATAAAATGAATCTCATTTTGGTGTATTCTGTTTCTATGATATTAAATAACAGAAGCATTGGGAAAAAGGATTTGCAGCTGCAAGTCAGGCATCTCTAATATAGTACTACCTTGCGGTCACACTTATTTCTGCAAGTAGAAATAATGAATTTGTATTTTAATGTCACTACGGGGGAGTGCAAAACGTATACGCAATAACTACAGATGGAGAGAGTACGTAATAACTAGTTATTAATTTCAGAATATTAATATTTTGTTTATTAATTCAGCTTGAACGATGTTATGGAATACAATTTAATTTTAACGACACTTATATTTTCATTTTATGTAGATAAGGATTGCCAAGAACCTATTTCGTGTAAAGAAATTCTCAGTGGAAATATGAGCCCAGAAGTTGCTTTGAAAAAAATGTGTATCCAAACACTACGGCGTGAATCTTTACCGAAGACAACTTCCAAATATGAATTATAATAATTCCACAATAATGCTCCTGTACACTTGTGCACTTGCTCAACGTGAAGTGCAATAAATCTTGGGATTCTTTGTATTTAATACTTCTACTCCATTATATCTTTGTTGCAATATCTCCCTCCATTTCTGATCAACCGCTGAAAATAAGGAAAAGGAATGGCATATAGTAACATAAATATTCAACAACTGTAATATGAAATTCAATTCTGTTTTACCTTAATCATGTTTTCTGATATATCGTGCAAGGAAGTAACTGCATTTCTGTTTCGAGAACATATTTCTGTTATTTTTCCTAGTATTTTATTGGAAACTCTAAGTTCACTCTAACATACTTGACTGCAGTTTTGTTTGATCATGCGATGCGCTGTTCAAGCAAATAACACTGTACAACAAATTGAGACTTATGGAAAATTTCCCAATATCCATTGGGTTACACCTATAGACTTTCTCGCCCTGAAAACGAATCCGGCAGCAGAAATGTTCTGTAACCCTCGGTTTTTGAGAAATTTGAGTTTCTCAAAAATCGGATCATTTTCGCAAAATTGAAGTATTACGTGAAAACTAGAAATGCTAGAGAGTTAAGGTTAGTCTTAAAAGATAGAGGAAAGTTTGCTGAATATGCTAGTGTATCCATTTATTAAGATCTGTCGTTTTAAACGGTTGTAAATAGCCGTCGAAGTTCAAAAAAGGGCCGATGTACGAATTTTATACGCGATACTTATGCATTTTTACAAAAAACTACTTATCTTGCAGAAATTTGCTACACAGCATCGGATTCTGCAGACATTTCTGAAGAAGAATCCATTCAGAAATAATGTCAGAGCGGTTTTCCATTCGGGCAGGACGAGAAAATATCCGTCGGCAACGTGCGCACGGTATTTTGCCGCCGAGCAGCCATTGTTCGCCTGGCTCGACTCGGCAGTGCCGTAGCTACGCGTTATCTACGCCGACAGTACCCTATGCAATAGGCACCTACTTTAAATGTGTTTAACGATCAATTTTTTGTATACATTCTTGAAAAATGAAGGAATTTCACTACCATGGATCCAATAAATATTTTTGCAAAGAATCAGAAAGTATTCTCAGGAACTATCTGTTAAAAGTATTTAACTATAAATTTCTAAAAAGATATACATAAACAATGATCAAGTACGATTTGCATTGATTTCAATTATTGTTTAATAAATTCCAACTATTCCTATACTTGGATAAATGTCCAAAAGTCTCGTAAAATCATAATAATAAAACTCATTTCAGTTGATAAGCAAATGTTCTTGTGTTTTAATTGATTCATATTAAAAAATTATACATATTCGTATACTACACATCGAAATTGTTCTGAAAATAAAATTGTAACAATTCATTATAATTCCGGAATTGGCATCTAACAAGTCCTTGTCGAATGTATGAAAAAAATTAATCATTAAACACATTTAAAGTAGATGCCTATTGCATAGGGTACTGTCGGCGTAGATAACGCGTAGCTACGGCACTGCCGAGTCGAGCCAGGCGAACAATGGCTGCTCGGCGGCAAAATACCGTGCGCACGTTGCCGACGGATATTTTCTCGTCCTGCCCGAATGGAAAACCGCTCTGACATTATTTCTGAATGGATTCTTCTTCAGAAATGTCTGCAGAATCCGATGCTGTGTAGCAAATTTCTGCTAGATAAGTAGTTTTTTGTAAAAATGCATAAGTATCGCGTATAAAATTCGTACATCGGCCCTTTTTTGAACTTTAACGGCTATTAACAACCGTTTAAAACGACAGATCTTAATAAATGGATACACTAGCATATTCAGCAAACTTTCCTCCATCTTTTAAGACTAACCTGAACTCTCTAGCATTTCTAGTTTTCACGTAATACTTCATTTTTGCGAAAATGAGCCGATTTTTGAAAAATTCAAATTTCTCAAAGCTGAGGGTTACAGAACATTTCTGCTGCCGGATTCGTTTTTAGGGCGAGAAAGCCTATAAGGATCACCCAGTGGATATTGCGAAAAAAAAATGGTGTTGTACAGTGTAATTACATAGAAATAAGATTAATTCAAGGAATTTAGATGCAGATCTACTTTGCCAGTGAATATCAAAAGAAAGTACATACATTGTTAGGTTTTACAAAACCTATCCAATAAATAGGTGAAATTGTGATCGAAACTATGATTTGTAGGGAAGAAGCATACAGTTAATTGAAGCATAAAATAACTAATAAAGTTCATTATCTTCATAACTATTTTGGGATTATTTCTGTATTGGAATATTGGAAGAATGAATAATTCTGTGCGTTATATTACTCCGACGCAGAAACAGTTCAGTGCTCTTCGCGATTTCCGCGCCAAACTTTGTTCTAGGAGGAAACAATGCATTCGATCAAAGCAGATTATTTGAAACAAATGAAAGTGAGTTTATATATCTTATGCATCAATTACATATCTTTTTCAGATATGAAATAAAACACCAGAGATGGAGATTTTAAAAGGTAAAAGAAATAATACTTCGTACGTATAATAATTAATCGAATGTCTGAACTCACAAGAATCGAAAAAACAATATCACCTTGGGAACGATTTCATTTGTTTCAAATAATCTGCCTTGACCGAATGCATTGTGTCCTTCTAGAGCATAGTTTCGCGCGGAAATCGCGAAGAGCACTGACGTGTTTCCGCGTCGGAGTAATATAACGCACAGAATTATTCATACTTTCAATATTCTATCAATAAGTGGATTTGTACCCAGCTGCATAGAAAATGGAAATTTTTAATGGGAGAAGAAAAAATACTTATTCATATGTTTATGAAGGATATTCTTATAATAAAGATTTCAAGAATCCGAAGACCTACCGTTGTCCTAGTCGTCAAACTAACAAATGTAGAGGAACATTAATTAATTCAACAAGATGATCACTATTTTGTGCAAAAACCACACACTCATCCTAACGAACCGCGCTGTGCAGAAGTATTGAAATTAAAATCAGCCATGCTGGAGGAATGTAGTAAAACTCCTTCAGTAAATAATAAAAACATTTTTGATAACATTTGTCGTACAAATTCTGCTGCAGCATCATATATTTCATACAATAGTGTGAAATCAATAATGTCAAGAGAAAAGACAAAATCATGACCAGGTTTGCCAAAAACTGTGAAGAGTACGCACGAAATATTAAAAATTATGCTATCCTGAAAGAAATTTACATGGGATGTGCAATCTCGGATGATAACAAATGCGCACTAATTTTCTCTAACACTATATTGCTAACTGCATCAGAAAATAGCAAAGAAATATATATGGATGGTACTTTTTCCGTAAGTATTTAAGATAAACCATAAATATGATTAATACCTTTCAACAGAAGAATGTCCCTATGTTTTGATCATTTTTTATCTCTTATTAGGTCGTATCACGATCGCCTCTTTTTCATCAGCTCTACAGTGTACACATACGTTACAATGACACGGTATACCACTGTCAATAATTTCTGTTAGGCTTATCTCACATAGTCAGATTAAAAAAGAAGTTAATTTACGGGGAATCGCTACCATTTTTGTTTTATGTGAATGTCGTACCAAGAGAATGTACGAAGCAATATGGAGAAAAATAGTTTCTCTTGTTCCACGATTACAAGACAACTTAGAAACCGTCATGTGTGATTACGAGAGAGCTGCTATGGAAAGTGTACGAGCACAATTCCCCAGGGTTAGGATACATGGATGCTGGTTTCATTTCACTCAGGTAGAATATAATTGATTGGCATTATTTGTCTGTTTTTTGCAATACTTACCTCATGAACGTGCTGGATAGAGAATGGAATAATCCTTTTTTATTATTCAGGCTGTGTTAAGGAAGTGGAAGGAGTTGGGGTTGCATAGTTGCATTACATATCAGTGTGGATAATACGACCAATGGTATGTTTAAGCTTTCCTGACATTATCAGACAATGTTCAAGTTTTTAGACACTATTTTATTAATTAAAATCGTTTTGCAGATACTGACATTTGTATAAATGGCAATCAAATCGGCGACAAGAGTTTAATAGAAGGTAAATTTTTTACTTATTCATATCTTTACTTTACATTTTATAGTAGTATAAAATGAATCTCATTTTGGTGTATTCTGTTTCTATGATATTAAATAACAGAAGCATTGGGAAAAAGGATTTGCAGCTGCAAGTCAGGCATCTCTAATATAGTACTACCTTGCGGTCACACTTATTTCTGCAAGTAGAAATAATGAATTTGTATTTTAATGTCACTACGGGGGAGTGCAAAACGTATACGCAATAACTACAGATGAAGAGAGTACGTAATAACTAGTTATTAATTTCAGAATATTAATATATTGTTTATTAATTCAGCTTGAACGATGTTATGGAATACAATTTAATTTTAACGACACTTATATTTTCATTTTATGTAGATAAGGATTGCCAAGAACCTATTTCGTGTAAAGAAATTCTCAGTGGAAATATGAGCCCAGAAGTTGCTTTGAAAAAAATGTGTATCCAAACACTACGGCGTGAATCTTTACCGAAGACAACTTCCAAATATGAATTATAATAATTCCACAATAATGCTCCTGTACACTTGTGCACTTGCTCAACGTGAAGTGCAATAAATCTTGGGATTCTTTGTATTTAATACTTCTACTCCATTATATCTTTGTTGCAATATCTCCCTCCATTTCTGATCAACCGCTGAAAATAAGGAAAAGGAATGGCATATAGTAACATAAATATTCAACAACTGTAATATGAAATTCAATTCTGTTTTACCTTAATCATGTTTTCTGATATATCGTGCAAGGAAGTAACTGCATTTCTGTTTCGAGAACATATTTCTGTTATTTTTCCTAGTATTTTATTGGAAACTCTAAGTTCACTCTAACATACTTGACTGCAGTTTTGTTTGATCATGCGATGCGCTGTTCAAGCAAATAACACTGTACAACAAATTGAGACTTATGGAAAATTTCCCAATATCCATTGGGTTACACCTATAGACTTTCTCGCCCTGAAAACGAATCCGGCAGCAGAAATGTTCTGTAACCCTCGGTTTTTGAGAAATTTGAGTTTCTCAAAAATCGGATCATTTTCGCAAAATTGAAGTATTACGTGAAAACTAGAAATGCTAGAGAGTTAAGGTTAGTCTTAAAAGATAGAGGAAAGTTTGCTGAATATGCTAGTGTATCCATTTATTAAGATCTGTCGTTTTAAACGGTTGTAAATAGCCGTCGAAGTTCAAAAAAGGGCCGATGTACGAATTTTATACGCGATACTTATGCATTTTTACAAAAAACTACTTATCTTGCAGAAATTTGCTACACAGCATCGGATTCTGCAGACATTTCTGAAGAAGAATCCATTCAGAAATAATGTCAGAGCGGTTTTCCATTCGGGCAGGACGAGAAAATATCCGTCGGCAACGTGCGCACGGTATTTTGCCGCCGAGCAGCCATTGTTCGCCTGGCTCGACTCGGCAGTGCCGTAGCTACGCGTTATCTACGCCGACAGTACCCTATGCAATAGGCACCTACTTTAAATGTGTTTAACGATCAATTTTTTGTATACATTCTTGAAAAATGAAGGAATTTCACTACCATGGATCCAATAAATATTTTTGCAAAGAATCAGAAAGTATTCTCAGGAACTATCTGTTAAAAGTATTTAACTATAAATTTCTAAAAAGATATACATAAACAATGATCAAGTACGATTTGCATTGATTTCAATTATTGTTTAATAAATTCCAACTATTCCTATACTTGGATAAATGTCCAAAAGTCTCGTAAAATCATAATAATAAAACTCATTTCAGTTGATAAGCAAATGTTCTTGTGTTTTAATTGATTCATATTAAAAAATTATACATATTCGTATACTACACATCGAAATTGTTCTGAAAATAAAATTGTAACAATTCATTATAATTCCGGAATTGGCATCTAACAAGTCCTTGTCGAATGTATGAAAAAAATTAATCATTAAACACATTTAAAGTAGATGCCTATTGCATAGGGTACTGTCGGCGTAGATAACGCGTAGCTACGGCACTGCCGAGTCGAGCCAGGCGAACAATGGCTGCTCGGCGGCAAAATACCGTGCGCACGTTGCCGACGGATATTTTCTCGTCCTGCCCGAATGGAAAACCGCTCTGACATTATTTCTGAATGGATTCTTCTTCAGAAATGTCTGCAGAATCCGATGCTGTGTAGCAAATTTCTGCTAGATAAGTAGTTTTTTGTAAAAATGCATAAGTATCGCGTATAAAATTCGTACATCGGCCCTTTTTTGAACTTTAACGGCTATTAACAACCGTTTAAAACGACAGATCTTAATAAATGGATACACTAGCATATTCAGCAAACTTTCCTCCATCTTTTAAGACTAACCTGAACTCTCTAGCATTTCTAGTTTTCACGTAATACTTCATTTTTGCGAAAATGAGCCGATTTTTGAAAAATTCAAATTTCTCAAAGCTGAGGGTTACAGAACATTTCTGCTGCCGGATTCGTTTTTAGGGCGAGAAAGCCTATAAGGATCACCCAGTGGATATTGCGAAAAAAAAATGGTGTTGTACAGTGTAATTACATAGAAATAAGATTAATTCAAGGAATTTAGATGCAGATCTACTTTGCCAGTGAATATCAAAAGAAAGTACATACATTGTTAGGTTTTACAAAACCTATCCAATAAATAGGTGAAATTGTGATCGAAACTATGATTTGTAGGGAAGAAGCATACAGTTAATTGAAGCATAAAATAACTAATAAAGTTCATTATCTTCATAACTATTTTGGGATTATTTCTGTATTGGAATATTGGAAGAATGAATAATTCTGTGCGTTATATTACTCCGACGCAGAAACAGTTCAGTGCTCTTCGCGATTTCCGCGCCAAACTTTGTTCTAGGAGGAAACAATGCATTCGATCAAAGCAGATTATTTGAAACAAATGAAAGTGAGTTTATATATCTTATGCATCAATTACATATCTTTTTCAGATATGAAATAAAACACCAGAGATGGAGATTTTAAAAGGTAAAAGAAATAATACTTCGTACGTATAATAATTAATCGAATGTCTGAACTCACAAGAATCGAAAAAACAATATCACCTTGGGAACGATTTCATTTGTTTCAAATAATCTGCCTTGACCGAATGCATTGTGTCCTTCTAGAGCATAGTTTCGCGCGGAAATCGCGAAGAGCACTGACGTGTTTCCGCGTCGGAGTAATATAACGCACAGAATTATTCATACTTTCAATATTCTATCAATAAGTGGATTTGTACCCAGCTGCATAGAAAATGGAAATTTTTAATGGGAGAAGAAAAAATACTTATTCATATGTTTATGAAGGATATTCTTATAATAAAGATTTCAAGAATCCGAAGACCTACCGTTGTCCTAGTCGTCAAACTAACAAATGTAGAGGAACATTAATTAATTCAACAAGATGATCACTATTTTGTGCAAAAACCACACACTCATCCTAACGAACCGCGCTGTGCAGAAGTATTGAAATTAAAATCAGCCATGCTGGAGGAATGTAGTAAAACTCCTTCAGTAAATAATAAAAACATTTTTGATAACATTTGTCGTACAAATTCTGCTGCAGCATCATATATTTCATACAATAGTGTGAAATCAATAATGTCAAGAGAAAAGACAAAATCATGACCAGGTTTGCCAAAAACTGTGAAGAGTACGCACGAAATATTAAAAATTATGCTATCCTGAAAGAAATTTACATGGGATGTGCAATCTCGGATGATAACAAATGCGCACTAATTTTCTCTAACACTATATTGCTAACTGCATCAGAAAATAGCAAAGAAATATATATGGATGGTACTTTTTCCGTAAGTATTTAAGATAAACCATAAATATGATTAATACCTTTCAACAGAAGAATGTCCCTATGTTTTGATCATTTTTTATCTCTTATTAGGTCGTATCACGATCGCCTCTTTTTCATCAGCTCTACAGTGTACACATACGTTACAATGACACGGTATACCACTGTCAATAATTTCTGTTAGGCTTATCTCACATAGTCAGATTAAAAAAGAAGTTAATTTACGGGGAATCGCTACCATTTTTGTTTTATGTGAATGTCGTACCAAGAGAATGTACGAAGCAATATGGAGAAAAATAGTTTCTCTTGTTCCACGATTACAAGACAACTTAGAAACCGTCATGTGTGATTACGAGAGAGCTGCTATGGAAAGTGTACGAGCACAATTCCCCAGGGTTAGGATACATGGATGCTGGTTTCATTTCACTCAGGTAGAATATAATTGATTGGCATTATTTGTCTGTTTTTTGCAATACTTACCTCATGAACGTGCTGGATAGAGAATGGAATAATCCTTTTTTATTATTCAGGCTGTGTTAAGGAAGTGGAAGGAGTTGGGGTTGCATAGTTGCATTACATATCAGTGTGGATAATACGACCAATGGTATGTTTAAGCTTTCCTGACATTATCAGACAATGTTCAAGTTTTTAGACACTATTTTATTAATTAAAATCGTTTTGCAGATACTGACATTTGTATAAATGGCAATCAAATCGGCGACAAGAGTTTAATAGAAGGTAAATTTTTTACTTATTCATATCTTTACTTTACATTTTATAGTAGTATAAAATGAATCTCATTTTGGTGTATTCTGTTTCTATGATATTAAATAACAGAAGCATTGGGAAAAAGGATTTGCAGCTGCAAGTCAGGCATCTCTAATATAGTACTACCTTGCGGTCACACTTATTTCTGCAAGTAGAAATAATGAATTTGTATTATAATGTCACTACGGGGGAGTGCAAAACGTATACGCAATAACTACAGATGAAGAGAGTACGTAATAACTAGTTATTAATTTCAGAATATTAATATATTGTTTATTAATTCAGCTTGAACGATGTTATGGAATACAATTTAATTTTAACGACACTTATATTTTCATTTTATGTAGATAAGGATTGCCAAGAACCTATTTCGTGTAAAGAAATTCTCAGTGGAAATATGAGCCCAGAAGTTGCTTTGAAAAAAATGTGTATCCAAACACTACGGCGTGAATCTTTACCGAAGACAACTTCCAAATATGAATTATAATAATTCCACAATAATGCTCCTGTACACTTGTGCACTTGCTCAACGTGAAGTGCAATAAATCTTGGGATTCTTTGTATTTAATACTTCTACTCCATTATATCTTTGTTGCAATATCTCCCTCCATTTCTGATCAACCGCTGAAAATAAGGAAAAGGAATGGCATATAGTAACATAAATATTCAACAACTGTAATATGAAATTCAATTCTGTTTTACCTTAATCATGTTTTCTGATATATCGTGCAAGGAAGTAACTGCATTTCTGTTTCGAGAACATATTTCTGTTATTTTTCCTAGTATTTTATTGGAAACTCTAAGTTCACTCTAACATACTTGACTGCAGTTTTGTTTGATCATGCGATGCGCTGTTCAAGCAAATAACACTGTACAACAAATTGAGACTTATGGAAAATTTCCCAATATCCATTGGGTTACACCTATAGACTTTCTCGCCCTGAAAACGAATCCGGCAGCAGAAATGTTCTGTAACCCTCGGTTTTTGAGAAATTTGAGTTTCTCAAAAATCGGATCATTTTCGCAAAATTGAAGTATTACGTGAAAACTAGAAATGCTAGAGAGTTAAGGTTAGTCTTAAAAGATAGAGGAAAGTTTGCTGAATATGCTAGTGTATCCATTTATTAAGATCTGTCGTTTTAAACGGTTGTAAATAGCCGTCGAAGTTCAAAAAAGGGCCGATGTACGAATTTTATACGCGATACTTATGCATTTTTACAAAAAACTACTTATCTTGCAGAAATTTGCTACACAGCATCGGATTCTGCAGACATTTCTGAAGAAGAATCCATTCAGAAATAATGTCAGAGCGGTTTTCCATTCGGGCAGGACGAGAAAATATCCGTCGGCAACGTGCGCACGGTATTTTGCCGCCGAGCAGCCATTGTTCGCCTGGCTCGACTCGGCAGTGCCGTAGCTACGCGTTATCTACGCCGACAGTACCCTATGCAATAGGCACCTACTTTAAATGTGTTTAACGATCAATTTTTTGTATACATTCTTGAAAAATGAAGGAATTTCACTACCATGGATCCAATAAATATTTTTGCAAAGAATCAGAAAGTATTCTCAGGAACTATCTGTTAAAAGTATTTAACTATAAATTTCTAAAAAGATATACATAAACAATGATCAAGTACGATTTGCATTGATTTCAATTATTGTTTAATAAATTCCAACTATTCCTATACTTGGATAAATGTCCAAAAGTCTCGTAAAATCATAATAATAAAACTCATTTCAGTTGATAAGCAAATGTTCTTGTGTTTTAATTGATTCATATTAAAAAATTATACATATTCGTATACTACACATCGAAATTGTTCTGAAAATAAAATTGTAACAATTCATTATAATTCCGGAATTGGCATCTAACAAGTCCTTGTCGAATGTATGAAAAAAATTAATCATTAAACACATTTAAAGTAGATGCCTATTGCATAGGGTACTGTCGGCGTAGATAACGCGTAGCTACGGCACTGCCGAGTCGAGCCAGGCGAACAATGGCTGCTCGGCGGCAAAATACCGTGCGCACGTTGCCGACGGATATTTTCTCGTCCTGCCCGAATGGAAAACCGCTCTGACATTATTTCTGAATGGATTCTTCTTCAGAAATGTCTGCAGAATCCGATGCTGTGTAGCAAATTTCTGCTAGATAAGTAGTTTTTTGTAAAAATGCATAAGTATCGCGTATAAAATTCGTACATCGGCCCTTTTTTGAACTTTAACGGCTATTAACAACCGTTTAAAACGACAGATCTTAATAAATGGATACACTAGCATATTCAGCAAACTTTCCTCCATCTTTTAAGACTAACCTGAACTCTCTAGCATTTCTAGTTTTCACGTAATACTTCATTTTTGCGAAAATGAGCCGATTTTTGAAAAATTCAAATTTCTCAAAGCTGAGGGTTACAGAACATTTCTGCTGCCGGATTCGTTTTTAGGGCGAGAAAGCCTATAAGGATCACCCAGTGGATATTGCGAAAAAAAAATGGTGTTGTACAGTGTAATTACATAGAAATAAGATTAATTCAAGGAATTTAGATGCAGATCTACTTTGCCAGTGAATATCAAAAGAAAGTACATACATTGTTAGGTTTTACAAAACCTATCCAATAAATAGGTGAAATTGTGATCGAAACTATGATTTGTAGGGAAGAAGCATACAGTTAATTGAAGCATAAAATAACTAATAAAGTTCATTATCTTCATAACTATTTTGGGATTATTTCTGTATTGGAATATTGGAAGAATGAATAATTCTGTGCGTTATATTACTCCGACGCAGAAACAGTTCAGTGCTCTTCGCGATTTCCGCGCCAAACTTTGTTCTAGGAGGAAACAATGCATTCGATCAAAGCAGATTATTTGAAACAAATGAAAGTGAGTTTATATATCTTATGCATCAATTACATATCTTTTTCAGATATGAAATAAAACACCAGAGATGGAGATTTTAAAAGGTAAAAGAAATAATACTTCGTACGTATAATAATTAATCGAATGTCTGAACTCACAAGAATCGAAAAAACAATATCACCTTGGGAACGATTTCATTTGTTTCAAATAATCTGCCTTGACCGAATGCATTGTGTCCTTCTAGAGCATAGTTTCGCGCGGAAATCGCGAAGAGCACTGACGTGTTTCCGCGTCGGAGTAATATAACGCACAGAATTATTCATACTTTCAATATTCTATCAATAAGTGGATTTGTACCCAGCTGCATAGAAAATGGAAATTTTTAATGGGAGAAGAAAAAATACTTATTCATATGTTTATGAAGGATATTCTTATAATAAAGATTTCAAGAATCCGAAGACCTACCGTTGTCCTAGTCGTCAAACTAACAAATGTAGAGGAACATTAATTAATTCAACAAGATGATCACTATTTTGTGCAAAAACCACACACTCATCCTAACGAACCGCGCTGTGCAGAAGTATTGAAATTAAAATCAGCCATGCTGGAGGAATGTAGTAAAACTCCTTCAGTAAATAATAAAAACATTTTTGATAACATTTGTCGTACAAATTCTGCTGCAGCATCATATATTTCATACAATAGTGTGAAATCAATAATGTCAAGAGAAAAGACAAAATCATGACCAGGTTTGCCAAAAACTGTGAAGAGTACGCACGAAATATTAAAAATTATGCTATCCTGAAAGAAATTTACATGGGATGTGCAATCTCGGATGATAACAAATGCGCACTAATTTTCTCTAACACTATATTGCTAACTGCATCAGAAAATAGCAAAGAAATATATATGGATGGTACTTTTTCCGTAAGTATTTAAGATAAACCATAAATATGATTAATACCTTTCAACAGAAGAATGTCCCTATGTTTTGATCATTTTTTATCTCTTATTAGGTCGTATCACGATCGCCTCTTTTTCATCAGCTCTACAGTGTACACATACGTTACAATGACACGGTATACCACTGTCAATAATTTCTGTTAGGCTTATCTCACATAGTCAGATTAAAAAAGAAGTTAATTTACGGGGAATCGCTACCATTTTTGTTTTATGTGAATGTCGTACCAAGAGAATGTACGAAGCAATATGGAGAAAAATAGTTTCTCTTGTTCCACGATTACAAGACAACTTAGAAACCGTCATGTGTGATTACGAGAGAGCTGCTATGGAAAGTGTACGAGCACAATTCCCCAGGGTTAGGATACATGGATGCTGGTTTCATTTCACTCAGGTAGAATATAATTGATTGGCATTATTTGTCTGTTTTTTGCAATACTTACCTCATGAACGTGCTGGATAGAGAATGGAATAATCCTTTTTTATTATTCAGGCTGTGTTAAGGAAGTGGAAGGAGTTGGGGTTGCATAGTTGCATTACATATCAGTGTGGATAATACGACCAATGGTATGTTTAAGCTTTCCTGACATTATCAGACAATGTTCAAGTTTTTAGACACTATTTTATTAATTAAAATCGTTTTGCAGATACTGACATTTGTATAAATGGCAATCAAATCGGCGACAAGAGTTTAATAGGAGGTAAATTTTTTACTTATTCATATCTTTACTTTACATTTTATAGTATTATAAAATGAATCTCATTTTGGTGTATTCTGTTTCTATGATATTAAATAACAGAAGCATTGGGAAAAAGGATTTGCAGCTGCAAGTCAGGCATCTCTAATATAGTACTACCTTGCGGTCACACTTATTTCTGCAAGTAGAAATAATGAATTTGTATTTTAATGTCACTACGGGGGAGTGCAAAACGTATACGCAATAACTACAGATGGAGAGAGTACGTAATAACTAGTTATTAATTTCAGAATATTAATATTTTGTTTATTAATTCAGCTTGAACGATGTTATGGAATACAATTTAATTTTAACGACACTTATATTTTCATTTTATGTAGATAAGGATTGCCAAGAACCTATTTCGTGTAAAGAAATTCTCAGTGGAAATATGAGCCCAGAAGTTGCTTTGAAAAAAATGTGTATCCAAACACTACGGCGTGAATCTTTACCGAAGACAACTTCCAAATATGAATTATAATAATTCCACAATAATGCTCCTGTACACTTGTGCACTTGCTCAACGTGAAGTGCAATAAATCTTGGGATTCTTTGTATTTAATACTTCTACTCCATTATATCTTTGTTGCAATATCTCCCTCCATTTCTGATCAACCGCTGAAAATAAGGAAAAGGAATGGCATATAGTAACATAAATATTCAACAACTGTAATATGAAATTCAATTCTGTTTTACCTTAATCATGTTTTCTGATATATTGTGCAAGGAAGTAACTGCATTTCTGTTTCGAGAACATATTTCTGTTATTTTTCCTAGTATTTTATTGGAAACTCTAAGTTCACTCTAACATACTTGACTGCAGTTTTGTTTGATCATGCGATGCGCTGTTCAAGCAAATAACACTGTACAACAAATTGAGACTTATGGAAAATTTCCCAATATCCATTGGGTTACACCTATAGACTTTCTCGCCCTGAAAACGAATCCGGCAGCAGAAATGTTCTGTAACCCTCGGTTTTTGAGAAATTTGAGTTTCTCAAAAATCGGATCATTTTCGCAAAATTGAAGTATTACGTGAAAACTAGAAATGCTAGAGAGTTAAGGTTAGTCTTAAAAGATAGAGGAAAGTTTGCTGAATATGCTAGTGTATCCATTTATTAAGATCTGTCGTTTTAAACGGTTGTAAATAGCCGTCGAAGTTCAAAAAAGGGCCGATGTACGAATTTTATACGCGATACTTATGCATTTTTACAAAAAACTACTTATCTTGCAGAAATTTGCTACACAGCATCGGAGTCTGCAGACATTTCTGAAGAAGAATCCATTCAGAAATAATGTCAGAGCGGTTTTCCATTCGGGCAGGACGAGAAAATATCCGTCGGCAACGTGCGCACGGTATTTTGCCGCCGAGCAGCCATTGTTCGCCTGGCTCGACTCGGCAGTGCCGTAGCTACGCGTTATCTACGCCGACAGTACCCTATGCAATAGGCACCTACTTTAAATGTGTTTAACGATCAATTTTTTGTATACATTCTTGAAAAATGAAGGAATTTCACTACCATGGATCCAATAAATATTTTTGCAAAGAATCAGAAAGTATTCTCAGGAACTATCTGTTAAAAGTATTTAACTATAAATTTCTAAAAAGATATACATAAACAATGATCAAGTACGATTTGCATTGATTTCAATTATTGTTTAATAAATTCCAACTATTCCTATACTTGGATAAATGTCCAAAAGTCTCGTAAAATCATAATAATAAAACTCATTTCAGTTGATAAGCAAATGTTCTTGTGTTTTAATTGATTCATATTAAAAAATTATACATATTCGTATACTACACATCGAAATTGTTCTGAAAATAAAATTGTAACAATTCATTATAATTCCGGAATTGGCATCTAACAAGTCCTTGTCGAATGTATGAAAAAAATTAATCATTAAACACATTTAAAGTAGATGCCTATTGCATAGGGTACTGTCGGCGTAGATAACGCGTAGCTACGGCACTGCCGAGTCGAGCCAGGCGAACAATGGCTGCTCGGCGGCAAAATACCGTGCGCACGTTGCCGACGGATATTTTCTCGTCCTGCCCGAATGGAAAACCGCTCTGACATTATTTCTGAATGGATTCTTCTTCAGAAATGTCTGCAGAATCCGATGCTGTGTAGCAAATTTCTGCTAGATAAGTAGTTTTTTGTAAAAATGCATAAGTATCGCGTATAAAATTCGTACATCGGCCCTTTTTTGAACTTTAACGGCTATTAACAACCGTTTAAAACGACAGATCTTAATAAATGGATACACTAGCATATTCAGCAAACTTTCCTCCATCTTTTAAGACTAACCTGAACTCTCTAGCATTTCTAGTTTTCACGTAATACTTCATTTTTGCGAAAATGAGCCGATTTTTGAAAAATTCAAATTTCTCAAAGCTGAGGGTTACAGAACATTTCTGCTGCCGGATTCGTTTTTAGGGCGAGAAAGCCTATAAGGATCACCCAGTGGATATTGCGAAAAAAAAATGGTGTTGTACAGTGTAATTACATAGAAATAAGATTAATTCAAGGAATTTAGATGCAGATCTACTTTGCCAGTGAATATCAAAAGAAAGTACATACATTGTTAGGTTTTACAAAACCTATCCAATAAATAGGTGAAATTGTGATCGAAACTATGATTTGTAGGGAAGAAGCATACAGTTAATTGAAGCATAAAATAACTAATAAAGTTCATTATCTTCATAACTATTTTGGGATTATTTCTGTATTGGAATATTGGAAGAATGAATAATTCTGTGCGTTATATTACTCCGACGCAGAAACAGTTCAGTGCTCTTCGCGATTTCCGCGCCAAACTTTGTTCTAGGAGGAAACAATGCATTCGATCAAAGCAGATTATTTGAAACAAATGAAAGTGAGTTTATATATCTTATGCATCAATTACATATCTTTTTCAGATATGAAATAAAACACCAGAGATGGAGATTTTAAAAGGTAAAAGAAATAATACTTCGTACGTATAATAATTAATCGAATGTCTGAACTCACAAGAATCGAAAAAACAATATCACCTTGGGAACGATTTCATTTGTTTCAAATAATCTGCCTTGACCGAATGCATTGTGTCCTTCTAGAGCATAGTTTCGCGCGGAAATCGCGAAGAGCACTGACGTGTTTCCGCGTCGGAGTAATATAACGCACAGAATTATTCATACTTTCAATATTCTATCAATAAGTGGATTTGTACCCAGCTGCATAGAAAATGGAAATTTTTAATGGGAGAAGAAAAAATACTTATTCATATGTTTATGAAGGATATTCTTATAATAAAGATTTCAAGAATCCGAAGACCTACCGTTGTCCTAGTCGTCAAACTAACAAATGTAGAGGAACATTAATTAATTCAACAAGATGATCACTATTTTGTGCAAAAACCACACACTCATCCTAACGAACCGCGCTGTGCAGAAGTATTGAAATTAAAATCAGCCATGCTGGAGGAATGTAGTAAAACTCCTTCAGTAAATAATAAAAACATTTTTGATAACATTTGTCGTACAAATTCTGCTGCAGCATCATATATTTCATACAATAGTGTGAAATCAATAATGTCAAGAGAAAAGACAAAATCATGACCAGGTTTGCCAAAAACTGTGAAGAGTACGCACGAAATATTAAAAATTATGCTATCCTGAAAGAAATTTACATGGGATGTGCAATCTCGGATGATAACAAATGCGCACTAATTTTCTCTAACACTATATTGCTAACTGCATCAGAAAATAGCAAAGAAATATATATGGATGGTACTTTTTCCGTAAGTATTTAAGATAAACCATAAATATGATTAATACCTTTCAACAGAAGAATGTCCCTATGTTTTGATCATTTTTTATCTCTTATTAGGTCGTATCACGATCGCCTCTTTTTCATCAGCTCTACAGTGTACACATACGTTACAATGACACGGTATACCACTGTCAATAATTTCTGTTAGGCTTATCTCACATAGTCAGATTAAAAAAGAAGTTAATTTACGGGGAATCGCTACCATTTTTGTTTTATGTGAATGTCGTACCAAGAGAATGTACGAAGCAATATGGAGAAAAATAGTTTCTCTTGTTCCACGATTACAAGACAACTTAGAAACCGTCATGTGTGATTACGAGAGAGCTGCTATGGAAAGTGTACGAGCACAATTCCCCAGGGTTAGGATACATGGATGCTGGTTTCATTTCACTCAGGTAGAATATAATTGATTGGCATTATTTGTCTGTTTTTTGCAATACTTACCTCATGAACGTGCTGGATAGAGAATGGAATAATCCTTTTTTATTATTCAGGCTGTGTTAAGGAAGTGGAAGGAGTTGGGGTTGCATAGTTGCATTACATATCAGTGTGGATAATACGACCAATGGTATGTTTAAGCTTTCCTGACATTATCAGACAATGTTCAAGTTTTTAGACACTATTTTATTAATTAAAATCGTTTTGCAGATACTGACATTTGTATAAATGGCAATCAAATCGGCGACAAGAGTTTAATAGGAGGTAAATTTTTTACTTATTCATATCTTTACTTTACATTTTATAGTATTATAAAATGAATCTCATTTTGGTGTATTCTGTTTCTATGATATTAAATAACAGAAGCATTGGGAAAAAGGATTTGCAGCTGCAAGTCAGGCATCTCTAATATAGTACTACCTTGCGGTCACACTTATTTCTGCAAGTAGAAATAATGAATTTGTATTTTAATGTCACTACGGGGGAGTGCAAAACGTATACGCAATAACTACAGATGGAGAGAGTACGTAATAACTAGTTATTAATTTCAGAATATTAATATTTTGTTTATTAATTCAGCTTGAACGATGTTATGGAATACAATTTAATTTTAACGACACTTATATTTTCATTTTATGTAGATAAGGATTGCCAAGAACCTATTTCGTGTAAAGAAATTCTCAGTGGAAATATGAGCCCAGAAGTTGCTTTGAAAAAAATGTGTATCCAAACACTACGGCGTGAATCTTTACCGAAGACAACTTCCAAATATGAATTATAATAATTCCACAATAATGCTCCTGTACACTTGTGCACTTGCTCAACGTGAAGTGCAATAAATCTTGGGATTCTTTGTATTTAATACTTCTACTCCATTATATCTTTGTTGCAATATCTCCCTCCATTTCTGATCAACCGCTGAAAATAAGGAAAAGGAATGGCATATAGTAACATAAATATTCAACAACTGTAATATGAAATTCAATTCTGTTTTACCTTAATCATGTTTTCTGATATATCGTGCAAGGAAGTAACTGCATTTCTGTTTCGAGAACATATTTCTGTTATTTTTCCTAGTATTTTATTGGAAACTCTAAGTTCACTCTAACATACTTGACTGCAGTTTTGTTTGATCATGCGATGCGCTGTTCAAGCAAATAACACTGTACAACAAATTGAGACTTATGGAAAATTTCCCAATATCCATTGGGTTACACCTATAGACTTTCTCGCCCTGAAAACGAATCCGGCAGCAGAAATGTTCTGTAACCCTCGGTTTTTGAGAAATTTGAGTTTCTCAAAAATCGGATCATTTTCGCAAAATTGAAGTATTACGTGAAAACTAGAAATGCTAGAGAGTTAAGGTTAGTCTTAAAAGATAGAGGAAAGTTTGCTGAATATGCTAGTGTATCCATTTATTAAGATCTGTCGTTTTAAACGGTTGTAAATAGCCGTCGAAGTTCAAAAAAGGGCCGATGTACGAATTTTATACGCGATACTTATGCATTTTTACAAAAAACTACTTATCTTGCAGAAATTTGCTACACAGCATCGGATTCTGCAGACATTTCTGAAGAAGAATCCATTCAGAAATAATGTCAGAGCGGTTTTCCATTCGGGCAGGACGAGAAAATATCCGTCGGCAACGTGCGCACGGTATTTTGCCGCCGAGCAGCCATTGTTCGCCTGGCTCGACTCGGCAGTGCCGTAGCTACGCGTTATCTACGCCGACAGTACCCTATGCAATAGGCACCTACTTTAAATGTGTTTAACGATCAATTTTTTGTATACATTCTTGAAAAATGAAGGAATTTCACTACCATGGATCCAATAAATATTTTTGCAAAGAATCAGAAAGTATTCTCAGGAACTATCTGTTAAAAGTATTTAACTATAAATTTCTAAAAAGATATACATAAACAATGATCAAGTACGATTTGCATTGATTTCAATTATTGTTTAATAAATTCCAACTATTCCTATACTTGGATAAATGTCCAAAAGTCTCGTAAAATCATAATAATAAAACTCATTTCAGTTGATAAGCAAATGTTCTTGTGTTTTAATTGATTCATATTAAAAAATTATACATATTCGTATACTACACATCGAAATTGTTCTGAAAATAAAATTGTAACAATTCATTATAATTCCGGAATTGGCATCTAACAAGTCCTTGTCGAATGTATGAAAAAAATTAATCATTAAACACATTTAAAGTAGATGCCTATTGCATAGGGTACTGTCGGCGTAGATAACGCGTAGCTACGGCACTGCCGAGTCGAGCCAGGCGAACAATGGCTGCTCGGCGGCAAAATACCGTGCGCACGTTGCCGACGGATATTTTCTCGTCCTGCCCGAATGGAAAACCGCTCTGACATTATTTCTGAATGGATTCTTCTTCAGAAATGTCTGCAGAATCCGATGCTGTGTAGCAAATTTCTGCTAGATAAGTAGTTTTTTGTAAAAATGCATAAGTATCGCGTATAAAATTCGTACATCGGCCCTTTTTTGAACTTTAACGGCTATTAACAACCGTTTAAAACGACAGATCTTAATAAATGGATACACTAGCATATTCAGCAAACTTTCCTCCATCTTTTAAGACTAACCTGAACTCTCTAGCATTTCTAGTTTTCACGTAATACTTCATTTTTGCGAAAATGAGCCGATTTTTGAAAAATTCAAATTTCTCAAAGCTGAGGGTTACAGAACATTTCTGCTGCCGGATTCGTTTTTAGGGCGAGAAAGCCTATAAGGATCACCCAGTGGATATTGCGAAAAAAAATGGTGTTGTACAGTGTAATTACATAGAAATAAGATTAATTCAAGGAATTTAGATGCAGATCTACTTTGCCAGTGAATATCAAAAGAAAGTACATACATTGTTAGGTTTTACAAAACCTATCCAATAAATAGGTGAAATTGTGATCGAAACTATGATTTGTAGGGAAGAAGCATACAGTTAATTGAAGCATAAAATAACTAATAAAGTTCATTATCTTCATAACTATTTTGGGATTATTTCTGTATTGGAATATTGGAAGAATGAATAATTCTGTGCGTTATATTACTCCGACGCAGAAACAGTTCAGTGCTCTTCGCGATTTCCGCGCCAAACTTTGTTCTAGGAGGAAACAATGCATTCGATCAAAGCAGATTATTTGAAACAAATGAAAGTGAGTTTATATATCTTATGCATCAATTACATATCTTTTTCAGATATGAAATAAAACACCAGAGATGGAGATTTTAAAAGGTAAAAGAAATAATACTTCGTACGTATAATAATTAATCGAATGTCTGAACTCACAAGAATCGAAAAAACAATATCACCTTGGGAACGATTTCATTTGTTTCAAATAATCTGCCTTGACCGAATGCATTGTGTCCTTCTAGAGCATAGTTTCGCGCGGAAATCGCGAAGAGCACTGAAGTGTTTCCGCGTCGGAGTAATATAACGCACAGAATTATTCATACTTTCAATATTCTATCAATAAGTGGATTTGTACCCAGCTGCATAGAAAATGGAAATTTTTAATGGGAGAAGAAAAAATACTTATTCATATGTTTATGAAGGATATTCTTATAATAAAGATTTCAAGAATCCGAAGACCTACCGTTGTCCTAGTCGTCAAACTAACAAATGTAGAGGAACATTAATTAATTCAACAAGATGATCACTATTTTGTGCAAAAACCACACACTCATCCTAACGAACCGCGCTGTGCAGAAGTATTGAAATTAAAATCAGCCATGCTGGAGGAATGTAGTAAAACTCCTTCAGTAAATAATAAAAACATTTTTGATAACATTTGTCGTACAAATTCTGCTGCAGCATCATATATTTCATACAATAGTGTGAAATCAATAATGTCAAGAGAAAAGACAAAATCATGACCAGGTTTGCCAAAAACTGTGAAGAGTACGCACGAAATATTAAAAATTATGCTATCCTGAAAGAAATTTACATGGGATGTGCAATCTCGGATGATAACAAATGCGCACTAATTTTCTCTAACACTATATTGCTAACTGCATCAGAAAATAGCAAAGAAATATATATGGATGGTACTTTTTCCGTAAGTATTTAAGATAAACCATAAATATGATTAATACCTTTCAACAGAAGAATGTCCCTATGTTTTGATCATTTTTTATCTCTTATTAGGTCGTATCACGATCGCCTCTTTTTCATCAGCTCTACAGTGTACACATACGTTACAATGACACGGTATACCACTGTCAATAATTTCTGTTAGGCTTATCTCACATAGTCAGATTAAAAAAGAAGTTAATTTACGGGGAATCGCTACCATTTTTGTTTTATGTGAATGTCGTACCAAGAGAATGTACGAAGCAATATGGAGAAAAATAGTTTCTCTTGTTCCACGATTACAAGACAACTTAGAAACCGTCATGTGTGATTACGAGAGAGCTGCTATGGAAAGTGTACGAGCACAATTCCCCAGGGTTAGGATACATGGATGCTGGTTTCATTTCACTCAGGTAGAATATAATTGATTGGCATTATTTGTCTGTTTTTTGCAATACTTACCTCATGAACGTGCTGGATAGAGAATGGAATAATCCTTTTTTATTATTCAGGCTGTGTTAAGGAAGTGGAAGGAGTTGGGGTTGCATAGTTGCATTACATATCAGTGTGGATAATACGACCAATGGTATGTTTAAGCTTTCCTGACATTATCAGACAATGTTCAAGTTTTTAGACACTATTTTATTAATTAAAATCGTTTTGCAGATACTGACATTTGTATAAATGGCAATCAAATCGGCGACAAGAGTTTAATAGAAGGTAAATTTTTTACTTATTCATATCTTTACTTTACATTTTATAGTATTATAAAATGAATCTTATTTTGGTGTATTCTGTTTCTATGATATTAAATAACAGAAGCATTGGGAAAATGGATTTGCAGCTGCAAGTCAGGCATCTCTAATATAGTACTACCTTGCGGTCACACTTATTTCTGCAAGTAGAAATAATGAATTTGTATTTTAATGTCACTACGGGGGAGTGCAAAACGTATACGCAATAACTACAGATGAAGAGAGTACGTAATAACTAGTTATTAATTTCAGAATATTAATATTTTGTTTATTAATTCAGCTTGAACGATGTTATGGAATACAATTTAATTTTAACGACACTTATATTTTCATTTTATGTAGATAAGGATTGCCAAGAACCTATTTCGTGTAAAGAAATTCTCAGTGGAAATATGAGCCCAGAAGTTGCTTTGAAAAAAATGTGTATCCAAACACTACGGCGTGAATCTTTACCGAAGACAACTTCCAAATATGAATTATAATAATTCCACAATAATGCTCCTGTACACTTGTGCACTTGCTCAACGTGAAGTGCAATAAATCTTGGGATTCTTTGTATTTAATACTTCTACTCCATTATATCTTTGTTGCAATATCTCCCTCCATTTCTGATCAACCGCTGAAAATAAGGAAAAGGAATGGCATATAGTAACATAAATATTCAACAACTGTAATATGAAATTCAATTCTGTTTTACCTTAATCATGTTTTCTGATATATCGTGCAAGGAAGTAACTGCATTTCTGTTTCGAGAACATATTTCTGTTATTTTTCCTAGTATTTTATTGGAAACTCTAAGTTCACTCTAACATACTTGACTGCAGTTTTGTTTGATCATGCGATGCGCTGTTCAAGCAAATAACAAATTGAGACTTATGGAAAATTTCCCAATATCCATTGGGTTACACCTATAGACTTTCTCGCCCTGAAAACGAATCCGGCAGCAGAAATGTTCTGTAACCCTCGGTTTTTGAGAAATTTGAGTTTCTCAAAAATCGGATCATTTTCGCAAAATTGAAGTATTACGTGGAAACTAGAAATGCTAGAGAGTTAAGGTTAGTCTTAAAAGATAGAGGAAAGTTTGCTGAATATGCTAGTGTATCCATTTATTAAGATCTGTCGTTTTAAACGGTTGTAAATAGCCGTCGAAGTTCAAAAAAGGGCCGATGTACGAATTTTATACGCGATACTTATGCATTTTTACAAAAAACTACTTATCTTGCAGAAATTTGCTACACAGCATCGGATTCTGCAGACATTTCTGAAGAAGAATCCATTCAGAAATAATGTCAGAGCGGTTTTCCATTCGGGCAGGACGAGAAAATATCCGTCGGCAACGTGCGCACGGTATTTTGCCGCCGAGCAGCCATTGTTCGCCTGGCTCGACTCGGCAGTGCCGTAGCTACGCGTTATCTACGCCGACAGTACCCTATGCAATAGGCACCTACTTTAAATGTGTTTAACGATCAATTTTTTGTATACATTCTTGAAAAATGAAGGAATTTCACTACCATGGATCCAATAAATATTTTTGCAAAGAATCAGAAAGTATTCTCAGGAACTATCTGTTAAAAGTATTTAACTATAAATTTCTAAAAAGATATACATAAACAATGATCAAGTACGATTTGCATTGATTTCAATTATTGTTTAATAAATTCCAACTATTCCTATACTTGGATAAATGTCCAAAAGTCTCGTAAAATCATAATAATAAAACTCATTTCAGTTGATAAGCAAATGTTCTTGTGTTTTAATTGATTCATATTAAAAAATTATACATATTCGTATACTACACATCGAAATTGTTCTGAAAATAAAATTGTAACAATTCATTATAATTCCGGAATTGGCATCTAACAAGTCCTTGTCGAATGTATGAAAAAAATTAATCATTAAACACATTTAAAGTAGATGCCTATTGCATAGGGTACTGTCGGCGTAGATAACGCGTAGCTACGGCACTGCCGAGTCGAGCCAGGCGAACAATGGCTGCTCGGCGGCAAAATACCGTGCGCACGTTGCCGACGGATATTTTCTCGTCCTGCCCGAATGGAAAACCGCTCTGACATTATTTCTGAATGGATTCTTCTTCAGAAATGTCTGCAGAATCCGATGCTGTGTAGCAAATTTCTGCTAGATAAGTAGTTTTTTGTAAAAATGCATAAGTATCGCGTATAAAATTCGTACATCGGCCCTTTTTTGAACTTTAACGGCTATTAACAACCGTTTAAAACGACAGATCTTAATAAATGGATACACTAGCATATTCAGCAAACTTTCCTCCATCTTTTAAGACTAACCTGAACTCTCTAGCATTTCTAGTTTTCACGTAATACTTCATTTTTGCGAAAATGAGCCGATTTTTGAAAAATTCAAATTTCTCAAAGCTGAGGGTTACAGAACATTTCTGCTGCCGGATTCGTTTTTAGGGCGAGAAAGCCTATAAGGATCACCCAGTGGATATTGCGAAAAAAAAATGGTGTTGTACAGTGTAATTACATAGAAATAAGATTAATTCAAGGAATTTAGATGCAGATCTACTTTGCCAGTGAATATCAAAAGAAAGTACATACATTGTTAGGTTTTACAAAACCTATCCAATAAATAGGTGAAATTGTGATCGAAACTATGATTTGTAGGGAAGAAGCATACAGTTAATTGAAGCATAAAATAACTAATAAAGTTCATTATCTTCATAACTATTTTGGGATTATTTCTGTATTGGAATATTGGAAGAATGAATAATTCTGTGCGTTATATTACTCCGACGCAGAAACAGTTCAGTGCTCTTCGCGATTTCCGCGCCAAACTTTGTTCTAGGAGGAAACAATGCATTCGATCAAAGCAGATTATTTGAAACAAATGAAAGTGAGTTTATATATCTTATGCATCAATTACATATCTTTTTCAGATATGAAATAAAACACCAGAGATGGAGATTTTAAAAGGTAAAAGAAATAATACTTCGTACGTATAATAATTAATCGAATGTCTGAACTCACAAGAATCGAAAAAACAATATCACCTTGGGAACGATTTCATTTGTTTCAAATAATCTGCCTTGACCGAATGCATTGTGTCCTTCTAGAGCATAGTTTCGCGCGGAAATCGCGAAGAGCACTGACGTGTTTCCGCGTCGGAGTAATATAACGCACAGAATTATTCATACTTTCAATATTCTATCAATAAGTGGATTTGTACCCAGCTGCATAGAAAATGGAAATTTTTAATGGGAGAAGAAAAAATACTTATTCATATGTTTATGAAGGATATTCTTATAATAAAGATTTCAAGAATCCGAAGACCTACCGTTGTCCTAGTCGTCAAACTAACAAATGTAGAGGAACATTAATTAATTCAACAAGATGATCACTATTTTGTGCAAAAACCACACACTCATCCTAACGAACCGCGCTGTGCAGAAGTATTGAAATTAAAATCAGCCATGCTGGAGGAATGTAGTAAAACTCCTTCAGTAAATAATAAAAACATTTTTGATAACATTTGTCGTACAAATTCTGCTGCAGCATCATATATTTCATACAATAGTGTGAAATCAATAATGTCAAGAGAAAAGACAAAATCATGACCAGGTTTGCCAAAAACTGTGAAGAGTACGCACGAAATATTAAAAATTATGCTATCCTGAAAGAAATTTACATGGGATGTGCAATCTCGGATGATAACAAATGCGCACTAATTTTCTCTAACACTATATTGCTAACTGCATCAGAAAATAGCAAAGAAATATATATGGATGGTACTTTTTCCGTAAGTATTTAAGATAAACCATAAATATGATTAATACCTTTCAACAGAAGAATGTCCCTATGTTTTGATCATTTTTTATCTCTTATTAGGTCGTATCACGATCGCCTCTTTTTCATCAGCTCTACAGTGTACACATACGTTACAATGACACGGTATACCACTGTCAATAATTTCTGTTAGGCTTATCTCACATAGTCAGATTAAAAAAGAAGTTAATTTACGGGGAATCGCTACCATTTTTGTTTTATGTGAATGTCGTACCAAGAGAATGTACGAAGCAATATGGAGAAAAATAGTTTCTCTTGTTCCACGATTACAAGACAACTTAGAAACCGTCATGTGTGATTACGAGAGAGCTGCTATGGAAAGTGTACGAGCACAATTCCCCAGGGTTAGGATACATGGATGCTGGTTTCATTTCACTCAGGTAGAATATAATTGATTGGCATTATTTGTCTGTTTTTTGCAATACTTACCTCATGAACGTGCTGGATAGAGAATGGAATAATCCTTTTTTATTATTCAGGCTGTGTTAAGGAAGTGGAAGGAGTTGGGGTTGCATAGTTGCATTACATATCAGTGTGGATAATACGACCAATGGTATGTTTAAGCTTTCCTGACATTATCAGACAATGTTCAAGTTTTTAGACACTATTTTATTAATTAAAATCGTTTTGCAGATACTGACATTTGTATAAATGGCAATCAAATCGGCGACAAGAGTTTAATAGGAGGTAAATTTTTTACTTATTCATATCTTTACTTTACATTTTATAGTATTATAAAATGAATCTCATTTTGGTGTATTCTGTTTCTATGATATTAAATAACAGAAGCATTGGGAAAAAGGATTTGCAGCTGCAAGTCAGGCATCTCTAATATAGTACTACCTTGCGGTCACACTTATTTCTGCAAGTAGAAATAATGAATTTGTATTTTAATGTCACTACGGGGGAGTGCAAAACGTATACGCAATAACTACAGATGGAGAGAGTACGTAATAACTAGTTATTAATTTCAGAATATTAATATTTTGTTTATTAATTCAGCTTGAACGATGTTATGGAATACAATTTAATTTTAACGACACTTATATTTTCATTTTATGTAGATAAGGATTGCCAAGAACCTATTTCGTGTAAAGAAATTCTCAGTGGAAATATGAGCCCAGAAGTTGCTTTGAAAAAAATGTGTATCCAAACACTACGGCGTGAATCTTTACCGAAGACAACTTCCAAATATGAATTATAATAATTCCACAATAATGCTCCTGTACACTTGTGCACTTGCTCAACGTGAAGTGCAATAAATCTTGGGATTCTTTGTATTTAATACTTCTACTCCATTATATCTTTGTTGCAATATCTCCCTCCATTTCTGATCAACCGCTGAAAATAAGGAAAAGGAATGGCATATAGTAACATAAATATTCAACAACTGTAATATGAAATTCAATTCTGTTTTACCTTAATCATGTTTTCTGATATATCGTGCAAGGAAGTAACTGCATTTCTGTTTCGAGAACATATTTCTGTTATTTTTCCTAGTATTTTATTGGAAACTCTAAGTTCACTCTAACATACTTGACTGCAGTTTTGTTTGATCATGCGATGCGCTGTTCAAGCAAATAACACTGTACAACAAATTGAGACTTATGGAAAATTTCCCAATATCCATTGGGTTACACCTATAGACTTTCTCGCCCTGAAAACGAATCCGGCAGCAGAAATGTTCTGTAACCCTCGGTTTTTGAGAAATTTGAGTTTCTCAAAAATCGGATCATTTTCGCAAAATTGAAGTATTACGTGAAAACTAGAAATGCTAGAGAGTTAAGGTTAGTCTTAAAAGATAGAGGAAAGTTTGCTGAATATGCTAGTGTATCCATTTATTAAGATCTGTCGTTTTAAACGGTTGTAAATAGCCGTCGAAGTTCAAAAAAGGGCCGATGTACGAATTTTATACGCGATACTTATGCATTTTTACAAAAAACTACTTATCTTGCAGAAATTTGCTACACAGCATCGGATTCTGCAGACATTTCTGAAGAAGAATCCATTCAGAAATAATGTCAGAGCGGTTTTCCATTCGGGCAGGACGAGAAAATATCCGTCGGCAACGTGCGCACGGTATTTTGCCGCCGAGCAGCCATTGTTCGCCTGGCTCGACTCGGCAGTGCCGTAGCTACGCGTTATCTACGCCGACAGTACCCTATGCAATAGGCACCTACTTTAAATGTGTTTAACGATCAATTTTTTGTATACATTCTTGAAAAATGAAGGAATTTCACTACCATGGATCCAATAAATATTTTTGCAAAGAATCAGAAAGTATTCTCAGGAACTATCTGTTAAAAGTATTTAACTATAAATTTCTAAAAAGATATACATAAACAATGATCAAGTACGATTTGCATTGATTTCAATTATTGTTTAATAAATTCCAACTATTCCTATACTTGGATAAATGTCCAAAAGTCTCGTAAAATCATAATAATAAAACTCATTTCAGTTGATAAGCAAATGTTCTTGTGTTTTAATTGATTCATATTAAAAAATTATACATATTCGTATACTACACATCGAAATTGTTCTGAAAATAAAATTGTAACAATTCATTATAATTCCGGAATTGGCATCTAACAAGTCCTTGTCGAATGTATGAAAAAAATTAATCATTAAACACATTTAAAGTAGATGCCTATTGCATAGGGTACTGTCGGCGTAGATAACGCGTAGCTACGGCACTGCCGAGTCGAGCCAGGCGAACAATGGCTGCTCGGCGGCAAAATACCGTGCGCACGTTGCCGACGGATATTTTCTCGTCCTGCCCGAATGGAAAACCGCTCTGACATTATTTCTGAATGGATTCTTCTTCAGAAATGTCTGCAGAATCCGATGCTGTGTAGCAAATTTCTGCTAGATAAGTAGTTTTTTGTAAAAATGCATAAGTATCGCGTATAAAATTCGTACATCGGCCCTTTTTTGAACTTTAACGGCTATTAACAACCGTTTAAAACGACAGATCTTAATAAATGGATACACTAGCATATTCAGCAAACTTTCCTCCATCTTTTAAGACTAACCTGAACTCTCTAGCATTTCTAGTTTTCACGTAATACTTCATTTTTGCGAAAATGAGCCGATTTTTGAAAAATTCAAATTTCTCAAAGCTGAGGGTTACAGAACATTTCTGCTGCCGGATTCGTTTTTAGGGCGAGAAAGCCTATAAGGATCACCCAGTGGATATTGCGAAAAAAAATGGTGTTGTACAGTGTAATTACATAGAAATAAGATTAATTCAAGGAATTTAGATGCAGATCTACTTTGCCAGTGAATATCAAAAGAAAGTACATACATTGTTAGGTTTTACAAAACCTATCCAATAAATAGGTGAAATTGTGATCGAAACTATGATTTGTAGGGAAGAAGCATACAGTTAATTGAAGCATAAAATAACTAATAAAGTTCATTATCTTCATAACTATTTTGGGATTATTTCTGTATTGGAATATTGGAAGAATGAATAATTCTGTGCGTTATATTACTCCGACGCAGAAACAGTTCAGTGCTCTTCGCGATTTCCGCGCCAAACTTTGTTCTAGGAGGAAACAATGCATTCGATCAAAGCAGATTATTTGAAACAAATGAAAGTGAGTTTATATATCTTATGCATCAATTACATATCTTTTTCAGATATGAAATAAAACACCAGAGATGGAGATTTTAAAAGGTAAAAGAAATAATACTTCGTACGTATAATAATTAATCGAATGTCTGAACTCACAAGAATCGAAAAAACAATATCACCTTGGGAACGATTTCATTTGTTTCAAATAATCTGCCTTGACCGAATGCATTGTGTCCTTCTAGAGCATAGTTTCGCGCGGAAATCGCGAAGAGCACTGAAGTGTTTCCGCGTCGGAGTAATATAACGCACAGAATTATTCATACTTTCAATATTCTATCAATAAGTGGATTTGTACCCAGCTGCATAGAAAATGGAAATTTTTAATGGGAGAAGAAAAAATACTTATTCATATGTTTATGAAGGATATTCTTATAATAAAGATTTCAAGAATCCGAAGACCTACCGTTGTCCTAGTCGTCAAACTAACAAATGTAGAGGAACATTAATTAATTCAACAAGATGATCACTATTTTGTGCAAAAACCACACACTCATCCTAACGAACCGCGCTGTGCAGAAGTATTGAAATTAAAATCAGCCATGCTGGAGGAATGTAGTAAAACTCCTTCAGTAAATAATAAAAACATTTTTGATAACATTTGTCGTACAAATTCTGCTGCAGCATCATATATTTCATACAATAGTGTGAAATCAATAATGTCAAGAGAAAAGACAAAATCATGACCAGGTTTGCCAAAAACTGTGAAGAGTACGCACGAAATATTAAAAATTATGCTATCCTGAAAGAAATTTACATGGGATGTGCAATCTCGGATGATAACAAATGCGCACTAATTTTCTCTAACACTATATTGCTAACTGCATCAGAAAATAGCAAAGAAATATATATGGATGGTACTTTTTCCGTAAGTATTTAAGATAAACCATAAATATGATTAATACCTTTCAACAGAAGAATGTCCCTATGTTTTGATCATTTTTTATCTCTTATTAGGTCGTATCACGATCGCCTCTTTTTCATCAGCTCTACAGTGTACACATACGTTACAATGACACGGTATACCACTGTCAATAATTTCTGTTAGGCTTATCTCACATAGTCAGATTAAAAAAGAAGTTAATTTACGGGGAATCGCTACCATTTTTGTTTTATGTGAATGTCGTACCAAGAGAATGTACGAAGCAATATGGAGAAAAATAGTTTCTCTTGTTCCACGATTACAAGACAACTTAGAAACCGTCATGTGTGATTACGAGAGAGCTGCTATGGAAAGTGTACGAGCACAATTCCCCAGGGTTAGGATACATGGATGCTGGTTTCATTTCACTCAGGTAGAATATAATTGATTGGCATTATTTGTCTGTTTTTTGCAATACTTACCTCATGAACGTGCTGGATAGAGAATGGAATAATCCTTTTTTATTATTCAGGCTGTGTTAAGGAAGTGGAAGGAGTTGGGGTTGCATAGTTGCATTACATATCAGTGTGGATAATACGACCAATGGTATGTTTAAGCTTTCCTGACATTATCAGACAATGTTCAAGTTTTTAGACACTATTTTATTAATTAAAATCGTTTTGCAGATACTGACATTTGTATAAATGGCAATCAAATCGGCGACAAGAGTTTAATAGAAGGTAAATTTTTTACTTATTCATATCTTTACTTTACATTTTATAGTATTATAAAATGAATCTCATTTTGGTGTATTCTGTTTCTATGATATTAAATAACAGAAGCATTGGGAAAATGGATTTGCAGCTGCAAGTCAGGCATCTCTAATATAGTACTACCTTGCGGTCACACTTATTTCTGCAAGTAGAAATAATGAATTTGTATTTTAATGTCACTACGGGGGAGTGCAAAACGTATACGCAATAACTACAGATGAAGAGAGTACGTAATAACTAGTTATTAATTTCAGAATATTAATATTTTGTTTATTAATTCAGCTTGAACGATGTTATGGAATACAATTTAATTTTAACGACACTTATATTTTCATTTTATGTAGATAAGGATTGCCAAGAACCTATTTCGTGTAAAGAAATTCTCAGTGGAAATATGAGCCCAGAAGTTGCTTTGAAAAAAATGTGTATCCAAACACTACGGCGTGAATCTTTACCGAAGACAACTTCCAAATATGAATTATAATAATTCCACAATAATGCTCCTGTACACTTGTGCACTTGCTCAACGTGAAGTGCAATAAATCTTGGGATTCTTTGTATTTAATACTTCTACTCCATTATATCTTTGTTGCAATATCTCCCTCCATTTCTGATCAACCGCTGAAAATAAGGAAAAGGAATGGCATATAGTAACATAAATATTCAACAACTGTAATATGAAATTCAATTCTGTTTTACCTTAATCATGTTTTCTGATATATCGTGCAAGGAAGTAACTGCATTTCTGTTTCGAGAACATATTTCTGTTATTTTTCCTAGTATTTTATTGGAAACTCTAAGTTCACTCTAACATACTTGACTGCAGTTTTGTTTGATCATGCGATGCGCTGTTCAAGCAAATAACACTGTACAACAAATTGAGACTTATGGAAAATTTCCCAATATCCATTGGGTTACACCTATAGACTTTCTCGCCCTGAAAACGAATCCGGCAGCAGAAATGTTCTGTAACCCTCGGTTTTTGAGAAATTTGAGTTTCTCAAAAATCGGATCATTTTCGCAAAATTGAAGTATTACGTGAAAACTAGAAATGCTAGAGAGTTAAGGTTAGTCTTAAAAGATAGAGGAAAGTTTGCTGAATATGCTAGTGTATCCATTTATTAAGATCTGTCGTTTTAAACGGTTGTAAATAGCCGTCGAAGTTCAAAAAAGGGCCGATGTACGAATTTTATACGCGATACTTATGCATTTTTACAAAAAACTACTTATCTTGCAGAAATTTGCTACACAGCATCGGATTCTGCAGACATTTCTGAAGAAGAATCCATTCAGAAATAATGTCAGAGCGGTTTTCCATTCGGGCAGGACGAGAAAATATCCGTCGGCAACGTGCGCACGGTATTTTGCCGCCGAGCAGCCATTGTTCGCCTGGCTCGACTCGGCAGTGCCGTAGCTACGCGTTATCTACGCCGACAGTACCCTATGCAATAGGCACCTACTTTAAATGTGTTTAACGATCAATTTTTTGTATACATTCTTGAAAAATGAAGGAATTTCACTACCATGGATCCAATAAATATTTTTGCAAAGAATCAGAAAGTATTCTCAGGAACTATCTGTTAAAAGTATTTAACTATAAATTTCTAAAAAGATATACATAAACAATGATCAAGTACGATTTGCATTGATTTCAATTATTGTTTAATAAATTCCAACTATTCCTATACTTGGATAAATGTCCAAAAGTCTCGTAAAATCATAATAATAAAACTCATTTCAGTTGATAAGCAAATGTTCTTGTGTTTTAATTGATTCATATTAAAAAATTATACATATTCGTATACTACACATCGAAATTGTTCTGAAAATAAAATTGTAACAATTCATTATAATTCCGGAATTGGCATCTAACAAGTCCTTGTCGAATGTATGAAAAAAATTAATCATTAAACACATTTAAAGTAGATGCCTATTGCATAGGGTACTGTCGGCGTAGATAACGCGTAGCTACGGCACTGCCGAGTCGAGCCAGGCGAACAATGGCTGCTCGGCGGCAAAATACCGTGCGCACGTTGCCGACGGATATTTTCTCGTCCTGCCCGAATGGAAAACCGCTCTGACATTATTTCTGAATGGATTCTTCTTCAGAAATGTCTGCAGAATCCGATGCTGTGTAGCAAATTTCTGCTAGATAAGTAGTTTTTTGTAAAAATGCATAAGTATCGCGTATAAAATTCGTACATCGGCCCTTTTTTGAACTTTAACGGCTATTAACAACCGTTTAAAACGACAGATCTTAATAAATGGATACACTAGCATATTCAGCAAACTTTCCTCCATCTTTTAAGACTAACCTGAACTCTCTAGCATTTCTAGTTTTCACGTAATACTTCATTTTTGCGAAAATGAGCCGATTTTTGAAAAATTCAAATTTCTCAAAGCTGAGGGTTACAGAACATTTCTGCTGCCGGATTCGTTTTTAGGGCGAGAAAGCCTATAAGGATCACCCAGTGGATATTGCGAAAAAAAAATGGTGTTGTACAGTGTAATTACATAGAAATAAGATTAATTCAAGGAATTTAGATGCAGATCTACTTTGCCAGTGAATATCAAAAGAAAGTACATACATTGTTAGGTTTTACAAAACCTATCCAATAAATAGGTGAAATTGTGATCGAAACTATGATTTGTAGGGAAGAAGCATACAGTTAATTGAAGCATAAAATAACTAATAAAGTTCATTATCTTCATAACTATTTTGGGATTATTTCTGTATTGGAATATTGGAAGAATGAATAATTCTGTGCGTTATATTACTCCGACGCAGAAACAGTTCAGTGCTCTTCGCGATTTCCGCGCCAAACTTTGTTCTAGGAGGAAACAATGCATTCGATCAAAGCAGATTATTTGAAACAAATGAAAGTGAGTTTATATATCTTATGCATCAATTACATATCTTTTTCAGATATGAAATAAAACACCAGAGATGGAGATTTTAAAAGGTAAAAGAAATAATACTTCGTACGTATAATAATTAATCGAATGTCTGAACTCACAAGAATCGAAAAAACAATATCACCTTGGGAACGATTTCATTTGTTTCAAATAATCTGCCTTGACCGAATGCATTGTGTCCTTCTAGAGCATAGTTTCGCGCGGAAATCGCGAAGAGCACTGAAGTGTTTCCGCGTCGGAGTAATATAACGCACAGAATTATTCATACTTTCAATATTCTATCAATAAGTGGATTTGTACCCAGCTGCATAGAAAATGGAAATTTTTAATGGGAGAAGAAAAAATACTTATTCATATGTTTATGAAGGATATTCTTATAATAAAGATTTCAAGAATCCGAAGACCTACCGTTGTCCTAGTCGTCAAACTAACAAATGTAGAGGAACATTAATTAATTCAACAAGATGATCACTATTTTGTGCAAAAACCACACACTCATCCTAACGAACCGCGCTGTGCAGAAGTATTGAAATTAAAATCAGCCATGCTGGAGGAATGTAGTAAAACTCCTTCAGTAAATAATAAAAACATTTTTGATAACATTTGTCGTACAAATTCTGCTGCAGCATCATATATTTCATACAATAGTGTGAAATCAATAATGTCAAGAGAAAAGACAAAATCATGACCAGGTTTGCCAAAAACTGTGAAGAGTACGCACGAAATATTAAAAATTATGCTATCCTGAAAGAAATTTACATGGGATGTGCAATCTCGGATGATAACAAATGCGCACTAATTTTCTCTAACACTATATTGCTAACTGCATCAGAAAATAGCAAAGAAATATATATGGATGGTACTTTTTCCGTAAGTATTTAAGATAAACCATAAATATGATTAATACCTTTCAACAGAAGAATGTCCCTATGTTTTGATCATTTTTTATCTCTTATTAGGTCGTATCACGATCGCCTCTTTTTCATCAGCTCTACAGTGTACACATACGTTACAATGACACGGTATACCACTGTCAATAATTTCTGTTAGGCTTATCTCACATAGTCAGATTAAAAAAGAAGTTAATTTACGGGGAATCGCTACCATTTTTGTTTTATGTGAATGTCGTACCAAGAGAATGTACGAAGCAATATGGAGAAAAATAGTTTCTCTTGTTCCACGATTACAAGACAACTTAGAAACCGTCATGTGTGATTACGAGAGAGCTGCTATGGAAAGTGTACGAGCACAATTCCCCAGGGTTAGGATACATGGATGCTGGTTTCATTTCACTCAGGTAGAATATAATTGATTGGCATTATTTGTCTGTTTTTTGCAATACTTACCTCATGAACGTGCTGGATAGAGAATGGAATAATCCTTTTTTATTATTCAGGCTGTGTTAAGGAAGTGGAAGGAGTTGGGGTTGCATAGTTGCATTACATATCAGTGTGGATAATACGACCAATGGTATGTTTAAGCTTTCCTGACATTATCAGACAATGTTCAAGTTTTTAGACACTATTTTATTAATTAAAATCGTTTTGCAGATACTGACATTTGTATAAATGGCAATCAAATCGGCGACAAGAGTTTAATAGAAGGTAAATTTTTTACTTATTCATATCTTTACTTTACATTTTATAGTAGTATAAAATGAATCTCATTTTGGTGTATTCTGTTTCTATGATATTAAATAACAGAAGCATTGGGAAAAAGGATTTGCAGCTGCAAGTCAGGCATCTCTAATATAGTACTACCTTGCGGTCACACTTATTTCTGCAAGTAGAAATAATGAATTTGTATTTTAATGTCACTACGGGGGAGTGCAAAACGTATACGCAATAACTACAGATGAAGAGAGTACGTAATAACTAGTTATTAATTTCAGAATATTAATATTTTGTTTATTAATTCAGCTTGAACGATGTTATGGAATACAATTTAATTTTAACGACACTTATATTTTCATTTTATGTAGATAAGGATTGCCAAGAACCTATTTCGTGTAAAGAAATTCTCAGTGGAAATATGAGCCCAGAAGTTGCTTTGAAAAAAATGTGTATCCAAACACTACGGCGTGAATCTTTACCGAAGACAACTTCCAAATATGAATTATAATAATTCCACAATAATGCTCCTGTACACTTGTGCACTTGCTCAACGTGAAGTGCAATAAATCTTGGGATTCTTTGTATTTAATACTTCTACTCCATTATATCTTTGTTGCAATATCTCCCTCCATTTCTGATCAACCGCTGAAAATAAGGAAAAGGAATCGCATATAGTAACATAAATATTCAACAACTGTAATATGAAATTCAATTCTGTTTTACCTTAATCATGTTTTCTGATATATCGTGCAAGAAAGTAACTGCATTTCTGTTTCGAGAACATATTTCTGTTATTTTTCCTAGTATTTTATTGGAAACTCTAAGTTCACTCTAACATACTTGACTGCAGTTTTGTTTGATCATGCGATGCGCTGTTCAAGCAAATAACACTGTACAACAAATTGAGACTTATGGAAAATTTCCCAATATCCATTGGGTTACACCTATAGACTTTCTCGCCCTGAAAACGAATCCGGCAGCAGAAATGTTCTGTAACCCTCGGTTTTTGAGAAATTTGAGTTTTTCAAAAATCGGATCATTTTCGCAAAATTGAAGTATTACGTGAAAACTAGAAATGCTAGAGAGTTAAGGTTAGTCTTAAAAGATAGAGGAAAGTTTGCTGAATATGCTAGTGTATCCGTTTATTAAGATCTGTCGTTTTAAACGGTTGTAAATAGCCGTCGAAGTTCAAAAAAGGGCCGATGTACGAATTTTATACGCGATACTTATGCATTTTTACAAAAAACTACTTATCTTGCAGAAATTTGCTACACAGCATCGGATTCTGCAGACATTTCTGAAGAAGAATCCATTCAGAAATAATGTCAGAGCGGTTTTCCATTCGGGCAGGACGAGAAAATATCCGTCGGCAACGTGCGCACGGTATTTTGCCGCCGAGCAGCCATTGTTCGCCTGGCTCGACTCGGCAGTGCCGTAGCTACGCGTTATCTACGCCGACAGTACCCTTGCAATAGGCACCTACTTTAAATGTGTTTAACGATCAATTTTTTGTATACATTCTAGAAAAATGAAGGAATTTCACTACCATGGATCCAATAAATATTTTTGCAAAGAATCAGAAAGTATTCTCAGGAACTATCTGTTAAAAGTATTTAACTATAAATTTCTAAAAAGATATACATAAACAATGATCAAGTACGATTTGCATTGATTTCAATTATTGTTTAATAAATTCCAACTATTCCTATACTTGGATAAATGTCCAAAAGTCTCGTAAAATCATAATAATAAAACTCATTTCAGTTGATAAGCAAATGTTCTTGTGTTTTAATTGATTCATATTAAAAAATTATACATATTCGTATACTACACATCGAAATTGTTCTGAAAATAAAATTGTAACAATTCATTATAATTCCGGAATTGGCATCTAACAAGTCCTTGTCGAATGTATGAAAAAAATTAATCATTAAACACATTTAAAGTAGATGCCTATTGCATAGGGTACTGTCGGCGTAGATAACGCGTAGCTACGGCACTGCCGAGTCGAGCCAGGCGAACAATGGCTGCTCGGCGGCAAAATACCGTGCGCACGTTGCCGACGGATATTTTCTCGTCCTGCCCGAATGGAAAACCGCTCTGACATTATTTCTGAATGGATTCTTCTTCAGAAATGTCTGCAGAATCCGATGCTGTGTAGCAAATTTCTGCTAGATAAGTAGTTTTTTGTAAAAATGCATAAGTATCGCGTATAAAATTCGTACATCGGCCCTTTTTTGAACTTTAACGGCTATTAACAACCGTTTAAAACGACAGATCTTAATAAATGGATACACTAGCATATTCAGCAAACTTTCCTCCATCTTTTAAGACTAACCTGAACTCTCTAGCATTTCTAGTTTTCACGTAATACTTCATTTTTGCGAAAATGAGCCGATTTTTGAAAAATTCAAATTTCTCAAAGCTGAGGGTTACAGAACATTTCTGCTGCCGGATTCGTTTTTAGGGCGAGAAAGCCTATAAGGATCACCCAGTGGATATTGCGAAAAAAAAATGGTGTTGTACAGTGTAATTACATAGAAATAAGATTAATTCAAGGAATTTAGATGCAGATCTACTTTGCCAGTGAATATCAAAAGAAAGTACATACATTGTTAGGTTTTACAAAACCTATCCAATAAATAGGTGAAATTGTGATCGAAACTATGATTTGTAGGGAAGAAGCATACAGTTAATTGAAGCATAAAATAACTAATAAAGTTCATTATCTTCATAACTATTTTGGGATTATTTCTGTATTGGAATATTGGAAGAATGAATAATTCTGTGCGTTATATTACTCCGACGCAGAAACAGTTCAGTGCTCTTCGCGATTTCCGCGCCAAACTTTGTTCTAGGAGGAAACAATGCATTCGATCAAAGCAGATTATTTGAAACAAATGAAAGTGAGTTTATATATCTTATGCATCAATTACATATCTTTTTCAGATATGAAATAAAACACCAGAGATGGAGATTTTAAAAGGTAAAAGAAATAATACTTCGTACGTATAATAATTAATCGAATGTCTGAACTCACAAGAATCGAAAAAACAATATCACCTTGGGAACGATTTCATTTGTTTCAAATAATCTGCCTTGACCGAATGCATTGTGTCCTTCTAGAGCATAGTTTCGCGCGGAAATCGCGAAGAGCACTGACGTGTTTCCGCGTCGGAGTAATATAACGCACAGAATTATTCATACTTTCAATATTCTATCAATAAGTGGATTTGTACCCAGCTGCATAGAAAATGGAAATTTTTAATGGGAGAAGAAAAAATACTTATTCATATGTTTATGAAGGATATTCTTATAATAAAGATTTCAAGAATCCGAAGACCTACCGTTGTCCTAGTCGTCAAACTAACAAATGTAGAGGAACATTAATTAATTCAACAAGATGATCACTATTTTGTGCAAAAACCACACACTCATCCTAACGAACCGCGCTGTGCAGAAGTATTGAAATTAAAATCAGCCATGCTGGAGGAATGTAGTAAAACTCCTTCAGTAAATAATAAAAACATTTTTGATAACATTTGTCGTACAAATTCTGCTGCAGCATCATATATTTCATACAATAGTGTGAAATCAATAATGTCAAGAGAAAAGACAAAATCATGACCAGGTTTGCCAAAAACTGTGAAGAGTACGCACGAAATATTAAAAATTATGCTATCCTGAAAGAAATTTACATGGGATGTGCAATCTCGGATGATAACAAATGCGCACTAATTTTCTCTAACACTATATTGCTAACTGCATCAGAAAATAGCAAAGAAATATATATGGATGGTACTTTTTCCGTAAGTATTTAAGATAAACCATAAATATGATTAATACCTTTCAACAGAAGAATGTCCCTATGTTTTGATCATTTTTTATCTCTTATTAGGTCGTATCACGATCGCCTCTTTTTCATCAGCTCTACAGTGTACACATACGTTACAATGACACGGTATACCACTGTCAATAATTTCTGTTAGGCTTATCTCACATAGTCAGATTAAAAAAGAAGTTAATTTACGGGGAATCGCTACCATTTTTGTTTTATGTGAATGTCGTACCAAGAGAATGTACGAAGCAATATGGAGAAAAATAGTTTCTCTTGTTCCACGATTACAAGACAACTTAGAAACCGTCATGTGTGATTACGAGAGAGCTGCTATGGAAAGTGTACGAGCACAATTCCCCAGGGTTAGGATACATGGATGCTGGTTTCATTTCACTCAGGTAGAATATAATTGATTGGCATTATTTGTCTGTTTTTTGCAATACTTACCTCATGAACGTGCTGGATAGAGAATGGAATAATCCTTTTTTATTATTCAGGCTGTGTTAAGGAAGTGGAAGGAGTTGGGGTTGAATAGTTGCATTACATATCAGTGTGGATAATACGACCAATTGTATGTTTAAGCTTTCCTGACATTATCAGACAATGTTCAAGTTTTTAGACACTATTTTATTAATTAAAATCGTTTTGCAGATACTGACATTTGTATAAATGGCAATCAAATCGGCGACAAGAGTTTAATAGAAGGTAAATTTTTTACTTATTCATATCTTTACTTTACATTTTATAGTAGTATAAAATGAATCTCATTTTGGTGTATTCTGTTTCTATGATATTAAATAACAGAAGCATTGGGAAAAAGGATTTGCAGCTGCAAGTCAGGCATCTCTAATATAGTACTACCTTGCGGTCACACTTATTTCTGCAAGTAGAAATAATGAATTTGTATTTTAATGTCACTACGGGGGAGTGCAAAACGTATACGCAATAACTACAGATGAAGAGAGTACGTAATAACTAGTTATTAATTTCAGAATATTAATATTTTGTTTATTAATTCAGCTTGAACGATGTTATGGAATACAATTTAATTTTAACGACACTTATATTTTCATTTTATGTAGATAAGGATTGCCAAGAACCTATTTCGTGTAAAGAAATTCTCAGTGGAAATATGAGCCCAGAAGTTGCTTTGAAAAAAATGTGTATCCAAACACTACGGCGTGAATCTTTACCGAAGACAACTTCCAAATATGAATTATAATAATTCCACAATAATGCTCCTGTACACTTGTGCACTTGCTCAACGTGAAGTGCAATAAATCTTGGGATTCTTTGTATTTAATACTTCTACTCCATTATATCTTTGTTGCAATATCTCCCTCCATTTCTGATCAACCGCTGAAAATAAGGAAAAGGAATGGCATATAGTAACATAAATATTCAACAACTGTAATATGAAATTCAATTCTGTTTTACCTTAATCATGTTTTCTGATATATCGTGCAAGGAAGTAACTGCATTTCTGTTTCGAGAACATATTTCTGTTATTTTTCCTAGTATTTTATTGGAAACTCTAAGTTCACTCTAACATACTTGACTGCAGTTTTGTTTGATCATGCGATGCGCTGTTCAAGCAAATAACACTGTACAACAAATTGAGACTTATGGAAAATTTCCCAATATCCATTGGGTTACACCTATAGACTTTCTCGCCCTGAAAACGAATCCGGCAGCAGAAATGTTCTGTAACCCTCGGTTTTTGAGAAATTTGAGTTTCTCAAAAATCGGATCATTTTCGCAAAATTGAAGTATTACGTGAAAACTAGAAATGCTAGAGAGTTAAGGTTAGTCTTAAAAGATAGAGGAAAGTTTGCTGAATATGCTAGTGTATCCATTTATTAAGATCTGTCGTTTTAAACGGTTGTAAATAGCCGTCGAAGTTCAAAAAAGGGCCGATGTACGAATTTTATACGCGATACTTATGCATTTTTACAAAAAACTACTTATCTTGCAGAAATTTGCTACACAGCATCGGATTCTGCAGACATTTCTGAAGAAGAATCCATTCAGAAATAATGTCAGAGCGGTTTTCCATTCGGGCAGGACGAGAAAATATCCGTCGGCAACGTGCGCACGGTATTTTGCCGCCGAGCAGCCATTGTTCGCCTGGCTCGACTCGGCAGTGCCGTAGCTACGCGTTATCTACGCCGACAGTACCCTATGCAATAGGCACCTACTTTAAATGTGTTTAACGATCAATTTTTTGTATACATTCTTGAAAAATGAAGGAATTTCACTACCATGGATCCAATAAATATTTTTGCAAAGAATCAGAAAGTATTCTCAGGAACTATCTGTTAAAAGTATTTAACTATAAATTTCTAAAAAGATATACATAAACAATGATCAAGTACGATTTGCATTGATTTCAATTATTGTTTAATAAATTCCAACTATTCCTATACTTGGATAAATGTCCAAAAGTCTCGTAAAATCATAATAATAAAACTCATTTCAGTTGATAAGCAAATGTTCTTGTGTTTTAATTGATTCATATTAAAAAATTATACATATTCGTATACTACACATCGAAATTGTTCTGAAAATAAAATTGTAACAATTCATTATAATTCCGGAATTGGCATCTAACAAGTCCTTGTCGAATGTATGAAAAAAATTAATCACTAAACACATTTAAAGTAGATGCCTATTGCATAGGGTACTGTCGGCGTAGATAACGCGTAGCTACGGCACTGCCGAGTCGAGCCAGGCGAACAATGGCTGCTCGGCGGCAAAATACCGTGCGCACGTTGCCGACGGATATTTTCTCGTCCTGCCCGAATGGAAAACCGCTCTGACATTATTTCTGAATGGATTCTTCTTCAGAAATGTCTGCAGAATCCGATGCTGTGTAGCAAATTTCTGCTAGATAAGTAGTTTTTTGTAAAAATGCATAAGTATCGCGTATAAAATTCGTACATCGGCCCTTTTTTGAACTTTAACGGCTATTAACAACCGTTTAAAACGACAGATCTTAATAAATGGATACACTAGCATATTCAGCAAACTTTCCTCCATCTTTTAAGACTAACCTGAACTCTCTAGCATTTCTAGTTTTCACGTAATACTTCATTTTTGCGAAAATGAGCCGATTTTTGAAAAATTCAAATTTCTCAAAGCTGAGGGTTACAGAACATTTCTGCTGCCGGATTCGTTTTTAGGGCGAGAAAGCCTATAAGGATCACCCAGTGGATATTGCGAAAAAAAAATGGTGTTGTACAGTGTAATTACATAGAAATAAGATTAATTCAAGGAATTTAGATGCAGATCTACTTTGCCAGTGAATATCAAAAGAAAGTACATACATTGTTAGGTTTTACAAAACCTATCCAATAAATAGGTGAAATTGTGATCGAAACTATGATTTGTAGGGAAGAAGCATACAGTTAATTGAAGCATAAAATAACTAATAAAGTTCATTATCTTCATAACTATTTTGGGATTATTTCTGTATTGGAATATTGGAAGAATGAATAATTCTGTGCGTTATATTACTCCGACGCAGAAACAGTTCAGTGCTCTTCGCGATTTCCGCGCCAAACTTTGTTCTAGGAGGAAACAATGCATTCGATCAAAGCAGATTATTTGAAACAAATGAAAGTGAGTTTATATATCTTATGCATCAATTACATATCTTTTTCAGATATGAAATAAAACACCAGAGATGGAGATTTTAAAAGGTAAAAGAAATAATACTTCGTACGTATAATAATTAATCGAATGTCTGAACTCACAAGAATCGAAAAAACAATATCACCTTGGGAACGATTTCATTTGTTTCAAATAATCTGCCTTGACCGAATGCATTGTGTCCTTCTAGAGCATAGTTTCGCGCGGAAATCGCGAAGAGCACTGAAGTGTTTCCGCGTCGGAGTAATATAACGCACAGAATTATTCATACTTTCAATATTCTATCAATAAGTGGATTTGTACCCAGCTGCATAGAAAATGGAAATTTTTAATGGGAGAAGAAAAAATACTTATTCATATGTTTATGAAGGATATTCTTATAATAAAGATTTCAAGAATCCGAAGACCTACCGTTGTCCTAGTCGTCAAACTAACAAATGTAGAGGAACATTAATTAATTCAACAAGATGATCACTATTTTGTGCAAAAACCACACACTCATCCTAACGAACCGCGCTGTGCAGAAGTATTGAAATTAAAATCAGCCATGCTGGAGGAATGTAGTAAAACTCCTTCAGTAAATAATAAAAACATTTTTGATAACATTTGTCGTACAAATTCTGCTGCAGCATCATATATTTCATACAATAGTGTGAAATCAATAATGTCAAGAGAAAAGACAAAATCATGACCAGGTTTGCCAAAAACTGTGAAGAGTACGCACGAAATATTAAAAATTATGCTATCCTGAAAGAAATTTACATGGGATGTGCAATCTCGGATGATAACAAATGCGCACTAATTTTCTCTAACACTATATTGCTAACTGCATCAGAAAATAGCAAAGAAATATATATGGATGGTACTTTTTCCGTAAGTATTTAAGATAAACCATAAATATGATTAATACCTTTCAACAGAAGAATGTCCCTATGTTTTGATCATTTTTTATCTCTTATTAGGTCGTATCACGATCGCCTCTTTTTCATCAGCTCTACAGTGTACACATACGTTACAATGACACGGTATACCACTGTCAATAATTTCTGTTAGGCTTATCTCACATAGTCAGATTAAAAAAGAAGTTAATTTACGGGGAATCGCTACCATTTTTGTTTTATGTGAATGTCGTACCAAGAGAATGTACGAAGCAATATGGAGAAAAATAGTTTCTCTTGTTCCACGATTACAAGACAACTTAGAAACCGTCATGTGTGATTACGAGAGAGCTGCTATGGAAAGTGTACGAGCACAATTCCCCAGGGTTAGGATACATGGATGCTGGTTTCATTTCACTCAGGTAGAATATAATTGATTGGCATTATTTGTCTGTTTTTTGCAATACTTACCTCATGAACGTGCTGGATAGAGAATGGAATAATCCTTTTTTATTATTCAGGCTGTGTTAAGGAAGTGGAAGGAGTTGGGGTTGCATAGTTGCATTACATATCAGTGTGGATAATACAACCAATGGTATGTTTAAGCTTTCCTGACATTATCAGACAATGTTCAAGTTTTTAGACACTATTTTATTAATTAAAATCGTTTTGCAGATACTGACATTTGTATAAATGGCAATCAAATCGGCGACAAGAGTTTAATAGAAGGTAAATTTTTTACTTATTCATATCTTTACTTTACATTTTATAGTAGTATAAAATGAATCTCATTTTGGTGTATTCTGTTTCTATGATATTAAATAACAGAAGCATTGGGAAAAAGGATTTGCAGCTGCAAGTCAGGCATCTCTAATATAGTACTACCTTGCGGTCACACTTATTTCTGCAAGTAGAAATAATGAATTTGTATTTTAATGTCACTACGGGGGAGTGCAAAACGTATACGCAATAACTACAGATGAAGAGAGTACGTAATAACTAGTTATTAATTTCAGAATATTAATATTTTGTTTATTAATTCAGCTTGAACGATGTTATGGAATACAATTTAATTTTAACGACACTTATATTTTCATTTTATGTAGATAAGGATTGCCAAGAACCTATTTCGTGTAAAGAAATTCTCAGTGGAAATATGAGCCCAGAAGTTGCTTTGAAAAAAATGTGTATCCAAACACTACGGCGTGAATCTTTACCGAAGACAACTTCCAAATATGAATTATAATAATTCCACAATAATGCTCCTGTACACTTGTGCACTTGCTCAACGTGAAGTGCAATAAATCTTGGGATTCTTTGTATTTAATACTTCTACTCCATTATATCTTTGTTGCAATATCTCCCTCCATTTCTGATCAACCGCTGAAAATAAGGAAAAGGAATGGCATATAGTAACATAAATATTCAACAACTGTAATATGAAATTCAATTCTGTTTTACCTTAATCATGTTTTCTGATATATCGTGCAAGGAAGTAACTGCATTTCTGTTTCGAGAACATATTTCTGTTATTTTTCCTAGTATTTTATTGGAAACTCTAAGTTCACTCTAACATACTTGACTGCAGTTTTGTTTGATCATGCGATGCGCTGTTCAAGCAAATAACACTGTACAACAAATTGAGACTTATGGAAAATTTCCCAATATCCATTGGGTTACACCTATAGACTTTCTCGCCCTGAAAACGAATCCGGCAGCAGAAATGTTCTGTAACCCTCGGTTTTTGAGAAATTTGAGTTTCTCAAAAATCGGATCATTTTCGCAAAATTGAAGTATTACGTGAAAACTAGAAATGCTAGAGAGTTAAGGTTAGTCTTAAAAGATAGAGGAAAGTTTGCTGAATATGCTAGTGTATCCATTTATTAAGATCTGTCGTTTTAAACGGTTGTAAATAGCCGTCGAAGTTCAAAAAAGGGCCGATGTACGAATTTTATACGCGATACTTATGCATTTTTACAAAAAACTACTTATCTTGCAGAAATTTGCTACACAGCATCGGATTCTGCAGACATTTCTGAAGAAGAATCCATTCAGAAATAATGTCAGAGCGGTTTTCCATTCGGGCAGGACGAGAAAATATCCGTCGGCAACGTGCGCACGGTATTTTGCCGCCGAGCAGCCATTGTTCGCCTGGCTCGACTCGGCAGTGCCGTAGCTACGCGTTATCTACGCCGACAGTACCCTATGCAATAGGCACCTACTTTAAATGTGTTTAACGATCAATTTTTTGTATACATTCTTGAAAAATGAAGGAATTTCACTACCATGGATCCAATAAATATTTTTGCAAAGAATCAGAAAGTATTCTCAGGAACTATCTGTTAAAAGTATTTAACTATAAATTTCTAAAAAGATATACATAAACAATGATCAAGTACGATTTGCATTGATTTCAATTATTGTTTAATAAATTCCAACTATTCCTATACTTGGATAAATGTCCAAAAGTCTCGTAAAATCATAATAATAAAACTCATTTCAGTTGATAAGCAAATGTTCTTGTGTTTTAATTGATTCATATTAAAAAATTATACATATTCGTATACTACACATCGAAATTGTTCTGAAAATAAAATTGTAACAATTCATTATAATTCCGGAATTGGCATCTAACAAGTCCTTGTCGAATGTATGAAAAAAATTAATCATTAAACACATTTAAAGTAGATGCCTATTGCATAGGGTACTGTCGGCGTAGATAACGCGTAGCTACGGCACTGCCGAGTCGAGCCAGGCGAACAATGGCTGCTCGGCGGCAAAATACCGTGCGCACGTTGCCGACGGATATTTTCTCGTCCTGCCCGAATGGAAAACCGCTCTGACATTATTTCTGAATGGATTCTTCTTCAGAAATGTCTGCAGAATCCGATGCTGTGTAGCAAATTTCTGCTAGATAAGTAGTTTTTTGTAAAAATGCATAAGTATCGCGTATAAAATTCGTACATCGGCCCTTTTTTGAACTTTAACGGCTATTAACAACCGTTTAAAACGACAGATCTTAATAAATGGATACACTAGCATATTCAGCAAACTTTCCTCCATCTTTTAAGACTAACCTGAACTCTCTAGCATTTCTAGTTTTCACGTAATACTTCATTTTTGCGAAAATGAGCCGATTTTTGAAAAATTCAAATTTCTCAAAGCTGAGGGTTACAGAACATTTCTGCTGCCGGATTCGTTTTTAGGGCGAGAAAGCCTATAAGGATCACCCAGTGGATATTGCGAAAAAAAAATGGTGTTGTACAGTGTAATTACATAGAAATAAGATTAATTCAAGGAATTTAGATGCAGATCTACTTTGCCAGTGAATATCAAAAGAAAGTACATACATTGTTAGGTTTTACAAAACCTATCCAATAAATAGGTGAAATTGTGATCGAAACTATGATTTGTAGGGAAGAAGCATACAGTTAATTGAAGCATAAAATAACTAATAAAGTTCATTATCTTCATAACTATTTTGGGATTATTTCTGTATTGGAATATTGGAAGAATGAATAATTCTGTGCGTTATATTACTTCGACGCAGAAACAGTTCAGTGCTCTTCGCGATTTCCGCGCCAAACTTTGTTCTAGGAGGAAACAATGCATTCGATCAAAGCAGATTATTTGAAACAAATGAAAGTGAGTTTATATATCTTATGCATCAATTACATATCTTTTTCAGATATGAAATAAAACACCAGAGATGGAGATTTTAAAAGGTAAAAGAAATAATACTTCGTACGTATAATAATTAATCGAATGTCTGAACTCACAAGAATCGAAAAAACAATATCACCTTGGGAACGATTTCATTTGTTTAAAATAATCTGCCTTGACCGAATGCATTGTGTCCTTCTAGAGCATAGTTTCGCGCGGAAATCGCGAAGAGCACTGAAGTGTTTCCGCGTCGGAGTAATATAACGCACAGAATTATTCATACTTTCAATATTCTATCAATAAGTGGATTTGTACCCAGCTGCATAGAAAATGGAAATTTTTAATGGGAGAAGAAAAAATACTTATTCATATGTTTATGAAGGATATTCTTATAATAAAGATTTCAAGAATCCGAAGACCTACCGTTGTCCTAGTCGTCAAACTAACAAATGTAGAGGAACATTAATTAATTCAACAAGATGATCACTATTTTGTGCAAAAACCACACACTCATCCTAACGAACCGCGCTGTGCAGAAGTATTGAAATTAAAATCAGCCATGCTGGAGGAATGTAGTAAAACTCCTTCAGTAAATAATAAAAACATTTTTGATAACATTTGTCGTACAAATTCTGCTGCAGCATCATATATTTCATACAATAGTGTGAAATCAATAATGTCAAGAGAAAAGACAAAATCATGACCAGGTTTGCCAAAAACTGTGAAGAGTACGCACGAAATATTAAAAATTATGCTATCCTGAAAGAAATTTACATGGGATGTGCAATCTCGGATGATAACAAATGCGCACTAATTTTCTCTAACACTATATTGCTAACTGCATCAGAAAATAGCAAAGAAATATATATGGATGGTACTTTTTCCGTAAGTATTTAAGATAAACCATAAATATGATTAATACCTTTCAACAGAAGAATGTCCCTATGTTTTGATCATTTTTTATCTCTTATTAGGTCGTATCACGAATGCCTCTTTTTCATCAGCTCTACAGTGTACACATACGTTACAATGACACGGTATACCACTGTCAATAATTTCTGTTAGGCTTATCTCACATAGTCAGATTAAAAAAGAAGTTAATTTACGGGGAATCGCTACCATTTTTGTTTTATGTGAATGTCGTACCAAGAGAATGTACGAAGCAATATGGAGAAAAATAGTTTCTCCATTTCCACGATTACAAGACAACTTAGAAACCGTCATGTGTGATTACGATAGAGCTGCTATGGAAAGTGTACGAGCACAATTCCCCAGGGTTAGGATACATGGATGCTGGTTTCATTTCACTCAGGTAGAATATAATTGATTGGCATTATTTGTCTGTTTTTTGCAATACTTACCTCATGAACGTGCTGGATAGAGAATGGAATAATCCTTTTTTATTATTCAGGCTGTGTTAAGGAAGTGGAAGGAGTTGGGGTTGCATAGTTGCATTACATATCAGTGTGGATAATACGACCAATGGTATGTTTAAGCTTTCCTGACATTATCAGACAATGTTCAAGTTTTTAGACACTATTTTATTAATTAAAATCGTTTTGCAGATACTGACATTTGTATAAATGGCAATCAAATCGGCGACAAGAGTTTAATAGAAGGTAAATTTTTTACTTATTCATATCTTTACTTTACATTTTATAGTATTATAAAATGAATCTCATTTTGGTGTATTCTGTTTCTATGATATTAAATAACAGAAGCATTGGGAAAAAGGATTTGCAGCTGCAAGTCAGGCATCTCTAATATAGTACTACCTTGCGGTCACACTTATTTCTGCAAGTAGAAATAATGAATTTGTATTTTAATGTCACTACGGGGGAGTGCAAAACGTATACGCAATAACTACAGATGAAGAGAGTACGTAATAACTAGTTATTAATTTCAGAATATTAATATTTTGTTTATTAATTCAGCTTGAACGATGTTATGGAATACAATTTAATTTTAACGACACTTATATTTTCATTTTATGTAGATAAGGATTGCCAAGAACCTATTTCGTGTAAAGAAATTCTCAGTGGAAATATGAGCCCAGAAGTTGCTTTGAAAAAAATGTGTATCCAAACACTATGGCGTGAATCTTTACCGAAGACAACTTCCAAATATGAATTATAATAATTCCACAATAATGCTCCTGTACACTTGTGCACTTGCTCAACGTGAAGTGCAATAAATCTTGGGATTCTTTGTATTTAATACTTCTACTCCATTATATCTTTGTTGCAATATCTCCCTCCATTTCTGATCAACCGCTGAAAATAAGGAAAAGGAATCGCATATAGTAACATAAATATTCAACATCTGTAATATGAAATTCAATTCTGTTTTACCTTAATCATGTTTTCTGATATATCGTGCAAGAAAGTAACTGCATTTCTGTTTCGAGAACATATTTCTGTTATTTTTCCTAGTATTTTATTGGAAACTCTAAGTTCACTCTAACATACTTGACTGCAGTTTTGTTTGATCATGCGATGCGCTGTTCAAGCAAATAACAAATTGAGACTTATGGAAAATTTCCCAATATCCATTGGGTTACACCTATAGACTTTCTCGCCCTGAAAACGAATCCGGCAGCAGAAATGTTCTGTAACCCTCGGTTTTTGAGAAATTTGAGTTTTTCAAAAATCGGATCATTTTCGCAAAATTGAAGTATTACGTGAAAACTAGAAATGCTAGAGAGTTAAGGTTAGTCTTAAAAGATAGAGGAAAGTTTGCTGAATATGCTAGTGTATCCATTTATTAAGATCTGTCGTTTTAAACGGTTGTAAATAGCCGTCGAAGTTCAAAAAAGGGCCGATGTACGAATTTTATACGCGATACTTATGCATTTTTACAAAAAACTACTTATCTAGCAGAAATTTGCTACACAGCATCGGATTCTGCAGACATTTCTGAAGAAGAATCCATTCAGAAATAATGTCAGAGCGGTTTTCCATTCGGGCAGGACGAGAAAATATCCGTCGGCAACGTGCGCACGGTATTTTGCCGCCGAGCAGCCATTGTTCGCCTGGCTCGACTCGGCAGTGCCGTAGCTACGCGTTATCTACGCCGACAGTACCCTATGCAATAGGCACCTACTTTAAATGTGTTTAACGATCAATTTTTTGTATACATTCTTGAAAAATGAAGGAATTTCACTACCATGGATCCAATAAATATTTTTGCAAAGAATCAGAAAGTATTCTCAGGAACTATCTGTTAAAAGTATTTAACTATAAACTTCTAAAAAGATATACATAAACAATGATCAAGTACGATTTGCATTGATTTCAATTATTGTTTAATAAATTCCAACTATTCCTATACTTGGATAAATGTCCAAAAGTCTCGTAAAATCATAATAATAAAACTCATTTCAGTTGATAAGCAAATGTTCTTGTGTTTTAATTGATTCATATTAAAAAATTATACATATTCGTATACTACACATCGAAATTGTTCTGAAAATAAAATTGTAACAATTCATTATAATTCCGGAATTGGCATCTAACAAGTCCTTGTCGAATGTATGAAAAAAATTAATCATTAAACACATTTAAAGTAGATGCCTATTGCATAGGGTACTGTCGGCGTAGATAACGCGTAGCTACGGCACTGCCGAGTCGAGCCAGGCGAACAATGGCTGCTCGGCGGCAAAATACCGTGCGCACGTTGCCGACGGATATTTTCTCGTCCTGCCCGAATGGAAAACCGCTCTGACATTATTTCTGAATGGATTCTTCTTCAGAAATGTCTGCAGAATCCGATGCTGTGTAGCAAATTTCTGCTAGATAAGTAGTTTTTTGTAAAAATGCATAAGTATCGCGTATAAAATTCGTACATCGGCCCTTTTTTGAACTTTAACGGCTATTAACAACCGTTTAAAACGACAGATCTTAATAAATGGATACACTAGCATATTCAGCAAACTTTCCTCCATCTTTTAAGACTAACCTGAACTCTCTAGCATTTCTAGTTTTCACGTAATACTTCATTTTTGCGAAAATGAGCCGATTTTTGAAAAATTCAAATTTCTCAAAGCTGAGGGTTACAGAACATTTCTGCTGCCGGATTCGTTTTTAGGGCGAGAAAGCCTATAAGGATCACCCAGTGGATATTGCGAAAAAAAAATGGTGTTGTACAGTGTAATTACATAGAAATAAGATTAATTCAAGGAATTTAGATGCAGATCTACTTTGCCAGTGAATATCAAAAGAAAGTACATACATTGTTAGGTTTTACAAAACCTATCCAATAAATAGGTGAAATTGTGATCGAAACTATGATTTGTAGGGAAGAAGCATACAGTTAATTGAAGCATAAAATAACTAATAAAGTTCATTATCTTCATAACTATTTTGGGATTATTTCTGTATTGGAATATTGGAAGAATGAATAATTCTGTGCGTTATATTACTCCGACGCAGAAACAGTTCAGTGCTCTTCGCGATTTCCGCGCCAAACTTTGTTCTAGGAGGAAACAATGCATTCGATCAAAGCAGATTATTTGAAACAAATGAAAGTGAGTTTATATATCTTATGCATCAATTACATATCTTTTTCAGATATGAAATAAAACACCAGAGATGGAGATTTTAAAAGGTAAAAGAAATAATACTTCGTACGTATAATAATTAATCGAATGTCTGAACTCACAAGAATCGAAAAAACAATATCACCTTGGGAACGATTTCATTTGTTTCAAATAATCTGCCTTGACCGAATGCATTGTGTCCTTCTAGAGCATAGTTTCGCGCGGAAATCGCGAAGAGCACTGACGTGTTTCCGCGTCGGAGTAATATAACGCACAGAATTATTCATACTTTCAATATTCTATCAATAAGTGGATTTGTACCCAGCTGCATAGAAAATGGAAATTTTTAATGGGAGAAGAAAAAATACTTATTCATATGTTTATGAAGGATATTCTTATAATAAAGATTTCAAGAATCCGAAGACCTACCGTTGTCCTAGTCGTCAAACTAACAAATGTAGAGGAACATTAATTAATTCAACAAGATGATCACTATTTTGTGCAAAAACCACACACTCATCCTAACGAACCGCGCTGTGCAGAAGTATTGAAATTAAAATCAGCCATGCTGGAGGAATGTAGTAAAACTCCTTCAGTAAATAATAAAAACATTTTTGATAACATTTGTCGTACAAATTCTGCTGCAGCATCATATATTTCATACAATAGTGTGAAATCAATAATGTCAAGAGAAAAGACAAAATCATGACCAGGTTTGCCAAAAACTGTGAAGAGTACGCACGAAATATTAAAAATTATGCTATCCTGAAAGAAATTTACATGGGATGTGCAATCTCGGATGATAACAAATGCGCACTAATTTTCTCTAACACTATATTGCTAACTGCATCAGAAAATAGCAAAGAAATATATATGGATGGTACTTTTTCCGTAAGTATTTAAGATAAACCATAAATATGATTAATACCTTTCAACAGAAGAATGTCCCTATGTTTTGATCATTTTTTATCTCTTATTAGGTCGTATCACGATCGCCTCTTTTTCATCAGCTCTACAGTGTACACATACGTTACAATGACACGGTATACCACTGTCAATAATTTCTGTTAGGCTTATCTCACATAGTCAGATTAAAAAAGAAGTTAATTTACGGGGAATCGCTACCATTTTTGTTTTATGTGAATGTCGTACCAAGAGAATGTACGAAGCAATATGGAGAAAAATAGTTTCTCTTGTTCCACGATTACAAGACAACTTAGAAACCGTCATGTGTGATTACGAGAGAGCTGCTATGGAAAGTGTACGAGCACAATTCCCCAGGGTTAGGATACATGGATGCTGGTTTCATTTCACTCAGGTAGAATATAATTGATTGGCATTATTTGTCTGTTTTTTGCAATACTTACCTCATGAACGTGCTGGATAGAGAATGGAATAATCCTTTTTTATTATTCAGGCTGTGTTAAGGAAGTGGAAGGAGTTGGGGTTGCATAGTTGCATTACATATCAGTGTGGATAATACGACCAATGGTATGTTTAAGCTTTCCTGACATTATCAGACAATGTTCAAGTTTTTAGACACTATTTTATTAATTAAAATCGTTTTGCAGATACTGACATTTGTATAAATGGCAATCAAATCGGCGACAAGAGTTTAATAGAAGGTAAATTTTTTACTTATTCATATCTTTACTTTACATTTTATAGTAGTATAAAATGAATCTCATTTTGGTGTATTCTGTTTCTATGATATTAAATAACAGAAGCATTGGGAAAAAGGATTTGCAGCTGCAAGTCAGGCACCTCTAATATAGTACTACCTTGCGGTCACACTTATTTCTGCAAGTAGAAATAATGAATTTGTATTTTAATGTCACTACGGGGGAGTGCAAAACGTATACGCAATAACTACAGATGAAGAGAGTACGTAATAACTAGTTATTAATTTCAGAATATTAATATATTGTTTATTAATTCAGCTTGAACGATGTTATGGAATACAATTTAATTTTAACGACACTTATATTTTCATTTTATGTAGATAAGGATTGCCAAGAACCTATTTCGTGTAAAGAAATTCTCAGTGGAAATATGAGCCCAGAAGTTGCTTTGAAAAAAATGTGTATCCAAACACTACGGCGTGAATCTTTACCGAAGACAACTTCCAAATATGAATTATAATAATTCCACAATAATGCTCCTGTACACTTGTGCACTTGCTCAACGTGAAGTGCAATAAATCTTGGGATTCTTTGTATTTAATACTTCTACTCCATTATATCTTTGTTGCAATATCTCCCTCCATTTCTGATCAACCGCTGAAAATAAGGAAAAGGAATGGCATATAGTAACATAAATATTCAACAACTGTAATATGAAATTCAATTCTGTTTTACCTTAATCATGTTTTCTGATATATCGTGCAAGGAAGTAACTGCATTTCTGTTTCGAGAACATATTTCTGTTATTTTTCCTAGTATTTTATTGGAAACTCTAAGTTCACTCTAACATACTTGACTGCAGTTTTGTTTGATCATGCGATGCGCTGTTCAAGCAAATAACACTGTACAACAAATTGAGACTTATGGAAAATTTCCCAATATCCATTGGGTTACACCTATAGACTTTCTCGCCCTGAAAACGAATCCGGCAGCAGAAATGTTCTGTAACCCTCGGTTTTTGAGAAATTTGAGTTTCTCAAAAATCGGATCATTTTCGCAAAATTGAAGTATTACGTGAAAACTAGAAATGCTAGAGAGTTAAGGTTAGTCTTAAAAGATAGAGGAAAGTTTGCTGAATATGCTAGTGTATCCATTTATTAAGATCTGTCGTTTTAAACGGTTGTAAATAGCCGTCGAAGTTCAAAAAAGGGCCGATGTACGAATTTTATACGCGATACTTATGCATTTTTACAAAAAACTACTTATCTTGCAGAAATTTGCTACACAGCATCGGATTCTGCAGACATTTCTGAAGAAGAATCCATTCAGAAATAATGTCAGAGCGGTTTTCCATTCGGGCAGGACGAGAAAATATCCGTCGGCAACGTGCGCACGGTATTTTGCCGCCGAGCAGCCATTGTTCGCCTGGCTCGACTCGGCAGTGCCGTAGCTACGCGTTATCTACGCCGACAGTACCCTATGCAATAGGCACCTACTTTAAATGTGTTTAACGATCAATTTTTTGTATACATTCTTGAAAAATGAAGGAATTTCACTACCATGGATCCAATAAATATTTTTGCAAAGAATCAGAAAGTATTCTCAGGAACTATCTGTTAAAAGTATTTAACTATAAATTTCTAAAAAGATATACATAAACAATGATCAAGTACGATTTGCATTGATTTCAATTATTGTTTAATAAATTCCAACTATTCCTCTACTTGGATAAATGTCCAAAAGTCTCGTAAAATCATAATAATAAAACTCATTTCAGTTGATAAGCAAATGTTCTTGTGTTTTAATTGATTCATATTAAAAAATTATACATATTCGTATACTACACATCGAAATTGTTCTGAAAATAAAATTGTAACAATTCATTATAATTCCGGAATTGGCATCTAACAAGTCCTTGTCGAATGTATGAAAAAAATTAATCATTAAACACATTTAAAGTAGATGCCTATTGCATAGGGTACTGTCGGCGTAGATAACGCGTAGCTACGGCACTGCCGAGTCGAGCCAGGCGAACAATGGCTGCTCGGCGGCAAAATACCGTGCGCACGTTGCCGACGGATATTTTCTCGTCCTGCCCGAATGGAAAACCGCTCTGACATTATTTCTGAATGGATTCTTCTTCAGAAATGTCTGCAGAATCCGATGCTGTGTAGCAAATTTCTGCTAGATAAGTAGTTTTTTGTAAAAATGCATAAGTATCGCGTATAAAATTCGTACATCGGCCCTTTTTTGAACTTTAACGGCTATTAACAACCGTTTAAAACGACAGATCTTAATAAATGGATACACTAGCATATTCAGCAAACTTTCCTCCATCTTTTAAGACTAACCTGAACTCTCTAGCATTTCTAGTTTTCACGTAATACTTCATTTTTGCGAAAATGAGCCGATTTTTGAAAAATTCAAATTTCTCAAAGCTGAGGGTTACAGAACATTTCTGCTGCCGGATTCGTTTTTAGGGCGAGAAAGCCTATAAGGATCACCCAGTGGATATTGCGAAAAAAAAATGGTGTTGTACAGTGTAATTACATAGAAATAAGATTAATTCAAGGAATTTAGATGCAGATCTACTTTGCCAGTGAATATCAAAAGAAAGTACATACATTGTTAGGTTTTACAAAACCTATCCAATAAATAGGTGAAATTGTGATCGAAACTATGATTTGTAGGGAAGAAGCATACAGTTAATTGAAGCATAAAATAACTAATAAAGTTCATTATCTTCATAACTATTTTGGGATTATTTCTGTATTGGAATATTGGAAGAATGAATAATTCTGTGCGTTATATTACTTCGACGCAGAAACAGTTCAGTGCTCTTCGCGATTTCCGCGCCAAACTTTGTTCTAGGAGGAAACAATGCATTCGATCAAAGCAGATTATTTGAAACAAATGAAAGTGAGTTTATATATCTTATGCATCAATTACATATCTTTTTCAGATATGAAATAAAACACCAGAGATGGAGATTTTAAAAGGTAAAAGAAATAATACTTCGTACGTATAATAATTAATCGAATGTCTGAACTCACAAGAATCGAAAAAACAATATCACCTTGGGAACGATTTCATTTGTTTCAAATAATCTGCCTTGACCGAATGCATTGTGTCCTTCTAGAGCATAGTTTCGCGCGGAAATCGCGAAGAGCACTGAAGTGTTTCCGCGTCGGAGTAATATAACGCACAGAATTATTCATACTTTCAATATTCTATCAATAAGTGGATTTGTACCCAGCTGCATAGAAAATGGAAATTTTTAATGGGAGAAGAAAAAATACTTATTCATATGTTTATGAAGGATATTCTTATAATAAAGATTTCAAGAATCCGAAGACCTACCGTTGTCCTAGTCGTCAAACTAACAAATGTAGAGGAACATTAATTAATTCAACAAGATGATCACTATTTTGTGCAAAAACCACACACTCATCCTAACGAACCGCGCTGTGCAGAAGTATTGAAATTAAAATCAGCCATGCTGGAGGAATGTAGTAAAACTCCTTCAGTAAATAATAAAAACATTTTTGATAACATTTGTCGTACAAATTCTGCTGCAGCATCATATATTTCATACAATAGTGTGAAATCAATAATGTCAAGAGAAAAGACAAAATCATGACCAGGTTTGCCAAAAACTGTGAAGAGTACGCACGAAATATTAAAAATTATGCTATCCTGAAAGAAATTTACATGGGATGTGCAATCTCGGATGATAACAAATGCGCACTAATTTTCTCTAACACTATATTGCTAACTGCATCAGAAAATAGCAAAGAAATATATATGGATGGTACTTTTTCCGTAAGTATTTAAGATAAACCATAAATATGATTAATACCTTTCAACAGAAGAATGTCCCTATGTTTTGATCATTTTTTATCTCTTATTAGGTCGTATCACGAATGCCTCTTTTTCATCAGCTCTACAGTGTACACATACGTTACAATGACACGGTATACCACTGTCAATAATTTCTGTTAGGCTTATCTCACATAGTCAGATTAAAAAAGAAGTTAATTTACGGGGAATCGCTACCATTTTTGTTTTATGTGAATGTCGTACCAAGAGAATGTACGAAGCAATATGGAGAAAAATAGTTTCTCCATTTCCACGATTACAAGACAACTTAGAAACCGTCATGTGTGATTACGATAGAGCTGCTATGGAAAGTGTACGAGCACAATTCCCCAGGGTTAGGATACATGGATGCTGGTTTCATTTCACTCAGGTAGAATATAATTGATTGGCATTATTTGTCTGTTTTTTGCAATACTTACCTCATGAACGTGCTGGATAGAGAATGGAATAATCCTTTTTTATTATTCAGGCTGTGTTAAGGAAGTGGAAGGAGTTGGGGTTGCATAGTTGCATTACATATCAGTGTGGATAATACGACCAATGGTATGTTTAAGCTTTCCTGACATTATCAGACAATGTTCAAGTTTTTAGACACTATTTTATTAATTAAAATCGTTTTGCAGATACTGACATTTGTATAAATGGCAATCAAATCGGCGACAAGAGTTTAATAGAAGGTAAATTTTTTACTTATTCATATCTTTACTTTACATTTTATAGTATTATAAAATGAATCTCATTTTGGTGTATTCTGTTTCTATGATATTAAATAACAGAAGCATTGGGAAAAAGGATTTGCAGCTGCAAGTCAGGCATCTCTAATATAGTACTACCTTGCGGTCACACTTATTTCTGCAAGTAGAAATAATGAATTTGTATTTTAATGTCACTACGGGGGAGTGCAAAACGTATACGCAATAACTACAGATGAAGAGAGTACGTAATAACTAGTTATTAATTTCAGAATATTAATATTTTGTTTATTAATTCAGCTTGAACGATGTTATGGAATACAATTTAATTTTAACGACACTTATATTTTCATTTTATGTAGATAAGGATTGCCAAGAACCTATTTCGTGTAAAGAAATTCTCAGTGGAAATATGAGCCCAGAAGTTGCTTTGAAAAAAATGTGTATCCAAACACTATGGCGTGAATCTTTACCGAAGACAACTTCCAAATATGAATTATAATAATTCCACAATAATGCTCCTGTACACTTGTGCACTTGCTCAACGTGAAGTGCAATAAATCTTGGGATTCTTTGTATTTAATACTTCTACTCCATTATATCTTTGTTGCAATATCTCCCTCCATTTCTGATCAACCGCTGAAAATAAGGAAAAGGAATCGCATATAGTAACATAAATATTCAACATCTGTAATATGAAATTCAATTCTGTTTTACCTTAATCATGTTTTCTGATATATCGTGCAAGAAAGTAACTGCATTTCTGTTTCGAGAACATATTTCTGTTATTTTTCCTAGTATTTTATTGGAAACTCTAAGTTCACTCTAACATACTTGACTGCAGTTTTGTTTGATCATGCGATGCGCTGTTCAAGCAAATAACAAATTGAGACTTATGGAAAATTTCCCAATATCCATTGGGTTACACCTATAGACTTTCTCGCCCTGAAAACGAATCCGGCAGCAGAAATGTTCTGTAACCCTCGGTTTTTGAGAAATTTGAGTTTTTCAAAAATCGGATCATTTTCGCAAAATTGAAGTATTACGTGAAAACTAGAAATGCTAGAGAGTTAAGGTTAGTCTTAAAAGATAGAGGAAAGTTTGCTGAATATGCTAGTGTATCCATTTATTAAGATCTGTCGTTTTAAACGGTTGTAAATAGCCGTCGAAGTTCAAAAAAGGGCCGATGTACGAATTTTATACGCGATACTTATGCATTTTTACAAAAAACTACTTATCTAGCAGAAATTTGCTACACAGCATCGGATTCTGCAGACATTTCTGAAGAAGAATCCATTCAGAAATAATGTCAGAGCGGTTTTCCATTCGGGCAGGACGAGAAAATATCCGTCGGCAACGTGCGCACGGTATTTTGCCGCCGAGCAGCCATTGTTCGCCTGGCTCGACTCGGCAGTGCCGTAGCTACGCGTTATCTACGCCGACAGTACCCTATGCAATAGGCACCTACTTTAAATGTGTTTAACGATCAATTTTTTGTATACATTCTTGAAAAATGAAGGAATTTCACTACCATGGATCCAATAAATATTTTTGCAAAGAATCAGAAAGTATTCTCAGGAACTATCTGTTAAAAGTATTTAACTATAAATTTCTAAAAAGATATACATAAACAATGATCAAGTACGATTTGCATTGATTTCAATTATTGTTTAATAAATTCCAACTATTCCTATACTTGGATAAATGTCCAAAAGTCTCGTAAAATCATAATAATAAAACTCATTTCAGTTGATAAGCAAATGTTCTTGTGTTTTAATTGATTCATATTAAAAAATTATACATATTCGTATACTACACATCGAAATTGTTCTGAAAATAAAATTGTAACAATTCATTATAATTCCGGAATTGGCATCTAACAAGTCCTTGTCGAATGTATGAAAAAAATTAATCATTAAACACATTTAAAGTAGATGCCTATTGCATAGGGTACTGTCGGCGTAGATAACGCGTAGCTACGGCACTGCCGAGTCGAGCCAGGCGAACAATGGCTGCTCGGCGGCAAAATACCGTGCGCACGTTGCCGACGGATATTTTCTCGTCCTGCCCGAATGGAAAACCGCTCTGACATTATTTCTGAATGGATTCTTCTTCAGAAATGTCTGCAGAATCCGATGCTGTGTAGCAAATTTCTGCTAGATAAGTAGTTTTTTGTAAAAATGCATAAGTATCGCGTATAAAATTCGTACATCGGCCCTTTTTTGAACTTTAACGGCTATTAACAACCGTTTAAAACGACAGATCTTAATAAATGGATACACTAGCATATTCAGCAAACTTTCCTCCATCTTTTAAGACTAACCTGAACTCTCTAGCATTTCTAGTTTTCACGTAATACTTCATTTTTGCGAAAATGAGCCGATTTTTGAAAAATTCAAATTTCTCAAAGCTGAGGGTTACAGAACATTTCTGCTGCCGGATTCGTTTTTAGGGCGAGAAAGCCTATAAGGATCACCCAGTGGATATTGCGAAAAAAAAATGGTGTTGTACAGTGTAATTACATAGAAATAAGATTAATTCAAGGAATTTAGATGCAGATCTACTTTGCCAGTGAATATCAAAAGAAAGTACATACATTGTTAGGTTTTACAAAACCTATCCAATAAATAGGTGAAATTGTGATCGAAACTATGATTTGTAGGGAAGAAGCATACAGTTAATTGAAGCATAAAATAACTAATAAAGTTCATTATCTTCATAACTATTTTGGGATTATTTCTGTATTGGAATATTGGAAGAATGAATAATTCTGTGCGTTATATTACTCCGACGCAGAAACAGTTCAGTGCTCTTCGCGATTTCCGCGCCAAACTTTGTTCTAGGAGGAAACAATGCATTCGATCAAAGCAGATTATTTGAAACAAATGAAAGTGAGTTTATATATCTTATGCATCAATTACATATCTTTTTCAGATATGAAATAAAACACCAGAGATGGAGATTTTAAAAGGTAAAAGAAATAATACTTCGTACGTATAATAATTAATCGAATGTCTGAACTCACAAGAATCGAAAAAACAATATCACCTTGGGAACGATTTCATTTGTTTCAAATAATCTGCCTTGACCGAATGCATTGTGTCCTTCTAGAGCATAGTTTCGCGCGGAAATCGCGAAGAGCACTGAAGTGTTTCCGCGTCGGAGTAATATAACGCACAGAATTATTCATACTTTCAATATTCTATCAATAAGTGGATTTGTACCCAGCTGCATAGAAAATGGAAATTTTTAATGGGAGAAGAAAAAATACTTATTCATATGTTTATGAAGGATATTCTTATAATAAAGATTTCAAGAATCCGAAGACCTACCGTTGTCCTAGTCGTCAAACTAACAAATGTAGAGGAACATTAATTAATTCAACAAGATGATCACTATTTTGTGCAAAAACCACACACTCATCCTAACGAACCGCGCTGTGCAGAAGTATTGAAATTAAAATCAGCCATGCTGGAGGAATGTAGTAAAACTCCTTCAGTAAATAATAAAAACATTTTTGATAACATTTGTCGTACAAATTCTGCTGCAGCATCATATATTTCATACAATAGTGTGAAATCAATAATGTCAAGAGAAAAGACAAAATCATGACCAGGTTTGCCAAAAACTGTGAAGAGTACGCACGAAATATTAAAAATTATGCTATCCTGAAAGAAATTTACATGGGATGTGCAATCTCGGATGATAACAAATGCGCACTAATTTTCTCTAACACTATATTGCTAACTGCATCAGAAAATAGCAAAGAAATATATATGGATGGTACTTTTTCCGTAAGTATTTAAGATAAACCATAAATATGATTAATACCTTTCAACAGAAGAATGTCCCTATGTTTTGATCATTTTTTATCTCTTATTAGGTCGTATCACGATCGCCTCTTTTTCATCAGCTCTACAGTGTACACATACGTTACAATGACACGGTATACCACTGTCAATAATTTCTGTTAGGCTTATCTCACATAGTCAGATTAAAAAAGAAGTTAATTTACGGGGAATCGCTACCATTTTTGTTTTATGTGAATGTCGTACCAAGAGAATGTACGAAGCAATATGGAGAAAAATAGTTTCTCCATTTCCACGATTACAAGACAACTTAGAAACCGTCATGTGTGATTACGATAGAGCTGCTATGGAAAGTGTACGAGCACAATTCCCCAGGGTTAGGATATATGGATGCTGGTTTCATTTCACTCAGGTAGAATATAATTGATTGGCATTATTTGTCTGTTTTTTGCAATACTTACCTCATGAACGTGCTGGATAGAGAATGGAATAATCCTTTTTTATTATTCAGGCTGTGTTAAGGAAGTGGAAGGAGTTGGGGTTGCATAGTTGCATTACATATCAGTGTGGATAATACGACCAATGGTATGTTTAAGCTTTCCTGACATTATCAGACAATGTTCAAGTTTTTAGACACTATTTTATTAATTAAAATCGTTTTGCAGATACTGACATTTGTATAAATGGCAATCAAATCGGCGACAAGAGTTTAATAGAAGGTAAATTTTTTACTTATTCATATCTTTACTTTACATTTTATAGTAGTATAAAATGAATCTCATTTTGGTGTATTCTGTTTCTATGATATTAAATAACAGAAGCATTGGGAAAAAGGATTTGCAGCTGCAAGTCAGGCATCTCTAATATAGTACTACCTTGCGGTCACACTTATTTCTGCAAGTAGAAATAATGAATTTGTATTTTAATGTCACTACGGGGGAGTGCAAAACGTATACGCAATAACTACAGATGAAGAGAGTACGTAATAACTAGTTATTAATTTCAGAATATTAATATTTTGTTTATTAATTCAGCTTGAACGATGTTATGGAATACAATTTAATTTTAACGACACTTATATTTTCATTTTATGTAGATAAGGATTGCCAAGAACCTATTTCGTGTAAAGAAATTCTCAGTGGAAATATGAGCCCAGAAGTTGCTTTGAAAAAAATGTGTATCCAAACACTACGGCGTGAATCTTTACCGAAGACAACTTCCAAATATGAATTATAATAATTCCACAATAATGCTCCTGTACACTTGTGCACTTGCTCAACGTGAAGTGCAATAAATCTTGGGATTCTTTGTATTTAATACTTCTACTCCATTATATCTTTGTTGCAATATCTCCCTCCATTTCTGATCAACCGCTGAAAATAAGGAAAAGGAATGGCATATAGTAACATAAATATTCAACAACTGTAATATGAAATTCAATTCTGTTTTACCTTAATCATGTTTTCTGATATATCGTGCAAGGAAGTAACTGCATTTCTGTTTCGAGAACATATTTCTGTTATTTTTCCTAGTATTTTATTGGAAACTCTAAGTTCACTCTAACATACTTGACTGCAGTTTTGTTTGATCATGCGATGCGCTGTTCAAGCAAATAACAAATTGAGACTTATGGAAAATTTCCCAATATCCATTGGGTTACACCTATAGACTTTCTCGCCCTGAAAACGAATCCGGCAGCAGAAATGTTCTGTAACCCTCGGTTTTTGAGAAATTTGAGTTTCTCAAAAATCGGATCATTTTCGCAAAATTGAAGTATTACGTGAAAACTAGAAATGCTAGAGAGTTAAGGTTAGTCTTAAAAGATAGAGGAAAGTTTGCTGAATATGCTAGTGTATCCATTTATTAAGATCTGTCGTTTTAAACGGTTGTAAATAGCCGTCGAAGTTCAAAAAAGGGCCGATGTACGAATTTTATACGCGATACTTATGCATTTTTACAAAAAACTACTTATCTTGCAGAAATTTGCTACACAGCATCGGATTCTGCAGACATTTCTGAAGAAGAATCCATTCAGAAATAATGTCAGAGCGGTTTTCCATTCGGGCAGGACGAGAAAATATCCGTCGGCAACGTGCGCACGGTATTTTGCCGCCGAGCAGCCATTGTTCGCCTGGCTCGACTCGGCAGTGCCGTAGCTACGCGTTATCTACGCCGACAGTACCCTATGCAATAGGCACCTACTTTAAATGTGTTTAACGATCAATTTTTTGTATACATTCTTGAAAAATGAAGGAATTTCACTACCATGGATCCAATAAATATTTTTGCAAAGAATCAGAAAGTATTCTCAGGAACTATCTGTTAAAAGTATTTAACTATAAATTTCTAAAAAGATATACATAAACAATGATCAAGTACGATTTGCATTGATTTCAATTATTGTTTAATAAATTCCAACTATTCCTATACTTGGATAAATGTCCAAAAGTCTCGTAAAATCATAATAATAAAACTCATTTCAGTTGATAAGCAAATGTTCTTGTGTTTTAATTGATTCATATTAAAAAATTATACATATTCGTATACTACACATCGAAATTGTTCTGAAAATAAAATTGTAACAATTCATTATAATTCCGGAATTGGCATCTAACAAGTCCTTGTCGAATGTATGAAAAAAATTAATCATTAAACACATTTAAAGTAGATGCCTATTGCATAGGGTACTGTCGGCGTAGATAACGCGTAGCTACGGCACTGCCGAGTCGAGCCAGGCGAACAATGGCTGCTCGGCGGCAAAATACCGTGCGCACGTTGCCGACGGATATTTTCTCGTCCTGCCCGAATGGAAAACCGCTCTGACATTATTTCTGAATGGATTCTTCTTCAGAAATGTCTGCAGAATCCGATGCTGTGTAGCAAATTTCTGCTAGATAAGTAGTTTTTTGTAAAAATGCATAAGTATCGCGTATAAAATTCGTACATCGGCCCTTTTTTGAACTTTAACGGCTATTAACAACCGTTTAAAACGACAGATCTTAATAAATGGATACACTAGCATATTCAGCAAACTTTCCTCCATCTTTTAAGACTAACCTGAACTCTCTAGCATTTCTAGTTTTCACGTAATACTTCATTTTTGCGAAAATGAGCCGATTTTTGAAAAATTCAAATTTCTCAAAGCTGAGGGTTACAGAACATTTCTGCTGCCGGATTCGTTTTTAGGGCGAGAAAGCCTATAAGGATCACCCAGTGGATATTGCGAAAAAAAAATGGTGTTGTACAGTGTAATTACATAGAAATAAGATTAATTCAAGGAATTTAGATGCAGATCTACTTTGCCAGTGAATATCAAAAGAAAGTACATACATTGTTAGGTTTTACAAAACCTATCCAATAAATAGGTGAAATTGTGATCGAAACTATGATTTGTAGGGAAGAAGCATACAGTTAATTGAAGCATAAAATAACTAATAAAGTTCATTATCTTCATAACTATTTTGGGATTATTTCTGTATTGGAATATTGGAAGAATGAATAATTCTGTGCGTTATATTACTCCGACGCAGAAACAGTTCAGTGCTCTTCGCGATTTCCGCGCCAAACTTTGTTCTAGGAGGAAACAATGCATTCGATCAAAGCAGATTATTTGAAACAAATGAAAGTGAGTTTATATATCTTATGCATCAATTACATATCTTTTTCAGATATGAAATAAAACACCAGAGATGGAGATTTTAAAAGGTAAAAGAAATAATACTTCGTACGTATAATAATTAATCGAATGTCTGAACTCACAAGAATCGAAAAAACAATATCACCTTGGGAACGATTTCATTTGTTTCAAATAATCTGCCTTGACCGAATGCATTGTGTCCTTCTAGAGCATAGTTTCGCGCGGAAATCGCGAAGAGCACTGAAGTGTTTCCGCGTCGGAGTAATATAACGCACAGAATTATTCATACTTTCAATATTCTATCAATAAGTGGATTTGTACCCAGCTGCATAGAAAATGGAAATTTTTAATGGGAGAAGAAAAAATACTTATTCATATGTTTATGAAGGATATTCTTATAATAAAGATTTCAAGAATCCGAAGACCTACCGTTGTCCTAGTCGTCAAACTAACAAATGTAGAGGAACATTAATTAATTCAACAAGATGATCACTATTTTGTGCAAAAACCACACACTCATCCTAACGAACCGCGCTGTGCAGAAGTATTGAAATTAAAATCAGCCATGCTGGAGGAATGTAGTAAAACTCCTTCAGTAAATAATAAAAACATTTTTGATAACATTTGTCGTACAAATTCTGCTGCAGCATCATATATTTCATACAATAGTGTGAAATCAATAATGTCAAGAGAAAAGACAAAATCATGACCAGGTTTGCCAAAAACTGTGAAGAGTACGCACGAAATATTAAAAATTATGCTATCCTGAAAGAAATTTACATGGGATGTGCAATCTCGGATGATAACAAATGCGCACTAATTTTCTCTAACACTATATTGCTAACTGCATCAGAAAATAGCAAAGAAATATATATGGATGGTACTTTTTCCGTAAGTATTTAAGATAAACCATAAATATGATTAATACCTTTCAACAGAAGAATGTCCCTATGTTTTGATCATTTTTTATCTCTTATTAGGTCGTATCACGATCGCCTCCTTTTCATCAGCTCTACAGTGTACACATACGTTACAATGACACGGTATACCACTGTCAATAATTTCTGTTAGGCTTATCTCACATAGTCAGATTAAAAAAGAAGTTAATTTACGGGGAATCGCTACCATTTTTGTTTTATGTGAATGTCGTACCAAGAGAATGTACGAAGCAATATGGAGAAAAATAGTTTCTCCATTTCCACGATTACAAGACAACTTAGAAACCGTCATGTGTGATTACGATAGAGCTGCTATGGAAAGTGTACGAGCACAATTCCCCAGGGTTAGGATACATGGATGCTGGTTTCATTTCACTCAGGTAGAATATAATTGATTGGCATTATTTGTCTGTTTTTTGCAATACTTACCTCATGAACGTGCTGGATAGAGAATGGAATAATCCTTTTTTATTATTCAGGCTGTGTTAAGGAAGTGGAAGGAGTTGGGGTTGCATAGTTGCATTACATATCAGTGTGGATAATACGACCAATGGTATGTTTAAGCTTTCCTGACATTATCAGACAATGTTCAAGTTTTTAGACACTATTTTATTAATTAAAATCGTTTTGCAGATACTGACATTTGTATAAATGGCAATCAAATCGGCGACAAGAGTTTAATAGAAGGTAAATTTTTTACTTATTCATATCTTTACTTTACATTTTATAGTAGTATAAAATGAATCTCATTTTGGTGTATTCTGTTTCTATGATATTAAATAACAGAAGCATTGGGAAAAAGGATTTGCAGCTGCAAGTCAGGCATCTCTAATATAGTACTACCTTGCGGTCACACTTATTTCTGCAAGTAGAAATAATGAATTTGTATTTTAATGTCACTACGGGGGAGTGCAAAACGTATACGCAATAACTACAGATGAAGAGAGTACGTAATAACTAGTTATTAATTTCAGAATATTAATATTTTGTTTATTAATTCAGCTTGAACGATGTTATGGAATACAATTTAATTTTAACGACACTTATATTTTTATTTTATGTAGATAAGGATTGCCAAGAACCTATTTCGTGTAAAGAAATTCTCAGTGGAAATATGAGCCCAGAAGTTGCTTTGAAAAAAATGTGTATCCAAACACTACGGCGTGAATCTTTACCGAAGACAACTTCCAAATATGAATTATAATAATTCCACAATAATGCTCCTGTACACTTGTGCACTTGCTCAACGTGAAGTGCAATAAATCTTGGGATTCTTTGTATTTAATACTTCTACTCCATTATATCTTTGTTGCAATATCTCCCTCCATTTCTGATCAACCGCTGAAAATAAGGAAAAGGAATGGCATATAGTAACATAAATATTCAACAACTGTAATATGAAATTCAATTCTGTTTTACCTTAATCATGTTTTCTGATATATCGTGCAAGGAAGTAACTGCATTTCTGTTTCGAGAACATATTTCTGTTATTTTTCCTAGTATTTTATTGGAAACTCTAAGTTCACTCTAACATACTTGACTGCAGTTTTGTTTGATCATGCGATGCGCTGTTCAAGCAAATAACAAATTGAGACTTATGGAAAATTTCCCAATATCCATTGGGTTACACCTATAGACTTTCTCGCCCTGAAAACGAATCCGGCAGCAGAAATGTTCTGTAACCCTCGGTTTTTGAGAAATTTGAGTTTCTCAAAAATCGGATCATTTTCGCAAAATTGAAGTATTACGTGAAAACTAGAAATGCTAGAGAGTTAAGGTTAGTCTTAAAAGATAGAGGAAAGTTTGCTGAATATGCTAGTGTATCCATTTATTAAGATCTGTCGTTTTAAACGGTTGTAAATAGCCGTCGAAGTTCAAAAAAGGGCCGATGTACGAATTTTATACGCGATACTTATGCATTTTTACAAAAAACTACTTATCTTGCAGAAATTTGCTACACAGCATCGGATTCTGCAGACATTTCTGAAGAAGAATCCATTCAGAAATAATGTCAGAGCGGTTTTCCATTCGGGCAGGACGAGAAAATATCCGTCGGCAACGTGCGCACGGTATTTTGCCGCCGAGCAGCCATTGTTCGCCTGGCTCGACTCGGCAGTGCCGTAGCTACGCGTTATCTACGCCGACAGTACCCTATGCAATAGGCACCTACTTTAAATGTGTTTAACGATCAATTTTTTGTATACATTCTTGAAAAATGAAGGAATTTCACTACCATGGATCCAATAAATATTTTTGCAAAGAATCAGAAAGTATTCTCAGGAACTATCTGTTAAAAGTATTTAACTATAAATTTCTAAAAAGATATACATAAACAATGATCAAGTACGATTTGCATTGATTTCAATTATTGTTTAATAAATTCCAACTATTCCTATACTTGGATAAATGTCCAAAAGTCTCGTAAAATCATAATAATAAAACTCATTTCAGTTGATAAGCAAATGTTCTTGTGTTTTAATTGATTCATATTAAAAAATTATACATATTCGTATACTACACATCGAAATTGTTCTGAAAATAAAATTGTAACAATTCATTATAATTCCGGAATTGGCATCTAACAAGTCCTTGTCGAATGTATGAAAAAAATTAATCATTAAACACATTTAAAGTAGATGCCTATTGCATAGGGTACTGTCGGCGTAGATAACGCGTAGCTACGGCACTGCCGAGTCGAGCCAGGCGAACAATGGCTGCTCGGCGGCAAAATACCGTGCGCACGTTGCCGACGGATATTTTCTCGTCCTGCCCGAATGGAAAACCGCTCTGACATTATTTCTGAATGGATTCTTCTTCAGAAATGTCTGCAGAATCCGATGCTGTGTAGCAAATTTCTGCTAGATAAGTAGTTTTTTGTAAAAATGCATAAGTATCGCGTATAAAATTCGTACATCGGCCCTTTTTTGAACTTTAACGGCTATTAACAACCGTTTAAAACGACAGATCTTAATAAATGGATACACTAGCATATTCAGCAAACTTTCCTCCATCTTTTAAGACTAACCTGAACTCTCTAGCATTTCTAGTTTTCACGTAATACTTCATTTTTGCGAAAATGAGCCGATTTTTGAAAAATTCAAATTTCTCAAAGCTGAGGGTTACAGAACATTTCTGCTGCCGGATTCGTTTTTAGGGCGAGAAAGCCTATAAGGATCACCCAGTGGATATTGCGAAAAAAAAATGGTGTTGTACAGTGTAATTACATAGAAATAAGATTAATTCAAGGAATTTAGATGCAGATCTACTTTGCCAGTGAATATCAAAAGAAAGTACATACATTGTTAGGTTTTACAAAACCTATCCAATAAATAGGTGAAATTGTGATCGAAACTATGATTTGTAGGGAAGAAGCATACAGTTAATTGAAGCATAAAATAACTAATAAAGTTCATTATCTTCATAACTATTTTGGGATTATTTCTGTATTGGAATATTGGAAGAATGAATAATTCTGTGCGTTATATTACTCCGACGCAGAAACAGTTCAGTGCTCTTCGCGATTTCCGCGCCAAACTTTGTTCTAGGAGGAAACAATGCATTCGATCAAAGCAGATTATTTGAAACAAATGAAAGTGAGTTTATATATCTTATGCATCAATTACATATCTTTTTCAGATATGAAATAAAACACCAGAGATGGAGATTTTAAAAGGTAAAAGAAATAATACTTCGTACGTATAATAATTAATCGAATGTCTGAACTCACAAGAATCGAAAAAACAATATCACCTTGGGAACGATTTCATTTGTTTCAAATAATCTGCCTTGACCGAATGCATTGTGTCCTTCTAGAGCATAGTTTCGCGCGGAAATCGCGAAGAGCACTGAAGTGTTTCCGCGTCGGAGTAATATAACGCACAGAATTATTCATACTTTCAATATTCTATCAATAAGTGGATTTGTACCCAGCTGCATAGAAAATGGAAATTTTTAATGGGAGAAGAAAAAATACTTATTCATATGTTTATGAAGGATATTCTTATAATAAAGATTTCAAGAATCCGAAGACCTACCGTTGTCCTAGTCGTCAAACTAACAAATGTAGAGGAACATTAATTAATTCAACAAGATGATCACTATTTTGTGCAAAAACCACACACTCATCCTAACGAACCGCGCTGTGCAGAAGTATTGAAATTAAAATCAGCCATGCTGGAGGAATGTAGTAAAACTCCTTCAGTAAATAATAAAAACATTTTTGATAACATTTGTCGTACAAATTCTGCTGCAGCATCATATATTTCATACAATAGTGTGAAATCAATAATGTCAAGAGAAAAGACAAAATCATGACCAGGTTTGCCAAAAACTGTGAAGAGTACGCACGAAATATTAAAAATTATGCTATCCTGAAAGAAATTTACATGGGATGTGCAATCTCGGATGATAACAAATGCGCACTAATTTTCTCTAACACTATATTGCTAACTGCATCAGAAAATAGCAAAGAAATATATATGGATGGTACTTTTTCCGTAAGTATTTAAGATAAACCATAAATATGATTAATACCTTTCAACAGAAGAATGTCCCTATGTTTTGATCATTTTTTATCTCTTATTAGGTCGTATCACGATCGCCTCTTTTTCATCAGCTCTACAGTGTACACATACGTTACAATGACACGGTATACCACTGTCAATAATTTCTGTTAGGCTTATCTCACATAGTCAGATTAAAAAAGAAGTTAATTTACGGGGAATCGCTACCATTTTTGTTTTATGTGAATGTCGTACCAAGAGAATGTACGAAGCAATATGGAGAAAAATAGTTTCTCTTGTTCCACGATTACAAGACAACTTAGAAACCGTCATGTGTGATTACGAGAGAGCTGCTATGGAAAGTGTACGAGCACAATTCCCCAGGGTTAGGATACATGGATGCTGGTTTCATTTCACTCAGGTAGAATATAATTGATTGGCATTATTTGTCTGTTTTTTGCAATACTTACCTCATGAACGTGCTGGATAGAGAATGGAATAATCCTTTTTTATTATTCAGGCTGTGTTAAGGAAGTGGAAGGAGTTGGGGTTGCATAGTTGCATTACATATCAGTGTGGATAATACGACCAATGGTATGTTTAAGCTTTCCTGACATTATCAGACAATGTTCAAGTTTTTAGACACTATTTTATTAATTAAAATCGTTTTGCAGATACTGACATTTGTATAAATGGCAATCAAATCGGCGACAAGAGTTTAATAGAAGGTAAATTTTTTACTTATTCATATCTTTACTTTACATTTTATAGTAGTATAAAATGAATCTCATTTTGGTGTATTCTGTTTCTATGATATTAAATAACAGAAGCATTGGGAAAAAGGATTTGCAGCTGCAAGTCAGGCATCTCTAATATAGTACTACCTTGCGGTCACACTTATTTCTGCAAGTAGAAATAATGAATTTGTATTTTAATGTCACTACGGGGGAGTGCAAAACGTATACGCAATAACTACAGATGAAGAGAGTACGTAATAACTAGTTATTAATTTCAGAATATTAATATTTTGTTTATTAATTCAGCTTGAACGATGTTATGGAATACAATTTAATTTTAACGACACTTATATTTTCATTTTATGTAGATAAGGATTGCCAAGAACCTATTTCGTGTAAAGAAATTCTCAGTGGAAATATGAGCCCAGAAGTTGCTTTGAAAAAAATGTGTATCCAAACACTACGGCGTGAATCTTTACCGAAGACAACTTCCAAATATGAATTATAATAATTCCACAATAATGCTCCTGTACACTTGTGCACTTGCTCAACGTGAAGTGCAATAAATCTTGGGATTCTTTGTATTTAATACTTCTACTCCATTATATCTTTGTTGCAATATCTCCCTCCATTTCTGATCAACCGCTGAAAATAAGGAAAAGGAATGGCATATAGTAACATAAATATTCAACAACTGTAATATGAAATTCAATTCTGTTTTACCTTAATCATGTTTTCTGATATATCGTGCAAGGAAGTAACTGCATTTCTGTTTCGAGAACATATTTCTGTTATTTTTCCTAGTATTTTATTGGAAACTCTAAGTTCACTCTAACATACTTGACTGCAGTTTTGTTTGATCATGCGATGCGCTGTTCAAGCAAATAACACTGTACAACAAATTGAGACTTATGGAAAATTTCCCAATATCCATTGGGTTACACCTATAGACTTTCTCGCCCTGAAAACGAATCCGGCAGCAGAAATGTTCTGTAACCCTCGGTTTTTGAGAAATTTGAGTTTCTCAAAAATCGGATCATTTTCGCAAAATTGAAGTATTACGTGAAAACTAGAAATGCTAGAGAGTTAAGGTTAGTCTTAAAAGATAGAGGAAAGTTTGCTGAATATGCTAGTGTATCCATTTATTAAGATCTGTCGTTTTAAACGGTTGTAAATAGCCGTCGAAGTTCAAAAAAGGGCCGATGTACGAATTTTATACGCGATACTTATGCATTTTTACAAAAAACTACTTATCTAGCAGAAATTTGCTACACAGCATCGGATTCTGCAGACATTTCTGAAGAAGAATCCATTCAGAAATAATGTCAGAGCGGTTTTCCATTCGGGCAGGACGAGAAAATATCCGTCGGCAACGTGCGCACGGTATTTTGCCGCCGAGCAGCCATTGTTCGCCTGGCTCGACTCGGCAGTGCCGTAGCTACGCGTTATCTACGCCGACAGTACCCTATGCAATAGGCACCTACTTTAAATGTGTTTAACGATCAATTTTTTGTATACATTCTTGAAAAATGAAGGAATTTCACTACCATGGATCCAATAAATATTTTTGCAAAGAATCAGAAAGTATTCTCAGGAACTATCTGTTAAAAGTATTTAACTATAAACTTCTAAAAAGATATACATAAACAATGATCAAGTACGATTTGCATTGATTTCAATTATTGTTTAATAAATTCCAACTATTCCTATACTTGGATAAATGTCCAAAAGTCTCGTAAAATCATAATAATAAAACTCATTTCAGTTGATAAGCAAATGTTCTTGTGTTTTAATTGATTCATATTAAAAAATTATACATATTCGTATACTACACATCGAAATTGTTCTGAAAATAAAATTGTAACAATTCATTATAATTCCGGAATTGGCATCTAACAAGTCCTTGTCGAATGTATGAAAAAAATTAATCATTAAACACATTTAAAGTAGATGCCTATTGCATAGGGTACTGTCGGCGTAGATAACGCGTAGCTACGGCACTGCCGAGTCGAGCCAGGCGAACAATGGCTGCTCGGCGGCAAAATACCGTGCGCACGTTGCCGACGGATATTTTCTCGTCCTGCCCGAATGGAAAACCGCTCTGACATTATTTCTGAATGGATTCTTCTTCAGAAATGTCTGCAGAATCCGATGCTGTGTAGCAAATTTCTGCTAGATAAGTAGTTTTTTGTAAAAATGCATAAGTATCGCGTATAAAATTCGTACATCGGCCCTTTTTTGAACTTTAACGGCTATTAACAACCGTTTAAAACGACAGATCTTAATAAATGGATACACTAGCATATTCAGCAAACTTTCCTCCATCTTTTAAGACTAACCTGAACTCTCTAGCATTTCTAGTTTTCACGTAATACTTCATTTTTGCGAAAATGAGCCGATTTTTGAAAAATTCAAATTTCTCAAAGCTGAGGGTTACAGAACATTTCTGCTGCCGGATTCGTTTTTAGGGCGAGAAAGCCTATAAGGATCACCCAGTGGATATTGCGAAAAAAAAATGGTGTTGTACAGTGTAATTACATAGAAATAAGATTAATTCAAGGAATTTAGATGCAGATCTACTTTGCCAGTGAATATCAAAAGAAAGTACATACATTGTTAGGTTTTACAAAACCTATCCAATAAATAGGTGAAATTGTGATCGAAACTATGATTTGTAGGGAAGAAGCATACAGTTAATTGAAGCATAAAATAACTAATAAAGTTCATTATCTTCATAACTATTTTGGGATTATTTCTGTATTGGAATATTGGAAGAATGAATAATTCTGTGCGTTATATTACTCCGACGCAGAAACAGTTCAGTGCTCTTCGCGATTTCCGCGCCAAACTTTGTTCTAGGAGGAAACAATGCATTCGATCAAAGCAGATTATTTGAAACAAATGAAAGTGAGTTTATATATCTTATGCATCAATTACATATCTTTTTCAGATATGAAATAAAACACCAGAGATGGAGATTTTAAAAGGTAAAAGAAATAATACTTCGTACGTATAATAATTAATCGAATGTCTGAACTCACAAGAATCGAAAAAACAATATCACCTTGGGAACGATTTCATTTGTTTCAAATAATCTGCCTTGACCGAATGCATTGTGTCCTTCTAGAGCATAGTTTCGCGCGGAAATCGCGAAGAGCACTGAAGTGTTTCCGCGTCGGAGTAATATAACGCACAGAATTATTCATACTTTCAATATTCTATCAATAAGTGGATTTGTACCCAGCTGCATAGAAAATGGAAATTTTTAATGGGAGAAGAAAAAATACTTATTCATATGTTTATGAAGGATATTCTTATAATAAAGATTTCAAGAATCCGAAGACCTACCGTTGTCCTAGTCGTCAAACTAACAAATGTAGAGGAACATTAATTAATTCAACAAGATGATCACTATTTTGTGCAAAAACCACACACTCATCCTAACGAACCGCGCTGTGCAGAAGTATTGAAATTAAAATCAGCCATGCTGGAGGAATGTAGTAAAACTCCTTCAGTAAATAATAAAAACATTTTTGATAACATTTGTCGTACAAATTCTGCTGCAGCATCATATATTTCATACAATAGTGTGAAATCAATAATGTCAAGAGAAAAGACAAAATCATGACCAGGTTTGCCAAAAACTGTGAAGAGTACGCACGAAATATTAAAAATTATGCTATCCTGAAAGAAATTTACATGGGATGTGCAATCTCGGATGATAACAAATGCGCACTAATTTTCTCTAACACTATATTGCTAACTGCATCAGAAAATAGCAAAGAAATATATATGGATGGTACTTTTTCCGTAAGTATTTAAGATAAACCATAAATATGATTAATACCTTTCAACAGAAGAATGTCCCTATGTTTTGATCATTTTTTATCTCTTATTAGGTCGTATCACGATCGCCTCTTTTTCATCAGCTCTACAGTGTACACATACGTTACAATGACACGGTATACCACTGTCAATAATTTCTGTTAGGCTTATCTCACATAGTCAGATTAAAAAAGAAGTTAATTTACGGGGAATCGCTACCATTTTTGTTTTATGTGAATGTCGTACCAAGAGAATGTACGAAGCAATATGGAGAAAAATAGTTTCTCTTGTTCCACGATTACAAGACAACTTAGAAACCGTCATGTGTGATTACGAGAGAGCTGCTATGGAAAGTGTACGAGCACAATTCCCCAGGGTTAGGATACATGGATGCTGGTTTCATTTCACTCAGGTAGAATATAATTGATTGGCATTATTTGTCTGTTTTTTGCAATACTTACCTCATGAACGTGCTGGATAGAGAATGGAATAATCCTTTTTTATTATTCAGGCTGTGTTAAGGAAGTGGAAGGAGTTGGGGTTGCATAGTTGCATTACATATCAGTGTGGATAATACAACCAATGGTATGTTTAAGCTTTCCTGACATTATCAGACAATGTTCAAGTTTTTAGACACTATTTTATTAATTAAAATCGTTTTGCAGATACTGACATTTGTATAAATGGCAATCAAATCGGCGACAAGAGTTTAATAGAAGGTAAATTTTTTACTTATTCATATCTTTACTTTACATTTTATAGTAGTATAAAATGAATCTCATTTTGGTGTATTCTGTTTCTATGATATTAAATAACAGAAGCATTGGGAAAAAGGATTTGCAGCTGCAAGTCAGGCATCTCTAATATAGTACTACCTTGCGGTCACACTTATTTCTGCAAGTAGAAATAATGAATTTGTATTTTAATGTCACTACGGGGGAGTGCAAAACGTATACGCAATAACTACAGATGAAGAGAGTACGTAATAACTAGTTATTAATTTCAGAATATTAATATTTTGTTTATTAATTCAGCTTGAACGATGTTATGGAATACAATTTAATTTTAACGACACTTATATTTTCATTTTATGTAGATAAGGATTGCCAAGAACCTATTTCGTGTAAAGAAATTCTCAGTGGAAATATGAGCCCAGAAGTTGCTTTGAAAAAAATGTGTATCCAAACACTACGGCGTGAATCTTTACCGAAGACAACTTCCAAATATGAATTATAATAATTCCACAATAATGCTCCTGTACACTTGTGCACTTGCTCAACGTGAAGTGCAATAAATCTTGGGATTCTTTGTATTTAATACTTCTACTCCATTATATCTTTGTTGCAATATCTCCCTCCATTTCTGATCAACCGCTGAAAATAAGGAAAAGGAATGGCATATAGTAACATAAATATTCAACAACTGTAATATGAAATTCAATTCTGTTTTACCTTAATCATGTTTTCTGATATATCGTGCAAGGAAGTAACTGCATTTCTGTTTCGAGAACATATTTCTGTTATTTTTCCTAGTATTTTATTGGAAACTCTAAGTTCACTCTAACATACTTGACTGCAGTTTTGTTTGATCATGCGATGCGCTGTTCAAGCAAATAACACTGTACAACAAATTGAGACTTATGGAAAATTTCCCAATATCCATTGGGTTACACCTATAGACTTTCTCGCCCTGAAAACGAATCCGGCAGCAGAAATGTTCTGTAACCCTCGGTTTTTGAGAAATTTGAGTTTCTCAAAAATCGGATCATTTTCGCAAAATTGAAGTATTACGTGAAAACTAGAAATGCTAGAGAGTTAAGGTTAGTCTTAAAAGATAGAGGAAAGTTTGCTGAATATGCTAGTGTATCCATTTATTAAGATCTGTCGTTTTAAACGGTTGTAAATAGCCGTCGAAGTTCAAAAAAGGGCCGATGTACGAATTTTATACGCGATACTTATGCATTTTTACAAAAAACTACTTATCTTGCAGAAATTTGCTACACAGCATCGGATTCTGCAGACATTTCTGAAGAAGAATCCATTCAGAAATAATGTCAGAGCGGTTTTCCATTCGGGCAGGACGAGAAAATATCCGTCGGCAACGTGCGCACGGTATTTTGCCGCCGAGCAGCCATTGTTCGCCTGGCTCGACTCGGCAGTGCCGTAGCTACGCGTTATCTACGCCGACAGTACCCTATGCAATAGGCACCTACTTTAAATGTGTTTAACGATCAATTTTTTGTATACATTCTTGAAAAATGAAGGAATTTCACTACCATGGATCCAATAAATATTTTTGCAAAGAATCAGAAAGTATTCTCAGGAACTATCTGTTAAAAGTATTTAACTATAAATTTCTAAAAAGATATACATAAACAATGATCAAGTACGATTTGCATTGATTTCAATTATTGTTTAATAAATTCCAACTATTCCTATACTTGGATAAATGTCCAAAAGTCTCGTAAAATCATAATAATAAAACTCATTTCAGTTGATAAGCAAATGTTCTTGTGTTTTAATTGATTCATATTAAAAAATTATACATATTCGTATACTACACATCGAAATTGTTCTGAAAATAAAATTGTAACAATTCATTATAATTCCGGAATTGGCATCTAACAAGTCCTTGTCGAATGTATGAAAAAAATTAATCATTAAACACATTTAAAGTAGATGCCTATTGCATAGGGTACTGTCGGCGTAGATAACGCGTAGCTACGGCACTGCCGAGTCGAGCCAGGCGAACAATGGCTGCTCGGCGGCAAAATACCGTGCGCACGTTGCCGACGGATATTTTCTCGTCCTGCCCGAATGGAAAACCGCTCTGACATTATTTCTGAATGGATTCTTCTTCAGAAATGTCTGCAGAATCCGATGCTGTGTAGCAAATTTCTGCTAGATAAGTAGTTTTTTGTAAAAATGCATAAGTATCGCGTATAAAATTCGTACATCGGCCCTTTTTTGAACTTTAACGGCTATTAACAACCGTTTAAAACGACAGATCTTAATAAATGGATACACTAGCATATTCAGCAAACTTTCCTCCATCTTTTAAGACTAACCTGAACTCTCTAGCATTTCTAGTTTTCACGTAATACTTCATTTTTGCGAAAATGAGCCGATTTTTGAAAAATTCAAATTTCTCAAAGCTGAGGGTTACAGAACATTTCTGCTGCCGGATTCGTTTTTAGGGCGAGAAAGCCTATAAGGATCACCCAGTGGATATTGCGAAAAAAAAATGGTGTTGTACAGTGTAATTACATAGAAATAAGATTAATTCAAGGAATTTAGATGCAGATCTACTTTGCCAGTGAATATCAAAAGAAAGTACATACATTGTTAGGTTTTACAAAACCTATCCAATAAATAGGTGAAATTGTGATCGAAACTATGATTTGTAGGGAAGAAGCATACAGTTAATTGAAGCATAAAATAACTAATAAAGTTCATTATCTTCATAACTATTTTGGGATTATTTCTGTATTGGAATATTGGAAGAATGAATAATTCTGTGCGTTATATTACTTCGACGCAGAAACAGTTCAGTGCTCTTCGCGATTTCCGCGCCAAACTTTGTTCTAGGAGGAAACAATGCATTCGATCAAAGCAGATTATTTGAAACAAATGAAAGTGAGTTTATATATCTTATGCATCAATTACATATCTTTTTCAGATATGAAATAAAACACCAGAGATGGAGATTTTAAAAGGTAAAAGAAATAATACTTCGTACGTATAATAATTAATCGAATGTCTGAACTCACAAGAATCGAAAAAACAATATCACCTTGGGAACGATTTCATTTGTTTCAAATAATCTGCCTTGACCGAATGCATTGTGTCCTTCTAGAGCATAGTTTCGCGCGGAAATCGCGAAGAGCACTGAAGTGTTTCCGCGTCGGAGTAATATAACGCACAGAATTATTCATACTTTCAATATTCTATCAATAAGTGGATTTGTACCCAGCTGCATAGAAAATGGAAATTTTTAATGGGAGAAGAAAAAATACTTATTCATATGTTTATGAAGGATATTCTTATAATAAAGATTTCAAGAATCCGAAGACCTACCGTTGTCCTAGTCGTCAAACTAACAAATGTAGAGGAACATTAATTAATTCAACAAGATGATCACTATTTTGTGCAAAAACCACACACTCATCCTAACGAACCGCGCTGTGCAGAAGTATTGAAATTAAAATCAGCCATGCTGGAGGAATGTAGTAAAACTCCTTCAGTAAATAATAAAAACATTTTTGATAACATTTGTCGTACAAATTCTGCTGCAGCATCATATATTTCATACAATAGTGTGAAATCAATAATGTCAAGAGAAAAGACAAAATCATGACCAGGTTTGCCAAAAACTGTGAAGAGTACGCACGAAATATTAAAAATTATGCTATCCTGAAAGAAATTTACATGGGATGTGCAATCTCGGATGATAACAAATGCGCACTAATTTTCTCTAACACTATATTGCTAACTGCATCAGAAAATAGCAAAGAAATATATATGGATGGTACTTTTTCCGTAAGTATTTAAGATAAACCATAAATATGATTAATACCTTTCAACAGAAGAATGTCCCTATGTTTTGATCATTTTTTATCTCTTATTAGGTCGTATCACGATCGCCTCTTTTTCATCAGCTCTACAGTGTACACATACGTTACAATGACACGGTATACCACTGTCAATAATTTCTGTTAGGCTTATCTCACATAGTCAGATTAAAAAAGAAGTTAATTTACGGGGAATCGCTACCATTTTTGTTTTATGTGAATGTCGTACCAAGAGAATGTACGAAGCAATATGGAGAAAAATAGTTTCTCTTGTTCCACGATTACAAGACAACTTAGAAACCGTCATGTGTGATTACGAGAGAGCTGCTATGGAAAGTGTACGAGCACAATTCCCCAGGGTTAGGATACATGGATGCTGGTTTCATTTCACTCAGGTAGAATATAATTGATTGGCATTATTTGTCTGTTTTTTGCAATACTTACCTCATGAACGTGCTGGATAGAGAATGGAATAATCCTTTTTTATTATTCAGGCTGTGTTAAGGAAGTGGAAGGAGTTGGGGTTGCATAGTTGCATTACATATCAGTGTGGATAATACGACCAATGGTATGTTTAAGCTTTCCTGACATTATCAGACAATGTTCAAGTTTTTAGACACTATTTTATTAATTAAAATCGTTTTGCAGATACTGACATTTGTATAAATGGCAATCAAATCGGCGACAAGAGTTTAATAGAAGGTAAATTTTTTACTTATTCATATCTTTACTTTACATTTTATAGTAGTATAAAATGAATCTCATTTTGGTGTATTCTGTTTCTATGATATTAAATAACAGAAGCATTGGGAAAAAGGATTTGCAGCTGCAAGTCAGGCATCTCTAATATAGTACTACCTTGCGGTCACACTTATTTCTGCAAGTAGAAATAATGAATTTGTATTTTAATGTCACTACGGGGGAGTGCAAAACGTATACGCAATAACTACAGATGAAGAGAGTACGTAATAACTAGTTATTAATTTCAGAATATTAATATTTTGTTTATTAATTCAGCTTGAACGATGTTATGGAATACAATTTAATTTTAACGACACTTATATTTTCATTTTATGTAGATAAGGATTGCCAAGAACCTATTTCGTGTAAAGAAATTCTCAGTGGAAATATGAGCCCAGAAGTTGCTTTGAAAAAAATGTGTATCCAAACACTACGGCGTGAATCTTTACCGAAGACAACTTCCAAATATGAATTATAATAATTCCACAATAATGCTCCTGTACACTTGTGCACTTGCTCAACGTGAAGTGCAATAAATCTTGGGATTCTTTGTATTTAATACTTCTACTCCATTATATCTTTGTTGCAATATCTCCCTCCATTTCTGATCAACCGCTGAAAATAAGGAAAAGGAATGGCATATAGTAACATAAATATTCAACAACTGTAATATGAAATTCAATTCTGTTTTACCTTAATCATGTTTTCTGATATATCGTGCAAGGAAGTAACTGCATTTCTGTTTCGAGAACATATTTCTGTTATTTTTCCTAGTATTTTATTGGAAACTCTAAGTTCACTCTAACATACTTGACTGCAGTTTTGTTTGATCATGCGATGCGCTGTTCAAGCAAATAACACTGTACAACAAATTGAGACTTATGGAAAATTTCCCAATATCCATTGGGTTACACCTATAGACTTTCTCGCCCTGAAAACGAATCCGGCAGCAGAAATGTTCTGTAACCCTCGGTTTTTGAGAAATTTGAGTTTCTCAAAAATCGGATCATTTTCGCAAAATTGAAGTATTACGTGAAAACTAGAAATGCTAGAGAGTTAAGGTTAGTCTTAAAAGATAGAGGAAAGTTTGCTGAATATGCTAGTGTATCCATTTATTAAGATCTGTCGTTTTAAACGGTTGTAAATAGCCGTCGAAGTTCAAAAAAGGGCCGATGTACGAATTTTATACGCGATACTTATGCATTTTTACAAAAAACTACTTATCTTGCAGAAATTTGCTACACAGCATCGGATTCTGCAGACATTTCTGAAGAAGAATCCATTCAGAAATAATGTCAGAGCGGTTTTCCATTCGGGCAGGACGAGAAAATATCCGTCGGCAACGTGCGCACGGTATTTTGCCGCCGAGCAGCCATTGTTCGCCTGGCTCGACTCGGCAGTGCCGTAGCTACGCGTTATCTACGCCGACAGTACCCTATGCAATAGGCACCTACTTTAAATGTGTTTAACGATCAATTTTTTGTATACATTCTTGAAAAATGAAGGAATTTCACTACCATGGATCCAATAAATATTTTTGCAAAGAATCAGAAAGTATTCTCAGGAACTATCTGTTAAAAGTATTTAACTATAAATTTCTAAAAAGATATACATAAACAATGATCAAGTACGATTTGCATTGATTTCAATTATTGTTTAATAAATTCCAACTATTCCTATACTTGGATAAATGTCCAAAAGTCTCGTAAAATCATAATAATAAAACTCATTTCAGTTGATAAGCAAATGTTCTTGTGTTTTAATTGATTCATATTAAAAAATTATACATATTCGTATACTACACATCGAAATTGTTCTGAAAATAAAATTGTAACAATTCATTATAATTCCGGAATTGGCATCTAACAAGTCCTTGTCGAATGTATGAAAAAAATTAATCATTAAACACATTTAAAGTAGATGCCTATTGCATAGGGTACTGTCGGCGTAGATAACGCGTAGCTACGGCACTGCCGAGTCGAGCCAAGCGAACAATGGCTGCTCGGCGGCAAAATACCGTGCGCACGTTGCCGACGGATATTTTCTCGTCCTGCCCGAATGGAAAACCGCTCTGACATTATTTCTGAATGGATTCTTCTTCAGAAATGTCTGCAGAATCCGATGCTGTGTAGCAAATTTCTGCTAGATAAGTAGTTTTTTGTAAAAATGCATAAGTATCGCGTATAAAATTCGTACATCGGCCCTTTTTTGAACTTTAACGGCTATTAACAACCGTTTAAAACGACAGATCTTAATAAATGGATACACTAGCATATTCAGCAAACTTTCCTCCATCTTTTAAGACTAACCTGAACTCTCTAGCATTTCTAGTTTTCACGTAATACTTCATTTTTGCGAAAATGAGCCGATTTTTGAAAAATTCAAATTTCTCAAAGCTGAGGGTTACAGAACATTTCTGCTGCCGGATTCGTTTTTAGGGCGAGAAAGCCTATAAGGATCACCCAGTGGATATTGCGAAAAAAAAATGGTGTTGTACAGTGTAATTACATAGAAATAAGATTAATTCAAGGAATTTAGATGCAGATCTACTTTGCCAGTGAATATCAAAAGAAAGTACATACATTGTTAGGTTTTACAAAACCTATCCAATAAATAGGTGAAATTGTGATCGAAACTATGATTTGTAGGGAAGAAGCATACAGTTAATTGAAGCATAAAATAACTAATAAAGTTCATTATCTTCATAACTATTTTGGGATTATTTCTGTATTGGAATATTGGAAGAATGAATAATTCTGTGCGTTATATTACTTCGACGCAGAAACAGTTCAGTGCTCTTCGCGATTTCCGCGCCAAACTTTGTTCTAGGAGGAAACAATGCATTCGATCAAAGCAGATTATTTGAAACAAATGAAAGTGAGTTTATATATCTTATGCATCAATTACATATCTTTTTCAGATATGAAATAAAACACCAGAGATGGAGATTTTAAAAGGTAAAAGAAATAATACTTCGTACGTATAATAATTAATCGAATGTCTGAACTCACAAGAATCGAAAAAACAATATCACCTTGGGAACGATTTCATTTGTTTCAAATAATCTGCCTTGACCGAATGCATTGTGTCCTTCTAGAGCATAGTTTCGCGCGGAAATCGCGAAGAGCACTGAAGTGTTTCCGCGTCGGAGTAATATAACGCACAGAATTATTCATACTTTCAATATTCTATCAATAAGTGGATTTGTACCCAGCTGCATAGAAAATGGAAATTTTTAATGGGAGAAGAAAAAATACTTATTCATATGTTTATGAAGGATATTCTTATAATAAAGATTTCAAGAATCCGAAGACCTACCGTTGTCCTAGTCGTCAAACTAACAAATGTAGAGGAACATTAATTAATTCAACAAGATGATCACTATTTTGTGCAAAAACCACACACTCATCCTAACGAACCGCGCTGTGCAGAAGTATTGAAATTAAAATCAGCCATGCTGGAGGAATGTAGTAAAACTCCTTCAGTAAATAATAAAAACATTTTTGATAACATTTGTCGTACAAATTCTGCTGCAGCATCATATATTTCATACAATAGTGTGAAATCAATAATGTCAAGAGAAAAGACAAAATCATGACCAGGTTTGCCAAAAACTGTGAAGAGTACGCACGAAATATTAAAAATTATGCTATCCTGAAAGAAATTTACATGGGATGTGCAATCTCGGATGATAACAAATGCGCACTAATTTTCTCTAACACTATATTGCTAACTGCATCAGAAAATAGCAAAGAAATATATATGGATGGTACTTTTTCCGTAAGTATTTAAGATAAACCATAAATATGATTAATACCTTTCAACAGAAGAATGTCCCTATGTTTTGATCATTTTTTATCTCTTATTAGGTCGTATCACGATCGCCTCTTTTTCATCAGCTCTACAGTGTACACATACGTTACAATGACACGGTATACCACTGTCAATAATTTCTGTTAGGCTTATCTCACATAGTCAGATTAAAAAAGAAGTTAATTTACGGGGAATCGCTACCATTTTTGTTTTATGTGAATGTCGTACCAAGAGAATGTACGAAGCAATATGGAGAAAAATAGTTTCTCTTGTTCCACGATTACAAGACAACTTAGAAACCGTCATGTGTGATTACGAGAGAGCTGCTATGGAAAGTGTACGAGCACAATTCCCCAGGGTTAGGATACATGGATGCTGGTTTCATTTCACTCAGGTAGAATATAATTGATTGGCATTATTTGTCTGTTTTTTGCAATACTTACCTCATGAACGTGCTGGATAGAGAATGGAATAATCCTTTTTTATTATTCAGGCTGTGTTAAGGAAGTGGAAGGAGTTGGGGTTGCATAGTTGCATTACATATCAGTGTGGATAATACGACCAATGGTATGTTTAAGCTTTCCTGACATTATCAGACAATGTTCAAGTTTTTAGACACTATTTTATTAATTAAAATCGTTTTGCAGATACTGACATTTGTATAAATGGCAATCAAATCGGCGACAAGAGTTTAATAGAAGGTAAATTTTTTACTTATTCATATCTTTACTTTACATTTTATAGTAGTATAAAATGAATCTCATTTTGGTGTATTCTGTTTCTATGATATTAAATAACAGAAGCATTGGGAAAAAGGATTTGCAGCTGCAAGTCAGGCATCTCTAATATAGTACTACCTTGCGGTCACACTTATTTCTGCAAGTAGAAATAATGAATTTGTATTTTAATGTCACTACGGGGGAGTGCAAAACGTATACGCAATAACTACAGATGAAGAGAGTACGTAATAACTAGTTATTAATTTCAGAATATTAATATTTTGTTTATTAATTCAGCTTGAACGATGTTATGGAATACAATTTAATTTTAACGACACTTATATTTTCATTTTATGTAGATAAGGATTGCCAAGAACCTATTTCGTGTAAAGAAATTCTCAGTGGAAATATGAGCCCAGAAGTTGCTTTGAAAAAAATGTGTATCCAAACACTACGGCGTGAATCTTTACCGAAGACAACTTCCAAATATGAATTATAATAATTCCACAATAATGCTCCTGTACACTTGTGCACTTGCTCAACGTGAAGTGCAATAAATCTTGGGATTCTTTGTATTTAATACTTCTACTCCATTATATCTTTGTTGCAATATCTCCCTCCATTTCTGATCAACCGCTGAAAATAAGGAAAAGGAATGGCATATAGTAACATAAATATTCAACAACTGTAATATGAAATTCAATTCTGTTTTACCTTAATCATGTTTTCTGATATATCGTGCAAGGAAGTAACTGCATTTCTGTTTCGAGAACATATTTCTGTTATTTTTCCTAGTATTTTATTGGAAACTCTAAGTTCACTCTAACATACTTGACTGCAGTTTTGTTTGATCATGCGATGCGCTGTTCAAGCAAATAACACTGTACAACAAATTGAGACTTATGGAAAATTTCCCAATATCCATTGGGTTACACCTATAGACTTTCTCGCCCTGAAAACGAATCCGGCAGCAGAAATGTTCTGTAACCCTCGGTTTTTGAGAAATTTGAGTTTCTCAAAAATCGGATCATTTTCGCAAAATTGAAGTATTACGTGAAAACTAGAAATGCTAGAGAGTTAAGGTTAGTCTTAAAAGATAGAGGAAAGTTTGCTGAATATGCTAGTGTATCCATTTATTAAGATCTGTCGTTTTAAACGGTTGTAAATAGCCGTCGAAGTTCAAAAAAGGGCCGATGTACGAATTTTATACGCGATACTTATGCATTTTTACAAAAAACTACTTATCTTGCAGAAATTTGCTACACAGCATCGGATTCTGCAGACATTTCTGAAGAAGAATCCATTCAGAAATAATGTCAGAGCGGTTTTCCATTCGGGCAGGACGAGAAAATATCCGTCGGCAACGTGCGCACGGTATTTTGCCGCCGAGCAGCCATTGTTCGCCTGGCTCGACTCGGCAGTGCCGTAGCTACGCGTTATCTACGCCGACAGTACCCTATGCAATAGGCACCTACTTTAAATGTGTTTAACGATCAATTTTTTGTATACATTCTTGAAAAATGAAGGAATTTCACTACCATGGATCCAATAAATATTTTTGCAAAGAATCAGAAAGTATTCTCAGGAACTATCTGTTAAAAGTATTTAACTATAAATTTCTAAAAAGATATACATAAACAATGATCAAGTACGATTTGCATTGATTTCAATTATTGTTTAATAAATTCCAACTATTCCTATACTTGGATAAATGTCCAAAAGTCTCGTAAAATCATAATAATAAAACTCATTTCAGTTGATAAGCAAATGTTCTTGTGTTTTAATTGATTCATATTAAAAAATTATACATATTCGTATACTACACATCGAAATTGTTCTGAAAATAAAATTGTAACAATTCATTATAATTCCGGAATTGGCATCTAACAAGTCCTTGTCGAATGTATGAAAAAAATTAATCATTAAACACATTTAAAGTAGATGCCTATTGCATAGGGTACTATCGGCGTAGATAACGCGTAGCTACGGCACTGCCGAGTCGAGCCAGGCGAACAATGGCTGCTCGGCGGCAAAATACCGTGCGCACGTTGCCGACGGATATTTTCTCGTCCTGCCCGAATGGAAAACCGCTCTGACATTATTTCTGAATGGATTCTTCTTCAGAAATGTCTGCAGAATCCGATGCTGTGTAGCAAATTTCTGCTAGATAAGTAGTTTTTTGTAAAAATGCATAAGTATCGCGTATAAAATTCGTACATCGGCCCTTTTTTGAACTTTAACGGCTATTAACAACCGTTTAAAACGACAGATCTTAATAAATGGATACACTAGCATATTCAGCAAACTTTCCTCCATCTTTTAAGACTAACCTGAACTCTCTAGCATTTCTAGTTTTCACGTAATACTTCATTTTTGCGAAAATGAGCCGATTTTTGAAAAATTCAAATTTCTCAAAGCTGAGGGTTACAGAACATTTCTGCTGCTGGATTCGTTTTTAGGGCGAGAAAGCCTATAAGGATCACCCAGTGGATATTGCGAAAAAAAAATGGTGTTGTACAGTGTAATTACATAGAAATAAGATTAATTCAAGGAATTTAGATGCAGATCTACTTTGCCAGTGAATATCAAAAGAAAGTACATACATTGTTAGGTTTTACAAAACCTATCCAATAAATAGGTGAAATTGTGATCGAAACTATGATTTGTAGGGAAGAAGCATACAGTTAATTGAAGCATAAAATAACTAATAAAGTTCATTATCTTCATAACTATTTTGGGATTATTTCTGTATTGGAATATTGGAAGAATGAATAATTCTGTGCGTTATATTACTTCGACGCAGAAACAGTTCAGTGCTCTTCGCGATTTCCGCGCCAAACTTTGTTCTAGGAGGAAACAATGCATTCGATCAAAGCAGATTATTTGAAACAAATGAAAGTGAGTTTATATATCTTATGCATCAATTACATATCTTTTTCAGATATGAAATAAAACACCAGAGATGGAGATTTTAAAAGGTAAAAGAAATAATACTTCGTACGTATAATAATTAATCGAATGTCTGAACTCACAAGAATCGAAAAAACAATATCACCTTGGGAACGATTTCATTTGTTTCAAATAATCTGCCTTGACCGAATGCATTGTGTCCTTCTAGAGCATAGTTTCGCGCGGAAATCGCGAAGAGCACTGAAGTGTTTCCGCGTCGGAGTAATATAACGCACAGAATTATTCATACTTTCAATATTCTATCAATAAGTGGATTTGTACCCAGCTGCATAGAAAATGGAAATTTTTAATGGGAGAAGAAAAAATACTTATTCATATGTTTATGAAGGATATTCTTATAATAAAGATTTCAAGAATCCGAAGACCTACCGTTGTCCTAGTCGTCAAACTAACAAATGTAGAGGAACATTAATTAATTCAACAAGATGATCACTATTTTGTGCAAAAACCACACACTCATCCTAACGAACCGCGCTGTGCAGAAGTATTGAAATTAAAATCAGCCATGCTGGAGGAATGTAGTAAAACTCCTTCAGTAAATAATAAAAACATTTTTGATAACATTTGTCGTACAAATTCTGCTGCAGCATCATATATTTCATACAATAGTGTGAAATCAATAATGTCAAGAGAAAAGACAAAATCATGACCAGGTTTGCCAAAAACTGTGAAGAGTACGCACGAAATATTAAAAATTATGCTATCCTGAAAGAAATTTACATGGGATGTGCAATCTCGGATGATAACAAATGCGCACTAATTTTCTCTAACACTATATTGCTAACTGCATCAGAAAATAGCAAAGAAATATATATGGATGGTACTTTTTCCGTAAGTATTTAAGATAAACCATAAATATGATTAATACCTTTCAACAGAAGAATGTCCCTATGTTTTGATCATTTTTTATCTCTTATTAGGTCGTATCACGATCGCCTCTTTTTCATCAGCTCTACAGTGTACACATACGTTACAATGACACGGTATACCACTGTCAATAATTTCTGTTAGGCTTATCTCACATAGTCAGATTAAAAAAGAAGTTAATTTACGGGGAATCGCTACCATTTTTGTTTTATGTGAATGTCGTACCAAGAGAATGTACGAAGCAATATGGAGAAAAATAGTTTCTCTTGTTCCACGATTACAAGACAACTTAGAAACCGTCATGTGTGATTACGAGAGAGCTGCTATGGAAAGTGTACGAGCACAATTCCCCAGGGTTAGGATACATGGATGCTGGTTTCATTTCACTCAGGTAGAATATAATTGATTGGCATTATTTGTCTGTTTTTTGCAATACTTACCTCATGAACGTGCTGGATAGAGAATGGAATAATCCTTTTTTATTATTCAGGCTGTGTTAAGGAAGTGGAAGGAGTTGGGGTTGCATAGTTGCATTACATATCAGTGTGGATAATACGACCAATGGTATGTTTAAGCTTTCCTGACATTATCAGACAATGTTCAAGTTTTTAGACACTATTTTATTAATTAAAATCGTTTTGCAGATACTGACATTTGTATAAATGGCAATCAAATCGGCGACAAGAGTTTAATAGAAGGTAAATTTTTTACTTATTCATATCTTTACTTTACATTTTATAGTAGTATAAAATGAATCTCATTTTGGTGTATTCTGTTTCTATGATATTAAATAACAGAAGCATTGGGAAAAAGGATTTGCAGCTGCAAGTCAGGCATCTCTAATATAGTACTACCTTGCGGTCACACTTATTTCTGCAAGTAGAAATAATGAATTTGTATTTTAATGTCACTACGGGGGAGTGCAAAACGTATACGCAATAACTACAGATGAAGAGAGTACGTAATAACTAGTTATTAATTTCAGAATATTAATATTTTGTTTATTAATTCAGCTTGAACGATGTTATGGAATACAATTTAATTTTAACGACACTTATATTTTCATTTTATGTAGATAAGGATTGCCAAGAACCTATTTCGTGTAAAGAAATTCTCAGTGGAAATATGAGCCCAGAAGTTGCTTTGAAAAAAATATGTATCCAAACACTACGGCGTGAATCTTTACCGAAGACAACTTCCAAATATGAATTATAATAATTCCACAATAATGCTCCTGTACACTTGTGCACTTGCTCAACGTGAAGTGCAATAAATCTTGGGATTCTTTGTATTTAATACTTCTACTCCATTATATCTTTGTTGCAATATCTCCCTCCATTTCTGATCAACCGCTGAAAATAAGGAAAAGGAATGGCATATAGTAACATAAATATTCAACAACTGTAATATGAAATTCAATTCTGTTTTACCTTAATCATGTTTTCTGATATATCGTGCAAGGAAGTAACTGCATTTCTGTTTCGAGAACATATTTCTGTTATTTTTCCTAGTATTTTATTGGAAACTCTAAGTTCACTCTAACATACTTGACTGCAGTTTTGTTTGATCATGCGATGCGCTGTTCAAGCAAATAACACTGTACAACAAATTGAGACTTATGGAAAATTTCCCAATATCCATTGGGTTACACCTATAGACTTTCTCGCCCTGAAAACGAATCCGGCAGCAGAAATGTTCTGTAACCCTCGGTTTTTGAGAAATTTGAGTTTCTCAAAAATCGGATCATTTTCGCAAAATTGAAGTATTACGTGAAAACTAGAAATGCTAGAGAGTTAAGGTTAGTCTTAAAAGATAGAGGAAAGTTTGCTGAATATGCTAGTGTATCCATTTATTAAGATCTGTCGTTTTAAACGGTTGTAAATAGCCGTCGAAGTTCAAAAAAGGGCCGATGTACGAATTTTATACGCGATACTTATGCATTTTTACAAAAAACTACTTATCTTGCAGAAATTTGCTACACAGCATCGGATTCTGCAGACATTTCTGAAGAAGAATCCATTCAGAAATAATGTCAGAGCGGTTTTCCATTCGGGCAGGACGAGAAAATATCCGTCGGCAACGTGCGCACGGTATTTTGCCGCCGAGCAGCCATTGTTCGCCTGGCTCGACTCGGCAGTGCCGTAGCTACGCGTTATCTACGCCGACAGTACCCTATGCAATAGGCACCTACTTTAAATGTGTTTAACGATCAATTTTTTGTATACATTCTTGAAAAATGAAGGAATTTCACTACCATGGATCCAATAAATATTTTTGCAAAGAATCAGAAAGTATTCTCAGGAACTATCTGTTAAAAGTATTTAACTATAAATTTCTAAAAAGATATACATAAACAATGATCAAGTACGATTTGCATTGATTTCAATTATTGTTTAATAAATTCCAACTATTCCTATACTTGGATAAATGTCCAAAAGTCTCGTAAAATCATAATAATAAAACTCATTTCAGTTGATAAGCAAATGTTCTTGTGTTTTAATTGATTCATATTAAAAAATTATACATATTCGTATACTACACATCGAAATTGTTCTGAAAATAAAATTGTAACAATTCATTATAATTCCGGAATTGGCATCTAACAAGTCCTTGTCGAATGTATGAAAAAAATTAATCATTAAACACATTTAAAGTAGATGCCTATTGCATAGGGTACTGTCGGCGTAGATAACGCGTAGCTACGGCACTGCCGAGTCGAGCCAGGCGAACAATGGCTGCTCGGCGGCAAAATACCGTGCGCACGTTGCCGACGGATATTTTCTCGTCCTGCCCGAATGGAAAACCGCTCTGACATTATTTCTGAATGGATTCTTCTTCAGAAATGTCTGCAGAATCCGATGCTGTGTAGCAAATTTCTGCTAGATAAGTAGTTTTTTGTAAAAATGCATAAGTATCGCGTATAAAATTCGTACATCGGCCCTTTTTTGAACTTTAACGGCTATTAACAACCGTTTAAAACGACAGATCTTAATAAATGGATACACTAGCATATTCAGCAAACTTTCCTCCATCTTTTAAGACTAACCTGAACTCTCTAGCATTTCTAGTTTTCACGTAATACTTCATTTTTGCGAAAATGAGCCGATTTTTGAAAAATTCAAATTTCTCAAAGCTGAGGGTTACAGAACATTTCTGCTGCCGGATTCGTTTTTAGGGCGAGAAAGCCTATAAGGATCACCCAGTGGATATTGCGAAAAAAAAATGGTGTTGTACAGTGTAATTACATAGAAATAAGATTAATTCAAGGAATTTAGATGCAGATCTACTTTGCCAGTGAATATCAAAAGAAAGTACATACATTGTTAGGTTTTACAAAACCTATCCAATAAATAGGTGAAATTGTGATCGAAACTATGATTTGTAGGGAAGAAGCATACAGTTAATTGAAGCATAAAATAACTAATAAAGTTCATTATCTTCATAACTATTTTGGGATTATTTCTGTATTGGAATATTGGAAGAATGAATAATTCTGTGCGTTATATTACTTCGACGCAGAAACAGTTCAGTGCTCTTCGCGATTTCCGCGCCAAACTTTGTTCTAGGAGGAAACAATGCATTCGATCAAAGCAGATTATTTGAAACAAATGAAAGTGAGTTTATATATCTTATGCATCAATTACATATCTTTTTCAGATATGAAATAAAACACCAGAGATGGAGATTTTAAAAGGTAAAAGAAATAATACTTCGTACGTATAATAATTAATCGAATGTCTGAACTCACAAGAATCGAAAAAACAATATCACCTTGGGAACGATTTCATTTGTTTCAAATAATCTGCCTTGACCGAATGCATTGTGTCCTTCTAGAGCATAGTTTCGCGCGGAAATCGCGAAGAGCACTGAAGTGTTTCCGCGTCGGAGTAATATAACGCACAGAATTATTCATACTTTCAATATTCTATCAATAAGTGGATTTGTACCCAGCTGCATAGAAAATGGAAATTTTTAATGGGAGAAGAAAAAATACTTATTCATATGTTTATGAAGGATATTCTTATAATAAAGATTTCAAGAATCCGAAGACCTACCGTTGTCCTAGTCGTCAAACTAACAAATGTAGAGGAACATTAATTAATTCAACAAGATGATCACTATTTTGTGCAAAAACCACACACTCATCCTAACGAACCGCGCTGTGCAGAAGTATTGAAATTAAAATCAGCCATGCTGGAGGAATGTAGTAAAACTCCTTCAGTAAATAATAAAAACATTTTTGATAACATTTGTCGTACAAATTCTGCTGCAGCATCATATATTTCATACAATAGTGTGAAATCAATAATGTCAAGAGAAAAGACAAAATCATGACCAGGTTTGCCAAAAACTGTGAAGAGTACGCACGAAATATTAAAAATTATGCTATCCTGAAAGAAATTTACATGGGATGTGCAATCTCGGATGATAACAAATGCGCACTAATTTTCTCTAACACTATATTGCTAACTGCATCAGAAAATAGCAAAGAAATATATATGGATGGTACTTTTTCCGTAAGTATTTAAGATAAACCATAAATATGATTAATACCTTTCAACAGAAGAATGTCCCTATGTTTTGATCATTTTTTATCTCTTATTAGGTCGTATCACGATCGCCTCTTTTTCATCAGCTCTACAGTGTACACATACGTTACAATGACACGGTATACCACTGTCAATAATTTCTGTTAGGCTTATCTCACATAGTCAGATTAAAAAAGAAGTTAATTTACGGGGAATCGCTACCATTTTTGTTTTATGTGAATGTCGTACCAAGAGAATGTACGAAGCAATATGGAGAAAAATAGTTTCTCTTGTTCCACGATTACAAGACAACTTAGAAACCGTCATGTGTGATTACGAGAGAGCTGCTATGGAAAGTGTACGAGCACAATTCCCCAGGGTTAGGATACATGGATGCTGGTTTCATTTCACTCAGGTAGAATATAATTGATTGGCATTATTTGTCTGTTTTTTGCAATACTTACCTCATGAACGTGCTGGATAGAGAATGGAATAATCCTTTTTTATTATTCAGGCTGTGTTAAGGAAGTGGAAGGAGTTGGGGTTGCATAGTTGCATTACATATCAGTGTGGATAATACGACCAATGGTATGTTTAAGCTTTCCTGACATTATCAGACAATGTTCAAGTTTTTAGACACTATTTTATTAATTAAAATCGTTTTGCAGATACTGACATTTGTATAAATGGCAATCAAATCGGCGACAAGAGTTTAATAGAAGGTAAATTTTTTACTTATTCATATCTTTACTTTACATTTTATAGTAGTATAAAATGAATCTCATTTTGGTGTATTCTGTTTCTATGATATTAAATAACAGAAGCATTGGGAAAAAGGATTTGCAGCTGCAAGTCAGGCATCTCTAATATAGTACTACCTTGCGGTCACACTTATTTCTGCAAGTAGAAATAATGAATTTGTATTTTAATGTCACTACGGGGGAGTGCAAAACGTATACGCAATAACTACAGATGAAGAGAGTACGTAATAACTAGTTATTAATTTCAGAATATTAATATTTTGTTTATTAATTCAGCTTGAACGATGTTATGGAATACAATTTAATTTTAACGACACTTATATTTTCATTTTATGTAGATAAGGATTGCCAAGAACCTATTTCGTGTAAAGAAATTCTCAGTGGAAATATGAGCCCAGAAGTTGCTTTGAAAAAAATGTGTATCCAAACACTACGGCGTGAATCTTTACCGAAGACAACTTCCAAATATGAATTATAATAATTCCACAATAATGCTCCTGTACACTTGTGCACTTGCTCAACGTGAAGTGCAATAAATCTTGGGATTCTTTGTATTTAATACTTCTACTCCATTATATCTTTGTTGCAATATCTCCCTCCATTTCTGATCAACCGCTGAAAATAAGGAAAAGGAATGGCATATAGTAACATAAATATTCAACAACTGTAATATGAAATTCAATTCTGTTTTACCTTAATCATGTTTTCTGATATATCGTGCAAGGAAGTAACTGCATTTCTGTTTCGAGAACATATTTCTGTTATTTTTCCTAGTATTTTATTGGAAACTCTAAGTTCACTCTAACATACTTGACTGCAGTTTTGTTTGATCATGCGATGCGCTGTTCAAGCAAATAACACTGTACAACAAATTGAGACTTATGGAAAATTTCCCAATATCCATTGGGTTACACCTATAGACTTTCTCGCCCTGAAAACGAATCCGGCAGCAGAAATGTTCTGTAACCCTCGGTTTTTGAGAAATTTGAGTTTCTCAAAAATCGGATCATTTTCGCAAAATTGAAGTATTACGTGAAAACTAGAAATGCTAGAGAGTTAAGGTTAGTCTTAAAAGATAGAGGAAAGTTTGCTGAATATGCTAGTGTATCCATTTATTAAGATCTGTCGTTTTAAACGGTTGTAAATAGCCGTCGAAGTTCAAAAAAGGGCCGATGTACGAATTTTATACGCGATACTTATGCATTTTTACAAAAAACTACTTATCTTGCAGAAATTTGCTACACAGCATCGGATTCTGCAGACATTTCTGAAGAAGAATCCATTCAGAAATAATGTCAGAGCGGTTTTCCATTCGGGCAGGACGAGAAAATATCCGTCGGCAACGTGCGCACGGTATTTTGCCGCCGAGCAGCCATTGTTCGCCTGGCTCGACTCGGCAGTGCCGTAGCTACGCGTTATCTACGCCGACAGTACCCTATGCAATAGGCACCTACTTTAAATGTGTTTAACGATCAATTTTTTGTATACATTCTTGAAAAATGAAGGAATTTCACTACCATGGATCCAATAAATATTTTTGCAAAGAATCAGAAAGTATTCTCAGGAACTATCTGTTAAAAGTATTTAACTATAAATTTCTAAAAAGATATACATAAACAATGATCAAGTACGATTTGCATTGATTTCAATTATTGTTTAATAAATTCCAACTATTCCTATACTTGGATAAATGTCCAAAAGTCTCGTAAAATCATAATAATAAAACTCATTTCAGTTGATAAGCAAATGTTCTTGTGTTTTAATTGATTCATATTAAAAAATTATACATATTCGTATACTACACATCGAAATTGTTCTGAAAATAAAATTGTAACAATTCATTATAATTCCGGAATTGGCATCTAACAAGTCCTTGTCGAATGTATGAAAAATATTAATCATTAAACACATTTAAAGTAGATGCCTATTGCATAGGGTACTATCGGCGTAGATAACGCGTAGCTACGGCACTGCCGAGTCGAGCCAGGCGAACAATGGCTGCTCGGCGGCAAAATACCGTGCGCACGTTGCCGACGGATATTTTCTCGTCCTGCCCGAATGGAAAACCGCTCTGACATTATTTCTGAATGGATTCTTCTTCAGAAATGTCTGCAGAATCCGATGCTGTGTAGCAAATTTCTGCTAGATAAGTAGTTTTTTGTAAAAATGCATAAGTATCGCGTATAAAATTCGTACATCGGCCCTTTTTTGAACTTTAACGGCTATTAACAACCGTTTAAAACGACAGATCTTAATAAATGGATACACTAGCATATTCAGCAAACTTTCCTCCATCTTTTAAGACTAACCTGAACTCTCTAGCATTTCTAGTTTTCACGTAATACTTCATTTTTGCGAAAATGAGCCGATTTTTGAAAAATTCAAATTTCTCAAAGCTGAGGGTTACAGAACATTTCTGCTGCCGGATTCGTTTTTAGGGCGAGAAAGCCTATAAGGATCACCCAGTGGATATTGCGAAAAAAAAATGGTGTTGTACAGTGTAATTACATAGAAATAAGATTAATTCAAGGAATTTAGATGCAGATCTACTTTGCCAGTGAATATCAAAAGAAAGTACATACATTGTTAGGTTTTACAAAACCTATCCAATAAATAGGTGAAATTGTGATCGAAACTATGATTTGTAGGGAAGAAGCATACAGTTAATTGAAGCATAAAATAACTAATAAAGTTCATTATCTTCATAACTATTTTGGGATTATTTCTGTATTGGAATATTGGAAGAATGAATAATTCTGTGCGTTATATTACTTCGACGCAGAAACAGTTCAGTGCTCTTCGCGATTTCCGCGCCAAACTTTGTTCTAGGAGGAAACAATGCATTCGATCAAAGCAGATTATTTGAAACAAATGAAAGTGAGTTTATATATCTTATGCATCAATTACATATCTTTTTCAGATATGAAATAAAACACCAGAGATGGAGATTTTAAAAGGTAAAAGAAATAATACTTCGTACGTATAATAATTAATCGAATGTCTGAACTCACAAGAATCGAAAAAACAATATCACCTGGGGAACGATTTCATTTGTTTCAAATAATCTGCCTTGACCGAATGCATTGTGTCCTTCTAGAGCATAGTTTCGCGCGGAAATCGCGAAGAGCACTGAAGTGTTTCCGCGTCGGAGTAATATAACGCACAGAATTATTCATACTTTCAATATTCTATCAATAAGTGGATTTGTACCCAGCTGCATAGAAAATGGAAATTTTTAATGGGAGAAGAAAAAATACTTATTCATATGTTTATGAAGGATATTCTTATAATAAAGATTTCAAGAATCCGAAGACCTACCGTTGTCCTAGTCGTCAAACTAACAAATGTAGAGGAACATTAATTAATTCAACAAGATGATCACTATTTTGTGCAAAAACCACACACTCATCCTAACGAACCGCGCTGTGCAGAAGTATTGAAATTAAAATCAGCCATGCTGGAGGAATGTAGTAAAACTCCTTCAGTAAATAATAAAAACATTTTTGATAACATTTGTCGTACAAATTCTGCTGCAGCATCATATATTTCATACAATAGTGTGAAATCAATAATGTCAAGAGAAAAGACAAAATCATGACCAGGTTTGCCAAAAACTGTGAAGAGTACGCACGAAATATTAAAAATTATGCTATCCTGAAAGAAATTTACATGGGATGTGCAATCTCGGATGATAACAAATGCGCACTAATTTTCTCTAACACTATATTGCTAACTGCATCAGAAAATAGCAAAGAAATATATATGGATGGTACTTTTTCCGTAAGTATTTAAGATAAACCATAAATATGATTAATACCTTTCAACAGAAGAATGTCCCTATGTTTTGATCATTTTTTATCTCTTATTAGGTCGTATCACGATCGCCTCTTTTTCATCAGCTCTACAGTGTACACATACGTTACAATGACACGGTATACCACTGTCAATAATTTCTGTTAGGCTTATCTCACATAGTCAGATTAAAAAAGAAGTTAATTTACGGGGAATCGCTACCATTTTTGTTTTATGTGAATGTCGTACCAAGAGAATGTACGAAGCAATATGGAGAAAAATAGTTTCTCTTGTTCCACGATTACAAGACAACTTAGAAACCGTCATGTGTGATTACGAGAGAGCTGCTATGGAAAGTGTACGAGCACAATTCCCCAGGGTTAGGATACATGGATGCTGGTTTCATTTCACTCAGGTAGAATATAATTGATTGGCATTATTTGTCTGTTTTTTGCAATACTTACCTCATGAACGTGCTGGATAGAGAATGGAATAATCCTTTTTTATTATTCAGGCTGTGTTAAGGAAGTGGAAGGAGTTGGGGTTGCATAGTTGCATTACATATCAGTGTGGATAATACGACCAATGGTATGTTTAAGCTTTCCTGACATTATCAGACAATGTTCAAGTTTTTAGACACTATTTTATTAATTAAAATCGTTTTGCAGATACTGACATTTGTATAAATGGCAATCAAATCGGCGACAAGAGTTTAATAGAAGGTAAATTTTTTACTTATTCATATCTTTACTTTACATTTTATAGTAGTATAAAATGAATCTCATTTTGGTGTATTCTGTTTCTATGATATTAAATAACAGAAGCATTGGGAAAAAGGATTTGCAGCTGCAAGTCAGGCATCTCTAATATAGTACTACCTTGCGGTCACACTTATTTCTGCAAGTAGAAATAATGAATTTGTATTTTAATGTCACTACGGGGGAGTGCAAAACGTATACGCAATAACTACAGATGAAGAGAGTACGTAATAACTAGTTATTAATTTCAGAATATTAATATTTTGTTTATTAATTCAGCTTGAACGATGTTATGGAATACAATTTAATTTTAACGACACTTATATTTTCATTTTATGTAGATAAGGATTGCCAAGAACCTATTTCGTGTAAAGAAATTCTCAGTGGAAATATGAGCCCAGAAGTTGCTTTGAAAAAAATATGTATCCAAACACTACGGCGTGAATCTTTACCGAAGACAACTTCCAAATATGAATTATAATAATTCCACAATAATGCTCCTGTACACTTGTGCACTTGCTCAACGTGAAGTGCAATAAATCTTGGGATTCTTTGTATTTAATACTTCTACTCCATTATATCTTTGTTGCAATATCTCCCTCCATTTCTGATCAACCGCTGAAAATAAGGAAAAGGAATGGCATATAGTAACATAAATATTCAACAACTGTAATATGAAATTCAATTCTGTTTTACCTTAATCATGTTTTCTGATATATCGTGCAAGGAAGTAACTGCATTTCTGTTTCGAGAACATATTTCTGTTATTTTTCCTAGTATTTTATTGGAAACTCTAAGTTCACTCTAACATACTTGACTGCAGTTTTGTTTGATCATGCGATGCGCTGTTCAAGCAAATAACACTGTACAACAAATTGAGACTTATGGAAAATTTCCCAATATCCATTGGGTTACACCTATAGACTTTCTCGCCCTGAAAACGAATCCGGCAGCAGAAATGTTCTGTAACCCTCGGTTTTTGAGAAATTTGAGTTTCTCAAAAATCGGATCATTTTCGCAAAATTGAAGTATTACGTGAAAACTAGAAATGCTAGAGAGTTAAGGTTAGTCTTAAAAGATAGAGGAAAGTTTGCTGAATATGCTAGTGTATCCATTTATTAAGATCTGTCGTTTTAAACGGTTGTAAATAGCCGTCGAAGTTCAAAAAAGGGCCGATGTACGAATTTTATACGCGATACTTATGCATTTTTACAAAAAACTACTTATCTTGCAGAAATTTGCTACACAGCATCGGATTCTGCAGACATTTCTGAAGAAGAATCCATTCAGAAATAATGTCAGAGCGGTTTTCCATTCGGGCAGGACGAGAAAATATCCGTCGGCAACGTGCGCACGGTATTTTGCCGCCGAGCAGCCATTGTTCGCCTGGCTCGACTCGGCAGTGCCGTAGCTACGCGTTATCTACGCCGACAGTACCCTATGCAATAGGCACCTACTTTAAATGTGTTTAACGATCAATTTTTTGTATACATTCTTGAAAAATGAAGGAATTTCACTACCATGGATCCAATAAATATTTTTGCAAAGAATCAGAAAGTATTCTCAGGAACTATCTGTTAAAAGTATTTAACTATAAATTTCTAAAAAGATATACATAAACAATGATCAAGTACGATTTGCATTGATTTCAATTATTGTTTAATAAATTCCAACTATTCCTATACTTGGATAAATGTCCAAAAGTCTCGTAAAATCATAATAATAAAACTCATTTCAGTTGATAAGCAAATGTTCTTGTGTTTTAATTGATTCATATTAAAAAATTATACATATTCGTATACTACACATCGAAATTGTTCTGAAAATAAAATTGTAACAATTCATTATAATTCCGGAATTGGCATCTAACAAGTCCTTGTCGAATGTATGAAAAAAATTAATCATTAAACACATTTAAAGTAGATGCCTATTGCATAGGGTACTGTCGGCGTAGATAACGCGTAGCTACGGCACTGCCGAGTCGAGCCAGGCGAACAATGGCTGCTCGGCGGCAAAATACCGTGCGCACGTTGCCGACGGATATTTTCTCGTCCTGCCCGAATGGAAAACCGCTCTGACATTATTTCTGAATGGATTCTTCTTCAGAAATGTCTGCAGAATCCGATGCTGTGTAGCAAATTTCTGCTAGATAAGTAGTTTTTTGTAAAAATGCATAAGTATCGCGTATAAAATTCGTACATCGGCCCTTTTTTGAACTTTAACGGCTATTAACAACCGTTTAAAACGACAGATCTTAATAAATGGATACACTAGCATATTCAGCAAACTTTCCTCCATCTTTTAAGACTAACCTGAACTCTCTAGCATTTCTAGTTTTCACGTAATACTTCATTTTTGCGAAAATGAGCCGATTTTTGAAAAATTCAAATTTCTCAAAGCTGAGGGTTACAGAACATTTCTGCTGCCGGATTCGTTTTTAGGGCGAGAAAGCCTATAAGGATCACCCAGTGGATATTGCGAAAAAAAAATGGTGTTGTACAGTGTAATTACATAGAAATAAGATTAATTCAAGGAATTTAGATGCAGATCTACTTTGCCAGTGAATATCAAAAGAAAGTACATACATTGTTAGGTTTTACAAAACCTATCCAATAAATAGGTGAAATTGTGATCGAAACTATGATTTGTAGGGAAGAAGCATACAGTTAATTGAAGCATAAAATAACTAATAAAGTTCATTATCTTCATAACTATTTTGGGATTATTTCTGTATTGGAATATTGGAAGAATGAATAATTCTGTGCGTTATATTACTTCGACGCAGAAACAGTTCAGTGCTCTTCGCGATTTCCGCGCCAAACTTTGTTCTAGGAGGAAACAATGCATTCGATCAAAGCAGATTATTTGAAACAAATGAAAGTGAGTTTATATATCTTATGCATCAATTACATATCTTTTTCAGATATGAAATAAAACACCAGAGATGGAGATTTTAAAAGGTAAAAGAAATAATACTTCGTACGTATAATAATTAATCGAATGTCTGAACTCACAAGAATCGAAAAAACAATATCACCTTGGGAACGATTTCATTTGTTTCAAATAATCTGCCTTGACCGAATGCATTGTGTCCTTCTAGAGCATAGTTTCGCGCGGAAATCGCGAAGAGCACTGAAGTGTTTCCGCGTCGGAGTAATATAACGCACAGAATTATTCATACTTTCAATATTCTATCAATAAGTGGATTTGTACCCAGCTGCATAGAAAATGGAAATTTTTAATGGGAGAAGAAAAAATACTTATTCATATGTTTATGAAGGATATTCTTATAATAAAGATTTCAAGAATCCGAAGACCTACCGTTGTCCTAGTCGTCAAACTAACAAATGTAGAGGAACATTAATTAATTCAACAAGATGATCACTATTTTGTGCAAAAACCACACACTCATCCTAACGAACCGCGCTGTGCAGAAGTATTGAAATTAAAATCAGCCATGCTGGAGGAATGTAGTAAAACTCCTTCAGTAAATAATAAAAACATTTTTGATAACATTTGTCGTACAAATTCTGCTGCAGCATCATATATTTCATACAATAGTGTGAAATCAATAATGTCAAGAGAAAAGACAAAATCATGACCAGGTTTGCCAAAAACTGTGAAGAGTACGCACGAAATATTAAAAATTATGCTATCCTGAAAGAAATTTACATGGGATGTGCAATCTCGGATGATAACAAATGCGCACTAATTTTCTCTAACACTATATTGCTAACTGCATCAGAAAATAGCAAAGAAATATATATGGATGGTACTTTTTCCGTAAGTATTTAAGATAAACCATAAATATGATTAATACCTTTCAACAGAAGAATGTCCCTATGTTTTGATCATTTTTTATCTCTTATTAGGTCGTATCACGATCGCCTCTTTTTCATCAGCTCTACAGTGTACACATACGTTACAATGACACGGTATACCACTGTCAATAATTTCTGTTAGGCTTATCTCACATAGTCAGATTAAAAAAGAAGTTAATTTACGGGGAATCGCTACCATTTTTGTTTTATGTGAATGTCGTACCAAGAGAATGTACGAAGCAATATGGAGAAAAATAGTTTCTCTTGTTCCACGATTACAAGACAACTTAGAAACCGTCATGTGTGATTACGAGAGAGCTGCTATGGAAAGTGTACGAGCACAATTCCCCAGGGTTAGGATACATGGATGCTGGTTTCATTTCACTCAGGTAGAATATAATTGATTGGCATTATTTGTCTGTTTTTTGCAATACTTACCTCATGAACGTGCTGGATAGAGAATGGAATAATCCTTTTTTATTATTCAGGCTGTGTTAAGGAAGTGGAAGGAGTTGGGGTTGCATAGTTGCATTACATATCAGTGTGGATAATACGACCAATGGTATGTTTAAGCTTTCCTGACATTATCAGACAATGTTCAAGTTTTTAGACACTATTTTATTAATTAAAATCGTTTTGCAGATACTGACATTTGTATAAATGGCAATCAAATCGGCGACAAGAGTTTAATAGAAGGTAAATTTTTTACTTATTCATATCTTTACTTTACATTTTATAGTAGTATAAAATGAATCTCATTTTGGTGTATTCTGTTTCTATGATATTAAATAACAGAAGCATTGGGAAAAAGGATTTGCAGCTGCAAGTCAGGCATCTCTAATATAGTACTACCTTGCGGTCACACTTATTTCTGCAAGTAGAAATAATGAATTTGTATTTTAATGTCACTACGGGGGAGTGCAAAACGTATACGCAATAACTACAGATGAAGAGAGTACGTAATAACTAGTTATTAATTTCAGAATATTAATATTTTGTTTATTAATTCAGCTTGAACGATGTTATGGAATACAATTTAATTTTAACGACACTTATATTTTCATTTTATGTAGATAAGGATTGCCAAGAACCTATTTCGTGTAAAGAAATTCTCAGTGGAAATATGAGCCCAGAAGTTGCTTTGAAAAAAATGTGTATCCAAACACTACGGCGTGAATCTTTACCGAAGACAACTTCCAAATATGAATTATAATAATTCCACAATAATGCTCCTGTACACTTGTGCACTTGCTCAACGTGAAGTGCAATAAATCTTGGGATTCTTTGTATTTAATACTTCTACTCCATTATATCTTTGTTGCAATATCTCCCTCCATTTCTGATCAACCGCTGAAAATAAGGAAAAGGAATGGCATATAGTAACATAAATATTCAACAACTGTAATATGAAATTCAATTCTGTTTTACCTTAATCATGTTTTCTGATATATCGTGCAAGGAAGTAACTGCATTTCTGTTTCGAGAACATATTTCTGTTATTTTTCCTAGTATTTTATTGGAAACTCTAAGTTCACTCTAACATACTTGACTGCAGTTTTGTTTGATCATGCGATGCGCTGTTCAAGCAAATAACACTGTACAACAAATTGAGACTTATGGAAAATTTCCCAATATCCATTGGGTTACACCTATAGACTTTCTCGCCCTGAAAACGAATCCGGCAGCAGAAATGTTCTGTAACCCTCGGTTTTTGAGAAATTTGAGTTTCTCAAAAATCGGATCATTTTCGCAAAATTGAAGTATTACGTGAAAACTAGAAATGCTAGAGAGTTAAGGTTAGTCTTAAAAGATAGAGGAAAGTTTGCTGAATATGCTAGTGTATCCATTTATTAAGATCTGTCGTTTTAAACGGTTGTAAATAGCCGTCGAAGTTCAAAAAAGGGCCGATGTACGAATTTTATACGCGATACTTATGCATTTTTACAAAAAACTACTTATCTTGCAGAAATTTGCTACACAGCATCGGATTCTGCAGACATTTCTGAAGAAGAATCCATTCAGAAATAATGTCAGAGCGGTTTTCCATTCGGGCAGGACGAGAAAATATCCGTCGGCAACGTGCGCACGGTATTTTGCCGCCGAGCAGCCATTGTTCGCCTGGCTCGACTCGGCAGTGCCGTAGCTACGCGTTATCTACGCCGACAGTACCCTATGCAATAGGCACCTACTTTAAATGTGTTTAACGATCAATTTTTTGTATACATTCTTGAAAAATGAAGGAATTTCACTACCATGGATCCAATAAATATTTTTGCAAAGAATCAGAAAGTATTCTCAGGAACTATCTGTTAAAAGTATTTAACTATAAATTTCTAAAAAGATATACATAAACAATGATCAAGTACGATTTGCATTGATTTCAATTATTGTTTAATAAATTCCAACTATTCCTATACTTGGATAAATGTCCAAAAGTCTCGTAAAATCATAATAATAAAACTCATTTCAGTTGATAAGCAAATGTTCTTGTGTTTTAATTGATTCATATTAAAAAATTATACATATTCGTATACTACACATCGAAATTGTTCTGAAAATAAAATTGTAACAATTCATTATAATTCCGGAATTGGCATCTAACAAGTCCTTGTCGAATGTATGAAAAAAATTAATCATTAAACACATTTAAAGTAGATGCCTATTGCATAGGGTACTGTCGGCGTAGATAACGCGTAGCTACGGCACTGCCGAGTCGAGCCAGGCGAACAATGGCTGCTCGGCGGCAAAATACCGTGCGCACGTTGCCGACGGATATTTTCTCGTCCTGCCCGAATGGAAAACCGCTCTGACATTATTTCTGAATGGATTCTTCTTCAGAAATGTCTGCAGAATCCGATGCTGTGTAGCAAATTTCTGCTAGATAAGTAGTTTTTTGTAAAAATGCATAAGTATCGCGTATAAAATTCGTACATCGGCCCTTTTTTGAACTTTAACGGCTATTAACAACCGTTTAAAACGACAGATCTTAATAAATGGATACACTAGCATATTCAGCAAACTTTCCTCCATCTTTTAAGACTAACCTGAACTCTCTAGCATTTCTAGTTTTCACGTAATACTTCATTTTTGCGAAAATGAGCCGATTTTTGAAAAATTCAAATTTCTCAAAGCTGAGGGTTACAGAACATTTCTGCTGCCGGATTCGTTTTTAGGGCGAGAAAGCCTATAAGGATCACCCAGTGGATATTGCGAAAAAAAAATGGTGTTGTACAGTGTAATTACATAGAAATAAGATTAATTCAAGGAATTTAGATGCAGATCTACTTTGCCAGTGAATATCAAAAGAAAGTACATACATTGTTAGGTTTTACAAAACCTATCCAATAAATAGGTGAAATTGTGATCGAAACTATGATTTGTAGGGAAGAAGCATACAGTTAATTGAAGCATAAAATAACTAATAAAGTTCATTATCTTCATAACTATTTTGGGATTATTTCTGTATTGGAATATTGGAAGAATGAATAATTCTGTGCGTTATATTACTTCGACGCAGAAACAGTTCAGTGCTCTTCGCGATTTCCGCGCCAAACTTTGTTCTAGGAGGAAACAATGCATTCGATCAAAGCAGATTATTTGAAACAAATGAAAGTGAGTTTATATATCTTATGCATCAATTACATATCTTTTTCAGATATGAAATAAAACACCAGAGATGGAGATTTTAAAAGGTAAAAGAAATAATACTTCGTACGTATAATAATTAATCGAATGTCTGAACTCACAAGAATCGAAAAAACAATATCACCTGGGGAACGATTTCATTTGTTTCAAATAATCTGCCTTGACCGAATGCATTGTGTCCTTCTAGAGCATAGTTTCGCGCGGAAATCGCGAAGAGCACTGAAGTGTTTCCGCGTCGGAGTAATATAACGCACAGAATTATTCATACTTTCAATATTCTATCAATAAGTGGATTTGTACCCAGCTGCATAGAAAATGGAAATTTTTAATGGGAGAAGAAAAAATACTTATTCATATGTTTATGAAGGATATTCTTATAATAAAGATTTCAAGAATCCGAAGACCTACCGTTGTCCTAGTCGTCAAACTAACAAATGTAGAGGAACATTAATTAATTCAACAAGATGATCACTATTTTGTGCAAAAACCACACACTCATCCTAACGAACCGCGCTGTGCAGAAGTATTGAAATTAAAATCAGCCATGCTGGAGGAATGTAGTAAAACTCCTTCAGTAAATAATAAAAACATTTTTGATAACATTTGTCGTACAAATTCTGCTGCAGCATCATATATTTCATACAATAGTGTGAAATCAATAATGTCAAGAGAAAAGACAAAATCATGACCAGGTTTGCCAAAAACTGTGAAGAGTACGCACGAAATATTAAAAATTATGCTATCCTGAAAGAAATTTACATGGGATGTGCAATCTCGGATGATAACAAATGCGCACTAATTTTCTCTAACACTATATTGCTAACTGCATCAGAAAATAGCAAAGAAATATATATGGATGGTACTTTTTCCGTAAGTATTTAAGATAAACCATAAATATGATTAATACCTTTCAACAGGAGAATGTCCCTATGTTTTGATCATTTTTTATCTCTTATTAGGTCGTATCACGATCGCCTCTTTTTCATCAGCTCTACAGTGTACACATACGTTACAATGACACGGTATACCACTGTCAATAATTTCTGTTAGGCTTATCTCACATAGTCAGATTAAAAAAGAAGTTAATTTACGGGGAATCGCTACCATTTTTGTTTTATGTGAATGTCGTACCAAGAGAATGTACGAAGCAATATGGAGAAAAATAGTTTCTCTTGTTCCACGATTACAAGACAACTTAGAAACCGTCATGTGTGATTACGAGAGAGCTGCTATGGAAAGTGTACGAGCACAATTCCCCAGGGTTAGGATACATGGATGCTGGTTTCATTTCACTCAGGTAGAATATAATTGATTGGCATTATTTGTCTGTTTTTTGCAATACTTACCTCATGAACGTGCTGGATAGAGAATGGAATAATCCTTTTTTATTATTCAGGCTGTGTTAAGGAAGTGGAAGGAGTTGGGGTTGCATAGTTGCATTACATATCAGTGTGGATAATACGACCAATGGTATGTTTAAGCTTTCCTGACATTATCAGACAATGTTCAAGTTTTTAGACACTATTTTATTAATTAAAATCGTTTTGCAGATACTGACATTTGTATAAATGGCAATCAAATCGGCGACAAGAGTTTAATAGAAGGTAAATTTTTTACTTATTCATATCTTTACTTTACATTTTATAGTAGTATAAAATGAATCTCATTTTGGTGTATTCTGTTTCTATGATATTAAATAACAGAAGCATTGGGAAAAAGGATTTGCAGCTGCAAGTCAGGCATCTCTAATATAGTACTACCTTGCGGTCACACTTATTTCTGCAAGTAGAAATAATGAATTTGTATTTTAATGTCACTACGGGGGAGTGCAAAACGTATACGCAATAACTACAGATGAAGAGAGTACGTAATAACTAGTTATTAATTTCAGAATATTAATATTTTGTTTATTAATTCAGCTTGAACGATGTTATGGAATACAATTTAATTTTAACGACACTTATATTTTCATTTTATGTAGATAAGGATTGCCAAGAACCTATTTCGTGTAAAGAAATTCTCAGTGGAAATATGAGCCCAGAAGTTGCTTTGAAAAAAATGTGTATCCAAACACTACGGCGTGAATCTTTACCGAAGACAACTTCCAAATATGAATTATAATAATTCCACAATAATGCTCCTGTACACTTGTGCACTTGCTCAACGTGAAGTGCAATAAATCTTGGGATTCTTTGTATTTAATACTTCTACTCCATTATATCTTTGTTGCAATATCTCCCTCCATTTCTGATCAACCGCTGAAAATAAGGAAAAGGAATGGCATATAGTAACATAAATATTCAACAACTGTAATATGAAATTCAATTCTGTTTTACCTTAATCATGTTTTCTGATATATCGTGCAAGGAAGTAACTGCATTTCTGTTTCGAGAACATATTTCTGTTATTTTTCCTAGTATTTTATTGGAAACTCTAAGTTCACTCTAACATACTTGACTGCAGTTTTGTTTGATCATGCGATGCGCTGTTCAAGCAAATAACAAATTGAGACTTATGGAAAATTTCCCAATATCCATTGGGTTACACCTATAGACTTTCTCGCCCTGAAAACGAATCCGGCAGCAGAAATGTTCTGTAACCCTCGGTTTTTGAGAAATTTGAGTTTCTCAAAAATCGGATCATTTTCGCAAAATTGAAGTATTACGTGGAAACTAGAAATGCTAGAGAGTTAAGGTTAGTCTTAAAAGATAGAGGAAAGTTTGCTGAATATGCTAGTGTATCCATTTATTAAGATCTGTCGTTTTAAACGGTTGTAAATAGCCGTCGAAGTTCAAAAAAGGGCCGATGTACGAATTTTATACGCGATACTTATGCATTTTTACAAAAAACTACTTATCTTGCAGAAATTTGCTACACAGCATCGGATTCTGCAGACATTTCTGAAGAAGAATCCATTCAGAAATAATGTCAGAGCGGTTTTCCATTCGGGCAGGACGAGAAAATATCCGTCGGCAACGTGCGCACGGTATTTTGCCGCCGAGCAGCCATTGTTCGCCTGGCTCGACTCGGCAGTGCCGTAGCTACGCGTTATCTACGCCGACAGTACCCTATGCAATAGGCACCTACTTTAAATGTGTTTAACGATCAATTTTTTGTATACATTCTTGAAAAATGAAGGAATTTCACTACCATGGATCCAATAAATATTTTTGCAAAGAATCAGAAAGTATTCTCAGGAACTATCTGTTAAAAGTATTTAACTATAAATTTCTAAAAAGATATACATAAACAATGATCAAGTACGATTTGCATTGATTTCAATTATTGTTTAATAAATTCCAACTATTCCTATACTTGGATAAATGTCCAAAAGTCTCGTAAAATCATAATAATAAAACTCATTTCAGTTGATAAGCAAATGTTCTTGTGTTTTAATTGATTCATATTAAAAAATTATACATATTCGTATACTACACATCGAAATTGTTCTGAAAATAAAATTGTAACAATTCATTATAATTCCGGAATTGGCATCTAACAAGTCCTTGTCGAATGTATGAAAAAAATTAATCATTAAACACATTTAAAGTAGATGCCTATTGCATAGGGTACTGTCGGCGTAGATAACGCGTAGCTACGGCACTGCCGAGTCGAGCCAGGCGAACAATGGCTGCTCGGCGGCAAAATACCGTGCGCACGTTGCCGACGGATATTTTCTCGTCCTGCCCGAATGGAAAACCGCTCTGACATTATTTCTGAATGGATTCTTCTTCAGAAATGTCTGCAGAATCCGATGCTGTGTAGCAAATTTCTGCTAGATAAGTAGTTTTTTGTAAAAATGCATAAGTATCGCGTATAAAATTCGTACATCGGCCCTTTTTTGAACTTTAACGGCTATTAACAACCGTTTAAAACGACAGATCTTAATAAATGGATACACTAGCATATTCAGCAAACTTTCCTCCATCTTTTAAGACTAACCTGAACTCTCTAGCATTTCTAGTTTTCACGTAATACTTCATTTTTGCGAAAATGAGCCGATTTTTGAAAAATTCAAATTTCTCAAAGCTGAGGGTTACAGAACATTTCTGCTGCCGGATTCGTTTTTAGGGCGAGAAAGCCTATAAGGATCACCCAGTGGATATTGCGAAAAAAAAATGGTGTTGTACAGTGTAATTACATAGAAATAAGATTAATTCAAGGAATTTAGATGCAGATCTACTTTGCCAGTGAATATCAAAAGAAAGTACATACATTGTTAGGTTTTACAAAACCTATCCAATAAATAGGTGAAATTGTGATCGAAACTATGATTTGTAGGGAAGAAGCATACAGTTAATTGAAGCATAAAATAACTAATAAAGTTCATTATCTTCATAACTATTTTGGGATTATTTCTGTATTGGAATATTGGAAGAATGAATAATTCTGTGCGTTATATTACTCCGACGCAGAAACAGTTCAGTGCTCTTCGCGATTTCCGCGCCAAACTTTGTTCTAGGAGGAAACAATGCATTCGATCAAAGCAGATTATTTGAAACAAATGAAAGTGAGTTTATATATCTTATGCATCAATTACATATCTTTTTCAGATATGAAATAAAACACCAGAGATGGAGATTTTAAAAGGTAAAAGAAATAATACTTCGTACGTATAATAATTAATCGAATGTCTGAACTCACAAGAATCGAAAAAACAATATCACCTTGGGAACGATTTCATTTGTTTCAAATAATCTGCCTTGACCGAATGCATTGTGTCCTTCTAGAGCATAGTTTCGCGCGGAAATCGCGAAGAGCACTGAAGTGTTTCCGCGTCGGAGTAATATAACGCACAGAATTATTCATACTTTCAATATTCTATCAATAAGTGGATTTGTACCCAGCTGCATAGAAAATGGAAATTTTTAATGGGAGAAGAAAAAATACTTATTCATATGTTTATGAAGGATATTCTTATAATAAAGATTTCAAGAATCCGAAGACCTACCGTTGTCCTAGTCGTCAAACTAACAAATGTAGAGGAACATTAATTAATTCAACAAGATGATCACTATTTTGTGCAAAAACCACACACTCATCCTAACGAACCGCGCTGTGCAGAAGTATTGAAATTAAAATCAGCCATGCTGGAGGAATGTAGTAAAACTCCTTCAGTAAATAATAAAAACATTTTTGATAACATTTGTCGTACAAATTCTGCTGCAGCATCATATATTTCATACAATAGTGTGAAATCAATAATGTCAAGAGAAAAGACAAAATCATGACCAGGTTTGCCAAAAACTGTGAAGAGTACGCACGAAATATTAAAAATTATGCTATCCTGAAAGAAATTTACATGGGATGTGCAATCTCGGATGATAACAAATGCGCACTAATTTTCTCTAACACTATATTGCTAACTGCATCAGAAAATAGCAAAGAAATATATATGGATGGTACTTTTTCCGTAAGTATTTAAGATAAACCATAAATATGATTAATACCTTTCAACAGGAGAATGTCCCTATGTTTTGATCATTTTTTATCTCTTATTAGGTCGTATCACGATCGCCTCTTTTTCATCAGCTCTACAGTGTACACATACGTTACAATGACACGGTATACCACTGTCAATAATTTCTGTTAGGCTTATCTCACATAGTCAGATTAAAAAAGAAGTTAATTTACGGGGAATCGCTACCATTTTTGTTTTATGTGAATGTCGTACCAAGAGAATGTACGAAGCAATATGGAGAAAAATAGTTTCTCTTGTTCCACGATTACAAGACAACTTAGAAACCGTCATGTGTGATTACGAGAGAGCTGCTATGGAAAGTGTACGAGCACAATTCCCCAGGGTTAGGATACATGGATGCTGGTTTCATTTCACTCAGGTAGAATATAATTGATTGGCATTATTTGTCTGTTTTTTGCAATACTTACCTCATGAACGTGCTGGATAGAGAATGGAATAATCCTTTTTTATTATTCAGGCTGTGTTAAGGAAGTGGAAGGAGTTGGGGTTGCATAGTTGCATTACATATCAGTGTGGATAATACGACCAATGGTATGTTTAAGCTTTCCTGACATTATCAGACAATGTTCAAGTTTTTAGACACTATTTTATTAATTAAAATCGTTTTGCAGATACTGACATTTGTATAAATGGCAATCAAATCGGCGACAAGAGTTTAATAGAAGGTAAATTTTTTACTTATTCATATCTTTACTTTACATTTTATAGTAGTATAAAATGAATCTCATTTTGGTGTATTCTGTTTCTATGATATTAAATAACAGAAGCATTGGGAAAAAGGATTTGCAGCTGCAAGTCAGGCATCTCTAATATAGTACTACCTTGCGGTCACACTTATTTCTGCAAGTAGAAATAATGAATTTGTATTTTAATGTCACTACGGGGGAGTGCAAAACGTATACGCAATAACTACAGATGAAGAGAGTACGTAATAACTAGTTATTAATTTCAGAATATTAATATTTTGTTTATTAATTCAGCTTGAACGATGTTATGGAATACAATTTAATTTTAACGACACTTATATTTTCATTTTATGTAGATAAGGATTGCCAAGAACCTATTTCGTGTAAAGAAATTCTCAGTGGAAATATGAGCCCAGAAGTTGCTTTGAAAAAAATGTGTATCCAAACACTACGGCGTGAATCTTTACCGAAGACAACTTCCAAATATGAATTATAATAATTCCACAATAATGCTCCTGTACACTTGTGCACTTGCTCAACGTGAAGTGCAATAAATCTTGGGATTCTTTGTATTTAATACTTCTACTCCATTATATCTTTGTTGCAATATCTCCCTCCATTTCTGATCAACCGCTGAAAATAAGGAAAAGGAATGGCATATAGTAACATAAATATTCAACAACTGTAATATGAAATTCAATTCTGTTTTACCTTAATCATGTTTTCTGATATATCGTGCAAGGAAGTAACTGCATTTCTGTTTCGAGAACATATTTCTGTTATTTTTCCTAGTATTTTATTGGAAACTCTAAGTTCACTCTAACATACTTGACTGCAGTTTTGTTTGATCATGCGATGCGCTGTTCAAGCAAATAACACTGTACAACAAATTGAGACTTATGGAAAATTTCCCAATATCCATTGGGTTACACCTATAGACTTTCTCGCCCTGAAAACGAATCCGGCAGCAGAAATGTTCTGTAACCCTCGGTTTTTGAGAAATTTGAGTTTCTCAAAAATCGGATCATTTTCGCAAAATTGAAGTATTACGTGAAAACTAGAAATGCTAGAGAGTTAAGGTTAGTCTTAAAAGATAGAGGAAAGTTTGCTGAATATGCTAGTGTATCCATTTATTAAGATCTGTCGTTTTAAACGGTTGTAAATAGCCGTCGAAGTTCAAAAAAGGGCCGATGTACGAATTTTATACGCGATACTTATGCATTTTTACAAAAAACTACTTATCTTGCAGAAATTTGCTACACAGCATCGGATTCTGCAGACATTTCTGAAGAAGAATCCATTCAGAAATAATGTCAGAGCGGTTTTCCATTCGGGCAGGACGAGAAAATATCCGTCGGCAACGTGCGCACGGTATTTTGCCGCCGAGCAGCCATTGTTCGCCTGGCTCGACTCGGCAGTGCCGTAGCTACGCGTTATCTACGCCGACAGTACCCTATGCAATAGGCACCTACTTTAAATGTGTTTAACGATCAATTTTTTGTATACATTCTTGAAAAATGAAGGAATTTCACTACCATGGATCCAATAAATATTTTTGCAAAGAATCAGAAAGTATTCTCAGGAACTATCTGTTAAAAGTATTTAACTATAAATTTCTAAAAAGATATACATAAACAATGATCAAGTACGATTTGCATTGATTTCAATTATTGTTTAATAAATTCCAACTATTCCTATACTTGGATAAATGTCCAAAAGTCTCGTAAAATCATAATAATAAAACTCATTTCAGTTGATAAGCAAATGTTCTTGTGTTTTAATTGATTCATATTAAAAAATTATACATATTCGTATACTACACATCGAAATTGTTCTGAAAATAAAATTGTAACAATTCATTATAATTCCGGAATTGGCATCTAACAAGTCCTTGTCGAATGTATGAAAAAAATTAATCATTAAACACATTTAAAGTAGATGCCTATTGCATAGGGTACTGTCGGCGTAGATAACGCGTAGCTACGGCACTGCCGAGTCGAGCCAGGCGAACAATGGCTGCTCGGCGGCAAAATACCGTGCGCACGTTGCCGACGGATATTTTCTCGTCCTGCCCGAATGGAAAACCGCTCTGACATTATTTCTGAATGGATTCTTCTTCAGAAATGTCTGCAGAATCCGATGCTGTGTAGCAAATTTCTGCTAGATAAGTAGTTTTTTGTAAAAATGCATAAGTATCGCGTATAAAATTCGTACATCGGCCCTTTTTTGAACTTTAACGGCTATTAACAACCGTTTAAAACGACAGATCTTAATAAATGTATACACTAGCATATTCAGCAAACTTTCCTCCATCTTTTAAGACTAACCTGAACTCTCTAGCATTTCTAGTTTTCACGTAATACTTCATTTTTGCGAAAATGAGCCGATTTTTGAAAAATTCAAATTTCTCAAAGCTGAGGGTTACAGAACATTTCTGCTGCCGGATTCGTTTTTAGGGCGAGAAAGCCTATAAGGATCACCCAGTGGATATTGCGAAAAAAAATGGTGTTGTACAGTGTAATTACATAGAAATAAGATTAATTCAAGGAATTTAGATGCAGATCTACTTTGCCAGTGAATATCAAAAGAAAGTACATACATTGTTAGGTTTTACAAAACCTATCCAATAAATAGGTGAAATTGTGATCGAAACTATGATTTGTAGGGAAGAAGCATACAGTTAATTGAAGCATAAAATAACTAATAAAGTTCATTATCTTCATAACTATTTTGGGATTATTTCTGTATTGGAATATTGGAAGAATGAATAATTCTGTGCGTTATATTACTTCGACGCAGAAACAGTTCAGTGCTCTTCGCGATTTCCGCGCCAAACTTTGTTCTAGGAGGAAACAATGCATTCGATCAAAGCAGATTATTTGAAACAAATGAAAGTGAGTTTATATATCTTATGCATCAATTACATATCTTTTTCAGATATGAAATAAAACACCAGAGATGGAGATTTTAAAAGGTAAAAGAAATAATACTTCGTACGTATAATAATTAATCGAATGTCTGAACTCACAAGAATCGAAAAAACAATATCACCTTGGGAACGATTTCATTTGTTTCAAATAATCTGCCTTGACCGAATGCATTGTGTCCTTCTAGAGCATAGTTTCGCGCGGAAATCGCGAAGAGCACTGAAGTGTTTCCGCGTCGGAGTAATATAACGCACAGAATTATTCATACTTTCAATATTCTATCAATAAGTGGATTTGTACCCAGCTGCATAGAAAATGGAAATTTTTAATGGGAGAAGAAAAAATACTTATTCATATGTTTATGAAGGATATTCTTATAATAAAGATTTCAAGAATCCGAAGACCTACCGTTGTCCTAGTCGTCAAACTACCAAATGTAGAGGAACATTAATTAATTCAACAAGATGATCACTATTTTGTGCAAAAACCACACACTCATCCTAACGAACCGCGCTGTGCAGAAGTATTGAAATTAAAATCAGCCATGCTGGAGGAATGTAGTAAAACTCCTTCAGTAAATAATAAAAACATTTTTGATAACATTTGTCGTACAAATTCTGCTGCAGCATCATATATTTCATACAATAGTGTGAAATCAATAATGTCAAGAGAAAAGACAAAATCATGACCAGGTTTGCCAAAAACTGTGAAGAGTACGCACGAAATATTAAAAATTATGCTATCCTGAAAGAAATTTACATGGGATGTGCAATCTCGGATGATAACAAATGCGCACTAATTTTCTCTAACACTATATTGCTAACTGCATCAGAAAATAGCAAAGAAATATATATGGATGGTACTTTTTCCGTAAGTATTTAAGATAAACCATAAATATGATTAATACCTTTCAACAGAAGAATGTCCCTATGTTTTGATCATTTTTTATCTCTTATTAGGTCGTATCACGATCGCCTCTTTTTCATCAGCTCTACAGTGTACACATACGTTACAATGACACGGTATACCACTGTCAATAATTTCTGTTAGGCTTATCTCACATAGTCAGATTAAAAAAGAAGTTAATTTACGGGGAATCGCTACCATTTTTGTTTTATGTGAATGTCGTACCAAGAGAATGTACGAAGCAATATGGAGAAAAATAGTTTCTCTTGTTCCACGATTACAAGACAACTTAGAAACCGTCATGTGTGATTACGAGAGAGCTGCTATGGAAAGTGTACGAGCACAATTCCCCAGGGTTAGGATACATGGATGCTGGTTTCATTTCACTCAGGTAGAATATAATTGATTGGCATTATTTGTCTGTTTTTTGCAATACTTACCTCATGAACGTGCTGGATAGAGAATGGAATAATCCTTTTTTATTATTCAGGCTGTGTTAAGGAAGTGGAAGGAGTTGGGGTTGCATAGTTGCATTACATATCAGTGTGGATAATACGACCAATGGTATGTTTAAGCTTTCCTGACATTATCAGACAATGTTCAAGTTTTTAGACACTATTTTATTAATTAAAATCGTTTTGCAGATACTGACATTTGTATAAATGGCAATCAAATCGGCGACAAGAGTTTAATAGAAGGTAAATTTTTTACTTATTCATATCTTTACTTTACATTTTATAGTATTATAAAATGAATCTCATTTTGGTGTATTCTGTTTCTATGATATTAAATAACAGAAGCATTGGGAAAAAGGATTTGCAGCTGCAAGTCAGGCATCTCTAATATAGTACTACCTTGCGGTCACACTTATTTCTGCAAGTAGAAATAATGAATTTGTATTTTAATGTCACTACGGGGGAGTGCAAAACGTATACGCAATAACTACAGATGAAGAGAGTACGTAATAACTAGTTATTAATTTCAGAATATTAATATTTTGTTTATTAATTCAGCTTGAACGATGTTATGGAATACAATTTAATTTTAACGACACTTATATTTTCATTTTATGTAGATAAGGATTGCCAAGAACCTATTTCGTGTAAAGAAATTCTCAGTGGAAATATGAGCCCAGAAGTTGCTTTGAAAAAAATGTGTATCCAAACACTACGGCGTGAATCTTTACCGAAGACAACTTCCAAATATGAATTATAATAATTCCACAATAATGCTCCTGTACACTTGTGCACTTGCTCAACGTGAAGTGCAATAAATCTTGGGATTCTTTGTATTTAATACTTCTACTCCATTATATCTTTGTTGCAATATCTCCCTCCATTTCTGATCAACCGCTGAAAATAAGGAAAAGGAATGGCATATAGTAACATAAATATTCAACAACTGTAATATGAAATTCAATTCTGTTTTACCTTAATCATGTTTTCTGATATATCGTGCAAGGAAGTAACTGCATTTCTGTTTCGAGAACATATTTCTGTTATTTTTCCTAGTATTTTATTGGAAACTCTAAGTTCACTCTAACATACTTGACTGCAGTTTTGTTTGATCATGCGATGCGCTGTTCAAGCAAATAACAAATTGAGACTTATGGAAAATTTCCCAATATCCATTGGGTTACACCTATAGACTTTCTCGCCCTGAAAACGAATCCGGCAGCAGAAATGTTCTGTAACCCTCGGTTTTTGAGAAATTTGAGTTTCTCAAAAATCGGATCATTTTCGCAAAATTGAAGTATTACGTGGAAACTAGAAATGCTAGAGAGTTAAGGTTAGTCTTAAAAGATAGAGGAAAGTTTGCTGAATATGCTAGTGTATCCATTTATTAAGATCTGTCGTTTTAAACGGTTGTAAATAGCCGTCGAAGTTCAAAAAAGGGCCGATGTACGAATTTTATACGCGATACTTATGCATTTTTACAAAAAACTACTTATCTTGCAGAAATTTGCTACACAGCATCGGATTCTGCAGACATTTCTGAAGAAGAATCCATTCAGAAATAATGTCAGAGCGGTTTTCCATTCGGGCAGGACGAGAAAATATCCGTCGGCAACGTGCGCACGGTATTTTGCCGCCGAGCAGCCATTGTTCGCCTGGCTCGACTCGGCAGTGCCGTAGCTACGCGTTATCTACGCCGACAGTACCCTATGCAATAGGCACCTACTTTAAATGTGTTTAACGATCAATTTTTTGTATACATTCTTGAAAAATGAAGGAATTTCACTACCATGGATCCAATAAATATTTTTGCAAAGAATCAGAAAGTATTCTCAGGAACTATCTGTTAAAAGTATTTAACTATAAATTTCTAAAAAGATATACATAAACAATGATCAAGTACGATTTGCATTGATTTCAATTATTGTTTAATAAATTCCAACTATTCCTATACTTGGATAAATGTCCAAAAGTCTCGTAAAATCATAATAATAAAACTCATTTCAGTTGATAAGCAAATGTTCTTGTGTTTTAATTGATTCATATTAAAAAATTATACATATTCGTATACTACACATCGAAATTGTTCTGAAAATAAAATTGTAACAATTCATTATAATTCCGGAATTGGCATCTAACAAGTCCTTGTCGAATGTATGAAAAAAATTAATCATTAAACACATTTAAAGTAGATGCCTATTGCATAGGGTACTGTCGGCGTAGATAACGCGTAGCTACGGCACTGCCGAGTCGAGCCAGGCGAACAATGGCTGCTCGGCGGCAAAATACCGTGCGCACGTTGCCGACGGATATTTTCTCGTCCTGCCCGAATGGAAAACCGCTCTGACATTATTTCTGAATGGATTCTTCTTCAGAAATGTCTGCAGAATCCGATGCTGTGTAGCAAATTTCTGCTAGATAAGTAGTTTTTTGTAAAAATGCATAAGTATCGCGTATAAAATTCGTACATCGGCCCTTTTTTGAACTTTAACGGCTATTAACAACCGTTTAAAACGACAGATCTTAATAAATGGATACACTAGCATATTCAGCAAACTTTCCTCCATCTTTTAAGACTAACCTGAACTCTCTAGCATTTCTAGTTTTCACGTAATACTTCATTTTTGCGAAAATGAGCCGATTTTTGAAAAATTCAAATTTCTCAAAGCTGAGGGTTACAGAACATTTCTGCTGCCGGATTCGTTTTTAGGGCGAGAAAGCCTATAAGGATCACCCAGTGGATATTGCGAAAAAAAAATGGTGTTGTACAGTGTAATTACATAGAAATAAGATTAATTCAAGGAATTTAGATGCAGATCTACTTTGCCAGTGAATATCAAAAGAAAGTACATACATTGTTAGGTTTTACAAAACCTATCCAATAAATAGGTGAAATTGTGATCGAAACTATGATTTGTAGGGAAGAAGCATACAGTTAATTGAAGCATAAAATAACTAATAAAGTTCATTATCTTCATAACTATTTTGGGATTATTTCTGTATTGGAATATTGGAAGAATGAATAATTCTGTGCGTTATATTACTCCGACGCAGAAACAGTTCAGTGCTCTTCGCGATTTCCGCGCCAAACTTTGTTCTAGGAGGAAACAATGCATTCGATCAAAGCAGATTATTTGAAACAAATGAAAGTGAGTTTATATATCTTATGCATCAATTACATATCTTTTTCAGATATGAAATAAAACACCAGAGATGGAGATTTTAAAAGGTAAAAGAAATAATACTTCGTACGTATAATAATTAATCGAATGTCTGAACTCACAAGAATCGAAAAAACAATATCACCTTGGGAACGATTTCATTTGTTTCAAATAATCTGCCTTGACCGAATGCATTGTGTCCTTCTAGAGCATAGTTTCGCGCGGAAATCGCGAAGAGCACTGAAGTGTTTCCGCGTCGGAGTAATATAACGCACAGAATTATTCATACTTTCAATATTCTATCAATAAGTGGATTTGTACCCAGCTGCATAGAAAATGGAAATTTTTAATGGGAGAAGAAAAAATACTTATTCATATGTTTATGAAGGATATTCTTATAATAAAGATTTCAAGAATCCGAAGACCTACCGTTGTCCTAGTCGTCAAACTAACAAATGTAGAGGAACATTAATTAATTCAACAAGATGATCACTATTTTGTGCAAAAACCACACACTCATCCTAACGAACCGCGCTGTGCAGAAGTATTGAAATTAAAATCAGCCATGCTGGAGGAATGTAGTAAAACTCCTTCAGTAAATAATAAAAACATTTTTGATAACATTTGTCGTACAAATTCTGCTGCAGCATCATATATTTCATACAATAGTGTGAAATCAATAATGTCAAGAGAAAAGACAAAATCATGACCAGGTTTGCCAAAAACTGTGAAGAGTACGCACGAAATATTAAAAATTATGCTATCCTGAAAGAAATTTACATGGGATGTGCAATCTCGGATGATAACAAATGCGCACTAATTTTCTCTAACACTATATTGCTAACTGCATCAGAAAATAGCAAAGAAATATATATGGATGGTACTTTTTCCGTAAGTATTTAAGATAAACCATAAATATGATTAATACCTTTCAACAGAAGAATGTCCCTATGTTTTGATCATTTTTTATCTCTTATTAGGTCGTATCACGATCGCCTCTTTTTCATCAGCTCTACAGTGTACACATACGTTACAATGACACGGTATACCACTGTCAATAATTTCTGTTAGGCTTATCTCACATAGTCAGATTAAAAAAGAAGTTAATTTACGGGGAATCGCTACCATTTTTGTTTTATGTGAATGTCGTACCAAGAGAATGTACGAAGCAATATGGAGAAAAATAGTTTCTCTTGTTCCACGATTACAAGACAACTTAGAAACCGTCATGTGTGATTACGAGAGAGCTGCTATGGAAAGTGTACGAGCACAATTCCCCAGGGTTAGGATACATGGATGCTGGTTTCATTTCACTCAGGTAGAATATAATTGATTGGCATTATTTGTCTGTTTTTTGCAATACTTACCTCATGAACGTGCTGGATAGAGAATGGAATAATCCTTTTTTATTATTCAGGCTGTGTTAAGGAAGTGGAAGGAGTTGGGGTTGCATAGTTGCATTACATATCAGTGTGGATAATACGACCAATGGTATGTTTAAGCTTTCCTGACATTATCAGACAATGTTCAAGTTTTTAGACACTATTTTATTAATTAAAATCGTTTTGCAGATACTGACATTTGTATAAATGGCAATCAAATCGGCGACAAGAGTTTAATAGAAGGTAAATTTTTTACTTATTCATATCTTTACTTTACATTTTATAGTATTATAAAATGAATCTCATTTTGGTGTATTCTGTTTCTATGATATTAAATAACAGAAGCATTGGGAAAAAGGATTTGCAGCTGCAAGTCAGGCATCTCTAATATAGTACTACCTTGCGGTCACACTTATTTCTGCAAGTAGAAATAATGAATTTGTATTTTAATGTCACTACGGGGGAGTGCAAAACGTATACGCAATAACTACAGATGGAGAGAGTACGTAATAACTAGTTATTAATTTCAGAATATTAATATTTTGTTTATTAATTCAGCTTGAACGATGTTATGGAATACAATTTAATTTTAACGACACTTATATTTTCATTTTATGTAGATAAGGATTGCCAAGAACCTATTTCGTGTAAAGAAATTCTCAGTGGAAATATGAGCCCAGAAGTTGCTTTGAAAAAAATGTGTATCCAAACACTACGGCGTGAATCTTTACCGAAGACAACTTCCAAATATGAATTATAATAATTCCACAATAATGCTCCTGTACACTTGTGCACTTGCTCAACGTGAAGTGCAATAAATCTTGGGATTCTTTGTATTTAATACTTCTACTCCATTATATCTTTGTTGCAATATCTCCCTCCATTTCTGATCAACCGCTGAAAATAAGGAAAAGGAATGGCATATAGTAACATAAATATTCAACAACTGTAATATGAAATTCAATTCTGTTTTACCTTAATCATGTTTTCTGATATATCGTGCAAGGAAGTAACTGCATTTCTGTTTCGAGAACATATTTCTGTTATTTTTCCTAGTATTTTATTGGAAACTCTAAGTTCACTCTAACATACTTGACTGCAGTTTTGTTTGATCATGCGATGCGCTGTTCAAGCAAATAACAAATTGAGACTTATGGAAAATTTCCCAATATCCATTGGGTTACACCTATAGACTTTCTCGCCCTGAAAACGAATCCGGCAGCAGAAATGTTCTGTAACCCTCGGTTTTTGAGAAATTTGAGTTTCTCAAAAATCGGATCATTTTCGCAAAATTGAAGTATTACGTGAAAACTAGAAATGCTAGAGAGTTAAGGTTAGTCTTAAAAGATAGAGGAAAGTTTGCTGAATATGCTAGTGTATCCATTTATTAAGATCTGTCGTTTTAAACGGTTGTAAATAGCCGTCGAAGTTCAAAAAAGGGCCGATGTACGAATTTTATACGCGATACTTATGCATTTTTACAAAAAACTACTTATCTTGCAGAAATTTGCTACACAGCATCGGATTCTGCAGACATTTCTGAAGAAGAATCCATTCAGAAATAATGTCAGAGCGGTTTTCCATTCGGGCAGGACGAGAAAATATCCGTCGGCAACGTGCGCACGGTATTTTGCCGCCGAGCAGCCATTGTTCGCCTGGCTCGACTCGGCAGTGCCGTAGCTACGCGTTATCTACGCCGACAGTACCCTATGCAATAGGCACCTACTTTAAATGTGTTTAACGATCAATTTTTTGTATACATTCTTGAAAAATGAAGGAATTTCACTACCATGGATCCAATAAATATTTTTGCAAAGAATCAGAAAGTATTCTCAGGAACTATCTGTTAAAAGTATTTAACTATAAATTTCTAAAAAGATATACATAAACAATGATCAAGTACGATTTGCATTGATTTCAATTATTGTTTAATAAATTCCAACTATTCCTATACTTGGATAAATGTCCAAAAGTCTCGTAAAATCATAATAATAAAACTCATTTCAGTTGATAAGCAAATGTTCTTGTGTTTTAATTGATTCATATTAAAAAATTATACATATTCGTATACTACACATCGAAATTGTTCTGAAAATAAAATTGTAACAATTCATTATAATTCCGGAATTGGCATCTAACAAGTCCTTGTCGAATGTATGAAAAAAATTAATCATTAAACACATTTAAAGTAGATGCCTATTGCATAGGGTACTGTCGGCGTAGATAACGCGTAGCTACGGCACTGCCGAGTCGAGCCAGGCGAACAATGGCTGCTCGGCGGCAAAATACCGTGCGCACGTTGCCGACGGATATTTTCTCGTCCTGCCCGAATGGAAAACCGCTCTGACATTATTTCTGAATGGATTCTTCTTCAGAAATGTCTGCAGAATCCGATGCTGTGTAGCAAATTTCTGCTAGATAAGTAGTTTTTTGTAAAAATGCATAAGTATCGCGTATAAAATTCGTACATCGGCCCTTTTTTGAACTTTAACGGCTATTAACAACCGTTTAAAACGACAGATCTTAATAAATGGATACACTAGCATATTCAGCAAACTTTCCTCCATCTTTTAAGACTAACCTGAACTCTCTAGCATTTCTAGTTTTCACGTAATACTTCATTTTTGCGAAAATGATCCGATTTTTGAAAAATTCAAATTTCTCAAAGCTGAGGGTTACAGAACATTTCTGCTGCCGGATTCGTTTTTAGGGCGAGAAAGCCTATAAGGATCACCCAGTGGATATTGCGAAAAAAAAATGGTGTTGTACAGTGTAATTACATAGAAATAAGATTAATTCAAGGAATTTAGATGCAGATCTACTTTGCCAGTGAATATCAAAAGAAAGTACATACATTGTTAGGTTTTACAAAACCTATCCAATAAATAGGTGAAATTGTGATCGAAACTATGATTTGTAGGGAAGAAGCATACAGTTAATTGAAGCATAAAATAACTAATAAAGTTCATTATCTTCATAACTATTTTGGGATTATTTCTGTATTGGAATATTGGAAGAATGAATAATTCTGTGCGTTATATTACTCCGACGCAGAAACAGTTCAGTGCTCTTCGCGATTTCCGCGCCAAACTTTGTTCTAGGAGGAAACAATGCATTCGATCAAAGCAGATTATTTGAAACAAATGAAAGTGAGTTTATATATCTTATGCATCAATTACATATCTTTTTCAGATATGAAATAAAACACCAGAGATGGAGATTTTAAAAGGTAAAAGAAATAATACTTCGTAGGAATAATAATTAATCGAATGTCTGAACTCACAAGAATCGAAAAAACAATATCACCTTGGGAACGATTTCATTTGTTTCAAATAATCTGCCTTGACCGAATGCATTGTGTCCTTCTAGAGCATAGTTTCGCGCGGAAATCGCGAAGAGCACTGAAGTGTTTCCGCGTCGGAGTAATATAACGCACAGAATTATTCATACTTTCAATATTCTATCAATAAGTGGATTTGTACCCAGCTGCATAGAAAATGGAAATTTTTAATGGGAGAAGAAAAAATACTTATTCATATGTTTATGAAGGATATTCTTATAATAAAGATTTCAAGAATCCGAAGACCTACCGTTGTCCTAGTCGTCAAACTAACAAATGTAGAGGAACATTAATTAATTCAACAAGATGATCACTATTTTGTGCAAAAACCACACACTCATCCTAACGAACCGCGCTGTGCAGAAGTATTGAAATTAAAATCAGCCATGCTGGAGGAATGTAGTAAAACTCCTTCAGTAAATAATAAAAACATTTTTGATAACATTTGTCGTACAAATTCTGCTGCAGCATCATATATTTCATACAATAGTGTGAAATCAATAATGTCAAGAGAAAAGACAAAATCATGACCAGGTTTGCCAAAAACTGTGAAGAGTACGCACGAAATATTAAAAATTATGCTATCCTGAAAGAAATTTACATGGGATGTGCAATCTCGGATGATAACAAATGCGCACTAATTTTCTCTAACACTATATTGCTAACTGCATCAGAAAATAGCAAAGAAATATATATGGATGGTACTTTTTCCGTAAGTATTTAAGATAAACCATAAATATGATTAATACCTTTCAACAGAAGAATGTCCCTATGTTTTGATCATTTTTTATCTCTTATTAGGTCGTATCACGATCGCCTCTTTTTCATCAGCTCTACAGTGTACACATACGTTACAATGACACGGTATACCACTGTCAATAATTTCTGTTAGGCTTATCTCACATAGTCAGATTAAAAAAGAAGTTAATTTACGGGGAATCGCTACCATTTTTGTTTTATGTGAATGTCGTACCAAGAGAATGTACGAAGCAATATGGAGAAAAATAGTTTCTCTTGTTCCACGATTACAAGACAACTTAGAAACCGTCATGTGTGATTACGAGAGAGCTGCTATGGAAAGTGTACGAGCACAATTCCCCAGGGTTAGGATACATGGATGCTGGTTTCATTTCACTCAGGTAGAATATAATTGATTGGCATTATTTGTCTGTTTTTTGCAATACTTACCTCATGAACGTGCTGGATAGAGAATGGAATAATCCTTTTTTATTATTCAGGCTGTGTTAAGGAAGTGGAAGGAGTTGGGGTTGCATAGTTGCATTACATATCAGTGTGGATAATACGACCAATGGTATGTTTAAGCTTTCCTGACATTATCAGACAATGTTCAAGTTTTTAGACACTATTTTATTAATTAAAATCGTTTTGCAGATACTGACATTTGTATAAATGGCAATCAAATCGGCGACAAGAGTTTAATAGAAGGTAAATTTTTTACTTATTCATATCTTTACTTTACATTTTATAGTATTATAAAATGAATCTCATTTTGGTGTATTCTGTTTCTATGATATTAAATAACAGAAGCATTGGGAAAAAGGATTTGCAGCTGCAAGTCAGGCATCTCTAATATAGTACTACCTTGCGGTCACACTTATTTCTGCAAGTAGAAATAATGAATTTGTATTTTAATGTCACTACGGGGGAGTGCAAAACGTATACGCAATAACTACAGATGAAGAGAGTACGTAATAACTAGTTATTAATTTCAGAATATTAATATTTTGTTTATTAATTCAGCTTGAACGATGTTATGGAATACAATTTAATTTTAACGACACTTATATTTTCATTTTATGTAGATAAGGATTGCCAAGAACCTATTTCGTGTAAAGAAATTCTCAGTGGAAATATGAGCCCAGAAGTTGCTTTGAAAAAAATGTGTATCCAAACACTACGGCGTGAATCTTTACCGAAGACAACTTCCAAATATGAATTATAATAATTCCACAATAATGCTCCTGTACACTTGTGCACTTGCTCAACGTGAAGTGCAATAAATCTTGGGATTCTTTGTATTTAATACTTCTACTCCATTATATCTTTGTTGCAATATCTCCCTCCATTTCTGATCAACCGCTGAAAATAAGGAAAAGGAATGGCATATAGTAACATAAATATTCAACAACTGTAATATGAAATTCAATTCTGTTTTACCTTAATCATGTTTTCTGATATATCGTGCAAGGAAGTAACTGCATTTCTGTTTCGAGAACATATTTCTGTTATTTTTCCTAGTATTTTATTGGAAACTCTAAGTTCACTCTAACATACTTGACTGCAGTTTTGTTTGATCATGCGATGCGCTGTTCAAGCAAATAACAAATTGAGACTTATGGAAAATTTCCCAATATCCATTGGGTTACACCTATAGACTTTCTCGCCCTGAAAACGAATCCGGCAGCAGAAATGTTCTGTAACCCTCGGTTTTTGAGAAATTTGAGTTTCTCAAAAATCGGATCATTTTCGCAAAATTGAAGTATTACGTGGAAACTAGAAATGCTAGAGAGTTAAGGTTAGTCTTAAAAGATAGAGGAAAGTTTGCTGAATATGCTAGTGTATCCATTTATTAAGATCTGTCGTTTTAAACGGTTGTAAATAGCCGTCGAAGTTCAAAAAAGGGCCGATGTACGAATTTTATACGCGATACTTATGCATTTTTACAAAAAACTACTTATCTTGCAGAAATTTGCTACACAGCATCGGATTCTGCAGACATTTCTGAAGAAGAATCCATTCAGAAATAATGTCAGAGCGGTTTTCCATTCGGGCAGGACGAGAAAATATCCGTCGGCAACGTGCGCACGGTATTTTGCCGCCGAGCAGCCATTGTTCGCCTGGCTCGACTCGGCAGTGCCGTAGCTACGCGTTATCTACGCCGACAGTACCCTATGCAATAGGCACCTACTTTAAATGTGTTTAACGATCAATTTTTTGTATACATTCTTGAAAAATGAAGGAATTTCACTACCATGGATCCAATAAATATTTTTGCAAAGAATCAGAAAGTATTCTCAGGAACTATCTGTTAAAAGTATTTAACTATAAATTTCTAAAAAGATATACATAAACAATGATCAAGTACGATTTGCATTGATTTCAATTATTGTTTAATAAATTCCAACTATTCCTATACTTGGATAAATGTCCAAAAGTCTCGTAAAATCATAATAATAAAACTCATTTCAGTTGATAAGCAAATGTTCTTGTGTTTTAATTGATTCATATTAAAAAATTATACATATTCGTATACTACACATCGAAATTGTTCTGAAAATAAAATTGTAACAATTCATTATAATTCCGGAATTGGCATCTAACAAGTCCTTGTCGAATGTATGAAAAAAATTAATCATTAAACACATTTAAAGTAGATGCCTATTGCATAGGGTACTGTCGGCGTAGATAACGCGTAGCTACGGCACTGCCGAGTCGAGCCAGGCGAACAATGGCTGCTCGGCGGCAAAATACCGTGCGCACGTTGCCGACGGATATTTTCTCGTCCTGCCCGAATGGAAAACCGCTCTGACATTATTTCTGAATGGATTCTTCTTCAGAAATGTCTGCAGAATCCGATGCTGTGTAGCAAATTTCTGCTAGATAAGTAGTTTTTTGTAAAAATGCATAAGTATCGCGTATAAAATTCGTACATCGGCCCTTTTTTGAACTTTAACGGCTATTAACAACCGTTTAAAACGACAGATCTTAATAAATGGATACACTAGCATATTCAGCAAACTTTCCTCCATCTTTTAAGACTAACCTGAACTCTCTAGCATTTCTAGTTTTCACGTAATACTTCATTTTTGCGAAAATGAGCCGATTTTTGAAAAATTCAAATTTCTCAAAGCTGAGGGTTACAGAACATTTCTGCTGCCGGATTCGTTTTTAGGGCGAGAAAGCCTATAAGGATCACCCAGTGGATATTGCGAAAAAAAAATGGTGTTGTACAGTGTAATTACATAGAAATAAGATTAATTCAAGGAATTTAGATGCAGATCTACTTTGCCAGTGAATATCAAAAGAAAGTACATACATTGTTAGGTTTTACAAAACCTATCCAATAAATAGGTGAAATTGTGATCGAAACTATGATTTGTAGGGAAGAAGCATACAGTTAATTGAAGCATAAAATAACTAATAAAGTTCATTATCTTCATAACTATTTTGGGATTATTTCTGTATTGGAATATTGGAAGAATGAATAATTCTGTGCGTTATATTACTCCGACGCAGAAACAGTTCAGTGCTCTTCGCGATTTCCGCGCCAAACTTTGTTCTAGGAGGAAACAATGCATTCGATCAAAGCAGATTATTTGAAACAAATGAAAGTGAGTTTATATATCTTATGCATCAATTACATATCTTTTTCAGATATGAAATAAAACACCAGAGATGGAGATTTTAAAAGGTAAAAGAAATAATACTTCGTAGGAATAATAATTAATCGAATGTCTGAACTCACAAGAATCGAAAAAACAATATCACCTTGGGAACGATTTCATTTGTTTCAAATAATCTGCCTTGACCGAATGCATTGTGTCCTTCTAGAGCATAGTTTCGCGCGGAAATCGCGAAGAGCACTGAAGTGTTTCCGCGTCGGAGTAATATAACGCACAGAATTATTCATACTTTCAATATTCTATCAATAAGTGGATTTGTACCCAGCTGCATAGAAAATGGAAATTTTTAATGGGAGAAGAAAAAATACTTATTCATATGTTTATGAAGGATATTCTTATAATAAAGATTTCAAGAATCCGAAGACCTACCGTTGTCCTAGTCGTCAAACTAACAAATGTAGAGGAACATTAATTAATTCAACAAGATGATCACTATTTTGTGCAAAAACCACACACTCATCCTAACGAACCGCGCTGTGCAGAAGTATTGAAATTAAAATCAGCTATGCTGGAGGAATGTAGTAAAACTCCTTCAGTAAATAATAAAAACATTTTTGATAACATTTGTCGTACAAATTCTGCTGCAGCATCATATATTTCATACAATAGTGTGAAATCAATAATGTCAAGAGAAAAGACAAAATCATGACCAGGTTTGCCAAAAACTGTGAAGAGTACGCACGAAATATTAAAAATTATGCTATCCTGAAAGAAATTTACATGGGATGTGCAATCTCGGATGATAACAAATGCGCACTAATTTTCTCTAACACTATATTGCTAACTGCATCAGAAAATAGCAAAGAAATATATATGGATGGTACTTTTTCCGTAAGTATTTAAGATAAACCATAAATATGATTAATACCTTTCAACAGAAGAATGTCCCTATGTTTTGATCATTTTTTATCTCTTATTAGGTCGTATCACGATCGCCTCTTTTTCATCAGCTCTACAGTGTACACATACGTTACAATGACACGGTATACCACTGTCAATAATTTCTGTTAGGCTTATCTCACATAGTCAGATTAAAAAAGAAGTTAATTTACGGGGAATCGCTACCATTTTTGTTTTATGTGAATGTCGTACCAAGAGAATGTACGAAGCAATATGGAGAAAAATAGTTTCTCTTGTTCCACGATTACAAGACAACTTAGAAACCGTCATGTGTGATTACGAGAGAGCTGCTATGGAAAGTGTACGAGCACAATTCCCCAGGGTTAGGATACATGGATGCTGGTTTCATTTCACTCAGGTAGAATATAATTGATTGGCATTATTTGTCTGTTTTTTGCAATACTTACCTCATGAACGTGCTGGATAGAGAATGGAATAATCCTTTTTTATTATTCAGGCTGTGTTAAGGAAGTGGAAGGAGTTGGGGTTGCATAGTTGCATTACATATCAGTGTGGATAATACGACCAATGGTATGTTTAAGCTTTCCTGACATTATCAGACAATGTTCAAGTTTTTAGACACTATTTTATTAATTAAAATCGTTTTGCAGATACTGACATTTGTATAAATGGCAATCAAATCGGCGACAAGAGTTTAATAGAAGGTAAATTTTTTACTTATTCATATCTTTACTTTACATTTTATAGTATTATAAAATGAATCTCATTTTGGTGTATTCTGTTTCTATGATATTAAATAACAGAAGCATTGGGAAAAAGGATTTGCAGCTGCAAGTCAGGCATCTCTAATATAGTACTACCTTGCGGTCACACTTATTTCTGCAAGTAGAAATAATGAATTTGTATTTTAATGTCACTACGGGGGAGTGCAAAACGTATACGCAATAACTACAGATGAAGAGAGTACGTAATAACTAGTTATTAATTTCAGAATATTAATATTTTGTTTATTAATTCAGCTTGAACGATGTTATGGAATACAATTTAATTTTAACGACACTTATATTTTCATTTTATGTAGATAAGGATTGCCAAGAACCTATTTCGTGTAAAGAAATTCTCAGTGGAAATATGAGCCCAGAAGTTGCTTTGAAAAAAATGTGTATCCAAACACTACGGCGTGAATCTTTACCGAAGACAACTTCCAAATATGAATTATAATAATTCCACAATAATGCTCCTGTACACTTGTGCACTTGCTCAACGTGAAGTGCAATAAATCTTGGGATTCTTTGTATTTAATACTTCTACTCCATTATATCTTTGTTGCAATATCTCCCTCCATTTCTGATCAACCGCTGAAAATAAGGAAAAGGAATGGCATATAGTAACATAAATATTCAACAACTGTAATATGAAATTCAATTCTGTTTTACCTTAATCATGTTTTCTGATATATCGTGCAAGGAAGTAACTGCATTTCTGTTTCGAGAACATATTTCTGTTATTTTTCCTAGTATTTTATTGGAAACTCTAAGTTCACTCTAACATACTTGACTGCAGTTTTGTTTGATCATGCGATGCGCTGTTCAAGCAAATAACAAATTGAGACTTATGGAAAATTTCCCAATATCCATTGGGTTACACCTATAGACTTTCTCGCCCTGAAAACGAATCCGGCAGCAGAAATGTTCTGTAACCCTCGGTTTTTGAGAAATTTGAGTTTCTCAAAAATCGGATCATTTTCGCAAAATTGAAGTATTACGTGGAAACTAGAAATGCTAGAGAGTTAAGGTTAGTCTTAAAAGATAGAGGAAAGTTTGCTGAATATGCTAGTGTATCCATTTATTAAGATCTGTCGTTTTAAACGGTTGTAAATAGCCGTCGAAGTTCAAAAAAGGGCCGATGTACGAATTTTATACGCGATACTTATGCATTTTTACAAAAAACTACTTATCTTGCAGAAATTTGCTACACAGCATCGGATTCTGCAGACATTTCTGAAGAAGAATCCATTCAGAAATAATGTCAGAGCGGTTTTCCATTCGGGCAGGACGAGAAAATATCCGTCGGCAACGTGCGCACGGTATTTTGCCGCCGAGCAGCCATTGTTCGCCTGGCTCGACTCGGCAGTGCCGTAGCTACGCGTTATCTACGCCGACAGTACCCTATGCAATAGGCACCTACTTTAAATGTGTTTAACGATCAATTTTTTGTATACATTCTTGAAAAATGAAGGAATTTCACTACCATGGATCCAATAAATATTTTTGCAAAGAATCAGAAAGTATTCTCAGGAACTATCTGTTAAAAGTATTTAACTATAAATTTCTAAAAAGATATACATAAACAATGATCAAGTACGATTTGCATTGATTTCAATTATTGTTTAATAAATTCCAACTATTCCTATACTTGGATAAATGTCCAAAAGTCTCGTAAAATCATAATAATAAAACTCATTTCAGTTGATAAGCAAATGTTCTTGTGTTTTAATTGATTCATATTAAAAAATTATACATATTCGTATACTACACATCGAAATTGTTCTGAAAATAAAATTGTAACAATTCATTATAATTCCGGAATTGGCATCTAACAAGTCCTTGTCGAATGTATGAAAAAAATTAATCATTAAACACATTTAAAGTAGATGCCTATTGCATAGGGTACTGTCGGCGTAGATAACGCGTAGCTACGGCACTGCCGAGTCGAGCCAGGCGAACAATGGCTGCTCGGCGGCAAAATACCGTGCGCACGTTGCCGACGGATATTTTCTCGTCCTGCCCGAATGGAAAACCGCTCTGACATTATTTCTGAATGGATTCTTCTTCAGAAATGTCTGCAGAATCCGATGCTGTGTAGCAAATTTCTGCTAGATAAGTAGTTTTTTGTAAAAATGCATAAGTATCGCGTATAAAATTCGTACATCGGCCCTTTTTTGAACTTTAACGGCTATTAACAACCGTTTAAAACGACAGATCTTAATAAATGGATACACTAGCATATTCAGCAAACTTTCCTCCATCTTTTAAGACTAACCTGAACTCTCTAGCATTTCTAGTTTTCACGTAATACTTCATTTTTGCGAAAATGAGCCGATTTTTGAAAAATTCAAATTTCTCAAAGCTGAGGGTTACAGAACATTTCTGCTGCCGGATTCGTTTTTAGGGCGAGAAAGCCTATAAGGATCACCCAGTGGATATTGCGAAAAAAAAATGGTGTTGTACAGTGTAATTACATAGAAATAAGATTAATTCAAGGAATTTAGATGCAGATCTACTTTGCCAGTGAATATCAAAAGAAAGTACATACATTGTTAGGTTTTACAAAACCTATCCAATAAATAGGTGAAATTGTGATCGAAACTATGATTTGTAGGGAAGAAGCATACAGTTAATTGAAGCATAAAATAACTAATAAAGTTCATTATCTTCATAACTATTTTGGGATTATTTCTGTATTGGAATATTGGAAGAATGAATAATTCTGTGCGTTATATTACTCCGACGCAGAAACAGTTCAGTGCTCTTCGCGATTTCCGCGCCAAACTTTGTTCTAGGAGGAAACAATGCATTCGATCAAAGCAGATTATTTGAAACAAATGAAAGTGAGTTTATATATCTTATGCATCAATTACATATCTTTTTCAGATATGAAATAAAACACCAGAGATGGAGATTTTAAAAGGTAAAAGAAATAATACTTCGTACGTATAATAATTAATCGAATGTCTGAACTCACAAGAATCGAAAAAACAATATCACCTTGGGAACGATTTCATTTGTTTCAAATAATCTGCCTTGACCGAATGCATTGTGTCCTTCTAGAGCATAGTTTCGCGCGGAAATCGCGAAGAGCACTGAAGTGTTTCCGCGTCGGAGTAATATAACGCACAGAATTATTCATACTTTCAATATTCTATCAATAAGTGGATTTGTACCCAGCTGCATAGAAAATGGAAATTTTTAATGGGAGAAGAAAAAATACTTATTCATATGTTTATGAAGGATATTCTTATAATAAAGATTTCAAGAATCCGAAGACCTACCGTTGTCCTAGTCGTCAAACTAACAAATGTAGAGGAACATTAATTAATTCAACAAGATGATCACTATTTTGTGCAAAAACCACACACTCATCCTAACGAACCGCGCTGTGCAGAAGTATTGAAATTAAAATCAGCCATGCTGGAGGAATGTAGTAAAACTCCTTCAGTAAATAATAAAAACATTTTTGATAACATTTGTCATACAAATTCTGCTGCAGCATCATATATTTCATACAATAGTGTGAAATCAATAATGTCAAGAGAAAAGACAAAATCATGACCAGGTTTGCCAAAAACTGTGAAGAGTACGCACGAAATATTAAAAATTATGCTATCCTGAAAGAAATTTACATGGGATGTGCAATCTCGGATGATAACAAATGCGCACTAATTTTCTCTAACAAATATATATGGATGGTACTTTTTCCGTAAGTATTTAAGATACACCATAAATATGATTAATACCTTTCAACAGAAGAATGTCCCTATGTTTTGATCATTTTTTATCTCTTATTAGGTCGTACCACGAATGCCTCTTTTTCATCAGCTCTACAGTGTACACATACGTTACAATGACACGGTATACCACTGTCAATAATTTCTGTTAGGCTTATCTCACATAGTCAGATTAAAAAAGAAGTTAATTTACGGGTAATCGCTACCATTTTTGTTTTATGTGAATGTCGTACCAAGAGAATGTACGAAGCAATATGGAGAAAAATAGTTTCTCTTGTTCCACGATTACAAGACAACTTAGAAACCGTCATGTGTGATTACGAGAGAGCTGCTATGGAAAGTGTACGAGCACAATTCCCCAGGGTTAGGATACATGGATGCTGGTTTCATTTCACTCAGGTAGAATATAATTGATTGGCATTATTTGTCTGTTTTTTGCAATACTTACCTCATGAACGTGCTGGATAGAGAATGGAATAATCCTTTTTTATTATTCAGGCTGTGTTAAGGAAGTGGAAGGAGTTGGGGTTGCATAGTTGCATTACATATCAGTGTGGATAATACGACCAATGGTATGTTTAAGCTTTCCTGACATTATCAGACAATGTTCAAGTTTTTAGACACTATTTTATTAATTAAAATCGTTTTGCAGATACTGACATTTGTATAAATGGCAATCAAATCGGCGACAAGAGTTTAATAGAAGGTAAATTTTTTACTTATTCATATCTTTACTTTACATTTTATAGTATTATAAAATGAATCTCATTTTGGTGTATTCTGTTTCTATGATATTAAATAACAGAAGCATTGGGAAAAAGGATTTGCAGCTGCAAGTCAGGCATCTCTAATATAGTACTACCTTGCGGTCACACTTATTTCTGCAAGTAGAAATAATGAATTTGTATTTTAATGTCACTACGGGGGAGTGCAAAACGTATACGCAATAACTACAGATGAAGAGAGTACGTAATAACTAGTTATTAATTTCAGAATATTAATATTTTGTTTATTAATTCAGCTTGAACGATGTTATGGAATACAATTTAATTTTAACGACACTTATATTTTCATTTTATGTAGATAAGGATTGCCAAGAACCTATTTCGTGTAAAGAAATTCTCAGTGGAAATATGAGCCCAGAAGTTGCTTTGAAAAAAATGTGTATCCAAACACTACGGCGTGAATCTTTACCGAAGACAACTTCCAAATATGAATTATAATAATTCCACAATAATGCTCCTGTACACTTGTGCACTTGCTCAACGTGAAGTGCAATAAATCTTGGGATTCTTTGTATTTAATACTTCTACTCCATTATATCTTTGTTGCAATATCTCCCTCCATTTCTGATCAACCGCTGAAAATAAGGAAAAGGAATCGCATATAGTAACATAAATATTCAACAACTGTAATATGAAATTCAATTCTGTTTTACCTTAATCATGTTTTCTGATATATCGTGCAAGAAAGTAACTGCATTTCTGTTTCGAGAACATATTTCTGTTATTTTTCCTAGTATTTTATTGGAAACTCTAAGTTCACTCTAACATACTTGACTGCAGTTTTGTTTGATCATGCGATGCGCTGTTCAAGCAAATAACACTGTACAACAAATTGAGACTTATGGAAAATTTCCCAATATCCATTGGGTTACACCTATAGACTTTCTCGCCCTGAAAACGAATCCGGCAGCAGAAATGTTCTGTAACCCTCGGTTTTTGAGAAATTTGAGTTTTTCAAAAATCGGATCATTTTCGCAAAATTGAAGTATTACGTGAAAACTAGAAATGCTAGAGAGTTAAGGTTAGTCTTAAAAGATAGAGGAAAGTTTGCTGAATATGCTAGTGTATCCGTTTATTAAGATCTGTCGTTTTAAACGGTTGTAAATAGCCGTCGAAGTTCAAAAAAGGGCCGATGTACGAATTTTATACGCGATACTTATGCATTTTTACAAAAAACTACTTATCTTGCAGAAATTTGCTACACAGCATCGGATTCTGCAGACATTTCTGAAGAAGAATCCATTCAGAAATAATGTCAGAGCGGTTTTCCATTCGGGCAGGACGAGAAAATATCCGTCGGCAACGTGCGCACGGTATTTTGCCGCCGAGCAGCCATTGTTCGCCTGGCTCGACTCGGCAGTGCCGTAGCTACGCGTTATCTACGCCGACAGTACCCTATGCAATAGGCACCTACTTTAAATGTGTTTAACGATCAATTTTTTGTATACATTCTTGAAAAATGAAGGAATTTCACTACCATGGATCCAATAAATATTTTTGCAAAGAATCAGAAAGTATTCTCAGGAACTATCTGTTAAAAGTATTTAACTATAAATTTCTAAAAAGATATACATAAACAATGATCAAGTACGATTTGCATTGATTTCAATTATTGTTTAATAAATTCCAACTATTCCTATACTTGGATAAATGTCCAAAAGTCTCGTAAAATCATAATAATAAAACTCATTTCAGTTGATAAGCAAATCTTCTTGTGTTTTAATTGATTCATATTAAAAAATTATACATATTCGTATACTACACATCGAAATTGTTCTGAAAATAAAATAGTAACAATTCATTATAATTCCGGAATTGGCATCTAACAAGTCCTTGTCGAATGTATGAAAAAAATTAATCATTAAACACATTTAAAGTAGATGCGTATTGCATAGGGTACTGTCGGCGTAGATAACGCGTAGCTACGGCACTGCCGAGTCGAGCCAGGCGAACAATGGCTGCTCGGCGGCAAAATACCGTGCGCACGTTGCCGACGGATATTTTCTCGTCCTGCCCGAATGGAAAACCGCTCTGACATTATTTCTGAATGGATGCTTCTTCAGAAATGTCTGCAGAATCCGATGCTGTGTAGCAAATTTCTGCTAGATAAGTAGTTTTTTGTAAAAATGCATAAGTATCGCGTATAAAATTCGTACATCGGCCCTTTTTTGAACTTTAACGGCTATTAACAACCGTTTAAAACGACAGATCTTAATAAATGGATACACTAGCATATTCAGCAAACTTTCCTCCATCTTTTAAGACTAACCTGAACTCTCTAGCATTTCTAGTTTTCACGTAATACTTCATTTTTGCGAAAATGAGCCGATTTTTGAAAAATTCAAATTTCTCAAAGCTGAGGGTTACAGAACATTTCTGCTGCCGGATTCGTTTTTAGGGCGAGAAAGCCTATAAGGATCACCCAGTGGATATTGCGAAAAAAAATGGTGTTGTACAGTGTAATTACATAGAAATAAGATTAATTCAAGGAATTTAGATGCAGATCTACTTTGCCAGTGAATATCAAAAGAAAGTACATACATTGTTAGGTTTTACAAAACCTATCCAATAAATAGGTGAAATTGTGATCGAAACTATGATTTGTAGGGAAGAAGCATACAGTTAATTGAAGCATAAAATAACTAATAAAGTTCATTATCTTCATAACTATTTTGGGATTATTTCTGTATTGGAATATTGGAAGAATGAATAATTCTGTGCGTTATATTACTCCGACGCAGAAACAGTTCAGTGCTCTTCGCGATTTCCGCGCCAAACTTTGTTCTAGGAGGAAACAATGCATTCGATCAAAGCAGATTATTTGAAACAAATGAAAGTGAGTTTATATATCTTATGCATCAATTACATATCTTTTTCAGATATGAAATAAAACACCAGAGATGGAGATTTTAAAAGGTAAAAGAAATAATACTTCGTACGTATAATAATTAATCGAATGTCTGAACTCACAAGAATCGAAAAAACAATATCACCTTGGGAACGATTTCATTTGTTTCAAATAATCTGCCTTGACCGAATGCATTGTGTCCTTCTAGAGCATAGTTTCGCGCGGAAATCGCGAAGAGCACTGAAGTGTTTCCGCGTCGGAGTAATATAACGCACAGAATTATTCATACTTTCAATATTCTATCAATAAGTGGATTTGTACCCAGCTGCATAGAAAATGGAAATTTTTAATGGGAGAAGAAAAAATACTTATTCATATGTTTATGAAGGATATTCTTATAATAAAGATTTCAAGAATCCGAAGACCTACCGTTGTCCTAGTCGTCAAACTAACAAATGTAGAGGAACATTAATTAATTCAACAAGATGATCACTATTTTGTGCAAAAACCACACACTCATCCTAACGAACCGCGCTGTGCAGAAGTATTGAAATTAAAATCAGCCATGCTGGAGGAATGTAGTAAAACTCCTTCAGTAAATAATAAAAACATTTTTGATAACATTTGTCGTACAAATTCTGCTGCAGCATCATATATTTCATACAATAGTGTGAAATCAATAATGTCAAGAGAAAAGACAAAATCATGACCAGGTTTGCCAAAAACTGTGAAGAGTACGCACGAAATATTAAAAATTATGCTATCCTGAAAGAAATTTACATGGGATGTGCAATCTCGGATGATAACAAATGCGCACTAATTTTCTCTAACACTATATTGCTAACTGCATCAGAAAATAGCAAAGAAATATATATGGATGGTACTTTTTCCGTAAGTATTTAAGATAAACCATAAATATGATTAATACCTTTCAACAGAAGAATGTCCCTATGTTTTGATCATTTTTTATCTCTTATTAGGTCGTATCACGATCGCCTCTTTTTCATCAGCTCTACAGTGTACACATACGTTACAATGACACGGTATACCACTGTCAATAATTTCTGTTAGGCTTATCTCACATAGTCAGATTAAAAAAGAAGTTAATTTACGGGGAATCGCTACCATTTTTGTTTTATGTGAATGTCGTACCAAGAGAATGTACGAAGCAATATGGAGAAAAATAGTTTCTCTTGTTCCACGATTACAAGACAACTTAGAAACCGTCATGTGTGATTACGAGAGAGCTGCTATGGAAAGTGTACGAGCACAATTCCCCAGGGTTAGGATACATGGATGCTGGTTTCATTTCACTCAGGTAGAATATAATTGATTGGCATTATTTGTCTGTTTTTTGCAATACTTACCTCATGAACGTGCTGGATAGAGAATGGAATAATCCTTTTTTATTATTCAGGCTGTGTTAAGGAAGTGGAAGGAGTTGGGGTTGCATAGTTGCATTACATATCAGTGTGGATAATACAACCAATGGTATGTTTAAGCTTTCCTGACATTATCAGACAATGTTCAAGTTTTTAGACACTATTTTATTAATTAAAATCGTTTTGCAGATACTGACATTTGTATAAATGGCAATCAAATCGGCGACAAGAGTTTAATAGAAGGTAAATTTTTTACTTATTCATATCTTTACTTTACATTTTATAGTATTATAAAATGAATCTCATTTTGGTGTATTCTGTTTCTATGATATTAAATAACAGAAGCATTGGGAAAAAGGATTTGCAGCTGCAAGTCAGGCATCTCTAATATAGTACTACCTTGCGGTCACACTTATTTCTGCAAGTAGAAATAATGAATTTATATTTTAATGTCACTACGGGGGAGTGCAAAACGTATACGCAATAACTACAGATGAAGAGAGTACGTAATAACTAGTTATTAATTTCAGAATATTAATATTTTGTTTATTAATTCAGCTTGAACGATGTTATGGAATACAATTTAATTTTAACGACACTTATATTTTCATTTTATGTAGATAAGGATTGCCAAGAACCTATTTCGTGTAAAGAAATTCTCAGTGGAAATATGAGCCCAGAAGTTGCTTTGAAAAAAATGTGTATCCAAACACTACGGCGTGAATCTTTACCGAAGACAACTTCCAAATATGAATTATAATAATTCCACAATAATGCTCCTGTACACTTGTGCACTTGCTCAACGTGAAGTGCAATAAATCTTGGGATTCTTTGTATTTAATACTTCTACTCCATTATATCTTTGTTGCAATATCTCCCTCCATTTCTGATCAACCGCTGAAAATAAGGAAAAGGAATGGCATATAGTAACATAAATATTCAACAACTGTAATATGAAATTCAATTCTGTTTTACCTTAATCATGTTTTCTGATATATCGTGCAAGAAAGTAACTGCATTTCTGTTTCGAGAACATATTTCTGTTATTTTTCCTAGTATTTTATTGGAAACTCTAAGTTCACTCTAACATACTTGACTGCAGTTTTGTTTGATCATGCGATGCGCTGTTCAAGCAAATAACACTGTACAACAAATTGAGACTTATGGAAAATTTCCCAATATCCATTGGGTTACACCTATAGACTTTCTCGCCCTGAAAACCAATCCGGCAGCAGAAATGTTCTGTAACCCTCGGTTTTTGAGAAATTTGAGTTTTTCAAAAATCGGATCATTTTCGCAAAATTGAAGTATTACGTGAAAACTAGAAATGCTAGAGAGTTAAGGTTAGTCTTAAAAGATAGAGGAAAGTTTGCTGAATATGCTAGTGTATCCGTTTATTAAGATCTGTCGTTTTAAACGGTTGTAAATAGCCGTCGAAGTTCAAAAAAGGGCCGATGTACGAATTTTATACGCGATACTTATGCATTTTTACAAAAAACTACTTATCTTGCAGAAATTTGCTACACAGCATCGGATTCTGCAGACATTTCTGAAGAAGAATCCATTCAGAAATAATGTCAGAGCGGTTTTCCATTCGGGCAGGACGAGAAAATATCCGTCGGCAACGTGCGCACGGTATTTTGCCGCCGAGCAGCCATTGTTCGCCTGGCTCGACTCGGCAGTGCCGTAGCTACGCGTTATCTACGCCGACAGTACCCTATGCAATAGGCACCTACTTTAAATGTGTTTAACGATCAATTTTTTGTATACATTCTTGAAAAATGAAGGAATTTCACTACCATGGATCCAATAAATATTTTTGCAAAGAATCAGAAAGTATTCTCAGGAACTATCTGTTAAAAGTATTTAACTATAAATTTCTAAAAAGATATACATAAACAATGATCAAGTACGATTTGCATTGATTTCAATTATTGTTTAATAAATTCCAACTATTCCTATACTTGGATAAATGTCCAAAAGTCTCGTAAAATCATAATAATAAAACTCATTTCAGTTGATAAGCAAATGTTCTTGTGTTTTAATTGATTCATATTAAAAAATTATACATATTCGTATACTACACATCGAAATTGTTCTGAAAATAAAATAGTAACAATTCATTATAATTCCGGAATTGGCATCTAACAAGTCCTTGTCGAATGTATGAAAAAAATTAATCATTAAACACATTTAAAGTAGATGCGTATTGCATAGGGTACTGTCGGCGTAGATAACGCGTAGCTACGGCACTGCCGAGTCGAGCCAGGCGAACAATGGCTGCTCGGCGGCAAAATACCGTGCGCACGTTGCCGACGGATATTTTCTCGTCCTGCCCGAATGGAAAACCGCTCTGACATTATTTCTGAATGGATTCTTCTTCAGAAATGTCTGCAGAATCCGATGCTGTGTAGCAAATTTCTGCTAGATAAGTAGTTTTTTGTAAAAATGCATAAGTATCGCGTATAAAATTCGTACATCGGCCCTTGTTTGAACTTTAACGGCTATTAACAACCGTTTAAAACGACAGATCTTAATAAATGGATACACTAGCATATTCAGCAAACTTTCCTCCATCTTTTAAGACTAACCTGAACTCTCTAGCATTTCTAGTTTTCACGTAATACTTCATTTTTGCGAAAATGAGCCGATTTTTGAAAAATTCAAATTTCTCAAAGCTGAGGGTTACAGAACATTTCTGCTGCCGGATTCGTTTTTAGGGCGAGAAAGCCTATAAGGATCACCCAGTGGATATTGCGAAAAAAAATGGTGTTGTACAGTGTAATTACATAGAAATAAGATTAATTCAAGGAATTTAGATGCAGATCTACTTTGCCAGTGAATATCAAAAGAAAGTACATACATTGTTAGGTTTTACAAAACCTATCCAATAAATAGGTGAAATTGTGATCGAAACTATGATTTGTAGGGAAGAAGCATACAGTTAATTGAAGCATAAAATAACTAATAAAGTTCATTATCTTCATAACTATTTTGGGATTATTTCTGTATTGGAATATTGGAAGAATGAATAATTCTGTGCGTTATATTACTCCGACGCAGAAACAGTTCAGTGCTCTTCGCGATTTCCGCGCCAAACTTTGTTCTAGGAGGAAACAATGCATTCGATCAAAGCAGATTATTTGAAACAAATGAAAGTGAGTTTATATATCTTATGCATCAATTACATATCTTTTTCAGATATGAAATAAAACACCAGAGATGGAGATTTTAAAAGGTAAAAGAAATAATACTTCGTACGTATAATAATTAATCGAATGTCTGAACTCACAAGAATCGAAAAAACAATATCACCTTGGGAACGATTTCATTTGTTTCAAATAATCTGCCTTGACCGAATGCATTGTGTCCTTCTAGAGCATAGTTTCGCGCGGAAATCGCGAAGAGCACTGAAGTGTTTCCGCGTCGGAGTAATATAACGCACAGAATTATTCATACTTTCAATATTCTATCAATAAGTGGATTTGTACCCAGCTGCATAGAAAATGGAAATTTTTAATGGGAGAAGAAAAAATACTTATGTATATGTTTATGAAGGATATTCTTATAATAAAGATTTCAAGAATCCGAAGACCTACCGTTGTCCTAGTCGTCAAACTAACAAATGTAGAGGAACATTAATTAATTCAACAAGATGATCACTATTTTGTGCAAAAACCACACACTCATCCTAACGAACCGCGCTGTGCAGAAGTATTGAAATTAAAATCAGCCATGCTGGAGGAATGTAGTAAAACTCCTTCAGTAAATAATAAAAACATTTTTGATAACATTTGTCGTACAAATTCTGCTGCAGCATCATATATTTCATACAATAGTGTGAAATCAATAATGTCAAGAGAAAAGACAAAATCATGACCAGGTTTGCCAAAAACTGTGAAGAGTACGCACGAAATATTAAAAATTATGCTATCCTGAAAGAAATTTACAGGGGATGAGCAATCTCGGATGATAACAAATGCGCACTAATTTTCTCTAACACTATATTGCTAACTGCATTAGAAAATAGCAAAGAAATATATATGGATGGTACTTTTTCCGTAAGTATTTAAGATAGACCATAAATATGATTAATACCTTTCAACAGAAGAAAGTCCCTATATTTTGATCATTTTTTATCTCTTATTAGGTCGTACCACGAATGCCTCTTTTTCATCAGCTCTACAGTGTACACATACGTTACAATGACACGGTATACCACTGTCAATAATTTCTGTTAGGCTTATCTCACATAGTCAGATTAAAAAAAAAATTAATTTACGGGGAATCGCTACCATTTTTGTTTTATGTGAATGTCGTACCAAGAGAATGTACGAAGCAATATGGAGAAAAATAGTTTCTCTTGTTCCACGATTACAAGACAACTTAGAAACCGTCATGTGTGATTACGAGAGAGCTGCTATGGAAAGTGTACGAGCACAATTCCCCAGGGTTAGGATACATGGATGCTGGTTTCATTTCACTCAGGTAGAATATAATTGATTGGCATTATTTGTCTGTTTTTTGCAATACTTACCTCATGAACGTGCTGGATAGAGAATGGAATAATCCTTTTTTATTATTCAGGCTGTGTTAAGGAAGTGGAAGGAGTTGGGGTTGCATAGTTGCATTACATATCAGTGTGGATAATACGACCAATGGTATGTTTAAGCTTTCCTGACATTATCAGACAATGTTCAAGTTTTTAGACACTATTTTATTAATTAAAATCGTTTTGCAGATACTGACATTTGTATAAATGGCAATCAAATCGGCGACAAGAGTTTAATAGAAGGTAAATTTTTTACTTATTCATATCTTTACTTTACATTTTATAGTATTATAAAATGAATCTCATTTTGGTGTATTCTGTTTCTATGATATTAAATAACAGAAGCATTGGGAAAAAGGATTTGCAGCTGCAAGTCAGGCATCTCTAATATAGTACTACCTTGCGGTCACACTTATTTCTGCAAGTAGAAATAATGAATTTGTATTTTAATGTCACTACGGGGGAGTGCAAAACGTATACGCAATAACTACAGATGAAGAGAGTACGTAATAACTAGTTATTAATTTCAGAATATTAATATTTTGTTTATTAATTCAGCTTGAACGATGTTATGGAATACAATTTAATTTTAACGACACTTATATTTTCATTTTATGTAGATAAGGATTGCCAAGAACCTATTTCGTGTAAAGAAATTCTCAGTGGAAATATGAGCCCAGAAGTTGCTTTGAAAAAAATGTGTATCCAAACACTACGGCGTGAATCTTTACCGAAGACAACTTCCAAATATGAATTATAATAATTCCACAATAATGCTCCTGTACACTTGTGCACTTGCTCAACGTGAAGTGCAATAAATCTTGGGATTCTTTGTATTTAATACTTCTACTCCATTATATCTTTGTTGCAATATCTCCCTCCATTTCTGATCAACCGCTGAAAATAAGGAAAAGGAATGGCATATAGTAACATAAATATTCAACAACTGTAATATGAAATTCAATTCTGTTTTACCTTAATCATGTTTTCTGATATATCGTGCAAGGAAGTAACTGCATTTCTGTTTCGAGAACATATTTCTGTTATTTTTCCTAGTATTTTATTGGAAACTCTAAGTTCACTCTAACATACTTGACTGCAGTTTTGTTTGATCATGCGATGCGCTGTTCAAGCAAATAACAAATTGAGACTTATGGAAAATTTCCCAATATCCATTGGGTTACACCTATAGACTTTCTCGCCCTGAAAACGAATCCGGCAGCAGAAATGTTCTGTAACCCTCGGTTTTTGAGAAATTTGAGTTTCTCAAAAATCGGATCATTTTCGCAAAATTGAAGTATTACGTGGAAACTAGAAATGCTAGAGAGTTAAGGTTAGTCTTAAAAGATAGAGGAAAGTTTGCTGAATATGCTAGTGTATCCATTTATTAAGATCTGTCGTTTTAAACGGTTGTAAATAGCCGTCGAAGTTCAAAAAAGGGCCGATGTACGAATTTTATACGCGATACTTATGCATTTTTACAAAAAACTACTTATCTTGCAGAAATTTGCTACACAGCATCGGATTCTGCAGACATTTCTGAAGAAGAATCCATTCAGAAATAATGTCAGAGCGGTTTTCCATTCGGGCAGGACGAGAAAATATCCGTCGGCAACGTGCGCACGGTATTTTGCCGCCGAGCAGCCATTGTTCGCCTGGCTCGACTCGGCAGTGCCGTAGCTACGCGTTATCTACGCCGACAGTACCCTATGCAATAGGCACCTACTTTAAATGTGTTTAACGATCAATTTTTTGTATACATTCTTGAAAAATGAAGGAATTTCACTACCATGGATCCAATAAATATTTTTGCAAAGAATCAGAAAGTATTCTCAGGAACTATCTGTTAAAAGTATTTAACTATAAATTTCTAAAAAGATATACATAAACAATGATCAAGTACGATTTGCATTGATTTCAATTATTGTTTAATAAATTCCAACTATTCCTATACTTGGATAAATGTCCAAAAGTCTCGTAAAATCATAATAATAAAACTCATTTCAGTTGATAAGCTAATGTTCTTGTGTTTTAATTGATTCATATTAAAAAATTATACATATTCGTATACTACACATCGAAATTGTTCTGAAAATAAAATTGTAACAATTCATTATAATTCCGGAATTGGCATCTAACAAGTCCTTGTCGAATGTATGAAAAAAATTAATCATTAAACACATTTAAAGTAGATGCCTATTGCATAGGGTACTGTCGGCGTAGATAACGCGTAGCTACGGCACTGCCGAGTCGAGCCAGGCGAACAATGGCTGCTCGGCGGCAAAATACCGTGCGCACGTTGCCGACGGATATTTTCTCGTCCTGCCCGAATGGAAAACCGCTCTGACATTATTTCTGAATGGATTCTTCTTCAGAAATGTCTGCAGAATCCGATGCTGTGTAGCAAATTTCTGCTAGATAAGTAGTTTTTTGTAAAAATGCATAAGTATCGCGTATAAAATTCGTACATCGGCCCTTTTTTGAACTTTAACGGCTATTAACAACCGTTTAAAACGACAGATCTTAATAAATGGATACACTAGCATATTCAGCAAACTTTCCTCCATCTTTTAAGACTAACCTGAACTCTCTAGCATTTCTAGTTTTCACGTAATACTTCATTTTTGCGAAAATGAGCCGATTTTTGAAAAATTCAAATTTCTCAAAGCTGAGGGTTACAGAACATTTCTGCTGCCGGATTCGTTTTTAGGGCGAGAAAGCCTATAAGGATCACCCAGTGGATATTGCGAAAAAAAAATGGTGTTGTACAGTGTAATTACATAGAAATAAGATTAATTCAAGGAATTTAGATGCAGATCTACTTTGCCAGTGAATATCAAAAGAAAGTACATACATTGTTAGGTTTTACAAAACCTATCCAATAAATAGGTGAAATTGTGATCGAAACTATGATTTGTAGGGAAGAAGCATACAGTTAATTGAAGCATAAAATAACTAATAAAGTTCATTATCTTCATAACTATTTTGGGATTATTTCTGTATTGGAATATTGGAAGAATGAATAATTCTGTGCGTTATATTACTCCGACGCAGAAACAGTTCAGTGCTCTTCGCGATTTCCGCGCCAAACTTTGTTCTAGGAGGAAACAATGCATTCGATCAAAGCAGATTATTTGAAACAAATGAAAGTGAGTTTATATATCTTATGCATCAATTACATATCTTTTTCAGATATGAAATAAAACACCAGAGATGGAGATTTTAAAAGGTAAAAGAAATAATACTTCGTACGTATAATAATTAATCGAATGTCTGAACTCACAAGAATCGAAAAAACAATATCACCTTGGGAACGATTTCATTTGTTTCAAATAATCTGCCTTGGCCGAATGCATTGTGTCCTTCTAGAGCATAGTTTCGCGCGGAAATCGCGAAGAGCACTGAAGTGTTTCCGCGTCGGAGTAATATAACGCACAGAATTATTCATACTTTCAATATTCTATCAATAAGTGGATTTGTACCCAGCTGCATAGAAAATGGAAATTTTTAATGGGAGAAGAAAAAATACTTATTCATATGTTTATGAAGGATATTCTTATAATAAAGATTTCAAGAATCCGAAGACCTACCGTTGTCCTAGTCGTCAAACTAACAAATGTAGAGGAACATTAATTAATTCAACAAGATGATCACTATTTTGTGCAAAAACCACACACTCATCCTAACGAACCGCGCTGTGCAGAAGTATTGAAATTAAAATCAGCCATGCTGGAGGAATGTAGTAAAACTCCTTCAGTAAATAATAAAAACATTTTTGATAACATTTGTCATACAAATTCTGCTGCAGCATCATATATTTCATACAATAGTGTGAAATCAATAATGTCAAGAGAAAAGACAAAATCATGACCAGGTTTGCCAAAAACTGTGAAGAGTACGCACGAAATATTAAAAATTATGCTATCCTGAAAGAAATTTACATGGGATGTGCAATCTCGGATGATAACAAATGCGCACTAATTTTCTCTAACACTATATTGCTAACTGCATCAGAAAATAGCAAAGAAATATATATGGATGGTACTTTTTCCGTAAGTATTTAAGATAAACCATAAATATGATTAATACCTTTCAACAGAAGAATGTCCCTATGTTTTGATCATTTTTTATCTCTTATTAGGTCGTATCACGATCGCCTCTTTTTCATCAGCTCTACAGTGTACACATACGTTACAATGACACGGTATACCACTGTCAATAATTTCTGTTAGGCTTATCTCACATAGTCAGATTAAAAAAGAAGTTAATTTACGGGTAATCGCTACCATTTTTGTTTTATGTGAATGTCGTACCAAGAGAATGTACGAAGCAATATGGAGAAAAATAGTTTCTCTTGTTCCACGATTACAAGACAACTTAGAAACCGTCATGTGTGATTACGAGAGAGCTGCTATGGAAAGTGTACGAGCACAATTCCCCAGGGTTAGGATACATGGATGCTGGTTTCATTTCACTCAGGTAGAATATAATTGATTGGCATTATTTGTCTGTTTTTTGCAATACTTACCTCATGAACGTGCTGGATAGAGAATGGAATAATCCTTTTTTATTATTCAGGCTGTGTTAAGGAAGTGGAAGGAGTTGGGGTTGCATAGTTGCATTACATATCAGTGTGGATAATACGACCAATGGTATGTTTAAGCTTTCCTGACATTATCAGACAATGTTCAAGTTTTTAGACACTATTTTATTAATTAAAATCGTTTTGCAGATACTGACATTTGTATAAATGGCAATCAAATCGGCGACAAGAGTTTAATAGAAGGTAAATTTTTTACTTATTCATATCTTTACTTTACATTTTATAGTATTATAAAATGAATCTCATTTTGGTGTATTCTGTTTCTATGATATTAAATAACAGAAGCATTGGGAAAAAGGATTTGCAGCTGCAAGTCAGGCATCTCTAATATAGTACTACCTTGCGGTCACACTTATTTCTGCAAGTAGAAATAATGAATTTGTATTTTAATGTCACTACGGGGGAGTGCAAAACGTATACGCAATAACTACAGATGAAGAGAGTACGTAATAACTAGTTATTAATTTCAGAATATTAATATTTTGTTTATTAATTCAGCTTGAACGATGTTATGGAATACAATTTAATTTTAACGACACTTATATTTTCATTTTATGTAGATAAGGATTGCCAAGAACCTATTTCGTGTAAAGAAATTCTCAGTGGAAATATGAGCCCAGAAGTTGCTTTGAAAAAAATGTGTATCCAAACACTACGGCGTGAATCTTTACCGAAGACAACTTCCAAATATGAATTATAATAATTCCACAATAATGCTCCTGTACACTTGTGCACTTGCTCAACGTGAAGTGCAATAAATCTTGGGATTCTTTGTATTTAATACTTCTACTCCATTATATCTTTGTTGCAATATCTCCCTCCATTTCTGATCAACCGCTGAAAATAAGGAAAAGGAATCGCATATAGTAACATAAATATTCAACAACTGTAATATGAAATTCAATTCTGTTTTACCTTAATCATGTTTTCTGATATATCGTGCAAGAAAGTAACTGCATTTCTGTTTCGAGAACATATTTCTGTTATTTTTCCTAGTATTTTATTGGAAACTCTAAGTTCACTCTAACATACTTGACTGCAGTTTTGTTTGATCATGCGATGCGCTGTTCAAGCAAATAACACTGTACAACAAATTGAGACTTATGGAAAATTTCCCAATATCCATTGGGTTACACCTATAGACTTTCTCGCCCTAAAAACGAATCCGGCAGCAGAAATGTTCTGTAACCCTCAGCTTTGAGAAATTTGAATTTTTCAAAAATCGGCTCATTTTCGCAAAAATGAAGTATTACGTGAAAACTAGAAATGCTAGAGAGTTCAGGTTAGTCTTAAAAGATGGAGGAAAGTTTGCTGAATATGCTAGTGTATCCATTTATTAAGATCTGTCGTTTTAAACGGTTGTTAATAGCCGTTAAAGTTCAAAAAAGGGCCGATGTACGAATTTTATACGCGATACTTATGCATTTTTACAAAAAACTACTTATCTAGCAGAAATTTGCTACACAGCATCGGATTCTGCAGACATTTCTGAAGAAGAATCCATTCAGAAATAATGTCAGAGCGGTTTTCCATTCGGGCAGGACGAGAAAATATCCGTCGGCAACGTGCGCACGGTATTTTGCCGCCGAGCAGCCATTGTTCGCCTGGCTCGACTCGGCAGTGCCGTAGCTACGCGTTATCTACGCCGACAGTACCCTATGCAATAGGCACCTACTTTAAATGTGTTTAACGATCAATTTTTTGTATACATTCTTGAAAAATGAAGGAATTTCACTACCATGGATCCAATAAATATTTTTGCAAAGAATCAGAAAGTATTCTCAGGAACTATCTGTTAAAAGTATTTAACTATAAATTTCTAAAAAGATATACATAAACAATGATCAAGTACGATTTGCATTGATTTCAATTATTGTTTAATAAATTCCAACTATTCCTATACTTGGATAAATGTCCAAAAGTCTCGTAAAATCATAATAATAAAACTCATTTCAGTTGATAAGCAAATGTTCTTGTGTTTTAATTGATTCATATTAAAAAATTATACATATTCGTATACTACACATCGAAATTGTTCTGAAAATAAAATTGTAACAATTCATTATAATTCCGGAATTGGCATCTAACAAGTCCTTGTCGAATGTATGAAAAAAATTAATCATTAAACACATTTAAAGTAGATGCCTATTGCATAGGGTACTGTCGGCGTAGATAACGCGTAGCTACGGCACTGCCGAGTCGAGCCAGGCGAACAATGGCTGCTCGGCGGCAAAATACCGTGCGCACGTTGCCGACGGATATTTTCTCGTCCTGCCCGAATGGAAAACCGCTCTGACATTATTTCTGAATGGATGCTTCTTCAGAAATGTCTGCAGAATCCGATGCTGTGTAGCAAATTTCTGCTAGATAAGTAGTTTTTTGTAAAAATGCATAAGTATCGCGTATAAAATTCGTACATCGGCCCTTTTTTGAACTTTAACGGCTATTAACAACCGTTTAAAACGACAGATCTTAATAAATGGATACACTAGCATATTCAGCAAACTTTCCTCCATCTTTTAAGACTAACCTGAACTCTCTAGCATTTCTAGTTTTCACGTAATACTTCATTTTTGCGAAAATGAGCCGATTTTTGAAAAATTCAAATTTCTCAAAGCTGAGGGTTACAGAACATTTCTGCTGCCGGATTCGTTTTTAGGGCGAGAAAGCCTATAAGGATCACCCAGTGGATATTGCGAAAAAAAATGGTGTTGTACAGTGTAATTACATAGAAATAAGATTAATTCAAGGAATTTAGATGCAGATCTACTTTGCCAGTGAATATCAAAAGAAAGTACATACATTGTTAGGTTTTACAAAACCTATCCAATAAATAGGTGAAATTGTGATCGAAACTATGATTTGTAGGGAAGAAGCATACAGTTAATTGAAGCATAAAATAACTAATAAAGTTCATTATCTTCATAACTATTTTGGGATTATTTCTGTATTGGAATATTGGAAGAATGAATAATTCTGTGCGTTATATTACTCCGACGCAGAAACAGTTCAGTGCTCTTCGCGATTTCCGCGCCAAACTTTGTTCTAGGAGGAAACAATGCATTCGATCAAAGCAGATTATTTGAAACAAATGAAAGTGAGTTTATATATCTTATGCATCAATTACATATCTTTTTCAGATATGAAATAAAACACCAGAGATGGAGATTTTAAAAGGTAAAAGAAATAATACTTCGTACGTATAATAATTAATCGAATGTCTGAACTCACAAGAATCGAAAAAACAATATCACCTTGGGAACGATTTCATTTGTTTCAAATAATCTGCCTTGACCGAATGCATTGTGTCCTTCTAGAGCATAGTTTCGCGCGGAAATCGCGAAGAGCACTGAAGTGTTTCCGCGTCGGAGTAATATAACGCACAGAATTATTCATACTTTCAATATTCTATCAATAAGTGGATTTGTACCCAGCTGCATAGAAAATGGAAATTTTTAATGGGAGAAGAAAAAATACTTATTCATATGTTTATGAAGGATATTCTTATAATAAAGATTTCAAGAATCCGAAGACCTACCGTTGTCCTAGTCGTCAAACTAACAAATGTAGAGGAACATTAATTAATTCAACAAGATGATCACTATTTTGTGCAAAAACCACACACTCATCCTAACGAACCGCGCTGTGCAGAAGTATTGAAATTAAAATCAGCCATGCTGGAGGAATGTAGTAAAACTCCTTCAGTAAATAATAAAAACATTTTTGATAACATTTGTCGTACAAATTCTGCTGCAGCATCATATATTTCATACAATAGTGTGAAATCAATAATGTCAAGAGAAAAGACAAAATCATGACCAGGTTTGCCAAAAACTGTGAAGAGTACGCACGAAATATTAAAAATTATGCTATCCTGAAAGAAATTTACATGGGATGTGCAATCTCGGATGATAACTAATGCGCACTAATTTTCTCTAACAAATATATATGGATGGTACTTTTTCCGTAAGTATTTAAGATACACCATAAATATGATTAATACCTTTCAACAGAAGAATGTCCCTATGTTTTGATCATTTTTTATCTCTTATTAGGTCGTACCACGAATGCCTCTTTTTCATCAGCTCTACAGTGTACACATACGTTACAATGACACGGTATACCACTGTCAATAATTTCTGTTAGGCTTATCTCACATAGTCAGATTAAAAAAGAAGTTAATTTACGGGGAATCGCTACCATTTTTGTTTTATGTGAATGTCGTACCAAGAGAATGTACGAAGCAATATGGAGAAAAATAGTTTCTCTTGTTCCACGATTACAAGACAACTTAGAAACCGTCATGTGTGATTACGAGAGAGCTGCTATGGAAAGTGTACGAGCACAATTCCCCAGGGTTAGGATACATGGATGCTGGTTTCATTTCACTCAGGTAGAATATAATTGATTGGCATTATTTGTCTGTTTTTTGCAATACTTACCTCATGAACGTGCTGGATAGAGAATGGAATAATCCTTTTTTATTATTCAGGCTGTGTTAAGGAAGTGGAAGGAGTTGGGGTTGCATAGTTGCATTACATATCAGTGTGGATAATACGACCAATGGTATGTTTAAGCTTTCTTGACATTATCAGACGATGTTCAAGTTTTTAGACACTATTTTATTAATTAAAATCGTTTTGCAGATACTGACATTTGTATAAATGGCAATCAAATCGGCGACAAGAGTTTAATAGAAGGTAAATTTTTTACTTATTCATATCTTTACTTTACATTTTATAGTATTATAAAATGAATCTCATTTTGGTGTATTCTGTTTCTATGATATTAAATAACAGAAGCATTGGGAAAAAGGATTTGCAGCTGCAAGTCAGGCATCTCTAATATAGTACTACCTTGCGGTCACACTTATTTCTGCAAGTAGAAATAATGAATTTATATTTTAATGTCACTACGGGGGAGTGCAAAACGTATACGCAATAACTACAGATGGAGAGAGTACGTAATAACTAGTTATTAATTTCAGAATATTAATATTTTGTTTATTAATTCAGCTTGAACGATGTTATGGAATACAATTTAATTTTAACGACACTTATATTTTCATTTTATGTAGATAAGGATTGCCAAGAACCTATTTCGTGTAAAGAAATTCTCAGTGGAAATATGAGCCCAGAAGTTGCTTTGAAAAAAATGTGTATCCAAACACTACGGCGTGAATCTTTACCGAAGACAACTTCCAAATATGAATTATAATAATTCCACAATAATGCTCCTGTACACTTGTGCACTTGCTCAACGTGAAGTGCAATAAATCTTGGGATTCTTTGTATTTAATACTTCTACTCCATTATATCTTTGTTGCAATATCTCCCTCCATTTCTGATCAACCGCTGAAAATAAGGAAAAGGAATGGCATATAGTAACATAAATATTCAACAACTGTAATATGAAATTCAATTCTGTTTTACCTTAATCATGTTTTCTGATATATCGTGCAAGGAAGTAACTGCATTTCTGTTTCGAGAACATATTTCTGTTATTTTTCCTAGTATTTTATTGGAAACTCTAAGTTCACTCTAACATACTTGACTGCAGTTTTGTTTGATCATGCGATGCGCTGTTCAAGCAAATAACACTGTACAACAAATTGAGACTTATGGAAAATTTCCCAATATCCATTGGGTTACACCTATAGACTTTCTCGCCCTGAAAACGAATCCGGCAGCAGAAATGTTCTGTAACCCTCGGTTTTTGAGAAATTTGAGTTTCTCAAAAATCGGATCATTTTCGCAAAATTGAAGTATTACGTGAAAACTAGAAATGCTAGAGAGTTAAGGTTAGTCTTAAAAGATAGAGGAAAGTTTGCTGAATATGCTAGTGTATCCATTTATTAAGATCTGTCGTTTTAAACGGTTGTAAATAGCCGTCGAAGTTCAAAAAAGGGCCGATGTACGAATTTTATACGCGATACTTATGCATTTTTACAAAAAACTACTTATCTTGCAGAAATTTGCTACACAGCATCGGATTCTGCAGACATTTCTGAAGAAGAATCCATTCAGAAATAATGTCAGAGCGGTTTTCCATTCGGGCAGGACGAGAAAATATCCGTCGGCAACGTGCGCACGGTATTTTGCCGCCGAGCAGCCATTGTTCGCCTGGCTCGACTCGGCAGTGCCGTAGCTACGCGTTATCTACGCCGACAGTACCCTATGCAATAGGCACCTACTTTAAATGTGTTTAACGATCAATTTTTTGTATACATTCTTGAAAAATGAAGGAATTTCACTACCATGGATCCAATAAATATTTTTGCAAAGAATCAGAAAGTATTCTCAGGAACTATCTGTTAAAAGTATTTAACTATAAATTTCTAAAAAGATATACATAAACAATGATCAAGTACGATTTGCATTGATTTCAATTATTGTTTAATAAATTCCAACTATTCCTATACTTGGATAAATGTCCAAAAGTCTCGTAAAATCATAATAATAAAACTCATTTCAGTTGATAAGCAAATGTTCTTGTGTTTTAATTGATTCATATTAAAAAATTATACATATTCGTATACTACACATCGAAATTGTTCTGAAAATAAAATAGTAACAATTCATTATAATTCCGGAATTGGCATCTAACAAGTCCTTGTCGAATGTATGAAAAAAATTAATCATTAAACACATTTAAAGTAGATGCGTATTGCATAGGGTACTGTCGGCGTAGATAACGCGTAGCTACGGCACTGCCGAGTCGAGCCAGGCGAACAATGGCTGCTCGGCGGCAAAATACCGTGCGCACGTTGCCGACGGATATTTTCTCGTCCTGCCCGAATGGAAAACCGCTCTGACATTATTTCTGAATGGATTCTTCTTCAGAAATGTCTGCAGAATCCGATGCTGTGTAGCAAATTTCTGCTAGATAAGTAGTTTTTTGTAAAAATGCATAAGTATCGCGTATAAAATTCGTACATCGGCCCTTGTTTGAACTTTAACGGCTATTAACAACCGTTTAAAACGACAGATCTTAATAAATGGATACACTAGCATATTCAGCAAACTTTCCTCCATCTTTTAAGACTAACCTGAACTCTCTAGCATTTCTAGTTTTCACGTAATACTTCATTTTTGCGAAAATGAGCCGATTTTTGAAAAATTCAAATTTCTCAAAGCTGAGGGTTACAGAACATTTCTGCTGCCGGATTCGTTTTTAGGGCGAGAAAGCCTATAAGGATCACCCAGTGGATATTGCGAAAAAAAATGGTGTTGTACAGTGTAATTACATAGAAATAAGATTAATTCAAGGAATTTAGATGCAGATCTACTTTGCCAGTGAATATCAAAAGAAAGTACATACATTGTTAGGTTTTACAAAACCTATCCAATAAATAGGTGAAATTGTGATCGAAACTATGATTTGTAGGGAAGAAGCATACAGTTAATTGAAGCATAAAATAACTAATAAAGTTCATTATCTTCATAACTATTTTGGGATTATTTCTGTATTGGAATATTGGAAGAATGAATAATTCTGTGCGTTATATTACTCCGACGCAGAAACAGTTCAGTGCTCTTCGCGATTTCCGCGCCAAACTTTGTTCTAGGAGGAAACAATGCATTCGATCAAAGCAGATTATTTGAAACAAATGAAAGTGAGTTTATATATCTTATGCATCAATTACATATCTTTTTCAGATATGAAATAAAACACCAGAGATGGAGATTTTAAAAGGTAAAAGAAATAATACTTCGTACGTATAATAATTAATCGAATGTCTGAACTCACAAGAATCGAAAAAACAATATCACCTTGGGAACGATTTCATTTGTTTCAAATAATCTGCCTTGACCGAATGCATTGTGTCCTTCTAGAGCATAGTTTCGCGCGGAAATCGCGAAGAGCACTGAAGTGTTTCCGCGTCGGAGTAATATAACGCACAGAATTATTCATACTTTCAATATTCTATCAATAAGTGGATTTGTACCCAGCTGCATAGAAAATGGAAATTTTTAATGGGAGAAGAAAAAATACTTATGTATATGTTTATGAAGGATATTCTTATAATAAAGATTTCAAGAATCCGAAGACCTACCGTTGTCCTAGTCGTCAAACTAACAAATGTAGAGGAACATTAATTAATTCAACAAGATGATCACTATTTTGTGCAAAAACCACACACTCATCCTAACGAACCGCGCTGTGCAGAAGTATTGAAATTAAAATCAGCCATGCTGGAGGAATGTAGTAAAACTCCTTCAGTAAATAATAAAAACATTTTTGATAACATTTGTCGTACAAATTCTGCTGCAGCATCATATATTTCATACAATAGTGTGAAATCAATAATGTCAAGAGAAAAGACAAAATCATGACCAGGTTTGCCAAAAACTGTGAAGAGTACGCACGAAATATTAAAAATTATGCTATCCTGAAAGAAATTTACAGGGGATGAGCAATCTCGGATGATAACAAATGCGCACTAATTTTCTCTAACACTATATTGCTAACTGCATTAGAAAATAGCAAAGAAATATATATGGATGGTACTTTTTCCGTAAGTATTTAAGATAGACCATAAATATGATTAATACCTTTCAACAGAAGAAAGTCCCTATATTTTGATCATTTTTTATCTCTTATTAGGTCGTACCACGAATGCCTCTTTTTCATCAGCTCTACAGTGTACACATACGTTACAATGACACGGTATACCACTGTCAATAATTTCTGTTAGGCTTATCTCACATAGTCAGATTAAAAAAAAAATTAATTTACGGGGAATCGCTACCATTTTTGTTTTATGTGAATGTCGTACCAAGAGAATGTACGAAGCAATATGGAGAAAAATAGTTTCTCTTGTTCCACGATTACAAGACAACTTAGAAACCGTCATGTGTGATTACGAGAGAGCTGCTATGGAAAGTGTACGAGCACAATTCCCCAGGGTTAGGATACATGGATGCTGGTTTCATTTCACTCAGGTAGAATATAATTGATTGGCATTATTTGTCTGTTTTTTGCAATACTTACCTCATGAACGTGCTGGATAGAGAATGGAATAATCCTTTTTTATTATTCAGGCTGTGTTAAGGAAGTGGAAGGAGTTGGGGTTGCATAGTTGCATTACATATCAGTGTGGATAATACGACCAATGGTATGTTTAAGCTTTCTTGACATTATCAGACAATGTTCAAGTTTTTAGACACTATTTTATTAATTAAAATCGTTTTGCAGATACTGACATTTGTATAAATGGCAATCAAATCGGCGACAAGAGTTTAATAGAAGGTAAATTTTTTACTTATTCATATCTTTACTTTACATTTTATAGTATTATAAAATGAATCTCATTTTGGTGTATTCTGTTTCTATGATATTAAATAACAGAAGCATTGGGAAAAAGGATTTGCAGCTGCAAGTCAGGCATCTCTAATATAGTACTACCTTGCGGTCACACTTATTTCTGCAAGTAGAAATAATGAATTTATATTTTAATGTCACTACGGGGGAGTGCAAAACGTATACGCAATAACTACAGATGGAGAGAGTACGTAATAACTAGTTATTAATTTCAGAATATTAATATTTTGTTTATTAATTCAGCTTGAACGATGTTATGGAATACAATTTAATTTTAACGACACTTATATTTTCATTTTATGTAGATAAGGATTGCCAAGAACCTATTTCGTGTAAAGAAATTCTCAGTGGAAATATGAGCCCAGAAGTTGCTTTGAAAAAAATGTGTATCCAAACACTACGGCGTGAATCTTTACCGAAGACAACTTCCAAATATGAATTATAATAATTCCACAATAATGCTCCTGTACACTTGTGCACTTGCTCAACGTGAAGTGCAATAAATCTTGGGATTCTTTGTATTTAATACTTCTACTCCATTATATCTTTGTTGCAATATCTCCCTCCATTTCTGATCAACCGCTGAAAATAAGGAAAAGGAATCGCATATAGTAACATAAATATTCAACAACTGTAATATGAAATTCAATTCTGTTCTACCTTAATCATGTTTTCTGATATATCGTGCAAGAAAGTAACTGCATTTCTGTTTCGAGAACATATTTCTGTTATTTTTCCTAGTATTTTATTGGAAACTCTAAGTTCACTCTAACATACTTGACTGCAGTTTTGTTTGATCATGCGATGCGCTGTTCAAGCAAATAACACTGTACAACAAATTGAGACTTATGGAAAATTTCCCAATATCCATTGGGTTACACCTATAGACTTTCTCGCCCTGAAAACGAATCCGGCAGCAGAAATGTTCTGTAACCCTCGGTTTTTGAGAAATTTGAGTTTTTCAAAAATCGGATCATTTTCGCAAAATTGAAGTATTACGTGAAAACTAGAAATGCTAGAGAGTTAAGGTTAGTCTTAAAAGATAGAGGAAAGTTTGCTGAATATGCTAGTGTATCCGTTTATTAAGATCTGTCGTTTTAAACGGTTGTAAATAGCCGTCGAAGTTCAAAAAAGGGCCGATGTACGAATTTTATACGCGATACTTATGCATTTTTACAAAAAACTACTTATCTTGCAGAAATTTGCTACACAGCATCGGATTCTGCAGACATTTCTGAAGAAGAATCCATTCAGAAATAATGTCAGAGCGGTTTTCCATTCGGGCAGGACGAGAAAATATCCGTCGGCAACGTGCGCACGGTATTTTGCCGCCGAGCAGCCATTGTTCGCCTGGCTCGACTCGGCAGTGCCGTAGCTACGCGTTATCTACGCCGACAGTACCCTATGCAATAGGCACCTACTTTAAATGTGTTTAACGATCAATTTTTTGTATACATTCTTGAAAAATGAAGGAATTTCACTACCATGGATCCAATAAATATTTTTGCAAAGAATCAGAAAGTATTCTCAGGAACTATCTGTTAAAAGTATTTAACTATAAATTTCTAAAAAGATATACATAAACAATGATCAAGTACGATTTGCATTGATTTCAATTATTGTTTAATAAATTCCAACTATTCCTATACTTGGATAAATGTCCAAAAGTCTCGTAAAATCATAATAATAAAACTCATTTCAGTTGATAAGCAAATCTTCTTGTGTTTTAATTGATTCATATTAAAAAATTATACATATTCGTATACTACACATCGAAATTGTTCTGAAAATAAAATAGTAACAATTCATTATAATTCCGGAATTGGCATCTAACAAGTCCTTGTCGAATGTATGAAAAAAATTAATCATTAAACACATTTAAAGTAGATGCGTATTGCATAGGGTACTGTCGGCGTAGATAACGCGTAGCTACGGCACTGCCGAGTCGAGCCAGGCGAACAATGGCTGCTCGGCGGCAAAATACCGTGCGCACGTTGCCGACGGATATTTTCTCGTCCTGCCCGAATGGAAAACCGCTCTGACATTATTTCTGAATGGATTCTTCTTCAGAAATGTCTGCAGAATCCGATGCTGTGTAGCAAATTTCTGCTAGATAAGTAGTTTTTTGTAAAAATGCATAAGTATCGCGTATAAAATTCGTACATCGGCCCTTGTTTGAACTTTAACGGCTATTAACAACCGTTTAAAACGACAGATCTTAATAAATGGATACACTAGCATATTCAGCAAACTTTCCTCCATCTTTTAAGACTAACCTGAACTCTCTAGCATTTCTAGTTTTCACGTAATACTTCATTTTTGCGAAAATGAGCCGATTTTTGAAAAATTCAAATTTCTCAAAGCTGAGGGTTACAGAACATTTCTGCTGCCGGATTCGTTTTTAGGGCGAGAAAGCCTATAAGGATCACCCAGTGGATATTGCGAAAAAAAATGGTGTTGTACAGTGTAATTACATAGAAATAAGATTAATTCAAGGAATTTAGATGCAGATCTACTTTGCCAGTGAATATCAAAAGAAAGTACATACATTGTTAGGTTTTACAAAACCTATCCAATAAATAGGTGAAATTGTGATCGAAACTATGATTTGTAGGGAAGAAGCATACAGTTAATTGAAGCATAAAATAACTAATAAAGTTCATTATCTTCATAACTATTTTGGGATTATTTCTGTATTGGAATATTGGAAGAATGAATAATTCTGTGCGTTATATTACTCCGACGCAGAAACAGTTCAGTGCTCTTCGCGATTTCCGCGCCAAACTTTGTTCTAGGAGGAAACAATGCATTCGATCAAAGCAGATTATTTGAAACAAATGAAAGTGAGTTTATATATCTTATGCATCAATTACATATCTTTTTCAGATATGAAATAAAACACCAGAGATGGAGATTTTAAAAGGTAAAAGAAATAATACTTCGTACGTATAATAATTAATCGAATGTCTGAACTCACAAGAATCGAAAAAACAATATCACCTTGGGAACGATTTCATTTGTTTCAAATAATCTGCCTTGACCGAATGCATTGTGTCCTTCTAGAGCATAGTTTCGCGCGGAAATCGCGAAGAGCACTGAAGTGTTTCCGCGTCGGAGTAATATAACGCACAGAATTATTCATACTTTCAATATTCTATCAATAAGTGGATTTGTACCCAGCTGCATAGAAAATGGAAATTTTTAATGGGAGAAGAAAAAATACTTATGTATATGTTTATGAAGGATATTCTTATAATAAAGATTTCAAGAATCCGAAGACCTACCGTTGTCCTAGTCGTCAAACTAACAAATGTAGAGGAACATTAATTAATTCAACAAGATGATCACTATTTTGTGCAAAAACCACACACTCATCCTAACGAACCGCGCTGTGCAGAAGTATTGAAATTAAAATCAGCCATGCTGGAGGAATGTAGTAAAACTCCTTCAGTAAATAATAAAAACATTTTTGATAACATTTGTCGTACAAATTCTGCTGCAGCATCATATATTTCATACAATAGTGTGAAATCAATAATGTCAAGAGAAAAGACAAAATCATGACCAGGTTTGCCAAAAACTGTGAAGAGTACGCACGAAATATTAAAAATTATGCTATCCTGAAAGAAATTTACATGGGATGTGCAATCTCGGATGATAACAAATGCGCACTAATTTTCTCTAACACTATATTGCTAACTGCATCAGAAAATAGCAAAGAAATATATATGGATGGTACTTTTTCCGTAAGTATTTAAGATAAACCATAAATATGATTAATACCTTTCAACAGAAGAATGTCCCTATGTTTTGATCATTTTTTATCTCTTATTAGGTCGTATCACGATCGCCTCTTTTTCATCAGCTCTACAGTGTACACATACGTTACAATGACACGGTATACCACTGTCAATAATTTCTGTTAGGCTTATCTCACATAGTCAGATTAAAAAAAAAATTAATTTACGGGGAATCGCTACCATTTTTGTTTTATGTGAATGTCGTACCAAGAGAATGTACGAAGCAATATGGAGAAAAATAGTTTCTCTTGTTCCACGATTACAAGACAACTTAGAAACCGTCATGTGTGATTACGAGAGAGCTGCTATGGAAAGTGTACGAGCACAATTCCCCAGGGTTAGGATACATGGATGCTGGTTTCATTTCACTCAGGTAGAATATAATTGATTGGCATTATTTGTCTGTTTTTTGCAATACTTACCTCATGAACGTGCTGGATAGAGAATGGAATAATCCTTTTTTATTATTCAGGCTGTGTTAAGGAAGTGGAAGGAGTTGGGGTTGCATAGTTGCATTACATATCAGTGTGGATAATACGACCAATGGTATGTTTAAGCTTTCTTGACATTATCAGACAATGTTCAAGTTTTTAGACACTATTTTATTAATTAAAATCGTTTTGCAGATACTGACATTTGTATAAATGGCAATCAAATCGGCGACAAGAGTTTAATAGAAGGTAAATTTTTTACTTATTCATATCTTTACTTTACATTTTATAGTATTATAAAATGAATCTCATTTTGGTGTATTCTGTTTCTATGATATTAAATAACAGAAGCATTGGGAAAAAGGATTTGCAGCTGCAAGTCAGGCATCTCTAATATAGTACTACCTTGCGGTCACACTTATTTCTGCAAGTAGAAATAATGAATTTATATTTTAATGTCACTACGGGGGAGTGCAAAACGTATACGCAATAACTACAGATGGAGAGAGTACGTAATAACTAGTTATTAATTTCAGAATATTAATATTTTGTTTATTAATTCAGCTTGAACGATGTTATGGAATACAATTTAATTTTAACGACACTTATATTTTCATTTTATGTAGATAAGGATTGCCAAGAACCTATTTCGTGTAAAGAAATTCTCAGTGGAAATATGAGCCCAGAAGTTGCTTTGAAAAAAATGTGTATCCAAACACTACGGCGTGAATCTTTACCGAAGACAACTTCCAAATATGAATTATAATAATTCCACAATAATGCTCCTGTACACTTGTGCACTTGCTCAACGTGAAGTGCAATAAATCTTGGGATTCTTTGTATTTAATACTTCTACTCCATTATATCTTTGTTGCAATATCTCCCTCCATTTCTGATCAACCGCTGAAAATAAGGAAAAGGAATCGCATATAGTAACATAAATATTCAACAACTGTAATATGAAATTCAATTCTGTTTTACCTTAATCATGTTTTCTGATATATCGTGCAAGAAAGTAACTGCATTTCTGTTTCGAGAACATATTTCTGTTATTTTTCCTAGTATTTTATTGGAAACTCTAAGTTCACTCTAACATACTTGACTGCAGTTTTGTTTGATCATGCGATGCGCTGTTCAAGCAAATAACACTGTACAACAAATTGAGACTTATGGAAAATTTCCCAATATCCATTGGGTTACACCTATAGACTTTCTCGCCCTGAAAACCAATCCGGCAGCAGAAATGTTCTGTAACCCTCGGTTTTTGAGAAATTTGAGTTTTTCAAAAATCGGATCATTTTCGCAAAATTGAAGTATTACGTGAAAACTAGAAATGCTAGAGAGTTAAGGTTAGTCTTAAAAGATAGAGGAAAGTTTGCTGAATATGCTAGTGTATCCGTTTATTAAGATCTGTCGTTTTAAACGGTTGTAAATAGCCGTCGAAGTTCAAAAAAGGGCCGATGTACGAATTTTATACGCGATACTTATGCATTTTTACAAAAAACTACTTATCTTGCAGAAATTTGCTACACAGCATCGGATTCTGCAGACATTTCTGAAGAAGAATCCATTCAGAAATAATGTCAGAGCGGTTTTCCATTCGGGCAGGACGAGAAAATATCCGTCGGCAACGTGCGCACGGTATTTTGCCGCCGAGCAGCCATTGTTCGCCTGGCTCGACTCGGCAGTGCCGTAGCTACGCGTTATCTACGCCGACAGTACCCTATGCAATAGGCACCTACTTTAAATGTGTTTAACGATCAATTTTTTGTATACATTCTTGAAAAATGAAGGAATTTCACTACCATGGATCCAATAAATATTTTTGCAAAGAATCAGAAAGTATTCTCAGGAACTATCTGTTAAAAGTATTTAACTATAAATTTCTAAAAAGATATACATAAACAATGATCAAGTACGATTTGCATTGATTTCAATTATTGTTTAATAAATTCCAACTATTCCTATACTATGATAAATGTCCAAAAGTCTCGTAAAATCATAATAATAAAACTCATTTCAGTTGATAAGCAAATGTTCTTGTGTTTTAATTGATTCATATTAAAAAATTATACATATTCGTATACTACACATCGAAATTGTTCTGAAATTAAAATTGTAACAATTCATTATAATTCCGGAATTGGCATCTAACAAGTCCTTGTCGAATGTATGAAAAAAATTAATCATTAAACACATTTAAAGTAGATGCCTATTGCATAGGGTACTGTCGGCGTAGATAACGCGTAGCTACGGCACTGCCGAGTCGAGCCAGGCGAACAATGGCTGCTCGGCGGCAAAATACCGTGCGCACGTTGCCGACGGATATTTTCTCGTCCTGCCCGAATGGAAAACCGCTCTGACATTATTTCTGAATGGATTCTTCTTCAGAAATGTCTGCAGAATCCGATGCTGTGTAGCAAATTTCTGCTAGATAAGTAGTTTTTTGTAAAAATGCATAAGTATCGCGTATAAAATTCGTACATCGGCCCTTTTTTGAACTTTAACGGCTATTAACAACCGTTTAAAACGACAGATCTTAATAAATGGATACACTAGCATATTCAGCAAACTTTCCTCCATCTTTTAAGACTAACCTGAACTCTCTAGCATTTCTAGTTTTCACGTAATACTTCATTTTTGCGAAAATGAGCCGATTTTTGAAAAATTCAAATTTCTCAAAGCTGAGGGTTACAGAACATTTCTGCTGCCGGATTCGTTTTTAGGGCGAGAAAGCCTATAAGGATCACCCAGTGGATATTGCGAAAAAAAATGGTGTTGTACAGTGTAATTACATAGAAATAAGATTAATTCAAGGAATTTAGATGCAGATCTACTTTGCCAGTGAATATCAAAAGAAAGTACATACATTGTTAGGTTTTACAAAACCTATCCAATAAATAGGTGAAATTGTGATCGAAACTATGATTTGTAGGGAAGAAGCATACAGTTAATTGAAGCATAAAATAACTAATAAAGTTCATTATCTTCATAACTATTTTGGGATTATTTCTGTATTGGAATATTGGAAGAATGAATAATTCTGTGCGTTATATTACTCCGACGCAGAAACAGTTCAGTGCTCTTCGCGATTTCCGCGCCAAACTTTGTTCTAGGAGGAAACAATGCATTCGATCAAAGCAGATTATTTGAAACAAATGAAAGTGAGTTTATATATCTTATGCATCAATTACATATCTTTTTCAGATATGAAATAAAACACCAGAGATGGAGATTTTAAAAGGTAAATAAATAATACTTCGTACGTATAATAATTAATCGAATGTCTGAACTCACAAGAATCGAAAAAACAATATCACCTTGGGAACGATTTCATTTGTTTCAAATAATCTGCCTTGACCGAATGCATTGTGTCCTTCTAGAGCATAGTTTCGCGCGGAAATCGCGAAGAGCACTGAAGTGTTTCCGCGTCGGAGTAATATAACGCACAGAATTATTCATACTTTCAATATTCTATCAATAAGTGGATTTGTACCCAGCTGCATAGAAAATGGAAATTTTTAATGGGAGAAGAAAAAATACTTATTCATATGTTTATGAAGGATATTCTTATAATAAAGATTTCAAGAATCCGAAGACCTACCGTTGTCCTAGTCGTCAAACTAACAAATGTAGAGGAACATTAATTAATTCAACAAGATGATCACTATTTTGTGCAAAAACCACACACTCATCCTAACGAACCGCGCTGTGCAGAAGTATTGAAATTAAAATCAGCCATGCTGGAGGAATGTAGTAAAACTCCTTCAGTAAGTAATAAAAACATTTTTGATAACATTTGTCGTACAAATTCTGCTGCAGCATCATATATTTCATACAATAGTGTGAAATCAATAATGTCAAGAGAAAAGACAAAATCATGACCAGGTTTGCCAAAAACTGTGAAGAGTACGCACGAAATATTAAAAATTATGCTATCCTGAAAGAAATTTACATGGGATGTGCAATCTCGGATGATAACAAATGCGCACTAATTTTCTCTAACACTATATTGCTAACTGCATCAGAAAATAGCAAGGAAATATATATGGATGGTACTTTTTCCGTAAGTATTTAAGATAAACCATAAATATGATTAATACCTTTCAACAGAAGAATGTCCCTATGTTTTGATCATTTTTTATCTCTTATTAGGTCGTACCACGAATGCCTCTTTTTCATCAGCTCTACAGTGTACACATACGTTACAATGACACGGTATACCACTGTCAATAATTTCTGTTAGGCTTATCTCACATAGTCAGATTAAAAAAGAAGTTAATTTACGGGGAATCGCTACCATTTTTGTTTTATGTGAATGTCGTACCAAGAGAATGTACGAAGCAATATGGAGAAAAATAGTTTCTCTTGTTCCACGATTACAAGACAACTTAGAAACCGTCATGTGTGATTACGAGAGAGCTGCTATGGAAAGTGTACGAGCACAATTCCCCAGGGTTAGGATACATGGATGCTGGTTTCATTTCACTCAGGTAGAATATAATTGATTGGCATTATTTGTCTGTTTTTTGCAATACTTACCTCATGAACGTGCTGGATAGAGAATGGAATAATCCTTTTTTATTATTCAGGCTGTGTTAAGGAAGTGGAAGGAGTTGGGGTTGCATAGTTGCATTACATATCAGTGTGGATAATACGACCAATGGTATGTTTAAGCTTTCTTGACATTATCAGACAATGTTCAAGTTTTTAGACACTATTTTATTAATTAAAATCGTTTTGCAGATACTGACATTTGTATAAATGGCAATCAAATCGGCGACAAGAGTTTAATAGAAGGTAAATTTTTTACTTATTCATATCTTTACTTTACATTTTATAGTATTATAAAATGAATCTCATTTTGGTGTATTCTGTTTCTATGATATTAAATAACAGAAGCATTGGGAAAAAGGATTTGCAGCTGCAAGTCAGGCATCTCTAATATAGTACTACCTTGCGGTCACACTTATTTCTGCAAGTAGAAATAATGAATTTATATTTTAATGTCACTACGGGGGAGTGCAAAACGTATACGCAATAACTACAGATGGAGAGAGTACGTAATAACTAGTTATTAATTTCAGAATATTAATATTTTGTTTATTAATTCAGCTTGAACGATGTTATGGAATACAATTTAATTTTAACGACACTTATATTTTCATTTGATGTAGATAAGGATTGCCAAGAACCTATTTCGTGTAAAGAAATTCTCAGTGGAAATATGAGCCCAGAAGTTGCTTTGAAAAAAATGTGTATCCAAACACTACGGCGTGAATCTTTACCGAAGACAACTTCCAAATATGAATTATAATAATTCCACAATAATGCTCCTGTACACTTGTGCACTTGCTCAACGTGAAGTGCAATAAATCTTGGGATTCTTTGTATTTAATACTTCTACTCCATTATATCTTTGTTGCAATATCTCCCTCCATTTCTGATCAACCGCTGAAAATAAGGAAAAGGAATCGCATATAGTAACATAAATATTCAACAACTGTAATATGAAATTCAATTCTGTTTTACCTTAATCATGTTTTCTGATATATCGTGCAAGAAAGTAACTGCATTTCTGTTTCGAGAACATATTTCTGTTATTTTTCCTAGTATTTTATTGGAAACTCTAAGTTCACTCTAACATACTTGACTGCAGTTTTGTTTGATCATGCGATGCGCTGTTCAAGCAAATAACAAATTGAGACTTATGGAAAATTTCCCAATATCCATTGGGTTACACCTATAGACTTTCTCGCCCTGAAAACGAATCCGGCAGCAGAAATGTTCTGTAACCCTCCGATTTTTGAGAAATTTGAGTTTTTCAAAAATCGGATCATTTTCGCAAAATTGAAGTATTACGTGAAAACTAGAAATGCTAGAGAGTTAAGGTTAGTCTTAAAAGATAGAGGAAAGTTTGCTGAATATGCTAGTGTATCCGTTTATTAAGATCTGTCGTTTTAAACGGTTGTAAATAGCCGTCGAAGTTCAAAAAAGGGCCGATGTACGAATTTTATACGCGATACTTATGCATTTTTACAAAAAACTACTTATCTTGCAGAAATTTGCTACACAGCATCGGATTCTGCAGACATTTCTGAAGAAGAATCCATTCAGAAATAATGTCAGAGCGGTTTTCCATTCGGGCAGGACGAGAAAATATCCGTCGGCAACGTGCGCACGGTATTTTGCCGCCGAGCAGCCATTGTTCGCCTGGCTCGACTCGGCAGTGCCGTAGCTACGCGTTATCTACGCCGACAGTACCCTATGCAATAGGCACCTACTTTAAATGTGTTTAACGATCAATTTTTTGTATACATTCTTGAAAAATGAAGGAATTTCACTACCATGGATCCAATAAATATTTTTGCAAAGAATCAGAAAGTATTCTCAGGAACTATCTGTTAAAAGTATTTAACTATAAATTTCTAAAAAGATATACATAAACAATGATCAAGTACGATTTGCATTGATTTCAATTATTGTTTAATAAATTCCAACTATTCCTATACTTGGATAAATGTCCAAAAGTCTCGTAAAATCATAATAATAAAACTCATTTCAGTTGATAAGCAAATCTTCTTGTGTTTTAATTGATTCATATTAAAAAATTATACATATTCGTATACTACACATCGAAATTGTTCTGAAAATAAAATAGTAACAATTCATTATAATTCCGGAATTGGCATCTAACAAGTCCTTGTCGAATGTATGAAAAAAATTAATCATTAAACACATTTAAAGTAGATGCGTATTGCATAGGGTACTGTCGGCGTAGATAACGCGTAGCTACGGCACTGCCGAGTCGAGCCAGGCGAACAATGGCTGCTCGGCGGCAAAATACCGTGCGCACGTTGCCGACGGATATTTTCTCGTCCTGCCCGAATGGAAAACCGCTCTGACATTATTTCTGAATGGATTCTTCTTCAGAAATGTCTGCAGAATCCGATGCTGTGTAGCAAATTTCTGCTAGATAAGTAGTTTTTTGTAAAAATGCATAAGTATCGCGTATAAAATTCGTACATCGGCCCTTGTTTGAACTTTAACGGCTATTAACAACCGTTTAAAACGACAGATCTTAATAAATGGATACACTAGCATATTCAGCAAACTTTCCTCCATCTTTTAAGACTAACCTGAACTCTCTAGCATTTCTAGTTTTCACGTAATACTTCATTTTTGCGAAAATGAGCCGATTTTTGAAAAATTCAAATTTCTCAAAGCTGAGGGTTACAGAACATTTCTGCTGCCGGATTCGTTTTTAGGGCGAGAAAGCCTATAAGGATCACCCAGTGGATATTGCGAAAAAAAATGGTGTTGTACAGTGTAATTACATAGAAATAAGATTAATTCAAGGAATTTAGATGCAGATCTACTTTGCCAGTGAATATCAAAAGAAAGTACATACATTGTTAGGTTTTACAAAACCTATCCAATAAATAGGTGAAATTGTGATCGAAACTATGATTTGTAGGGAAGAAGCATACAGTTAATTGAAGCATAAAATAACTAATAAAGTTCATTATCTTCATAACTATTTTGGGATTATTTCTGTATTGGAATATTGGAAGAATGAATAATTCTGTGCGTTATATTACTCCGACGCAGAAACAGTTCAGTGCTCTTCGCGATTTCCGCGCCAAACTTTGTTCTAGGAGGAAACAATGCATTCGATCAAAGCAGATTATTTGAAACAAATGAAAGTGAGTTTATATATCTTATGCATCAATTACATATCTTTTTCAGATATGAAATAAAACACCAGAGATGGAGATTTTAAAAGGTAAAAGAAATAATACTTCGTACGTATAATAATTAATCGAATGTCTGAACTCACAAGAATCGAAAAAACAATATCACCTTGGGAACGATTTCATTTGTTTCAAATAATCTGCCTTGACCGAATGCATTGTGTCCTTCTAGAGCATAGTTTCGCGCGGAAATCGCGAAGAGCACTGAAGTGTTTCCGCGTCGGAGTAATATAACGCACAGAATTATTCATACTTTCAATATTCTATCAATAAGTGGATTTGTACCCAGCTGCATAGAAAATGGAAATTTTTAATGGGAGAAGAAAAAATACTTATTCATATGTTTATGAAGGATATTCTTATAATAAAGATTTCAAGAATCCGAAGACCTACCGTTGTCCTAGTCGTCAAACTAACAAATGTAGAGGAACATTAATTAATTCAACAAGATGATCACTATTTTGTGCAAAAACCACACACTCATCCTAACGAACCGCGCTGTGCAGAAGTATTGAAATTAAAATCAGCCATGCTGGAGGAATGTAGTAAAACTCCTTCAGTAAGTAATAAAAACATTTTTGATAACATTTGTCGTACAAATTCTGCTGCAGCATCATATATTTCATACAATAGTGTGAAATCAATAATGTCAAGAGAAAAGACAAAATCATGACCAGGTTTGCCAAAAACTGTGAAGAGTACGCACGAAATATTAAAAATTATGCTATCCTGAAAGAAATTTACATGGGATGTGCAATCTCGGATGATAACAAATGCGCACTAATTTTCTCTAACACTATATTGCTAACTGCATCAGAAAATAGCAAGGAAATATATATGGATGGTACTTTTTCCGTAAGTATTTAAGATAAACCATAAATATGATTAATACCTTTCAACAGAAGAATGTCCCTATGTTTTGATCATTTTTTATCTCTTATTAGGTCGTACCACGAATGCCTCTTTTTCATCAGCTCTACAGTGTACACATACGTTACAATGACACGGTATACCACTGTCAATAATTTCTGTTAGGCTTATCTCACATAGTCAGATTAAAAAAGAAGTTAATTTACGGGGAATCGCTACCATTTTTGTTTTATGTGAATGTCGTACCAAGAGAATGTACGAAGCAATATGGAGAAAAATAGTTTCTCTTGTTCCACGATTACAAGACAACTTAGAAACCGTCATGTGTGATTACGAGAGAGCTGCTATGGAAAGTGTACGAGCACAATTCCCCAGGGTTAGGATACATGGATGCTGGTTTCATTTCACTCAGGTAGAATATAATTGATTGGCATTATTTGTCTGTTTTTTGCAATACTTACCTCATGAACGTGCTGGATAGAGAATGGAATAATCCTTTTTTATTATTCAGGCTGTGTTAAGGAAGTGGAAGGAGTTGGGGTTGCATAGTTGCATTACATATCAGTGTGGATAATACGACCAATGGTATGTTTAAGCTTTCTTGACATTATCAGACAATGTTCAAGTTTTTAGACACTATTTTATTAATTAAAATCGTTTTGCAGATACTGACATTTGTATAAATGGCAATCAAATCGGCGACAAGAGTTTAATAGAAGGTAAATTTTTTACTTATTCATATCTTTACTTTACATTTTATAGTATTATAAAATGAATCTCATTTTGGTGTATTCTGTTTCTATGATATTAAATAACAGAAGCATTGGGAAAAAGGATTTGCAGCTGCAAGTCAGGCATCTCTAATATAGTACTACCTTGCGGTCACACTTATTTCTGCAAGTAGAAATAATGAATTTATATTTTAATGTCACTACGGGGGAGTGCAAAACGTATACGCAATAACTACAGATGGAGAGAGTACGTAATAACTAGTTATTAATTTCAGAATATTAATATTTTGTTTATTAATTCAGCTTGAACGATGTTATGGAATACAATTTAATTTTAACGACACTTATATTTTCATTTTATGTAGATAAGGATTGCCAAGAACCTATTTCGTGTAAAGAAATTCTCAGTGGAAATATGAGCCCAGAAGTTGCTTTGAAAAAAATGTGTATCCAAACACTACGGCGTGAATCTTTACCGAAGACAACTTCCAAATATGAATTATAATAATTCCACAATAATGCTCCTGTACACTTGTGCACTTGCTCAACGTGAAGTGCAATAAATCTTGGGATTCTTTGTATTTAATACTTCTACTCCATTATATCTTTGTTGCAATATCTCCCTCCATTTCTGATCAACCGCTGAAAATAAGGAAAAGGAATCGCATATAGTAACATAAATATTCAACAACTGTAATATGAAATTCAATTCTGTTTTACCTTAATCATGTTTTCTGATATATCGTGCAAGAAAGTAACTGCATTTCTGTTTCGAGAACATATTTCTGTTATTTTTCCTAGTATTTTATTGGAAACTCTAAGTTCACTCTAACATACTTGACTGCAGTTTTGTTTGATCATGCGATGCGCTGTTCAAGCAAATAACAAATTGAGACTTATGGAAAATTTCCCAATATCCATTGGGTTACACCTATAGACTTTCTCGCCCTGAAAACGAATCCGGCAGCAGAAATGTTCTGTAACCCTCGGTTTTTGAGAAATTTGAGTTTTTCAAAAATCGGATCATTTTCGCAAAATTGAAGTATTACGTGAAAACTAGAAATGCTAGAGAGTTAAGGTTAGTCTTAAAAGATAGAGGAAAGTTTGCTGAATATGCTAGTGTATCCGTTTATTAAGATCTGTCGTTTTAAACGGTTGTAAATAGCCGTCGAAGTTCAAAAAAGGGCCGATGTACGAATTTTATACGCGATACTTATGCATTTTTACAAAAAACTACTTATCTTGCAGAAATTTGCTACACAGCATCGGATTCTGCAGACATTTCTGAAGAAGAATCCATTCAGAAATAATGTCAGAGCGGTTTTCCATTCGGGCAGGACGAGAAAATATCCGTCGGCAACGTGCGCACGGTATTTTGCCGCCGAGCAGCCATTGTTCGCCTGGCTCGACTCGGCAGTGCCGTAGCTACGCGTTATCTACGCCGACAGTACCCTATGCAATAGGCACCTACTTTAAATGTGTTTAACGATCAATTTTTTGTATACATTCTTGAAAAATGAAGGAATTTCACTACCATGGATCCAATAAATATTTTTGCAAAGAATCAGAAAGTATTCTCAGGAACTATCTGTTAAAAGTATTTAACTATAAATTTCTAAAAAGATATACATAAACAATGATCAAGTACGATTTGCATTGATTTCAATTATTGTTTAATAAATTCCAACTATTCCTATACTTGGATAAATGTCCAAAAGTCTCGTAAAATCATAATAATAAAACTCATTTCAGTTGATAAGCAAATCTTCTTGTGTTTTAATTGATTCATATTAAAAAATTATACATATTCGTATACTACACATCGAAATTGTTCTGAAAATAAAATAGTAACAATTCATTATAATTCCGGAATTGGCATCTAACAAGTCCTTGTCGAATGTATGAAAAAAATTAATCATTAAACACATTTAAAGTAGATGCGTATTGCATAGGGTACTGTCGGCGTAGATAACGCGTAGCTACGGCACTGCCGAGTCGAGCCAGGCGAACAATGGCTGCTCGGCGGCAAAATACCGTGCGCACGTTGCCGACGGATATTTTCTCGTCCTGCCCGAATGGAAAACCGCTCTGACATTATTTCTGAATGGATTCTTCTTCAGAAATGTCTGCAGAATCCGATGCTGTGTAGCAAATTTCTGCTAGATAAGTAGTTTTTTGTAAAAATGCATAAGTATCGCGTATAAAATTCGTACATCGGCCCTTGTTTGAACTTTAACGGCTATTAACAACCGTTTAAAACGACAGATCTTAATAAATGGATACACTAGCATATTCAGCAAACTTTCCTCCATCTTTTAAGACTAACCTGAACTCTCTAGCATTTCTAGTTTTCACGTAATACTTCATTTTTGCGAAAATGAGCCGATTTTTGAAAAATTCAAATTTCTCAAAGCTGAGGGTTACAGAACATTTCTGCTGCCGGATTCGTTTTTAGGGCGAGAAAGCCTATAAGGATCACCCAGTGGATATTGCGAAAAAAAATGGTGTTGTACAGTGTAATTACATAGAAATAAGATTAATTCAAGGAATTTAGATGCAGATCTACTTTGCCAGTGAATATCAAAAGAAAGTACATACATTGTTAGGTTTTACAAAACCTATCCAATAAATAGGTGAAATTGTGATCGAAACTATGATTTGTAGGGAAGAAGCATACAGTTAATTGAAGCATAAAATAACTAATAAAGTTCATTATCTTCATAACTATTTTGGGATTATTTCTGTATTGGAATATTGGAAGAATGAATAATTCTGTGCGTTATATTACTCCGACGCAGAAACAGTTCAGTGCTCTTCGCGATTTCCGCGCCAAACTTTGTTCTAGGAGGAAACAATGCATTCGATCAAAGCAGATTATTTGAAACAAATGAAAGTGAGTTTATATATCTTATGCATCAATTACATATCTTTTTCAGATATGAAATAAAACACCAGAGATGGAGATTTTAAAAGGTAAAAGAAATAATACTTCGTACGTATAATAATTAATCGAATGTCTGAACTCACAAGAATCGAAAAAACAATATCACCTTGGGAACGATTTCATTTGTTTCAAATAATCTGCCTTGACCGAATGCATTGTGTCCTTCTAGAGCATAGTTTCGCGCGGAAATCGCGAAGAGCACTGAAGTGTTTCCGCGTCGGAGTAATATAACGCACAGAATTATTCATACTTTCAATATTCTATCAATAAGTGGATTTGTACCCAGCTGCATAGAAAATGGAAATTTTTAATGGGAGAAGAAAAAATACTTATGTATATGTTTATGAAGGATATTCTTATAATAAAGATTTCAAGAATCCGAAGACCTACCGTTGTCCTAGTCGTCAAACTAACAAATGTAGAGGAACATTAATTAATTCAACAAGATGATCACTATTTTGTGCAAAAACCACACACTCATCCTAACGAACCGCGCTGTGCAGAAGTATTGAAATTAAAATCAGCCATGCTGGAGGAATGTAGTAAAACTCCTTCAGTAAATAATAAAAACATTTTTGATAACATTTGTCGTACAAATTCTGCTGCAGCATCATATATTTCATACAATAGTGTGAAATCAATAATGTCAAGAGAAAAGACAAAATCATGACCAGGTTTGCCAAAAACTGTGAAGAGTACGCACGAAATATTAAAAATTATGCTATCCTGAAAGAAATTTACAGGGGATGAGCAATCTCGGATGATAACAAATGCGCACTAATTTTCTCTAACACTATATTGCTAACTGCATTAGAAAATAGCAAAGAAATATATATGGATGGTACTTTTTCCGTAAGTATTTAAGATAGACCATAAATATGATTAATACCTTTCAACAGAAGAAAGTCCCTATATTTTGATCATTTTTTATCTCTTATTAGGTCGTACCACGAATGCCTCTTTTTCATCAGCTCTACAGTGTACACATACGTTACAATGACACGGTATACCACTGTCAATAATTTCTGTTAGGCTTATCTCACATAGTCAGATTAAAAAAAAAATTAATTTACGGGGAATCGCTACCATTTTTGTTTTATGTGAATGTCGTACCAAGAGAATGTACGAAGCAATATGGAGAAAAATAGTTTCTCTTGTTCCACGATTACAAGACAACTTAGAAACCGTCATGTGTGATTACGAGAGAGCTGCTATGGAAAGTGTACGAGCACAATTCCCCAGGGTTAGGATACATGGATGCTGGTTTCATTTCACTCAGGTAGAATATAATTGATTGGCATTATTTGTCTGTTTTTTGCAATACTTACCTCATGAACGTGCTGGATAGAGAATGGAATAATCCTTTTTTATTATTCAGGCTGTGTTAAGGAAGTGGAAGGAGTTGGGGTTGCATAGTTGCATTACATATCAGTGTGGATAATACGACCAATGGTATGTTTAAGCTTTCTTGACATTATCAGACAATGTTCAAGTTTTTAGACACTATTTTATTAATTAAAATCGTTTTGCAGATACTGACATTTGTATAAATGGCAATCAAATCGGCGACAAGAGTTTAATAGAAGGTAAATTTTTTACTTATTCATATCTTTACTTTACATTTTATAGTATTATAAAATGAATCTCATTTTGGTGTATTCTGTTTCTATGATATTAAATAACAGAAGCATTGGGAAAAAGGATTTGCAGCTGCAAGTCAGGCATCTCTAATATAGTACTACCTTGCGGTCACACTTATTTCTGCAAGTAGAAATAATGAATTTATATTTTAATGTCACTACGGGGGAGTGCAAAACGTATACGCAATAACTACAGATGGAGAGAGTACGTAATAACTAGTTATTAATTTCAGAATATTAATATTTTGTTTATTAATTCAGCTTGAACGATGTTATGGAATACAATTTAATTTTAACGACACTTATATTTTCATTTTATGTAGATAAGGATTGCCAAGAACCTATTTCGTGTAAAGAAATTCTCAGTGGAAATATGAGCCCAGAAGTTGCTTTGAAAAAAATGTGTATCCAAACACTACGACGTGAATCTTTACCGAAGACAACTTCCAAATATGAATTATAATAATTCCACAATAATGCTCCTGTACACTTGTGCACTTGCTCAACGTGAAGTGCAATAAATCTTGGGATTCTTTGTATTTAATACTTCTACTCCATTATATCTTTGTTGCAATATCTCCCTCCATTTCTGATCAACCGCTGAAAATAAGGAAAAGGAATCGCATATAGTAACATAAATATTCAACAACTGTAATATGAAATTCAATTCTGTTTTACCTTAATCATGTTTTCTGATATATCGTGCAAGAAAGTAACTGCATTTCTGTTTCGAGAACATATTTCTGTTATTTTTCCTAGTATTTTATTGGAAACTCTAAGTTCACTCTAACATACTTGACTGCAGTTTTGTTTGATCATGCGATGCGCTGTTCAAGCAAATAACAAATTGAGACTTATGGAAAATTTCCCAATATCCATTGGGTTACACCTATAGACTTTCTCGCCCTGAAAACGAATCCGGCAGCAGAAATGTTCTGTAACCCTCGGTTTTTGAGAAATTTGAGTTTTTCAAAAATCGGATCATTTTCGCAAAATTGAAGTATTACGTGAAAACTAGAAATGCTAGAGAGTTAAGGTTAGTCTTAAAAGATAGAGGAAAGTTTGCTGAATATGCTAGTGTATCCGTTTATTAAGATCTGTCGTTTTAAACGGTTGTAAATAGCCGTCGAAGTTCAAAAAAGGGCCGATGTACGAATTTTATACGCGATACTTATGCATTTTTACAAAAAACTACTTATCTTGCAGAAATTTGCTACACAGCATCGGATTCTGCAGACATTTCTGAAGAAGAATCCATTCAGAAATAATGTCAGAGCGGTTTTCCATTCGGGCAGGACGAGAAAATATCCGTCGGCAACGTGCGCACGGTATTTTGCCGCCGAGCAGCCATTGTTCGCCTGGCTCGACTCGGCAGTGCCGTAGCTACGCGTTATCTACGCCGACAGTACCCTATGCAATAGGCACCTACTTTAAATGTGTTTAACGATCAATTTTTTGTATACATTCTTGAAAAATGAAGGAATTTCACTACCATGGATCCAATAAATATTTTTGCAAAGAATCAGAAAGTATTCTCAGGAACTATCTGTTAAAAGTATTTAACTATAAATTTCTAAAAAGATATACATAAACAATGATCAAGTACGATTTGCATTGATTTCAATTATTGTTTAATAAATTCCAACTATTCCTATACTTGGATAAATGTCCAAAAGTCTCGTAAAATCATAATAATAAAACTCATTTCAGTTGATAAGCAAATCTTCTTGTGTTTTAATTGATTCATATTAAAAAATTATACATATTCGTATACTACACATCGAAATTGTTCTGAAAATAAAATAGTAACAATTCATTATAATTCCGGAATTGGCATCTAACAAGTCCTTGTCGAATGTATGAAAAAAATTAATCATTAAACACATTTAAAGTAGATGCGTATTGCATAGGGTACTGTCGGCGTAGATAACGCGTAGCTACGGCACTGCCGAGTCGAGCCAGGCGAACAATGGCTGCTCGGCGGCAAAATACCGTGCGCACGTTGCCGACGGATATTTTCTCGTCCTGCCCGAATGGAAAACCGCTCTGACATTATTTCTGAATGGATGCTTCTTCAGAAATGTCTGCAGAATCCGATGCTGTGTAGCAAATTTCTGCTAGATAAGTAGTTTTTTGTAAAAATGCATAAGTATCGCGTATAAAATTCGTACATCGGCCCTTTTTTGAACTTTAACGGCTATTAACAACCGTTTAAAACGACAGATCTTAATAAATGGATACACTAGCATATTCAGCAAACTTTCCTCCATCTTTTAAGACTAACCTGAACTCTCTAGCATTTCTAGTTTTCACGTAATACTTCATTTTTGCGAAAATGAGCCGATTTTTGAAAAATTCAAATTTCTCAAAGCTGAGGGTTACAGAACATTTCTGCTGCCGGATTCGTTTTTAGGGCGAGAAAGCCTATAAGGATCACCCAGTGGATATTGCGAAAAAAAATGGTGTTGTACAGTGTAATTACATAGAAATAAGATTAATTCAAGGAATTTAGATGCAGATCTACTTTGCCAGTGAATATCAAAAGAAAGTACATACATTGTTAGGTTTTACAAAACCTATCCAATAAATAGGTGAAATTGTGATCGAAACTATGATTTGTAGGGAAGAAGCATACAGTTAATTGAAGCATAAAATAACTAATAAAGTTCATTATCTTCATAACTATTTTGGGATTATTTCTGTATTGGAATATTGGAAGAATGAATAATTCTGTGCGTTATATTACTCCGACGCAGAAACAGTTCAGTGCTCTTCGCGATTTCCGCGCCAAACTTTGTTCTAGGAGGAAACAATGCATTCGATCAAAGCAGATTATTTGAAACAAATGAAAGTGAGTTTATATATCTTATGCATCAATTACATATCTTTTTCAGATATGAAATAAAACACCAGAGATGGAGATTTTAAAAGGTAAAAGAAATAATACTTCGTACGTATAATAATTAATCGAATGTCTGAACTCACAAGAATCGAAAAAACAATATCACCTTGGGAACGATTTCATTTGTTTCAAATAATCTGCCTTGACCGAATGCATTGTGTCCTTCTAGAGCATAGTTTCGCGCGGAAATCGCGAAGAGCACTGAAGTGTTTCCGCGTCGGAGTAATATAACGCACAGAATTATTCATACTTTCAATATTCTATCAATAAGTGGATTTGTACCCAGCTGCATAGAAAATGGAAATTTTTAATGGGAGAAGAAAAAATACTTATTCATATGTTTATGAAGGATATTCTTATAATAAAGATTTCAAGAATCCGAAGACCTACCGTTGTCCTAGTCGTCAAACTAACAAATGTAGAGGAACATTAATTAATTCAACAAGATGATCACTATTTTGTGCAAAAACCACACACTCATCCTAACGAACCGCGCTGTGCAGAAGTATTGAAATTAAAATCAGCCATGCTGGAGGAATGTAGTAAAACTCCTTCAGTAAATAATAAAAACATTTTTGATAACATTTGTCGTACAAATTCTGCTGCAGCATCATATATTTCATACAATAGTGTGAAATCAATAATGTCAAGAGAAAAGACAAAATCATGACCAGGTTTGCCAAAAACTGTGAAGAGTACGCACGAAATATTAAAAATTATGCTATCCTGAAAGAAATTTACATGGGATGTGCAATCTCGGATGATAACAAATGCGCACTAATTTTCTCTAACACTATATTGCTAACTGCATCAGAAAATAGCAAAGAAATATATATGGATGGTACTTTTTCCGTAAGTATTTAAGATAAACCATAAATATGATTAATACCTTTCAACAGAAGAATGTCCCTATGTTTTGATCATTTTTTATCTCTTATTAGGTCGTATCACGATCGCCTCTTTTTCATCAGCTCTACAGTGTACACATACGTTACAATGACACGGTATACCACTGTCAATAATTTCTGTTAGGCTTATCTCACATAGTCAGATTAAAAAAGAAGTTAATTTACGGGGAATCGCTACCATTTTTGTTTTATGTGAATGTCGTACCAAGAGAATGTACGAAGCAATATGGAGAAAAATAGTTTCTCTTGTTCCACGATTACAAGACAACTTAGAAACCGTCATGTGTGATTACGAGAGAGCTGCTATGGAAAGTGTACGAGCACAATTCCCCAGGGTTAGGATACATGGATGCTGGTTTCATTTCACTCAGGTAGAATATAATTGATTGGCATTATTTGTCTGTTTTTTGCAATACTTACCTCATGAACGTGCTGGATAGAGAATGGAATAATCCTTTTTTATTATTCAGGCTGTGTTAAGGAAGTGGAAGGAGTTGGGGTTGCATAGTTGCATTACATATCAGTGTGGATAATACAACCAATGGTATGTTTAAGCTTTCCTGACATTATCAGACAATGTTCAAGTTTTTAGACACTATTTTATTAATTAAAATCGTTTTGCAGATACTGACATTTGTATAAATGGCAATCAAATCGGCGACAAGAGTTTAATAGAAGGTAAATTTTTTACTTATTCATATCTTTACTTTACATTTTATAGTAGTATAAAATGAATCTCATTTTGGTGTATTCTGTTTCTATGATATTAAATAACAGAAGCATTGGGAAAAAGGATTTGCAGCTGCAAGTCAGGCATCTCTAATATAGTACTACCTTGCGGTCACACTTATTTCTGCAAGTAGAAATAATGAATTTGTATTTTAATGTCACTACGGGGGAGTGCAAAACGTATACGCAATAACTACAGATGAAGAGAGTACGTAATAACTAGTTATTAATTTCAGAATATTAATATTTTGTTTATTAATTCAGCTTGAACGATGTTATGGAATACAATTTAATTTTAACGACACTTATATTTTCATTTTATGTAGATAAGGATTGCCAAGAACCTATTTCGTGTAAAGAAATTCTCAGTGGAAATATGAGCCCAGAAGTTGCTTTGAAAAAAATGTGTATCCAAACACTACGGCGTGAATCTTTACCGAAGACAACTTCCAAATATGAATTATAATAATTCCACAATAATGCTCCTGTACACTTGTGCACTTGCTCAACGTGAAGTGCAATAAATCTTGGGATTCTTTGTATTTAATACTTCTACTCCATTATATCTTTGTTGCAATATCTCCCTCCATTTCTGATCAACCGCTGAAAATAAGGAAAAGGAATGGCATATAGTAACATAAATATTCAACAACTGTAATATGAAATTCAATTCTGTTTTACCTTAATCATGTTTTCTGATATATCGTGCAAGGAAGTAACTGCATTTCTGTTTCGAGAACATATTTCTGTTATTTTTCCTAGTATTTTATTGGAAACTCTAAGTTCACTCTAACATACTTGACTGCAGTTTTGTTTGATCATGCGATGCGCTGTTCAAGCAAATAACAAATTGAGACTTATGGAAAATTTCCCAATATCCATTGGGTTACACCTATAGACTTTCTCGCCCTGAAAACGAATCCGGCAGCAGAAATGTTCTGTAACCCTCGGTTTTTGAGAAATTTGAGTTTTTCAAAAATCGGATCATTTTCGCAAAATTGAAGTATTACGTGAAAACTAGAAATGCTAGAGAGTTAAGGTTAGTCTTAAAAGATAGAGGAAAGTTTGCTGAATATGCTAGTGTATCCGTTTATTAAGATCTGTCGTTTTAAACGGTTGTAAATAGCCGTCGAAGTTCAAAAAAGGGCCGATGTACGAATTTTATACGCGATACTTATGCATTTTTACAAAAAACTACTTATCTTGCAGAAATTTGCTACACAGCATCGGATTCTGCAGACATTTCTGAAGAAGAATCCATTCAGAAATAATGTCAGAGCGGTTTTCCATTCGGGCAGGACGAGAAAATATCCGTCGGCAACGTGCGCACGGTATTTTGCCGCCGAGCAGCCATTGTTCGCCTGGCTCGACTCGGCAGTGCCGTAGCTACGCGTTATCTACGCCGACAGTACCCTATGCAATAGGCACCTACTTTAAATGTGTTTAACGATCAATTTTTTGTATACATTCTTGAAAAATGAAGGAATTTCACTACCATGGATCCAATAAATATTTTTGCAAAGAATCAGAAAGTATTCTCAGGAACTATCTGTTAAAAGTATTTAACTATAAATTTCTAAAAAGATATACATAAACAATGATCAAGTACGATTTGCATTGATTTCAATTATTGTTTAATAAATTCCAACTATTCCTATACTTGGATAAATGTCCAAAAGTCTCGTAAAATCATAATAATAAAACTCATTTCAGTTGATAAGCAAATCTTCTTGTGTTTTAATTGATTCATATTAAAAAATTATACATATTCGTATACTACACATCGAAATTGTTCTGAAAATAAAATAGTAACAATTCATTATAATTCCGGAATTGGCATCTAACAAGTCCTTGTCGAATGTATGAAAAAAATTAATCATTAAACACATTTAAAGTAGATGCGTATTGCATAGGGTACTGTCGGCGTAGATAACGCGTAGCTACGGCACTGCCGAGTCGAGCCAGGCGAACAATGGCTGCTCGGCGGCAAAATACCGTGCGCACGTTGCCGACGGATATTTTCTCGTCCTGCCCGAATGGAAAACCGCTCTGACATTATTTCTGAATGGATTCTTCTTCAGAAATGTCTGCAGAATCCGATGCTGTGTAGCAAATTTCTGCTAGATAAGTAGTTTTTTGTAAAAATGCATAAGTATCGCGTATAAAATTCGTACATCGGCCCTTGTTTGAACTTTAACGGCTATTAACAACCGTTTAAAACGACAGATCTTAATAAATGGATACACTAGCATATTCAGCAAACTTTCCTCCATCTTTTAAGACTAACCTGAACTCTCTAGCATTTCTAGTTTTCACGTAATACTTCATTTTTGCGAAAATGAGCCGATTTTTGAAAAATTCAAATTTCTCAAAGCTGAGGGTTACAGAACATTTCTGCTGCCGGATTCGTTTTTAGGGCGAGAAAGCCTATAAGGATCACCCAGTGGATATTGCGAAAAAAAATGGTGTTGTACAGTGTAATTACATAGAAATAAGATTAATTCAAGGAATTTAGATGCAGATCTACTTTGCCAGTGAATATCAAAAGAAAGTACATACATTGTTAGGTTTTACAAAACCTATCCAATAAATAGGTGAAATTGTGATCGAAACTATGATTTGTAGGGAAGAAGCATACAGTTAATTGAAGCATAAAATAACTAATAAAGTTCATTATCTTCATAACTATTTTGGGATTATTTCTGTATTGGAATATTGGAAGAATGAATAATTCTGTGCGTTATATTACTCCGACGCAGAAACAGTTCAGTGCTCTTCGCGATTTCCGCGCCAAACTTTGTTCTAGGAGGAAACAATGCATTCGATCAAAGCAGATTATTTGAAACAAATGAAAGTGAGTTTATATATCTTATGCATCAATTACATATCTTTTTCAGATATGAAATAAAACACCAGAGATGGAGATTTTAAAAGGTAAAAGAAATAATACTTCGTACGTATAATAATTAATCGAATGTCTGAACTCACAAGAATCGAAAAAACAATATCACCTTGGGAACGATTTCATTTGTTTCAAATAATCTGCCTTGACCGAATGCATTGTGTCCTTCTAGAGCATAGTTTCGCGCGGAAATCGCGAAGAGCACTGAAGTGTTTCCGCGTCGGAGTAATATAACGCACAGAATTATTCATACTTTCAATATTCTATCAATAAGTGGATTTGTACCCAGCTGCATAGAAAATGGAAATTTTTAATGGGAGAAGAAAAAATACTTATTCATATGTTTATGAAGGATATTCTTATAATAAAGATTTCAAGAATCCGAAGACCTACCGTTGTCCTAGTCGTCAAACTAACAAATGTAGAGGAACATTAATTAATTCAACAAGATGATCACTATTTTGTGCAAAAACCACACACTCATCCTAACGAACCGCGCTGTGCAGAAGTATTGAAATTAAAATCAGCCATGCTGGAGGAATGTAGTAAAACTCCTTCAGTAAGTAATAAAAACATTTTTGATAACATTTGTCGTACAAATTCTGCTGCAGCATCATATATTTCATACAATAGTGTGAAATCAATAATGTCAAGAGAAAAGACAAAATCATGACCAGGTTTGCCAAAAACTGTGAAGAGTACGCACGAAATATTAAAAATTATGCTATCCTGAAAGAAATTTACATGGGATGTGCAATCTCGGATGATAACAAATGCGCACTAATTTTCTCTAACACTATATTGCTAACTGCATCAGAAAATAGCAAGGAAATATATATGGATGGTACTTTTTCCGTAAGTATTTAAGATAAACCATAAATATGATTAATACCTTTCAACAGAAGAATGTCCCTATGTTTTGATCATTTTTTATCTCTTATTAGGTCGTACCACGAATGCCTCTTTTTCATCAGCTCTACAGTGTACACATACGTTACAATGACACGGTATACCACTGTCAATAATTTCTGTTAGGCTTATCTCACATAGTCAGATTAAAAAAGAAGTTAATTTACGGGGAATCGCTACCATTTTTGTTTTATGTGAATGTCGTACCAAGAGAATGTACGAAGCAATATGGAGAAAAATAGTTTCTCTTGTTCCACGATTACAAGACAACTTAGAAACCGTCATGTGTGATTACGAGAGAGCTGCTATGGAAAGTGTACGAGCACAATTCCCCAGGGTTAGGATACATGGATGCTGGTTTCATTTCACTCAGGTAGAATATAATTGATTGGCATTATTTGTCTGTTTTTTGCAATACTTACCTCATGAACGTGCTGGATAGAGAATGGAATAATCCTTTTTTATTATTCAGGCTGTGTTAAGGAAGTGGAAGGAGTTGGGGTTGCATAGTTGCATTACATATCAGTGTGGATAATACGACCAATGGTATGTTTAAGCTTTCTTGACATTATCAGACAATGTTCAAGTTTTTAGACACTATTTTATTAATTAAAATCGTTTTGCAGATACTGACATTTGTATAAATGGCAATCAAATCGGCGACAAGAGTTTAATAGAAGGTAAATTTTTTACTTATTCATATCTTTACTTTACATTTTATAGTATTATAAAATGAATCTCATTTTGGTGTATTCTGTTTCTATGATATTAAATAACAGAAGCATTGGGAAAAAGGATTTGCAGCTGCAAGTCAGGCATCTCTAATATAGTACTACCTTGCGGTCACACTTATTTCTGCAAGTAGAAATAATGAATTTATATTTTAATGTCACTACGGGGGAGTGCAAAACGTATACGCAATAACTACAGATGGAGAGAGTACGTAATAACTAGTTATTAATTTCAGAATATTAATATTTTGTTTATTAATTCAGCTTGAACGATGTTATGGAATACAATTTAATTTTAACGACACTTATATTTTCATTTTATGTAGATAAGGATTGCCAAGAACCTATTTCGTGTAAAGAAATTCTCAGTGGAAATATGAGCCCAGAAGTTGCTTTGAAAAAAATGTGTATCCAAACACTACGGCGTGAATCTTTACCGAAGACAACTTCCAAATATGAATTATAATAATTCCACAATAATGCTCCTGTACACTTGTGCACTTGCTCAACGTGAAGTGCAATAAATCTTGGGATTCTTTGTATTTAATACTTCTACTCCATTATATCTTTGTTGCAATATCTCCCTCCATTTCTGATCAACCGCTGAAAATAAGGAAAAGGAATCGCATATAGTAACATAAATATTCAACAACTGTAATATGAAATTCAATTCTGTTTTACCTTAATCATGTTTTCTGATATATCGTGCAAGAAAGTAACTGCATTTCTGTTTCGAGAACATATTTCTGTTATTTTTCCTAGTATTTTATTGGAAACTCTAAGTTCACTCTAACATACTTGACTGCAGTTTTGTTTGATCATGCGATGCGCTGTTCAAGCAAATAACAAATTGAGACTTATGGAAAATTTCCCAATATCCATTGGGTTACACCTATAGACTTTCTCGCCCTGAAAACGAATCCGGCAGCAGAAATGTTCTGTAACCCTCGGTTTTTGAGAAATTTGAGTTTTTCAAAAATCGGATCATTTTCGCAAAATTGAAGTATTACGTGAAAACTAGAAATGCTAGAGAGTTAAGGTTAGTCTTAAAAGATAGAGGAAAGTTTGCTGAATATGCTAGTGTATCCGTTTATTAAGATCTGTCGTTTTAAACGGTTGTAAATAGCCGTCGAAGTTCAAAAAAGGGCCGATGTACGAATTTTATACGCGATACTTATGCATTTTTACAAAAAACTACTTATCTTGCAGAAATTTGCTACACAGCATCGGATTCTGCAGACATTTCTGAAGAAGAATCCATTCAGAAATAATGTCAGAGCGGTTTTCCATTCGGGCAGGACGAGAAAATATCCGTCGGCAACGTGCGCACGGTATTTTGCCGCCGAGCAGCCATTGTTCGCCTGGCTCGACTCGGCAGTGCCGTAGCTACGCGTTATCTACGCCGACAGTACCCTATGCAATAGGCACCTACTTTAAATGTGTTTAACGATCAATTTTTTGTATACATTCTTGAAAAATGAAGGAATTTCACTACCATGGATCCAATAAATATTTTTGCAAAGAATCAGAAAGTATTCTCAGGAACTATCTGTTAAAAGTATTTAACTATAAATTTCTAAAAAGATATACATAAACAATGATCAAGTACGATTTGCATTGATTTCAATTATTGTTTAATAAATTCCAACTATTCCTATACTTGGATAAATGTCCAAAAGTCTCGTAAAATCATAATAATAAAACTCATTTCAGTTGATAAGCAAATCTTCTTGTGTTTTAATTGATTCATATTAAAAAATTATACATATTCGTATACTACACATCGAAATTGTTCTGAAAATAAAATAGTAACAATTCATTATAATTCCGGAATTGGCATCTAACAAGTCCTTGTCGAATGTATGAAAAAAATTAATCATTAAACACATTTAAAGTAGATGCGTATTGCATAGGGTACTGTCGGCGTAGATAACGCGTAGCTACGGCACTGCCGAGTCGAGCCAGGCGAACAATGGCTGCTCGGCGGCAAAATACCGTGCGCACGTTGCCGACGGATATTTTCTCGTCCTGCCCGAATGGAAAACCGCTCTGACATTATTTCTGAATGGATTCTTCTTCAGAAATGTCTGCAGAATCCGATGCTGTGTAGCAAATTTCTGCTAGATAAGTAGTTTTTTGTAAAAATGCATAAGTATCGCGTATAAAATTCGTACATCGGCCCTTGTTTGAACTTTAACGGCTATTAACAACCGTTTAAAACGACAGATCTTAATAAATGGATACACTAGCATATTCAGCAAACTTTCCTCCATCTTTTAAGACTAACCTGAACTCTCTAGCATTTCTAGTTTTCACGTAATACTTCATTTTTGCGAAAATGAGCCGATTTTTGAAAAATTCAAATTTCTCAAAGCTGAGGGTTACAGAACATTTCTGCTGCCGGATTCGTTTTTAGGGCGAGAAAGCCTATAAGGATCACCCAGTGGATATTGCGAAAAAAAATGGTGTTGTACAGTGTAATTACATAGAAATAAGATTAATTCAAGGAATTTAGATGCAGATCTACTTTGCCAGTGAATATCAAAAGAAAGTACATACATTGTTAGGTTTTACAAAACCTATCCAATAAATAGGTGAAATTGTGATCGAAACTATGATTTGTAGGGAAGAAGCATACAGTTAATTGAAGCATAAAATAACTAATAAAGTTCATTATCTTCATAACTATTTTGGGATTATTTCTGTATTGGAATATTGGAAGAATGAATAATTCTGTGCGTTATATTACTCCGACGCAGAAACAGTTCAGTGCTCTTCGCGATTTCCGCGCCAAACTTTGTTCTAGGAGGAAACAATGCATTCGATCAAAGCAGATTATTTGAAACAAATGAAAGTGAGTTTATATATCTTATGCATCAATTACATATCTTTTTCAGATATGAAATAAAACACCAGAGATGGAGATTTTAAAAGGTAAAAGAAATAATACTTCGTACGTATAATAATTAATCGAATGTCTGAACTCACAAGAATCGAAAAAACAATATCACCTTGGGAACGATTTCATTTGTTTCAAATAATCTGCCTTGACCGAATGCATTGTGTCCTTCTAGAGCATAGTTTCGCGCGGAAATCGCGAAGAGCACTGAAGTGTTTCCGCGTCGGAGTAATATAACGCACAGAATTATTCATACTTTCAATATTCTATCAATAAGTGGATTTGTACCCAGCTGCATAGAAAATGGAAATTTTTAATGGGAGAAGAAAAAATACTTATGTATATGTTTATGAAGGATATTCTTATAATAAAGATTTCAAGAATCCGAAGACCTACCGTTGTCCTAGTCGTCAAACTAACAAATGTAGAGGAACATTAATTAATTCAACAAGATGATCACTATTTTGTGCAAAAACCACACACTCATCCTAACGAACCGCGCTGTGCAGAAGTATTGAAATTAAAATCAGCCATGCTGGAGGAATGTAGTAAAACTCCTTCAGTAAATAATAAAAACATTTTTGATAACATTTGTCGTACAAATTCTGCTGCAGCATCATATATTTCATACAATAGTGTGAAATCAATAATGTCAAGAGAAAAGACAAAATCATGACCAGGTTTGCCAAAAACTGTGAAGAGTACGCACGAAATATTAAAAATTATGCTATCCTGAAAGAAATTTACAGGGGATGAGCAATCTCGGATGATAACAAATGCGCACTAATTTTCTCTAACACTATATTGCTAACTGCATTAGAAAATAGCAAAGAAATATATATGGATGGTACTTTTTCCGTAAGTATTTAAGATAGACCATAAATATGATTAATACCTTTCAACAGAAGAAAGTCCCTATATTTTGATCATTTTTTATCTCTTATTAGGTCGTACCACGAATGCCTCTTTTTCATCAGCTCTACAGTGTACACATACGTTACAATGACACGGTATACCACTGTCAATAATTTCTGTTAGGCTTATCTCACATAGTCAGATTAAAAAAAAAATTAATTTACGGGGAATCGCTACCATTTTTGTTTTATGTGAATGTCGTACCAAGAGAATGTACGAAGCAATATGGAGAAAAATAGTTTCTCTTGTTCCACGATTACAAGACAACTTAGAAACCGTCATGTGTGATTACGAGAGAGCTGCTATGGAAAGTGTACGAGCACAATTCCCCAGGGTTAGGATACATGGATGCTGGTTTCATTTCACTCAGGTAGAATATAATTGATTGGCATTATTTGTCTGTTTTTTGCAATACTTACCTCATGAACGTGCTGGATAGAGAATGGAATAATCCTTTTTTATTATTCAGGCTGTGTTAAGGAAGTGGAAGGAGTTGGGGTTGCATAGTTGCATTACATATCAGTGTGGATAATACGACCAATGGTATGTTTAAGCTTTCTTGACATTATCAGACAATGTTCAAGTTTTTAGACACTATTTTATTAATTAAAATCGTTTTGCAGATACTGACATTTGTATAAATGGCAATCAAATCGGCGACAAGAGTTTAATAGAAGGTAAATTTTTTACTTATTCATATCTTTACTTTACATTTTATAGTATTATAAAATGAATCTCATTTTGGTGTATTCTGTTTCTATGATATTAAATAACAGAAGCATTGGGAAAAAGGATTTGCAGCTGCAAGTCAGGCATCTCTAATATAGTACTACCTTGCGGTCACACTTATTTCTGCAAGTAGAAATAATGAATTTATATTTTAATGTCACTACGGGGGAGTGCAAAACGTATACGCAATAACTACAGATGGAGAGAGTACGTAATAACTAGTTATTAATTTCAGAATATTAATATTTTGTTTATTAATTCAGCTTGAACGATGTTATGGAATACAATTTAATTTTAACGACACTTATATTTTCATTTTATGTAGATAAGGATTGCCAAGAACCTATTTCGTGTAAAGAAATTCTCAGTGGAAATATGAGCCCAGAAGTTGCTTTGAAAAAAATGTGTATCCAAACACTACGACGTGAATCTTTACCGAAGACAACTTCCAAATATGAATTATAATAATTCCACAATAATGCTCCTGTACACTTGTGCACTTGCTCAACGTGAAGTGCAATAAATCTTGGGATTCTTTGTATTTAATACTTCTACTCCATTATATCTTTGTTGCAATATCTCCCTCCATTTCTGATCAACCGCTGAAAATAAGGAAAAGGAATCGCATATAGTAACATAAATATTCAACAACTGTAATATGAAATTCAATTCTGTTTTACCTTAATCATGTTTTCTGATATATCGTGCAAGAAAGTAACTGCATTTCTGTTTCGAGAACATATTTCTGTTATTTTTCCTAGTATTTTATTGGAAACTCTAAGTTCACTCTAACATACTTGACTGCAGTTTTGTTTGATCATGCGATGCGCTGTTCAAGCAAATAACAAATTGAGACTTATGGAAAATTTCCCAATATCCATTGGGTTACACCTATAGACTTTCTCGCCCTGAAAACGAATCCGGCAGCAGAAATGTTCTGTAACCCTCGGTTTTTGAGAAATTTGAGTTTTTCAAAAATCGGATCATTTTCGCAAAATTGAAGTATTACGTGAAAACTAGAAATGCTAGAGAGTTAAGGTTAGTCTTAAAAGATAGAGGAAAGTTTGCTGAATATGCTAGTGTATCCGTTTATTAAGATCTGTCGTTTTAAACGGTTGTAAATAGCCGTCGAAGTTCAAAAAAGGGCCGATGTACGAATTTTATACGCGATACTTATGCATTTTTACAAAAAACTACTTATCTTGCAGAAATTTGCTACACAGCATCGGATTCTGCAGACATTTCTGAAGAAGAATCCATTCAGAAATAATGTCAGAGCGGTTTTCCATTCGGGCAGGACGAGAAAATATCCGTCGGCAACGTGCGCACGGTATTTTGCCGCCGAGCAGCCATTGTTCGCCTGGCTCGACTCGGCAGTGCCGTAGCTACGCGTTATCTACGCCGACAGTACCCTATGCAATAGGCACCTACTTTAAATGTGTTTAACGATCAATTTTTTGTATACATTCTTGAAAAATGAAGGAATTTCACTACCATGGATCCAATAAATATTTTTGCAAAGAATCAGAAAGTATTCTCAGGAACTATCTGTTAAAAGTATTTAACTATAAATTTCTAAAAAGATATACATAAACAATGATCAAGTACGATTTGCATTGATTTCAATTATTGTTTAATAAATTCCAACTATTCCTATACTTGGATAAATGTCCAAAAGTCTCGTAAAATCATAATAATAAAACTCATTTCAGTTGATAAGCAAATCTTCTTGTGTTTTAATTGATTCATATTAAAAAATTATACATATTCGTATACTACACATCGAAATTGTTCTGAAAATAAAATAGTAACAATTCATTATAATTCCGGAATTGGCATCTAACAAGTCCTTGTCGAATGTATGAAAAAAATTAATCATTAAACACATTTAAAGTAGATGCGTATTGCATAGGGTACTGTCGGCGTAGATAACGCGTAGCTACGGCACTGCCGAGTCGAGCCAGGCGAACAATGGCTGCTCGGCGGCAAAATACCGTGCGCACGTTGCCGACGGATATTTTCTCGTCCTGCCCGAATGGAAAACCGCTCTGACATTATTTCTGAATGGATGCTTCTTCAGAAATGTCTGCAGAATCCGATGCTGTGTAGCAAATTTCTGCTAGATAAGTAGTTTTTTGTAAAAATGCATAAGTATCGCGTATAAAATTCGTACATCGGCCCTTTTTTGAACTTTAACGGCTATTAACAACCGTTTAAAACGACAGATCTTAATAAATGGATACACTAGCATATTCAGCAAACTTTCCTCCATCTTTTAAGACTAACCTGAACTCTCTAGCATTTCTAGTTTTCACGTAATACTTCATTTTTGCGAAAATGAGCCGATTTTTGAAAAATTCAAATTTCTCAAAGCTGAGGGTTACAGAACATTTCTGCTGCCGGATTCGTTTTTAGGGCGAGAAAGCCTATAAGGATCACCCAGTGGATATTGCGAAAAAAAATGGTGTTGTACAGTGTAATTACATAGAAATAAGATTAATTCAAGGAATTTAGATGCAGATCTACTTTGCCAGTGAATATCAAAAGAAAGTACATACATTGTTAGGTTTTACAAAACCTATCCAATAAATAGGTGAAATTGTGATCGAAACTATGATTTGTAGGGAAGAAGCATACAGTTAATTGAAGCATAAAATAACTAATAAAGTTCATTATCTTCATAACTATTTTGGGATTATTTCTGTATTGGAATATTGGAAGAATGAATAATTCTGTGCGTTATATTACTCCGACGCAGAAACAGTTCAGTGCTCTTCGCGATTTCCGCGCCAAACTTTGTTCTAGGAGGAAACAATGCATTCGATCAAAGCAGATTATTTGAAACAAATGAAAGTGAGTTTATATATCTTATGCATCAATTACATATCTTTTTCAGATATGAAATAAAACACCAGAGATGGAGATTTTAAAAGGTAAAAGAAATAATACTTCGTACGTATAATAATTAATCGAATGTCTGAACTCACAAGAATCGAAAAAACAATATCACCTTGGGAACGATTTCATTTGTTTCAAATAATCTGCCTTGACCGAATGCATTGTGTCCTTCTAGAGCATAGTTTCGCGCGGAAATCGCGAAGAGCACTGAAGTGTTTCCGCGTCGGAGTAATATAACGCACAGAATTATTCATACTTTCAATATTCTATCAATAAGTGGATTTGTACCCAGCTGCATAGAAAATGGAAATTTTTAATGGGAGAAGAAAAAATACTTATTCATATGTTTATGAAGGATATTCTTATAATAAAGATTTCAAGAATCCGAAGACCTACCGTTGTCCTAGTCGTCAAACTAACAAATGTAGAGGAACATTAATTAATTCAACAAGATGATCACTATTTTGTGCAAAAACCACACACTCATCCTAACGAACCGCGCTGTGCAGAAGTATTGAAATTAAAATCAGCCATGCTGGAGGAATGTAGTAAAACTCCTTCAGTAAGTAATAAAAACATTTTTGATAACATTTGTCGTACAAATTCTGCTGCAGCATCATATATTTCATACAATAGTGTGAAATCAATAATGTCAAGAGAAAAGACAAAATCATGACCAGGTTTGCCAAAAACTGTGAAGAGTACGCACGAAATATTAAAAATTATGCTATCCTGAATGTGGGATACGGGTGTTCGTTAGAAAGATAAGTAAGCTACGTAGCCGGTAAAAAATACTTCTCTTTATTCGTTGTTGCTGTGATCGCGTCAGGGATGAGACTGACGGTTCGAAGATGCTTTCTTGCCCGCGTCGCTCGCTCGAGCTCGTTGTTCTCGAAGCTAGGCACTTGAGACTAAGGATTCGGCGTTAGTCTAAACAACGCCTAGCTCGGCGACACGAGGGCTGCATTCCAACGGACTTTGTATACTGTCAATATCCGTTGGTTTCCTTTATCTCGTAACGGATATTTCGTCGTGCTACGATGAGACAAAGAATGCTCTATGGTATGATGCGCCCGGCACGTACAATAAACGTGTGCCGCCACATCACCCCCCTGGCAGTACATAACCTATCGTTATTACAAAAAAAAAACTCTAAAACTATGTAGGTGGCGCAAAAAAAACTTATATCTATTACTTATAGTCTCTACGCTTAAAATTACGATAGTTCAGCTTACATGCTAAGAGTTCCTAAGACTACGCTTAAAATTACGATAGGCGTCCGTTGCGCGACACTGCACCACTCACTGCACAATTACACCACACTCGTGTATCGTTCGGGGAAACGTACGCGTCTCCCTGACCTTGTGGTACGAACGTTCTTGGTCAAAGGGAGAGTCTCCGGCTGGTCATCCTCCTTGTCGTCGTCCGGTATTGACACCGTTCCTTGACGAGCGTCGTCCGCCAGGAGATACGCCGGCTTTAAACGGTCGAGGCTTACGGGCACTGTCTTTTCGCCGATCTGTACGGTAAAATGACGCGGGTGCCTTCGGATCACCTCGTACGGTCCCTCGTAGGTGTATGCCAACGCTGTTTTCGCTGCGCCGTGCTTAACGAAAACGTGCGAAGTTGTCGCGAGATCTTTGAAAACGAAGATTTTCTTTTCGCCGTGGCGCGTTACGGGAGCCGGTCGCAGCTGCTGGAAACGTTTCCTTAGCTGAGCGACGAAATACTCAGGCTCGGTTCTGTCTGGTTGTCGTGTCGCGAGAAATTCGCCAGGTAAACGTAATGTTTCGCCGTACACCAGTTCGGCGGGAGTCGCCTTGAGGTCCTCTTTCCATGCCGCTCTTACACCGAGCAGAACGGCAGGCAAAGATTCCGCCCACCCCTGGCCGTTATGGCAAACGATCGCGGCTTTCAGCTGCCGGTGAAATCGCTCCACCATTCCGTTGGCTGCAGGATGGTAAGCGGTCGTCCTCAAGTGGTCGGAACCGATCAAGGAGGACAATTGCTTAAAAAGTCCCGATTCAAATTGGCGTCCTTGATCGGTGGTAATGCGACGTGGTGTACCGAATCGCGCAATCCACCCATTGAAAAGAGTGTCGGCGATCGTTTCGGCGGTAATGTCATTAATCGGGTATGCTTCCGGCCATCGCGTAAAACGGTCGACGCACGTTAAACAATAACGATACCCCTTCGAAATCGGTAACGGCCCGACAATGTCCACGTGGACGTGTTCGAAACGAGCCGACGGGGTCGCGAACTGTTCGACGGGAGCGGACACGTGTCTGCTCACTTTCGTGCGCTGACAATCGATGCAGGTTCGTGCCCAGGTAGTGCAATCCTTTCGGATACCTGGCCACACGAACCTTTCCGCGACCATCTTTGCGGAAGTTTTAATGCCCGGATGCGCGAGACAATGGACTGCCAGAAATGCTTGCCGACGGAACGCAGGAGTCAAATACGGTCGAACCGCGTCGGTTGAAACGTCGCAATATAATTCCGCGTCCGTACCCGGCAATTGCATTTTTTTTAGTTGAAGCGCGGTGTCGGATTGTAACAAAGCGCGCAGTTCAATGTCTTCTAACTGACTTTTCGCGAGTTCCCGATAGTCGATTGCCTGCGAAATTGCAGACACTCGCGACAGTGCGTCCGCTACTACGTTATCTTTACCGGGCACGTAACAAATGTCTGTGGTAAATTGTCCGATAAAATCTAGGTAGCGAAACTGTCGCGCCGTATGTTTTTCGGGCTTTTGCGCGAAAGCAAAAGTCAACGGTTTGTGGTCTGTATAAATCACGAATTGACGTCCCTCGACCATGTGTCGGAAATGTTCTACCGCTTTGTACATGGCGTACAGTTCCCGGTCATACGCGCTGTATTTACATTTGGCGTTACCCAATTTCTTCGTGAAGAAAGCCAGCGGTTGCCATCCTTCCTTCGTCTGCTGTTGTAACGCCGCGCCGATGGTGAGATCCGATGCGTCCGAGAAAATCGCCAGCGGTGCGGTCATATCCGGGTGTGCTAGGGAGGCGGCACGTGCGACGCTCTCCTTACACCGTTCAAAGGCCCGTTGTCTTTCGTCGGTCCACTCGACAGGGGAGTTCTTCTTCACCTTGCCCTGGAGTGCAGAATGCAGCGGTGCCTGAATCTCAGCAGCGGCGGAGATGAAACGTCGGTAGAAATTTACCATCCCGAGGAAACGTCGCAGCTGTGTCACTGTCTCTGGCCTGGGAAAATTGTCTATCGCTTGCACCTTACCGGGAGGCGGCCGAGTACCTGTCGCGGATACCGAGTATCCAAGGTACTGCACCTCCGACCTACCGAACACGCACTTGGAAGAGTTCACTAACACACCATAGTCATTTAGTCGGTGGAATAGTTCGCGCAAGTGTTTTTCGTGTTCCTCTACCGAACTTGACGCTACGAGAATGTCGTCTAAATACACGTAGCACCATTCGAACCCGCGAAGCACCTCGTCGATGAACCTTTGGAACGTTTGCGCGGCGTTCCGCAAACCGAAAGGCATGTACGGAAATTCAAATAGTCCGAAAGGTGTGGTGATCGCGGTTTTCGGCACGTCTTCGGCACTGACCGGTATTTGATGGTACGCGCGCACTAAGTCAACCGTGGAGAAAATTGACTTCCCGGCTAGTGTCTGCGCGAAATCTTCTATGTGCGGCACGGGATACCTGTCAGGAATCGTCCTTGCGTTTAAAGCGCGGTAATCACCGCATGGTCGCCATTCGCCTCCTTTCTTCGGAACCATGTGCAAGGCGGATGACCAACAGCTGTCCGATCGTCGCGCTGTTCCGTCCCTCACCATGGCCTCGAATTCATCCTTGGCGATCTTCAGTTTGTCCGGTGCTAGACGTCGTGGCTTCGTGAACGTGGGGGGTCCTGCCGTCGTCCGAATGTGGTGGCGAGTCGAATGCTTGGGCACTCGAAAAACCCCAGATGGTCTCGTGATGTCTGGAAATTCAGCGAGGATCGCGTGGTACCTGCTGTCCCCAGTTATGGCCTTGACACACTCTGGTTGCCCTCTTACCACTTGTCCTGCGGTGGCAAGGGTGGTTATGCCGTCGACAAGCGCCTTACGACGCAGGTCCACCAATAAACCGAAATGGCTTAAGAAATCGGCACCAATGATAGGAGTGGTCACGTCCGCGATCACAAAACGCCACGTAAAGTCTCGTCGCAACTTTAAATCTAGCCTTAGCGTAATGTGTCCATATGTGGAAATAACTGACCCGTTCGCCGCGAAAAGTTCGTAGGTCGTTTTCACTCGCTTTCCACATACTCGCACGCGCGGAAAAACGCACAGATCAGATCCTGTGTCGACCATAAATCTGGTCTTCGTCGATCTGTCCGTGACGAATAAACGGCTCGTCGAGGGCGAAGAATCGTCTGTCGCCAGCAGCGATCGCCCTACTCGTTTCCCGACGGGTAGGTACATGGTTCGCGACACTTTGTCGCGGAGGTACCGAAACGACGGTGGTACCAGCACCACGTATTGTTCACGGCATTGTCCGTTGCCGTTCCGTGCGCGGAAGGGTTTCGCGATCGCGAACTGTGTCGCGAATTGTTGCGCGATGACGATCTGTTTCGCCTACCTGTACGGCCCTGTCGATGGTTACGCCCGTGATAAATGCGGAGAGCGGCGATTTCGAGGCGAAGTTCCTCGTTCTCCGCCCGAAGGCTGTCGTCCCGTGCGGCTGAGGCGGTAGCTACCTGGACCCGCGGCGACACTTCGATCACCGCGTCGGCGAGGGTGGCGAGCTCGGTGAGGTTGTCCTTCTGTCTCGTCATAAGGATGGCCTGAATGCTGCTTGGGAGACGTCCCAACCACAGCGTCTTCAAAAAACTCTCTGAAACCGTGTCCCCTGCGAGGTTTTGCAGGTGCCGCAAGAAAACTGTCGGCTTCCGGTCGCCTAATTCCTCGTGCTCCAGTAGTCGTCGGATGTTGTGTTCCTTAGAATCCGAGAGACGCTGTATGAGCTCACTCTTAATCGTCTCGTACATATTTGTGGCAGGCGGGTTGTTGATTATGTCGATCACTACGTCAGCGTACTTATTTTCCAAGTTCGCACTGACGTAGTGGTACTTGGTCGAATCCATTGTGATTCCGGACAACACGAATTGCGATTCCAACTGTCGGAACCACGTCGTTGGATTTTTCTCCCAAAACGGTGGGACTCGAATTGCCACGCGCGCGACTTCTGGCAACGGAACACTGTCCCCCGCACTCGGTACAGCTCGAGACGTACGCGGTACATCGACTGCACCTTGTTGGTCGGTCATCTTGACGCGAGATATTCACTCGAACACACACACGTTAACGTTAACGAATCCACAAAAACTTGCGCGTTGCTGATCCGCGGAAAAGAAAGAGACGTTCTCTTAAAACAAAATTTTTCGCTGCGATGCGAAAATGAACCACGGGATCACGTCGGGGTCACCAATGTGGGATACGGGTGTTCGTTAGAAAGATAAGTAAGCTACGTAGCCGGTAAAAAATACTTCTCTTTATTCGTTGTTGCTGTGATCGCGTCAGGGATGAGACTGACGGTTCGAAGATGCTTTCTTGCCCGCGTCGCTCGCTCGAGCTCGTTGTTCTCGAAGCTAGGCACTTGAGACTAAGGATTCGGCGTTAGTCTAAACAACGCCTAGCTCGGCGACACGAGGGCTGCATTCCAACGGACTTTGTATACTGTCAATATCCGTTGGTTTCCTTTATCTCGTAACGGATATTTCGTCGTGCTACGATGAGACAAAGAATGCTCTATGGTATGATGCGCCCGGCACGTACAATAAACGTGTGCCGCCACACTGAAAGAAATTTACATGGGATGTGCAATCTCGGATGATAACTAATGCGCACTAATTTTCTCTAACAAATATATATGGATGGTACTTTTTCCGTAAGTATTTAAGATACACCATAAATATGATTAATACCTTTCAACAGAAGAATGTCCCTATGTTTTGATCATTTTTTATCTCTTATTAGGTCGTACCACGAATGCCTCTTTTTCATCAGCTCTACAGTGTACACATACGTTACAATGACACGGTATACCACTGTCAATAATTTCTGTTAGGCTTATCTCACATAGTCAGATTAAAAAAGAAGTTAATTTACGGGGAATCGCTACCATTTTTGTTTTATGTGAATGTCGTACCAAGAGAATGTACGAAGCAATATGGAGAAAAATAGTTTCTCTTGTTCCACGATTACAAGACAACTTAGAAACCGTCATGTGTGATTACGAGAGAGCTGCTATGGAAAGTGTACGAGCACAATTCCCCAGGGTTAGGATACATGGATGCTGGTTTCATTTCACTCAGGTAGAATATAATTGATTGGCATTATTTGTCTGTTTTTTGCAATACTTACCTCATGAACGTGCTGGATAGAGAATGGAATAATCCTTTTTTATTATTCAGGCTGTGTTAAGGAAGTGGAAGGAGTTGGGGTTGCATAGTTGCATTACATATCAGTGTGGATAATACGACCAATGGTATGTTTAAGCTTTCTTGACATTATCAGACGATGTTCAAGTTTTTAGACACTATTTTATTAATTAAAATCGTTTTGCAGATACTGACATTTGTATAAATGGCAATCAAATCGGCGACAAGAGTTTAATAGAAGGTAAATTTTTTACTTATTCATATCTTTACTTTACATTTTATAGTATTATAAAATGAATCTCATTTTGGTGTATTCTGTTTCTATGATATTAAATAACAGAAGCATTGGGAAAAAGGATTTGCAGCTGCAAGTCAGGCATCTCTAATATAGTACTACCTTGCGGTCACACTTATTTCTGCAAGTAGAAATAATGAATTTATATTTTAATGTCACTACGGGGGAGTGCAAAACGTATACGCAATAACTACAGATGGAGAGAGTACGTAATAACTAGTTATTAATTTCAGAATATTAATATTTTGTTTATTAATTCAGCTTGAACGATGTTATGGAATACAATTTAATTTTAACGACACTTATATTTTCATTTTATGTAGATAAGGATTGCCAAGAACCTATTTCGTGTAAAGAAATTCTCAGTGGAAATATGAGCCCAGAAGTTGCTTTGAAAAAAATGTGTATCCAAACACTACGGCGTGAATCTTTACCGAAGACAACTTCCAAATATGAATTATAATAATTCCACAATAATGCTCCTGTACACTTGTGCACTTGCTCAACGTGAAGTGCAATAAATCTTGGGATTCTTTGTATTTAATACTTCTACTCCATTATATCTTTGTTGCAATATCTCCCTCCATTTCTGATCAACCGCTGAAAATAAGGAAAAGGAATCGCATATAGTAACATAAATATTCAACAACTGTAATATGAAATTCAATTCTGTTTTACCTTAATCATGTTTTCTGATATATCGTGCAAGAAAGTAACTGCATTTCTGTTTCGAGAACATATTTCTGTTATTTTTCCTAGTATTTTATTGGAAACTCTAAGTTCACTCTAACATACTTGACTGCAGTTTTGTTTGATCATGCGATGCGCTGTTCAAGCAAATAACAAATTGAGACTTATGGAAAATTTCCCAATATCCATTGGGTTACACCTATAGACTTTCTCGCCCTGAAAACGAATCCGGCAGCAGAAATGTTCTGTAACCCTCGGTTTTTGAGAAATTTGAGTTTTTCAAAAATCGGATCATTTTCGCAAAATTGAAGTATTACGTGAAAACTAGAAATGCTAGAGAGTTAAGGTTAGTCTTAAAAGATAGAGGAAAGTTTGCTGAATATGCTAGTGTATCCGTTTATTAAGATCTGTCGTTTTAAACGGTTGTAAATAGCCGTCGAAGTTCAAAAAAGGGCCGATGTACGAATTTTATACGCGATACTTATGCATTTTTACAAAAAACTACTTATCTTGCAGAAATTTGCTACACAGCATCGGATTCTGCAGACATTTCTGAAGAAGAATCCATTCAGAAATAATGTCAGAGCGGTTTTCCATTCGGGCAGGACGAGAAAATATCCGTCGGCAACGTGCGCACGGTATTTTGCCGCCGAGCAGCCATTGTTCGCCTGGCTCGACTCGGCAGTGCCGTAGCTACGCGTTATCTACGCCGACAGTACCCTATGCAATAGGCACCTACTTTAAATGTGTTTAACGATCAATTTTTTGTATACATTCTTGAAAAATGAAGGAATTTCACTACCATGGATCCAATAAATATTTTTGCAAAGAATCAGAAAGTATTCTCAGGAACTATCTGTTAAAAGTATTTAACTATAAATTTCTAAAAAGATATACATAAACAATGATCAAGTACGATTTGCATTGATTTCAATTATTGTTTAATAAATTCCAACTATTCCTATACTTGGATAAATGTCCAAAAGTCTCGTAAAATCATAATAATAAAACTCATTTCAGTTGATAAGCAAATGTTCTTGTGTTTTAATTGATTCATATTAAAAAATTATACATATTCGTATACTACACATCGAAATTGTTCTGAAAATAAAATAGTAACAATTCATTATAATTCCGGAATTGGCATCTAACAAGTCCTTGTCGAATGTATGAAAAAAATTAATCATTAAACACATTTAAAGTAGATGCGTATTGCATAGGGTACTGTCGGCGTAGATAACGCGTAGCTACGGCACTGCCGAGTCGAGCCAGGCGAACAATGGCTGCTCGGCGGCAAAATACCGTGCGCACGTTGCCGACGGATATTTTCTCGTCCTGCCCGAATGGAAAACCGCTCTGACATTATTTCTGAATGGATTCTTCTTCAGAAATGTCTGCAGAATCCGATGCTGTGTAGCAAATTTCTGCTAGATAAGTAGTTTTTTGTAAAAATGCATAAGTATCGCGTATAAAATTCGTACATCGGCCCTTGTTTGAACTTTAACGGCTATTAACAACCGTTTAAAACGACAGATCTTAATAAATGGATACACTAGCATATTCAGCAAACTTTCCTCCATCTTTTAAGACTAACCTGAACTCTCTAGCATTTCTAGTTTTCACGTAATACTTCATTTTTGCGAAAATGAGCCGATTTTTGAAAAATTCAAATTTCTCAAAGCTGAGGGTTACAGAACATTTCTGCTGCCGGATTCGTTTTTAGGGCGAGAAAGCCTATAAGGATCACCCAGTGGATATTGCGAAAAAAAATGGTGTTGTACAGTGTAATTACATAGAAATAAGATTAATTCAAGGAATTTAGATGCAGATCTACTTTGCCAGTGAATATCAAAAGAAAGTACATACATTGTTAGGTTTTACAAAACCTATCCAATAAATAGGTGAAATTGTGATCGAAACTATGATTTGTAGGGAAGAAGCATACAGTTAATTGAAGCATAAAATAACTAATAAAGTTCATTATCTTCATAACTATTTTGGGATTATTTCTGTATTGGAATATTGGAAGAATGAATAATTCTGTGCGTTATATTACTCCGACGCAGAAACAGTTCAGTGCTCTTCGCGATTTCCGCGCCAAACTTTGTTCTAGGAGGAAACAATGCATTCGATCAAAGCAGATTATTTGAAACAAATGAAAGTGAGTTTATATATCTTATGCATCAATTACATATCTTTTTCAGATATGAAATAAAACACCAGAGATGGAGATTTTAAAAGGTAAAAGAAATAATACTTCGTACGTATAATAATTAATCGAATGTCTGAACTCACAAGAATCGAAAAAACAATATCACCTTGGGAACGATTTCATTTGTTTCAAATAATCTGCCTTGACCGAATGCATTGTGTCCTTCTAGAGCATAGTTTCGCGCGGAAATCGCGAAGAGCACTGAAGTGTTTCCGCGTCGGAGTAATATAACGCACAGAATTATTCATACTTTCAATATTCTATCAATAAGTGGATTTGTACCCAGCTGCATAGAAAATGGAAATTTTTAATGGGAGAAGAAAAAATAATTATGTATATGTTTATGAAGGATATTCTTATAATAAAGATTTCAAGAATCCGAAGACCTACCGTTGTCCTAGTCGTCAAACTAACAAATGTAGAGGAACATTAATTAATTCAACAAGATGATCACTATTTTGTGCAAAAACCACACACTCATCCTAACGAACCGCGCTGTGCAGAAGTATTGAAATTAAAATCAGCCATGCTGGAGGAATGTAGTAAAACTCCTTCAGTAAATAATAAAAACATTTTTGATAACATTTGTCGTACAAATTCTGCTGCAGCATCATATATTTCATACAATAGTGTGAAATCAATAATGTCAAGAGAAAAGACAAAATCATGACCAGGTTTGCCAAAAACTGTGAAGAGTACGCACGAAATATTAAAAATTATGCTATCCTGAAAGAAATTTACAGGGGATGAGCAATCTCGGATGATAACAAATGCGCACTAATTTTCTCTAACACTATATTGCTAACTGCATTAGAAAATAGCAAAGAAATATATATGGATGGTACTTTTTCCGTAAGTATTTAAGATAGACCATAAATATGATTAATACCTTTCAACAGAAGAAAGTCCCTATATTTTGATCATTTTTTATCTCTTATTAGGTCGTACCACGAATGCCTCTTTTTCATCAGCTCTACAGTGTACACATACGTTACAATGACACGGTATACCACTGTCAATAATTTCTGTTAGGCTTATCTCACATAGTCAGATTAAAAAAAAAATTAATTTACGGGGAATCGCTACCATTTTTGTTTTATGTGAATGTCGTACCAAGAGAATGTACGAAGCAATATGGAGAAAAATAGTTTCTCTTGTTCCACGATTACAAGACAACTTAGAAACCGTCATGTGTGATTACGAGAGAGCTGCTATGGAAAGTGTACGAGCACAATTCCCCAGGGTTAGGATACATGGATGCTGGTTTCATTTCACTCAGGTAGAATATAATTGATTGGCATTATTTGTCTGTTTTTTGCAATACTTACCTCATGAACGTGCTGGATAGAGAATGGAATAATCCTTTTTTATTATTCAGGCTGTGTTAAGGAAGTGGAAGGAGTTGGGGTTGCATAGTTGCATTACATATCAGTGTGGATAATACGACCAATGGTATGTTTAAGCTTTCTTGACATTATCAGACAATGTTCAAGTTTTTAGACACTATTTTATTAATTAAAATCGTTTTGCAGATACTGACATTTGTATAAATGGCAATCAAATCGGCGACAAGAGTTTAATAGAAGGTAAATTTTTTACTTATTCATATCTTTACTTTACATTTTATAGTATTATAAAATGAATCTCATTTTGGTGTATTCTGTTTCTATGATATTAAATAACAGAAGCATTGGGAAAAAGGATTTGCAGCTGCAAGTCAGGCATCTCTAATATAGTACTACCTTGCGGTCACACTTATTTCTGCAAGTAGAAATAATGAATTTATATTTTAATGTCACTACGGGGGAGTGCAAAACGTATACGCAATAACTACAGATGGAGAGAGTACGTAATAACTAGTTATTAATTTCAGAATATTAATATTTTGTTTATTAATTCAGCTTGAACGATGTTATGGAATACAATTTAATTTTAACGACACTTATATTTTCATTTTATGTAGATAAGGATTGCCAAGAACCTATTTCGTGTAAAGAAATTCTCAGTGGAAATATGAGCCCAGAAGTTGCTTTGAAAAAAATGTGTATCCAAACACTACGGCGTGAATCTTTACCGAAGACAACTTCCAAATATGAATTATAATAATTCCACAATAATGCTCCTGTACACTTGTGCACTTGCTCAACGTGAAGTGCAATAAATCTTGGGATTCTTTGTATTTAATACTTCTACTCCATTATATCTTTGTTGCAATATCTCCCTCCATTTCTGATCAACCGCTGAAAATAAGGAAAAGGAATCGCATATAGTAACATAAATATTCAACAACTGTAATATGAAATTCAATTCTGTTTTACCTTAATCATGTTTTCTGATATATCGTGCAAGAAAGTAACTGCATTTCTGTTTCGAGAACATATTTCTGTTATTTTTCCTAGTATTTTATTGGAAACTCTAAGTTCACTCTAACATACTTGACTGCAGTTTTGTTTGATCATGCGATGCGCTGTTCAAGCAAATAACACTGTACAACAAATTGAGACTTATGGAAAATTTCCCAATATCCATTGGGTTACACCTATAGACTTTCTCGCCCTGAAAACCAATCCGGCAGCAGAAATGTTCTGTAACCCTCGGTTTTTGAGAAATTTGAGTTTTTCAAAAATCGGATCATTTTCGCAAAATTGAAGTATTACGTGAAAACTAGAAATGCTAGAGAGTTAAGGTTAGTCTTAAAAGATAGAGGAAAGTTTGCTGAATATGCTAGTGTATCCGTTTATTAAGATCTGTCGTTTTAAACGGTTGTAAATAGCCGTCGAAGTTCAAAAAAGGGCCGATGTACGAATTTTATACGCGATACTTATGCATTTTTACAAAAAACTACTTATCTTGCAGAAATTTGCTACACAGCATCGGATTCTGCAGACATTTCTGAAGAAGAATCCATTCAGAAATAATGTCAGAGCGGTTTTCCATTCGGGCAGGACGAGAAAATATCCGTCGGCAACGTGCGCACGGTATTTTGCCGCCGAGCAGCCATTGTTCGCCTGGCTCGACTCGGCAGTGCCGTAGCTACGCGTTATCTACGCCGACAGTACCCTATGCAATAGGCACCTACTTTAAATGTGTTTAACGATCAATTTTTTGTATACATTCTTGAAAAATGAAGGAATTTCACTACCATGGATCCAATAAATATTTTTGCAAAGAATCAGAAAGTATTCTCAGGAACTATCTGTTAAAAGTATTTAACTATAAATTTCTAAAAAGATATACATAAACAATGATCAAGTACGATTTGCATTGATTTCAATTATTGTTTAATAAATTCCAACTATTCCTATACTATGATAAATGTCCAAAAGTCTCGTAAAATCATAATAATAAAACTCATTTCAGTTGATAAGCAAATGTTCTTGTGTTTTAATTGATTCATATTAAAAAATTATACATATTCGTATACTACACATCGAAATTGTTCTGAAATTAAAATTGTAACAATTCATTATAATTCCGGAATTGGCATCTAACAAGTCCTTGTCGAATGTATGAAAAAAATTAATCATTAAACACATTTAAAGTAGATGCCTATTGCATAGGGTACTGTCGGCGTAGATAACGCGTAGCTACGGCACTGCCGAGTCGAGCCAGGCGAACAATGGCTGCTCGGCGGCAAAATACCGTGCGCACGTTGCCGACGGATATTTTCTCGTCCTGCCCGAATGGAAAACCGCTCTGACATTATTTCTGAATGGATTCTTCTTCAGAAATGTCTGCAGAATCCGATGCTGTGTAGCAAATTTCTGCTAGATAAGTAGTTTTTTGTAAAAATGCATAAGTATCGCGTATAAAATTCGTACATCGGCCCTTTTTTGAACTTTAACGGCTATTAACAACCGTTTAAAACGACAGATCTTAATAAATGGATACACTAGCATATTCAGCAAACTTTCCTCCATCTTTTAAGACTAACCTGAACTCTCTAGCATTTCTAGTTTTCACGTAATACTTCATTTTTGCGAAAATGAGCCGATTTTTGAAAAATTCAAATTTCTCAAAGCTGAGGGTTACAGAACATTTCTGCTGCCGGATTCGTTTTTAGGGCGAGAAAGCCTATAAGGATCACCCAGTGGATATTGCGAAAAAAAATGGTGTTGTACAGTGTAATTACATAGAAATAAGATTAATTCAAGGAATTTAGATGCAGATCTACTTTGCCAGTGAATATCAAAAGAAAGTACATACATTGTTAGGTTTTACAAAACCTATCCAATAAATAGGTGAAATTGTGATCGAAACTATGATTTGTAGGGAAGAAGCATACAGTTAATTGAAGCATAAAATAACTAATAAAGTTCATTATCTTCATAACTATTTTGGGATTATTTCTGTATTGGAATATTGGAAGAATGAATAATTCTGTGCGTTATATTACTCCGACGCAGAAACAGTTCAGTGCTCTTCGCGATTTCCGCGCCAAACTTTGTTCTAGGAGGAAACAATGCATTCGATCAAAGCAGATTATTTGAAACAAATGAAAGTGAGTTTATATATCTTATGCATCAATTACATATCTTTTTCAGATATGAAATAAAACACCAGAGATGGAGATTTTAAAAGGTAAATAAATAATACTTCGTACGTATAATAATTAATCGAATGTCTGAACTCACAAGAATCGAAAAAACAATATCACCTTGGGAACGATTTCATTTGTTTCAAATAATCTGCCTTGACCGAATGCATTGTGTCCTTCTAGAGCATAGTTTCGCGCGGAAATCGCGAAGAGCACTGAAGTGTTTCCGCGTCGGAGTAATATAACGCACAGAATTATTCATACTTTCAATATTCTATCAATAAGTGGATTTGTACCCAGCTGCATAGAAAATGGAAATTTTTAATGGGAGAAGAAAAAATACTTATTCATATGTTTATGAAGGATATTCTTATAATAAAGATTTCAAGAATCCGAAGACCTACCGTTGTCCTAGTCGTCAAACTAACAAATGTAGAGGAACATTAATTAATTCAACAAGATGATCACTATTTTGTGCAAAAACCACACACTCATCCTAACGAACCGCGCTGTGCAGAAGTATTGAAATTAAAATCAGCCATGCTGGAGGAATGTAGTAAAACTCCTTCAGTAAGTAATAAAAACATTTTTGATAACATTTGTCGTACAAATTCTGCTGCAGCATCATATATTTCATACAATAGTGTGAAATCAATAATGTCAAGAGAAAAGACAAAATCATGACCAGGTTTGCCAAAAACTGTGAAGAGTACGCACGAAATATTAAAAATTATGCTATCCTGAAAGAAATTTACATGGGATGTGCAATCTCGGATGATAACAAATGCGCACTAATTTTCTCTAACACTATATTGCTAACTGCATCAGAAAATAGCAAGGAAATATATATGGATGGTACTTTTTCCGTAAGTATTTAAGATAAACCATAAATATGATTAATACCTTTCAACAGAAGAATGTCCCTATGTTTTGATCATTTTTTATCTCTTATTAGGTCGTACCACGAATGCCTCTTTTTCATCAGCTCTACAGTGTACACATACGTTACAATGACACGGTATACCACTGTCAATAATTTCTGTTAGGCTTATCTCACATAGTCAGATTAAAAAAGAAGTTAATTTACGGGGAATCGCTACCATTTTTGTTTTATGTGAATGTCGTACCAAGAGAATGTACGAAGCAATATGGAGAAAAATAGTTTCTCTTGTTCCACGATTACAAGACAACTTAGAAACCGTCATGTGTGATTACGAGAGAGCTGCTATGGAAAGTGTACGAGCACAATTCCCCAGGGTTAGGATACATGGATGCTGGTTTCATTTCACTCAGGTAGAATATAATTGATTGGCATTATTTGTCTGTTTTTTGCAATACTTACCTCATGAACGTGCTGGATAGAGAATGGAATAATCCTTTTTTATTATTCAGGCTGTGTTAAGGAAGTGGAAGGAGTTGGGGTTGCATAGTTGCATTACATATCAGTGTGGATAATACGACCAATGGTATGTTTAAGCTTTCTTGACATTATCAGACAATGTTCAAGTTTTTAGACACTATTTTATTAATTAAAATCGTTTTGCAGATACTGACATTTGTATAAATGGCAATCAAATCGGCGACAAGAGTTTAATAGAAGGTAAATTTTTTACTTATTCATATCTTTACTTTACATTTTATAGTATTATAAAATGAATCTCATTTTGGTGTATTCTGTTTCTATGATATTAAATAACAGACGCATTGGGAAAAAGGATTTGCAGCTGCAAGTCAGGCATCTCTAATATAGTACTACCTTGCGGTCACACTTATTTCTGCAAGTAGAAATAATGAATTTATATTTTAATGTCACTACGGGGGAGTGCAAAACGTATACGCAATAACTACAGATGGAGAGAGTACGTAATAACTAGTTATTAATTTCAGAATATTAATATTTTGTTTATTAATTCAGCTTGAACGATGTTATGGAATACAATTTAATTTTAACGACACTTATATTTTCATTTTATGTAGATAAGGATTGCCAAGAACCTATTTCGTGTAAAGAAATTCTCAGTGGAAATATGAGCCCAGAAGTTGCTTTGAAAAAAATGTGTATCCAAACACTACGGCGTGAATCTTTACCGAAGACAACTTCCAAATATGAATTATAATAATTCCACAATAATGCTCCTGTACACTTGTGCACTTGCTCAACGTGAAGTGCAATAAATCTTGGGATTCTTTGTATTTAATACTTCTACTCCATTATATCTTTGTTGCAATATCTCCCTCCATTTCTGATCAACCGCTGAAAATAAGGAAAAGGAATCGCATATAGTAACATAAATATTCAACAACTGTAATATGAAATTCAATTCTGTTCTACCTTAATCATGTTTTCTGATATATCGTGCAAGAAAGTAACTGCATTTCTGTTTCGAGAACATATTTCTGTTATTTTTCCTAGTATTTTATTGGAAACTCTAAGTTCACTCTAACATACTTGACTGCAGTTTTGTTTGATCATGCGATGCGCTGTTCAAGCAAATAACAAATTGAGACTTATGGAAAATTTCCCAATATCCATTGGGTTACACCTATAGACTTTCTCGCCCTGAAAACGAATCCGGCAGCAGAAATGTTCTGTAACCCTCGGTTTTTGAGAAATTTGAGTTTTTCAAAAATCGGATCATTTTCGCAAAATTGAAGTATTACGTGAAAACTAGAAATGCTAGAGAGTTAAGGTTAGTCTTAAAAGATAGAGGAAAGTTTGCTGAATATGCTAGTGTATCCGTTTATTAAGATCTGTCGTTTTAAACGGTTGTAAATAGCCGTCGAAGTTCAAAAAAGGGCCGATGTACGAATTTTATACGCGATACTTATGCATTTTTACAAAAAACTACTTATCTTGCAGAAATTTGCTACACAGCATCGGATTCTGCAGACATTTCTGAAGAAGAATCCATTCAGAAATAATGTCAGAGCGGTTTTCCATTCGGGCAGGACGAGAAAATATCCGTCGGCAACGTGCGCACGGTATTTTGCCGCCGAGCAGCCATTGTTCGCCTGGCTCGACTCGGCAGTGCCGTAGCTACGCGTTATCTACGCCGACAGTACCCTATGCAATAGGCACCTACTTTAAATGTGTTTAACGATCAATTTTTTGTATACATTCTTGAAAAATGAAGGAATTTCACTACCATGGATCCAATAAATATTTTTGCAAAGAATCAGAAAGTATTCTCAGGAACTATCTGTTAAAAGTATTTAACTATAAATTTCTAAAAAGATATACATAAACAATGATCAAGTACGATTTGCATTGATTTCAATTATTGTTTAATAAATTCCAACTATTCCTATACTTGGATAAATGTCCAAAAGTCTCGTAAAATCATAATAATAAAACTCATTTCAGTTGATAAGCAAATGTTCTTGTGTTTTAATTGATTCATATTAAAAAATTATACATATTCGTATACTACACATCGAAATTGTTCTGAAAATAAAATAGTAACAATTCATTATAATTCCGGAATTGGCATCTAACAAGTCCTTGTCGAATGTATGAAAAAAATTAATCATTAAACACATTTAAAGTAGATGCCTATTGCATAGGGTACTGTCGGCGTAGATAACGCGTAGCTACGGCACTGCCGAGTCGAGCCAGGCGAACAATGGCTGCTCGGCGGCAAAATACCGTGCGCACGTTGCCGACGGATATTTTCTCGTCCTGCCCGAATGGAAAACCGCTCTGACATTATTTCTGAATGGATTCTTCTTCAGAAATGTCTGCAGAATCCGATGCTGTGTAGCAAATTTCTGCTAGATAAGTAGTTTTTTGTAAAAATGCATAAGTATCGCGTATAAAATTCGTACATCGGCCCTTTTTTGAACTTTAACGGCTATTAACAACCGTTTAAAACGACAGATCTTAATAAATGGATACACTAGCATATTCAGCAAACTTTCCTCCATCTTTTAAGACTAACCTGAACTCTCTAGCATTTCTAGTTTTCACGTAATACTTCATTTTTGCGAAAATGAGCCGATTTTTGAAAAATTCAAATTTCTCAAAGCTGAGGGTTACAGAACATTTCTGCTGCCGGATTCGTTTTCAGGGCGAGAAAGTCTATAGGTGTAACCCAATGGATATTGGGAAAAAAATGGTGTTGTACAGTGTAATTACATAGAAATAAGATTAATTCAAGGAATTTAGATGCAGATCTACTTTGCCAGTGAATATCAAAAGAAAGTACATACATTGTTAGGTTTTACAAAACCTATCCAATAAATAGGTGAAATTGTGATCGAAACTATGATTTGTAGGGAAGAAGCATACAGTTAATTGAAGCATAAAATAACTAATAAAGTTCATTATCTTCATAACTATTTTGGGATTATTTCTGTATTGGAATATTGGAAGAATGAATAATTCTGTGCGTTATATTACTCCGACGCAGAAACAGTTCAGTGCTCTTCGCGATTTCCGCGCCAAACTTTGTTCTAGGAGGAAACAATGCATTCGATCAAAGCAGATTATTTGAAACAAATGAAAGTGAGTTTATATATCTTATGCATCAATTACATATCTTTTTCAGATATGAAATAAAACACCAGAGATGGAGATTTTAAAAGGTAAATAAATAATACTTCGTACGTATAATAATTAATCGAATGTCTGAACTCACAAGAATCGAAAAAACAATATCACCTTGGGAACGATTTCATTTGTTTCAAATAATCTGCCTTGACCGAATGCATTGTGTCCTTCTAGAGCATAGTTTCGCGCGGAAATCGCGAAGAGCACTGAAGTGTTTCCGCGTCGGAGTAATATAACGCACAGAATTATTCATACTTTCAATATTCTATCAATAAGTGGATTTGTACCCAGCTGCATAGAAAATGGAAATTTTTAATGGGAGAAGAAAAAATACTTATTCATATGTTTATGAAGGATATTCTTATAATAAAGATTTCAAGAATCCGAAGACCTACCGTTGTCCTAGTCGTCAAACTAACAAATGTAGAGGAACATTAATTAATTCAACAAGATGATCACTATTTTGTGCAAAAACCACACACTCATCCTAACGAACCGCGCTGTGCAGAAGTATTGAAATTAAAATCAGCCATGCTGGAGGAATGTAGTAAAACTCCTTCAGTAAGTAATAAAAACATTTTTGATAACATTTGTCGTACAAATTCTGCTGCAGCATCATATATTTCATACAATAGTGTGAAATCAATAATGTCAAGAGAAAAGACAAAATCATGACCAGGTTTGCCAAAAACTGTGAAGAGTACGCACGAAATATTAAAAATTATGCTATCCTGAAAGAAATTTACATGGGATGTGCAATCTCGGATGATAACAAATGCGCACTAATTTTCTCTAACACTATATTGCTAACTGCATCAGAAAATAGCAAGGAAATATATATGGATGGTACTTTTTCCGTAAGTATTTAAGATAAACCATAAATATGATTAATACCTTTCAACAGAAGAATGTCCCTATGTTTTGATCATTTTTTATCTCTTATTAGGTCGTACCACGAATGCCTCTTTTTCATCAGCTCTACAGTGTACACATACGTTACAATGACACGGTATACCACTGTCAATAATTTCTGTTAGGCTTATCTCACATAGTCAGATTAAAAAAGAAGTTAATTTACGGGGAATCGCTACCATTTTTGTTTTATGTGAATGTCGTACCAAGAGAATGTACGAAGCAATATGGAGAAAAATAGTTTCTCTTGTTCCACGATTACAAGACAACTTAGAAACCGTCATGTGTGATTACGAGAGAGCTGCTATGGAAAGTGTACGAGCACAATTCCCCAGGGTTAGGATACATGGATGCTGGTTTCATTTCACTCAGGTAGAATATAATTGATTGGCATTATTTGTCTGTTTTTTGCAATACTTACCTCATGAACGTGCTGGATAGAGAATGGAATAATCCTTTTTTATTATTCAGGCTGTGTTAAGGAAGTGGAAGGAGTTGGGGTTGCATAGTTGCATTACATATCAGTGTGGATAATACGACCAATGGTATGTTTAAGCTTTCTTGACATTATCAGACAATGTTCAAGTTTTTAGACACTATTTTATTAATTAAAATCGTTTTGCAGATACTGACATTTGTATAAATGGCAATCAAATCGGCGACAAGAGTTTAATAGAAGGTAAATTTTTTACTTATTCATATCTTTACTTTACATTTTATAGTATTATAAAATGAATCTCATTTTGGTGTATTCTGTTTCTATGATATTAAATAACAGAAGCATTGGGAAAAAGGATTTGCAGCTGCAAGTCAGGCATCTCTAATATAGTACTACCTTGCGGTCACACTTATTTCTGCAAGTAGAAATAATGAATTTATATTTTAATGTCACTACGGGGGAGTGCAAAACGTATACGCAATAACTACAGATGGAGAGAGTACGTAATAACTAGTTATTAATTTCAGAATATTAATATTTTGTTTATTAATTCAGCTTGAACGATGTTATGGAATACAATTTAATTTTAACGACACTTATATTTTCATTTTATGTAGATAAGGATTGCCAAGAACCTATTTCGTGTAAAGAAATTCTCAGTGGAAATATGAGCCCAGAAGTTGCTTTGAAAAAAATGTGTATCCAAACACTACGGCGTGAATCTTTACCGAAGACAACTTCCAAATATGAATTATAATAATTCCACAATAATGCTCCTGTACACTTGTGCACTTGCTCAACGTGAAGTGCAATAAATCTTGGGATTCTTTGTATTTAATACTTCTACTCCATTATATCTTTGTTGCAATATCTCCCTCCATTTCTGATCAACCGCTGAAAATAAGGAAAAGGAATCGCATATAGTAACATAAATATTCAACAACTGTAATATGAAATTCAATTCTGTTCTACCTTAATCATGTTTTCTGATATATCGTGCAAGAAAGTAACTGCATTTCTGTTTCGAGAACATATTTCTGTTATTTTTCCTAGTATTTTATTGGAAACTCTAAGTTCACTCTAACATACTTGACTGCAGTTTTGTTTGATCATGCGATGCGCTGTTCAAGCAAATAACAAATTGAGACTTATGGAAAATTTCCCAATATCCATTGGGTTACACCTATAGACTTTCTCGCCCTGAAAACGAATCCGGCAGCAGAAATGTTCTGTAACCCTCGGTTTTTGAGAAATTTGAGTTTTTAAAAAATCGGATCATTTTCGCAAAATTGAAGTATTACGTGAAAACTAGAAATGCTAGAGAGTTAAGGTTAGTCTTAAAAGATAGAGGAAAGTTTGCTGAATATGCTAGTGTATCCGTTTATTAAGATCTGTCGTTTTAAACGGTTGTAAATAGCCGTCGAAGTTCAAAAAAGGGCCGATGTACGAATTTTATACGCGATACTTATGCATTTTTACAAAAAACTACTTATCTTGCAGAAATTTGCTACACAGCATCGGATTCTGCAGACATTTCTGAAGAAGAATCCATTCAGAAATAATGTCAGAGCGGTTTTCCATTCGGGCAGGACGAGAAAATATCCGTCTGCAACGTGCGCACGGTATTTTGCCGCCGAGCAGCCATTGTTCGCCTGGCTCGACTCGGCAGTGCCGTAGCTACGCGTTATCTACGCCGACAGTACCCTATGCAATAGGCACCTACTTTAAATGTGTTTAACGATCAATTTTTTGTATACATTCTTGAAAAATGAAGGAATTTCACTACCATGGATCCAATAAATATTTTTGCAAAGAATCAGAAAGTATTCTCAGGAACTATCTGTTAAAAGTATTTAACTATAAATTTCTAAAAAGATATACATAAACAATGATCAAGTACGATTTGCATTGATTTCAATTATTGTTTAATAAATTCCAACTATTCCTATACTTGGATAAATGTCCAAAAGTCTCGTAAAATCATAATAATAAAACTCATTTCAGTTGATAAGCAAATGTTCTTGTGTTTTAATTGATTCATATTAAAAAATTATACATATTCGTATACTACACATCGAAATTGTTCTGAAAATAAAATAGTAACAATTCATTATAATTCCGGAATTGGCATCTAACAAGTCCTTGTCGAATGTATGAAAAAAATTAATCATTAAACACATTTAAAGTAGATGCCTATTGCATAGGGTACTGTCGGCGTAGATAACGCGTAGCTACGGCACTGCCGAGTCGAGCCAGGCGAACAATGGCTGCTCGGCGGCAAAATACCGTGCGCACGTTGCCGACGGATATTTTCTCGTCCTGCCCGAATGGAAAACCGCTCTGACATTATTTCTGAATGGATTCTTCTTCAGAAATGTCTGCAGAATCCGATGCTGTGTAGCAAATTTCTGCTAGATAAGTAGTTTTTTGTAAAAATGCATAAGTATCGCGTATAAAATTCGTACATCGGCCCTTTTTTGAACTTTAACGGCTATTAACAACCGTTTAAAACGACAGATCTTAATAAATGGATACACTAGCATATTCAGCAAACTTTCCTCCATCTTTTAAGACTAACCTGAACTCTCTAGCATTTCTAGTTTTCACGTAATACTTCATTTTTGCGAAAATGAGCCGATTTTTGAAAAATTCAAATTTCTCAAAGCTGAGGGTTACAGAACATTTCTGCTGCCGGATTCGTTTTTAGGGCGAGAAAGCCTATAAGGATCACCCAGTGGATATTGCGAAAAAAAATGGTGTTGTACAGTGTAATTACATAGAAATAAGATTAATTCAAGGAATTTAGATGCAGATCTACTTTGCCAGTGAATATCAAAAGAAAGTACATACATTGTTAGGGTTTACAAAACCTATCCAATAAATAGGTGAAATTGTGATCGAAACTATGATTTGTAGGGAAGAAGCATACAGTTAATTGAAGCATAAAATAACTAATAAAGTTCATTATCTTCATAACTATTTTGGGATTATTTCTGTATTGGAATATTGGAAGAATGAATAATTCTGTGCGTTATATTACTCCGACGCAGAAACAGTTCAGTGCTCTTCGCGATTTCCGCGCCAAACTTTGTTCTAGGAGGAAACAATGCATTCGATCAAAGCAGATTATTTGAAACAAATGAAAGTGAGTTTATATATCTTATGCATCAATTACATATCTTTTTCAGATATGAAATAAAACACCAGAGATGGAGATTTTAAAAGGTAAAAGAAATAATACTTCGTACGTATAATAATTAATCGAATGTCTGAACTCACAAGAATCGAAAAAACAATATCACCTTGGGAACGATTTCATTTGTTTCAAATAATCTGCCTTGACCGAATGCATTGTGTCCTTCTAGAGCATAGTTTCGCGCGGAAATCGCGAAGAGCACTGAAGTGTTTCCGCGTCGGAGTAATATAACGCACAGAATTATTCATACTTTCAATATTCTATCAATAAGTGGATTTGTACCCAGCTGCATAGAAAATGGAAATTTTTAATGGGAGAAGAAAAAATACTTATTCATATGTTTATGAAGGATATTCTTATAATAAAGATTTCAAGAATCCGAAGACCTACCGTTGTCCTAGTCGTCAAACTAACAAATGTAGAGGAACATTAATTAATTCAACAAGATGATCACTATTTTGTGCAAAAACCACACACTCATCCTAACGAACCGCGCTGTGCAGAAGTATTGAAATTAAAATCAGCCATGCTGGAGGAATGTAGTAAAACTCCTTCAGTAAATAATAAAAACATTTTTGATAACATTTGTCATACAAATTCTGCTGCAGCATCATATATTTCATACAATAGTGTGAAATCAATAATGTCAAGAGAAAAGACAAAATCATGACCAGGTTTGCCAAAAACTGTGAAGAGTACGCACGAAATATTAAAAATTATGCTATCCTGAAAGAAATTTACATGGGATGTGCAATCTCGGATGATAACAAATGCGCACTAATTTTCTCTAACACTATATTGCTAACTGCATCAGAAAATAGCAAAGAAATATATATGGATGGTACTTTTTCCGTAAGTATTTAAGATAAACCATAAATATGATTAATACCTTTCAACAGAAGAATGTCCCTATGTTTTGATCATTTTTTATCTCTTATTAGGTCGTATCACGATCGCCTCTTTTTCATCAGCTCTACAGTGTACACATACGTTACAATGACACGGTATACCACTGTCAATAATTTCTGTTAGGCTTATCTCACATAGTCAGATTAAAAAAGAAGTTAATTTACGGGGAATCGCTACCATTTTTGTTTTATGTGAATGTCGTACCAAGAGAATGTACGAAGCAATATGGAGAAAAATAGTTTCTCTTGTTCCACGATTACAAGACAACTTAGAAACCGTCATGTGTGATTACGAGAGAGCTGCTATGGAAAGTGTACGAGCACAATTCCCCAGGGTTAGGATACATGGATGCTGGTTTCATTTCACTCAGGTAGAATATAATTGATTGGCATTATTTGTCTGTTTTTTGCAATACTTACCTCATGAACGTGCTGGATAGAGAATGGAATAATCCTTTTTTATTATTCAGGCTGTGTTAAGGAAGTGGAAGGAGTTGGGGTTGCATAGTTGCATTACATATCAGTGTGGATAATACGACCAATGGTATGTTTAAGCTTTCTTGACATTATCAGACAATGTTCAAGTTTTTAGACACTATTTTATTAATTAAAATCGTTTTGCAGATACTGACATTTGTATAAATGGCAATCAAATCGGCGACAAGAGTTTAATAGAAGGTAAATTTTTTACTTATTCATATCTTTACTTTACATTTTATAGTATTATAAAATGAATCTCATTTTGGTGTATTCTGTTTCTATGATATTAAATAACAGAAGCATTGGGAAAAAGGATTTGCAGCTGCAAGTCAGGCATCTCTAATATAGTACTACCTTGCGGTCACACTTATTTCTGCAAGTAGAAATAATGAATTTATATTTTAATGTCACTACGGGGGAGTGCAAAACGTATACGCAATAACTACAGATGGAGAGAGTACGTAATAACTAGTTATTAATTTCAGAATATTAATATTTTGTTTATTAATTCAGCTTGAACGATGTTATGGAATACAATTTAATTTTAACGACACTTATATTTTCATTTTATGTAGATAAGGATTGCCAAGAACCTATTTCGTGTAAAGAAATTCTCAGTGGAAATATGAGCCCAGAAGTTGCTTTGAAAAAAATGTGTATCCAAACACTACGGCGTGAATCTTTACCGAAGACAACTTCCAAATATGAATTATAATAATTCCACAATAATGCTCCTGTACACTTGTGCACTTGCTCAACGTGAAGTGCAATAAATCTTGGGATTCTTTGTATTTAATACTTCTACTCCATTATATCTTTGTTGCAATATCTCCCTCCATTTCTGATCAACCGCTGAAAATAAGGAAAAGGAATCGCATATAGTAACATAAATATTCAACAACTGTAATATGAAATTCAATTCTGTTTTACCTTAATCATGTTTTCTGATATATCGTGCAAGAAAGTAACTGCATTTCTGTTTCGAGAACATATTTCTGTTATTTTTCCTAGTATTTTATTGGAAACTCTAAGTTCACTCTAACATACTTGACTGCAGTTTTGTTTGATCATGCGATGCGCTGTTCAAGCAAATAACAAATTGAGACTTATGGAAAATTTCCCAATATCCATTGGGTTACACCTATAGACTTTCTCGCCCTGAAAACGAATCCGGCAGCAGAAATGTTCTGTAACCCTCGGTTTTTGAGAAATTTGAGTTATTCAAAAATCGGATCATTTTCGCAAAATTGAAGTATTACGTGAAAACTAGAAATGCTAGAGAGTTAAGGTTAGTCTTAAAAGATAGAGGAAAGTTTGCTGAATATGCTAGTGTATCCGTTTATTAAGATCTGTCGTTTTAAACGGTTGTAAATAGCCGTCGAAGTTCAAAAAAGGGCCGATGTACGAATTTTATACGCGATACTTATGCATTTTTACAAAAAACTACTTATCTTGCAGAAATTTGCTACACAGCATCGGATTCTGCAGACATTTCTGAAGAAGAATCCATTCAGAAATAATGTCAGAGCGGTTTTCCATTCGGGCAGGACGAGAAAATATCCGTCGGCAACGTGCGCACGGTATTTTGCCGCCGAGCAGCCATTGTTCGCCTGGCTCGACTCGGCAGTGCCGTAGCTACGCGTTATCTACGCCGACAGTACCCTATGCAATAGGCACCTACTTTAAATGTGTTTAACGATCAATTTTTTGTATACATTCTTGAAAAATGAAGGAATTTCACTACCATGGATCCAATAAATATTTTTGCAAAGAATCAGAAAGTATTCTCAGGAACTATCTGTTAAAAGTATTTAACTATAAATTTCTAAAAAGATATACATAAACAATGATCAAGTACGATTTGCATTGATTTCAATTATTGTTTAATAAATTCCAACTATTCCTATACTTGGATAAATGTCCAAAAGTCTCGTAAAATCATAATAATAAAACTCTTGTGTTCTTGTGTTTTAATTGATTCATATTAAAAAATTATACATATTCGTATACTACACATCGAAATTGTTCTGAAAATAAAATTGTAACAATTCATTATAATTCCGGAATTGGCATCTAACAAGTCCTTGTCGAATGTATGAAAAAAATTAATCATTAAACACATTTAAAGTAGATGCCTATTGCATAGGGTACTGTCGGCGTAGATAACGCGTAGCTACGGCACTGCCGAGTCGAGCCAGGCGAACAATGGCTGCTCGGCGGCAAAATACCGTGCGCACGTTGCCGACGGATATTTTCTCGTCCTGCCCGAATGGAAAACCGCTCTGACATTATTTCTGAATGGATTCTTCTTCAGAAATGTCTGCAGAATCCGATGCTGTGTAGCAAATTTCTGCTAGATAAGTAGTTTTTTGTAAAAATGCATAAGTATCGCGTATAAAATTCGTACATCGGCCCTTTTTTGAACTTTAACGGCTATTAACAACCGTTTAAAACGACAGATCTTAATAAATGGATACACTAGCATATTCAGCAAACTTTCCTCCATCTTTTAAGACTAACCTGAACTCTCTAGCATTTCTAGTTTTCACGTAATACTTCATTTTTGCGAAAATGAGCCGATTTTTGAAAAATTCAAATTTCTCAAAGCTGAGGGTTACAGAACATTTCTGCTGCCGGATTCGTTTTCAGGGCGAGAAAGTCTATAGGTGTAACCCAATGGATATTGGGAAAAAAATGGTGTTGTACAGTGTAATTACATAGAAATAAGATTAATTCAAGGAATTTAGATGCAGATCTACTTTGCCAGTGAATATCAAAAGAAAGTACATACATTGTTAGGTTTTACAAAACCTATCCAATAAATAGGTGAAATTGTGATCGAAACTATGATTTGTAGGGAAGAAGCATACAGTTAATTGAAGCATAAAATAACTAATAAAGTTCATTATCTTCATAACTATTTTGGGATTATTTCTGTATTGGAATATTGGAAGAATGAATAATTCTGTGCGTTATATTACTCCGACGCAGAAACAGTTCAGTGCTCTTCGCGATTTCCGCGCCAAACTTTGTTCTAGGAGGAAACAATGCATTCGATCAAAGCAGATTATTTGAAACAAATGAAAGTGAGTTTATATATCTTATGCATCAATTACATATCTTTTTCAGATATGAAATAAAACACCAGAGATGGAGATTTTAAAAGGTAAAAGAAATAATACTTCGTACGTATAATAATTAATCGAATGTCTGAACTCACAAGAATCGAAAAAACAATATCACCTTGGGAACGATTTCATTTGTTTCAAATAATCTGCCTTGACCGAATGCATTGTGTCCTTCTAGAGCATAGTTTCGCGCGGAAATCGCGAAGAGCACTGAAGTGTTTCCGCGTCGGAGTAATATAACGCACAGAATTATTCATACTTTCAATATTCTATCAATAAGTGGATTTGTACCCAGCTGCATAGAAAATGGAAATTTTTAATGGGAGAAGAAAAAATACTTATGTATATGTTTATGAAGGATATTCTTATAATAAAGATTTCAAGAAACCGAAGACCTACCGTTGTCCTAGTCGTCAAACTAACAAATGTAGAGGAACATTAATTAATTCAACAAGATGATCACTATTTTGTGCAAAAACCACACACTCATCCTAACGAACCGCGCTATGCAGAAGTATTGAAATTAAAATCAGCCATGCTGGAGGAATGTAGTAAAACTCCTTCAGTGAATAATAAAAACATTTTTGATAACATTTGTCGTACAAATTCTGCTGCAGCATCATATATTTCATACAATAGTGTGAAATCAATAATGTCAAGAGAAAAGACAAAATCATGACCAGGTTTGCCAAAAACTGTGAAGAGTATGCACGATATATTAAAAATTATGCTATCCTGAAAGAAATTTACATGGGATGTGCAATCTCGGATGATAACAAATGCGCACTAATTTTCTCTAACACTATATTGCTAACTGCATCAGAAAATAGCAAAGAAATATATATGGATGGTACTTTTTCCGTAAGTATTTAAGATAAACCATAAATATGATTAATACCTTTCAACAGAAGAATGTCCCTATGTTTTGATCATTTTTTATCTCTTATTAGGTCGTATCACGAATGCCTCTTTTTCATCAGCTCTACAGTGTACACATACGTTACAATGACACGGTATACCACTGTCAATAATTTCTGTTAGGCTTATCTCACATAGTCAGATTAAAAAAGAAGTTAATTTACGGGGAATCGCTACCATTTTTGTTTTATGTGAATGTCGTACCAAGAGAATGTACGAAGCAATATGGAGAAAAATAGTTTCTCCATTTCCACGATTACAAGACAACTTAGAAACCGTCATGTGTGATTACGATAGAGCTGCTATGGAAAGTGTACGAGCACAATTCCCCAGGGTTAGGATACATGGATGCTGGTTTCATTTCACTCAGGTAGAATATAATTGATTGGCATTATTTGTCTGTTTTTTGCAATACTTACCTCATGAACGTGCTGGATAGAGAATGGAATAATCCTTTTTTATTATTCAGGCTGTGTTAAGGAAGTGGAAGGAGTTGGGGTTGCATAGTTGCATTACATATCAGTGTGGATAATACGACCAATGGTATGTTTAAGCTTTCCTGACATTATCAGACAATGTTCAAGTTTTTAGACACTATTTTATTAATTAAAATCGTTTTGCAGATACTGACATTTGTATAAATGGCAATCAAATCGGCGACAAGAGTTTAATAGAAGGTAAATTTTTTACTTATTCATATCTTTACTTTACATTTTATAGTATTATAAAATGAATCTCATTTTGGTGTATTCTGTTTCTATGATATTAAATAACAGAAGCATTGGGAAAAAGGATTTGCAGCTGCAAGTCAGGCATCTCTAATATAGTACTACCTTGCGGTCACACTTATTTCTGCAAGTAGAAATAATGAATTTGTATTTTAATGTCACTACGGGGGAGTGCAAAACGTATACGCAATAACTACAGATGGAGAGAGTACGTAATAACTAGTTATTAATTTCAGAATATTAATATTTTGTTTATTAATTCAGCTTGAACGATGTTATGGAATACAATTTAATTTTAACGACACTTATATTTTCATTTTATGTAGATAAGGATTGCCAAGAACCTATTTCGTGTAAAGAAATTCTCAGTGGAAATATGAGCTCAGAAGTTGCTTTGAAAAAAATGTGTATCCAAACACTACGGCGTGAATCTTTACCGAAGACAACTTCCAAATATGAATTATACTAATTCCACAATAATGCTGCTGTACACTTGTGCACTTGCTCAACGTGAAGTGCAATAAATCTTGGGATTCTTTGTATTTAATACTTCTACTCCATTATATCTTTGTTGCAATATCTCCCTCCATTTCTGATCAACCGCTGAAAATAAGGAAAAGGAATGGCATATAGTAACATAAATATTCAACAACTGTAATATGAAATTCAATTCTGTTTTACCTTAATCATGTTTTCTGATATATCGTGCAAGGAAGTAACTGCATTTCTGTTTCGAGAACATATTTCTGTTATTTTTCCTAGTATTTTATTGGAAACTCTAAGTTCACTCTAACATACTTGACTGCAGTTTTGTTTGATCATGCGATGCGCTGTTCAAGCAAATAACACTGTACAACAAATTGAGACTTATGGAAAATTTCCCAATATCCATTGGGTTACACCTATAGACTTTCTCGCCCTGAAAACGAATCCGGCAGCAGAAATGTTCTGTAACCCTCGGTTTTTGAGAAATTTGAGTTTTTCAAAAATCGGATCATTTTCGCAAAATTGAAGTATTACGTGAAAACTAGAAATGCTAGAGAGTTAAGGTTAGTCTTAAAAGATAGAGGAAAGTTTGCTGAATATGCTAGTGTATCCATTTATTAAGATCTGTCGTTTTAAACGGTTGTAAATAGCCGTCGAAGTTCAAAAAAGGGCCGATGTACGAATTTTATACGCGATACTTATGCATTTTTACAAAAAACTACTTATCTTGCAGAAATTTGCTACACAGCATCGGATTCTGCAGACATTTCTGAAGAAGAATCCATTCAGAAATAATGTCAGAGCGGTTTTCCATTCGGGCAGGACGAGAAAATATCCGTCGGCAACGTGCGCACGGTATTTTGCCGCCGAGCAGCCATTGTTCGCCTGGCTCGACTCGGCAGTGCCGTAGCTACGCGTTATCTACGCCGACAGTACCCTATGCAATAGGCACCTACTTTAAATGTGTTTAACGATCAATTTTTTGTATACATTCTTGAAAAATGAAGGAATTTCACTACCATGGATCCAATAAATATTTTTGCAAAGAATCAGAAAGTATTCTCAGGAACTATCTGTTAAAAGTATTTAACTATAAATTTCTAAAAAGATATACATAAACAATGATCAAGTACGATTTGCATTGATGTCAATTATTGTTTAATAAATTCCAACTATTCCTATACTTGGATAAATGTCCAAAAGTCTCGTAAAATCATAATAATAAAACTCATTTCAGTTGATAAGCAAATGTTCTTGTGTTTTAATTGATTCATATTAAAAAATTATACATATTCGTATACTACACATCGAAATTGTTCTGAAAATAAAATTGTAACAATTCATTATAATTCCGGAATTGGCATCTAACAAGTCCTTGTCGAATGTATGAAAAAAATTAATCATTAAACACATTTAAAGTAGATTAAAGTAGTCTATTGCATAGGGTACTGTCGGCGTAGATAACGCGTAGCTACGGCACTGCCGAGTCGAGCCAGGCGAACAATGGCTGCTCGGCGGCAAAATACCGTGCGCACGTTGCCGACGGATATTTTCTCGTCCTGCCCGAATGGAAAACCGCTCTGACATTATTTCTGAATGGATTCTTCTTCAGAAATGTCTGCAGAATCCGATGCTGTGTAGCAAATTTCTGCTAGATAAGTAGTTTTTTGTAAAAATGCATAAGTATCGCGTATAAAATTCGTACATCGGCCTTTTTTTGAACTTTAACGGCTATTAACAACCGTTTAAAACGACAGATCTTAATAAATGGATACACTAGCATATTCAGCAAACTTTCCTCTATCTTTTAAGACTAACCTTAACTCTCTAGCATTTCTAGTTTTCACGTAATACTTCATTTTTGCGAAAATGAGCCGATTTTTGAAAAATTCAAATTTCTCAAAGCTGAGGGTTACAGAACATTTCTGCTGCCGGATTCGTTTTTAGGGCGAGAAAGCCTATAAGGATCACCCAGTGGATATTGCGGAAAAAAAATGGTGTTGTACAGTGTAATTACATAGAAATAAGATTAATTCAAGGAATTTAGATGCAGATCTACTTTGCCAGTGAATATCAAAAGAAAGTACATACATTGTTAGGTTTTACAAAACCTATCCAATAAATAGGTGAAATTGTGATCGAAACTATGATTTGTAGGGAAGAAGCATACAGTTAATTGAAGCATAAAATAACTAATAAAGTTCATTATCTTCATAACTATTTTGGGATTATTTCTGTATTGGAATATTGGAAGAATGAATAATTCTGTGCGTTATATTACTCCGACGCAGAAACAGTTCAGTGCTCTTCGCGATTTCCGCGCCAAACTTTGTTCTAGGAGGAAACAATGCATTCGATCAAAGCAGATTATTTGAAACAAATGAAAGTGAGTTTATATATCTTATGCATCAATTACATATCTTTTTCAGATATGAAATAAAACACCAGAGATGGAGATTTTAAAAGGTAAAAGAAATAATACTTCGTACGTATAATAATTAATCGAATGTCTGAACTCACAAGAATCGAAAAAACAATATCACCTTGGGAACGATTTCATTTGTTTCAAATAATCTGCCTTGACCGAATGCATTGTGTCCTTCTAGAGAGCATAGTTTCGCGTGGAAATCGCGAAGAGCACCGAAGTGTTTCCGCGTCGGAGTAATATAACGCACAGAATTATTCATACTTTCAATATTCTATCAATAAGTGGATTTGTACCCAGCTGCATAGAAAATGGAAATTTTTAATGGGAGAAGAAAAAATACTTATGTATATGTTTATGAAGGATATTCTTATAATAAAGATTTCAAGAATCCGAAGACCTACCGTTGTCCTAGTCGTCAAACTAACAAATGTAGAGGAACATTAATTAATTCAACAAGATGATCACTATTTTGTGCAAAAACCACACACTCATCCTAACGAACCGCGCTGTGCAGAAGTATTGAAATTAAAATCAGCCATGCTGGAGGAATGTAGTAAAACTCCTTCAGTGAATAATAAAAACATTTTTGATAACATTTGTCGTACAAATTCTGCTGCAGCATCATATATTTCATACAATAGTGTGAAATCAATAATGTCAAGAGAAAAGACAAAATCATGACCAGGTTTGCCAAAAACTGTGAAGAGTACGCACGAAATATTAAAAATTATGCTATCCTGAAAGAAATTTACATGGGATGTGCAATCTCGGATGATAACTAATGCGCACTAATTTTCTCTAACACTATATTGCTAACTGCATCAGAAAATAGCAAGGAAATATATATGGATGGTACTTTTTCCGTAAGTATTTAAGATAAACCATAAATATGATTAATACCTTTCAACAGAAGAATGTCCCTATGTTTTGATCATTTTTTATCTCTTATTAGGTCGTACCACGAATGCCTCTTTTTCATCAGCTCTACAGTGTACACATACGTTACAATGACACGGTATACCACTGTCAATAATTTCTGTTAGGCTTATCTCACATAGTCAGATTAAAAAAGAAGTTAATTTACAGGGAATCGCTACCATTTTTGTTTTATGTGAATGTCGTACCAAGAGAATGTACGAAGCAATATGGAGAAAAATAGTTTCTCTTGTTCCACGATTACAAGACAACTTAGAAACTGTCATGTGTGATTACGAGAGAGCTGCTATGGAAAGTGTACGAGCACAATTCCCCAGGGTTAGGATACATGGATGCTGGTTTCATTTCACTCAGGTAGAATATAATTGATTGGCATTATTTGTCTGTTTTTTGCAATACTTACCTCATGAACGTGCTGGATAGAGAATGGAATAATCCTTTTTTATTATTCAGGCTGTGTTAAGGAAGTGGAAGGAGTTGGGGTTGCATAGTTGCATTACATATCAGTGTGGATAATACGACCAATGGTATGTTTAAGCTTTCCTGACATTATCAGACAATGTTCAAGTTTTAGACACTATTTTATTAATTAAAATCGTTTTGCAGATACTGACATTTGTATAAATGGCAATCAAATCGGCGACAAGAGTTTAATAGAAGGTAAATTTTTTACTTATTCATATCTTTACTTTACATTTTATAGTATTATAAAATGAATCTCATTTTGGTGTATTCTGTTTCTATGATATTAAATAACAGAAGCATTGGGAAAAAGGATTTGCAGCTGCAAGTCAGGCATCTCTAATATAGTACTACCTTGCGGTCACACTTATTTCTGCAAGTAGAAATAATGAATTTGTATTTTAATGTCACTACGGGGGAGTGCAAAACGTATACGCAATAACTACAGATGGAGAGAGTACGTAATAACTAGTTATTAATTTCAGAATATTAATATTTTGTTTATTAATTCAGCTTGAACGATGTTATGGAATACAATTTAATTTTAACGACACTTATATTTTCATTTTATGTAGATAAGGATTGCCAAGAACCTATTTCGTGTAAAGAAATTCTCAGTGGAAATATGAGCTCAGAAGTTGCTTTGAAAAAAATGTGTATCCAAACACTACGGCGTGAATCTTTACCGAAGACAACTTCCAAATATGAATTATACTAATTCCACAATAATGCTGCTGTACACTTGTGCACTTGCTCAACGTGAAGTGCAATAAATCTTGGGATTCTTTGTATTTAATACTTCTACTCCATTATATCTTTGTTGCAATATCTCCCTCCATTTCTGATCAACCGCTGAAAATAAGGAAAAGGAATGGCATATAGTAACATAAATATTCAACAACTGTAATATGAAATTCAATTCTGTTTTACCTTAATCATGTTTTCTGATATATTGTGCAAGAAAGTAACTGCATTTCTGTTTCGAGAACATATTTCTGTTATTTTTCCTAGTATTTTATTGGAAACTCTAAGTTCACTCTAACATACTTGACTGCAGTTTTGTTTGATCATGCGATGCGCTGTTCAAGCAAATAACAAATTGAGACTTATGGAAAATTTCCCAATATCCATTGGGTTACACCTATAGACTTTCTCGCCCTGAAAACGAATCCGGCAGCAGAAATGTTCTGTAACCCTCGGTTTTTGAGAAATTTGAGTTTTTCAAAAATCGGATCATTTTCGCAAAATTGAAGTATTACGTGAAAACTAGAAATGCTAGAGAGTTAAGGTTAGTCTTAAAAGATAGAGGAAAGTTTGCTGAATATGCTAGTGTATCCATTTATTAAGATCTGTCGTTTTAAACGGTTGTAAATAGCCGTCGAAGTTCAAAAAAGGGCCGATGTACGAATTTTATACGCGATACTTATGCATTTTTACAAAAAACTACTTATCTTGCAGAAATTTGCTACACAGCATCGGATTCTGCAGACATTTCTGAAGAAGAATCCATTCAGAAATAATGTCAGAGCGGTTTTCCATTCGGGCAGGACGAGAAAATATCCGTCGGCAACGTGCGCACGGTATTTTGCCGCCGAGCAGCCATTGTTCGCCTGGCTCGACTCGGCAGTGCCGTAGCTACGCGTTATCTACGCCGACAGTACCCTATGCAATAGGCACCTACTTTAAATGTGTTTAACGATCTATTTTTTGTATACATTCTTGAAAAATGAAGGAATTTCACTACCATGGATCCAATAAATATTTTTGCAAAGAATCAGAAAGTATTCTCAGGAACTATCTGTTAAAAGTATTTAACTATAAATTTCTAAAAAGATATACATAAACAATGATCAAGTACGATTTGCATTGATGTCAATTATTGTTTAATAAATTCCAACTATTCCTATACTTGGATAAATGTCCAAAAGTCTCGTAAAATCATAATAATAAAACTCATTTCAGTTGATAAGCAAATGTTCTTGTGTTTTAATTGATTCATATTAAAAAATTATACATATTCGTATACTACACATCGAAATTGTTCTGAAAATAAAATTGTAACAATTCATTATAATTCCGGAATTGGCATCTAACAAGTCCTTGTCGAATGTATGAAAAAAATTAATCATTAAACACATTTAAAGTAGATGCCTATTGCATAGGGTACTGTCGGCGTAGATAACGCGTAGCTACGGCACTGCCGAGTCGAGCCAGGCGAACAATGGCTGCTCGGCGGCAAAATACCGTGCGCACGTTGCCGACGGATATTTTCTCGTCCTGCCCGAATGGAAAACCGCTCTGACATTATTTCTGAATGGATTCTTCTTCAGAAATGTCTGCAGAATCCGATGCTGTGTAGCAAATTTCTGCTAGATAAGTAGTTTTTTGTAAAAATGCATAAGTATCGCGTATAAAATTCGTACATCGGCCCTTTTTTGAACTTCGACGGCTATTTACAACCGTTTAAAACGACAGATCTTAATAAATGGATACACTAGCATATTCAGCAAACTTTCCTCTATCTTTTAAGACTAACCTTAACTCTCTAGCATTTCTAGTTTTCACGTAATACTTCAATTTTGCGAAAATGATCCGATTTTTGAGAAACTCAAATTTCTCAAAAACCGAGGGTTACAGAACATTTCTGCTGCCGGATTCGTTTTCAGGGCGAGAAAGTCTATAGGTGTAACCCAATGGATATTGGGGAAAAAATGGTGTTGTACAGTGTAATTACATAGAAATAAGATTAATTCAAGGAATTTAGATGCAGATCTACTTTGCCAGTGAATATCAAAAGAAAGTACATACATTGTTAGGTTTTACAAAACCTATCCAATAAATAGGTGAAATTGTGATCGAAACTATGATTTGTAGGGAAGAAGCATACAGTTAATTGAAGCATAAAATAACTAATAAAGTTCATTATCTTCATAACTATTTTGGGATTATTTCTGTATTGGAATATTGGAAGAATGAATAATTCTGTGCGTTATATTACTCCGACGCAGAAACAGTTCAGTGCTCTTCGCGATTTCCGCGCCAAACTTTGTTCTAGGAGGAAACAATGCATTCGATCAAAGCAGATTATTTGAAACAAATGAAAGTGAGTTTATATATCTTATGCATCAATTACATATCTTTTTCAGATATGAAATAAAACACCAGAGATGGAGATTTTAAAAGGTAAAAGAAATAATACTTCGTACGTATAATAATTAATCGAATGTCTGAACTCACAAGAATCGAAAAAACAATATCACCTTGGGAACGATTTCATTTGTTTCAAATAATCTGCCTTGACCGAATGCATTGTGTCCTTCTAGAGAGCATAGTTTCGCGTGGAAATCGCGAAGAGCACCGAAGTGTTTCCGCGTCGGAGTAATATAACGCACAGAATTATTCATACTTTCAATATTCTATCAATAAGTGGATTTGTACCCAGCTGCATAGAAAATGGAAATTTTTAATGGGAGAAGAAAAAATACTTATGTATATGTTTATGAAGGATATTCTTATAATAAAGATTTCAAGAATCCGAAGACCTACCGTTGTCCTAGTCGTCAAACTAACAAATGTAGAGGAACATTAATTAATTCAACAAGATGATCACTATTTTGTGCAAAAACCACACACTCATCCTAACGAACCGCGCTGTGCAGAAGTATTGGAAATAAAATCAGCCATGCTGGAGGAATGTAGTAAAACTCCTTCAGTAAATAATAAAAACATTTTTGATAACATTTGTCGTACAAATTCTGCTGCAGCATCATATATTTCATACAATAGTGTGAAATCAATAATGTCAAGAGAAAAGACAAAATCATGACCAGGTTTGCCAAAAACTGTGAAGAGTACGCACGAAATATTAAAAATTATGCTATCCTGAAAGAAATTTACATGGGATGTGCAATCTCGGATGATAACTAATGCGCACTAATTTTCTCTAACACTATATTGCTAACTGCATCAGAAAATAGCAAAGAAATATATATGGATGGTACTTTTTCCGTAAGTATTTAAGATAAACCATAAATATGATTAATACCTTTCAACAGAAGAATGTCCCTATGTTTTGATCATTTTTTATCTCTTATTAGGTCGTACCACGAATGCCTCTTTTTCATCAGCTCTACAGTGTACACATACGTTACAATGACACGGTATACCACTGTCAATAATTTCTGTTAGGCTTATCTCACATAGTCAGATTAAAAAAGAAGTTAATTTACGGGGAATCGCTACCATTTTTGTTTTATGTGAATGTCGTACCAAGAGAATGTACGAAGCAATATGGAGAAAAATAGTTTCTCTTGTTCCACGATTACAAGACAACTTAGAAACTGTCATGTGTGATTACGAGAGAGCTGCTATGGAAAGTGTACGAGCACAATTCCCCAGGGTTAGGATACATGGATGCTGGTTTCATTTCACTCAGGTAGAATATAATTGATTGGCATTATTTGTCTGTTTTTTGCAATACTTACCTCATGAACGTGCTGGATAGAGAATGGAATAATCCTTTTTTATTATTCAGGCTGTGTTAAGGAAGTGGAAGGAGTTGGGGTTGCATAGTTGCATTACATATCAGTGTGGATAATACGACCAATGGTATGTTTAAGCTTTCCTGACATTATCAGACAATGTTCAAGTTTTTAGACACTATTTTATTAATTAAAATCGTTTTGCAGATACTGACATTTGTATAAATGGCAATCAAATCGGCGACAAGAGTTTAATAGAAGGTAAATTTTTTACTTATTCATATCTTTACTTTACATTTTATAGTATTATAAAATGAATCTCATTTTGGTGTATTCTGTTTCTATGATATTAAATAACAGAAGCATTGGGAAAAAGGATTTGCAGCTGCAAGTCAGGCATCTCTAATATAGTACTACCTTGCGGTCACACTTATTTCTGCAAGTAGAAATAATGAATTTGTATTTTAATGTCACTACGGGGGAGTGCAAAACGTATACGCAATAACTACAGATGGAGAGAGTACGTAATAACTAGTTATTAATTTCAGAATATTAATATTTTGTTTATTAATTCAGCTTGAACGATGTTATGGAATACAATTTAATTTTAACGACACTTATATTTTCATTTTATGTAGATAAGGATTGCCAAGAACCTATTTCGTGTAAAGAAATTCTCAGTGGAAATATGAGCCCAGAAGTTGCTTTGAAAAAAATGTGTATCCAAACACTACGGCGTGAATCTTTACCGAAGACAACTTCCAAATATGAATTATAATAATTCCACAATAATGCTCCTGTACACTTGTGCACTTGCTCAACGTGAAGTGCAATAAATCTTGGGATTCTTTGTATTTAATACTTCTACTCCATTATATCTTTGTTGCAATATCTCCCTCCATTTCTGATCAACCGCTGAAAATAAGGAAAAGGAATCGCATATAGTAACATAAATATTCAATAACTGTAATATGAAATTCAATTCTGTTTTACCTTAATCATGTTTTCTGATATATCGTGCAAGAAAGTAACTGCATTTCTGTTTCGAGAACATATTTCTGTTATTTTTCCTAGTATTTTATTGGAAACTCTAAGTTCACTCTAACATACTTGACTGCAGTTTTGTTTGATCATGCGATGCGCTGTTCAAGCAAATAACAAATTGAGACTTATGGAAAATTTCCCAATATCCATTGGGTTACACCTATAGACTTTCTCGCCCTGAAAACGAATCCGGCAGCAGAAATGTTCTGTAACCCTCGGTTTTTGAGAAATTTGAGTTTCTCAAAAATCGGATCATTTTCGCAAAATTGAAGTATTACGTGAAAACTAGAAATGCTACAGAGTTAAGGTTAGTCTTAAAAGATAGAGGAAAGTTTGCTGAATATGCTAGTGTATCCATTTATTAAGATCTGTCGTTTTAAACGGTTGTAAATAGCCGTCGAAGTTCAAAAAAGGGCCGATGTACGAATTTTATACGCGATACTTATGCAATTTTACAAAAAACTACTTATCTTGCCGAAATTTGCTACACAGCATCGGATTCTGCAGACATTTCTGAAGAAGAATCCATTCAGAAATAATGTCAGAGCGGTTTTCCATTCGGGCAGGACGAGAAAATATCCGTCGGCAACGTGCGCACGGTATTTTGCCGCCGAGCAGCCATTGTTCGCCTGGCTCGACTCGGCAGTGCCGTAGCTACGCGTTATCTACGCCGACAGTACCCTATGCAATAGGCACCTACTTTAAATGTGTTTAACGATCAATTTTTTGTATACATTCTTGAAAAATGAAGGAATTTCACTACCATGGATCCAATAAATATTTTTGCAAAGAATCAGAAAGTATTCTCAGGAACTATCTGTTAAAAGTATTTAACTATAAACTTCTAAAAAGATATACATAAACAATGATCAAGTACGATTTGCATTGATTTCAATTATTGTTTAATAAATTCCAACTATTCCTATACTTGGATAAATGTCCAAAAGTCTCGTAAAATCATAATAATAAAACTCATTTCAGTTGATAAGCAAATGTTCTTGTGTTTTAATTGATTCATATTAAAAAATTATACATATTCGTATACTACACATCGAAATTGTTCTGAAAATAAAATTGTAACAATTCATTATAATTCCGGAATTGGCATCTAACAAGTCCTTGTCGAATGTATGAAAAAAATTAATCATTAAACACATTTAAAGTAGATGCCTATTGCATAGGGTACTGTCGGCGTAGATAACGCGTAGCTACGGCACTGCCGAGTCGAGCCAGGCGAACAATGGCTGCTCGGCGGCAAAATACCGTGCGCATAAGATTAATTCAAGGAATTTAGATGCAGATCTACTTTGCCAGTGAATATCAAAAGAAAGTACATACATTGTTAGGTTTTACAAAACCTATCCAATAAATAGGTGAAATTGTGATCGAAACTATGATTTGTAGGGAAGAAGCATACAGTTAATTGAAGCATAAAATAACTAATAAAGTTCATTATCTTCATAACTATTTTGGGATTATTTCTGTATTGGAATATTGGAAGAATGAATAATTCTGTGCGTTATATTACTCCGACGCAGAAACAGTTCAGTGCTCTTCGCGATTTCCGCGCCAAACTTTGTTCTAGGAGGAAACAATGCATTCGATCAAAGCAGATTATTTGAAACAAATGAAAGTGAGTTTATATATCTTATGCATCAATTACATATCTTTTTCAGATATGAAATAAAACACCAGAGATGGAGATTTTAAAAGGTAAAAGAAATAATACTTCGTACGTATAATAATTAATCGAATGTCTGAACTCACAAGAATCGAAAAAACAATATCACCTTGGGAACGATTTCATTTGTTTCAAATAATCTGCCTTGACCGAATGCATTGTGTCCTTCTAGAGAGCATAGTTTCGCGCGGAAATCGCGAAGAGCACCGAAGTGTTTCCGTGTCGGAGTAATATAACGCACAGAATTATTCATACTTTCAATATTCTATCAATAAGTGGATTTGTACCCAGCTGCATAGAAAATGGAAATTTTTAATGGGAGAAGAAAAAATACTTATGTATATGTTTATGAAGGATATTCTTATAATAAAGATTTCAAGAATCCGAAGACCTACCGTTGTCCTAGTCGTCAAACTAACAAATGTAGAGGAACATTAATTAATTCAACAAGATGATCACTATTTTGTGCAAAAACCACACACTCATCCTAACGAACCGCGCTGTGCAGAAGTATTGAAATTAAAATCAGCCATGCTGGAGGAATGTAGTAAAACTCCTTCAGTAAATAATAAAAACATTTTTGATAACATTTGTCGTACAAATTCTGCTCAGCATCATATATTTCATACAATAGTGTGAAATCAATAATGTCAAGAGAAAAGACAAAATCATGACCAGGTTTGCCAAAAACTGTGAAGAGTACGCACGAAATATTAAAAATTATGCTATCCTGAAGGAAATTTACAGGGGATGAGCAATCTCGGATGATAACAAATGCGCACTAATTTTCTCTAACACTATATTGCTAACTGCATTAGAAAATAGCAAAGAAATATATATGGATGGTACTTTTTCCGTAAGTATTTAAGATAAACCATAAATATGATTAATACCTTTCAACAGAAGAATGTCCCTATGTTTTGATCATTTTTTATCTCTTATTAGGTCGTACCACGAATGCCTCTTTTTCATCAGCTCTACAGTGTACACATACGTTACAATGACACGGTATACCACTGTCAATAATTTCTGTTAGGCTTATCTCACATAGTCAGATTAAAAAAGAAGTTAATTTACGGGGAATCGCTACCATTTTTGTTTTATGTGAATGTCGTACCAAGAGAATGTACGAAGCAATATGGAGAAAAATAGTTTCTCTTGTTCCACGATTACAAGACAACTTAGAAACTGTCATGTGTGATTACGAGAGAGCTGCTATGGAAAGTGTACGAGCACAATTCCCCAGGGTTAGGATACATGGATGCTGGTTTCATTTCACTCAGGTAGAATATAATTGATTGGCATTATTTGTCTGATTTTGCAATACTTACCTCATGAACGTGCTGGATAGAGAATGGAATAATCCTTTTTTATTATTCAGGCTGTGTTAAGGAAGTGGAAGGAGTTGGGGTTGCATAGTTGCATTACATATCAGTGTGGATAATACGACCAATGGTATGTTTAAGCTTTCCTGACATTATCAGACAATGTTCAAGTTTTTAGACACTATTTTATTAATTAAAATCGTTTTGCAGATACTGACATTTGTATAAATGGCAATCAAATCGGCGACAAGAGTTTAATAGAAGGTAAATTTTTTACTTATTCATATCTTTACTTTACATTTTATAGTATTATAAAATGAATCTCATTTTGGTGTATTCTGTTTCTATGATATTAAATAACAGAAGCATTGGGAAAAAGGATTTGCAGCTGCAAGTCAGGCATCTCTAATATAGTACTACCTTGCGGTCACACTTATTTCTGCAAGTAGAAATAATGAATTTGTATTTTAATGTCACTACGGGGGAGTGCAAAACGTATACGCAATAACTACAGATGGAGAGAGTACGTAATAACTAGTTATTAATTTCAGAATATTAATATTTTGTTTATTAATTCAGCTTGAACGATGTTATGGAATACAATTTAATTTTAACGACACTTATATTTTCATTTTTTGTAGATAAGGATTGCCAAGAACCTATTTCGTGTAAAGAAATTCTTAGTGGAAATATGAGCCCAGAAGTTGCTTTGAAAAAAATGTGTATCCAAACACTACGGCGTGAATCTTTACCAAAGACAACTTCCAAATATGAATTATAATAATTCCACAATAATGCTCCTGTACACTTGTGCACTTGCTCAACGTGAAGTGCAATAAATCTTGGGATTCTTTGTATTTAATACTTCTACTCCATTATATCTTTGTTGCAATATCTCCCTCCATTTCTGATCAACCGCTGAAAATAAGGAAAAGGAATCGCATATAGTAACAAAAATATTCAACAACTGTAATATGAAATTCAATTCTGTTTTACCTTAATCATGTTTTCTGATATATCGTGCAAGAAAGTAACTGCATTTCTGTTTCGAGAACATATTTCTGTTATTTTTCCTGGTATTTTATTGGAAACTCTAAGTTCACTCTAACATACTTGACTGCAGTTTTGTTTGATCGTGCGATGCGCTGTTCAAGCAAATAATTACATAGAAATAAGATTAATTCAAGGAATTTAGATGCAGATCTACTTTGCCAGTGAATATCAAAAGAAAGTACATACATTGTTAGGTTTTACAAAACCTATCCAATAAATAGGTGAAATTGTGATCGAAACTATGATTTGTAGGGAAGAAGCATACAGTTAATTGAAGCATAAAATAACTAATAAAGTTCATTATCTTCATAACTATTTTGGGATTATTTCTGTATTGGAATATTGGAAGAATGAATAATTCTGTGCGTTATATTACTCCGACGCAGAAACAGTTCAGTGCTCTTCGCGATTTCCGCGCCAAACTTTGTTCTAGGAGGAAACAATGCATTCGATCAAAGCAGATTATTTGAAACAAATGAAAGTGAGTTTATATATCTTATGCATCAATTACATATCTTTTTCAGATATGAAATAAAACACCAGAGATGGAGATTTTAAAAGGTAAAAGAAATAATACTTCGTACGTATAATAATTAATCGAATGTCTGAACTCACAAGAATCGAAAAAACAATATCACCTTGGGAACGATTTCATTTGTTTCAAATAATCTGCCTTGACCGAATGCATTGTGTCCTTCTAGAGAGCTTAGTTTCGCGCGGAAATCGCGAAGAGCACCGAAGTGTTTCCGCGTCGGAGTAATATAACGCACAGAATTATTCATACTTTCAATATTCTATCAATAAGTGGATTTGTACCCAGCTGCATAGAAAATGGAAATTTTTAATGGGAGAAGAAAAAATACTTATGTATATGTTTATGAAGGATATTCTTATAATAAAGATTTCAAGAATCCGAAGACCTACCGTTGTCCTAGTCGTCAAACTAACAAATGTAGAGGAACATTAATTAATTCAACAAGATGATCACTATTTTGTGCAAAAACCACACACTCATCCTAACGAACCGCGCTGTGCAGAAGTATTGAAATTAAAATCAGCCATGCTGGAGGAATGTAGTAAAACTCCTTCAGTAAATAATAAAAACATTTTTGATAACATTTGTCGTACAAATTCTGCTGCAGCATCATATATTTCATACAATAGTGTGAAATCAATAATGTCAAGAGAAAAGACAAAATCATGACCAGGTTTGCCAAAAACTGTGAAGAGTACGCACGAAATATTAAAAATTATGCTATCCTGAAAGAAATTTACATGGGATGTGCAATCTCGGATGATAACTAATGCGCACTAATTTTCTCTAACAAATATATATGGATGGTACTTTTTCCGTAAGTATTTAAGATAAACCATAAATATGATTAATACCTTTCAACAGAAGAATGTCCCTATGTTTTGATCATTTTTTATCTCTTATTAGGTCGTACCACGAATGCCTCTTTTTCATCAGCTCTACAGTGTACACATACGTTACAATGACACGGTATACCACTGTCAATAATTTCTGTTAGGCTTATCTCACATAGTCAGATTAAAAAAGAAGTTAATTTACGGGGAATCGCTACCATTTTTGTTTTATGTGAATGTCGTACCAAGAGAATGTACGAAGCAATATGGAGAAAAATAGTTTCTCTTGTTCCACGATTACAAGACAACTTAGAAACTGTCATGTGTGATTACGAGAGAGCTGCTATGGAAAGTGTACGAGCACAATTCCCCAGGGTTAGGATACATGGATGCTGGTTTCATTTCACTCAGGTAGAATATAATTGATTGGCATTATTTGTCTGTTTTTTGCAATACTTACCTCATGAACGTGCTGGATAGAGAATGGAATAATACTTTTTTAGTATTCAGGCTGTGTTAAGGAAGTGGAAGGAGTTGGGGTTGCATAGTTGCATTACATATCAGTGTGGATAATACGACCAATGGTATGTTTAAGCTTTCCTGACATTATCAGACAATGTTCAAGTTTTTAGACACTATTTTATTAATTAAAATCGTTTTGCAGATACTGACATTTGTATAAATGGCAATCAAATCGGCGACAAGAGTTTAATAGAAGGTAAATTTTTTACTTATTCATATCTTTACTTTACATTTTATAGTATTATAAAATGAATCTCATTTTGGTGTATTCTGTTTCTATGATATTAAATAACAGAAGCATTGGGAAAAAGGATTTGCAGCTGCAAGTCAGGCATCTCTAATATAGTACTACCTTGCGGTCACACTTATTTCTGCAAGTAGAAATAATGAATTTGTATTTTAATGTCACTACGGGGGAGTGCAAAACGTATACGCAATAACTACAGATGGAGAGAGTACGTAATAACTAGTTATTAATTTCAGAATATTAATATTTTGTTTATTAATTCAGCTTGAACGATGTTATGGAATACAATTTAATTTTAACGACACTTATATTTTCATTTTATGTAGATAAGGATTGCCAAGAACCTATTTCGTGTAAAGAAATTCTCAGTGGAAATATGAGCCCAGAAGTTGCTTTGAAAAAAATGTGTATCCAAACACTACGGCGTGAATCTTTACCGAAGACAACTTCCAAATATGAATTATAATAATTCCACAATAATGCTCCTGTACACTTGTGCACTTGCTCAACGTGAAGTGCAATAAATCTTGGGATTCTTTGTATTTAATACTTCTACTCCATTATATCTTTGTTGCAATATCTCCCTCCATTTCTGATCAACCGCTGAAAATAAGGAAAAGGAATCGCATATAGTAACAAAAATATTCAACAACTGTAATATGAAATTCAATTCTGTTTTACCTTAATCATGTTTTCTGTTATATCGTGCAAGAAAGTAACTGCATTTCTGTTTCGAGAACATATTTCTGTTATTTTTCCTGGTATTTTATTGGAAACTCTAAGTTCACTCTAACATACTTGACTGCAGTTTTGTTTGATCGTGCGATGCGCTGTTCAAGCAAATAATTACATAGAAATAAGATTAATTCAAGGAATTTAGATGCAGATCTACTTTGCCAGTGAATATCAAAAGAAAGTACATACATTGTTAGGTTTTACAAAACCTATCCAATAAATAGGTGAAATTGTGATCGAAACTATGATTTGTAGGGAAGAAGCATACAGTTAATTGAAGCATAAAATAACTAATAAAGTTCATTATCTTCATAACTATTTTGGGATTATTTCTGTATTGGAATATTGGAAGAATGAATAATTCTGTGCGTTATATTACTCCGACGCAGAAACAGTTCAGTGCTCTTCGCGATTTCCGCGCCAAACTTTGTTCTAGGAGGAAACAATGCATTCGATCAAAGCAGATTATTTGAAACAAATGAAAGTGAGTTTATATATCTTATGCATCAATTACATATCTTTTTCAGATATGAAATAAAACACCAGAGATGGAGATTTTAAAAGGTAAAAGAAATAATACTTCGTACGTATAATAATTAATCGAATGTCTGAACTCACAAGAATCGAAAAAACAATATCACCTTGGGAACGATTTCATTTGTTTCAAATAATCTGCCTTGACCGAATGCATTGTGTCCTTCTAGAGCATAGTTTCGCGCGGAAATCGCGAAGAGCACCGAAGTGTTTCCGCGTCGGAGTAATATAACGCACATAATTATTCATACTTTCAATATTCTATCAATAAGTGGATTTGTACCCAGCTGCATAGAAAATGGAAATTTTTAATGGGAGAAGAAAAAATACTTATGTATATGTTTATGAAGGATATTCTTATAATAAAGATTTCAAGAATCCGAAGACCTACCGTTGTCCTAGTCGTCAAACTAACAATTGTAGAGGAACATTAATTAATTCAACAAGATGATCACTATTTTGTGCAAAAACCACACACTCATCCTAACGAACCGCGCTGTGCAGAAGTATTGAAATTAAAATCAGCCATGCTGGAGGAATGTAGTAAAACTCCTTCAGTAAATAATAAAAACATTTTTGATAACATTTGTCGTACAAATTCTGCTGCAGCATCATATATTTCATACAATAGTGTGAAATCAATAATGTCAAGAGAAAAGACAAAATCATGACCAGGTTTGCCAAAAACTGTGAAGAGTACGCACGAAATATTAAAAATTATGCTATCCTGAAGGAAATTTACAGGGGATGAGCAATCTCGGATGATAACAAATGCGCACTAATTTTCTCTAACACTATATTGCTAACTGCATCAGAAAATAGCAAAGAAATATATATGGATGGTACTTTTTCCGTAAGTATTTAAGATAAACCATAAATATGATTAATACCTTTCAACAGAAGAATGTCCCTATGTTTTGATCATTTTTTATCTCTTATTAGGTCGTATCACGATCGCCTCTTTTTCATCAGCTCTACAGTGTACACATACGTTACAATGACACGGTATACCACTGTCAATAATTTCTGTTAGGCTTATCTCACATAGTCAGATTAAAAAAGAAGTTAATTTACAGGGAATCGCTACCATTTTTGTTTTATGTGAATGTCGTACCAAGAGAATGTACGAAGCAATATGGAGAAAAATAGTTTCTCTTGTTCCACGATTACAAGACAACTTAGAAACTGTCATGTGTGATTACGAGAGAGCTGCTATGGAAAGTGTACGAGCACAATTCCCCAGGGTTAGGATACATGGATGCTGGTTTCATTTCACTCAGGTAGAATATAATTGATTGGCATTATTTGTCTGTTTTTTGCAATACTTACCTCATGAACGTGCTGGATAGAGAATGGAATAATCCTTTTTTATTATTCAGGCTGTGTTAAGGAAGTGGAAGGAGTTGGGGTTGCATAGTTGCATTACATATCAGTGTGGATAATACGACCAATGGTATGTTTAAGCTTTCCTGACATTATCAGACAATGTTCAAGTTTTTAGACACTATTTTATTAATTAAAATCGTTTTGCAGATACTGACATTTGTATAAATGGCAATCAAATCGGCGACAAGAGTTTAATAGAAGGTAAATTTTTTACTTATTCATATCTTTACTTTACATTTTATAGTATTATAAAATGAATCTCATTTTGGTGTATTCTGTTTCTATGATATTAAATAACAGAAGCATTGGGAAAAAGGATTTGCAGCTGCAAGTCAGGCATCTCTAATATAGTACTACCTTGCGGTCACACTTATTTCTGCAAGTAGAAATAATGAATTTGTATTTTAATGTCACTACGGGGGAGTGCAAAACGTATACGCAATAACTACAGATGGAGAGAGTACGTAATAACTAGTTATTAATTTCAGAATATTAATATTTTGTTTATTAATTCAGCTTGAACGATGTTATGGAATACAATTTAATTTTAACGACACTTATATTTTCATTTTTTGTAGATAAGGATTGCCAAGAACCTATTTCGTGTAAAGAAATTCTTAGTGGAAATATGAGCCCAGAAGTTGCTTTGAAAAAAATGTGTATCCAAACACTACGGCGTGAATCTTTACCAAAGACAACTTCCAAATATGATTTATAATAATTCCACAATAATGCTCCTGTACACTTGTGCACTTGCTCAACGTGAAGTGCAATAAATCTTGGGATTCTTTGTATTTAATACTTCTACTCCATTATATCTTTGTTGCAATATCTCCCTCCATTTCTGATCAACCGCTGAAAATAAGGAAAAGGAATCGCATATAGTAACAAAAATATTCAACAACTGTAATATGAAATTCAATTCTGTTTTACCTTAATCATGTTTTCTGATATATCGTGCAAGAAAGTAACTGCATTTCTGTTTCGAGAACATATTTCTGTTATTTTTCCTGGTATTTTATTGGAAACTCTAAGTTCACTCTAACATACTTGACTGCAGTTTTGTTTGATCGTGCGATGCGCTGTTCAAGCAAATAATTACATAGAAATAAGATTAATTCAAGGAATTTAGATGCAGATCTACTTTGCCAGTGAATATCAAAAGAAAGTACATATATTGTTAGGTTTTACAAAACCTATCCAATAAATAGGTGAAATTGTGATCGAAACTATGATTTGTAGGGAAGAAGCATACAGTTAATTGAAGCATAAAATAACTAATAAAGTTCATTATCTTCATAACTATTTTGGGATTATTTCTGTATTGGAATATTGGAAGAATGAATAATTCTGTGCGTTATATTACTCCGACGCAGAAACAGTTCAGTGCTCTTCGCGATTTCCGCGCCAAACTTTGTTCTAGGAGGAAACAATGCATTCGATCAAAGCAGATTATTTGAAACAAATGAAAGTGAGTTTATATATCTTATGCATCAATTACATATCTTTTTCAGATATGAAATAAAACACCAGAGATGGAGATTTTAAAAGGTAAAAGAAATAATACTTCGTACGTATAATAATTAATCGAATGTCTGAACTCACAAGAATCGAAAAAACAATATCACCTTGGGAACGATTTCATTTGTTTCAAATAATCTGCCTTGACCGAATGCATTGTGTCCTTCTAGAGAGCTTAGTTTCGCGCGGAAATCGCGAAGAGCACCGAAGTGTTTCCGCGTCGGAGTAATATAACGCACAGAATTATTCATACTTTCAATATTCTATCAATAAGTGGATTTGTACCCAGCTGCATAGAAAATGGAAATTTTTAATGGGAGAAGAAAAAATACTTATGTATATGTTTATGAAGGATATTCTTATAATAAAGATTTCAAGAATCCGAAGACCTACCGTTGTCCTAGTCGTCAAACTAACAAATGTAGAGGAACATTAATTAATTCAACAAGATGATCACTATTTTGTGCAAAAACCACACACTCATCCTAACGAACCGCGCTGTGCAGAAGTATTGAAATTAAAATCAGCCATGCTGGAGGAATGTAGTAAAACTCCTTCAGTAAATAATAAAAACATTTTTGATAACATTTGTCGTACAAATTCTGCTGCAGCATCATATATTTCATACAATAGTGTGAAATCAATAATGTCAAGAGAAAAGACAAAATCATGACCAGGTTTGCCAAAAACTGTGAAGAGTACGCACGAAATATTAAAAATTATGCTATCCTGAAAGAAATTTACATGGGATGTGCAATCTCGGATGATAACTAATGCGCACTAATTTTCTCTAACAAATATATATGGATGGTACTTTTTCCGTAAGTATTTAAGATAAACCATAAATATGATTAATACCTTTCAACAGAAGAATGTCCCTATGTTTTGATCATTTTTTATCTCTTATTAGGTCGTACCACGAATGCCTCTTTTTCATCAGCTCTACAGTGTACACATACGTTACAATGACACGGTATACCACTGTCAATAATTTCTGTTAGGCTTATCTCACATAGTCAGATTAAAAAAGAAGTTAATTTACGGGGAATCGCTACCATTTTTGTTTTATGTGAATGTCGTACCAAGAGAATGTACGAAGCAATATGGAGAAAAATAGTTTCTCTTGTTCCACGATTACAAGACAACTTAGAAACCGTCATGTGTGATTACGAGAGAGCTGCTATGGAAAGTGTACGAGCACAATTCCCCAGGGTTAGGATACATGGATGCTGGTTTCATTTCACTCAGGTAGAATATAATTGATTGGCATTATTTGTCTGTTTTTTGCAATACTTACCTCATGAACGTGCTGGATAGAGAATGGAATAATACTTTTTTAGTATTCAGGCTGTGTTAAGGAAGTGGAAGGAGTTGGGGTTGCATAGTTGCATTACATATCAGTGTGGATAATACGACCAATGGTATGTTTAAGCTTTCCTGACATTATCAGACAATGTTCAAGTTTTTAGACACTATTTTATTAATTAAAATCGTTTTGCAGATACTGACATTTGTATAAATGGCAATCAAATCGGCGACAAGAGTTTAATAGAAGGTAAATTTTTTACTTATTCATATCTTTACTTTACATTTTATAGTATTATAAAATGAATCTCATTTTGGTGTATTCTGTTTCTATGATATTAAATAACAGAAGCATTGGGAAAAAGGATTTGCAGCTGCAAGTCAGGCATCTCTAATATAGTACTACCTTGCGGTCACACTTATTTCTGCAAGTAGAAATAATGAATTTGTATTTTAATGTCACTACGGGGGAGTGCAAAACGTATACGCAATAACTACAGATGGAGAGAGTACGTAATAACTAGTTATTAATTTCAGAATATTAATATTTTGTTTATTAATTCAGCTTGAACGATGTTATGGAATACAATTTAATTTTAACGACACTTATATTTTCATTTTATGTAGATAAGGATTGCCAAGAACCTATTTCGTGTAAAGAAATTCTCAGTGGAAATATGAGCCCAGAAGTTGCTTTGAAAAAAATGTGTATCCAAACACTACGGCGTGAATCTTTACCGAAGACAACTTCCAAATATGAATTATAATAATTCCACAATAATGCTCCTGTACACTTGTGCACTTGCTCAACGTGAAGTGCAATAAATCTTGGGATTCTTTGTATTTAATACTTCTACTCCATTATATCTTTGTTGCAATATCTCCCTCCATTTCTGATCAACCGCTGAAAATAAGGAAAAGGAATCGCATATAGTAACAAAAATATTCAACAACTGTAATATGAAATTCAATTCTGTTTTACCTTAATCATGTTTTCTGTTATATCGTGCAAGAAAGTAACTGCATTTCTGTTTCGAGAACATATTTCTGTTATTTTTCCTGGTATTTTATTGGAAACTCTAAGTTCACTCTAACATACTTGACTGCAGTTTTGTTTGATCGTGCGATGCGCTGTTCAAGCAAATAATTACATAGAAATAAGATTAATTCAAGGAATTTAGATGCAGATCTACTTTGCCAGTGAATATCAAAAGAAAGTACATACATTGTTAGGTTTTACAAAACCTATCCAATAAATAGGTGAAATTGTGATCGAAACTATGATTTGTAGGGAAGAAGCATACAGTTAATTGAAGCATAAAATAACTAATAAAGTTCATTATCTTCATAACTATTTTGGGATTATTTCTGTATTGGAATATTGGAAGAATGAATAATTCTGTGCGTTATATTACTCCGACGCAGAAACAGTTCAGTGCTCTTCGCGATTTCCGCGCCAAACTTTGTTCTAGGAGGAAACAATGCATTCGATCAAAGCAGATTATTTGAAACAAATGAAAGTGAGTTTATATATCTTATGCATCAATTACATATCTTTTTCAGATATGAAATAAAACACCAGAGATGGAGATTTTAAAAGGTAAAAGAAATAATACTTCGTACGTATAATAATTAATCGAATGTCTGAACTCACAAGAATCGAAAAAACAATATCACCTTGGGAACGATTTCATTTGTTTCAAATAATCTGCCTTGACCGAATGCATTGTGTCCTTCTAGAGCATAGTTTCGCGCGGAAATCGCGAAGAGCACCGAAGTGTTTCCGCGTCGGAGTAATATAACGCACATAATTATTCATACTTTCAATATTCTATCAATAAGTGGATTTGTACCCAGCTGCATAGAAAATGGAAATTTTTAATGGGAGAAGAAAAAATACTTATGTATATGTTTATGAAGGATATTCTTATAATAAAGATTTCAAGAATCCGAAGACCTACCGTTGTCCTAGTCGTCAAACTAACAATTGTAGAGGAACATTAATTAATTCAACAAGATGATCACTATTTTGTGCAAAAACCACACACTCATCCTAACGAACCGCGCTGTGCAGAAGTATTGAAATTAAAATCAGCCATGCTGGAGGAATGTAGTAAAACTCCTTCAGTAAATAATAAAAACATTTTTGATAACATTTGTCGTACAAATTCTGCTGCAGCATCATATATTTCATACAATAGTGTGAAATCAATAATGTCAAGAGAAAAGACAAAATCATGACCAGGTTTGCCAAAAACTGTGAAGAGTACGCACGAAATATTAAAAATTATGCTATCCTGAAGGAAATTTACAGGGGATGAGCAATCTCGGATGATAACAAATGCGCACTAATTTTCTCTAACACTATATTGCTAACTGCATCAGAAAATAGCAAAGAAATATATATGGATGGTACTTTTTCCGTAAGTATTTAAGATAAACCATAAATATGATTAATACCTTTCAACAGAAGAATGTCCCTATGTTTTGATCATTTTTTATCTCTTATTAGGTCGTATCACGATCGCCTCTTTTTCATCAGCTCTACAGTGTACACATACGTTACAATGACACGGTATACCACTGTCAATAATTTCTGTTAGGCTTATCTCACATAGTCAGATTAAAAAAGAAGTTAATTTACAGGGAATCGCTACCATTTTTGTTTTATGTGAATGTCGTACCAAGAGAACGTACGAAGCAATATGGAGAAAAATAGTTTCTCTTGTTCCACGATTACAAGACAACTTAGAAACTGTCATGTGTGATTACGAAAGAGCTGCTATGGAAAGTGTATGAGCACAATTCCCCAGGGTTAGGATACATGGATGCTGGTTTCATTTCACTCAGGTAGAATATAATTGATTGGCATTATTTGTCTGATTTTGCAATACTTACCTCATGAACGTGCTGGATAGAGAATGGAATAATCCTTTTTTATTATTCAGGCTGTGTTAAGGAAGTGGAAGGAGTTGGGGTTGCATAGTTGCATTACATATCAGTGTGGATAATACGACCAATGGTATGTTTAAGCTTTCCTGACATTATCAGACAATGTTCAAGTTTTTAGACACTATTTTATTAATTAAAATCGTTTTGCAGATACTGACATTTGTATAAATGGCAATCAAATCGGCGACAAGAGTTTAATAGAAGGTAAATTTTTTACTTATTCATATCTTTACTTTACATTTTATAGTATTATAAAATGAATCTCATTTTGGTGTATTCTGTTTCTATGATATTAAATAACAGAAGCATTGGGAAAAAGGATTTGCAGCTGCAAGTCAGGCATCTCTAATATAGTACTACCTTGCGGTCACACTTATTTCTGCAAGTAGAAATAATGAATTTGTATTTTAATGTCACTACGGGGGAGTGCAAAACGTATACGCAATAACTACAGATGGAGAGAGTACGTAATAACTAGTTATTAATTTCAGAATATTAATATTTTGTTTATTAATTCAGCTTGAACGATGTTATGGAATACAATTTAATTTTAACGACACTTATATTTTCATTTTTTGTAGATAAGGATTGCCAAGAACCTATTTCGTGTAAAGAAATTCTTAGTGGAAATATGAGCCCAGAAGTTGCTTTGAAAATAATGTGTATCCAAACACTACGGCGTGAATCTTTACCAAAGACAACTTCCAAATATGAATTATAATAATTCCACAATAATGCTCCTGTACACTTGTGCACTTGCTCAACGTGAAGTGCAATAAATCTTGGGATTCTTTGTATTTAATACTTCTACTCCATTATATCTTTGTTGCAATATCTCCCTCCATTTCTGATCAACCGCTGAAAATAAGGAAAAGGAATCGCATATAGTAACAAAAATATTCAACAACTGTAATATGAAATTCAATTCTGTTTTACCTTAATCATGTTTTCTGATATATCGTGCAAGAAAGTAACTGCATTTCTGTTTCGAGAACATATTTCTGTTATTTTTCCTGGTATTTTATTGGAAACTCTAAGTTCACTCTAACATACTTGACTGCAGTTTTGTTTGATCGTGCGATGCGCTGTTCAAGCAAATAATTACATAGAAATAAGATTAATTCAAGGAATTTAGATGCAGATCTACTTTGCCAGTGAATATCAAAAGAAAGTACATACATTGTTAGGTTTTACAAAACCTATCCAATAAATAGGTGAAATTGTGATCGAAACTATGATTTGTAGGGAAGAAGCATACAGTTAATTGAAGCATAAAATAACTAATAAAGTTCATTATCTTCATAACTATTTTGGGATTATTTCTGTATTGGAATATTGGAAGAATGAATAATTCTGTGCGTTATATTACTCCGACGCAGAAACAGTTCAGTGCTCTTCGCGATTTCCGCGCCAAACTTTGTTCTAGGAGGAAACAATGCATTCGATCAAAGCAGATTATTTGAAACAAATGAAAGTGAGTTTATATATCTTATGCATCAATTACATATCTTTTTCTGGAGATTTTAAAAGGTAAAAGAAATAATACTTCGTACGTATAATAATTAATCGAATGTCTGAACTCACAAGAATCGAAAAAACAATATCACCTTGGGAACGATTTCATTTGTTTCAAATAATCTGCCTTGACCGAATGCATTGTGTCCTTCTAGAGAGCATAGTTTCGCGCGGAAATCGCGAAGAGCACCGAAGTGTTTCCGCGTCGGAGTAATATAACGCACAAAATTATTCATACTTTCAATATTCTATCAATAAGTGGATTTGTACCCAGCTGCATAGAAAATGGAAATTTTTAATGGGAGAAGAAAAAATACTTATGTATATGTTTATGAAGGATATTCTTATAATAAAGATTTCAAGAATCCGAAGACCTACCGTTGTCCTAGTCGTCAAACTAACAAATGTAGAGGAACATTAATTAATTCAACAAGATGATCACTATTTTGTGCAAAAACCACACACTCATCCTAACGAACCGCGCTGTGCAGAAGTATTGAAATTAAAATCAGCCATGCTGGAGGAATGTAGTAAAACTCCTTCAGTAAATAATAAAAACATTTTTGATAACATTTGTCGTACAAATTCTGCTGCAGCATCATATATTTCATACAATAGTGTGAAATCAATAATGTCAAGAGAAAAGACAAAATCATGACCAGGTTTGCCAAAAACTGTGAAGAGTACGCACGAAATATTAAAAATTATGCTATCCTGAAAGAAATTTACATGGGATGTGCAATCTCGGATGATAACTAATGCGCACTAATTTTCTCTAACACTATATTGCTAACTGCATCAGAAAATAGCAAGGAAATATATATGGATGGTACTTTTTCCGTAAGTATTTAAGATAAACCATAAATATGATTAATACCTTTCAACAGAAGAATGTCCCTATGTTTTGATCATTTTTTATCTCTTATTAGGTCGTACCACGAATGCCTCTTTTTCATCAGCTCTACAGTGTACACATACGTTACAATGACACGGTATACCACTGTCAATAATTTCTGTTAGGCTTATCTCACATAGTCAGATTAAAAAAGAAGTTAATTTACAGGGAATCGCTACCATTTTTGTTTTATGTGAATGTCGTACCAAGAGAATGTACGAAGCAATATGGAGAAAAATAGTTTCTCTTGTTCCACGATTACAAGACAACTTAGAAACTGTCATGTGTGATTACGAGAGAGCTGCTATGGAAAGTGTACGAGCACAATTCCCCAGGGTTAGGATACATGGATGCTGGTTTCATTTCACTCAGGTAGAATATAATTGATTGGCATTATTTGTCTGTTTTTTGCAATACTTACCTCATGAACGTGCTGGATAGAGAATGGAATAATCCTTTTTTATTATTCAGGCTGTGTTAAGGAAGTGGAAGGAGTTGGGGTTGCATAGTTGCATTACATATCAGTGTGGATAATACGACCAATTGTATGTTTAAGCTTTCCTGACATTATCAGACAATGTTCAAGTTTTTAGACACTATTTTATTAATTAAAATCGTTTTGCAGATACTGACATTTGTATAAATGGCAATCAAATCGGCGACAAGAGTTTAATAGAAGGTAAATTTTTTACTTATTCATATCTTTACTTTACATTTTATAGTATTATAAAATGAATCTCATTTTGGTGTATTCTGTTTCTATGATATTAAATAACAGAAGCATTGGGAAAAAGGATTTGCAGCTGCAAGTCAGGCATCTCTAATATAGTACTACCTTGCGGTCACACTTATTTCTGCAAGTAGAAATAATGAATTTGTATTTTAATGTCACTACGGGGGAGTGCAAAACGTATACGCAATAACTACAGATGGAGAGAGTACGTAATAACTAGTTATTAATTTCAGAATATTAATATTTTGTTTATTAATTCAGCTTGAACGATGTTATGGAATACAATTTAATTTTAACGACACTTATATTTTCATTTTATGTAGATAAGGATTGCCAAGAACCTATTTCGTGTAAAGAAATTCTCAGTGGAAATATGAGCCCAGAAGTTGCTTTGAAAAAAATGTGTATCCAAACACTACGGCGTGAATCTTTACCGAAGACAACTTCCAAATATGAATTATAATAATTCCACAATAATGCTCCTGTACACTTGTGCACTTGCTCAACGTGAAGTGCAATAAATCTTGGGATTCTTTGTATTTAATACTTCTACTCCATTATATCTTTGTTGCAATATCTCCCTCCATTTCTGATCAACCGCTGAAAATAAGGAAAAGGAATCGCATATAGTAACAAAAATATTCAACAACTGTAATATGAAATTCAATTCCGTTTTACCTTAATCATGTTTTCTGATATATCGTGCAAGAAAGTAACTGCATTTCTGTTTCGAGAATATATTTCTGTTATTTTTCCTGGTATTTTATTGGAAACTCTAAGTTCACTCTAACATACTTGACTGCAGTTTTGTTTGATCATGCGATGCGCTGTTCAAGCAAATAATTACATAGAAATAAGATTAATTCAAGGAATTTAGATGCAGATCTACTTTGCCAGTGAATATCAAAAGAAAGTACATACATTGTTAGGTTTTACAAAACCTATCCAATAAATAGGTGAAATTGTGATCGAAACTATGATTTGTAGGGAAGAAGCATACAGTTAATTGAAGCATAAAATAACTAATAAAGTTCATTATCTTCATAACTATTTTGGGATTATTTCTGTATTGGAATATTGGAAGAATGAATAATTCTGTGCGTTATATTACTCCGACGCAGAAACAGTTCAGTGCTCTTCGCGATTTCCGCGCCAAACTTTGTTCTAGGAGGAAACAATGCATTCGATCAAAGCAGATTATTTGAAACAAATGAAAGTGAGTTTATATATCTTATGCATCAATTACATATCTTTTTCTGGAGATTTTAAAAGGTAAAAGAAATAATACTTCGTACGTATAATAATTAATCGAATGTCTGAACTCACAAGAATCGAAAAAACAATATCACCTTGGGAACGATTTCATTTGTTTCAAATAATCTGCCTTGACCGAATGCATTGTGTCCTTCTAGAGAGCATAGTTTCGCGCGGAAATCGCGAAGAGCACCGAAGTGTTTCCGCGTCGGAGTAATATAACGCACAAAATTATTCATACTTTCAATATTCTATCAATAAGTGGATTTGTACCCAGCTGCATAGAAAATGGAAATTTTTAATGGGAGAAGAAAAAATACTTATGTATATGTTTATGAAGGATATTCTTATAATAAAGATTTCAAGAATCCGAAGACCTACCGTTGTCCTAGTCGTCAAACTAACAAATGTAGAGGAACATTAATTAATTCAACAAGATGATCACTATTTTGTGCAAAAACCACACACTCATCCTAACGAACCGCGCTGTGCAGAAGTATTGAAATTAAAATCAGCCATGCTGGAGGAATGTAGTAAAACTCCTTCAGTAAATAATAAAAACATTTTTGATAACATTTGTCGTACAAATTCTGCTGCAGCATCATATATTTCATACAATAGTGTGAAATCAATAATGTCAAGAGAAAAGACAAAATCATGACCAGGTTTGCCAAAAACTGTGAAGAGTACGCACGAAATATTAAAAATTATGCTATCCTGAAAGAAATTTACATGGGATGTGCAATCTCGGATGATAACTAATGCGCACTAATTTTCTCTAACACTATATTGCTAACTGCATCAGAAAATAGCAAGGAAATATATATGGATGGTACTTTTTCCGTAAGTATTCAAGATAAACCATAAATATGATTAATACCTTTCAACAGAAGAATGTCCCTATGTTTTGATCATTTTTTATCTCTTATTAGGTCGTACCACGAATGCCTCTTTTTCATCAGCTCTACAGTGTACACATACGTTACAATGACACGGTATACCACTGTCAATAATTTCTGTTAGGCTTATCTCACATAGTCAGATTAAAAAAGAAGTTAATTTACAGGGAATCGCTACCATTTTTGTTTTATGTGAATGTCGTACCAAGAGAATGTACGAAGCAATATGGAGAAAAATAGTTTCTCTTGTTCCACGATTACAAGACAACTTAGAAACTGTCATGTGTGATTACGAGAGAGCTGCTATGGAAAGTGTACGAGCACAATTCCCCAGGGTTAGGATACATGGATGCTGGTTTCATTTCACTCAGGTAGAATATAATTGATTGGCATTATTTGTCTGTTTTTTGCAATACTTACCTCATGAACGTGCTGGATAGAGAATGGAATAATCCTTTTTTATTATTCAGGCTGTGTTAAGGAAGTGGAAGGAGTTGGGGTTGCATAGTTGCATTACATATCAGTGTGGATAATACGACCAATTGTATGTTTAAGCTTTCCTGACATTATCAGACAATGTTCAAGTTTTTAGACACTATTTTATTAATTAAAATCGTTTTGCAGATACTGACATTTGTATAAATGGCAATCAAATCGGCGACAAGAGTTTAATAGAAGGTAAATTTTTTACTTATTCATATCTTTACTTTACATTTTATAGTATTATAAAATGAATCTCATTTTGGTGTATTCTGTTTCTATGATATTAAATAACAGAAGCATTGGGAAAAAGGATTTGCAGCTGCAAGTCAGGCATCTCTAATATAGTACTACCTTGCGGTCACACTTATTTCTGCAAGTAGAAATAATGAATTTGTATTTTAATGTCACTACGGGGGAGTGCAAAACGTATACGCAATAACTACAGATGGAGAGAGTACGTAATAACTAGTTATTAATTTCAGAATATTAATATTTTGTTTATTAATTCAGCTTGAACGATGTTATGGAATACAATTTAATTTTAACGACACTTATATTTTCATTTTATGTAGATAAGGATTGCCAAGAACCTATTTCGTGTAAAGAAATTCTCAGTGGAAATATGAGCCCAGAAGTTGCTTTGAAAAAAATGTGTATCCAAACACTACGGCGTGAATCTTTACCGAAGACAACTTCCAAATATGAATTATAATAATTCCACAATAATGCTCCTGTACACTTGTGCACTTGCTCAACGTGAAGTGCAATAAATCTTGGGATTCTTTGTATTTAATACTTCTACTCCATTATATCTTTGTTGCAATATCTCCCTCCATTTCTGATCAACCGCTGAAAATAAGGAAAAGGAATCGCATATAGTAACAAAAATATTCAACAACTGTAATATGAAATTCAATTCCGTTTTACCTTAATCATGTTTTCTGATATATCGTGCAAGAAAGTAACTGCATTTCTGTTTCGAGAATATATTTCTGTTATTTTTCCTGGTATTTTATTGGAAACTCTAAGTTCACTCTAACATACTTGACTGCAGTTTTGTTTGATCATGCGATGCGCTGTTCAAGCAAATAATTACATAGAAATAAGATTAATTCAAGGAATTTAGATGCAGATCTACTTTGCCAGTGAATATCAAAAGAAAGTACATACATTGTTAGGTTTTACAAAACCTATCCAATAAATAGGTGAAATTGTGATCGAAACTATGATTTGTAGGGAAGAAGCATACAGTTAATTGAAGCATAAAATAACTAATAAAGTTCATTATCTTCATAACTATTTTGGGATTATTTCTGTATTGGAATATTGGAAGAATGAATAATTCTGTGCGTTATATTACTCCGACGCAGAAACAGTTTAGTGCTCTTCGCGATTTCCGCGCCAAACTTTGTTCTAGGAGGAAACAATGCATTCGATCAAAGCAGATTATTTGAAACAAATGAAAGTGAGTTTATATATCTTATGCATCAATTACATATCTTTTTCTGGAGATTTTAAAAGGTAAAAGAAATAATACTTCGTACGTATAATAATTAATCGAATGTCTGAACTCACAAGAATCGAAAAAACAATATCACCTTGGGAACGATTTCATTTGTTTCAAATAATCTGCCTTGACCGAATGCATTGTGTCCTTCTAGAGAGCATAGTTTCGCGCGGAAATCGCGAAGAGCACCGAAGTGTTTCCGCGTCGGAGTAATATAACGCACAAAATTATTCATACTTTCAATATTCTATCAATAAGTGGATTTGTACCCAGCTGCATAGAAAATGGAAATTTTTAATGGGAGAAGAAAAAATACTTATGTATATGTTTATGAAGGATATTCTTATAATAAAGATTTCAAGAATCCGAAGACCTACCGTTGTCCTAGTCGTCAAACTAACAAATGTAGAGGAACATTAATTAATTCAACAAGATGATCACTATTTTGTGCAAAAACCACACACTCATCCTAACGAACCGCGCTGTGCAGAAGTATTGAAATTAAAATCAGCCATGCTGGAGGAATGTAGTAAAACTCCTTCAGTAAATAATAAAAACATTTTTGATAACATTTGTCGTACAAATTCTGCTGCAGCATCATATATTTCATACAATAGTGTGAAATCAATAATGTCAAGAGAAAAGACAAAATCATGACCAGGTTTGCCAAAAACTGTGAAGAGTACGCACGAAATATTAAAAATTATGCTATCCTGAAAGAAATTTACATGGGATGTGCAATCTCGGATGATAACTAATGCGCACTAATTTTCTCTAACACTATATTGCTAACTGCATCAGAAAATAGCAAGGAAATATATATGGATGGTACTTTTTCCGTAAGTATTTAAGATAAACCATAAATATGATTAATACCTTTCAACAGAAGAATGTCCCTATGTTTTGATCATTTTTTATCTCTTATTAGGTCGTATCACGATCGCCTCTTTTTCATCAGCTCTACAGTGTACATATACGTTACAATGACACGGTATACCACTGTCAATAATTTCTGTTAGGCTTATCTCACATAGTCAGATTAAAAAAGAAGTTAATTTACAGGGAATCGCTACCATTTTTGTTTTATGTGAATGTCGTACCAAGAGAATGTACGAAGCAATATGGAGAAAAATAGTTTCTCTTGTTCCACGATTACAAGACAACTTAGAAACTGTCATGTGTGATTACGAGAGAGCTGCTATGGAAAGTGTACGAGCACAATTCCCCAGGGTTAGGATACATGGATGCTGGTTTCATTTCACTCAGGTAGAATATAATTGATTGGCATTATTTGTCTGTTTTTTGCAATACTTACCTCATGAACGTGCTGGATAGAGAATGGAATAATCCTTTTTTATTATTCAGGCTGTGTTAAGGAAGTGGAAGGAGTTGGGGTTGCATAGTTGCATTACATATCAGTGTGGATAATACGACCAATGGTATGTTTAAGCTTTCCTGACATTATCAGACAATGTTCAAGTTTTTAGACACTATTTTATTAATTAAAATCGTTTTGCAGATACTGACATTTGTATAAATGGCAATCAAATCGGCGACAAGAGTTTAATAGAAGGTAAATTTTTTACTTATTCATATCTTTACTTTACATTTTATAGTATTATAAAATGAATCTCATTTTGGTGTATTCTGTTTCTATGATATTAAATAACAGAAGCATTGGGAAAAAGGATTTGCAGCTGCAAGTCAGGCATCTCTAATATAGTACTACCTTGCGGTCACACTTATTTCTGCAAGTAGAAATAATGAATTTGTATTTTAATGTCACTACGGGGGAGTGCAAAACGTATACGCAATAACTACAGATGGAGAGAGTACGTAATAACTAGTTATTAATTTCAGAATATTAATATTTTGTTTATTAATTCAGCTTGAACGATGTTATGGAATACAATTTAATTTTAACGACACTTATATTTTCATTTTATGTAGATAAGGATTGCCAAGAACCTATTTCGTGTAAAGAAATTCTCAGTGGAAATATGAACCCAGAAGTTGCTTTGAAAAAAATGTGTATCCAAACACTACGGCGTGAATCTTTACCGAAGACAACTTCCAAATATGAATTATAATAATTCCACAATAATGCTCCTGTACACTTGTGCACTTGCTCAACGTGAAGTGCAATAAATCTTGGGATTCTTTGTATTTAATACTTCTACTCCATTATATCTTTGTTGCAATATCTCCCTCCATTTCTGATCAACCGCTGAAAATAAGGAAAAGGAATCGCATATAGTAACATAAATATTCAATAACTGTAATATGAAATTCAATTCTGTTTTACCTTAATCATGTTTTCTGATATATCGTGCAAGAAAGTAACTGCATTTCTGTTTCGAGAACATATTTCTGTTATTTTTCCTAGTATTTTATTGGAAACTCTAAGTTCACTCTAACATACTTGACTGCAGTTTTGTTTGATCATGCGATGCGCTGTTCAAGCAAATAATTACATAGAAATAAGATTAATTCAAGGAATTTAGATGCAGATCTACTTTGCCAGTGAATATCAAAAGAAAGTACATACATTGTTAGGTTTTACAAAACCTATCCAATAAATAGGTGAAATTGTGATCGAAACTATGATTTGTACGGAAGAAGCATACAGTTAATTGAAGCATAAAATAACTAATAAAGTTCATTATCTTCATAACTATTTTGGGATTATTTCTGTATTGGAATATTGGAAGAATGAATAATTCTGTGCGTTATATTACTCCGACGCAGAAACAGTTCAGTGCTCTTCGCGATTTCCGCGCCAAACTTTGTTCTAGGAGGAAACAATGCATTCGATCAAAGCAGATTATTTGAAACAAATGAAAGTGAGTTTATATATCTTATGCATCAATTACATATCTTTTTCAGATATGAAATAAAACACCAGAGATGGAGATTTTAAAAGGTAAAAGAAATAATACTTCGTACGTATAATAATTAATCGAATGTCTGAACTCACAAGAATCGAAAAAACAATATCACCTTGGGAACGATTTCATTTGTTTCAAATAATCTGCCTTGACCGAATGCATTGTGTCCTTCTAGAGAGCATAGTTTCGCGCGGAAATCGCGAAGAGCACCGAAGTGTTTCCGCGTCGGAGTAATATAACGCACAAAATTATTCATACTTTCAATATTCTATCAATAAGTGGATTTGTACCCAGCTGCATAGAAAATGGAAATTTTTAATGGGAGAAGAAAAAATACTTATGTATATGTTTATGAAGGATATTCTTATAATAAAGATTTCAAGAATCCGAAGACCTACCGTTGTCCTAGTCGTCAAACTAACAAATGTAGAGGAACATTAATTAATTCAACAAGATGATCACTATTTTGTGCAAAAACCACACACTCATCCTAACGAACCGCGCTGTGCAGAAGTATTGAAATTAAAATCAGCCATGCTGGAGGAATGTAGTAAAACTCCTTCAGTAAATAATAAAAACATTTTTGATAACATTTGTCGTACAAATTCTGCTGCAGCATCATATATTTCATACAATAGTGTGAAATCAATAATGTCAAGAGAAAAGACAAAATCATGACCAGGTTTGCCAAAAACTGTGAAGAGTACGCACGAAATATTAAAAATTATGCTATCCTGAAAGAAATTTACATGGGATGTGCAATCTCGGATGATAACTAATGCGCACTAATTTTCTCTAACAAATATATATGGATGGTACTTTTTCCGTAAGTATTTAAGATAAACCATAAATATGATTAATACCTTTCAACAGAAGAATGTCCCTATGTTTTGATCATTTTTTATCTCTTATTAGGTCGTACCACGAATGCCTCTTTTTCATCAGCTCTACAGTGTACACATACGTTACAATGACACGGTATACCACTGTCAATAATTTCTGTTAGGCTTATCTCACATAGTCAGATTAAAAAAGAAGTTAATTTACGGGGAATCGCTACCATTTTTGTTTTATGTGAATGTCGTACCAAGAGAATGTACGAAGCAATATGGAGAAAAATAGTTTCTCTTGTTCCACGATTACAAGACAACTTAGAAACCGTCATGTGTGATTACGAGAGAGCTGCTATGGAAAGTGTACGAGCACAATTCCCCAGGGTTAGGATACATGGATGCTGGTTTCATTTCACTCAGGTAGAATATAATTGATTGGCATTATTTGTCTGTTTTTTGCAATACTTACCTCATGAACGTGCTGGATAGAGAATGGAATAATACTTTTTTAGTATTCAGGCTGTGTTAAGGAAGTGGAAGGAGTTGGGGTTGCATAGTTGCATTACATATCAGTGTGGATAATACGACCAATGGTATGTTTAAGCTTTCCTGACATTATCAGACAATGTTCAAGTTTTTAGACACTATTTTATTAATTAAAATCGTTTTGCAGATACTGACATTTGTATAAATGGCAATCAAATCGGCGACAAGAGTTTAATAGAAGGTAAATTTTTTACTTATTCATATCTTTACTTTACATTTTATAGTATTATAAAATGAATCTCATTTTGGTGTATTCTGTTTCTATGATATTAAATAACAGAAGCATTGGGAAAAAGGATTTGCAGCTGCAAGTCAGGCATCTCTAATATAGTACTACCTTGCGGTCACACTTATTTCTGCAAGTAGAAATAATGAATTTGTATTTTAATGTCACTACGGGGGAGTGCAAAACGTATACGCAATAACTACAGATGGAGAGAGTACGTAATAACTAGTTATTAATTTCAGAATATTAATATTTTGTTTATTAATTCAGCTTGAACGATGTTATGGAATACAATTTAATTTTAACGACACTTATATTTTCATTTTATGTAGATAAGGATTGCCAAGAACCTATTTCGTGTAAAGAAATTCTCAGTGGAAATATGAGCCCAAAAGTTGCTTTGAAAAAAATGTGTATCCAAACACTACGGCGTGAATCTTTACCGAAGACAACTTCCAAATATGAATTATAATAATTCCACAATAATGCTCCTGTACACTTGTGCACTTGCTCAACGTGAAGTGCAATAAATCTTGGGATTCTTTGTATTTAATATTTCTACTCCATTATATCTTTGTTGCAATATCTCCCTCCATTTCTGATCAACCGCTGAAAATAAGGAAAAGGAATCGCATATAGTAACAAAAATATTCAACAACTGTAATATGAAATTCAATTCTGTTTTACCTTAATCATGTTTTCTGATATATCGTGCAAGAAAGTAACTGCATTTCTGTTTCGAGAACATATTTCTGTTATTTTTCCTGGTATTTTATTGGAAATTCTAAGTTCACTCTAACATACTTGACTGCAGTTTTGTTTGATCATGCGATGCGCTGTTCAAGCAAATAATTACATAGAAATAAGATTAATTCAAGGAATTTAGATGCAGATCTACTTTGCCAGTGAATATCAAAAGAAAGTACATACATTGTTAGGTTTTACAAAACCTATCCAATAAATAGGTGAAATTGTGATCGAAACTATGATTTGTAGGGAAGAAGCATACAGTTAATTGAAGCATAAAATAACTAATAAAGTTCATTATCTTCATAACTATTTTGGGATTATTTCTGTATTGGAATATTGGAAGAATGAATAATTCTGTGCGTTATATTACTCCGACGCAGAAACAGTTCAGTGCTCTTCGCGATTTCCGCGCCAAACTTTGTTCTAGGAGGAAACAATGCGTTCGATCAAAGCAGATTATTTGAAACAAATGAAAGTGAGTTTATATATCTTATGCATCAATTACATATCTTTTTCAGATATGAAATAAAACACCAGAGATGGAGATTTTAAAAGGTAAAAGAAATAATACTTCGTACGTATAATAATTAATCGAATGTCTGAACTCACAAGAATCGAAAAAACAATTTCACCTTGGGAACGATTTCATTTGTTTCAAATAATCTGCCTTGACCGAATGCATTGTGTCCTTCTAGAGCATAGTTTCGCGCGGAAATCGCGAAGAGCACTGAAGTGTTTCCGCGTCGGAGTAATATAACGCACAGAATTATTCATACTTTCAATATTCTATCAATAAGTGGATTTGTACCCAGCTGCATAGAAAATGGAAATTTTTAATGGGAGAAGAAAAAATACTTATGTATATGTTTATGAAGGATATTCTTATAATAAAGATTTCAAGAATCCGAAGACCTACCGTTGTCCTAGTCGTCAAACTAACAAATGTAGAGGAACATTAATTCAACAAGATGATCACTATTTTGTGCAAAAACCACACACTCATCCTAACGAACCGCGCTGTGCAGAAGTATTGAAATTAAAATCAGCCATGCTGGAGGAATGTAGTAAAACTCCTTCAGTAAATAATAAAAACATTTTTGATAACATTTGTCGTACAAATTCTGCTGCAGCATCATATATTTCATACAATAGTGTGAAATCAATAATGTCAAGAGAAAAGACAAAATCATGACCAGGTTTGCCAAAAACTGTGAAGAGTACGCACGAAATATTAAAAATTATGCTATCCTGAAGGAAATTTACAGGGGATGAGCAATCTCGGATGATAACAAATGCGCACTAATTTTCTCTAACACTATATTGCTAACTGCATTAGAAAATAGTAAAGAAATATATATGGATGGTACTTTTTCCGTAAGTATTTAAGATAGACCATAAATATGATTAATACCTTTCAACAGAAGAAAGTCCCTATATTTTGATCATTTTTTATCTCTTATTAGGTTGTACCACGAATGCCTTTTTTTCATCAGCTCTACAGTCTACACATACGTTACAATGACACGGTATACCACTGTCAATAATTTCTGTTAGGCTTATCTCACATAGCAGATTAAAAAATGAAGTTAATTTACAGGGAATCACTACCATTTTTGTTTTATGTGAATGTCGTACCAAGAGAACGTACGAAGCAATATGGAGAAAAATAGTTTCTCTTGTTCCACGATTACAAGACAACTTAGAAACTGTCATGTGTGATTACGAGAGAGCTGCTATGGAAAGTGTACGAGCACAATTCCCCAGGGTTAGGATATATGGATGCTGGTTTCATTTCACTCAGGTAGAATATAATTGATTGGCATTATTTGTCTGATTTTGCAATACTTACCTCATGAACGTGCTGGATAGAGAATGGAATAATCCTTTTTTATTATTCAGGCTGTGTTAAGGATGTGGAAGGAGTTGGGGTTGCATAGTTGCATTACATATCAGTGTGGATAATACGACCAATGGTATGTTTAAGCTTTCCTGACATTATCAGACAATGTTCAAGTTTTTAGACACTATTTTATTAATTGAAATCGTTTTGCAGATACTGACATTTGTATAAATGGCAATCAAATCGGCGACAAGAGTTTAATAGAAGGTAAATTTTTTACTTATTCATATCTTTACTTTACATTTTATAGTATTATAAAATGAATCTCATTTTGGTGTATTCTGTATCTATGATATTAAATAACAGAATCATTGGGAAAAAGGATTTGCAGCTGCAAGTCAGGCATCTCTAATATAGTACTACCTTGCGGCCACACTTATTTCTGCAAGTAGAAATAATGAATTTGTATTTTAATGTCACTACGGGGGAGTGCAAAACGTATACGCAATAACTACAGATGGAGAGAGTACGTAATAACTAGTTATTAATTTCAGAATATTAATATTTTGTTTATTAATTCAGCTTGAACGATGTTATGGAATACAATTTAATTTTAACGACACTTATATTTTCATTTTTTGTAGATAAGGATTGCCAAGAACCTATTTCGTGTAAAGAAATTCTTAGTGGAAATATGAGCCCAGAAGTTGCTTTGAAAATAATGTGTATCCAAACACTACGGCGTGAATCTTTACCAAAGACAACTTCCAAATATGAATTATAATAATTCCACAATAATGCTCCTGTACACTTGTGCACTTGCTCAACGTGAAGTGCAATAAATCTTGGGATTCTTTGTATTTAATACTTCTACTCCATTATATCTTTGTTGCAATATCTCCCTCCATTTCTGATCAACCGCTGAAAATAAGGAAAAGGAATCGCATATAGTAACATAAATATTCAACAACTGTAATATGAAATTCAATTCTGTTTTACCTTAATCATGTTTTCTGATATATCGTGCAAGAAAGTAACTGCATTTCTGTTTCGAGAACATATTTCTGTTATTTTTCCTGGTATTTTATTGGAAACTCTAAGTTCACTCTAACATACTTGACTGCAGTTTTGTTTGATCATGCGATGCGCTGTTCAAGCAAATAATTACATAGAAATAAGATTAATTCAAGGAATTTAGATGCAGATCTACTTTGCCAGTGAATATCAAAAGAAAGTACATACATTGTTAGGTTTTACAAAACCTATCCAATAAATAGGTGAAATTGTGAACGAAACTATGATTTGTAGGGAAGAAGCATACAGTTAATTGAAGCATAAAATAACTAATAAAGTTCATTATCTTCATAACTATTTTGGGATTATTTCTGTATTGGAATATTGGAAGAATGAATAATTCTGTGCGTTATATTACTCCGACGCAGAAACAGTTCAGTGCTCTTCGCGATTTCCGCGCCAAACTTTGTTCTAGGAGGAAACAATGCGTTCGATCAAAGCAGATTATTTGAAACAAATGAAAGTGCGTTTATATATATCTTATGCATCAATTACATATCTTTTTCAGATATGAAATAAAACACCAGAGATGGAGATTTTAAAAGGTAAAAGAAATAATACTTCGTACGTATAATAATTAATCGAATGTCTGAACTCACAAGAATCGAAAAAACAATTTCACCTTGGAAACGATTTCATTTGTTTCAAATAATCTGCCTTGACCGAATGCATTGTGTCCTTCTAGAGCATATTTTCGCGCGGAAATCGCGAAGAGCACTGAAGTGTTTCCGCGTCGGAGTAATATAACGTGTGACGACTTCTCGCCACCCTTATCATTAAGAGTGCTGTGATGACGTTCTCACGCTACCCTTATCGCGGAATGCCCAGCGTCAGCGCCTAGACACCGCGATCCCACCGTGGGACCGAGCGAGGTGGTCCCGAACCGCCTTCGCGGGGCAGCTTCACACGACTTCTCAATTAACTACCGTCTAGGAAAGTCGCCCTCCTCTTAATTAGTCTCGCTCAAATACAGTCTCTTACTCTCTCAATCAGACTTTTTATTCCGTCGGACCACCTACCATTTTCCCATCACAAATTGGTGGCAGCGGCTTTTTCGTCCCGCACATCCGAATAATTACATAAAAAAAAAGTATTAAATAAATAGCACCGCGCGCACTAGAGTCAGTGAAAAGAGGACAGAAGAACAAAGGACAACATACACACGAAGGACAGACACACCTACATGCAACCCCTCGCATTCACACTGCTAATGTAAGTACAAAATTTATTTTAACAAATTTTACATACGCACTCTCGAAATTTGTTTGTAAAACTGTACAAAAATCGTTTAAACAAAACTATTCAAAATTCAACCCGTACGCTTATCGGATATTTTAAAAGACAAAAGTCCCCAACACATAAAAATGACAGAGAATATGTTAACTTTCCACGACGCGTACAACACAATTCCGTATTACGATGGTCATAATATTACCTATGAAACATTCGCAAACGCATGCAGACGAGTAAACGGAATGTTACAGGATTCCGAAAAAGGAAAATTCGCATAAATCCTTCCGGCAAAACTAATAGGAGACGCGTTATCCATCGTCGGAGACGAAAGAATCGCAACCTTAGAACAATTACTAGCAGAATTAAAACTTTTTAGTAAATCAACAGACATAATAGACCTTTCGAATAAATTAAATTCAAATTATCAGTCACATAATGAAACTGTAATAAAATACGCGGCGCGAATAAAAGAAATAGCCCGACAAATTAGAAATAGATTAAACGAAACCATAGACGGCTTCACTCGGAAAATATACCTTGAAGAAAGACTTAGCGAAGAAAACGAAAGAATAAAGCGCGCGTTTATTAGAGGACTCCATAAAGACATTGCCATACAAATTATAACCTACGACCAACAAGACTTAGCAGACCTTATTAAACAAGCCATAGCAATCGAATACGAATTAGAAAAACGTAAAGCACTACATGAAAATCACAGACCAAACACAGAACACACAACGACAAGAGTAGGATTCATGGAACCGACACAAAAATACTGCGAATTCCACAAACGACCGGGACACGCGACATCAGAATGCACACGACTAGAAGAACTTAGAAGACGCGACAGTTACACACGAAATAATTATCCGAGAGATAGATATTCACAATACAGAGACGACTCACGAGACAGATACTCCCGATACAGAGACGATTCACGCGACAGATATTCACAATACAGACACAATTCACGCGATAGATACCAACAATATAGAGACGATTCACGCGACAGATATTCAGAACACAGACAAAATTCACGCGACAGATACCAACAATACACAGACGATAGATATTCACGACACAGAGATAATTCACGCGACAATTACTCACGGTACAGAGACAACTCACGTGACAGATATTCACAAGACAGAAACGATTCACGCGACACACGTAGAGACAATTCACACGATAGACACAGAAATACTTCACGCGACAGGTATAGAAACAATTCAAGTAACAGCCGAAATAATTCACAAGACAGACAGAATCAGTACAGAACCAGATCAAGAGACAATAGCCCTTTTCACACACAATTAGACGACCAATTAAAAAACATGACACTTGCTTCGCGGGAAAACGCGACACGAAGCAATCCCGAAGAGCGTTAGAAACAACGATCAAACAAACAAAAATTTCACGCGGTCTTACGAACAAACACCAACCACCTGCAATATTCATAGAATCACCCGATTTACACAATACCGGAGCGACATTTTTTATAGACACAGGAGCCGACATAAACTTAATAAAAATAGACAAAATTTCTAAAGACACAGTAATATCAGAAGACATTATATATGAACTTTCGGGAATCACAAGCGGCATAGTAAGAACATTAGGCATGTGCAAAATAAATTTTAGAGGAATTCCAACAGAATTTCATGTCATATCAAATTCATTTCCGATCGAAGAAGACGGTATATTAGGGAACGCATTTTTCAAACAAACAAATTCAGATATTTTATACTCCAAATCATGTATCCTGCTTGGTAACAGAAAAATTCCATTCACTCGAAATGAAACAATCTCAATTCCAGCTAGAGCGAAAGTACAAATATTCATTAGATTAGAACCGACCGAGCTCCAAGAAGGCTACGTAGACAGAATTAATACAAACACTGGCCTTTATATCGGAAATGCACTCGTAACGAATCGGAACGCTATCGCCCACACACAAATAATAAACACCACCGCGTCAGCAATAAAATTTGAAGTCCCAACAGTAAAACTCCACGCAGTCAAAGAAATTTCAACACCTATGAATAAAGATTTAGAAAAGACCACCCATAAACTAAACGCAACAATTCGAACTATAAACGCGGAAACGGCAGAAGAACGTTTCGAAAAAGTAAAACTGTACCTTCACGTAGAACATTTAGACTCAGAAGAAAAACTGTACGTTTACAATTTAATGCGTGAATACTTACAATTATTTTACATTCCTGGAGATCAATTAGGCCATACTAACGTAACAAAACATAGAATCAGAACGACCGACGACAATCCTATAAATACAAAACAGTACCGCTATCCAGTAATTCACAAAAAAGAAATTCAAAAACAAGTACAAGACTTACTCGAGAAAAAAATAATCCAACCTTCAATATCTCCATATAACTCACCAGTTTGGATAGTACCAAAAAAATCTGATACAAAAAACAAAAAATGGCGAATGGTTATTGATTACAGAAAATTGAACGAAAAAACAATCAAAGACGCGTATCCATTACCAAATATTACAGAAATTCTAGATCAATTAGGCAAAGCACGTTACTTTTCGATTTTCGACCTGGCATCTGGCTTCCACCAGATAGAAATGCACCCGCTAGACAAACAAAAAACAACCTTTTCAACAACTAACGGACATTTTAAGTTTAATCGCATGCCATTCGGATTAAAAAATGCTCCCGCGACATTCCAAAGAGTTATGGACATCGTTTTGACAGGATTACAGGGAACCGATTTATTTGTATATCTCGATGATATTGTCATTTACGCGCACACACTCGATGAATATACAAAGAAATTCTATCGACTTGCGAATAGATTGATTGACGCCGGACTGACCTTACAGACAAACAAGTGCCAATTTTTAAGACGGGAAGTTACGTATTTAGGACATTCAATTACAGAGCACGGAGTAAAACCAAATTCGACAATAATAATACTTCAGTAAAAAATTTCTCAGTTCCAAAAGATAAAAAGAATGTTCGACAATTTCTTCGTCTCGCTGGATACTACAGACGATTTATTCAAAATTATGCAAAAATCACAAAACCAATGACGAATTTATTACAAAAAACAACAGACTTCAAATGGACCGACGACGCACAGAATGCATTTGATTACATAAAGCAGAAAATTATGGAACGACCTATTCTACGCTATCCGGACTTCACAAAACCATTTACCGTAACAACCGACGGATACTTCGGGAAAACAGGAATCAAAAAAATTTAAACAATTTCATCAACCTAAAACACGTAGACGTTCAACTTCTGACGAATCCTCTGGAAACCCGGCACCGGACAAAATAATTCATGTACACGAAACAGAACCAGAAACGAACTTAGAAACGGAATCATGTACCGACATAGACACAAATACAAATACAAACGTAAAATTAGAGACACCTTCACAACGTAACGACCATGAGACACAAGAGGAGAGGACAGAAGTCAAAAACACCTCCGCAATTGACGACAGCAATTGCGAATCGTCACCTTCAGAAGACGAAGCCGGACCGTCACACGGAAAAACGACCAGGAAACGCACAATTGACACATCGGACCAGGATACGGAAAAACAGACCAAAAGCAAGATACCCAGGACACGTAAAAACTCCCAGAAAAATCGGGAAAATCAAGGGGAAAGAATAACAGAAAATCTGCGATACGCAGAAATACCCAGAAATCAATCAGCTGACGGAACATACGTCGAGCGCAGTTCAGACGCGACTTTTAAACGCACACCGGGACACGAGCATTCCGCAGACGCACACGTACACGCACACGTACACGCCCACGGCGACACATTACCTGCAATGCCACACACACCGGTACAACAAAGTAGCAACGCTGTAGCTCAACACACAGACGGCACTCACATCACACTTACAACTCCAACGAAAACTACAAGCACAGGCGTACACACACGCGCACACGCTCACGTACACAGCGACATACCCGCTGTAACGCACACATTGGAGGAACAACGTGATAACGCCGCAGAATCCGATCACAGCTTGAAAACGAACAAACAACGACCAACAACGCAAAAATTAGAAAACCCCTCAAATTCAAAATCTATCATCGGAGAACAAAATATTGCACTACCATCCGTGCAACCAAATTTCAGGTCACCACCAAGTAAACACAAACACCCTGAAATACCAGACAGAAACAACAACGACGACACATTGCACTCTTCCCCGGAAATTGTACCTAATTTCCGATCACCTACACACACACAGCAAAACACAACAAACCTAACGGATACACCAGAACCACGACCAGGCACGTCAAAAAGGAACGACACATTTACAGAAACACCCGCACATTCAAAAAATACCACTAACAATAAGTACAACGAAACTTGCGATACGGACAGTGACACTTACGACGAAACATACAAACCATCACAATATCAAAGAAAAAACATTAAAGTACCAACAATATACCCTAAAACAAGAAGTACCAACATTACGGAAGACAAAGTAATTAACAATAATATAACAATCACACAACACCACCTTCTAGAAAAACAAGACAATATTGCATATTTTATATCAGCTGACTGTGACACAAACACGGTAGTAATGGGAATTTTAACGGAAAAGAAGAAAATTAAACTACAAGAATTATTGCAGTGTAAACCACAAGTCGGAGAAATATTAGTCACGCGTCGAGGAATAAAATGTTATTTCGGGATGGTTTGCAAACAAAATCATACAGATTCCGTAAGCTTAGAAACAGTAAAAAAATGCCTCACCACACTAATAGAAACATTACACAAACTTGAAATCACGTCCTGCACAATTTCTAAAGATCCTGGAGTAACCGACTCATTCTTATGGACAAATATCAAAACTCTCATCCGAATCCTTACATTAGAATCGAATATATCAATCACACTTTGTAAAGGAATTTTATCCGTTCCACACCAGGACGATAGAGTAAAAATTATAAAGGAATCACACGAATCTGCAATTGGAGGACATTAAGGAGTATCAAAAACCTATAACAGAATAGCATCCCAATATTATTGGAAAAACATAAAACAGGATATCCAAAAACATATTAAACATTGTTTCGACTGCCAACAAAATAAATTAGTACGAGTAAAAGACAAAGCACCAATGATTATAACAGATTCACCAGCCGAACCATTTCTTAAAGTAGCCATAGACATATGCGGACCTCTCAGGAAAACATCACGTGGACACGAATATATTTTAACAATAATGGACTTATTTAGCAAATTCGGCATCGCTGTTCCATTAAAACAACAAACATCGGTAGATGTAGCAAAAGCATTAGCCACAAAATTCATTTGTATATTCGGAGCACCACGTGCTATATTATCCGACCAAGGCAGAAATTTTATTTCCGAAACATTTAAAGAATTCACAAATCTTTTCCAAATTAAACATTATAAAACTTCAGCGTATCACCCACAGTCAAATGGAGCTCTCGAACGCAGTCACCACGGACTCGTTGAATATTTGAAACATTATACTAACGAACATAATGACTGGGACGAATGGTTAACATTCGCGACATTCTCATACAATACAAGCGTTCACGAAACAATTGGCATAACTCCATACGAACTCGTATTCGGTCAAAAAGCACGTACACCTTCCGAATTTTCACCATTAAAAATCTTACCGACATATGATGACTACTTAGTTAACTTGACCAAACAACTAAGACAGCTAAGACAAGAAGCATTCGCGAAACAGCTAAAATTTAAAGAACGCACAAAACGTTACTACGACCATCGAGTAAAAACACCAAATTTTCATCCTGGACAATTAGTATTTCTCATACGCGAACCAAAAACAAGCAAACTTCAAAGTAACTATATTGGCCCATTCGAAATAACAGAAATTCTGGATAAAAATAATGTTAAACTAAAAATTTCTAATAACAAAACAAAAATAGTACACGTAGATAAAGTCAAACTGGTATATGTTACAGATGCTACGCATCCGCGTTAAGCATGCAAGACGCACTAAGAATCGCACCACTAAACCGAAATCCCGGACTGTACTCGGAAATATTAGGAAAACTTAGAACACATCACACAACCTGGACACTTATAACATACATCAATACAGTTGGACTCACCGCACGAAGACTACAACTCACCAAAAATTTACACGCAACACAACAATATTGCCATTTATTTGAAACAGATTGCATGGTTACCACACAACTCGCGACAATAGAATCACGGCTTAAAACAATTCAAAACACTGAAAGTATATTACAAGAACTAATTCCGCATGTACAAGAAACTTTACCCAACAACCGAACAAAAAGAGCCCCATTAGATTTTATTGGCAAAATACAAAAAGCACTATTTGGAACCTTGGACGCAGAAGAAGGAGAACACATATACAACCTAATCAGCGCACTCGCAAACAATACTCAGACATTATCCGAAATAACACACAACCAAACCCACATAATAAAAATCAAGCTTCAACATAACACGGACACAAATTACAACGTTGACAGACTTAGTTAAACGCAATATGAAACAAATGAACTCAGTACTTTCAAACATCCAAAAAGAAGAAAAAACACTACAAAATAACCAAGAAATAATTGGATACACAACACAAATTGACACAGATCTGGCAGAACTGGAACTAGATACAAATACGTTAATAGATGCTATCCTTTTCGCGAAGATAGGACAAATACACCCACAGATCCTAAATTCAAAACAAATTTTACTCAGCGCTCAGGAAATCCAAAAATCAAATCCTGATACAGAACTTCCAGTACCATTAGACACCGAACATATGGCAAACCTAATTCAAATATCCGACGTAACGATTTTCCACAAACGCGAAAAATTAATATACGTATTAAAAATTCCACTATTAGAATCCACACAATATAAACTATACCAGCACTTATCAATACCCGTGAGACAGCCGACAGTCAACAATCGCGCAAGATTTGCTTATATTAAACCAAACGTTCAATATACAGCAATATCCGAAGATTTCGAATACTATTTCAATATACCAAATTTAGGAACTTGTAAAGTACAAGGAACAATATACATTTGCAACCAAATCGAACCGATTCAACGCGTAAACGGCAATACAGAATGCGAAATTCAATTACTAACAAATCCACAATTTAATAATCTCGAATCGTGTGATATAAGACTCAGAACATTAAAACAAACATATTGGTCTAGAGTTGGAAATAGTAATGTCTGGATATACGCCGCACCTAATAACGATAACTTACACATCCTTTGTAATAACCACGAGTCATACACTTCAATTATAAAAAACACCGGTACTCTAAAAATCAATCCAAACTGTAAAGAAAAAACAGAAACAGCAAAATTAATACCATTCACAAACATAGTCTCAATAAATGAATTAGCCTTTTCTCATACAACAATCCTATATATCACAGAGATTATGCAGAAATCTATCGAACCAGCAAATTATTTAAATATCACACAAATCCTAGCGGAAACCGAAAAATTTACACAATCTCTAGAATCTAACAACCTAAACAACGACTTGACACATAACGAAATAGCACTGAAAACAGTAATCGCAAAAGCAAAAGACATTGCAAAAATGCACACCCTAAATCACAGACTCTCGACTTTAGAAACAATTTTTAAATTCACAGGACTTTCAATAGCCCCTTTGGCAATAATAACAGGAATCTGTTGGAAATTCTCAATCTTTGGCAACATATTTAATCTAAATAAACTACTCACCTGTTTAACCCGAAAGCGAAACAACCAAATATTAGAAGAAAACGTAGAACCGAACAAACCCCACAGAAACATAGTTGTCATCACGGACAACACACCGGAATATGAACACCAAATGATACCGTTGAGAACACTGTCACAACGCGAAATTAATATAAATCCGTAACAAATAAACAATGAAAGTAGACAGGCAAACAAATTTCGAAAAACAAAATATCAATCTATATTCACCATTATGCACATATCATAAACCATACCACGCATCTCATTGGCAATCATCCCTTGCTTATTCCCGCTTCAGCTTATACTAAAAAAAAAAAGAGAGAGAGGAAAAAAAAATAACACAAAAAAAAAATGTCGAAAAGACACTCAGAACCGTGCCTCATGTGCGGTTGCCCCATTAATGGAAGAAATATAATAAGCCATACATGAGAATGTTTTATGGAATACATGAAGCTGGCAATACAAGCAAATACCACTATACCATGTCCCATTTGTAAGGAAGAATTCCATACAACCGTGATGGTTGGTCACGTAAGCGAGTGTCTCCTGCAAACAAAACGGAACGCAGAAACGCAGACTGACGAAAAAGAAGTAAAAACGCCACATATAACAGACTAAAACCACCTTCTTTCACCCAACTTAGCTAACCCCCCCCCCCCCTTACACTATTGTATGTCAAGAGAAGACAAAATAATGACCAGGTTTGCCAAAAACTGTGAAGAGTACGCATGAAATATTAAAAATTATGCTATCCTGAAAGGAATTTGCATGAGTGTAACGGTACTTCCTACTGAGACCACTGTCCGCGAGGAAGGCCCTTACTTATAAATAGGTTCGGGGCAGGTCGATAAAGAATCTTAGGAACTTTTGACGTTCCACACTCGAAATCGACGTTCCGTACATGTAGAAAGCAGAAATGTGATGTTTCCGACGGAGAACGTTGTAAAAGCGTAATTCCCGTTCGAAATAAGCGTAATACGCCCGCAATTCACGTTCCGTACGCGCAGTAATCGCCTCTCTGACTCATTTCAAGAATTCACGATCACGCACGGTCGATGTCCGTCCCGTAATGTCGGTGATTCTGCGATTCCTGCAAACGGGAGAGCGAATTTTTTTCGCTATACGAATAGAATAGGGTCACATCAATATCCCCAGCGTTGCGAATACCTCGTGCGAGGAACAGAAGCGATGGAAAAGCGAAGTTCTCGATCGCATGACCGTTCCACACTCGAAATCGACGTTCCGTACCTGTAGAAAGCACTATTGTGATGTTTCCGACGGAAAACGTTGTAAAAGCGTTATTCCCGTTCGAAATAAGCGTAATACACCCGCAATTCACGTTCTGTACGCGCAGAAAGCGCCTTTCTGACTTATTTGAAGAATTCACGATCACGCACGGTCGATGTCCGTCCCGTAATGTCGGTGATTCTGCGATTCCTGCAAACGGGAGTGCGAATTTTTTTCGCTATACGAATAGAATAGGGTCTCATCAATATCCCCAGCGTTGCGAATACCTCGTGCGAGGAACAGAAGCGATGGAATAGCGAAGTTCTGGATCGCATGACCGTTTCAGACTCAAAATCGACTTTCCGTACCTGTAGAAAGCACTATTGTGATGCTTCCGACGGAAAATGTTGTAAAAGAATAATTCCCGTTCGATATAAGCGTAATACACCCGCAATTCACGTTCTGTACGCGCAGAAAGCGCTTTTCTGACTCATTTCAAGAATTCACGATCACGCACGGTCGATGTGCGTCCCGTGATGTCGGTGATTTTGCGATCGCTGCAAACGGGAGTACGAATTTTCTTCGCTGTACGCATAGAATAGGGTCACATAAATATCCCCAGATTGCGAATACCTCGTGCGAGGAACAGAAGCGATGGAAAAGCGAAGTTCTCGATCGCATGACCGTTCCACACTCGAAATCGAAGTTCCGTACATGTAGAAAGCACAAATGTGATGTTTCCGAAGGAGAACGTTGTAAAAGCGCAATTCCCGTTCGAAATAAGCGTAATACGCCCGCAATTCACGTTCCGTACGCGCAGAAAGCGCCATTCTGACTCATTTCAAGAATTCACGATCTCGCACGGTCGATGTGCGTCCCGTGATGTCGGTGATTTTGCGATTCCTGCAAACGGGAGTGCGAATTTTCTTCGCGGTACGCATGGAATAGAGTCACATAAATATCCCCAGCGTTGCGAATACCTCGTGCGAGGAACAGAAGCGATGGAAAAGCGAAGTTCTCGATCGCATGACCGTTCCACACTCGAAATCGAAGTTCCGTACATGTAGAAAGCACAAATGTGATGTTTCCGAAGGAGAACGTTGTAAAAGCGCAATTCCCGTTCGAAATAAGCGTAATACGCCCGCAATTCACGTTCCGTACGCGCAGAAAGCGCCATTCTGACTCATTTCAAGAATTCACGATCTCGCACGGTCGATGTGCGTCCCGTGATGTCGGTGATTTTGCGATTCCTGCAAACGGGAGTGCGAATTTTCTTCGCGGTACGCATGGAATAGAGTCACATAAATATCCCCAGCGTTGCGAATACCTCGTGCGAGGAACAGAAGCGATGGAAAAGCGAAGTTCTCGATCGCATGACCGTTCCACACTCGAAATCGACGTTCCGTACATGTAGAAAGCACAAATGTGATGTTTCCGACGGAGAACGTTGTAAAAGCGCAATTCCCGTTCGAAATAAGCGTAATACGCCCGCAATTCACGTTCCGTACGCGCAGAAAGCGCCTTTCTGACTCATTTCAAGAATTCACGATCTCGCACGGTCGATGTGCGTCCCGTGATGTCGGTGATTTTGCCATTCCTGCAAACGGGAGTGCGAATTTTCTTCGCTGTACGCATGGAATAGAGTCACATAAATATCCACAGCGTTGCGAATACCTCGTGCGAGGAACAGAAGCGATGGAAAAGCGAAGTTCTCGATCGCATGACCGTTCCACACTCGAAATCGAAGTTCCGTACATGTAGAAAGCACAAATGTGATGTTTCCGACGGAGAACGTTGTAAAAGCGCAATTCCCGTTCGAAATAAGCGTAATACGCCCTTAATTCACGTTCCGTACGCGCAGAAAGCGCCATTCTGACTCATTTCAAGAATTCACGATCTCGCACGGTCGATGTGCGTCCCGTGATGTCGGTGATTTTGCGATTCCTGCAAACGGGAGTGCGAATTTTCTTCGCTGTACGCATGGAATAGAGTCACATAAATATCCCCAGCGTTGCGAATACCTCGTGCGAGGAACAGAAGCGATGGAAAAGCGAAGTTCTCGATCGCATGACCGTTCCACACTCGAAATCGACGTTCCGTACATGTAGAAAGCACAAATGTGATGTTTCCGACGGAGAACGTTGTAAAAGCGCAATTCCCGTTCGAAATAAGCGTAATACGCCCGCAATTCACGTTCCGTACGCGCAGAAAGCGCCTTTCTGACTCATTTCAAGAATTCACGATCTCGCACGGTCGATGTGCGTCCCGTGATGTCGGTGATTTTGCCATTCCTGCAAACGGGAGTGCGAATTTTCTTCGCTGTACGCATGGAATAGAGTCACATAAATATCCACAGCGTTGCGAATACCTCGTGCGAGGAACAGAAGCGATGGAAAAGCGAAGTTCTCGATCGCATGACCTTTCCGCACTCGAAATCGACGTTCCGTACATGTAGAAAGCACAAATGTGATGTTTCCGACGGAGAACGTTGTAAAAGCGCAATTCCCGTTCGAAATAAGCGTAATACGCCCGCAATTCCCGTTCCGTACGCGCAGAAAGCGCCATTCTGACTCATTTCAAGAATTCACGATCTAGCACGGTCGATGTGCGTCCCGTGATGTCGGTGATTTTGCGATTCCTGCAAACGGGAGTGCGAATTTTCTTCGCTGTACGCATAGAATAGGGTCACATAAATATCCCCAGCGTTGCGAATACCTCGTGCGAGGAACAGAAGCGATGGAAAAGCGAAGTTCTCGATCGCATGACCGTTCCACACTCGAAATCGACGTACCGTACATGTAGAAAGCACAAATGTGATGTTTCCGACGGAGAACGTTGTAAAAGCGCAATTCCCGTTCGAAATAAGCGTAATACGCCCGCAATTCACGTTCCGTACGCACAGAAAGCGCCATTCTGACTCATTTCAAGAATTCACGATCTCGCACGGTCGATGTGCGTCCCGTGATGTCGGTGATTTTGCGAATCCTGCAAACGGGAGTGCGAATTTTCTTCGCTGTACGCATGGAATAGAGTCACATAAATATCCCCAGCGTTGCGAATACCTCGTGCGAGGAACAGAAGCGATGGAAAAGCGAAGTTCTGGATCGCATGACCGTTTCACACTCGAAATCGAGGTTCCGTACCTGTAGAAAGCACTATTGTGATGTTTCCGACGCAGAACGTTGTAAAAGCGTAGTTCCCGTTCGAAATAAGCGTAATACACCCGCAATTCAAGTTCTGTACGCGCAGAAAGCGCCTTTCCGACTCATTTCAAGAATTCACGATCTCGCACGGTCGATGCGCGTCCCGTAATGTCGGTGATTATGCGATTCCTGCAAACGGGAGTGCGAATTTTCTTCACTGTACACATAGAATAGGGTCACATAAATATCCCCAGATTGCGAATACCTCGTGCGAGGAACAGAAGCGATGGAAAAGCGAAGTTCTCGATCGCATGACCGTTCCACACTCGAAATCGAAGTTCCGTACATGTAGAAAGCACAAATGTGATGTTTCCGACGGAGAACGTTGTAAAAGCGCAATTCCCGTTCGAAATAAACGTAATACGCCCGCAATTCACGTTCCGTACGCGCAGAAAGCGCCATTCTGACTCATTTCAAGAATTCACGATCACGCACGGTCGATGTGCGTCCCGTGATGTCGGTGATTTTGCGATTCCTGCAAACGGGAGTACGAATTTTCTTCGCTGTACGCATAGAATAGGGTCACATAAATATCCCCAGATTGCGAATACCTCGTGCGAGGAACAGAAGCGATGGAAAAGCGAAGTTCTCGATCGCATGACCGTTTCACACTCGAAATCGAGGTTCCGTACCTGTAGAAAGCACTATTGTGATGTTTCCGACGCAGAACGTTGTAAAAGCGTAGTTCCCGTTCGAAATAAGCGTAATACACCCGCAATTCAAGTTCTGTACGCGCAGAAAGCGCCTTTCCGACTCATTTCAAGAATTCACGATCTCGCACGGTCGATGCGCGTCCCGTAATGTCGGTGATTATGCGATTCCTGCAAACGGGAGTGCGAATTTTCTTCACTGTACACATAGAATAGGGTCACGTCAATATCCCCAGCGTTGCGAATACCTCGTGCGAGGAACAGAAGCGATGGAATAGCGAAGTTCTGGATCGCATGACCGTTTCAGACTCAAAATCGACTTTCCGTACCTGTAGAAAGCACTATTGTGATGCTTCCGACGGAAAATGTTGTAAAAGAATAATTCCCGTTCGATATAAGCGTAATACACCCGCAATTCACGTTCTGTACGCGCAGAAAGCGCTTTTCTGACTCATTTCAAGAATTCACGATCACGCACGGTCGATGTGCGTCCCGTGATGTCGGTGATTTTGCGATTCCTGCAAACGGGAGTACGAATTTTCTTCGCTGTACGCATAGAATAGGGTCACATAAATATCCCCAGATTGCGAATACCTCGTGCGAGGAACAGAAGCGATGGAAAAGCGAAGTTCTCGATCGCATGACCTTTCCACACTCGAAATCGACGTTCCGTACATGTAGAAAGCACAAATGTGATGTTTCCGACGGAGAACGTTGTAAAAGCACAATTCCCGTTCGAAATAAGCGTAATACGCCCGCAATTCACGTTCCTTACGCGCAGAAAGCGCCATTCTGACTCATTTCAAGAATTCACGATCTCGCACGGTCGATGTGCGTCCCGTGATGTCGGTGATTTTGCGATTCCTGCAAACGGGAGTGCGAATTTTCTTCGCTGTACGCATAGAATAGGGTCACATAAATATCCCCAGCGTTGCGAATACCTCGTGCGAGGAACAGAAGCGATGGAAAAGCGAAGTTCTGGATCGCATGACCGTTTCACACTCGAAATCGAGGTTCCGTACCTGTAGAAAGCACTATTGTGATGTTTCCGACGCAGAACGTTGTAAAAGCGTAGTTCCCGTTCGAAATAAGCGTAATACACCCGCAATTCAAGTTCTGTACGCGCAGAAAGCGCCTTTCCGACTCATTTCAAGAATTCACGATCTCGCACGGTCGATGCGCGTCCCGTAATGTCGGTGATTATGCGATTCCTGCAAACGGGAGTGCGAATTTTCTTCACTGTACACATAGAATAGGGTCACGTCAATATCCCCAGCGTTGCGAATACCTCGTGCGAGGAACAGAAGCGATGGAATAGCGAAGTTCTGGATCGCATGACCGTTTCAGACTCAAAATCGACTTTCCGTACCTGTAGAAAGCACTATTGTGATGCTTCCGACGGAAAATGTTGTAAAAGAATAATTCCCGTTCGATATAAGCGTAATACACCCGCAATTCACGTTCTGTACGCGCAGAAAGCGCTTTTCTGACTCATTTCAAGAATTCACGATCACGCACGGTCGATGTGCGTCCCGTAATGTCGGTGATTATGCGATTCCTGCAAACGGGAGTGCGAATTTTCTTCACTGTACACATAGAATAGGGTCACGTCAATATCCCCGGCGTTGCGAATACCTCGTGCGAGGAACAGAAGCGATGGAATAGCGAAGTTCTGGATCGCATGACCGTTTCAGACTCAAAATCGACTTTCCGTACCTGTAGAAAGCACTATTGTGATGCTTCCGACGGAAAATGTTGTAAAAGAATAATTCCCGTTCGATATAAGCGTAATACACCCGCAATTCACGTTCTGTACGCGCAGAAAGCGCTTTTCTGACTCATTTCAAGAATTCACGATCACGCACGGTCGATGTGCGTCCCGTGATGTCGGTGATTTTGCGATTCCTGCAAACGGGAGTGCGAATTTTCTTCGCTGTACGCATGGAATAGAGTCACATAAATATCCCCAGCGTTGCGAATACCTCGTGCGAGGAACAGAAGCGATGGAAAAGCTAAGTTCTCGATCGCATGACCGTTCCACACTCGAAATCGACGTTCCGTACATGTAGAAAGCACAAATGTGATGTTTCCGACGGAGAACGTTGTAAAAGCGCAATTCCCGTTCGAAATAAGCGTAATACGCCCGCAATTCACGTTCCGTACGCGCAGAAAGCGCCTTTCTGACTCATTTCAAGAATTCACGATCTCGCACGGTCGATGTGCGTCCCGTGATGTCGGTGATTTTGCGATTCCTGCAAACGGGAGTGCGAATTTTCTTCGCTGTACGCATGGAATAGAGTCACATAAATATCCACAGCGTTGCGAATACCTCGTGCGAGGAACAGAAGCGATGGAAAAGCGAAGTTCTCGATCGCATGACCTTTCCACACTCGAAATCGACGTTCCGTACATGTAGAAAGCACAAATGTGATGTTTCCGACGGAGAACGTTGTAAAAGCGCAATTCCCGTTCGAAATAAGCGTAATACGCCCGCAATTCACGTTCCGTACGCGCAGAAAGCGCCATTCTGACTCATTTCAAGAATTCACGATCACGCACGGTCGATGTGCGTCCCGTGATGTCGGTGATTTTGCGATTCCTGCAAACGGGAGTACGAATTTTCTTCGCTGTACGCATAGAATAGGGTCACATAAATATCCCCAGATTGCGAATACCTCGTGCGAGGAACAGAAGCGATGGAAAAGCGAAGTTCTGGATCGCATGACCGTTTCACACTCGAAATCGAGGTTCCGTACCTGTAGAAAGCACTATTGTGATGTTTCCGACGCAGAACGTTGTAAAAGCGTAGTTCCCGTTCGAAATAAGCGTAATACACCCGCAATTCAAGTTCTGTACGCGCAGAAAGCGCCTTTCCGACTCATTTCAAGAATTCACGATCTCGCACGGTCGATGCGCGTCCCGTAATGTCGGTGATTATGCGATTCCTGCAAACGGGAGTGCGAATTTTCTTCACTGTACACATAGAATAGGGTCACGTCAATATCCCCAGTGTTGCGAATACCTCGTGCGAGGAACAGAAGCGATGGAATAGCGAAGTTCTGGATCGCATGACCGTTTCAGACTCAAAATCGATTTTCCGTACCTGTAGAAAGCACTATTGTGATGCTTCCGACGGAAAATGTTGTAAAAGAATAATTCCCGTTCGATATAAGCGTAATACACCCGCAATTCACGTTCTGTACGCGCAGAAAGCGCTTTTCTGACTCATTTCAAGAATTCACGATCACGCACGGTCGATGTGCGTCCCGTGATGTCGGTGATTTTGCGATTCCTGCAAACGGGAGTACGAATTTTCTTCGCTGTACGCATAGAATAGGGTCACATAAATATCCCCAGATTGCGAATACCTCGTGCGAGGAACAGAAGCGATGGAAAAGCGAAGTTCTCGATCGCATGACCTTTCCACACTCGAAATCGACGTTCCGTACATGTAGAAAGCACAAATGTGATGTTTCCGACGGAGAACGTTGTAAAAGCGCAATTCCCGTTCGAAATAAGCGTAATACGCCCGCAATTCACGTTCCGTACGCGCAGAAAGCGCCATTCTGACTCATTTCAAGAATTCACGATCTCGCACGGTCGATGTGCGTCCCGTGATGTCGGTGATTTTGCGATTCCTGCAAACGGGAGTGCGAATTTTCTTCGCTGTACGCATAGAATAGGGTCACATAAATATCCCCAGCGTTGCGAATACCTCGTGCGAGGAACAGAAGCGATGGAAAAGCGAAGTTCTCGATCGCATGACCGTTCCACACTCGTAATCGACGTTCCGTACATGTAGAAAGCATAAATGTGATGTTTCCGACGGAGAACGTTGTAAAAGCGCAATTCCCGTTCGAAATAAGCGTAATACGCCCGCAATTCACGTTCCGTACGCACAGAAAGCGCCATTCTGACTCATTTCAAGAATTCACGATCTCGCACGGTCGATGTGCGTCCCGTGATGTCGGTGATTTTGCGATTCCTGCAAACGGGAGTGCTAATTTTCTTCGCTGTACGCATGGAATAGAGTCACATAAATATCCACAGCGTTGCGAATACCTCGTGCGACAAACAGAAGCGATGGAAAAGCGAAGTTCTCGATCGCATGACCTTTCCACACTCGAAATCGACGTTCCGTACATGTAGAAAGCACAAATGTGATGTTTCCGACGGAGAACGTTGTAAAAGCGCAATTCCCGTTCGAAATAAGCGTAATACGCCCGCAATTCACGTTCCGTACGCGCAGAAAGCGCCATTCTGACTCATTTCAAGAATTCACGATCACGCACGGTCGATGTGCGTCCCGTGATGTCGGTGATTTTGCGATTCCTGCAAACGGGAGTACGAATTTTCTTCGCTGTACGCATAGAATAGGGTCACATAAATATCCCCAGATTGCGAATACCTCGTGCGAGGAACAGAAGCGATGGAAAAGCGAAGTTCTGGATCACATGACCGTTTCACACTCGAAATCGAGGTTCCGTACCTGTAGAAAGCTCTATTGTGATGTTTCCGACGCAGAACGTTGTAAAAGCGTAGTTCCCGTTCGAAATAAGCGTAATACACCCGCAATTCAAGTTCTGTACGCGCAGAAAGCGCCTTTCCGACTCATTTCAAGAATTCACGATCTCGCACGGTCGATGCGCGTCCCGTAATGTCGGTGATTATGCGATTCCTGCAAACGGGAGTGCGAATTTTCTTCACTGTACACATAGAATAGGGTCACGTCAATATCCCCAGCGTTGCGAATACCTCGTGCGAGGAACAGAAGCGATGGAATAGCGAAGTTCTGGATCGCATGACCGTTTCAGACTCAAAATCGACTTTCCGTACCTGTAGAAAGCACTATTGTGATGCTTCCGACGGAAAATGTTGTAAAAGAATAATTCCCGTTCGATATAAGCGTAATACGCCCGCAATTCACGTTCTGTACGCGCAGAAAGCGCTTTTCTGACTCATTTCAAGAATTCACGATCACGCACGGTCGATGTGCGTCCCGTGATGTCGGTGATTTTGCGATTCCTGCAAACGGGAGTACGAATTTTCTTCGCTGTACGCATAGAATAGGGTCACATAAATATCCCCAGATTGCGAATACCTCGTGCGAGGAACAGAAGCGATGGAAAAGCGAAGTTCTCGATCGCATGACCTTTCCACACTCGAAATCGACGTTCCGTACATGTAGAAAGCACAAATGTGATGTTTCCGACGGAGAACGTTGTAAAAGCGCAATTCCCGTTCGAAATAAGCGTAATACGCCCGCAATTCACGTTCCGTACGCGCAGAAAGCGCCATTCTGACTCATTTCAAGAATTCACGATCTCGCACGGTCGATGTGCGTCCCGTGATGTCGGTGATTTTGCGATTCCTGCAAACGGGAGTGCGAATTTTCTTCGCTGTACGCATAGAATAGGGTCACATAAATATCCCCAGCGTTGCGAATACCTCGTGCGAGGAACAGAAGCGATGGAAAAGCGAAGTTCTCGATCGCATGACCGTTCCACACTCGAAATCGACGTTCCGTACATGTAGAAAGCACAAATGTGATGTTTCCGACGGAGAACGTTGTAAAAGCGCAATTCCCGTTCGAAATAAGCGTAATACGCCCGCGATTCACGTTCCGTACGCGCAGAAAGCGCCATTCTGACTCATTTCAAGAATTCACGATCTCGCACGGTCGATGTGCGTCCCGTGATGTCGGTGATTTTGCGATTCCTGCAAACGGGAGTGCGAATTTTCTTCGCTGTACGCATAGAATAGGGTCACATAAATATCCCCAGCGTTGCGAATACCTCGTGCGAGGAACAGAAGCGATGGAAAAGCGAAGTTCTCGATCGCGTGACCGTTCCACACTCGAAATCGACGTTCCGTACATGTAGAAAGCACAAATGTGATGTTTCCGACGGAGAACGTTGTAAAAGCGCAATTCCCGTTCGATATAAGCGTAATACGCCCGCAATTCACGTTCCGTACGCGCAGAAAGCGCCATTCTGACTCATTTCAAGAATTCACGATCTCGCACGGTCGATGAGGGTCCCGTGATGTCGGTGATTTTGCGATTCCTGCAAACGGGAGTGCGAATTTTCTTCGCTGTACGCATGGAATAGAGTCACATAAATATCCCCAGCGTTGCGAATACCTCGTGCGAGGAACAGAAGCGATGGAAAAGCGAAGTTCTCGATCGCATGACCTTTCCACACTCGAAATCGACGTTCCGTACATGTAGAAAGCACAAATGTGATGTTTCCGACGGAGAACGTTGTAAAAGCGCAATTCCCGTTCGAAATAAGCGTAATACGCCCGCAATTCACGTTCCGTACGCGCAGAAAGCGCCATTCTGACTCATTTCAAGAATTCACGATCACGCACGGTCGATGTGCGTCCCGTGATGTCGGTGATTTTGCGATTCCTGCAAACGGGAGTACGAATTTTCTTCGCTGTACGCATAGAATAGGGTCACATAAATATCCCCAGATTGCGAATACCTCGTGCGAGGAACAGAAGCGATGGAAAAGCGAAGTTCTGGATCGCATGACCGTTTCACACTCGAAATCGAGGTTCCGTACCTGTAGAAAGCACTATTGTGATGTTTCCGACGCAGAACGTTGTAAAAGCGTAGTTCCCGTTCGAAATAAGCGTAATACACCCGCAATTCAAGTTCTGTACGCGCAGAAAGCGCCTTTCCGACTCATTTCAAGAATTCACGATCTCGCACGGTCGATGCGCGTCCCGTAATGTCGGTGATTATGCGATTCCTGCAAACGGGAGTGCGAATTTTCTTCACTGTACACATAGAATAGGGTCACGTCAATATCCCCAGCGTTGCGAATACCTCGTGCGAGGAACAGAAGCGATGGAATAGCGAAGTTCTGGATCGCATGACCGTTGCAGACTCAAAATCGACTTTCCGTACCTGTAGAAAGCACTATTGTGATGCTTCCGACGGAAAATGTTGTAAAAGAATAATTCCCGTTCGATATAAGCGTAATACACCCGCAATTCACGTTCTGTACGCGCAGAAAGCGCTTTTCTGACTCATTTCAAGAATTCACGATCACGCACGGTCGATGTGCGTCCCGTGATGTCGGTGATTTTGCGATTCCTGCAAACGGGAGTACGAATTTTCTTCGCTGTACGCATAGAATAGGGTCACATAAATATCCCCAGATTGCGAATACCTCGTGCGAGGAACAGAAGCGATGGAAAAGCGAAGTTCTCGATCGCATGACCTTTCCACACTCGAAATCGACGTTCCGTACATGTAGAAAGCACAAATGTGATGTTTCCGACGGAGAACGTTGTAAAAGCGCAATTCCCGTTCGAAATAAGCGTAATACGCCCGCGATTCACGTTCCGTACGCGCAGAAAGCGCCATTCTGACTCATTTCAAGAATTTACGATCTCGCACGGTCGATGTGCGTCCCGTGATGTCGGTGATTTTGCGATTCCTGCAAACGGGAGTGCGAATTTTCTTCGCTGTACGCATAGAATAGGGTCACATAAATATCCCCAGCGTTGCGAATACCTCGTGCGAGGAACAGAAGCGATGGAAAAGCGAAGTTCTCGATCGCGTGACCGTTCCACACTCGAAATCGACGTTCCGTACATGTAGAAAGCACAACTGTGATGTTTCCGACGGAGAACGTTGTAAAAGCGCAATTCCCGTTCGATATAAGCGTAATACGCCCGCAATTCACGTTCCGTACGCGCAGAAAGCGCCATTCTGACTCATTTCAAGAATTCACGATCTCGCACGGTCGATGTGCGTCCCGTGATGTCGGTGATTTTGCGATTCCTGCAAACGGGAGTGCGAATTTTCTTCGCTGTACGCATGGAATAGAGTCACATAAATATCCCCAGCGTTGCGAATACCTCGTGCGAGGAACAGAAGCGATGGAAAAGCGAAGTTCTCGATCGCATGACCGTTCCACACTCGAAATCGACGTTCCGTACATGTAGAAAGCACAAATGTGATGTTTCCGACGGAGAACGTTGTAAAAGCGCAATTCCCGTTCGAAATAAGCGTAATACGCCCGCAATTCACGTTCCGTACGCGCAGAAAGCGCCATTCTGACTCATTTCAAGAATTCACGATCTCGCACGGTCGATGAGGGTCCCGTGATGTCGGTGATTTTGCGATTCCTGCAAACGGGAGTGCGAATTTTCTTCGCTGTACGCATGGAATAGAGTCACATAAATATCCCCAGCGTTGCGAATACCTCGTGCGAGGAACAGAAGCGATGGAAAAGCGAAGTTCTCGATCGCATGACCTTTCCACACTCGAAATCGACGTTCCGTACATGTAGAAAGCACAAATGTGATGTTTCCGACGGAGAACGTTGTAAAAGCGCAATTCCCGTTCGAAATAAGCGTAATACGCCCGCAATTCACGTTCCGTACGCGCAGAAAGCGCCATTCTGACTCATTTCAAGAATTCACGATCACGCACGGTCGATGTGCGTCCCGTGATGTCGGTGATTTTGCGATTCCTGCAAACGGGAGTACGAATTTTCTTCGCTGTACGCATAGAATAGGGTCACATAAATATCCCCAGATTGCGAATACCTCGTGCGAGGAACAGAAGCGATGGAAAAGCGAAGTTCTGGATCGCATGACCGTTTCACACTCGAAATCGAGGTTCCGTACCTGTAGAAAGCACTATTGTGATGTTTCCGACGCAGAACGTTGTAAAAGCGTAGTTCCCGTTCGAAATAAGCGTAATACACCCGCAATTCAAGTTCTGTACGCGCAGAAAGCGCCTTTCCGACTCATTTCAAGAATTCACGATCTCGCACGGTCGATGCGCGTCCCGTAATGTCGGTGATTATGCGATTCCTGCAAACGGGAGTGCGAATTTTCTTCACTGTACACATAGAATAGGGTCACGTCAATATCCCCAGCGTTGCGAATACCTCGTGCGAGGAACAGAAGCGATGGAATAGCGAAGTTCTGGATCGCATGACCGTTTCAGACTCAAAATCGACTTTCCGTACCTGTAGAAAGCACTATTGTGATGCTTCCGACGGAAAATGTTGTAAAAGAATAATTCCCGTTCGATATAAGCGTAATACACCCGCAATTCACGTTCTGTACGCGCAGAAAGCGCTTTTCTGACTCATTTCAAGAATTCACGATCACGCACGGTCGATGTGCGTCCCGTGATGTCGGTGATTTTGCGATTCCTGCAAACGGGAGTACGAATTTTCTTCACTGTACACATAGAATAGGGTCACGTCAATATCCCCAGCGTTGCGAATACCTCGTGCGAGGAACAGAAGCGATGGAATAGCGAAGTTCTGGATCGCATGACCGTTGCAGACTCAAAATCGACTTTCCGTACCTGTAGAAAGCACTATTGTGATGCTTCCGACGGAAAATGTTGTAAAAGAATAATTCCCGTTCGATATAAGCGTAATACACCCGCAATTCACGTTCTGTACGCGCAGAAAGCGCTTTTCTGACTCATTTCAAGAATTCACGATCACGCACGGTCGATGTGCGTCCCGTGATGTCGGTGATTTTGCGATTCCTGCAAACGGGAGTACGAATTTTCTTCGCTGTACGCATAGAATAGGGTCACATAAATATCCCCAGATTGCGAATACCTCGTGCGAGGAACAGAAGCGATGGAAAAGCGAAGTTCTCGATCGCATGACCTTTCCACACTCGAAATCGACGTTCCGTACATGTAGAAAGCACAAATGTGATGTTTCCGACGGAGAACGTTGTAAAAGCGCAATTCCCGTTCGAAATAAGCGTAATACGCCCGCAATTCACGTTCCGTACGCGCAGAAAGCGCCATTCTGACTCATTTCAAGAATTCACGATCTCGCACGGTCGATGCGCGTCCCGTAATGTCGGTGATTATGCGATTCCTGCAAACGGGAGTGCGAATTTTCTTCACTGTACACATAGAATAGGGTCACGTCAATATCCCCAGCGTTGCGAATACCTCGTGCGAGGAACAGAAGCGATGGAATAGCGAAGTTCTGGATCGCATGACCGTTTCAGACTCAAAATCGACTTTCCGTACCTGTAGAAAGCACTATTGTGATGCTTCCGACGGAAAATGTTGTAAAAGAATAATTCCCGTTCGATATAAGCGTAATACACCCGCAATTCACGTTCTGTACGCGCAGAAAGCGCTTTTCTGACTCATTTCAAGAATTCACGATCACGCACGGTCGATGTGCGTCCCGTGATGTCGGTGATTTTGCGATTCCTGCAAACGGGAGTACGAATTTTCTTCACTGTACACATAGAATAGGGTCACGTCAATATCCCCAGCGTTGCGAATACCTCGTGCGAGGAACAGAAGCGATGGGATAGCGAAGTTCTGGATCGCATGACCGTTGCAGACTCAAAATCGACTTTCCGTACCTGTAGAAAGCACTATTGTGATGCTTCCGACGGAAAATGTTGTAGAAGAATAATTCCCGTTCGATATAAGCGTAATACACCCGCAATTCACGTTCTGTACGCGCAGAAAGCGCTTTTCTGACTCATTTCAAGAATTCACGATCACGCACGGTCGATGTGCGTCCCGTGATGTCGGTGATTTTGCGATTCCTGCAAACGGGAGTACGAATTTTCTTCGCTGTACGCATAGAATAGGGTCACATAAATATCCCCAGATTGCGAATACCTCGTGCGAGGAACAGAAGCGATGGAAAAGCGAAGTTCTCGATCGCATGAACTTTCCACACTCGAAATCGACGTTCCGTACATGTAGAAAGCACAAATGTGATGTTTCCGACGGAGAACGTTGTAAAAGCGCAATTCCCGTTCGAAATAAGCGTAATACGCCCGCAATTCACGTTCCGTACGCGCAGAAAGCGCCATTCTGACTCATTTCAAGAATTCACGATCTCGCACGGTCGATGTGCGTCCCGTGATGTCGGTGATTTTGCGATTCCTGCAAACGGGAGTGCGAATTTTCTTCGCTGTACGCATAGGATAGGGTCACATAAATATCCCCAGCGTTGCGAAAACCTCGTGCGAGGAACAGAAGCGATGGAAAAGCGAAGTTCTCGATCGCATGACCGTTCCACACTCGAAATCGACGTTCCGTACATGTAGAAAGCACAAATGTGATGTTTCCGACGGAGAACGTTGTAAAAGCGCAATTCCCGTTCGAAATAAGCGTAATACGCCCGCGATTCACGTTCCGTACGCGCAGAAAGCGCCATTCTGACTCATTTCAAGAATTTACGATCTCGCACGGTCGATGTGCGTCCCGTGATGTCGGTGATTTTGCGATTCCTGCAAACGGGAGTGCGAATTTTCTTCGCTGTACGCATAGAATAGGGTCACATAAATATCCCCAGCGTTGCGAATACCTCGTGCGAGGAACAGAAGCGATGGAAAAGCGAAGTTCTCGATCGCGTGACCGTTCCACACTCGAAATCGACGTTCCGTACATGTAGAAAGCACAAATGTGATGTTTCCGACGGAGAACGTTGTAAAAGCGCAATTCCCGTTCGATATAAGCGTAATACGCCCGCAATTCACGTTCCGTACGCGCAGAAAGCGCCATTCTGACTCATTTCAAGAATTCACGATCTCGCACGGTCGATGTGCGTCCCGTGATGTCGGTGATTTTGCGATTCCTGCAAACGGGAGTGCGAATTTTCTTCGCTGTACGCATGGAATAGAGTCACATAAATATCCCCAGCGTTGCGAATACCTCGTGCGAGGAACAGAAGCGATGGAAAAGCGAAGTTCTCGATCGCATGACCGTTCCACACTCGAAATCGACGTTCCGTACATGTAGAAAGCACAAATGTGATGTTTCCGACGGAGAACGTTGTAAAAGCGCAATTCCCGTTCGAAATAAGCGTAATACGCCCGCAATTCACGTTCCGTACGCGCAGAAAGCGCCATTCTGACTCATTTCAAGAATTCACGATCTCGCACGGTCGATGAGGGTCCCGTGATGTCGGTGATTTTGCGATTCCTGCAAACGGGAGTGCGAATTTTCTTCGCTGTACGCATGGAATAGAGTCACATAAATATCCCCAGCGTTGCGAATACCTCGTGCGAGGAACAGAAGCGATGGAAAAGCGAAGTTCTCGATCGCATGACCTTTCCACACTCGAAATCGACGTTCCGTACATGTAGAAAGCACAAATGTGATGTTTCCGACGGAGAACGTTGTAAAAGCGCAATTCCCGTTCGAAATAAGCGTAATACGCCCGCAATTCACGTTCCGTACGCGCAGAAAGCGCCATTCTGACTCATTTCAAGAATTCACGATCACGCACGGTCGATGTGCGTCCCGTAATGTCGGTGATTATGCGATTCCTGCAAACGGGAGTGCGAATTTTCTTCACTGTACACATAGAATAGGGTCACGTCAATATCCCCAGCGTTGCGAATACCTCGTGCGAGGAACAGAAGCGATGGAAAAGCGAAGTTCTCGATCGCATGACCGTTCCACACTCGAAATCGACGTTCCGTACATGTAGAAAGCACAAATGTGATGTTTCCGACGGAGAACGTTGTAAAAGCGCAATTCCCGTTCGAAATAAGCGTAATACGCCCGCGATTCACGTTCCGTACGCGCAGAAAGCGCCATTCTGACTCATTTCAAGAATTTACGATCTCGCACGGTCGATGTGCGTCCCGTGATGTCGGTGATTTTGCGATTCCTGCAAACGGGAGTGCGAATTTTCTTCGCTGTACGCATAGAATAGGGTCACATAAATATCCCCAGCGTTGCGAATACCTCGTGCGAGGAACAGAAGCGATGGAAAAGCGAAGTTCTCGATCGCGTGACCGTTCCACACTCGAAATCGACGTTCCGTACATGTAGAAAGCACAAATGTGATGTTTCCGACGGAGAACGTTGTAAAAGCGCAATTACCGTTCGATATAAGCGTAATACGCCCGCAATTCACGTTCCGTACGCCCAGAAAGCGCCATTCTGACTCATTTCAAGAATTCACGATCTCGCACGGTCGATGAGGGTCCCGTGATGTCGGTGATTTTGCGATTCCTGCAAACGGGAGTGCGAATTTTCTTCGCTGTACGCATGGAATAGAGTCACATAAATATCCCCAGCGTTGCGAATACCTCGTGCGAGGAACAGAAGCGATGGAAAAGCGAAGTTCTCGATCGCATGACCTTTCCACACTCGAAATCGACGTTCCGTACATGTAGAAAGCACAAATGTGATGTTTCCGACGGAGAACGTTGTAAAAGCGCAATTCCCGTTCGAAATAAGCGTAATACGCCCGCAATTCACGTTCCGTACGCGCAGAAAGCGCCATTCTGACTCATTTCAAGAATTCACGATCACGCACGGTCGATGTGCGTCCCGTGATGTCGGTGATTTTGCGATTCCTGCAAACGGGAGTACGAATTTTCTTCGCTGTACGCATAGAATAGGGTCACATAAATATCCCCAGATTGCGAATACCTCGTGCGAGGAACAGAAGCGATGGAAAAGCGAAGTTCTGGATCGCATGACCGTTTCACACTCGAAATCGAGGTTCCGTACCTGTAGAAAGCACTATTGTGATGTTTCCGACGCAGAACGTTGTAAAAGCGTAGTTCCCGTTCGAAATAAGCGTAATACACCCGCAATTCAAGTTCTGTACGCGCAGAAAGCGCCTTTCCGACTCATTTCAAGAATTCACGATCTCGCACGGTCGATGCGCGTCCCGTGATGTCGGTGATTATGCGATTCCTGCAAACGGGAGTGCGAATTTTCTTCACTGTACACATAGAATAGGGTCACATAAATATCCCCAGATTGCGAATACCTCGTGCGAGGAACAGAAGCGATGGAATAGCGAAGTTCTGGATCGCATGACCGTTTCAGACTCAAAATCGACTTTCCGTACCTGTAGAAAGCACTATTGTGATGCTTCCGACGGAAAATGTTGTAAAAGAATAATTCCCGTTCGATATAAGCGTAATACACCCGCAATTCACGTTCTGTACGCGCAGAAAGCGCTTTTCTGACTCATTTCAAGAATTCACGATCACGCACGGTCGATGTGCGTCCCGTGATGTCGGTGATTTTGCGATTCCTGCAAACGGGAGTACGAATTTTCTTCGCTGTACGCATAGAATAGGGTCACATAAATATCCCCAGATTGCGAATACCTCGTGCGAGGAACAGAAGCGATGGAAAAGCGAAGTTCTCGATCGCATGACCTTTCCACACTCGAAATCGACGTTCCGTACATGTAGAAAGCACAAATGTGATGTTTCCGACGGAGAACGTTGTAAAAGCGCAATTCCCGTTCGAAATAAGCGTAATACGCCCGCAATTCACGTTCCGTACGCGCAGAAAGCGCCATTCTGACTCATTTCAAGAATTCACGATCTCGCACGGTCGATGTGCGTCCCGTGATGTCGGTGATTTTGCGATTCCTGCAAACGGGAGTGCGAATTTTCTTCGCTGTACGCATAGAATAGGGTCACATAAATATCCCCAGCGTTGCGAATACCTCGTGCGAGGAACAGAAGCGATGGAAAAGCGAAGTTCTCGATCGCATGACCGTTCCACACTCGAAATCGACGTTCCGTACATGTAGAAAGCACAAATGTGATGTTTCCGACGGAGAACGTTGTAAAAGCGCAATTCCCGTTCGAAATAAGCGTAATACGCCCGCAATTCACGTTCCGTACGCGCAGAAAGCGCCATTCTGACTCATTTCAAGAATTCACGATCTCGCACGGTCGATGTGCGTCCCGTGATGTCGGTGATTTTGCGATTCCTGCAAACGGGAGTGCGAATTTTCTTCGCTGTACGCATGGAATAGAGTCACATAAATATCCCCAGCGTTGCGAATACCTCGTGCGAGGAACAGAAGCGATGGAAAAGCGAAGTTCTCGATCGCATGACCGTTCCACACTCGAAATCGACGTTCCGTACATGTAGAAAGCACAAATGTGATGTTTCCGACGGAGAACGTTGTAAAAGCGCAATTCCCGTTCGAAATAAGCGTAATACGCCCGCAATTCACGTTCCGTACGCGCAGAAAGCGCCATTCTGACTCATTTCAAGAATTCACGATCTCGCACGGTCGATGAGCGTCCCGTGATGTCGGTGATTTTGCGATTCCTGCAAACGGGAGTGCGAATTTTCTTCGCTGTACGCATGGAATAGAGTCACATAAATATCCCCAGCGTTGCGAATACCTCGTGCGAGGAACAGAAGCGATGGAAAAGCGAAGTTCTCGATCGCATGACCGTTCGACACTCGAAATCGACGTTCCGTACATGTAGAAAGCACAAATGTGATGTTTCCGACGGAGAACGTTGTAAAAGCGCAATTCCCGTTCGATATAAGCGTAATACGCCCGCAATTCACGTTCCGTACGCGCAGAAAGCGCCATTCTGACTCATTTCAAGAATTCACGATCTCGCACGGTCGATGTGCGTCCCGTGATGTCGGTGATTTTGCGATTCCTGCAAACGGGAGTGCGAATTTTCTTCGCTGTACGCATGGAATAGAGTCACATAAATATCCCCAGCGTTGCGAATACCTCGTGCGAGGAACAGAAGCGATGGAAAAGCGAAGTTCTCGATCGCATGACCGTTCCACACTCGAAATCGACGTTCCGTACATGTAGAAAGCACAAATGTGATGTTTCCGACGGAGAACGTTGTAAAAGCGCAATTCCCGTTCGAAATAAGCGTAATACGCCCGCAATTCACGTTCCGTACGCGCAGAAAGCGCCATTCTGACTCATTTCAAGAATTCACGATCTCGCACGGTCGATGAGGGTCCCGTGATGTCGGTGATTTTGCGATTCCTGCAAACGGGAGTGCGAATTTTCTTCGCTGTACGCATGGAATAGAGTCACATAAATATCCCCAGCGTTGCGAATACCTCGTGCGAGGAACAGAAGCGATGGAAAAGCGAAGTTCTCGATCGCATGACCTTTCCACACTCGAAATCGACGTTCCGTACATGTAGAAAGCACAAATGTGATGTTTCCGACGGAGAACGTTGTAAAAGCGCAATTCCCGTTCGAAATAAGCGTAATACGCCCGCAATTCACGTTCCGTACGCGCAGAAAGCGCCATTCTGACTCATTTCAAGAATTCACGATCACGCACGGTCGATGTGCGTCCCGTGATGTCGGTGATTTTGCGATTCATGCAAACGGGAGTACGAATTTTCTTCGCTGTACGCATAGAATAGGGTCACATAAATATCCCCAGATTGCGAATACCTCGTGCGAGGAACAGAAGCGATGGAAAAGCGAAGTTCTGGATCGCATGACCGTTTCACACTCGAAATCGAGGTTCCGTACCTGTAGAAAGCACTATTGTGATGTTTCCGACGCAGAACGTTGTAAAAGCGTAGTTCCCGTTCGAAATAAGCGTAATACACCCGCAATTCAAGTTCTGTACGCGCAGAAAGCGCCTTTCCGACTCATTTCAAGAATTCACGATCTCGCACGGTCGATGCGCGTCCCGTAATGTCGGTGATTATGCGATTCCTGCAAACGGGAGTGCGAATTTTCTTCACTGTACACATAGAATAGGGTCACGTCAATATCCCCAGCGTTGCGAATACCTCGTGCGAGGAACAGAAGCGATGGAATAGCGAAGTTCTGGATCGCATGACCGTTGCAGACTCAAAATCGACTTTCCGTACCTGTAGAAAGCACTATTGTGATGCTTCCGACGGAAAATGTTGTAAAAGAATAATTCCCGTTCGATATAAGCGTAATATACCCGCAATTCACGTTCTGTACGCGCAGAAAGCGCTTTTCTGACTCATTTCAAGAATTCACGATCACGCACGGTCGATGTGCGTCCCGTGATGTCGGTGATTTTGCGATTCCTGCAAACGGGAGTACGAATTTTCTTCGCTGTACGCATAGAATAGGGTCACATAAATATCCCCAGATTGCGAATACCTCGTGCGAGGAACAGAAGCGATGGAAAAGCGAAGTTCTCGATCGCATGACCTTTCCACACTCGAAATCGACGTTCCGTACATGTAGAAAGCACAAATGTGATGTTTCCGACGGAGAACGTTGTAAAAGCGCAATTCCCGTTCGAAATAAGCGTAATACGCCCGCGATTCACGTTCCGTACGCGCAGAAAGCGCCATTCTGACTCATTTCAAGAATTTACGATCTCGCACGGTCGATGTGCGTCCCGTGATGTCGGTGATTTTGCGATTCCTGCAAACGGGAGTGCGAATTTTCTTCGCTGTACGCATAGAATAGGGTCACATAAATATCCCCAGCGTTGCGAATACCTCGTGCGAGGAACAGAAGCGATGGAAAAGCGAAGTTCTCGATCGCGTGACCGTTCCACACTCGAAATCGACGTTCCGTACATGTAGAAAGCACAAATGTGATGTTTCCGACGGAGAACGTTGTAAAAGCGCAATTCCCGTTCGATATAAGCGTAATACGCCCGCAATTCACGTTCCGTACGCGCAGAAAGCGCCATTCTGACTCATTTCAAGAATTCACGATCTCGCACGGTCGATGTGCGTCCCGTGATGTCGGTGATTTTGCGATTCCTGCAAACGGGAGTGCGAATTTTCTTCGCTGTACGCATGGAATAGAGTCACATAAATATCCCCAGCGTTGCGAATACCACGTGCGAGGAACAGAAGCGATGGAAAAGCGAAGTTCTCGATCGCATGACCGTTCCACACTCGAAATCGACGTTCCGTACATGTAGAAAGCACAAATGTGATGTTTCCGACGGAGAACGTTGTAAAAGCGCAATTCCCGTTCGAAATAAGCGTAATACGCCCGCAATTCACGTTCCGTACGCGCAGAAAGCGCCATTCTGACTCATTTCAAGAATTCACGATCTCGCACGGTCGATGAGGGTCCCGTGATGTCGGTGATTTTGCGATTCCTGCAAACGGGAGTGCGAATTTTCTTCGCTGTACGCATGGAATAGAGTCACATAAATATCCCCAGCGTTGCGAATACCTCGTGCGAGGAACAGAAGCGATGGAAAAGCGAAGTTCTCGATCGCATGACCTTTCCACACTCGAAATCGACGTTCCGTACATGTAGAAAGCACAAATGTGATGTTTCCGACGGAGAACGTTGTAAAAGCGCAATTCCCGTTCGAAATAAGCGTAATACGCCCGCAATTCACGTTCCGTACGCGCAGAAAGCGCCATTCTGACTCATTTCAAGAATTCACGATCACGCACGGTCGATGTGCGTCCCGTGATGTCGGTGATTTTGCGATTCCTGCAAACGGGAGTACGAATTTTCTTCGCTGTACGCATAGAATAGGGTCACATAAATATCCCCAGATTGCGAATACCTCGTGCGAGGAACAGAAGCGATGGAAAAGCGAAGTTCTGGATCGCATGACCGTTTCACACTCGAAATCGAGGTTCCGTACCTGTAGAAAGCACTATTGTGATGTTTCCGACGCAGAACGTTGTAAAAGCGTAGTTCCCGTTCGAAATAAGCGTAATACACCCGCAATTCAAGTTCTGTACGCGCAGAAAGCGCCTTTCCGACTCATTTCAAGAATTCACGATCTCGCACGGTCGATGCGCGTCCCGTAATGTCGGTGATTATGCGATTCCTGCAAACGGGAGTGCGAATTTTCTTCACTGTACACATAGAATAGGGTCACGTCAATATCCCCAGCGTTGCGAATACCTCGTGCGAGGAACAGAAGCGATGGAATAGCGAAGTTCTGGATCGCATGACCGTTTCAGACTCAAAATCGACTTTCCGTACCTGTAGAAAGCACTATTGTGATGCTTCCGACGGAAAATGTTGTAAAAGAATAATTCCCGTTCGATATAAGCGTAATACACCCGCAATTCACGTTCTGTACGCGCAGAAAGCGCTTTTCTGACTCATTTCAAGAATTCACGATCACGCACGGTCGATGTGCGTCCCGTGATGTCGGTGATTTTGCGATTCCTGCAAACGGGAGTACGAATTTTCTTCGCTGTACGCATAGAATAGGGTCACATAAATATCCCCAGATTGCGAATACCTCGTGCGAGGAACAGAAGCGATGGAAAAGCGAAGTTCTCGATCGCATGACCTTTCCACACTCGAAATCGACGTTCCGTACATGTAGAAAGCACAAATGTGATGTTTCCGACGGAGAACGTTGTAAAAGCGCAATTCCCGTTCGAAATAAGCGTAATACGCCCGCAATTCACGTTCCGTACGCGCAGAAAGCGCCATTCTGACTCATTTCATGAATTCACGATCTCGCACGGTCGATGTGCGTCCCGTGATGTCGGTGATTTTGCGATTCCTGCAAACGGGAGTGCGAATTTTCTTCGCTGTACGCATAGAATAGGGTCACATAAATATCCCCAGCGTTGCGAATACCTCGTGCGAGGAACAGAAGCGATGGAAAAGCGAAGTTCTCGATCGCATGACCGTTCCACACTCGAAATCGACGTTCCGTACATGTAGAAAGCACAAATGTGATGTTTCCGACGGAGAACGTTGTAAAAGCGCAATTCCCGTTCGAAATAAGCGTAATACGCCCGCAATTCACGTTCCGTACGCGCAGAAAGCGCCATTCTGACTCATTTCAAGAATTCACGATCTCGCACGGTCGATGTGTGTCCCGTGATGTCGGTGATTTTGCGATTCCTGCAAACGGGAGTGCGAATTTTCTTCGCTGTACGCATAGGATAGGGTCACATAAATATCCCCAGCGTTGCGAAAACCTCGTGCGAGGAACAGAAGCGATGGAAAAGCGAAGTTCTCGATCGCATGACCTTTCCACACTCGAAATCGACGTTCCGTACATGTAGAAAGCACAAATGTGATGTTTCCGACGGAGAACGTTGTAAAAGCGCAATTCCCGTTCGAAATAAGCGTAATACGCCCGCAATTCACGTTCCGTACGCGCAGAAAGCGCCATTCTGACTCATTTCAAGAATTCACGATCTCGCACGGTCGATGTGCGTCCCGTGATGTCGGTGATTTTGCGATTCCTGCAAACGGGAGTGCGAATTTTCTTCGCTGTACGCATAGAATAGGGTCACATAAATATCCCCAGCGTTGCGAATACCTCGTGCGAGGAACAGAAGCGATGGAAAAGCGAAGTTCTCGATCGCATGACCGTTCCACACTCGAAATCGACGTTCCGTACATGTAGAAAGCACAAATGTGATGTTTCCGACGGAGAACGTTGTAAAAGCGCAATTCCCGTTCGAAATAAGCGTAATACGCCCGCAATTCACGTTCCGTACGCGCAGAAAGCGCCATTCTGACTCATTTCAAGAATTCACGATCTCGCACGGTCGATGAGGGTCCCGTGATGTCGGTGATTTTGCGATTCCTGCAAACGGGAGTGCGAATTTTCTTCGCTGTACGCATGGAATAGAGTCACATAAATATCCCCAGCGTTGCGAATACCTCGTGCGAGGAACAGAAGCGATGGAAAAGCGAAGTTCTCGATCGCATGACCTTTCCACACTCGAAATCGACGTTCCGTACATGTAGAAAGCACAAATGTGATGTTTCCGACGGAGAACGTTGTAAAAGCGCAATTCCCGTTCGAAATAAGCGTAATACGCCCGCAATTCACGTTCCGTACGCGCAGAAAGCGCCATTCTGACTCATTTCAAGAATTCACGATCTCGCACGGTCGATGTGCGTCCCGTGATGTCGGTGATTTTGCGATTCCTGCAAACGGGAGTGCGAATTTTCTTCGCTGTACGCATAGAATAGGGTCACATAAATATCCCCAGCGTTGCGAATACCTCGTGCGAGGAACAGAAGCGATGGAAAAGCGAAGTTCTCGATCGCATGACCGTTCCACACTCGAAATCGACGTTCCGTACATGTAGAAAGCACAAATGTGATGTTTCGGACGGAGAACGTTGTAAAAGCGCAATTCCCGTTCGAAATAAGCGTAATACGCCCGCAATTCACGTTCCGTACGCGCAGAAAGCGCCATTCTGACTCATTTCAAGAATTCACGATCTCGCACGGTCGATGTGTGTCCCGTGATGTCGGTGATTTTGCGATTCCTGCAAACGGGAGTGCGAATTTTCTTCGCTGTACGCATAGGATAGGGTCACATAAATATCCCCAGCGTTGCGAAAACCTCGTGCGAGGAACAGAAGCGATGGAAAAGCGAAGTTCTCGATCGCATGACCTTTCCACACTCGAAATCGACGTTCCGTACATGTAGAAAGCACAAATGTGATGTTTCCGACGGAGAACGTTGTAAAAGCGCAATTCCCGTTCGAAATAAGCGTAATACGCCCGCAATTCACGTTCCGTACGCGCAGAAAGCGCCATTCTGACTCATTTCAAGAATTCACGATCTCGCACGGTCGATGTGCGTCCCGTGATGTCGGTGATTTTGCGATTCCTGCAAACGGGAGTGCGAATTTTCTTCGCTGTACGCATAGAATAGGGTCACATAAATATCCCCAGCGTTGCGAATACCTCGTGCGAGGAACAGAAGCGATGGAAAAGCGAAGTTCTCGATCGCATGACCGTTCCACACTCGAAATCGACGTTCCGTACATGTAGAAAGCACAAATGTGATGTTTCCGACGGAGAACGTTGTAAAAGCGCAATTCCCGTTCGAAATAAGCGTAATACGCCCGCAATTCACGTTCCGTACGCGCAGAAAACGCCATTCTGACTCATTTCAAGAATTCACGATCTCGCACGGTCGATGTGTGTCCCGTGATGTCGGTGATTTTGCGATTCCTGCAAACGGGAGTGCGAATTTTCTTCGCTGTACGCATAGGATAGGGTCACATAAATATCCCCAGCGTTGCGAAAACCTCGTGCGAGGAACAGAAGCGATGGAAAAGCGAAGTTCTCGATCGCATGACCGTTCCACACTCGAAATCGACGTTCCGTACATGTAGAAAGCACAAATGTGATGTTTCCGACGGAGAACGTTGTAAAAGCGCAATTCCCGTTCGAAATAAGCGTAATACGCCCGCGATTCACGTTCCGTACGCGCAGAAAGCGCCATTCTGACTCATTTCAAGAATTTACGATCTCGCACGGTCGATGTGCGTCCCGTGATGTCGGTGATTTTGCGATTCCTGCAAACGGGAGTGCGAATTTTCTTCGCTGTACGCATAGAATAGGGTCACATAAATATCCCCAGCGTTGCGAATACCTCGTGCGAGGAACAGAAGCGATGGAAAAGCGAAGTTCTCGATCGCGTGACCGTTCCACACTCGAAATCGACGTTCCGTACATGTAGAAAGCACAAATGTGATGTTTCCGACGGAGAACGTTGTAAAAGCGCAATTACCGTTCGATATAAGCGTAATACGCCCGCAATTCACGTTCCGTACGCGCAGAAAGCGCCATTCTGACTCATTTCAAGAATTCACGATATCGCACGGTCGATGAGGGTCCCGTGATGTCGGTGATTTTGCGATTCCTGCAAACGGGAGTGCGAATTTTCTTCGCTGTACGCATAGGATAGGGTCACATAAATATCCCCAGCGTTGCGAAAACCTCGTGCGAGGAACAGAAGCGATGGAAAAGCGAAGTTCTCGATCGCATGACCGTTCCACACTCGAAATCGACGTTCCGTACATGTTGAAAGCACAAATGTGATGTTTCCGACGGAGAACGTTGTAAAAGCGCAATTCCCGTTCGAAATAAGCGTAATACGCCCGCGATTCACGTTCCGTACGCGCAGAAAGCGCCATTCTGACTCATTTCAAGAATTTACGATCTCGCACGGTCGATGTGCGTCCCGTGATGTCGGTGATTTTGCGATTCCTGCAAACGGGAGTGCGAATTTTCTTCGCTGTACGCATAGAATAGGGTCACATAAATATCCCCAGCGTTGCGAATACCTCGTGCGAGGAACAGAAGCGATGGAAAAGCGAAGTTCTCGATCGCGTGACCGTTCCACACTCGAAATCGACGTTCCGTACATGTAGAAAGCACAAATGTGATGTTTCCGACGGAGAACGTTGTAAAAGCGCAATTACCGTTCGATATAAGCGTAATACGCCCGCAATTCACGTTCCGTACGCGCAGAAAGCGCCATTCTGACTCATTTCAAGAATTCACGATCTCGCACGGTCGATGTGCGTCCCGTGATGTCGGTGATTTTGCGATTCCTGCAAACGGGAGTGCGAATTTTCTTCGCTGTACGCATGGAATAGAGTCACATAAATATCCCCAGCGTTGCGAATACCTCGTGCGAGGAACAGAAGCGATGGAAAAGCGAAGTTCTCGATCGCATGACCGTTCCACACTCGAAATCGACGTTCCGTACATGTAGAAAGCACAAATGTGATGTTTCCGACGGAGAACGTTGTAAAAGCGCAATTCCCGTTCGAAATAAGCGTAATACGCCCGCAATTCACGTTCCGTACGCGCAGAAAGCGCCATTCTGACTCATTTCAAGAATTCACGATCTCGCACGGTCGATGAGGGTCCCGTGATGTCGGTGATTTTGCGATTCCTGCAAACGGGAGTGCGAATTTTCTTCGCTGTACGCATGGAATAGAGTCACATAAATATCCCCAGCGTTGCGAATACCTCGTGCGAGGAACAGAAGCGATGGAAAAGCGAAGTTCTCGATCGCATGACCGTTCCACACTCGAAATCGACGTTCCGTACATGTAGAAAGCACAAATGTGATGTTTCCGACGGAGAACGTTGTAAAAGCGCAATTCCCGTTCGAAATAAGCGTAATACGCCCGCAATTCACGTTCCGTACGCGCAGAAAGCGCCATTCTGACTCATTTCAAGAATTCACGATCTCGCACGGTCGATGTGCGTCCCGTGATGTCGGTGATTTTGCGATTCCTGCAAACGGGAGTGCGAATTTTCTTCGCTGTACGCATGGAATAGAGTCACATAAATATCCCCAGCGTTGCGAATACCTCGTGCGAGGAACAGAAGCGATGGAAAAGCGAAGTTCTCGATCGCATGACCGTTCCACACTCGAAATCGACGTTCCGTACATGTAGAAAGCACAAATGTGATGTTTCCGACGGAGAACGTTGTAAAAGCGCAATTCCCGTTCGAAATAAGCGTAATACGCCCGCAATTCACGTTCCGTACGCGCAGAAAGCGCCATTCTGACTTATTTCAAGAATTCACGATCTCGCACGGTCGATGAGCGTCCCGTGATGTCGGTGATTTTGCGATTCCTGCAAACGGGAGTGCGAATTTTCTTCGCTGTACGCATGGAATAGAGTCACATAAATATCCCCAGCGTTGCGAATACCTCGTGCGAGGAACAGAAGCGATGGAAAAGCGAAGTTCTCGATCGCATGACCGTTCGACACTCGAAATCGACGTTCCGTACATGTAGAAAGCACAAATGTGATGTTTCCGACGGAGAACGTTGTAAAAGCGCAATTCCCGTTCGATATAAGCGTAATACGCCCGCAATTCACGTTCCGTACGCGCAGAAAGCGCCATTCTGACTCATTTCAAGAATTCACGATCTCGCACGGTCGATGTGCGTCCCGTGATGTCGGTGATTTTGCGATTCCTGCAAACGGGAGTGCGAATTTTCTTCGCTGTACGCATGGAATAGAGTCACATAAATATCCCCAGCGTTGCGAATACCTCGTGCGAGGAACAGAAGCGATGGAAAAGCGAAGTTCTCGATCGCATGACCGTTCCACACTCGAAATCGACGTTCCGTACATGTAGAAAGCACAAATGTGATGTTTCCGACGGAGAACGTTGTAAAAGCGCAATTCCCGTTCGAAATAAGCGTAATACGCCCGCAATTCACGTTCCGTACGCGCAGAAAGCGCCATTCTGACTCATTTCAAGAATTCACGATCTCGCACGGTCGATGAGGGTCCCGTGATGTCGGTGATTTTGCGATTCCTGCAAACGGGAGTGCGAATTTTCTTCGCTGTACGCATGGAATAGAGTCACATAAATATCCCCAGCGTTGCGAATACCTCGTGCGAGGAACAGAAGCGATGGAAAAGCGAAGTTCTCGATCGCATGACCTTTCCACACTCGAAATCGACGTTCCGTACATGTAGAAAGCACAAATGTGATGTTTCCGACGGAGAACGTTGTAAAAGCGCAATTCCCGTTCGAAATAAGCGTAATACGCCCGCAATTCACGTTCCGTACGCGCAGAAAGCGCCATTCTGACTCATTTCAAGAATTCACGATCACGCACGGTCGATGTGCGTCCCGTGATGTCGGTGATTTTGCGATTCCTGCAAACGGGAGAACGAATTTTCTTCGCTGTACGCATAGAATAGGGTCACATAAATATCCCCAGATTGCGAATACCTCGTGCGAGGAACAGAAGCGATGGAAAAGCGAAGTTCTGGATCGCATGACCGTTTCACACTCGAAATCGAGGTTCCGTACCTGTAGAAAGCACTATTGTGATGTTTCCGACGCAGAACGTTGTAAAAGCGTAGTTCCCGTTCGAAATAAGCGTAATACACCCGCAATTCAAGTTCTGTACGCGCAGAAAGCGCCTTTCCGACTCATTTCAAGAATTCACGATCTCGCACGGTCGATGCGCGTCCCGTAATGTCGGTGATTTTGCGATTCCTGCAAACGGGAGTGCGAATTTTCTTCACTGTACACATAGAATAGGGTCACGTCAATATCCCCAGCGTTGCGAATACCTCGTGCGAGGAACAGAAGCGATGGAATAGCGAAGTTCTGGATCGCATGACCGTTTCAGACTCAAAATCGACTTTCCGTACCTGTAGAAAGCACTATTGTGATGCTTCCGACGGAAAATGTTGTAAAAGAATAATTCCCGTTCGATATAAGCGTAATACACCCGCAATTCACGTTCTGTACGCGCAGAAAGCGCTTTTCTGACTCATTTCAAGAATTCACGATCACGCACGGTCGATGTGCGTCCCGTGATGTCGGTGATTTTGCGATTCCTGCAAACGGGAGTACGAATTTTCTTCGCTGTACGCATAGAATAGGGTCACATAAATATCCCCAGATTGCGAATACCTCGTGCGAGGAACAGAAGCGATGGAAAAGCGAAGTTCTCGATCGCATGACCGTTCCACACTCGAAATCGACGTTCCGTACATGTAGAAAGCACAAATGTGATGTTTCCGACGGAGAACGTTGTAAAAGCGCAATTCCCGTTCGAAATAAGCGTAATACGCCCGCAATTCACGTTCCGTACGCGCAGAAAGCGCCATTCTGACTCATTTCAAGAATTCACGATCTCGCACGGTCGATGTGCGTCCCGTGATGTCGGTGATTTTGCGATTCCTGCAAACGGGAGTGCGAATTTTCTTCGCTGTACGCATAGGATAGGGTCACATAAATATCCCCAGCGTTGCGAAAACCTCGTGCGAGGAACAGAAGCGATGGAAAAGCGAAGTTCTCGATCGCATGACCGTTCCACACTCGAAATCGAAGTTCCGTACATGTAGAAAGCACAAATGTGATGTTTCCGACGGAGAACGTTGTAAAAGCGCAATTCCCGTTCGAAATAAGCGTAATACGCCCGCAATTCACGTTCCGTACGCGCAGAAAGCGCCATTCTGACTCATTTCAAGAATTCACGATCTCGCACGGTCGATGAGGGTCCCGTGATGTCGGTGATTTTGCGATTCCTGCAAACGGGAGTGCGAATTTTCTTCGCTGTACGCATGGAATAGAGTCACATAAATATCCCCAGCGTTGCGAATACCTCGTGCGAGGAACAGAAGCGATGGAAAAGCGAAGTTCTCGATCGCATGACCGTTCCACACTCGAAATCGACGTTCCGTACATGTAGAAAGCACAAATGTGATGTTTCCGACGGAGAACGTTGTAAAAGCGCAATTCCCGTTCGAAATAAGCGTAATACGCCCGCAATTCACGTTCCGTACGCGCAGAAAGCGCCATTCTGACTTATTTCAAGAATTCACGATCTCGCACGGTCGATGAGCGTCCCGTGATGTCGGTGATTTTGCGATTCCTGCAAACGGGAGTGCGAATTTTCTTCGCTGTACGCATGGAATAGAGTCACATAAATATCCCCAGCGTTGCGAATACCTCGTGCGAGGAACAGAAGCGATGGAAAAGCGAAGTTCTCGATCGCATGACCGTTCCACACTCGAAATCGACGTTCCGTACATGTAGAAAGCACAAATGTGATGTTTCCGACGGAGAACGTTGTAAAAGCGCAATTCCCGTTCGAAATAAGCGTAATACGCCCGCAATTCACGTTCCGTACGCGCAGAAAGCGCCATTCTGACTCATTTCAAGAATTCACGATCTCGCACGGTCGATGAGGGTCCCGTGATGTCGGTGATTTTGCGATTCCTGCAAACGGGAGTGCGAATTTTCTTCGCTGTACGCATGGAATAGAGTCACATAAATATCCCCAGCGTTGCGAATACCTCGTGCGAGGAACAGAAGCGATGGAAAAGCGAAGTTCTCGATCGCATGACCTTTCCACACTCGAAATCGACGTTCCGTACATGTAGAAAGCACAAATGTGATGTTTCCGACGGAGAACGTTGTAAAAGCGCAATTCCCGTTCGAAATAAGCGTAATACGCCCGCAATTCACGTTCCGTACGCGCAGAAAGCGCCATTCTGACTCATTTCAAGAATTCACGATCACGCACGGTCGATGTGCGTCCCGTGATGTCGGTGATTTTGCGATTCCTGCAAACGGGAGAACGAATTTTCTTCGCTGTACGCATAGAATAGGGTCACATAAATATCCCCAGATTGCGAATACCTCGTGCGAGGAACAGAAGCGATGGAAAAGCGAAGTTCTGGATCGCATGACCGTTTCACACTCGAAATCGAGGTTCCGTACCTGTAGAAAGCACTATTGTGATGTTTCCGACGCAGAACGTTGTAAAAGCGTAGTTCCCGTTCGAAATAAGCGTAATACACCCGCAATTCAAGTTCTGTACGCGCAGAAAGCGCCTTTCCGACTCATTTCAAGAATTCACGATCTCGCACGGTCGATGCGCGTCCCGTAATGTCGGTGATTATGCGATTCCTGCAAACGGGAGTGCGAATTTTCTTCACTGTACACATAGAATAGGGTCACGTCAATATCCCCAGCGTTGCGAATACCTCGTGCGAGGAACAGAAGCGATGGAATAGCGAAGTTCTGGATCGCATGACCGTTTCAGACTCAAAATCGACTTTCCGTACCTGTAGAAAGCACTATTGTGATGCTTCCGACGGAAAATGTTGTAAAAGAATAATTCCCGTTCGATATAAGCGTAATACACCCGCAATTCACGTTCTGTACGCGCAGAAAGCGCTTTTCTGACTCATTTCAAGAATTCACGATCACGCACGGTCGATGTGCGTCCCGTGATGTCGGTGATTTTGCGATTCCTGCAAACGGGAGTACGAATTTTCTTCGCTGTACGCATAGAATAGGGTCACATAAATATCCCCAGATTGCGAATACCTCGTGCGAGGAACAGAAGCGATGGAAAAGCGAAGTTCTCGATCGCATGACCGTTCCACACTCGAAATCGACGTTCCGTACATGTAGAAAGCACAAATGTGATGTTTCCGACGGAGAACGTTGTAAAAGCGCAATTCCCGTTCGAAATAAGCGTAATACGCCCGCAATTCACGTTCCGTACGCGCAGAAAGCGCCATTCTGACTCATTTCAAGAATTCACTATCTCGCACGGTCGATGTGCGTCCCGTGATGTCGGTGATTTTGCGATTCCTGCAAACGGGAGTGCGAATTTTCTTCGCTGTACGCATAGGATAGGGTCACATAAATATCCCCAGCGTTGCGAAAACCTCGTGCGAGGAACAGAAGCGATGGAAAAGCGAAGTTCTCGATCGCATGACCGTTCCACACTCGAAATCGACGTTCCGTACATGTAGAAAGCACAAATGTGATGTTTCCGACGGAGAACGTTGTAAAAGCGCAATTCCCGTTCGAAATAAGCGTAATACGCCCGCGATTCACGTTCCGTACGCGCAGAAAGCGCCATTCTGACTCATTTCAAGAATTTACGATCTCGCACGGTCGATGTGCGTCCCGTGATGTCGGTGATTTTGCGATTCCTGCAAACGGGAGTGCGAATTTTCTTCGCTGTACGCATAGAATAGGGTCACATAAATATCCCCAGCGTTGCGAATACCTCGTGCGAGGAACAGAAGCGATGGAAAAGCGAAGTTCTCGATCGCGTGACCGTTCCACACTCGAAATCGACGTTCCGTACATGTAGAAAGCACAAATGTGATGTTTCCGACGGAGAACGTTGTAAAAGCGCAATTACCGTTCGATATAAGCGTAATACGCCCGCAATTCACGTTCCGTACGCGCAGAAAGCGCCATTCTGACTCATTTCAAGAATTCACGATCTCGCACGGTCGATGAGGGTCCCGTGATGTCGGTGATTTTGCGATTCCTGCAAACGGGAGTGCGAATTTTCTTCGCTGTACGCATGGAATAGAGTCACATAAATATCCCCAGCGTTGCGAATACCTCGTGCGAGGAACAGAAGCGATGGAAAAGCGAAGTTCTCGATCGCATGACCTTTCCACACTCGAAATCGACGTTCCGTACATGTAGAAAGCACAAATGTGATGTTTCCGACGGAGAACGTTGTAAAAGCGCAATTCCCGTTCGAAATAAGCGTAATACGCCCGCAATTCACGTTCCGTACGCGCAGAAAGCGCCATTCTGACTCATTTCAAGAATTCACGATCACGCACGGTCGATGTGCGTCCCGTGATGTCGGTGATTTTGCGATTCCTGCAAACGGGAGAACGAATTTTCTTCGCTGTACGCATAGAATAGGGTCACATAAATATCCCCAGATTGCGAATACCTCGTGCGAGGAACAGAAGCGATGGAAAAGCGAAGTTCTGGATCGCATGACCGTTTCACACTCGAAATCGAGGTTCCGTACCTGTAGAAAGCACTATTGTGATGTTTCCGACGCAGAACGTTGTAAAAGCGTAGTTCCCGTTCGAAATAAGCGTAATACACCCGCAATTCAAGTTCTGTACGCGCAGAAAGCGCCTTTCCGACTCATTTCAAGAATTCACGATCTCGCACGGTCGATGCGCGTCCCGTAATGTCGGTGATTATGCGATTCCTGCAAACGGGAGTGCGAATTTTCTTCACTGTACACATAGAATAGGGTCACGTCAATATCCCCAGCGTTGCGAATACCTCGTGCGAGGAACAGAAGCGATGGAATAGCGAAGTTCTGGATCGCATGACCGTTTCAGACTCAAAATCGACTTTCCGTACCTGTAGAAAGCACTATTGTGATGCTTCCGACGGAAAATGTTGTAAAAGAATAATTCCCGTTCGATATAAGCGTAATACACCCACAATTCACGTTCTGTACGCGCAGAAAGCGCTTTTCTGACTCATTTCAAGAATTCACGATCACGCACGGTCGATGTGCGTCCCGTGATGTCGGTGATTTTGCGATTCCTGCAAACGGGAGTACGAATTTTCTTCGCTGTACGCATAGAATAGGGTCACATAAATATCCCCAGATTGCGAATACCTCGTGCGAGGAACAGAAGCGATGGAAAAGCGAAGTTCTCGATCGCATGACCGTTCCACACTCGAAATCGACGTTCTTTACATGTAGAAAGCACAAATGTGATGTTTCCGACGGAGAACGTTGTAAAAGCGCAATTCCCGTTCGAAATAAGCGTAATACGCCCGCAATTCACGTTCCGTACGCGCAGAAAGCGCCATTCTGACTCATTTCAAGAATTCACGATCTCGCACGGTCGATGTGCGTCCCGTGATGTCGGTGATTTTGCGATTCCTGCAAACGGGAGTGCGAATTTTCTTCGCTGTACGCATAGGATAGGGTCACATAAATATCCCCAGCGTTGCGAAAACCTCGTGCGAGGAACAGAAGCGATGGAAAAGCGAAGTTCTCGATCGCATGACCGTTCCACACTCGAAATCGACGTTCCGTACATGTAGAAAGCACAAATGTGATGTTTCCGACGGAGAACGTTGTAAAAGCGCAATTCCCGTTCGAAATAAGCGTAATACGCCCGCGATTCACGTTCCGTACGCGCAGAAAGCGCCATTCTGACTCATTTCAAGAATTTACGATCTCGCACGGTCGATGTGCGTCCCGTGATGTCGGTGATTTTGCGATTCCTGCAAACGGGAGTACGAATTTTCTTCGCTGAACGCATAGAATAGGGTCACATAAATATCCCCAGATTGCGAATACCTCGTGCGAGGAACAGAAGCGATGGAAAAGCGAAGTTCTGGATCGCATGACCGTTTCACACTCGAAATCGAGGTTCCGTACCTGTAGAAAGCACTATTGTGATGTTTCCGACGCAGAACGTTGTAAAAGCGTAGTTCCCGTTCGAAATAAGCGTAATACACCCGCAATTCAAGTTCTGTACGCGCAGAAAGCGCCTTTCCGACTCATTTCAAGAATTCACGATCTCGCACGGTCGATGCGCGTCCCGTAATGTCGGTGATTATGCGATTCCTGCAAACGGGAGTGCGAATTTTCTTCACTGTACACATAGAATAGGGTCACGTCAATATCCCCAGCGTTGCGAATACCTCGTGCGAGGAACAGAAGCGATGGAATAGCGAAGTTCTGGATCGCATGACCGTTTCAGACTCAAAATCGACTTTCCGTACCTGTAGAAAGCACTATTGTGATGCTTCCGACGGAAAATGTTGTAAAAGAATAATTCCCGTTCGATATAAGCGTAATACACCCGCAATTCACGTTCTGTACGCGCAGAAAGCGCTTTTCTGACTCATTTCAAGAATTCACGATCACGCACGGTCGATGTGCGTCCCGTGATGTCGGTGATTTTGCGATTCCTGCAAACGGGAGTACGAATTTTCTTCGCTGTACGCATAGAATAGGGTCACATAAATATCCCCAGATTGCGAATACCTCGTGCGAGGAACAGAAGCGATGGAAAAGCGAAGTTCTCGATCGCATGACCTTTCCACACTCGAAATCGACGTTCCGTACATGTAGAAAGCACAAATGTGATGTTTCCGACGGAGAACGTTGTAAAAGCGCAATTCCCGTTCGAAATAAGCGTAATACGCCCGCAATTCACGTTCCGTACGCGCAGAAAGCGCCATTCTGACTCATTTCAAGAATTCACGATCTCGCACGGTTGATGTGCGTCCCGTGATGTCGGTGATTTTGCGATTCCTGCAAACGGGAGTGCGAATTTTCTTCGCTGTACGCATAGAATAGGGTCACATAAATATCCCCAGCGTTGCGAATACCTCGTGCGAGGAACAGAAGCGATGGAAAAGCGAAGTTCTCGATCGCATGACCGTTCCACACTCGAAATCGACGTTCCGTACATGTAGAAAGCACAAATGTGATGTTTCCGACGGAGAACTTTGTAAAAGCGCAATTCCCGTTCGAAATAAGCGTAATACGCCCGCAATTCACGTTCCGTACGCGCAGAAAGCGCCATTCTGACTCATTTCAAGAATTCACGATCTCGCACGGTCGATGTGCGTCCCGTGATGTCGGTGATTTTGCGATTCCTGCAAACGGGAGTGCGAATTTTCTTCGCTGTACGCATAGGATAGGGTCACATAAATATCCCCAGCGTTGCGAAAACCTCGTGCGAGGAACAGAAGCGATGGAAAAGCGAAGTTCTCGATCGCATGACCGTTCCACACTCGAAATCGACGTTCCGTACATGTAGAAAGCACAAATGTGATGTTTCCGACGGAGAACGTTGTAAAAGCGCAATTCCCGTTCGAAATAAGCGTAATACGCCCGCGATTCACGTTCCGTACGCGCAGAAAGCGCCATTCTGACTCATTTCAAGAATTTACGATCTCGCACGGTCGATGTGCGTCCCGTGATGTCGGTGATTTTGCGATTCCTGCAAACGGGAGTGCGAATTTTCTTCGCTGTACGCATAGAATAGGGTCACATAAATATCCCCAGCGTTGCGAATACCTCGTGCGAGGAACAGAAGCGATGGAAAAGCGAAGTTCTCGATCGCGTGACCGTTCCACACTCGAAATCGACGTTCCGTACATGTAGAAAGCACAAATGTGATGTTTCCGACGGAGAACGTTGTAAAAGCGCAATTACCGTTCGATATAAGCGTAATACGCCCGCAATTCACGTTCCGTACGCGCAGAAAGCGCCATTCTGACTCATTTCAAGAATTCACGATCTCGCACGGTCGATGTGCGTCCCGTGATGTCGGTGATTTTGCGATTCCTGCAAACGGGAGTGCGAATTTTCTTCGCTGTACGCATGGAATAGAGTCACATAAATATCCCCAGCGTTGCGAATACCTCGTGCGAGGAACAGAAGCGATGGAAAAGCGAAGTTCTCGATCGCATGACCGTTCCACACTCGAAATCGACGTTCCGTACATGTAGAAAGCACAAATGTGATGTTTCCGACGGAGAACGTTGTAAAAGCGCAATTCCCGTTCGAAATAAGCGTAATACGCCCGCAATTCACGTTCCGTACGCGCAGAAAGCGCCATTCTGACTCTTTTCAAGAATTCACGATCTCGCACGGTCGATGAGGGTCCCGTGATGTCGGTGATTTTGCGATTCCTGCAAACGGGAGTGCGAATTTTCTTCGCTGTACGCATGGAATAGAGTCACATAAATATCCCCAGCGTTGCGAATACCTCGTGCGAGGAACAGAAGCGATGGAAAAGCGAAGTTCTCGATCGCATGACCGTTCCACACTCGAAATCGACGTTCCGTACATGTACGAGGGTGGTTTGATAAGTCTGGTAAAAATTGAACAATGTCGCATCGCAAAAAATTTTGAAATACATAAGCTCAAAGTGGCATTCATTTGGCTGGTAAATATCACGTTTTGCCCAAAAGCGACACTTCGTTTAGATTTGGTAGACGTTTGAAACGAGCGACTTAGTAGTTCTTAGGACAACGCACCATTTCACACTTTCGCAATCACAATGTCAAAAATACACGAATTGGGCTTGGAATTGATTCCGCATACACCCTACTCTCCTGATATGGCTCTCTGTGATTTTTTTATTTCCCAACTTGAAAACATGGCTCGGTGGGAAGAGATTCTCGTCGAATGAAGGAAATATCGATGTCGTAAATGCGTACTTGCAGACTTTGACAAATCATACTTTTTTGACGTGATAAAAAAATTAGAATCTCGTTGGGTTAAGTGTGTCGATCTTAAAGGAGACTATGTTGACAAATAAAGGTTTGTTAAAAAAAAAAAAAAATGTTTACCTACTTTTTTACCAAACTTATCAAACGACCCTCGTAGAAAGCACAAATGTGATGTTTCCGACGGAGAACGTTGTAAAAGCGCAATTCCCGTTCGAAATAAGCGTAATACGCCCGCAATTCACGTTCCGTACGCGCAGAAAGCGCCATTCTGACTCATTTCAAGAATTCACGATCTCGCACGGTCGATGTGCGTCCCGTGATGTCGGTGATTTTGCGATTCCTGCAAACGGGAGTGCGAATTTTCTTCGCTGTACGCATGGAATAGAGTCACATAAATATCCCCAGCGTTGCGAATACCTCGTGCGAGGAACAGAAGCGATGGAAAAGCGAAGTTCTCGATCGCATGACCGTTCCACACTCGAAATCGACGTTCCGTACATGTAGAAAGCACAAATGTGATGTTTCCGACGGAGAACGTTGTAAAAGCGCAATTCCCGTTCGAAATAAGCGTAATACGCCCGCAATTCACGTTCCGTACGCGCAGAAAGCGCCATTCTGACTCATTTCAAGAATTCACGATCTCGCACGGTCGATGAGCGTCCCGTGATGTCGGTGATTTTGCGATTCCTGCAAACGGGAGTGCGAATTTTCTTCGCTGTACGCATGGAATAGAGTCACATAAATATCCCCAGCGTTGCGAATACCTCGTGCGAGGAACAGAAGCGATGGAAAAGCGAAGTTCTCGATCGCATGACCGTTCGACACTCGAAATCGACGTTCCGTACATGTAGAAAGCACAAATGTGATGTTTCCGACGGAGAACGTTGTAAAAGCGCAATTCCCGTTCGATATAAGCGTAATACGCCCGCAATTCACGTTCCGTACGCGCAGAAAGCGCCATTCTGACTCATTTCAAGAATTCACGATCTCGCACGGTCGATGTGCGTCCCGTGATGTCGGTGATTTTGCGATTCCTGCAAACGGGAGTGCGAATTTTCTTCGCTGTACGCATGGAATAGAGTCACATAAATATCCCCAGCGTTGCGAATACCTCGTGCGAGGAACAGAAGCGATGGAAAAGCGAAGTTCTCGATCGCATGACCGTTCCACACTCGAAATCGACGTTCCGTACATGTAGAAAGCACAAATGTGATGTTTCCGACGGAGAACGTTGTAAAAGCGCAATTCCCGTTCGAAATAAGCGTAATACGCCCGCAATTCACGTTCCGTACGCGCAGAAAGCGCCATTCTGACTCATTTCAAGAATTCACGATCTCGCACGGTCGATGAGGGTCCCGTGATGTCGGTGATTTTGCGATTCCTGCAAACGGGAGTGCGAATTTTCTTCGCTGTACGCATGGAATAGAGTCACATAAATATCCCCAGCGTTGCGAATACCTCGTGCGAGGAACAGAAGCGATGGAAAAGCGAAGTTCTCGATCGCATGACCTTTCCACACTCGAAATCGACGTTCCGTACATGTAGAAAGCACAAATGTGATGTTTCCGACGGAGAACGTTGTAAAAGCGCAATTCCCGTTCGAAATAAGCGTAATACGCCCGCAATTCACGTTCCGTACGCGCAGAAAGCGCCATTCTGACTCATTTCAGGAATTCACGATCACGCACGGTCGATGTGCGTCCCGTGATGTCGGTGATTTTGCGATTCCTGCAAACGGGAGTACGAATTTTCTTCGCTGTACGCATAGAATAGGGTCACATAAATATCCCCAGATTGCGAATACCTCGTGCGAGGAACAGAAGCGATGGAAAAGCGAAGTTCTGGATCGCATGACCGTTTCACACTCGAAATCGAGGTTCCGTACCTGTAGAAAGCACTATTGTGATGTTTCCGACGGAGAACGTTGTAAAAGCGCAATTCCCGTTCGAAATAAGCGTAATACGCCCGCAATTCACGTTCCGTACGCGCAGAAAGCGCCATTCTGACTCATTTCAAGAATTCACGATCTCGCACGGTCGATGTGCGTCCCGTGATGTCGGTGATTTTGCGAATCCTGCAAACGGGAGTGCGAATTTTCTTCGCTGTACGCATGGAATAGAGTCACATAAATATCCCCAGCGTTGCGAATACCTCGTGCGAGGAACAGAAGCGATGGAAAAGCGAAGTTCTCGATCGCATGACCGTTCCACACTCGAAATCGACGTTCCGTACATGTAGAAAGCACAAATGTGATGTTTCCGACGGAGAACGTTGTAAAAGCGCAATTCCCGTTCGAAATAAGCGTAATACGCCCGCAATTCACGTTCCGTACGCGCAGAAAGCGCCATTCTGACTCATTTCAAGAATTCACGATCACGCACGGTCGATGTGCGTCCCGTGATGTCGGTGATTTTGCGAATCCTGCAAACGGGAGTGCGAATTTTCTTCGCTGTACGCATGGAATAGAGTCACATAAATATCCCCAGCGTTGCGAATACCTCGTGCGAGGAACAGAAGCGATGGAAAAGCGAAGTTCTCGATCGCATGAACGTTCCACACTCGAAATCGACGTTCCGTACATGTAGAAAGCACAAATGTGATGTTTCCGACGGAGAACGTTGTAAAAGCGCAATTCCCGTTCGAAATAAGCGTAATACGCCCGCAATTCACGTTCCGTACGCGCAGAAAGCGCCATTCTGACTCATTTCAAGAATTCACGATCTCGCACGGTCGATGTGCGTCCCGTGATGTCGGTGATTTTGCGAATCCTGCAAACGGGAGTGCGAATTTTCTTCGCTGTACGCATGGAATAGAGTCACATAAATATCCCCAGCGTTGCGAATACCTCGTGCGAGGAACAGAAGCGATGGAAAAGCGAAGTTCTCGATCGCATGAACGTTCCACACTCGAAATCGACGTTCCGTACATGTAGAAAGCACAAATGTGATGTTTCCGACGGAGAACGTTGTAAAAGCGCAATTCCCGTTCGAAATAAGCGTAATACGCCCGCAATTCACGTTCCGTACGCGCAGAAAGCGCCATTCTGACTCATTTCAAGAATTCACGATCTCGCACGGTCGATGTGCGTCCCGTGATGTCGGTGATTTTGCGAATCCTGCAAACGGGAGTGCGAATTTTCTTCGCTGTACGCATGGAATAGAGTCACATAAATATCCCCAGCGTTGAGAATACCTCGTGCGAGGAACAGAAGCGATGGAAAAGCGAAGTTCTCGATCGCATGACCGTTCCACACTCGAAATCGACGTTCCGTACATGTAGAAAGCACAAATGTGATGTTTCCGACGGAGAACGTTGTAAAAGCGCAATTCCCGTTCGAAATAAGCGTAATACGCCCGCAATTCACGTTCCGTACGCGCAGAAAGCGCCATTCTGACTCATTTCAAGAATTCACGATCTCGCACGGTCGATGTGCGTCCCGTGATGTCGGTGATTTTGCGATTCCTGCAAACGGGAGTGCGAATTTTCTTCGCTGTACGCATAGAATAGGGTCACATAAATATCCCCAGCGTTGCGAATACCTCGTGCGAGGAACAGAAGCGATGGAAAAGCGAAGTTCTGGATCGCATGACCGTTTCACACTCGAAATCGAGGTTCCGTACCTGTAGAAAGCACTATTGTGATGTTTCCGACGCAGAACGTTGTAAAAGCGTAGTTCCCGTTCGAAATAAGCGTAATACACCCGCAATTCAAGTTCTGTACGCGCAGAAAGCGCCTTTCCGACTCATTTCAAGAATTCACGATCTCGCACGGTCGATGCGCGTCCCGTAATGTCGGTGATTATGCGATTCCTGCAAACGGGAGTGCGAATTTTCTTCACTGTACACATAGAATAGGGTCACGTCAATATCCCCGGCGTTGCGAATACCTCGTGCGAGGAACAGAAGCGATGGAATAGCGAAGTTCTGGATCGCATGACCGTTTCAGACTCAAAATCGACTTTCCGTACCTGTAGAAAGCACTATTGTGATGTTTCCGACGCAGAACGTTGTAAAAGCGTAGTTCCCGTTCGAAATAAGCGTAATACACCCGCAATTCAAGTTCTGTACGCGCAGAAAGCGCCTTTCCGACTCATTTCAAGAATTCACGATCTCGCACGGTCGATGCGCGTCCCGTGATGTCGGTGATTTTGCGATTCCTGCAAACGGGAGTGCGAATTTTCTTCGCTGTACGCATAGAATAGGGTCACATAAATATCCCCAGATTGCGAATACCTCGTGCGAGGAACAGAAGCGATGGAAAAGCGAAGTTCTGGATCGCATGACCGTTTCACACTCGAAATCGAGGTTCCGTACCTGTAGAAAGCACTATTGTGATGTTTCCGACGCAGAACGTTGTAAAAGCGTAGTTCCCGTTCGAAATAAGCGTAATACACCCGCAATTCAAGTTCTGTACGCGCAGAAAGCGCCTTTCCGACTCATTTCAAGAATTCACGATCTCGCACGGTCGATGCGCGTCCCGTAATGTTGGTGATTATGCGATTCCTGCAAACGGGAGTGCGAATTTTCTTCACTGTACACATAGAATAGGGTCACGTCAATATCCCCAGCGTTGCGAATACCTCGTGCGAGGAACAGAAGCGATGGAATAGCGAAGTTCTGGATCGCATGACCGTTTCAGACTCAAAATCGACTTTCCGTACCTGTAGAAAGCACTATTGTGATGTTTCCGACGCAGAACGTTGTAAAAGCGTAGTTCCCGTTCGAAATAAGCGTAATACACCCGCAATTCAAGTTCTGTACGCGCAGAAAGCGCCTTTCCGACTCATTTCAAGAATTCACGATCTCGCACGGTCGATGCGCGTCCCGTGATGTCGGTGATTTTGCGATTCCTGCAAACGGGAGTGCGAATTTTCTTCGCTGTACGCATAGAATAGGGTCACATAAATATCCCCAGATTGCGAATACCTCGTGCGAGGAACAGAAGCGATGGAAAAGCGAAGTTCTGGATCGCATGACCGTTTCACACTCGAAATCGACTTTCCGTACCTGTAGAAAGCACTATTGTGATGTTTCCGACGCAGAACGTTGTAAAAGCGTAGTTCCCGTTCGAAATAAGCGTAATACACCCGCAATTCAAGTTCTGTACGCGCAGAAAGCGCCTTTCCGACTCATTTCAAGAATTCACGATCTCGCACGGTCGATGCGCGTCCCGTAATGTTGGTGATTATGCGATTCCTGCAAACGGGAGTGCGAATTTTCTTCACTGTACACATAGAATAGGGTCACGTCAATATCCCCAGCGTTGCGAATACCTCGTGCGAGGAACAGAAGCGATGGAATAGCGAAGTTCTGGATCGCATGACCGTTTCAGACTCAAAATCGACTTTCCGTACCTGTAGAAAGCACTATTGTGATGTTTCCGACGCAGAACGTTGTAAAAGCGTAGTTCCCGTTCGAAATAAGCGTAATAAACCCGCAATTCAAGTTCTGTACGCGCAGAAAGCGCCTTTCCGACTCATTTCAAGAATTCACGATCTCGCACGGTCGATGCGCGTCCCGTGATGTCGGTGATTTTGCGATTCCTGCAAACGGGAGTGCGAATTTTCTTCGCTGTACGCATAGAATAGGGTCACATAAATATCCCCAGATTGCGAATACCTCGTGCGAGGAACAGAAGCGATGGAAAAGCGAAGTTCTGGATCGCATGACCGTTTCACACTCGAAATCGAGGTTCCGTACCTGTAGAAAGCACTATTGTGATGTTTCCGACGCAGAACGTTGTAAAAGCGTAGTTCCCGTTCGAAATAAGCGTAATACACCCGCAATTCAAGTTCTGTACGCGCAGAAAGCGCCTTTCCGACTCATTTCAAGAATTCACGATCTCGCACGGTCGATGCGCGTCCCGTAATGTTGGTGATTATGCGATTCCTGCAAACGGGAGTGCGAATTTTCTCCACTGTACACATAGAATAGGGTCACGTCAATATCCCCAGCGTTGCGAATACCTCGTGCGAGGAACAGAAGCGATGGAATAGCGAAGTTCTGGATCGCATGACCGTTTCAGACTCAAAATCGACTTTCCGTACCTGTAGAAAGCACTATTGTGATGTTTCCGACGCAGAACGTTGTAAAAGCGTAGTTCCCGTTCGAAATAAGCGTAATACGCCCGCAATTCACGTTCCGTACGCGCAGAAAGCGCCATTCTGACTCATTTCAAGAATTCACGATCTCGCACGGTCGATGTGCGTCCCGTGATGTCGGTGATTTTGCGATTCCTGCAAACGGGAGTGCGAATTTTCTTCGCTGTACGCATAGAATAGGGTCACATAAATATCCCCAGATTGCGAATACCTCGTGCGAGGAACAGAAGCGATGGAAAAGCGAAGTTCTGGATCGCATGACCGTTTCACACTCGAAATCGAGGTTCCGTACCTGTAGAAAGCACTATTGTGATGTTTCCGACGCAGAACGTTGTAAAAGCGTAGTTCCCGTTCGAAATAAGCGTAATACACCCGCAATTCAAGTTCTGTACGCGCAGAAAGCGCCTTTCCGACTCATTTCAAGAATTCACGATCTCGCACGGTCGATGCGCGTCCCGTAATGTTGGTGATTATGCGATTCCTGCAAACGGGAGTGCGAATTTTCTTCACTGTACACATAGAATAGGGTCACGTCAATATCCCCAGCGTTGCGAATACCTCGTGCGAGGAACAGAAGCGATGGAATAGCGAAGTTCTGGATCGCATGACCGTTTCAGACTCAAAATCGACTTTCCGTACCTGTAGAAAGCACTATTGTGATGCTTCCGACGGAAAATGTTGTAAAAGAATAATTCCCGTTCGATATAAGCGTAATACACCCGCAATTCACGTTCTGTACGCGCAGAAAGCGCTTTTCTGACTCATTTCAAGAATTCACGATCACGCACGGTCGATGTGCGTCCCGTGATGTCGGTGATTTTGCGATTCCTGCAAACGGGAGTACGAATTTTCTTCGCTGTACGCATAGAATAGGGTCACATAAATATCCCCAGATTGCGAATACCTCGTGCGAGGAACAGAAGCGATGGAAAAGCGAAGTTCTCGATCGCATGACCTTTCCACACTCGAAATCGACGTTCCGTACATGTAGAAAGCACAAATGTGATGTTTCCGACGGAGAACGTTGTAAAAGCGCAATTCCCGTTCGAAATAAGCGTAATACGCCCGCAATTCACGTTCCGTACGCGCAGAAAGCGCCATTCTGACTCATTTCAAGAATTCACGATCTCGCACGGTCGATGTGCGTCCCGTGATGTCGGTGATTTTGCGATTCCTGCAAACGGGAGTGCGAATTTTCTTCGCTGTACGCATAGAATAGGGTCACATAAATATCCCAGCGTTGCGAATACCTCGTGCGAGGAACAGAAGCGATGGAAAAGCGAAGTTCTCGATCGCATGACCGTTCCACACTCGAAATCGAGGTTCCGTACCTGTAGAAAGCACTATTGTGATGTTTCCGACGCAGAACGTTGTAAAAGCGTAGTTCCCGTTCGAAATAAGCGTAATACACCCGCAATTCAAGTTCTGTACGCGCAGAAAGCGCCTTTCCGACTCATTTCAAGAATTCACGATCTCGCACGGTCGATGCGCGTCCCGTAATGTTGGTGATTATGCGATTCCTGCAAACGGGAGTGCGAATTTTCTCCACTGTACACATAGAATAGGGTCACGTCAATATCCCCAGCGTTGCGAATACCTCGTGCGAGGAACAGAAGCGATGGAATAGCGAAGTTCTGGATCGCATGACCGTTTCAGACTCAAAATCGACTTTCCGTACCTGTAGAAAGCACTATTGTGATGTTTCCGACGCAGAACGTTGTAAAAGCGTAGTTCCCGTTCGAAATAAGCGTAATACGCCCGCAATTCACGTTCCGTACGCGCAGAAAGCGCCATTCTGACTCATTTCAAGAATTCACGATCTCGCACGGTCGATGTGCGTCCCGTGATGTCGGTGATTTTGCGATTCCTGCAAACGGGAGTGCGAATTTTCTTCGCTGTACGCATAGAATAGGGTCACATAAATATCCCCAGATTGCGAATACCTCGTGCGAGGAACAGAAGCGATGGAAAAGCGAAGTTCTGGATCGCATGACCGTTTCACACTCGAAATCGAGGTTCCGTACCTGTAGAAAGCACTATTGTGATGTTTCCGACGCAGAACGTTGTAAAAGCGTAGTTCCCGTTCGAAATAAGCGTAATACACCCGCAATTCAAGTTCTGTACGCACAGAGAAAGCGCCTTTCCGACTCATTTCAAGAATTCACGATCTCGCACGGTCGATGCGCGTCCCGTAATGTTGGTGATTATGCGATTCCTGCAAACGGGAGTGCGAATTTTCTTCACTGTACACATAGAATAGGGTCACGTCAATATCCCCAGCGTTGCGAATACCTCGTGCGAGGAACAGAAGCGATGGAATAGCGAAGTTCTGGATCGCATGACCGTTTCAGACTCAAAATCGACTTTCCGTACCTGTAGAAAGCACTATTGTGATGCTTCCGACGGAAAATGTTGTAAAAGAATAATTCCCGTTCGATATAAGCGTAATACACCCGCAATTCACGTTCTGTACGCGCAGAAAGCGCTTTTCTGACTCATTTCAAGAATTCACGATCACGCACGGTCGATGTGCGTCCCGTGATGTCGGTGATTTTGCGATTCCTGCAAACGGGAGTACGAATTTTCTTCGCTGTACGCATAGAATAGGGTCACATAAATATCCCCAGATTGCGAATACCTCGTGCGAGGAACAGAAGCGATGGAAAAGCGAAGTTCTCGATCGCATGACCTTTCCACACTCGAAATCGACGTTCCGTACATGTAGAAAGCACAAATGTGATGTTTCCGACGGAGAACGTTGTAAAAGCGCAATTCCCGTTCGAAATAAGCGTAATACGCCCGCAATTCACGTTCCGTACGCGCAGAAAGCGCCATTCTGACTCATTTCAAGAATTCACGATCTCGCACGGTCGATGTGCGTCCCGTGATGTCGGTGATTTTGCGATTCCTGCAAACGGGAGTGCGAATTTTCTTCGCTGTACGCATAGAATAGGGTCACATAAATATCCCCAGCGTTGCGAATACCTCGTGCGAGGAACAGAAGCGATGGAAAAGCGAAGTTCTCGATCGCATGACCGTTCCACACTCGAAATCGACGTTCCGTACATGTAGAAAGCACAAATGTGATGTTTCCGACGGAGAACGTTGTAAAAGCGCAATTCCCGTTCGAAATAAGCGTAATACGCCCGCGATTCACGTTCCGTACGCGCAGAAAGCGCCATTCTGACTCATTTCAAGAATTTACGATCTCGCACGGTCGATGTGCGTCCCGTGATGTCGGTGATTTTGCGATTCCTGCAAACGGGAGTGCGAATTTTCTTCGCTGTACGCATAGAATAGGGTCACATAAATATCCCCAGCGTTGCGAATACCTCGTGCGAGGAACAGAAGCGATGGAAAAGCGAAGTTCTCGATCGCGTGACCGTTCCACACTCGAAATCGACGTTCCGTACATGTAGAAAGCACAAATGTGATGTTTCCGACGGAGAGATCGTTGTAAAAAGCGCAATTCCCGTTCGATATAAGCGTAATACGCCCGCAATTCACGTTCCGTACGCGCAGAAAGCGCCATTCTGACTCATTTCAAGAATTCACGATCTCGCACGGTCGATGTGCGTCCCGTGATGTCGGTGATTTTGCGATTCCTGCAAACGGGAGTGCGAATTTTCTTCGCTGTACGCATGGAATAGAGTCACATAAATATCCCCAGCGTTGCGAATACCTCGTGCGAGGAACAGAAGCGATGGAAAAGCGAAGTTCTCGATCGCATGACCGTTCCACACTCGAAATCGACGTTCCGTACATGTAGAAAGCACAAATGTGATGTTTCCGACGGAGAACGTTGTAAAAGCGCAATTCCCGTTCGAAATAAGCGTAATACGCCCGCAATTCACGTTCCGTACGCGCAGAAAGCGCCATTCTGACTCATTTCAAGAATTCACGATCTCGCACGGTCGATGAGGGTCCCGTGATGTCGGTGATTTTGCGATTCCTGCAAACGGGAGTACGAATTTTCTTCGCTGTACGCATAGAATAGGGTCACATAAATATCCCCAGATTGCGAATACCTCGTGCGAGGAACAGAAGCGATGGAAAAGCGAAGTTCTGGATCGCATGACCGTTTCACACTCGAAATCGAGGTTCCGTACCTGTAGAAAGCACTATTGTGATGTTTCCGACGCAGAACGTTGTAAAAGCGTAGTTCCCGTTCGAAATAAGCGTAATACACCCGCAATTCAAGTTCTGTACGCGCAGAAAGCGCCTTTCCGACTCATTTCAAGAATTCACGATCTCGCACGGTCGATGCGCGTCCCGTAATGTCGGTGATTATGCGATTCCTGCAAACGGGAGTGCGAATTTTCTTCGCTGTACACATAGAATAGGGTCACATAAATATCCCCAGATTGCGAATACCTCGTGCGAGGAACAGAAGCGATGGAAAAGCGAAGTTCTCGATCGCATGACCTTTCCACACTCGAAATCGACGTTCCGTACATGTAGAAAGCACAAATGTGATGTTTCCGACGGAGAACGTTGTAAAAGCGCAATTCCCGTTCGAAATAAGCGTAATACGCCCGCAATTCACGTTCCGTACGCGCAGAAAGCGCCATTCTGACTCATTTCAAGAATTCACGATCTCGCACGGTCGATGTGCGTCCCGTGATGTCGGTGATTTTGCGATTCCTGCAAACGGGAGTGCGAATTTTCTTCGCTGTACGCATAGAATAGGGTCACATAAATATCCCCAGCGTTGCGAATACCTCGTGCGAGGAACAGAAGCGATGGAAAAGCGAAGTTCTCGATCGCATGACCGTTCCACACTCGAAATCGACGTTCCGTACATGTAGAAAGCACAAATGTGATGTTTCCGACGGAGAACGTTGTAAAAGCGCAATTCCCGTTCGAAATAAGCGTAATACGCCCGCAATTCACGTTCCGTACGCGCAGAAAGCGCCATTCTGACTCATTTCAAGAATTCACGATCTCGCACGGTCGATGTGCGTCCCGTGATGTCGGTGATTTTGCGATTCCTGCAAACGGGAGTGCGAATTTTCTTCGCTGTACGCATAGGATAGGGTCACATAAATATCCCCAGCGTTGCGAAAACCTCGTGCGAGGAACAGAAGCGATGGAAAAGCGAAGTTCTCGATCGCATGACCGTTCCACACTCGAAATCGACGTTCCGTACATGTAGAAAGCACAAATGTGATGTTTCCGACGGAGAACGTTGTAAAAGCGCAATTCCCGTTCGAAATAAGCGTAATACGCCCGCGATTCACGTTCCGTACGCGCAGAAAGCGCCATTCTGACTCATTTCAAGAATTTACGATCTCGCACGGTCGATGTGCGTCCCGTGATGTCGGTGATTTTGCGATTCCTGCAAACGGGAGTGCGAATTTTCTTCGCTGTACGCATAGAATAGGGTCACATAAATATCCCCAGCGTTGCGAATACCTCGTGCGAGGAACAGAAGCGATGGAAAAGCGAAGTTCTCGATCGCGTGACCGTTCCACACTCGAAATCGACGTTCCGTACATGTAGAAAGCACAAATGTGATGTTTCCGACGGAGAACGTTGTAAAAGCGCAATTCCCGTTCGATATAAGCGTAATACGCCCGCAATTCACGTTCCGTACGCGCAGAAAGCGCCATTCTGACTCATTTCAAGAATTCACGATCTCGCACGGTCGATGTGCGTCCCGTGATGTCGGTGATTTTGCGATTCCTGCAAACGGGAGTGCGAATTTTCTTCGCTGTACGCATGGAATAGAGTCACATAAATATCCCCAGCGTTGCGAATACCTCGTGCGAGGAACAGAAGCGATGGAAAAGCGAAGTTCTCGATCGCATGACCGTTCCACACTCGAAATCGACGTTCCGTACATGTAGAAAGCACAAATGTGATGTTTCCGACGGAGAACGTTGTAAAAGCGCAATTCCCGTTCGAAATAAGCGTAATACGCCCGCAATTCACGTTCCGTACGCGCAGAAAGCGCCATTCTGACTCATTTCAAGAATTCACGATCTCGCACGGTCGATGAGGGTCCCGTGATGTCGGTGATTTTGCGATTCCTGCAAACGGGAGTGCGAATTTTCTTCGCTGTACGCATGGAATAGAGTCACATAAATATCCCCAGCGTTGCGAATACCTCGTGCGAGGAACAGAAGCGATGGAAAAGCGAAGTTCTCGATCGCATGACCTTTCCACACTCGAAATCGACGTTCCGTACATGTAGAAAGCACAAATGTGATGTTTCCGACGGAGAACGTTGTAAAAGCGCAATTCCCGTTCGAAATAAGCGTAATACGCCCGCAATTCACGTTCCGTACGCGCAGAAAGCGCCATTCTGACTCATTTCAAGAATTCACGATCTCGCACGGTCGATGTGCGTCCCGTGATGTCGGTGATTTTGCGATTCCTGCAAACGGGAGTGCGAATTTTCTTCGCTGTACGCATGGAATAGAGTCACATAAATATCCCCAGCGTTGCGAATACCTCGTGCGAGGAACAGAAGCGATGGAAAAGCGAAGTTCTCGATCGCATGACCGTTCCACACTCGAAATCGACGTTCCGTACATGTAGAAAGCACAAATGTGATGTTTCCGACGGAGAACGTTGTAAAAGCGCAATTCCCGTTCGAAATAAGCGTAATACGCCCGCAATTCACGTTCCGTACGCGCAGAAAGCGCCATTCTGACTCATTTCAAGAATTCACGATCTCGCACGGTCGATGAGCGTCCCGTGATGTCGGTGATTTTGCGATTCCTGCAAACGGGAGTGCGAATTTTCTTCGCTGTACGCATGGAATAGAGTCACATAAATATCCCCAGCGTTGCGAATACCTCGTGCGAGGAACAGAAGCGATGGAAAAGCGAAGTTCTCGATCGCATGACCGTTCGACACTCGAAATCGACGTTCCGTACATGTAGAAAGCACAAATGTGATGTTTCCGACGGAGAACGTTGTAAAAGCGCAATTCCCGTTCGAAATAAGCGTAATACGCCCGCAATTCACGTTCCGTACGCGCAGAAAGCGCCATTCTGACTCATTTCAAGAATTCACGATCTCGCACGGTCGATGAGGGTCCCGTGATGTCGGTGATTTTGCGATTCCTGCAAACGGGAGTGCGAATTTTCTTCGCTGTACGCATGGAATAGAGTCACATAAATATCCCCAGCGTTGCGAATACCTCGTGCGAGGAACAGAAGCGATGGAAAAGCGAAGTTCTCGATCGCATGACCGTTCCACACTCGAAATCGACGTTCCGTACATGTAGAAAGCACAAATGTGATGTTTCCGACGGAGAACGTTGTAAAAGCGCAATTCCCGTTCGAAATAAGCGTAATACGCCCGCAATTCACGTTCCGTACGCGCAGAAAGCGCCATTCTGACTCATTTCAAGAATTCACGATCTCGCACGGTCGATGTGCGTCCCGTGATGTCGGTGATTTTGCGATTCCTGCAAACGGGAGTGCGAATTTTCTTCGCTGTACGCATGGAATAGAGTCACATAAGTATCCCCAGCGTTGCGAATACCTCGTGCGAGGAACAGAAGCGATGGAAAAGCGAAGTTCTCGATCGCATGACCGTTCCACACTCGAAATCGACGTTCCGTACATGTAGAAAGCACAAATGTGATGTTTCCGACGGAGAACGTTGTAAAAGCGCAATTCCCGTTCGAAATAAGCGTAATACGCCCGCAATTCACGTTCCGTACGCGCAGAAAGCGCCATTCTGACTCATTTCAAGAATTCACGATCTCGCACGGTCGATGTGCGTCCCGTGATGTCGGTGATTTTGCGATTCCTGCAAACGGGAGTGCGAATTTTCTTCGCTGTACGCATAGAATAGGGTCACATAAATATCCCCAGCGTTGCGAATACCTCGTGCGAGGAACAGAAGCGATGGAAAAGCGAAGTTCTCGATCGCGTGACCGTTCCACACTCGAAATCGACGTTCCGTACATGTAGAAAGCACAAATGTGATGTTTCCGACGGAGAACGTTGTAAAAGCGCAATTCCCGTTCGATATAAGCGTAATACGCCCGCAATTCACGTTCCGTACGCGCAGAAAGCGCCATTCTGACTCATTTCAAGAATTCACGATCTCGCACGGTCGATGTGCGTCCCGTGATGTCGGTGATTTTGCGATTCCTGCAAACGGGAGTGCGAATTTTCTTCGCTGTACGCATGGAATAGAGTCACATAAATATCCCCAGCGTTGCGAATACCTCGTGCGAGGAACAGAAGCGATGGAAAAGCGAAGTTCTCGATCGCATGACCGTTCCACACTCGAAATCGACGTTCCGTACATGTAGAAAGCACAAATGTGATGTTTCCGACGGAGAACGTTGTAAAAGCGCAATTCCCGTTCGAAATAAGCGTAATACGCCCGCAATTCACGTTCCGTACGCGCAGAAAGCGCCATTCTGACTCATTTCAAGAATTCACGATCTCGCACGGTCGATGAGGGTCCCGTGATGTCGGTGATTTTGCGATTCCTGCAAACGGGAGTGCGAATTTTCTTCGCTGTACGCATGGAATAGAGTCACATAAATATCCCCAGCGTTGCGAATACCTCGTGCGAGGAACAGAAGCGATGGAAAAGCGAAGTTCTCGATCGCATGACCTTTCCACACTCGAAATCGACGTTCCGTACATGTAGAAAGCACAAATGTGATGTTTCCGACGGAGAACGTTGTAAAAGCGCAATTCCCGTTCGAAATAAGCGTAATACGCCCGCAATTCACGTTCCGTACGCGCAGAAAGCGCCATTCTGACTCATTTCAAGAATTCACGATCTCGCACGGTCGATGTGCGTCCCGTGATGTCGGTGATTTTGCGATTCCTGCAAACGGGAGTGCGAATTTTCTTCGCTGTACGCATGGAATAGAGTCACATAAATATCCCCAGCGTTGCGAATACCTCGTGCGAGGAACAGAAGCGATGGAAAAGCGAAGTTCTCGATCGCATGACCGTTCCACACTCGAAATCGACGTTCCGTACATGTAGAAAGCACAAATGTGATGTTTCCGACGGAGAACGTTGTAAAAGCGCAATTCCCGTTCGAAATAAGCGTAATACGCCCGCAATTCACGTTCCGTACGCGCAGAAAGCGCCATTCTGACTCATTTCAAGAATTCACGATCTCGCACGGTCGATGAGCGTCCCGTGATGTCGGTGATTTTGCGATTCCTGCAAACGGGAGTGCGAATTTTCTTCGCTGTACGCATGGAATAGAGTCACATAAATATCCCCAGCGTTGCGAATACCTCGTGCGAGGAACAGAAGCGATGGAAAAGCGAAGTTCTCGATCGCATGACCGTTCGACACTCGAAATCGACGTTCCGTACATGTAGAAAGCACAAATGTGATGTTTCCGACGGAGAACGTTGTAAAAGCGCAATTCCCGTTCGAAATAAGCGTAATACGCCCGCAATTCACGTTCCGTACGCGCAGAAAGCGCCATTCTGACTCATTTCAAGAATTCACGATCTCGCACGGTCGATGAGGGTCCCGTGATGTCGGTGATTTTGCGATTCCTGCAAACGGGAGTGCGAATTTTCTTCGCTGTACGCATGGAATAGAGTCACATAAATATCCCCAGCGTTGCGAATACCTCGTGCGAGGAACAGAAGCGATGGAAAAGCGAAGTTCTCGATCGCATGACCGTTCCACACTCGAAATCGACGTTCCGTACATGTAGAAAGCACAAATGTGATGTTTCCGACGGAGAACGTTGTAAAAGCGCAATTCCCGTTCGAAATAAGCGTAATACGCCCGCAATTCACGTTCCGTACGCGCAGAAAGCGCCATTCTGACTCATTTCAAGAATTCACGATCTCGCACGGTCGATGTGCGTCCCGTGATGTCGGTGATTTTGCGATTCCTGCAAACGGGAGTGCGAATTTTCTTCGCTGTACGCATGGAATAGAGTCACATAAATATCCCCAGCGTTGCGAATACCTCGTGCGAGGAACAGAAGCGATGGAAAAGCGAAGTTCTCGATCGCATGACCGTTCCACACTCGAAATCGACGTTCCGTACATGTAGAAAGCACAAATGTGATGTTTCCGACGGAGAACGTTGTAAAAGCGCAATTCCCGTTCGAAATAAGCGTAATACGCCCGCAATTCACGTTCCGTACGCGCAGAAAGCGCCATTCTGACTCATTTCAAGAATTCACGATCTCGCACGGTCGATGTGCGTCCCGTGATGTCGGTGATTTTGCGAATCCTGCAAACGGGAGTGCGAATTTTCTTCGCTGTACGCATGGAATAGAGTCACATAAATATCCCCAGCGTTGCGAATACCTCGTGCGAGGAACAGAAGCGATGGAAAAGCGAAGTTCTCGATCGCATGAACGTTCCACACTCGAAATCGACGTTCCGTACATGTAGAAAGCACAAATGTGATGTTTCCGACGGAGAACGTTGTAAAAGCGCAATTCCCGTTCGAAATAAGCGTAATACGCCCGCAATTCACGTTCCGTACGCGCAGAAAGCGCTTTTCTGACTCATTTCAAGAATTCACGATCACGCACGGTCGATGTGCGTCCCGTGATGTCGGTGATTTTGCGATTCCTGCAAACGGGAGTACGAATTTTCTTCACTGTACACATAGAATAGGGTCACGTCAATATCCCCAGCGTTGCGAATACCTCGTGCGAGGAACAGAAGCGATGGAATAGCGAAGTTCTGGATCGCATGACCGTTGCAGACTCAAAATCGACTTTCCGTACCTGTAGAAAGCACTATTGTGATGCTTCCGACGGAAAATGTTGTAAAAGAATAATTCCCGTTCGATATAAGCGTAATACACCCGCAATTCACGTTCTGTACGCGCAGAAAGCGCTTTTCTGACTCATTTCAAGAATTCACGATCACGCACGGTCGATGTGCGCCCCGTGATGTCGGTGATTTTGCGATTCCTGCAAACGGGAGTACGAATTTTCTTCGCTGTACGCATAGAATAGGGTCACATAAATATCCCCAGATTGCGAATACCTCGTGCGAGGAACAGAAGCGATGGAAAAGCGAAGTTCTCGATCGCATGACCTTTCCACACTCGAAATCGACGTTCCGTACATGTAGAAAGCACAAATGTGATGTTTCCGACGGAGAACGTTGTAAAAGCGCAATTCCCGTTCGAAATAAGCGTAATACGCCCGCGATTCACGTTCCGTACGCGCAGAAAGCGCCATTCTGACTCATTTCAAGAATTTACGATCTCGCACGGTCGATGTGCGTCCCGTGATGTCGGTGATTTTGCGATTCCTGCAAACGGGAGTGCGAATTTTCTTCGCTGTACGCATAGAATAGGGTCACATAAATATCCCCAGCGTTGCGAATACCTCGTGCGAGGATCAGAAGCGATGGAAAAGCGAAGTTCTCGATCGCATGACCGTTCCACACTCGAAATCGACGTTCCGTACATGTAGAAAGCACAAATGTGATGTTTCCGACGGAGAACGTTGTAAAAGCGCAATTCCCGTTCGAAATAAGCGTAATACGCCCGCAATTCACGTTCCGTACGCGCAGAAAGCGCCATTCTGACTCATTTCAAGAATTCACGATCTCGCACGGTCGATGAGGGTCCCGTGATGTCGGTGATTTTGCGATTCCTGCAAACGGGAGTGCGAATTTTCTTCGCTGTACGCATGGAATAGAGTCACATAAATATCCCCAGCGTTGCGAATACCTCGTGCGAGGAACAGAAGCGATGGAAAAGCGAAGTTCTCGATCGCATGACCTTTCCACACTCGAAATCGACGTTCCGTACATGTAGAAAGCACAAATGTGATGTTTCCGACGGAGAACGTTGTAAAAGCGCAATTCCCGTTCGAAATAAGCGTAATACGCCCGCAATTCACGTTCCGTACGCGCAGAAAGCGCCATTCTGACTCATTTCAAGAATTCACGATCACGCACGGTCGATGTGCGTCCCGTAATGTCGGTGATTTTGCGATTCCTGCAAACGGGAGTACGAATTTTCTTCGCTGTACGCATAGAATAGGGTCACATAAATATCCCCAGATTGCGAATACCTCGTGCGAGGAACAGAAGCGATGGAAAAGCGAAGTTCTGGATCGCATGACCGTTTCACACTCGAAATCGAGGTTCCGTACCTGTAGAAAGCACTATTGTGATGTTTCCGACGCAGAACGTTGTAAAAGCGTAGTTCCCGTTCGAAATAAGCGTAATACACCCGCAATTCAAGTTCTGTACGCGCAGAAAGCGCCTTTCCGACTCATTTCAAGAATTCACGATCTCGCACGGTCGATGCGCGTCCCGTAATGTCGGTGATTATGCGATTCCTGCAAACGGGAGTGCGAATTTTCTTCACTGTACACATAGAATAGGGTCACGTCAATATCCCCAGCGTTGCGAATACCTCGTGCGAGGAACAGAAGCGATGGAATAGCGAAGTTCTGGATCGCATGACCGTTTCAGACTCAAAATCGACTTTCCGTACCTGTAGAAAGCACTATTGTGATGCTTCCGACGGAAAATGTTGTAAAAGAATAATTCCCGTTCGATATAAGCGTAATACACCCGCAATTCACGTTCTGTACGCGCAGAAAGCGCTTTTCTGACTCATTTCAAGAATTCACGATCACGCACGGTCGATGTGCGTCCCGTGATGTCGGTGATTTTGCGATTCCTGCAAACGGGAGTACGAATTTTCTTCGCTGTACGCATAGAATAGGGTCACATAAATATCCCCAGATTGCGAATACCTCGTGCGAGGAACAGAAGCGATGGAAAAGCGAAGTTCTCGATCGCATGACCTTTCCACACTCGAAATCGATGTTCCGTACATGTAGAAAGCACAAATGTGATGTTTCCGACGGAGAACGTTGTAAAAGCGCAATTCCCGTTCGAAATAAGCGTAATACGCCCGCAATTCACGTTCCGTACGCGCAGAAAGCGCCATTCTGACTCATTTCAAGAATTCACGATCTCGCACGGTCGATGTGCGTCCCGTGATGTCGGTGATTTTGCGATTCCTGCAAACGGGAGTGCGAATTTTCTTCGCTGTACGCATAGAATAGGGTCACATAAATATCCCCAGCGTTGCGAATACCTCGTGCGAGGAACAGAAGCGATGGAAAAGCGAAGTTCTCGATCGCATGACCGTTCCACACTCGAAATCGACGTTCCGTACATGTAGAAAGCACAAATGTGATGTTTCCGACGGAGAACGTTGTAAAAGCGCAATTCCCGTTCGAAATAAGCGTAATACGCCCGCAATTCACGTTCCGTACGCGCAGAAAGCGCCATTCTGACTCATTTCAAGAATTTACGATCTCGCACGGTCGATGTGCGTCCCGTGATGTCGGTGATTTTGCGATTCCTGCAAACGGGAGTGCGAATTTTCTTCGCTGTACGCATAGAATAGGGTCACATAAATATCCCCAGCGTTGCGAATACCTCGTGCGAGGAACAGAAGCGATGGAAAAGCGAAGTTCTCGATCGCGTGACCGTTCCACACTCGAAATCGACGTTCCGTACATGTAGAAAGCACAAATGTGATGTTTCCGACGGAGAACGTTGTAAAAGCGCAATTACCGTTCGATATAAGCGTAATACGCCCGCAATTCACGTTCCGTACGCGCAGAAAGCGCCATTCTGACTCATTTCAAGAATTCACGATCTCGCACGGTCGATGAGGGTCCCGTGATGTCGGTGATTTTGCGATTCCTGCAAACGGGAGTGCGAATTTTCTTCGCTGTACGCATGGAATAGAGTCACATAAATATCCCCAGCGTTGCGAATACCTCGTGCGAGGAACAGAAGCGATGGAAAAGCGAAGTTCTCGATCGCATGACCTTTCCACACTCGAAATCGACGTTCCGTACATGTAGAAAGCACAAATGTGATGTTTCCGACGGAGAACGTTGTAAAAGCGCAATTCCCGTTCGAAATAAGCGTAATACGCCCGCAATTCACGTTCCGTACGCGCAGAAAGCGCCATTCTGACTCATTTCAAGAATTCACGATCACGCACGGTCGATGTGCGTCCCGTGATGTCGGTGATTTTGCGATTCCTGCAAACGGGAGTACGAATTTTCTTCGCTGTACGCATAGAATAGGGTCACATAAATATCCCCAGATTGCGAATACCTCGTGCGAGGAACAGAAGCGATGGAAAAGCGAAGTTCTGGATCGCATGACCGTTTCACACTCGAAATCGAGGTTCCGTACCTGTAGAAAGCACTATTGTGATGTTTCCGACGCAGAACGTTGTAAAAGCGTAGTTCCCGTTCGAAATAAGCGTAATACACCCGCAATTCAAGTTCTGTACGCGCAGAAAGCGCCTTTCCGACTCATTTCAAGAATTCACGATCTCGCACGGTCGATGTGCGTCCCGTAATGTCGGTGATTATGCGATTCCTGCAAACGGGAGTGCGAATTTTCTTCACTGTACACATAGAATAGGGTCACGTCAATATCCCCAGCGTTGCGAATACCTCGTGCGAGGAACAGAAGCGATGGAATAGCGAAGTTCTGGATCGCATGACCGTTTCAGACTCAAAATCGACTTTCCGTACCTGTAGAAAGCACTATTGTGATGCTTCCGACGGAAAATGTTGTAAAAGAATAATTCCCGTTCGATATAAGCGTAATACACCCGCAATTCACGTTCTGTACGCGCAGAAAGCGCTTTTCTGACTCATTTCAAGAATTCACGATCACGCACGGTCGATGTGCGTCCCGTGATGTCGGTGATTTTGCGATTCCTGCAAACGGGAGTACGAATTTTCTTCGCTGTACGCATAGAATAGGGTCACATAAATATCCCCAGATTGCGAATACCTCGTGCGAGGAACAGAAGCGATGGAAAAGCGAAGTTCTCGATCGCATGACCTTTCCACACTCGAAATCGACGTTCCGTACATGTAGAAAGCACAAATGTGATGTTTCCGACGGAGAACGTTGTAAAAGCGCAATTCCCGTTCGAAATAAGCGTAATACGCCCGCAATTCACGTTCCGTACGCGCAGAAAGCGCCATTCTGACTCATTTCAAGAATTCACGATCTCGCACGGTCGATGTGCGTCCCGTGATGTCGGTGATTTTGCGATTCCTGCAAACGGGAGTGCGAATTTTCTTCGCTGTACGCATAGAATAGGGTCACATAAATATCCCCAGCGTTGCGAATACCTCGTGCGAGGAACAGAAGCGATGGAAAAGCGAAGTTCTCGATCGCATGACCGTTCCACACTCGAAATCGACGTTCCGTACATGTAGAAAGCACAAATGTGATGTTTCCGACGGAAAACGTTGTAAAAGCGCAATTCCCGTTCGAAATAAGCGTAATACGCCCGCAATTCACGTTCCGTACGCGCAGAAAGCGCCATTCTGACTCATTTCTAGAATTCACGATCTCGCACGGTCGATGTGCGTCCCGTGATGTCGGTGATTTTGCGATTCCTGCAAACGGGAGTGCGAATTTTCTTCGCTGTACGCATAGAATAGGGTCACATAAATATCCCCAGCGTTGCGAAAACCTCGTGCGAGGAACAGAAGCGATGGAAAAGCGAAGTTCTCGATCGCATGACCGTTCCACACTCGAAATCGACGTTCCGTACATGTAGAAAGCACAAATGTGATGTTTCCGACGGAGAACGTTGTAAAAGCGCAATTCCCGTTCGAAATAAGCGTAATACGCCCGCGATTCACGTTCCGTACGCGCAGAAAGCGCCATTCTGACTCATTTCAAGAATTTACGATCTCGCACGGTCGATGTGCGTCCCGTGATGTCGGTGATTTTGCGATTCCTGCAAACGGGAGTGCGAATTTTCTTCGCTGTACGCATAGAATAGGGTCACATAAATATCCCCAGCGTTGCGAATACCTCGTGCGAGGAACAGAAGCGATGGAAAAGCGAAGTTCTCGATCGCGTGACCGTTCCACACTCGAAATCGACGTTCCGTACATGTAGAAAGCACAAATGTGATGTTTCCGACGGAGAACGTTGTAAAAGCGCAATTACCGTTCGATATAAGCGTAATACGCCCGCAATTCACGTTCCGTACGCGCAGAAAACGCCATTCTGACTCATTTCAAGAATTCACGATCTCGCACGGTCGATGTGCGTCCCGTGATGTCGGTGATTTTGCGATTCCTGCAAACGGGAGTGCGAATTTTCTTCGCTGTACGCATGGAATAGAGTCACATAAATATCCCCAGCGTTGCGAATACCTCGTGCGAGGAACAGAAGCGATGGAAAAGCGAAGTTCTCGATCGCATGACCGTTCCACACTCGAAATCGACGTTCCGTACATGTAGAAAGCACAAATGTGATGTTTCCGACGGAGAACGTTGTAAAAGCGCAATTCCCGTTCGAAATAAGCGTAATACGCCCGCAATTCACGTTCCGTACGCGCAGAAAGCGCCATTCTGACTCATTTCAAGAATTCACGATCTCGCACGGTCGATGTGCGTCCCGTGATGTCGGTGATTTTGCGAATCCTGCAAACGGGAGTGCGAATTTTCTTCGCTGTACGCATGGAATAGAGTCACATAAATATCCCCAGCGTTGAGAATACCTCGTGCGAGGAACAGAAGCGATGGAAAAGCGAAGTTCTCGATCGCATGACCGTTCCACACTCGAAATCGACGTTCCGTACATGTAGAAAGCACAAATGTGATGTTTCCGACGGAGAACGTTGTAAAACCGCAATTCCCGTTCGAAATAAGCGTAATACGCCCGCAATTCACGTTCCGTACGCGCAGAAAGCGCCATTCTGACTCATTTCAAGAATTCACGATCTCGCACGGTCGATGTGCGTCCCGTGATGTCGGTGATTTTGCGAATCCTGCAAACGGGAGTGCGAATTTTCTTCGCTGTACGCATGGAATAGAGTCACATAAATATCCCCAGCGTTGCGAATACCTCGTGCGAGGAACAGAAGCGATGGAAAAGCGAAGTTCTCGATCGCATGACCGTTCGACACTCGAAATCGACGTTCCGTACATGTAGAAAGCACAAATGTGATGTTTCCGACGGAGAACGTTGTAAAAGCGCAATTCCCGTTCGAAATAAGCGTAATACGCCCGCAATTCACGTTCCGTACGCGCAGAAAGCGCCATTCTGATTCATTTCAAGAATTCACGATCTCGCACGGTCGATGTGCGTCCCGTGATGTCGGTGATTTTGCGATTCCTGCAAACGGGAGTGCGAATTTTCTTCGCTGTACGCATGGAATAGAGTCACATAAATATCCCCAGCGTTGCGAATACCTCGTGCGAGGAACAGAAGCGATGGAAAAGCGAAGTTCTCGATCGCATGACCGTTCCACACTCGAAATCGACGTTCCGTACATGTAGAAAGCACAAATGTGATGTTTCCGACGGAGAACGTTGTAAAAGCGCAATTCCCGTTCGAAATAAGCGTAATACGCCCGCAATTCACGTTCCGTACGCGCAGAAAGCGCCATTCTGACTCATTTCAAGAATTCACGATCTCGCACGGTCGATGTGCGTCGCGTGATGTCGGTGATTTTGCGATTCCTGCAAACGGGAGTGCGAATTTTCTTCGCTGTACGCATGGAATAGAGTCACATAAATATCCCCAGCGTTGCGAATACCTCGTGCGAGGAACAGAAGCGATGGAAAAGCGAAGTTCTCGATCGCATGACCGTTCCACACTCGAAATCGACGTTCCGTACATGTAGAAAGCACAAATGTGATGTTTCCGACGGAGAACGTTGTAAAAGCGCAATTCCCGTTCGAAATAAGCGTAATACGCCCGCAATTCACGTTCCGTACGCGCAGAAAGCGCCATTCTGACTCATTTCAAGAATTCACGATCACGCACGGTCGATGTGCGTCCCGTGATGTCGGTGATTTTGCGATTCCTGCAAACGGGAGTACGAATTTTCTTCGCTGTACGCATAGAATAGGGTCACATAAATATCCCCAGATTGCGAATACCTCGTGCGAGGAACAGAAGCGATGGAAAAGCGAAGTTCTGGATCGCATGACCGTTTCACACTCGAAATCGAGGTTCCGTACCTGTAGAAAGCACTATTGTGATGTTTCCGACGCAGAACGTTGTAAAAGCGTAGTTCCCGTTCGAAATAAGCGTAATACACCCGCAATTCAAGTTCTGTACGCGCAGAAAGCGCCTTTCCGACTCATTTCAAGAATTCACGATCTCGCACGGTCGATGCGCGTCCCGTAATGTCGGTGATTATGCGATTCCTGCAAACGGGAGTGCGAATTTTCTTCACTGTACACATAGAATAGGGTCACGTCAATATCCCCAGCGTTGCGAATACCTCGTGCGAGGAACAGAAGCGATGGAATAGCGAAGTTCTGGATCGCATGACCGTTTCAGACTCAAAAATCGACTTTCCGTACCTGTAGAAAGCACTATTGTGATGCTTCCGACGGAAATGTTGTAAAAGAATAATTCCCGTTCGATATAAGCGTAATACACCCGCAATTCACGTTCTGTACGCGCAGAAAGCGCTTTTCTGACTCATTTCAAGAATTCACGATCACGCACGGTCGATGTGCGTCCCGTGATGTCGGTGATTTTGCGATTCCTGCAAACGGTAGTACGAATTTTCTTCGCTGTACGCATAGAATAGGGTCACATAAATATCCCCAGATTGCGAATACCTCGTGCGAGGAACAGAAGCGATGGAAAAGCGAAGTTCTCGATCGCATGACCTTTCCACACTCGAAATCGACGTTCCGTACATGTAGAAAGCACAAATGTGATGTTTCCGACGGAGAACGTTGTAAAAGCGCAATTCCCGTTCGAAATAAGCGTAATACGCCCGCAATTCACGTTCCGTACGCGCAGAAAGCGCCATTCTGACTCATTTCAAGAATTCACGATCTCGCACGGTCGATGTGCGTCCCGTGATGTCGGTGATTTGCGATTCCTGCAAACGGGAGTGCGAATTTTCTTCGCTGTACGCATAGAATAGGGTCACATAAATATCCCCAGCGTTGCGAATACCTCGTGCGAGGAACAGAAGCGATGGAAAAGCGAAGTTCTCGATCGCATGACCGTTCCACACTCGAAATCGACGTTCCGTACATGTAGAAAGCACAAATGTGATGTTTCCGACGGAGAACGTTGTAAAAGCGCAATTCCCGTTCGAAATAAGCGTAATACGCCCGCAATTCACGTTCCGTACGCGCAGAAAGCGCCATTCTGACTCATTTCAAGAATTCACGATCTCGCACGGTCGATGTGCGTCCCGTGATGTCGGTGATTTTGCGATTCCTGCAACGGGAGTGCGAATTTTCTTCGCTGTACGCATAGAATAGGGTCACATAAATATCCCCAGCGTTGCGAAAACCTCGTGCGAGAACAGAAGCGATGGAAAAGCGAAGTTCTCGATCGCATGACCGTTCCACACTCGAAATCGACGTTCCGTACATGTAGAAAGCACAAATGTGATGTTTCCGACGGAGAACGTTGTAAAAGCGCAATTCCGTTCGAAATAAGCGTAATACGCCCGCGATTCACGTTCCGTACGCGCAGAAAGCGCCATTCTGACTCATTTCAAGAATTTACGATCTCGCACGGTCGATGTGCGTCCCGTGATGTCGGTGATTTTGCGATTCCTGCAAACGGGAGTGCGAATTTTCTTCGCTGTACGCATAGAATAGGGTCACATAAATATCCCCAGCGTTGCGAATACCTCGTGCGAGGACAGAAGCGATGGAAAAGCGAAGTTCTCGATCGCGTGACCGTTCCACACTCGAAATCGACGTTCCGTACATGTAGAAAGCACAAATGTGATGTTTCCGACGGGAGAACGTTGTAAAAGCGCAATTACCGTTCTATATAAGCGTAATACGCCCGCAATTCACGTTCCGTACGCGCAGAAAGCGCCATTCTGACTCATTTCAAGAATTCACGATCTCGCACGGTCGATGTGCGTCCCGTGATGTCGGTGATTTTGCGATTCCTGCAAACGGGAGTGCGAATTTTCTTCGCTGTACGCATGGAATAGAGTCACATAAATATCCCCAGCGTTGCGAATACCTCGTGCGAGGAACAGAAGCGATGGAAAAGCGAAGTTCTCGATCGCATGACCGTTCCACACTCGAAATCGACGTTCCGTACATGTAGAAAGCACAAATGTGATGCTTCCGACGGAGAACGTTGTAAAAGCGCAATTCCCGTTCGAAATAAGCGTAATACGCCCGCAATTCACGTTCCGTACGCGCAGAAAGCGCCATTCTGACTCATTTCAAGAATTCACGATCTCGCACGGTCGATGAGGGTCCCGTGATGTCGGTGATTTTGCGATTCCTGCAAACGGGAGTGCGAATTTTCTTCGCTGTACGCATGGAATAGAGTCACATAAATATCCCCAGCGTTGCGAATACCTCGTGCGAGGAACAGAAGCGATGGAAAAGCGAAGTTCTCGATCGCATGACCGTTCCACACTCGAAATCGACGTTCCGTACATGTAGAAAGCACAAATGTGATGTTTCCGACGGAGAACGTTGTAAAAGCGCAATTCCCGTTCGAAATAAGCGTAATACGCCCGCAATTCACGTTCCGTACGCGCAGAAAGCGCCATTCTGACTCATTTCAAGAATTCACGATCTCGCACGGTCGATGTGCGTCGCGTGATGTCGGTGATTTTGCGATTCCTGCAAACGGGAGTGCGAATTTTCTTCGCTGTACGCATGGAATAGAGTCACATAAATATCCCCAGCGTTGCGAATACCTCGTGCGAGGAACAGAAGCGATGGAAAAGCGAAGTTCTCGATCGCATGACCGTTCCACACTCGAAATCGACGTTCCGTACATGTAGAAAGCACAAATGTGATGTTTCCGACGGAGAACGTTGTAAAAGCGCAATTCCCGTTCGAAATAAGCGTAATACGCCCGCAATTCACGTTCCGTACGCGCAGAAAGCGCCATTCTGACTCATTTCAAGAATTCACGATCTCGCACGGTCGATGAGCGTCCCGTGATGTCGGTGATTTTGCGATTCCTGCAAACGGGAGTGCGAATTTTCTTCGCTGTACGCATGGAATAGAGTCACATAAATATCCCCAGCGTTGCGAATACCTCGTGCGAGGAACAGAAGCGATGGAAAAGCGAAGTTCTCGATCGCATGACCGTTCGACACTTGAAATCGACGTTCCGTACATGTAGAAAGCACAAATGTGATGTTTCCGACGGAGAACGTTGTAAAAGCGCAATTCCCGTTCGAAATAAGCGTAATACGCCCGCAATTCACGTTCCGTACGCGCAGAAAGCGCCATTCTGACTCATTTCAAGAATTCACGATCTCGCACGGTCGATGTGCGTCCCGTGATGTCGGTGATTTTGCGAATCCTGCAAACGGGAGTGCGAATTTTCTTCGCTGTACGCATGGAATAGAGTCACATAAATATCCCCAGCGTTGCGAATACCTCGTGCGAGGAACAGAAGCGATGGACAAGCGAAGTTCTCGATCGCATGAACGTTCCACACTCGAAATCGACGTTCCGTACATGTAGAAAGCACAAATGTGATGTTTCCGACGGAGAACGTTGTAAAAGCGCAATTCCCGTTCGAAATAAGCGTAATACGCCCGCAATTCACGTTCCGTACGCGCAGAAAGCGCCATTCTGACTCATTTCAAGAATTCACGATCTCGCACGGTCGATGTGCGTCCCGTGATGTCGGTGATTTTGCGAATCCTGCAAACGGGAGTGCGAATTTTCTTCGCTGTACGCATGGAATAGAGTCACATAAATATCCCCAGCGTTGAGAATACCTCGTGCGAGGAACAGAAGCGATGGAAAAGCGAAGTTCTCGATCGCATGACCGTTCCACACTCGAAATCGACGTTCCGTACATGTAGAAAGCACAAATGTGATGTTTCCGACGGAGAACGTTGTAAAACCGCAATTCCCGTTCGAAATAAGCGTAATACGCCCGCAATTCACGTTCCGTACGCGCAGAAAGCGCCATTCTGACTCATTTCTAGAATTCACGATCTCGCACGGTCGATGTGCGTCCCGTGATGTCGGTGATTTTGCGAATCCTGCAAACGGGAGTGCGAATTTTCTTCGCTGTACGCATGGAATAGAGTCACATAAATATCCCCAGCGTTGCGAATACCTCGTGCGAGGAACAGAAGCGATGGAAAAGCGAAGTTCTCGATCGCATGACCGTTCGACACTCGAAATCGACGTTCCGTACATGTAGAAAGCACAAATGTGATGTTTCCGACGGAGAACGTTGTAAAAGCGCAATTCCCGTTCGAAATAAGCGTAATACGCCCGCAATTCACGTTCCGTACGCGCAGAAAGCGCCATTCTGATTCATTTCAAGAATTCACGATCTCGCACGGTCGATGTGCGTCCCGTGATGTCGGTGATTTTGCGAATCCTGCAAACGGGAGTGCGAATTTTCTTCGCTGTACGCATGGAATAGAGTCACATAAATATCCCCAGCGTTGCGAATACCTCGTGCGAGGAACAGAAGCGATGGAAAAGCGAAGTTCTCGATCGCATGAACGTTCCACACTCGAAATCGACGTTCCGTACATGTAGAAAGCACAAATGTGATGTTTCCGACGGAGAACGTTGTAAAAGCGCAATTCCCGTTCGAAATAAGCGTAATACGCCCGCAATTCACGTTCCGTACGCGCAGAAAGCGCCATTCTGACTCATTTCAAGAATTCACGATCTCGCACGGTCGATGTGCGTCCCGTGATGTCGGTGATTTTGCGAATCCTGCAAACGGGAGTGCGAATTTTCTTCGCTGTACGCATGGAATAGAGTCACATAAATATCCCCAGCGTTGAGAATACCTCGTGCGAGGAACAGAAGCGATGGAAAAGCGAAGTTCTCGATCGCATGACCGTTCCACACTCGAAATCGACGTTCCGTACATGTAGAAAGCACAAATGTGATGTTTCCGACGGAGAACGTTGTAAAACCGCAATTCCCGTTCGAAATAAGCGTAATACGCCCGCAATTCACGTTCCGTACGCGCAGAAAGCGCCTTTCTGACTCATTTCAAGAATTCACGATCTCGCACGGTCGATGTGCGTCCCGTGATGTCGGTGATTTTGCGAATCCTGCAAACGGGAGTGCGAATTTTCTTCGCTGTACGCATGGAATAGAGTCACATAAATATCCCCAGCGTTGCGAATACCTCGTGCGAGGAACAGAAGCGATGGAAAAGCGAAGTTCTCGATCGCATGACCGTTCCACACTCGAAATCGACGTTCCGTACATGTAGAAAGCACAAATGTGATGTTTCCGACGGAGAACGTTGTAAAAGCGCAATTCCCGTTCGAAATAAGCGTAATACGCCCGCAATTCACGTTCCGTACGCACAGAAAGCGCCATTCTGACTCATTTCAAGAATTCACGATCTCGCACGGTCGATGTGCGTCCCGTGATGTCGGTGATTTTGCGATTCCTGCAAACGGGAGTGCGAATTTTCTTCGCTGTACGCATAGAATAGGGTCACATAAATATCCCCAGCGTTGCGAATACCTCGTGCGAGGAACAGAAGCGATGGAAAAGCGAAGTTCTGGATCGCATGACCGTTTCACACTCGAAATCGAGGTTCCGTACATGTAGAAAGCACAAATGTGATGTTTCCGACGGAGAACGTTGTAAAAGCGCAATTCCCGTTCGAAATAAGCGTAATACGCCCGCAATTCACGTTCCGTACGCGCAGAAAGCGCCATTCTGACTCATTTCAAGAATTCACGATCTCGCACGGTCGATGCGCGTCCCGTAATGTTGGTGATTATGCGATTCCTGCAAACGGGAGTGCGAATTTTCTTCACTGTACACATAGAATAGGGTCACGTCAATATCCCCAGCGTTGCGAATACCTCGTGCGAGGAACAGAAGCGATGGAATAGCGAAGTTCTGGATCGCATGACCGTTTCAGACTCAAAATCGACTTTCCGTACCTGTAGAAAGCACTATTGTGATGTTTCCGACGCAGAACGTTGTAAAAGCGTAGTTCCCGTTCGAAATAAGCGTAATACACCCGCAATTCAAGTTCTGTACGCGCAGAAAGCGCCTTTCCGACTCATTTCAAGAATTCACGATCTCGCACGGTCGATGCGCGTCCCGTGATGTCGGTGATTTTGCGATTCCTGCAAACGGGAGTGCGAATTTTCTTCGCTGTACGCATAGAATAGGGTCACATAAATATCCCCAGATTGCGAATACCTCGTGCGAGGAACAGAAGCGATGGAAAAGCGAAGTTCTGGATCGCATGACCGTTTCACACTCGAAATCGAGGTTCCGTACCTGTAGAAAGCACTATTGTGATGTTTCCGACGCAGAACGTTGTAAAAGCGTAGTTCCCGTTCGAAATAAGCGTAATACACCCGCAATTCAAGTTCTGTACGCGCAGAAAGCGCCTTTCCGACTCATTTCAAGAATTCACGATCTCGCACGGTCGATGCGCGTCCCGTGATGTTGGTGATTATGCGATTCCTGCAAACGGGAGTGCGAATTTTCTTCACTGTACACATAGAATAGGGTCACGTCAATATCCCCAGCGTTGCGAATACCTCGTGCGAGGAACAGAAGCGATGGAATAGCGAAGTTCTGGATCGCATGACCGTTTCAGACTCAAAATCGACTTTCCGTACCTGTAGAAAGCACTATTGTGATGTTTCCGACGCAGAACGTTGTAAAAGCGTAGTTCCCGTTCGAAATAAGCGTAATACACCCGCAATTCAAGTTCTGTACGCGCAGAAAGCGCCTTTCCGACTCATTTCAAGAATTCACGATCTCGCACGGTCGATGCGCGTCCCGTGATGTCGGTGATTTTGCGATTCCTGCAAACGGGAGTGCGAATTTTCTTCGCTGTACGCATAGAATAGGGTCACATAAATATCCCCAGATTGCGAATACCTCGTGCGAGGAACAGAAGCGATGGAAAAGCGAAGTTCTGGATCGCATGACCGTTTCACACTCGAAATCGAGGTTCCGTACCTGTAGAAAGCACTATTGTGATGTTTCCGACGCAGAACGTTGTAAAAGCGTAGTTCCCGTTCGAAATAAGCGTAATACACCCGCAATTCAAGTTCTGTACGCGCAGAAAGCGCCTTTCCGACTCATTTCAAGAATTCACGATCTCGCACGGTCGATGCGCGTCCCGTAATGTTGGTGATTATGCGATTCCTGCAAACGGGAGTGCGAATTTTCTTCACTGTACGCATGGAATAGAGTCACATAAATATCCCCAGCGTTGAGAATACCTCGTGCGAGGAACAGAAGCGATGGAAAAGCGAAGTTCTCGATCGCATGACCGTTCCACACTCGAAATCGACGTTCCGTACCTGTAGAAAGCACAAATGTGATGTTTCCGACGGAGAACGTTGTAAAACCGCAATTCCCGTTCGAAATAAGCGTAATACGCCCGCAATTCACGTTCCGTACGCGCAGAAAGCGCCTTTCTGACTCATTTCAAGAATTCACGATCTCGCACGGTCGATGTGCGTCCCGTGATGTCGGTGATTTTGCGAATCCTGCAAACGGGAGTGCGAATTTTCTTCGCTGTACGCATGGAATAGAGTCACATAAATATCCCCAGCGTTGCGAATACCTCGTGCGAGGAACAGAAGCGATGGAAAAGCGAAGTTCTCGATCGCATGACCGTTCCACACTCGAAATCGACGTTCCGTACATGTAGAAAGCACAAATGTGATGTTTCCGACGGAGAACGTTGTAAAAGCGCAATTCCCGTTCGAAATAAGCGTAATACGCCCGCAATTCACGTTCCGTACGCACAGAAAGCGCCATTCTGACTCATTTCAAGAATTCACGATCTCGCACGGTCGATGTGCGTCCCGTGATGTCGGTGATTTTGCGATTCCTGCAAACGGGAGTGCGAATTTTCTTCGCTGTACGCATAGAATAGGGTCACATAAATATCCCCAGCGTTGCGAATACCTCGTGCGAGGAACAGAAGCGATGGAAAAGCGAAGTTCTCGATCGCATGACCGTTTCACACTCGAAATCGAGGTTCCGTACCTGTAGAAAGCACTATTGTGATGTTTCCGACGCAGAACGTTGTAAAAGCGTAGTTCCCGTTCGAAATAAGCGTAATACACCCGCAATTCAAGTTCTGTACGCGCAGAAAGCGCCTTTCCGACTCATTTCAAGAATTCACGATCTCGCACGGTCGATGCGCGTCCCGTAATGTCGGTGATTATGCGATTCCTGCAAACGGGAGTGCGAATTTTCTTCACTGTACACATAGAATAGGGTCACGTCAATATCCCCGGCGTTGCGAATACCTCGTGCGAGGAACAGAAGCGATGGAATAGCGAAGTTCTGGATCGCATGACCGTTTCAGACTCAAAATCGACTTTCCGTACCTGTAGAAAGCACTATTGTGATGTTTCCGACGCAGAACGTTGTAAAAGCGTAGTTCCCGTTCGAAATAAGCGTAATACACCCGCAATTCAAGTTCTGTACGCGCAGAAAGCGCCTTTCCGACTCATTTCAAGAATTCACGATCTCGCACGGACGATGCGCGTCCCGTGATGTCGGTGATTTTGCGATTCCTGCAAACGGGAGTGCGAATTTTCTTCGCTGTACGCATAGAATAGGGTCACATAAATATCCCCAGATTGCGAATACCTCGTGCGAGGAACAGAAGCGATGGAAAAGCGAAGTTCTGGATCGCATGACCGTTTCACACTCGAAATCGAGGTTCCGTACCTGTAGAAAGCACTATTGTGATGTTTCCGACGCAGAACGTTGTAAAAGCGTAGTTCCCGTTCGAAATAAGCGTAATACACCCGCAATTCAAGTTCTGTACGCGCAGAAAGCGCCTTTCCGACTCATTTCAAGAATTCACGATCTCGCACGGTCGATGCCCGTCCCGTAATGTTGGTGATTATGCGATTCCTGCAAACGGGAGTGCGAATTTTCTTCACTGTACACATAGAATAGGGTCACGTCAATATCCCCAGCGTTGCGAATACCTCGTGCGAGGAACAGAAGCGATGGAATAGCGAAGTTCTGGATCGCATGACCGTTTCAGACTCAAAATCGACTTTCCGTACCTGTAGAAAGCACTATTGTGATGTTTCCGACGCAGAACGTTGTAAAAGCGTAGTTCCCGTTCGAAATAAGCGTAATACACCCGCAATTCAAGTTCTGTACGCGCAGAAAGCGCCTTTCCGACTCATTTCAAGAATTCACGATCTCGCACGGTCGATGCGCGTCCCGTGATGTCGGTGATTTTGCGATTCCTGCAAACGGGAGTGCGAATTTTCTTCGCTGTACGCATAGAATAGGGTCACATAAATATCCCCAGATTGCGAATACCTCGTGCGAGGAACAGAAGCGATGGAAAAGCGAAGTTCTGGATCGCATGACCGTTTCACACTCGAAATCGAGGTTCCGTACCTGTAGAAAGCACTATTGTGATGTTTCCGACGCAGAACGTTGTAAAAGCGTAGTTCCCGTTCGAAATAAGCGTAATACACCCGCAATTCAAGTTCTGTACGCGCAGAAAGCGCCTTTCCGACTCATTTCAAGAATTCACGATCTCGCACGGTCGATGCGCGTCCCGTAATGTTGGTGATTATGCGATTCCTGCAAACGGGAGTGCGAATTTTCTTCACTGTACACATAGAATAGGGTCACGTCAATATCCCCAGCGTTGCGAATACCTCGTGCGAGGAACAGAAGCGATGGAATAGCGAAGTTCTGGATCGCATGACCGTTTCAGACTCAAAATCGACTTTCCGTACCTGTAGAAAGCACTATTGTGATGTTTCCGACGCAGAACGTTGTAAAAGCGTAGTTCCCGTTCGAAATAAGCGTAATACACCCGCAATTCAAGTTCTGTACGCGCAGAAAGCGCCTTTCCGACTTATTTCAAGAATTCACGATCTCGCACGGTCGATGCGCGTCCCGTGATGTCGGTGATTTTGCGATTCCTGCAAACGGGAGTGCGAATTTTCTTCGCTGTACGCATAGAATAGGGTCACATAAATATCCCCAGATTGCGAATACCTCGTGCGAGGAACAGAAGCGATGGAAAAGCGAAGTTCTGGATCGCATGACCGTTTCACACTCGAAATCGAGGTTCCGTACCTGTAGAAAGCACTATTGTGATGTTTCCGACGCAGAACGTTGTAAAAGCGTAGTTCCCGTTCGAAATAAGCGTAATACACCCGCAATTCAAGTTCTGTACGCGCAGAAAGCGCCTTTCCGACTCATTTCAAGAATTCACGATCTCGCACGGTCGATGCGCGTCCCGTAATGTTGGTGATTATGCGATTCCTGCAAACGGGAGTGCGAATTTTCTTCACTGTACACATAGAATAGGGTCACGTCAATATCCCCAGCGTTGCGAATACCTCGTGCGAGGAACAGAAGCGATGGAATAGCGAAGTTCTGAATCGCATGACCGTTTCAGACTCAAAATCGACTTTCCGTACATGTAGAAAGCACAAATGTGATGTTTCCGACGGAGAACGTTGTAAAAGCGCAATTCCCGTTCGATATAAGCGTAATACGCCCGCAATTCACGTTCCGTACGCGCAGAAAGCGCCATTCTGACTCATTTCAAGAATTCACGATCTCGCACGGTCGATGTGCGTCCCGTGATGTCGGTGATTTTGCGATTCCTGCAAACGGGAGTGCGAATTTTCTTCGCTGTACGCATAGAATAGGGTCACATAAATATCCCCAGCGTTGCGAATACCTCGTGCGAGGAACAGAAGCGATGGAAAAGCGAAGTTCTCGATCGCGTGACCGTTCCACACTCGAAATCGACGTTCCGTACATGTAGAAAGCACAAATGTGATGTTTCCGACGGAGAACGTTGTAAAAGCGCAATTACCGTTCGATATAAGCGTAATACGCCCGCAATTCACGTTCCGTACGCGCAGAAAGCGCCATTCTGACTCATTTCAAGAATTCACGATCTCGCACGGTCGATGAGGGTCCCGTGATGTCGGTGATTTTGCGATTCCTGCAAACGGGAGTGCGAATTTTCTTCGCTGTACGCATGGAATAGAGTCACATAAATATCCCCAGCGTTGCGAATACCTCGTGCGAGGAACAGAAGCGATGGAAAAGCGAAGTTCTCGATCGCATGACCTTTCCACACTCGAAATCGACGTTCCGTACATGTAGAAAGCACAAATGTGATGTTTCCGACGGAGAACGTTGTAAAAGCGCAATTCCCGTTCGAAATAAGCGTAATACGCCCGCAATTCACGTTCCGTACGCGCAGAAAGCGCCATTCTGACTCATTTCAAGAATTCACGATCACGCACGGTCGATGTGCGTCCCGTGATGTCGGTGATTTTGCGATTCCTGCAAACGGGAGTACGAATTTTCTTCGCTGTACGCATAGAATAGGGTCACATAAATATCCCCAGATTGCGAATACCTCGTGCGAGGAACAGAAGCGATGGAAAAGCGAAGTTCTGGATCGCATGACCGTTTCACACTCGAAATCGAGGTTCCGTACCTGTAGAAAGCACTATTGTGATGTTTCCGACGCAGAACGTTGTAAAAGCGTAGTTCCCGTTCGAAATAAGCGTAATACACCCGCAATTCAAGTTCTGTACGCGCAGAAAGCGCCTTTCCGACTCATTTCAAGAATTCACGATCTCGCACGGTCGATGCGCGTCCCGTAATGTCGGTGATTATGCGATTCCTGCAAACGGGAGTGCGAATTTTCTTCACTGTACACATAGAATAGGGTCACGTCAATATCCCCAGCGTTGCGAATACCTCGTGCGAGGAACAGAAGCGATGGAATAGCGAAGTTCTGGATCGCATGACCGTTTCAGACTCAAAATCGACTTTCCGTACCTGTAGAAAGCACTATTGTGATGCTTCCGACGGAAAATGTTGTAAAAGCGTAATTCCCGTTCGAAATAAGCGTAATACACCCGCAATTCACGTTCTGTACGCGCAGAAAGCGCTTTTCTGACTCATTTCAAGAATTCACGATCACGCACGGTCGATGTGCGTCCCGTGATGTCGGTGATTTTGCGATTCCTGCAAACGGGAGTACGAATTTTCTTCGCTGTACGCATAGAATAGGGTCACATAAATATCCCCAGATTGCGAATACCTCGTGCGAGGAACAGAAGCGATGGAAAAGCGAAGTTCTCGATCGCATGACCTTTCCACACTCGAAATCGACGTTCCGTACATGTAGAAAGCACAAATGTGATGTTTCCGACGGAGAACGTTGTAAAAGCGCAATTCCCGTTCGAAATAAGCGTAATACGCCCGCAATTCACGTTCCGTACGCGCAGAAAGCGCCATTCTGACTCATTTCAAGAATTCACGATCTCGCACGGTCGATGTGCGTCCCGTGATGTCGGTGATTTTGCGATTCCTGCAAACGGGAGTGCGAATTTTCTTCGCTGTACGCATAGAATAGGGTCACATAAATATCCCCAGCGTTGCGAATACCTCGTGCGAGGAACAGAAGCGATGGAAAAGCGAAGTTCTCGATCGCATGACCGTTCCACACTCGAAATCGACGTTCCGTACATGTAGAAAGCACAAATGTGATGTTTCCGACGGAAAACGTTGTAAAAGCGCAATTCCCGTTCGAAATAAGCGTAATACGCCCGCAATTCACGTTCCGTACGCGCAGAAAGCGCCATTCTGACTCATTTCTAGAATTCACGATCTCGCACGGTCGATGTGCGTCCCGTGATGTCGGTGATTTTGCGATTCCTGCAAACGGGAGTGCGAATTTTCTTCGCTGTACGCATAGGATAGGGTCACATAAATATCCCCAGCGTTGCGAAAACCTCGTGCGAGGAACAGAAGCGATGGAAAAGCGAAGTTCTCGATCGCATGACCGTTCCACACTCGAAATCGACGTTCCGTACATGTAGAAAGCACAAATGTGATGTTTCCGACGGAGAACGTTGTAAAAGCGCAATTCCCGTTCGAAATAAGCGTAATACGCCCGCGATTCACGTTCCGTACGCGCAGAAAGCGCCATTCTGACTCATTTCAAGAATTTACGATCTCGCACGGTCGATGTGCGTCCCGTGATGTCGGTGATTTTGCGATTCCTGCAAACGGGAGTGCGAATTTTCTTCGCTGTACGCATAGAATAGGGTCACATAAATATCCCCAGCGTTGCGAATACCTCGTGCGAGGAACAGAAGCGATGGAAAAGCGAAGTTCTCGATCGCGTGACCGTTCCACACTCGAAATCGACGTTCCGTACATGTAGAAAGCACAAATGTGATGTTTCCGACGGAGAACGTTGTAAAAGCGCAATTACCGTTCGATATAAGCGTAATACGCCCGCAATTCACGTTCCGTACGCGCAGAAAACGCCATTCTGACTCATTTCAAGAATTCACGATCTCGCACGGTCGATGTGCGTCCCGTGATGTCGGTGATTTTGCGATTCCTGCAAACGGGAGTGCGAATTTTCTTCGCTGTACGCATGGAATAGAGTCACATAAATATCCCCAGCGTTGCGAATACCTCGTGCGAGGAACAGAAGCGATGGAAAAGCGAAGTTCTCGATCGCATGACCGTTCCACACTCGAAATCGACGTTCCGTACATGTAGAAAGCACAAATGTGATGTTTCCGACGGAGAACGTTGTAAAAGCGCAATTCCCGTTCGAAATAAGCGTAATACGCCCGCAATTCACGTTCCGTACGCGCAGAAAGCGCCATTCTGACTCATTTCAAGAATTCACGATCTCGCACGGTCGATGAGGGTCCCGTGATGTCGGTGATTTTGCGATTCCTGCAAACGGGAGTGCGAATTTTCTTCGCTGTACGCATGGAATAGAGTCACATAAATATCCCCAGCGTTGCGAATACCTCGTGCGAGGAACAGAAGCGATGGAAAAGCGAAGTTCTCGATCGCATGACCGTTCCACACTCGAAATCGACGTTCCGTACATGTAGAAAGCACAAATGTGATGTTTCCGACGGAGAACGTTGTAAAAGCGCAATTCCCGTTCGAAATAAGCGTAATACGCCCGCAATTCACGTTCCGTACGCGCAGAAAGCGCCATTCTGACTCATTTCAAGAATTCACGATCTCGCACGGTCGATGTGCGTCGCGTGATGTCGGTGATTTTGCGATTCCTGCAAACGGGAGTGCGAATTTTCTTCGCTGTACGCATGGAATAGAGTCACATAAATATCCCCAGCGTTGCGAATACCTCGTGCGAGGAACAGAAGCGATGGAAAAGCGAAGTTCTCGATCGCATGACCGTTCCACACTCGAAATCGACGTTCCGTACATGTAGAAAGCACAAATGTGATGTTTCCGACGGAGAACGTTGTAAAAGCGCAATTCCCGTTCGAAATAAGCGTAATACGCCCGCAATTCACGTTCCGTACGCGCAGAAAGCGCCATTCTGACTCATTTCAAGAATTCACGATCACGCACGGTCGATGTGCGTCCCGTGATGTCGGTGATTTTGCGATTCCTGCAAACGGGAGTACGAATTTTCTTCGCTGTACGCATAGAATAGGGTCACATAAATATCCCCAGATTGCGAATACCTCGTGCGAGGAACAGAAGCGATGGAAAAGCGAAGTTCTGGATCGCATGACCGTTTCACACTCGAAATCGAGGTTCCGTACCTGTAGAAAGCACTATTGTGATGTTTCCGACGCAGAACGTTGTAAAAGCGTAGTTCCCGTTCGAAATAAGCGTAATACACCCGCAATTCAAGTTCTGTACGCGCAGAAAGCGCCTTTCCGACTCATTTCAAGAATTCACGATCTCGCACGGTCGATGCGCGTCCCGTAATGTCGGTGATTATGCGATTCCTGCAAACGGGAGTGCGAATTTTCTTCACTGTACACATAGAATAGGGTCACGTCAATATCCCCAGCGTTGCGAATACCTCGTGCGAGGAACAGAAGCGATGGAATAGCGAAGTTCTGGATCGCATGACCGTTTCAGACTCAAAATCGACTTTCCGTACCTGTAGAAAGCACTATTGTGATGCTTCCGACGGAAAATGTTGTAAAAGAATAATTCCCGTTCGATATAAGCGTAATACACCCGCAATTCACGTTCTGTACGCGCAGAAAGCGCTTTTCTGACTCATTTCAAGAATTCACGATCACGCACGGTCGATGTGCGTCCCGTGATGTCGGTGATTTTGCGATTCCTGCAAACGGTAGTACGAATTTTCTTCGCTGTACGCATAGAATAGGGTCACATAAATATCCCCAGATTGCGAATACCTCGTGCGAGGAACAGAAGCGATGGAAAAGCGAAGTTCTCGATCGCATGACCTTTCCACACTCGAAATCGACGTTCCGTACATGTAGAAAGCACAAATGTGATGTTTCCGACGGAGAACGTTGTAAAAGCGCAATTCCCGTTCGAAATAAGCGTAATACGCCCGCAATTCACGTTCCGTACGCGCAGAAAGCGCCATTCTGACTCATTTCAAGAATTCACGATCTCGCACGGTCGATGTGCGTCCCGTGATGTCGGTGATTTTGCGATTCCTGCAAACGGGAGTGCGAATTTTCTTCGCTGTACGCATAGAATAGGGTCACATAAATATCCCCAGCGTTGCGAATACCTCGTGCGAGGAACAGAAGCGATGGAAAAGCGAAGTTCTCGATCGCATGACCGTTCCACACTCGAAATCGACGTTCCGTACATGTAGAAAGCACAAATGTGATGTTTCCGACGGAGAACGTTGTAAAAGCGCAATTCCCGTTCGAAATAAGCGTAATACGCCCGCAATTCACGTTCCGTACGCGCAGAAAGCGCCATTCTGACTCATTTCAAGAATTCACGATCTCGCACGGTCGATGTGCGTCCCGTGATGTCGGTGATTTTGCGATTCCTGCAAACGGGAGTGCGAATTTTCTTCGCTGTACGCATAGGATAGGGTCACATAAATATCCCCAGCGTTGCGAAAACCTCGTGCGAGGAACAGAAGCGATGGAAAAGCGAAGTTCTCGATCGCATGACCGTTCCACACTCGAAATCGACGTTCCGTACATGTAGAAAGCACAAATGTGATGTTTCCGACGGAGAACGTTGTAAAAGCGCAATTCCCGTTCGAAATAAGCGTAATACGCCCGCGATTCACGTTCCGTACGCGCAGAAAGCGCCATTCTGACTCATTTCAAGAATTTACGATCTCGCACGGTCGATGTGCGTCCCGTGATGTCGGTGATTTTGCGATTCCTGCAAACGGGAGTGCGAATTTTCTTCGCTGTACGCATAGAATAGGGTCACATAAATATCCCCAGCGTTGCGAATACCTCGTGCGAGGAACAGAAGCGATGGAAAAGCGAAGTTCTCGATCGCGTGACCGTTCCACACTCGAAATCGACGTTCCGTACATGTAGAAAGCACAAATGTGATGTTTCCGACGGAGAACGTTGTAAAAGCGCAATTACCGTTCGATATAAGCGTAATACGCCCGCAATTCACGTTCCGTACGCGCAGAAAGCGCCATTCTGACTCATTTCAAGAATTCACGATCTCGCACGGTCGATGTGCGTCCCGTGATGTCGGTGATTTTGCGATTCCTGCAAACGGGAGTGCGAATTTTCTTCGCTGTACGCATGGAATAGAGTCACATAAATATCCCCAGCGTTGCGAATACCTCGTGCGAGGAACAGAAGCGATGGAAAAGCGAAGTTCTCGATCGCATGACCGTTCCACACTCGAAATCGACGTTCCGTACATGTAGAAAGCACAAATGTGATGCTTCCGACGGAGAACGTTGTAAAAGCGCAATTCCGTTCGAAATAAGCGTAATACGCCCGCAATTCACGTTCCGTACGCGCAGAAAGCGCCATTCTGACTCATTTCAAGAATTCACGATCTCGCACGGTCGATGAGGGTCCCGTGATGTCGGTGATTTTGCGATTCCTGCAAACGGGAGTGCGAATTTTCTTCGCTGTACGCATGGAATAGAGTCACATAAATATCCCCAGCGTTTGCGAATACCTCGTGCGAGGAACAGAAGCGATGGAAAAGCGAAGTTCTCGATCGCATGACCGTTCCACACTCGAAATCGACGTTCCGTACATGTAGAAAGCACAAATGTGATGTTTCCGACGGAGAACGTTGTAAAAGCGCAATTCCCGTTCGAAATAAGCGTAATACGCCCGCAATTCACGTTCCGTACGCGCAGAAAGCGCCATTCTGACTCATTTCAAGAATTCACGATCTCGCACGGTCGATGTGCGTCGCGTGATGTCGGTGATTTTGCGATTCCTGCAAACGGGAGTGCGAATTTTCTTCGCTGTACGCATGGAATAGAGTCACATAAATATCCCCAGCGTTGCGAATACCTCGTGCGAGGAACAGAAGCGATGGAAAAGCGAAGTTCTCGATCGCATGACCGTTCCACACTCGAAATCGACGTTCCGTACATGTAGAAAGCACAAATGTGATGTTTCCGACGGAGAACGTTGTAAAAGCGCAATTCCGTTCGAAATAAGCGTAATACGCCCGCAATTCACGTTCCGTACGCGCAGAAAGCGCCATTCTGACTCATTTCAAGAATTCACGATCTCGCACGGTCCATGTGCGTCCCGTGATGTCGGTGATTTTGCGATTCCTGCAAACGGGAGTGCGAATTTTCTTCGCTGTACGCATGGAATAGAGTCACATAAATATCCCCAGCGTTGCGAATACCTCGTGCGAGGAACAGAAGCGATGGAAAAGCGAAGTTCTCGATCGCATGACCGTTCGACACTTGAAATCGACGTTCCGTACATGTAGAAAGCACAAATGTGATGTTTCCGACGGAGAACGTTGTAAAAGCGCAATTCCCGTTCGAAATAAGCGTAATACGCCCGCAATTCACGTTCCGTACGCGCAGAAAGCGCCATTCTGACTCATTTCAAGAATTCACGATCTCGCACGGTCGATGTGCGTCCCGTGATGTCGGTGATTTTGCGAATCCTGCAAACGGGAGTGCGAATTTTCTTCGCTGTACGCATGGAATAGAGTCACATAAATATCCCCAGCGTTGCGAATACCTCGTGCGAGGAACAGAAGCGATGGACAAGCGAAGTTCTCGATCGCATGAACGTTCCACACTCGAAATCGACGTTCCGTACATGTAGAAAGCACAAATGTGATGTTTCCGACGGAGAACGTTGTAAAAGCGCAATTCCCGTTCGAAATAAGCGTAATACGCCCGCAATTCACGTTCCGTACGCGCAGAAAGCGCCATTCTGACTCATTTCAAGAATTCACGATCTCGCACGGTCGATGTGCGTCCCGTGATGTCGGTGATTTTGCGAATCCTGCAAACGGGAGTGCGAATTTTCTTCGCTGTACGCATGGAATAGAGTCACATAAATATCCCCAGCGTTGAGAATACCTCGTGCGAGGAACAGAAGCGATGGAAAAGCGAAGTTCTCGATCGCATGACCGTTCCACACTCGAAATCGACGTTCCGTACATGTAGAAAGCACAAATGTGATGTTTCCGACGGAGAACGTTGTAAAACCGCAATTCCCGTTCGAAATAAGCGTAATACGCCCGCAATTCACGTTCCGTACGCGCAGAAAGCGCCATTCTGACTCATTTCTAGAATTCACGATCTCGCACGGTCGATGTGCGTCCCGTGATGTCGGTGATTTTGCGAATCCTGCAAACGGGAGTGCGAATTTTCTTCGCTGTACGCATGGAATAGAGTCACATAAATATCCCCAGCGTTGCGAATACCTCGTGCGAGGAACAGAAGCGATGGAAAAGCGAAGTTCTCGATCGCATGACCGTTCGACACTCGAAATCGACGTTCCGTACATGTAGAAAGCACAAATGTGATGTTTCCGACGGAGAACGTTGTAAAAGCGCAATTCCCGTTCGAAATAAGCGTAATACGCCCGCAATTCACGTTCCGTACGCGCAGAAAGCGCCATTCTGATTCATTTCAAGAATTCACGATCTCGCACGGTCGATGTGCGTCCCGTGATGTCGGTGATTTTGCGAATCCTGCAAACGGGAGTGCGAATTTTCTTCGCTGTACGCATGGAATAGAGTCACATAAATATCCCCAGCGTTGCGAATACCTCGTGCGAGGAACAGAAGCGATGGAAAAGCGAAGTTCTCGATCGCATGAACGTTCCACACTCGAAATCGACGTTCCGTACATGTAGAAAGCACAAATGTGATGTTTCCGACGGAGAACGTTGTAAAAGCGCAATTCCCGTTCGAAATAAGCGTAATACGCCCGCAATTCACGTTCCGTACGCGCAGAAAGCGCCATTCTGACTCATTTCAAGAATTCACGATCTCGCACGGTCGATGTGCGTCCCGTGATGTCGGTGATTTTGCGAATCCTGCAAACGGGAGTGCGAATTTTCTTCGCTGTACGCATGGAATAGAGTCACATAAATATCCCCAGCGTTGAGAATACCTCGTGCGAGGAACAGAAGCGATGGAAAAGCGAAGTTCTCGATCGCATGACCGTTCCACACTCGAAATCGACGTTCCGTACATGTAGAAAGCACAAATGTGATGTTTCCGACGGAGAACGTTGTAAAACCGCAATTCCCGTTCGAAATAAGCGTAATACGCCCGCAATTCACGTTCCGTACGCGCAGAAAGCGCCTTTCTGACTCATTTCAAGAATTCACGATCTCGCACGGTCGATGTGCGTCCCGTGATGTCGGTGATTTTGCGAATCCTGCAAACGGGAGTGCGAATTTTCTTCGCTGTACGCATGGAATAGAGTCACATA